>JAPDPM010000007.1:14885000-16242500 GCA_032173925.1 Heritiera fomes | reverse complement strand
GTTTTATCGTATATTTCACATTAATCTCGGATACTTAACTTCTATGAGTACGTACCATAATCTTATACTTGAAATCTCATAAGTACATTATCTCTTTGTGTCACTAAATTACATAAGAATACATATTTAGCTAGGAAAAATTTTGGTTCTCACAAATACGAAGTCAGACACGAGCCATGGAATGCAATTTAACCATGCAAGGAAATAAAAAAGATAAATTTCATTTAATTCTTTAAAGTTTGAACTTAATTTAACTTTAGTCCATTAGTTTTAAAAATGGATACTCCACCTCAAATAACTTAACACTGTTAACAAAGTTAATAGAATGTGAGCAATTATAATATTACCCATTTTCAAAATTTTCAATTTAAATAATTCTTTGTTCTTCTATTTTTCTCTATATTCTACAATTTGTTACTCTTTTTCATAATTTTTTTACTATTTTTCATGAGCATTGTTCAATCCTGATTTTCTTTTCGAATGTATTAGATTTAATCTTATTAATTATTAAAAAAATTATACTTAATTTAAATTTTAATAATTTCAATCAACATTTCAAATTTTTTAAATTTTAAATTATTTTGATTTCAACTAATTTTAAATATAAATCATTTCATGTTATGTTATTTTAAATTAAGTTAATTACATTTTTATTAGAAGTAAATAATAATAAAATAATTAGAAGTAAAAATAAATAAACAAAAAATAATTTTAAATAAATAATAAATTAAAAGTAAAAAAGAAAACAAACATTTCAAATTCCAATAGTTTGTCAACATTTTTTTCATTTTTGTTGGATTTTTGAGTATTTAAAGTATTTTAAATAATTCAGAGGCAAAACAATCTCAAATTTAAATTTTTAACAATTTACTTAATGGTTGACTAACGGAAGTACTTATTTATCTTGCAAAATAGAAAAGTTTGGGACGGAGTGTCTATTTTTTATATTAATGAATTAAAATTAAATTAGGTGCAAACATTGAAGATTTAAATGAAATTTTCCTAAAGTAAAAATAGAGGGTATAACAGAAACTATCATCTCAAAATGAAATTATTAGAAAGGAAACAAGTAATTCATAAATGAGAAATTTTATTAATATTTAATAACTTATGAATTAGGCTTCGTAACTTATTTTTCAAAAGTATTTAAAATCCTAAAATCTAAATATTAAAAGTATTAATCACATCCTACAAAATTAAAATATTTTCCTATTCTATTCTCATCTCATAACATAATCTACAATTCTCATAAATCATAAACAGAATTATCTGCAACTCTCACAACAATGAGAATCTCTTCAATTTTTTCAAAAAATTTGAGATAAATTCCTAATTTAAGCAACATATTTGTGTTAACTTGTTAGATTTACTCTTGTTTGGTATGATTTACAAAATTTGGTGTTTGTTTAAACCATATTTGCGAGCCTTGTGGAATTGGATTTTCGCCAGCCATAATTGGTCGACGAAAGCCCTCGTTCTGCAAGCCATTTCAAATCAACTTTTTTAATAAGCTTTTTATCTTTTGGGTTCGGAAATGGATTTCCAAGAACAAAGGGGAGTTCTCGGAAACTCGTTTCCTAAAGTATTTAATATAGTTATATTTCATCATAACTATGCATATATTTGATATAAATATAGTTATATTTCATCATAACTATGCATATATTTGATATAAATATATATATATATATATATATATATATATACATTTCTTTGGAGAGAAATTAATTTTAATCATTCAAATACTTACAATAGGACATTCGAATACCTATATGTAGGCAACTCTATAATGATATGCACATTCTATTGATAACTATATCTACATTTGTTATAAGCACATATACATTTCTTTAAAGAGCAAAATTAATCTTAATAACTATATGTACATTTGATAATTTATAATTAATAATTAATTAATAATCAATGATCAATAACTAACTATGAATTAATAATTAATAATTGAAAATTAATTATCAATTATTAATTAATTAGTAAATAATTTTTAATTAATCATTAATAATTCATAATTAATATTAATTACGAATATTTAATTATTAAATTTATAATCAATTATTAAGATTACTAATTAATATAATTAATTATCAAATAAAAAAAATTTAATGATTAAAATTTTTCTTCATTGATTATTAATCAATTATATTGTTGATTAATTATTAATTATTTATGAATTAACAAATGTACATATAATTATCATAAATGGCTTATAATAGATAGCTCCATATAAATATATATAGATATATTATGATAATTATATGTATATTTGATATAGACATATGAACATTTCCTTTAAGGAGTTGTTTGGTTCGCGGAATTTAGGATTACCTTTAAGAATCATTTAACGAAAAATTATTTTACTTGACAAATTCCTGAGAATATTAGATTATTGTGTTTGGTTGTATTGGTGGGAATATAATATTTCTGTGTTTGGTTAAAGGAAAGTAAGATTACTTAATTACTTATTTTACTATAATACCCTCCGTATCATTAGTTGATATAAAGTGAATAACACTTGATATAAATTATATTTAAATTAATTACTTATTTATTTATTTAAGATAATCATTTATTTATTTATTTAGTCCCTTTTTTTATAAGGTTTTTGTTATGTAAATTATTTTGATTTAACAAACTATTACCATATTAAATTGATTTTGATTAATCAAAAATCATAGGGTCCATCTTATTATTGGTTCATTTGATTTTAAATTCCTTTTTCTCTTCATCAAAATAAGAAAAAAAACAATGGTTGTAATATTAGATAGGTTTAGGGGTAAAATGAAAATAAAATATAATTATTGGAGGGTAAAATAGGCATAAAAAATAGTTTTTCCCTGGAAAAGAATAATACCTCAAGCCAAGGGGGGAATTTTTTCACCCCATTTTCTCCCCTCTTTGCACTGTTGGGAATATGAAATTCCCGGTGTGAAAAAAACCATGTAAACTAAACATGGTAATTTGATTACAAAAAAAAAATTCCTACCAGTAATCTAAAATTCCTAAAATCAAACGGCACCTAAGTGTGAAATTAATCTTGAGCATTCAAATACCTACATTAAGGCATTCAAATATTGACAATAAAACATTTAAATACCTATATATATAGAGCTAGTTATGGGCCGGACCGAGTTCGGCCCATAAATCATCAAACGGGTTTGAACCGATATGCGAAACGGGTCTGAACCGGTATGCGAACCAATTTGAGCCGGGTTGGTTCGTATTATATTAAGGTGCGAACCGGCCCTGTTTGCTGGACCGGTTCGCTCAAAATCGGACCGAACCGAATTAAACCAGTTTGGTCTAGTTTTTATTTTCTTTTGGATAAATTTAAAATTTTTATTTTTTAAAATTTATATTAATTTATTTTACTAAAAATAAACTAATATATTAATATATTTTTATAATTTAATCTAATAAATTTATTTTTATAATAAATAATGTTATGTTAATAGTTTAATTTAACAATAATTTATTATAAAGTTATTATAATTTATTTAATTAATGTAACAATAATGTAAAAATAAATTACTACAAAATTATCTAATAAAATTATTGTTATAATAAAATAAAGTTATATTATGAATATAATATTATAATAAAGTTATTATCATAAAGTGATATTTGATTCAAAATATAAATAATGATATTATGAATATTATTATTATATTCATTTTGCAATATCATTTTGCATATCATTATTTATATTCATTTATTATATTCATTTTGCATTTAAAATGATAAATAAACTGTAAGCGTATTAATATCATTTTGCATTTAAAATAATTTATTATATTTGAAATATCATTTACTTAATATTTATTCATTTATTTAATATGTTTTTAAAATATTCATTCATTTTGTATTTTAAATATTTATTTATTTTAAACATAGATAAGTATAACATTAATTAATTTGGTATGTAATAATAATAATAATAATAACAACAACAACAACAACAAAGGAGAAAAAGGAGAGAGTAGGAAACCAAAGATTTTTTACGTGAAAAACTCCTTCAAAAGTTAGAAGGGTAAAAACCATGGGACCGTAATCCATAAAAATATTTACTATGACTAAACTTATTTACAATTTTACATACAATTTACAAAAAAAAGATTATTCTCTATCCTTCATAATTTATACGGATTGCCTTGGAAATTTCTTCCTCCTCCTCTGAATTATATCAGCGAATTCATTGGTCATTCCAAGTTCGACATTGCACAATTCCGCATCAAACCAATCTTTAAGGCATGTTAACATGCACAATGAATCCGAATTAAGAGTGGTTCGATGGTCTTCAATAATTCTTCCACATGTCGAGCATGCGAATTCCGAAGCAACAAAAGAAACTTGCACTGCAAAAACATCTTGGGCCATGGAAGCTAAAATTGGAAATTGTTTTTGATTTTCTTTCCACCATTGGAGAAGATCAAAGTTTTCATCTACGGAAAATCTTGACTTAAGAAAAATCCTATCTCATTGAAGTTAGAACTTCGTCGAGTTGTTGATCCAGATCCGCTGGCTTTTCCTTTTAGCTTCATTCTTTTCATTGCTACTTCCTTAATTGCGTTTAAAATTCCTTTTCCTTTTTTGCTACTCTCAGTTTCTTCGTATGAATCTTCTTTTCCTTGATTAAAGTTGAACTGCTCCCTTTCTGCTTCATAAACATTAAACAATTCTCGAAAAAGATTGTTAATTGAGGACTTTTGATCCTCAATAGAATCAAGACCAAGAAATTCTTTATAACAATAAAAAAAATCTCTATATTTACCTCATCTTGACTAGGATCTCGTAAAGTTGCAATACAATAAATATGAGGAATTATTTTCCAATATTTTTAAAATTTTTCCTCCATATCACATACAAAAGGACTTAAAGTTTCATGATTCCTAATTTTACAAATTTTTCAAACATTGTGTAGATAATAGGAACAAAATACGGTATGGTTGGATAAAATTGAATTGAAAATCTTTCGGTTGCATCTTTAAAAGTAGATAATAAATCAACACAATATTTAATAAAAGTCCAATCTTCTTCAAAAAGTGCTAAATGCGTGCTACTTGTATAATTGTTATAAAAAGGAGTAACAAGTTCTTTATAAGGTAAAACAGAAGAAAGCAAACGATGAAGTGAATTCCATCTTGTTTCCACAGGAAGTGGAAACGCTTTAATAGGTATATTATTTGCTATACAAATTTGCTTCCATTCACGTTTATTATTTGGAGTGCGAATCTATTTTGCTAAAATTTTAATTTTATCAATTGGACTTATGCCACTACTAGTACCATTAGAACTAAAACCACTTTGAACACATAAATTTATAATATGACATGCACATCTTGCATGAAAAAATATACCTTGCATAATAGGGTTTAAACTTTTAATTAAATGAGGAATAGCTACAGTATTACTCGAAGCATTATCAAAAGTAATAGCAAAAACTCTATTATTTTCTAGTCCATATAATTTACAAACTTTAGTAATATATTTATGAATAGTGTATGAATTATGTGCTTCTTCTATTACATCTAAGGATGAATTATGTGCTTCATCTATCCAATGACAAGTTATAACAAGATAACTTATACTATTAGTACTAGTCCATATATCACTAGTTAAACTCACCCTAGATGAAATATTACTAAGTTTATCAATTAAAGCTTGTCTATATTCTTTAAACATATCTATGCAATCTTTTTTAATGTATGTCTAGAAACAAATTTATGTGCGAGTTGTAAATATTTACAAACAAATTCTAAATATCCTACTTTTTCACAAATTGTGAATGGTTGTTCAGTCCTAATTACAAATCTAACTAAATCATGTCTAGCTTGAACATTATCAAAATTAAAATTTTTTCCACCATCATGTGTCTTAATTTGAGATTGTTTGCCTTCCAAAATTTCATTTTGTTCAGCATCAGGATTAATTTTATGTGCAGTAATTAAATGTCTTTTATACGAACTTGTATCGCCACCACCTCCACCGGAGTTATAAGAATAAACACCTTTGCACAATTTACAGATGGCACAATATTTATCTGTCGTACCTTCTTTTACTACCATGTTGAAATACTCCCATACACTGCTTGTTCTTTTTCGGCTAAACTTCGATCTTGATGATGTAGCAGCAGTAGTGGCAGCTGATGATTGTGTTTGAGCACGACCTCCTCCATGACCACGACAACGACCACTACCACTACCACTACTAATCGATGGTGCCAAAGGCAGCTCCTCCTCCTCTGGATGAATATCGGGTTCGATTTCATTAAATAATTCGTCATCCAAATTAGGAATTTCAGTGGAACCAAAAGGTTGAGAAACAGAGCATGAACGAAGAAAGAAATTTGACATTTTTATATTTTTTTGAAAATAAATATATGTTAAAATTAAAAAAATAGATGTAGGATATATATAATATATTGGAATTGGAAATTGAAACTTGAAAATTAAAAGTAAAATTTGTAAAATTATAAAATAAAAAGAAAAATGAAATTTAAAGAGGAAAATGATGATATTATAAATTTGGAATAAGGGAATTTAAGTGAATTTGAGAGAGTTTGAGTGAATATTGAGAGAGTATGTGAGTGAAAAGAATAAGAGTGGACGAATGTAGATAGTAGATTTGAGAGAAAATATAGAAGAAAATGTAAAGAAAAATAAAAGGAAGAATGCTGGTATTTATAGGAAAAAATTGAAATTTTTAAAACTAAAAAAAAGGAAAGAAGACGGATTGATGGCTGTTGCCCATCAAATGGTCACATGCTGTGAACTAAGCTCCTTTTTTTTTTTTAATTTGAACTGGCATCGGACGATCTTGGTCCTTAATGGGTCGGGCCCTTAGCGGGCCCGATCCTAATAAATTGGAACCAACCTAGCCCGATATGATACCATGCTGGGTCGATTCGGAACCGATTAATACCGGTTTGATTATTGGGTCGGATTGACTCGATCCGATTGCGAATTGAGTTGGGCCAACCCGGCCCAATAACCACTTCTATATATATACAATGCTCTATAAAAGTATTTGCATTTTATGATATATACATATATATACATACATACATATACATTCGATATAAATATATATATTTCTTCCAAGAGTGAAACTAATGTTAAGCATTAGAAAACCTATATGTAGAAAGCTCTATGAAAATATATACATTTTATGATATATGTACCTTTGATATTAACATACGAGCATTTATTAGAGTAACCTTAACCTTGTTTATTCTCTTTCTTTAAGTTTATACTTTGGCAATCAACATATATGTAGATTTTACTATAATGATATATGCATTTTACAATAAACATATGTACATGATGGAGGTTAGTTTTGAAAGAAAAAAATTAGACATGATGGACGAGAAAGAAATTTTAAAGAGTACACATCAAAAGACAATGAAGCTTATTGTTCAAAGCATGGGATACAAGATGAGAAGAAAGAATGTAACACACCACAACATAATGATGTGAATAAAAGGATGAATTGTACTTAAGGATGGCAAAATTACCGAAATCATTATGGGATGAAGCAATCAACATAGCCTGTTATTTAATCAACAAATCACCCTTAGTGTTGTTGGACTTTGACATTCCAGAATTTATACAAACGTGAAAAGAAATTTCATATTTCCTTTTGAAGGTCTTTGGCTATAAAGTATATGTTCATTTGCCAAAGGATTTATGTATAATGCACTGACAGTATATGTTCATTTGACTATAAAGTATATGTAGAGAGGCTATACACTGTCAGTGCACCAGAGCTTGACACCTCGTTAATAAGCAAACTGATAAGATGTCAACCCATTGAAAATAAATACAAATAATTATTTTCTAATTTGCTCATAAGGGCTTGGCATTTTTTTCAACTTGCTCATTAATGAAGCGTCAAGTTTTAATACATTGATAGTATATAGATATTATACACTGTCAGTGCATCATGTACAAACCCTTTGCCAAATGGGTAGAGGTCAAAGTTAGATAGTGAAGCTACTTCGTATGTGTTTGTAGGGTATAGTGATGAGGAATATAACTGTAGAATATGGCATACAAAAAAGAAAAAAACAATCAGGAGCAATGATGTTATTTTCCACGAAAATGAGATTATTGTAGACTTTGAGAAAAATAAGAAGACTACATGAGTTATGATTGAGTATGATTAGTCGACACCAACAACAGTTCCACTTTAAAGCGTAATAGATGGTGGAAATGCAAAGAAACAGAATTTGGGGATACGAATGAGTCAGCTACTATTAGTGTAGGTTTGTGAAGACTGCAAATTTCGTACTGATTTTTGTAAATAAATAAAGGACATCAAGTAAATTATGGAATTAGATTTTAGTTTGTACTTTCAATTTCCTTTAGTAATGGAAACGAATATTTTACTTAGGAGCAATTACCTATAAATGATGAGTGCTAGCATAATTTGGAACCATATAATTAAGTTCAAAACATACGTTAATTTAATAAAGGAAAATAAATTTAATTTAAGGACATTATTGCTATGTGTGTATATATATATATATATATATATATATATATATATATATATATTATTCAATATATATCTCATATATAATTGAGATAAAAGAGATATATATATATATATGTACATGAATATAGATGAATATACAATATAAAAATGTATATGCATATGCATATAAACTAGAATGGGAAATGTGATTAAATAATACAGGAAATAATAATAATAAAATGAAATAAAACAAAACCAGATGTATAAAATCTATATGTGTATATATATATGAAATGATAAACATATATTGATATTTATAGATATATTTAAAGTACATATATATAAATATTGAATAGGAAAACATATATATAATATGTAACATCTCAAAGTTACTGTATAACATGATACTTACCCATCACTTACCGGTTGGGCTGTCTGTGATGCTTAACAACTTCTACTACATTCTTATGTAAATATGTATTATTAAAGTCTCTTCTTTAAGATGTATCTACATTCCCATCTATTTAAAGTAGTACTGTACAACTTTGCTGAATATATAAAAGAGTCTAACATACCTTCAATAGCAAATCTCAAAAAGGTAAGTCTCTTAGCCCCAAATCAGTTATCTGTGGAGTGCAAAAATAAGGAGTGAGCGACAATGTGCTCAGTAAGGAAAGTGTATGCTGCTTTATAAAAATAAAAGCTATATTCTCAAAACTATTTAATTATCCTAACGATCAAACTCATTAGGAAACAATAAATATAGTAAACATGAAATAGGATTTACCAGATCCTTTCATAAATCGTTTAATTGAGACTAGGCAACAATTTAAATCATGCAAAGAACACAAGTCATCCGCTTTTGGGGTGCACCCGTAGGCCATCGCCCCTCACGGCTATCTCATCTAGATGTATGGCCATAATCTGTAGGTGGTCCTCGGGTCCACTTGCCAAGTGACCTCGAGACCGCTAAATACTTGGCAGGTCCATCAGCCCTGTGACGCCCTAGGGTGCACTCGTTGGTCTATTTGACCTGAGCCATCACCCTAGGTGGGTCACGCAAGGTATATGAATGATAATGCATGAATTCATGGCCTAGTGTTTCAAAATCAAGTTATCTTTATATATCATTTTCATAAAATGATTTGATTTCCAAAAGGGCTTATACAACCATAAAACAGCCTGTAACTTCAACATTTTCCGTGTGAGAAGGTACAATTTAGACTGGCTCGCCCATAGCTAGTTCGCCCATGGTAAGCTTGCCAAAATTCAACTCGCCCATTGGTCAACTCGCCCATTGGTCAACTCGCTCAGTAGTCAACCCGCCCATCGGTCAACTCGCTCAGTAGTCAACCTGCCCATCGGTCAACTCGCCCCAAAAGATTTCATATATTTTATTTTTGAAATATTTAAAATAATTCATTTTCATTTTTCATTTTTCGTTTAGGAAATTACACTTTAAAACTGTTCGCCAGGGTCAGTTCGCCCTTCACGGCTCGCCCCTGACTAACTCGATAAGATGGCGACTTTGTACTCGCCCGCCACTTAGTTTTTAAAACAAAAGTATGGCTAGCTAATAACAGTTCGCCTGCCTTACATTTAAAACAAGGGTCGCCCGCCCAAACACATTAAAAAGGGTTCGTTCGACTATGGCTTACCCGGATTTCTCCTTAAAACAAGGGCACTCGCCTAGTTCCCACAAAAGAGAGCTTGCCATTTGGCTCGCCCGAAACAAATCTACTCGCTCGCCCTAATCAGTTCGTCCAACAAAACAACATATGGCGGCTTGTAGCTCGCCCGAGATCAAACATTTTATCAACCAATGCATGTCAGAAAATAAAACAATTTCTTATATTTTCTTAACGTTTTTACTCCACAGGACATGCATTTGCATCACATACTACTTCCTTACCTCGTCTATTGCAGCCTTGCTTCTCGCCCGCCTTCCTCAATTCCCGTATGCAAAGTAAAATATTAATTCCATTAATATTTCCTTTTCTAATAATTTTCTAAAACTCGTTTCAACTATTTTGGAGAAATAACCCCTCGCCCAACTGAGCTCGCCCTTCATTAGCGACTTATTAATAGGAGTTCGCCCAACGTCGGAGCTCAACTCATCATGCTCATCAATTCAGTTCGCCACTCGTGGCTTTTCATTCATAATTGGGCTCGCCCATGAATTGACGGTAGCCCGATTTAACATCCGATAATCTATACACAACCGAGACTACCATCCTTCTTCCGAACAAATAGTACTGGAGCTCCCCACGGTGACACATTGAGACGTATAAATCCCTTATCTAATAACTGTTGGAGCTGCTTCTTGAGCTCATCTAACTCTGTCAGTGCCATCCTATATGGGGGTCTAGAAATCGGCTCCATACCGGGTATAATGAGATTCAGAAAGAGAGGAAAGTTGAGTCCTTGGTACATTGGGCCTTATGAGATCTTAGATCGTGTGGGAGATGTGGCATATCGGTTAGCACTACCACCAGACTTGTCAGGTGTGCATAACGTATTCCATGTCTTGATGTTGAGAAAGTACCATCCAGATCCTTCTCACGTGATTCGACACAAGCCATTGAAAATCAGAGAGGATATGAGTTACATTGAGAAACCGGTGCGAATTCTGGATAGGAAAGATAAGGTGTTGCGATCTAAGACGATTACTTTGGTTAAAGTGCTCTGGCAGTATCATAACGAGGAGGAGGCTACTTGGGAATTAGAGAGCCTTATGCGCGAAAAGTATCCAGAGCTTTTTCAATGAGAGGTCCGAGTTAAATTTGGAGGACCAAATTTCTTAAGGTGGGGAGAAATGTAAAATCTGATTTTATACTACTGTAAACCCAAATTTCATAAAATTTGGTAATGTAAATAAAGTAAACATTGCATATTGATTTTCACTTGGATGAAAAGTTCCTTAATTTGAGATGTGCATGGAAGAATGTTGGTGTGATAATGTATGAGCAAGGAAGACTGCTCGCCAATGGGCGAGCTAAATTGGCGAACAGAACGCCAATGTTGCTGGTTAGGGCGAGTAGAACAGTTCGCCCAAGCTGGCGAGGGCGTTGATCGCCCAGACGGATTGAGAAAAATTAAAAGTTAAATAAAAGTGAAATTTTGTGGGAAAGCATGGCAAACAAGTCAATAACGTGTGGGAAGAAAAGAGTTCTACTTGATTTCGTTTACTACAAATAGTCTCCATGAAATTAATGCTAAGTATGAAAGCATTTAATGAAGAATATGGCTGTCAGACAAATGGAGAAAAAAATGAAAGGAAAGCTAATAAACATTGGCTGACAGTGGCGTGGACTGGGAAGGATAAGGAGTTAGCCAATCAACGTTGGCTGGAAGAGAAGTTGACGAGGAGAAGAATAATTTTAGTCAAAAAGGAAGAAAGAAACGGACTGCAACGGGAGACCTTACCACCGTTCCTTTTGTCACCAATTTCTCTGGGTTTTAATTACATGAAAGACGTGCAATGATGACATGAAACAGGATAAGAATAGGTGGCAACTTTTAAGTGGATTTGAGGGGCTATATAAGAAGCATACCTGAGGAATTGTTACTCGCTCATTCTGTTTGCTACAAATTTTACTTCGTTTCTTCCGTTTCTTTTATAACCAAGGAGTTTCATCTTTCTGCTAGTTTAATATTTTCCTCACCATTGAAGAGCTAAGGACACAGAAGAAGTAAAACTAAGAAAGGCAAGAAAGCATTCTGTTTATGGAAGAGCAATTGGATTAAGGTGAGTTTCATACTTTCCATGGTTCTCTTGATATTCCATACTAGATTCTATGTTTTATAATGTGATAAACATAGATATAGCCTGATTGTGGTTAAATATTGTGGGAATATATAAGAAATCAGATGGAAATGATTAAGAAAAACAATAGGCGAGCAAGGAGTATTCGCCCGAAGGGTGAGGCGAGTACAATGTAAGATATAACTAGGCGAGAACATGTTCGCCACTGGTTATGGGATAATATGGAATGTGGAAGTAAGGCGAGGACCAATGATCGCCAATGAGGCGAGTAGGAAATAGAGAACTCGCCAAAGTGTTGTTCAAGAGGACGAGATAGCCAAGGGCTATCCAATTCATGGGCGAGCCCAATTATGAATGAAAAGCCACGAGTGGCGAACTGAATTGATGAGCATGGCGAGTTGAGCTCCGACGTTGGGCGAACTCCCATGAATTGGATAGCCCTTGGCTATCTCGTCCTCTTGAACAACACTTTGGCTAGTTCTCTATTTCCTACTTGCCATGCTCGCCAAAGTGTTGTTCAAGAGGACGAGATAGCCAAGGGCTATCCAATTCATGGGAGTTCGCCCAACGTCGGAGCTCAACTCGCCATGCTCATCAATTCAGTTCGCCACTCGTGGCTTTTCATTCATAATTGGGCTCACCCATGAATTGGATAGCCCTTGGCTATCTCGTCCTCTTGAACAACACTTTGGCGAGTTCTCTATTTCCTACTCGCCTCATTGGCGATCATTGGTTCTCGCCTTACTTCCACATTCCATATTATCCCATAACCAGTGGCGAACATGTTCTCGCCTAGTTATATCTTGCATTGTACTCACCTCACCCTTCGGGCGAATACTCCTTGCTCGCCTATTGTTTTTCTTAATCATTTCCATCTGATTTCTTATATATTCCCACAATATTTAACCACAACCAGGCTATATCTATGTTTATCACATTATAAAACATAGAATCTAGTATGGAATATCAAGAGAACCATGGAAAGTATGAAACTCACCTTAATCCAATTGCTCTTCCATAAACAGAATGCTTTCTTGCCTTTCTTAGTTTTACTTCTTCTGTGTCCTTAGCTCTTCAATGGTGAGGAAAATATTAAACTAGCAGAAAGATGAAACTCCTTGGTTATAAAAGAAACGGAAGAAACGAAGTAAAATTTGTAGCAAACAGAATGAGCGAGTAACAATTCCTCAGGTATGCTTCTTATATAGCCCCTCAAATCCACTTAAAAGTTGCCACCTATTCTTATCCTGTTTCATGTCATCATTGCACGTCTTTCATGTAATTAAAACCCAGAGAAATTGGTGACAAAAGAAACGGTGGTAAGGTCTCCCGTTGCAGTCCGTTTCTTTCTTCCTTTTTGACTAAAATTATTCTTCTCCTCGTCAACTTCTCTTCCAGCCAACGTTGATTGGCTAACTCCTTATCCTTCCCAGTCCACGCCACTGTCAGCCAATGTTTATTAGCTTTCCTTTCAATTTTTTCTCCATTTTTCTGACAGCCATATTCTTCATTAAATGCTTTCATACTTAGCATTAATTTCATGGAGACTATTTGTAGTAAACGAAATCAAGTAGAACTCTTTTCTTCCCACACGTTATTGACTTGTTTGCCATGCTTTCCCACAAAATTTCACTTTTATTTAACTTTTAATTTTTCTCAATCCGTCTGGGCGATCAACGCCCTCGCCAGCTTGGGCGAACTGTTCTACTCGCCCTAACCAGCAACGTTGGCGTTCTGTTCGCCAATTTAGCTCGCCCATTGGCGAGCAGTCTTCCTTGCTCATACATTATCACACCAACGTTCTTCCATGCACATCTCAAATTAAGGAACTTTTCATCCAAGTGAAAATCAATATGCAATGTTTACTTTATTTACATTACCAAATTTTATGAAATTTGGGTTTACAGTGGTATAAAATCAGATTTTACATAATATATATTAATATATATATAATATATATATCATTGGCTTCCTAAGGAAGCCAATCCAAGACGTCACCTGCTCCCATGTGAGGAGCAGGTTTGTATTGAAAAGAAATGGGTAGAAGCCAAAACGAAAACAGTAAGGGACCCGATCGAAAAGAGAAGGAGAAAAGGAAAAGAAGAAAAGGAAGAAAGGAGAGAAAGAAAAGAGAGATCTCGATTCGAAAAGGGAAGAGAAAAAAAGAGAGAAAGAAAGAAGAGAAAGGAAACACTGTCTCCAGCCATGATCGGAGTGGATTGAGAGAGGGGAGGAAAAGCTTACTACAGCAAACCGAAAGGAGGAAGAAGGAAAGAAATTTCAACGGCAAGTGACATTCGATTAATCAACAAGGTCAGTAGGCTAAAAGGAAAGCAATGTAGGTTCTAGATGCTAGTTAAGGTTGGCGTTAGGTCAGGTTTTGTGACTGGTTTGAAGCTGAAAAACTTGATTTTCAGGAAGCCATAACAGTGAATGTGTGACAGAGGTGAATGGTGGTTGTTGAGGCTAATCGAACAAAGGAAAGGGATTGTATTAAGGGTGGAATTTTGTTGCATTGTTCAAGCATTTGATATGGGCTTTTGGACGTGAATTTTAGGACTGTATTGGGGCTGTCAACAGAAGCTTTCGGCAAGACTGATGGTGAGCAGATTATGGTGGCTATTTTGTTACATGAAACAGAGAATAAATGAGGTTGAATCGATGACCATTTAAAGGGCTTTAAAGGAGCTGTGATTCCTACTGTTCGAGGCTAGAGGCTAAGGTATTTGAGAGCTAAAACCGTGATGCTTGAGATAGTTTGACAAGCTAGACCGTGAGCTCCTAAAGCAAAGGTTTCTGGAGGTTTTCTTGGTTGTTGGACATAACGGTGATCAAGGCTGGAAATGAGGTGCTAGAGGGTTGAGTTTGGGGCTGAGTTGGTGGTCCAAACAGAGGTGAAAACACGGTTGTAAGGGCTGAGAACATTGCAGAAATTAATAAACGAAGGATTGACAAACAAGGGTGCTTCGGGAAATCCTTGGAGAAGGAAAATTTGAGAATCTCTCATATAATTAGCTTAAAGGTAGGTAATATGCATGGATGTTGGTTAAATTGGTTTTTAATTGTATCATGGAAAATTTTCATGAGTGGAGCTTCATGTTATCATGCTTTGAAATGGTTGCCTTGAAAATGTTCAAAGGAAGAATATGTAAGTGATTTACATAAATGTAGTTAATGTCATGGAATGCTTGAATTGGTTATAAGATGGTTGGATAAGATCTACATACATAAGCATGGATAAGAAGGAACTATATACAATTATGTGTATATGTATACATATATTCCATGAACATGATGGTAAAGAATAAAATACAATCATATATTTGCATGTATGTATATATTAAATTATATACATATATGTATAAATAGATATTATACTTATATTATGAACTCCAAGAGGAAGAACGACATAGGTTTAATTAAAATGGTTGCACCTTGATGCAATATGGATAAATTGTGTACTTACCAACATCCATGTGCTATTAAATAGGAACTTGAGGAATGAAACCTTGGTGTAAGCATTTAAATATATATATATATATATATATTGAACGAAGTGATCGGTACGAAATCGATTAAGGAAATTTTGCAAGAACTAAACATCAGTTCAAGATTTATTTATACACATATCTTTAGATATGAGTATAAGTATAGTTTAGACTTATAATGCGAAGTTAATCTTGGGCATAATAGCAATGTTGAATAATGGTGTGTGGTTTCAATTACATGTTTGAAAATAGTATTAGGCATAATATGAGTATATGATTGAGATGTTATTGGCATGTTTGTAGTGACCTTGACTGGAATGAAGGAGTAGATTTTTATCGGAGGCTCGAAGAGAATATTGGCTAAGGACATTATGTAAGTGGGTTAAGTAAAGTTTGTTAGCACCATTTCGTAGGAATGGTTTAATTCTATAAACTCGTTTATGCTTGAGCTGGATTAAAACTTAATTTCTGCTTTACGTGTAGTGGCCAGCCAAGCGTACATGTTAAGTGAAATGAACCGATGCATACATGCATTTATGTATAGCATGTTTTGAGTCTAATTACTTAATATTTATGTTTTTAGTGACTTGCATCAGATTTTATATTTTGCAAAGTCTTGATTTGAACTAACATTTGAAAGAAATCGAAAAGTTCCTTGTAGTTCGAACTCAAAACTGATTTAATAGTGATTTGGAATCCGTGGAAGCCGAGTGCTACATGAGGAAATTGATTTCAAAACTGTTTTTGAGTGCAGGCATGTCCTACAACCTTCAGGTCACTTATAGCCTATCGAGCTTAGTTTTAGGCCTTATTGCCCGTCTATTGAGCTTTGTGCTCTAGACTATCATATTGTACCTATTGAGCCTAGTGCTCTAGGTAGATTGATACTTGTCTGGAAAACCAGCAGGCAAGTTCCAGCTCTCGACTGATCAGCGAGACTGGATATCGTGCTATGGCCATAGATTTAGTGTTGCTTGCGACACCATTCCATCGCTAGCTAGGATGGATATCGATTGATTGATTGATTGAGGATCATTGGCTAAACTCTACTTACTATGGTTCCATTTCTAATACTGCTTTTAGTGAACTGAGGCAATATGCCTAATCGTTATTGATTTTCTTGATTTATGACTAATAGATTCTTGAAAATCTATATTGATCGAAATGATTACAATACTTATTGATCGTTTATTGAATGCTTATTGATTGTTTTATCAAAGTAATTACCGCTTGACTTATCGAACTATATTGATAGTTTATTTGAATGCACAACCTACCGAGTTCAACCGAATGCATAGCGAATTCATTTAGATAAACTACATAATAAGTTTTGTTTTAACTAAGTGCATATTGAAAGCGTTCTATAACAGAAATGCATAAAGAAGTGTTTGGTTTATGATCATGATTAAATATCGAGTTCGCTTATTACTTCAGTATTGTTTTCCACACGTGCATATAGGACGACATGAGTTTAGCAAGCATTTACTTAAGCTACTTACTGAGCCGTGGTTTTGCTCACCCCTTATTAATAACATCGCAGGTCATACCAGTTAGGCTCCCACTTGGAGTTTGGGGTGCGAAGCCTCAGGGACTATCTTGAGTAGCTATATCGGTCTGAATCCTCCGAGTGCTGTTTTTGTTGCACTTGAGGTATAACAACGATTATTTTGTTATCTATGTATGACATTTTAAATTTGCACAGTACATGCTTATGGAATTGCTTTTGGGATGTAACTTAGGATCGTTCTAGATTATTATAGGCTTTTATGATTATTGAGTATGATCCGAGAAATGAATTGTGGTGATTTTGAGCTGTAAAACTATCTCTTATATATATTTATTGACTTTGGAAGTATGTGTTGTACCTAGTTTTAATGAACTGAGAATTCTGGATTGAGATATATGGCTAGAGATAGTTGAGTTCATTGCAGGTTATTAAGCTGGGGAAAGTCGATTTTATAAAAAGGGGAGTTTTCGACGTTTTTCTTTTAAAAGCTTAATATTGAACGAGAACATTAAGTCGAAAAATCTCAGGAAATGACAATTCAATAATGAATACAAATCAAGAAAAGAGCGTGAAGTCAGTTTAGAGAGGACACTGACACCGAATGCAAACGTTAAAGTGAAAAGAAAAGTTTAATTCGTAAAATTGGTAATTGGTAAATGGAGTGATAAGTGTACGTTACGACCTTCGGGTCGTGACAAGGTTAAATGTCAGTAATGATATTGCACAAACAAATGAAGTGGGATTTGAGTAAGGGAGCTATCATTTTAAACAAAAAGCGTGAGTAGGGGGAATAAACCCCAGTACCAATAAATGTAGAGTTTCGATTTAGGAGATGTACTAGAGAACATCGACCATCCACAAGTATCCTACTTTAAAATTTTTTTACTCACTATTGAGAGGCAACTAGAGAGCCTTCAATATGTGCAGTTTAATTAAAATAGAGAGTTTTTCTAAAAGCTATGAAAGGGGAAATAATTTTATTACAAAAAAACGAACATATGATACTGTTGAGCATCTAAAAAAGGAAGGCATTGAAAAACAAATAGGTTTTTATGTTGGAAAAAGATGGTGACAAGCTTGTGAGGTACAAAGTCAATTGGTGGTGAAAGGTTTTGGTAAAAAACTAGACATTAATTTTGATGAGATTTTCCCTCCAATTGTGAAGATGAGTTCCATTCAAGTAGTAACTGAATTAACAACTAATTTGAATCTTGAGCTAGAGCAACTTGATGTGAAAATTGCATTTTTGCATGGTGATTTGCAAAAGAAGATTGTTATGGATTAACCTAAGGGTTTTGAAATGAAAGAAAATTGGTTTACAAACTAAAGAAGAGTTTATATGGCTTGAAAGATGGTCCTAAATACTTGTACAAGAAATTCAATTATTTTATGGTGAGTCACAACTCTAAATGAATGACAGTGGGAAATGGTATGTATGTTCAAAAATTCCCAAATGCTAACATCATTATTCTTATATAATATTTCGATGATATGTTAATTGCAGGACAAGATGTCGATATGGTTTGCAGGTTGAAAAAGGCATTTTTTAAGTCCTTTAACATGAAAGATTTAGGTTCGACAAAGAAGATTTTGAGAATGAATATTATCCATGATAGAAAAGTTGGAAAGTGGTGGTTGTTACAGGAAAAATATGTTGAATGGGTACTTAGAGATTCAACATTTAGAATGCTAAGCTAGTTTGTATGCCTCTTGCAATCAGTTTCACTTAACTAAGAAATATTGTCTAGAGACTAAGGAAGAAAATAATGTTACGTCCATTATTCCTGACTCGTTTATAGTTGGTTTATTGATGAATCTTATGGTATACACACAACCTGACATTACTCATGCAATTAGTGTAATGGGCTACTTTTTTTTTTTCTAATTTGAGATAGGTTTATTAAGAAGTAGTGAAGTGGATATTTAGATAGTTGAGGGATACTTCAAAGGTGTATTTGAGTTTCTAGACTACATAACCAATTCTAAATGGGTTCATCGATGGTAGAAAATCTACTTCAAGGTTATATTCACTTTTGTAAAGAGAGTTGTATCTTGGTAGTTAAACTGCAAAAATGTGTTATCAGCCACATAGGCTGAGTTTATTATAGCAATTGAAGTCGGTAAAGAAACACTTTGGATACAACGGTTGGGTTGTGCTAGTATGTTATGTTTTTTGACAACTGGAGTACTTTAGATTTAAGTTAAGCAGCTCAAGCTAGGTATTAAGGTACTCAAACTTGGCTCGACTCATTACTTGGATAGCTTGAGCTCGAGCTTAGCTTAAAAATAAGTGAGTGAAACTCGAGTAATCATCGAGTTGAGCTTGGGTGGTCATTGTAGGAGTAGTTCATGAGTAGTTTTACTCGTTTACATCGTTAATAAAAAAGACAGAAAACACTTCACTGTGAGAGTGTTGCTTTATGAAAAAAGAAAGTAATTGACTTTGTTTTATTAAAAAGAGAAAAAAGCTAATGTAAATTAGTATATAACACAAAAACGACAAAAGCCATGGAATCCAACGACATGATGAAAACAAATGGGATTAAAAGTAGAGGTATAACAAAAGTTTTTATTTTTTAATATCATTTCAAAATGAAATTATTTGAAAGAAAATAAATTGTTAAAAATATTAAATAACAAACGAAAATGATCATTAAACCTTTAATGGATTGTTGAAAACAAACCCTACTAGCCTACCTCTACTTGTACTTCCTTCTGAATATAGTTCGGGAATGTATTATAACCTGTCATTACTTTTGAACAAAAGCTTCACTTTGTGTTGGTATCGATACTAGTCAAAAAGGTATCAATACACAATTAATTATCTTTGCAAGATTTCCTCTTGAGGTATCGATATGGCAAAGTAAAGTATCAATACCTTTTAAGTTTAGCAAGTGCCATTGACATGGAAATCAATATGGAAATTGAAATTCTATTTTTAATAGGATTCCACATGGAAATCAACAATAAGTGTTAATCTCAATTACATTGGAAAAAGTTCTCACCCCTTAAATTTTTCTTGCCTAATCCTTGGTATCACCAAAAACCTAAGATTTGGATGTGAAAATTTTTGACAAACTCGGGTAAATGCTCCATAGTTGAGATAGATTAATATATATATATATATATATATATATATATATAATATGTATATTCTTTTTTTTGTTCATATGAGGTACAAGGGGAGAGTGAGGAATTGAATCTTGGATCTAATCCCTCCTAAGGAGGGATAATAACCATTAGGTCAAGCCTTGGTTGTTTATATATTCAAGAATAGATCAATAAGTAGATCTTGTAGCTAACAACCTTTTAACAGAGTAGTTAAGAATTAATTATGATATATTGTAAAATATGGTATGGACTTCAATCCAAACAATCTCAATCTTCTTCCTCACCACCAACGGTAAATAAAATAAAAAGTAAATCCTTGTTGGTTTGCAATGCAAGCATTAATAATAAATCAATGTTGAGAATTCAAATTGCAATTGAATTAATTCTAAACCTATTGATCTGGCTTCAGAACTGAAAACATCACCTTTTGTTTGTGTAATCACAGGTGTTCTCATCCGTTTTACAGTTTGAGATTAATTTTGTTCATATTTAAATTCGAATTATGTCTAAATATTTGAAAAAAAATTAACTTTTACTTTTTTTCAACTATTTGTTAATAAAAAAAATTACACATGTTACACGAAATGTACTTATTTTAATGAAAGTTACTGCCTATTTATTTTATTTTGACTCGATTGTGATTCAGCCAAGTAATTTTGGAAAGAGTCTACTCTGGCTTAGACTTGCGAGGGGAGAGTTGAGACGAGATTGGGGATTGGTCACAATCGTCGGAAATTTCAAGGAAGTGAGGCGGGGGGCAGTGGGGCTAACCCCACGCGGAATTTGAAGTCATCATTTTCCCTTTTTTGTTATTTATTATTTATTTATTTATAAATAATATATAAAGCACAAGGCTTTCAAAGTTGAAAAAGAACATACAAAATTTTCCTTTTCCTCATTACTATTGCTAATAATAATAATAATAATAATAATAATAATAATAATGCTGCATTAATCTTGCTTATTATACATATAATAATATCTCCTCCTTTTCCGTCTTCTCTTTTGTTTGGTGCTGTCAAAGTTGAATTTCAACTCCCATCTCCGTTTTCCCAACCAATCAAACCATTCAAGAAAACGACTATTCTCTGCTTTTTTTTCTTATTTTATTTATTTAGCCATAATTATTTCTTTGAAAAAAAACAAAACGTCAAGGAAATGAGCCTCAATAATAAGTTTCAAGTTCAAACTCTGTAAATAAAAAAAATAGTATCGAGGGAGTTCTTTTATATCGAGTTCGATCATAATTCGATTTCAAATTAATTAAAATTTAAAATGATTTTCGATATTTAAAAATTTTAAACAAAAATAATAATAATAATAATAATGAAACATCTAGAAAAGAAAACAGTTTTTATGGCTTTGGCTTTGCAGTCTTGGAAATTCCAATGTTAAGCAGCTGTTTATAATTATTAATTATATAATAATATTTATTTTATTTTGTAGAAGATGGTCAACCTTTATCTATTGTTGAATACCTTTTTTTTTCTTTCTCATCCTAAATGCTCCTGTCCTGGAGCACTCATATATGTCCGTCTAATTCTGTCCAAGTTTAAAATTACAGTAGGCTTGGTTTTGTATTCACACCTGAACTGAGTCTCTGACCGTTCCCTCCCAACTCCTTTCTTCAATCCCTTCTTCTGGGTATAGGGTAATTCACCAATACCAAACACCCATCAAAGAAAGAAACAAGTGGTTGTAGTTTTATATGTTGTAGTTGTAGTTGTAGTTGAAGTTGAAGACATGAGCGACCATTCATCTGTTGCAGGCCCCTCTCGCCTTGTTAAAGAAGCCGGCTTTCTTACCAAGATCAAGGTAGTCTTGTTTTATTTGGATTTGGTACATAGAAATTGAACTAAACATCCACCAGTTACTTTGTTGCATGATTCTGGAACCTGTCGGTTTTGCTTTTGGATTGCAGAACGTTGCCTGCTTCAAGTCATCCTCGTCAGACTCTGGGAAAGGGGGCAAAGGGAAAAGCAAGTCATCAGTTAACAAAGTCTCCCATGGCTTCCACTTAGTGGAAGGTCAATCAGGCCATGATATGGAGGATTACCATGTTGCTGAATACAGAAAAAAGAGGAACCATACGCTTGGGTTGTTTGCAATCTTCGATGGTCACTTGGGGGATCGCGTGCCCACTTATTTGAAAGACCACCTTTTCAACAACATACTCGAAGAGGTATCTTTCTTTTCCTACCATCACTTGTCTTTCGATTCCTTCTTGTGTTGCACATGCATAACTGTGTTTTCGCCTTTAACCACGCGAATGATTTACAGCCAAATTTCTGGAAAGACCCTGAGGCTGCAATAAGGAATGCATACCGCACCACGGATAAGTTTATATTGGACAACTCTATGCAGTTAGGGCCAGGCGGCTCTACTGCGGTAACTGCGATTGTGATTGATGGCAAAGATTTATGGGTAGCAAACCTTGGTGACTCAAGGGCTGTTGTGTGTGAGAGGGGCTCTGCCAATCAAATTACGGTGGACCACGAGCCGCATGCTGAACGGAGAAGGATAGAGAAGCAGGGTGGCTTTGTCACCACTCTTCCTGGTAATATACATATTATAATTTTCCATTTATCACTCTGCTCTAGGATCATTTCAGATTGCTTATGCTACTTCTATATGATCAACAGGCATATCAATGTATATGTGATTGATTGATTACAGAAATAGTTTGATAATGAAGATGGCATTCTTTTTTCAGGAGATGTGCCTAGGGTTAATGGCCAACTTGCAGTTGCACGGGCTTTCGGGGATCAGAGCCTTAAGGCACATTTAAGCTCAGAACCTGATGTCAGACATGTCCCAATAGACGCTGGTATTGACTTTGTAATACTGGCTAGTGATGGATTATGGAAGGTCAGTTGTTAAATACGTTATTGTTTATTATTGCATCTGATCACTTTAGCATGTTTCTTTGATATCTATTCTGCATCTCCAGTTTTCACTGGTGCTTGGAGCACCAAAGGTTTTAGTAATTGCGCATGTGCTTAGTTGTTATGCACTTTTGAAATAATAGTCAGGGGAAGGGGGTTGGTGGACTGCAGCCTGGTTCATCTGAAAAAAAGAAGCAGAAATTGGTGAAACAAATAGAAGAACCAGAGGGAGAAGATTCAATTCTGTGATCTCAAATTCCCAAAATTTCAATAATTTGATACTCCAAAACCTCCTAAAAATGGAATAGCATAGGTGCATATAAACTAAATCTTAAACCATAATAGAAATTTGAACTGCTAAATAACACCCCCCAAATGCTCTAGTGCTTGAAAATGAGTAACCAAATGGTTAATATAATACATAATCTAAAAATCCTATTTCTATACCTGTATTAACATTATAATCCCACAAATAGTAGTAAAATTACGAGATGAATGATCAGTAGTTTAATCTCTGAAGAAACTCTTTTCCATTCTATGTCTCATATAGATTGCTATTTGGCCAGGAGTAAAATTTTGATGCATGGATCTTTTGAAAAACCATCTCATACTTTTCCTTAATAAAGACGAATAAGAGAGTGACCTTTCTTTCTGTCTTTGTAAATGTCTGATTGAAAATGCTTTCTGATTGGTGCAGTCTTAGGCAAAGAAGCAGAATTTTCTTAAAGAATAGTTTTTCTTTTTCTGTTTTTTTCTTTTTTTTTATGCCTACCTAATGGATGGGATGGATCATATTGATCTTCTACAAAAATATAAAGGGGAGTTATTTTTTCTTTTAAAGGTTGGCAAAGCTTACTTTTGATTTTCAAATTCAAAATTTCTATTTTAGAGAGTGGAACTGCCAAGGTTTTTATTTTTCCTTTTAAATTTATAGGGGGTGAGTATGAGTTGGGCAATGGAGAGAGAGGGAGGCCGGGAGCAAGGGAGAGGGAGAGAGCCCCTCTAGCTGAAATAGTTATCTTAATCTGGATCTTTCTTACAAAGCTTTTTAATGATCTCAATTCTGTTTTGTTTGTTTATTTGAAGACCTGATCTCAGACAGACCTTACTTCAGTGTAGTTCCAATGTTAACATATTTGTTCCATGAGATCCCTTGTCCAACTTGTTCATGAATCATTCCTTTGATATAATTGTGACAAAAGTTAACTTTAAAATCTCGTCAACAGTCTTGCTCTAAGACAATTCTTCCTTACGAACGACTATATCATCATTTAAACATAGCGTTACCCACTAGAAGAACCTCAATAGTGAACAATATAGATGTTATTATAGTTTTTGCCTCAAAGTAGCTGACAGAACTGAGAACGACTAGAGATTTGGCTCATCTTTATATCTCTCAACATTGTAGAAGGGATGGAGACGGATATTTTGAAGGCCAATGTGCTTTTTTTCACTTTGTAGAATATTTACAATTCTATCTATGGACAATTGAATAACCAATCTACTCCAAGCAATAAGTTGCTCAAGTTTGACTTAACAATTAAATAGTTGCTTCACCACATCTTGAACTTAGATCAAGAGTTCAAATAGTTAAGCTTAGCATGTTAGTTGCATCAACATTTTGAGATTGGGCTAACTAACTCTGCTCTGCAGTGTCAAATAGATTCTACTCCAGCTTTTTAAGTAATGCAGAGCTTATTATTTAAAACTTTAAGAACGCATAATTTGACTGGAGTCTAACTGGGAGGAGATTTCATATTTCTGTTGGTGAAAGAATTCTATTTCAGTCTTCTTTTTTGAAAGACTTCTTGCTTAATTAAGCCAAATTTTAGTTGGACTACATATACATATTTGATTGATTAAAAATAAGAGACTGTTTGCTGTCCTTTATCTTTAATTTTTATTTTCTTGGTTTGACCATTGTTGTACGATCAAGTTTGAAGTAGTCTCTTAACAAACTGACACACAAATAAATTTTATATGCCTAGTTGTACAAATTCACTTTGTTAAACAATAGAGAATACAGGTCCTACCCTGACAGTTAGAACTTGAGATTTTATGTTGAAACAATGTAGGAGCATTCTCTAAGTTATCTAATTGCTATTGTGATATGTTTTCCTTTATGTTTACCGTTTTACTATTGTTATTGGCTAATAATAATGTTTTCATTTTATTAAGTGGTTATGTGACTAGCAAGTGAGCTCTTAATGAGAGTGAATTGCTCGGATTAGATGGGTATGTGTGTGCAAGTGCTAGAAGTAAAAGTCTATATTTATCGGTTAGTAATGTATTTGATTTTAGGAAGTGCATATGTGACTAGCATGTGATCTCTTAAATAGTTTTACTGCCTAGGATTAGATGGGAATTATGTGTATCCAAGGGTTGGGGTTAAAAGTTGCATTTGTTTGGATAAAGCATAAAGCTTCTTTAACCCTAGTATAAAGTATAACAGTCTTTTAGTCACATTGTATTATATTGGAATATTTCTATTAGAGGTTTCTACAACTCTTAATTGTTCCATCTTTGGTTTTGCATCAATTTTAGCCTTTCTTTTGGTTTCTTTCACTGTTTTGGTTCTTTTCTTTTTTTTTTCTTCTACTTTCGCATTGCATAATGGAGGTCTCAAGTTCAAATCTTCAAAAATTGGTAGTGGAGATTATTGAAGGTGCCAGGAACTATGTACACCCTGTGTCACAATACAGAAAAAAATTTATTTGTTTTTTATGTAAAAGAAAGTGACTTTTCTTTTCAATCAAACAGGAAAGTGATTGTTAAGTCCACCAATTTCTAAAAAGAATAAATGTGTATAAAAAATCTATGGAAATTTACTACTCTATGAACTATAAAACTTAAACTGTATTAATAAGCCTCCATAAGTCAGTTTATTCTGTTGCTTAATGTATTAAAAGATAAAGCATGAGCAAAATTAACTAAGGCACCATTTTAACTTTAGCTCTAAGTTCATTCACTCTCATTTTAAACAAGTAGTAATTAGTCATATACAAAATATCACCAGTTCGTTTTGTTTTCAAAACACATACACATTAGCCTTCTTTCTCCACGATAATTCAGCTAATTATTTCATAAGTCAAGGACTGGTGAAGTTTTGCTCATTGTAGGGGTGCCTTCTTTCTTTTGCCTATTGCCTTTCAAGGTAACGTGCCTTGGTAGAGAGCCTTACCCAGAGGGCTAAGAGGCACTTCGCTGGATTGATCTGTGACCAAATTAAAATGGTCCCCAATTCTGCTTGACGACATTGAACAAATGCCAAGGCTTCTAAAATACAAATCCTAAGATTAGGACTTTATTTTATTTTGAAAATCTACCTGCTTAAATGTGCTATTGAGGTTTTTCATCATGAACTCTGGAGGTTTTGCCAAGGATCATGTGTTATAATCCAAATCCCTTTTCCACTTCTTGTTATTGGTTAAAACTATAAATTTAGTACTAGCATAATTTTTTAGTTCTCAGTTACTAAATTTAGCACTGAAATTGTTTTTTTAGCTTGAAAGCTATTGCAGTTTACAATTGAAAAATGTAGAATATGTTATCTGTGTAGTGATGAAAAGAGTTGTTCGCATGCCAGTTGGGTGGTGGGGACAGTTGTGTTGATGATGGTAACAATAGTGATGTTGCTACTAGAAAGTACACCAGTGGTGGTTATGCTGCTGTTAATTTTACTAATTGTGATTGTGGCGTTGATTAAATAAGCAAATAATAACTATTAAGGCAGTGGCCATGAATCACATTGTTAATGGTAATGTCATGATTTTGTCTTCAACATTTGACATGTGTGTTTGTGGTGGTGGCAGTGTCAGTGATTGTGTTTGATGCAGAAAACCAGAATAAAAGCCACAAATTCTTTATTGGGAGGGGGGGTGTATATTTATTTAAAGTAAAAGTAGTTTGAACTAGAACATTTCTAAGTTTATTGTATTAATGTACAAATTTTATGTAGGGGATTAAACAAAAATTGGTTGAGCCAAAATAAAATTTTGTACTTTACTGTGTATAACGAAAGGGTGTATTAATTGGATTTGCAATGCTTGGGGAGGGCAAGGCCCCTGCCAGCCAGTGCCCCTAGGTCAACCCTTGTGAATAGAGGCTAAAAATTGCTGATTTATGTAAAATTGAAGTTGGAACAAGAGAACTTGGGTTTTGGGTAAACACTAACAGTTAATATTCCAATGTTTTATGGTTGCCTAATGTATCTAAAAGACTTGTATTAGGGTTTCAGTAGCTTTAACCCTGCCTTTGGATACAGATAACCCCATCTAATCTTACCTCTTTAAACTCATTTAGAGATACATCCTAGTAACTTGATCAAGGTGGTAGAAGCTAAAGCGAGGTGGGCTAGGAGATATTAGGAGTATCAAACGGAAGAGCACCGACTGGAAATGATGCAACATGGTGTAATGACTCAGTTAAGGAAGTTATAAAGACTAAGCAAGATTGTTACAAGACTTTGAAGAAGAATAACATTGAAGAGATCTTTACAAAATACAAGTTAGCTAGGAAGGAAGCAAAGATGGTGGTGGCAGAAGCTAAAGTGAAGGTTGTGATAGAGATCTATAACAAGTTGGACATAGGTTGGAGAGAAAGAGATATATATAGATTGGTGCAAGAAAGGGAGAGGAGAAGTTGTGACCTAGGAGCTGTGAAATGTATCAAGGATGAAGTACCAAAAAACTCTAATTAAAGACAATGACATTAAATAAAGGTGGCGTGATTATTTCAACAAATTATTTAATGAGAAACAAAGCCAAACTTTGGACTATATCTCGATGCCTCTTGAGGATTTGAACCAATACTTTATGCGTAGAATCAAAGAGATAAAGGCAAAGGAGTCACTAAAGAGGATGAAGATAAGGAAAGCTGTTGGGCCTGATGACATTCCTATTGAAGTTAGGAAATGCCTTAGAGAGGTAGGAGTTAGGTGGTTGACAAATCTTTTTAATAAGATTTGGCATACTAGCAAGATTCTTGAGGAATGGAGGAAAAGTGCTTTGGTACCTCTCCATAAGAACAATGGAATTTTTTAGAGTTGCTCCAACTACCGAAGTATAAAACTAATAAGTCACATGATGAAATTATGGGAAAGAGGGATAGAATGGAGGTTAAGTAAGAATGAAGAGATTTCAATTATGGGAAAGAGGGATAGAATGGAGGTTAAGTAAGAATGAAGAGATATCAAAGAATTAATTTGGTTTTATGCCTTGTCGATCAACTATGGAGACAATACGCTTGCTTAGACAACTTGTGGAGTGTTCTCGAGAACAAGTTCAAGATCTTTATATGATTTTTATAGACTTGGAGAAAGTATAAGATAAAATGCCTAGGGAGGTATTATGATGTTTTTTAATGAAGAAAAGAGGTCTTGTGAAACATATTAAAATAATTGAAGACATGAATGGAGATGCAATGACACGTGAGGACATTGGGAGGGCAAACAAGCGAATTTCTTTACACATCATCATCATCATTAGAGCCTTTATCCCAATAGGTTGGGACAAGCTATGTGAACTAATATCTGACCTCACGTTAAGTCATCCACATGATTCTCCTCCTTCATACATTCCTATCCAAGGCAATGTGTTTCTCTAACTCTAATACCTTCACACTAAGACTAAATCAAGGGTCGGTGCTAAGCCCTTTCTTGTTCGCTACATTAATGGATGGGCTAACAAAATCCATCTAGGATAGTTTTTTTGGTGTGTGATGTTTGCAGATGATATTATCTTGTGTGATAATACTAGAGTGAAAGTTAATGCGAAGTTAGATCTATGGAGACAGATATTAGAATCAAGAGGGATTAGACTAAGTAAAGACTGAATACAAGGAATATAAATTCAATTTAAACAGAGAGGAAGATCAAAACATAGTGATCCTAGACGGGGCTGTAATCCTTAAGCGAGATCATTTCAAATATTTGTGATTGATCATACAGATGGATAGAGAGACTGATGGTGATGTGATCCATAGGATCTATGAGTAGAGGCTATGAGTAATGAAAAAAAAGTCAAGGCTAGAGAAAGATAGAAAAACACTTGAAAGGAAGTTATCCGAAAAGAAATAGCAAAATGAGAGTTGAAAGAATAAATTGCTTTAGATTGGAATGAGTGAAGGAGGAGATTTCATGTTGATGACTTAGCATAAATTCATATATTGGTTCATATAGCTTGCTTTAGTATTGGGATAAAGGTTCTGATGATGATGATGATGATCCTAGTAACTTGATAACTTAAAATAAAAACATAATTGCTAACCATTAACCAAAGTGAAACAATAAACCTAAAGAAAAACGTCAAGAAACCAATTTAGATAAAATTTGAAATGCTTTTGCATCAGAAATCAGAATAGTCCTTTGATTTGATAGATATTGTCTATAATGGTTGTTAATGTCCTTAATTGCTTATCTTGGGAATTATTATTTTTATTTTTTAATGATAAAACTAAAAATCAACATGGAAAAACTCCCTTTGCATCATAGGTAATAAAATTATAAGTTTGTAAATTTATTATTTATTGTCTAATTGCTGTAACATGGAAATCATTCACAACATATTGAATACATCAAGGAGGAACCATTGATCTTTAAGCTCTTTCTTAACCTTGATCTAATGCTTTGATGACCTTTGTATTTTTACCAAATTTGACATAGCTATTAATATATAACATTTTTAGATTTCATTTCTTTCAAATATTTGCATATAGTCAATATCTTGGTATATTTGTCCTTTAATCTATAATTTGTAACCTTATTTACTTGTTGTTAATAATTATAGTAAGAACTGTGGGAAAATGGTGACTATTGTTTGCTTACATTTATTGGTTTTTTCAGTGGAATGAAGATATTATTTACTTAGACTTGCCTATAGATAACTGCTGGTGAATGTGCATTAAGATGTCTTTGATTGATGTTGTTGACTTTTAGGGGAATGTGCATTAAGATGTATCTTATTGATGTTAGCAAATGGTAATTTCTATTCGATAAAATCTAGATAATCCTCAAACCGATTGTTAATATCCATAAGGTGGTGTATGATAAATCTTTGATAATTTTGAATTCATTGAAGCTTTGAATTGTCAATGGCTTAATTTTTATAATGCATTTGTTAACTCAATTTTTATACAACTTAACGAAAGATTTTCAATGAAAAGCAATGAAAATTTGTACAAAAGAAAATGACAAAATGTTTTTGTAGATAAAAGCTACTTATTGGATTAAGTCAATGTTTTTCAGAACTTTTATCATTAATTTTGTATTACTTTTTTTTTTAACTCTTGTTCTTCCACTTTTAACACTTATAATCTACAAAATCTCCATTCAATTATATCTCCTTTACCAAAAAAAAGTAAATAAATAAAAGTAATTCTAGTGTTTATTTTGAGTAGTAAATCAAACGAATTTGATATTATATATTTGGTATTTAGAAAGGAAAATTATATACTATAATCTAGTGGTAGAATTGTTAAACTTCACAAACAAGTTTGCAGGGCTGCCACATGTTCATTTGGCTATAACTAAGGAACAGAATAATTAAAGTAATTAATAATTTCAAAATGTACTTGGTTTATCAAACACCAGCTTAGCTCTCAGTAGATTACAAAATGGTATGTTATCAAAGGATGCGTTTTCTTCCTCCTTTTTTCTAGTCATGTTCATTATTTGGCTGAACTTGGAAGACTTCCGTTGTCACAAAGGACCTTGTTTATTCATTTCCATTATAAAGGGACTGTTTAAGGGGGTATTTGTTCACTCAAAAGAAGCCTGGAACATCTTATTTATGTATGAACTAATTTAATCATTGCTCCGCATTCATATGTTAAAAAACGATGGAAGATAAACCAAGTACATTTTGAATGATGAAATGATTTAGCAAATATATGGACTGATTGTAGGCAAATGATTATCATGTTTACCCATAAACAAAGCCTAGGCTAGGTGGTCTTTTTTAGCCACTCTGCAAAATTAGATCTGGCAATTCGTGTATATAATTTGTTTTCATATTATGAACAATCGTGTTCGTGTCGATAAGCTGGACACAACTTTTTTTTAGTTTTTGCCATTTGTATATATTTTTTATCCAATTTTAGCCCATGTTACTTTTATGTCTCTTATTCATGCTTCTAAATTGGTTCTTTGCACTTTCATCTTTGCTCCCAGGCATGATACCGAGTTGTTCTTTCATATTACAAGTAATGCAAAAATAACTAGCTTGATTTCATTGGCAGGTAATGAGGAATGACGAGGCAGTTAATTTGGTGAAATCCATGAAGGACCCTCAAGCAGCAGCCAAACGATTAACAACCGAAGCATTGGCAAGAAAGAGCAAAGATGACATATCATGCATAGTAATTCGTTTTGGCTGATGCTACTAAAGCCAATGCTTTAGTTGGCATTTGTTCCTTGTTAACTTTCTGTTGGTCAGTTTGCCATTGGAAGGTGTAAATAGGGGATCTGCTTGAGTAGGAGAGCTTCATCATGTATGTGATAGATTTCTTTGTAGGGACAGTGATGTATGCCTGAGGTAGTTGAGATAGCAGTGTGCTGCATTTTTTGTGTTCCCAGGGAGCTTCCTCATTATGAACAGGTTTGCATATATCTACATGTGTGGGGACTTGGGTGCAATTAATGAGGATAATTCTATCATAAGACCTGTGAATGTGATTGAAAAGTGAAAGGCAGAACAAAGATTGATTCTAATTAGGTGTGTATACTGTATGGATACAAATAAAGGTATGATACTACCACCCCATGTACTACATGTATACATATATTTAGTATATTATCAACTGCTTGTAATCTGTAGACTACCACCATTATAAGTTCTTCTTTCATTACCCCGTGAGAACAGCCAACTTTACTCAATGGAATGCTGGTGTTTTTCAAGCTGAATGATATGATTTTTTTGCACTGGTTTACTCAGGGAAATTCTACCCGTTTACTCATCTTCTTAGTTGCCCCTGAACTTAGGTGTGACCGTATTGTCTGTCTTGTCCTGTCCTGCTTCTACTCCTGGATGGTGATTGGTGAATGTTAACGCATTTATAACTAGTAAATTGAGTCTTGCGGAGACATCTGCCCCAAAAACAAAAAGATGTTGAGGAGAAAATTAGATGCTTACGTTCGAACTCCACGTGTGGGATCAGATCAATAATTGGATGATTTTTTTTTTTTTTGGGTTTGGTGGCTCTCGAACTTTGCTCTTTAAGATTAAGTGCAAAGCACCTAACCTTTTAGGACAAGAGGAGAGTCCTTGGATGATTATTCGTAACTTATTTTCTTTCCACCTACGGCCTTGGCACGACCGGCAAATGACTGTTGGTTGCTCAAGTTTTGATCAAAATTTCCTTCAAGTAATTGAATGCTAAACCATCCCCGTAAAATTACTGAAATTTCTTAAATATACAAATGTAGTTATTCTAACGAATTTTATCCAAATGATTGACAAAAAAATGACGTGACTGTCACATCAAATGTGATGTAAATTATTACATAAACTAACTATAAAGTTGTTGCTTAGTATAATATTGATGTATTGCTGATGTAAAAACCTTGATTTTTATGTTCACATGCTACCAAGAGCTTTGCATGAAAAAAAAATTATCAGAGGTTGCAGAGATTGTTATCTACGCTCGCATTTTAATACTTAAGTCAGAAAAGATTTTGATAAAATCTTAATAATAAGAAGAAGAAGAAGAAGAAGAGGAAACCGGCAAGCTTCTTTTGGAAGCTTGTCGAATTCATAGTTGGCATATGCAAACTTAATAATGAAAAAAAAAAAAAAGAGAAACAATCAAAGGGCTAGGGTCACCGCCGGCCAAGAAAGAAGAGAGGAAGGGACGGCGACGGTGAAGGAGACAAGGAGTAGATCGGAAGGAAGAAAAGGAAAGGAAAGAGAAAGAAGAGAGAAAAGGGAGGAAGGAGAAGGTGTCGAACCTAGCTCTGCCATTGCAGCTGGCACTGATTCTACTAGTGTTGGCTGTACCGACCAATGGAGAAAAGAAAAAAAAAGAGACGAAGAAGGCTTGAAACAGGGGAAGGAAACCAACAACTGTTCAACTATGGGGGTTGAACCGAACAAAAAAAAAAGAGAGAGTTGAAAGGCTGTGATTATCGGGGTTGTTTTGATCGACAAAACCAGGGGAGAAGCGGTGGAGCCATTTCTCGATTTGTGTGTGTCATCCTTGCACAGGGGCCATTCTAATCTTCTTTGTATCATTCCAATTTTATCGGATCCTGACTGGACCATTACCTTTGATGTGATAACCGAAAATTTTCTCATTTTTGGAGTTATGGATTCTGTAAATTCAATTCATGATGTTAATAAATAAAGTAAGAATAAATAAATAAATAAATAAAATAAAATAAATAGATGTTTTAAAGATTATATATAATATGTAAAATATATATAAACGTGTTTATATATATATATATATTAGTTATATTGTAAGTATAAATGTTAAATATATAAAAATATATATAATATATGTCAAGAAAATATATATTTGTTAATATAAAGTATATTTATATAGTGTTAATAATAATAATAATAATAATAATAATAATAATAATAATAATAATAAGAGGAAATCGGCAAGCTTCCGAAGGAAGCCAGCCAAATTCATACTTTGCATACGCAGACTTAATAACGAAAAAAGGAAAGAGAAACGATCAGAGGGCCAAGGTCGCCATCGGCCAAGAAAAAAGAAAGGAAGGGCCGGCGACGATAAAGGAGACAAGGTGCAAATCAAAAGGAAGAAAAGGAAAGGAAGAGAAAGAAGAGAGAAAAAGGAGGAAGGAGAAGGTGTCGAACCTAGCTTTGCCATTTTACCCGGCGTCGATTCTGCTGGTGTTGCCTATACTGACCAATGGAGAAAAGAAAAAAAAAAGAGGAAGAAGGATCGAAATTGGGAAGAAAACCAGCAACGGTTCAACTGCTGTGGGGGCTGAACCGAACCAAAAAAAAAAGAATAGAGAGTTGAAAGGTATGATTATCGAGTTTGTTTTGGTCGACAAAACCAGGGGAGAAGCGGTGTTGAACTAGGGGCGTTGAAAAGGCTGAGATAAGCCCTGATCCAAAAAAAAACAAATAGGGGTTCTATGTGTTGAAGGAAGGCAAAGCAATAGGCTGAGGTTAGGGTTTTTGTTGGGGGTCCGAACAAAGGTGATTTTGGGGGTTCGGGATTTGGTTTATTGATGTTGAAGTAAGGTATTTTTCAGGCTTGTGTGAGGGAGGAGAGAAGGCTTGAAATGGTGTTGAAAAGGGGTGTCTTGGGACTGTTTGTTGTTGGCTAAACGATGCTGATGGGCAGTTGAAATGGGGCTTGAGTTAGGTGAATTTTGGGTGTTGAAACAGGGTTGATTAAGATTTGAAAATTGGGTTGTTTGAGGGCTAATCAGTGAAGCAGAATCGGTATTTCTTTAGGCATCGAGAACAGGGGTGAGTTGTGTTTATGGTTGCTGAAAAGAGAGGAAAGTTAGGGTATTCTGCTAGAGTTTTAATGCAAAAATAGGTAAGGAAATTAATAAGCTTGGTACACGACAGGCATGCAGTAGAGTACCTCAACTTGCAGCAGAATGCCTTAGCGTGCAGTAGGGTGCGATGTTAGGCACGCGGCAAATGCACAGTAGGCATGCAACAGAGTGTCTAAAGGTGCCTCTGAGTATTAGATGACGGTAAGAGGCCTCAGGGTGTCTCAAGGTGGCTTATGGAATGAAACAAACAAAGTCCCTAAGTGAAAAATGCGCGAGACGGGTAAACCAAAAAAGGTCTCTAAGCACAAAAAGGTGCGAGACTGGCAAATTCAAAAAGTCTCTAAGCGAAAGATGCGCGAGACAGACAAACTAAAAAGTCCCTAAGCACAAAAAGGTGCGAGACGGGCAAACTAAAACGTCCCTAAGTGAAAAATGCGCGAGACAGGTAAAACAAAAAGTTCCTAAGCACAAAAAAGGTGTGAGATGGGCAAATTCAAAAAGTCTCTAAGCGAAAAATGCGCAAGACGGGCAAACAGAAAAAGTTCCTAAGCAAAAAATAAGCGAGACGGGCAAAAACAATAAGTCCCTAAGCGAAAAATGCGCTAGATGGGCAACACATGGGCTTGAAGCGAAAAATGCATGAGGTAAGCCATGAATGAAATAAAAGACCCTAAGCGAAAGATGCGCAAGATGGGCAACACATGGGCTTGAAGCGAAAAATGCTCGAGGTAAGTCATGAATGAAATAGAAGTCCCTAAGCAAAAAATGCGCAGGATGGGCAACACATGGGCTTGAAGCAAAAAATGTGCGAGGTAAGTTGTGAATGAAATAAAAGTCCCTAGGCGAAAAATGCGTGGAATGGGCAACACATGGGCTTGAAGCAAAAAATGCGCTAGGTAAGCCTTGAATAAAATAAAAGTCCCTAAGTGAAAAATGCGCGAGATGGGTAACACGTGAGGTTGAAGCGAAAAATACGCGTGGTAAGTCACACACAAGAAGAAAAAGGCCTGAAGCAAAAAGTGCACGAAGTAAGCTATGCATAGACATGATTTAAAAAAAAAAAACTTTATATACTCTTCCACAGGGTATACCTTGTGAAAGAGTGGAGAGCAATTGATGAGGGTCTTACTAAAGGTCATTAGGCCTTAATATAAGTCATGCTAAAGAACATTGGGTCTAATGGTAGTCTAAGCCCAAGAGGAAAGAGGACTAAGAAGGGCCATGAAAGATCTACTAAGTTATCATTTAAGCTATGTGTTTTAACCGTAATTACGCGTTATATTACTCCTATAAATAGGTCGCAGGTATCATTTTTGAACCCTAATCTCGATTGGCTTAAGGAAACCCTGCGTAGATTCTGTTTAACTTAAGCATCAGAGTGCGTGCCTACACTCTCTGATCATTTTCTTTCTTGTAGAGTTCTTGGAGACAGCTTAAGGCGTAGATCGAGATTCGTACGTCATCAAAAATCTTTGTTGTAAACAGGTAACAACAAATGAAAATGGTGATTTATTAATCTAATATTCTTTTGTGAATTATTATAAATATTAGATTATTTGATTAAACGCTTTATTTTATGAAAGTCTTGATTTGATATTTATTTCAAAATGATATGGAAAAGTGTTTTATATCAAAAATCAATACTTACTCTCTACAGTCGCTTCCAGGTTCCAAGACAAGGCAGGTATTTCAAAATACCTTTCTTACTCCATCTGGATCCCTAGTCGACTATAATATCCTTCCTATTACGGTCCTTAGTACACCTATAGGAAATTAAATGATTTTATGGGATATAGATTTCGTGGTATCAAGATTTGCATACAATTCATTTACTGAGCTGTGGTTTGCTCACTCCTTTATTTTTATCTTTCTAGAGTTTTTCTAGTGACTATGTGATTTACTTTCCAAGGATTCCGGCTGCATTTTGAATACCTCAAGGAGTCTAGAGTAGATCCTGGAGGTATAATCATTTATTTTATATGTTCATACTTATTTTACAGTACTATTATGTTGTATTATAAACAGGTGATGTAAACGATAAATGAATTTAGATATATGAATATTCTTATTTAATTGGAAACTACTATTTCAAAATATTTATTGTGTAAAGGAAATAGGAAATAAAGGCATCACAAACAGCCCAACCCTTGTGATATGTGTGGAAATGAATAAAATACTGTATATACGGAGTGTGACATCATAGGTGAGCTACTTGCCTCAAATATGTCATTGGGGTCCCAAGACGAATCATTTGTTACTTGTCAACCATCATCCTCCTCTTCCAAGAATGTGTCTACATGGCGTGGCTTTCTTAGTCTGTCGGTATGCTCGGATTTAAAATCTGACTTAAAACAGAGAACTTGTGTTTTACTACCAGTAGAAAATATACTGCATAAATATTTGCAGTGTACAACGTGGCTACAATTAGAGATGAATAATAGCTTAAAAATAAGTATTTAATGAGCAAATATTTTTGGTGAAATTATTTGTAGCCCGGGAGTAACGGTTTACGAGTGGTGCACTCGAAAAAACCAAATAAGTCAAATAGGTAAGGGATACGTATGTAGTTTGTAAGAATATCTCGAATGCATGATTTTGATGCGAATAATTTTATGAGAATATTTTAGAAATGAAATGCCTTGGAAATTGTGAAATTGTGGCTGCTTGCTGGTTTTGGAACTGTGTTGAAACTTGCAAGAATGCTAGGGTATTAGCAGCCATTATACTGCTGAAATTTCTTAGAAAATTCTTTAAAAATATCATAAAATATTTTAGTGCATTTTTGAATAATTTCTTAGCCTTGAAAATGATATATTTAATATTTTCCCTAAAACATGAATACACCAAAAAAATTATTTAAATATCCATCTTACCGAATTTGATGAAAGTAAAGCTACAGAAAATTTTTCCCAAATGTTTTACAGTATATGAAATGGTTTGAAAAGGGAAATGTTGAGAAGTGAATATTTTATAAATTATTTTCAGTAAATATTCACTATATGATAATTTAAAACCTTTATGGACTGATTGATGATTTTAACTATTTTCTTGATTTCCATTAAGGTAATATGATGATGAGAATATTGTTTTGAAACTGATAGGCCCCTTATCATACTGATATGTGATATGTACTCAGTGTCCCGATTGACACTTGATCAGTGTTCAACTGAGGATACTTATAGACTATGGCCATAGATCTTATATGATTATTATTATACCCTACGAGGGTTCATAGCATGATATATCTTAGGTGATGCCTTAGTCTCTACCGTTTTTATGATATGAAAGATGATGATCTTAAATGTATGATGATATCAAATGATAAATGATTTTTTTATATGTTTTAAATGAGATGAATGACGATTTCTAAACGGTTTACTATATTACATTGAGTACGATACTGTTTATGATTTCAGTGATATATGTGATATGTGATTAACTGATGATGAGGGTCTTACTAAAGGCAATTGGGCCTTAATATAAGTCATGCTGAAGAACATTGGGCCTAATGGTAGTCTAAGCCCAAAAGGAAAGAGGACTAAGAAGGGCTATGAAAGATCCACTAAGTTATCATTTAAGCTATGGGTTTTAACCGTAATTACGCGTTATATTACTCTTATAAATAGGTCACAAGTATCATTTTTGAACCCTAATCTCGATTGGCTTAAGGAAACCTTGCTTAGATCTTGTTTGACTTAAGCATCGGAGTGCACGTGCAGGGGAAAGCCCCTGCGCCCTCTGATCATTTTCTTTCTTGCAGAGTTCTTGGAGATAGGTTAAGGCACAGATCAAGATTCGTACGTCATCAAAAATATTCGTTGCAAACAGGTAACAACAATTGGCGCCGTCTATAGGAAACAAACAAAAAGCCAAGTATAAAAGATAACAAGAACATGATCTGCGACAGGGTGTGGAGGCCTGTGGTAGAATGTGGAAGCATATGGCAGATTAGGTGGCAAACTGAGGTAGGAGGCCTGCGGCAGGGTAATAAACAATAGTAGGGTGCCTCAGGGTGCTAGGGTGGTATCTGACGGTATAAGGCCTGTGGCAAGGTGCCTCAGCGAGCGATAGGCGCTGCAGGCATGTGGTTGGTGTGCGGCAAGGTGTAACGCACGTCAGGCATGTGGCATGATGCAACGACCAGTAGGCCTTGGAAAGTACACGGTAGGCATGTGATAGGCACGTGGTAAGGTGCAGGCATGTGGTAAGGTGTAAATACCAATAGGCCTCAGCAAGTACATAGTAGGCATGTGACAGGGGTGTAACACGCGGTAAGGTGCAACAATCGATAGGCGTGCGACAGGCATGAGGTAGGCATGAGGCAGGGTGCAATGTACAGTAGGCACATAGTAGGGTGTAATAGGAGGTAGGCGCGACAGGCGCACAGTAGGCGTGCGACAGGGTTAAAACGCGTCAGGCGTGTGGCAGAGCACAACAACCACTAGGCTTGAGGCAGACACGTGGTAGGCTTGCGGCAGGCATTTAGTAGGTACACGACAGGCATGCAGTAGAGCACCTCAACTTGCAGCAGAATGCCTTAGCGTGCAGTAGGGTGCGATGGTAGGCACACGGCAAATGCACGGTAGGCATGCAACAGAGTGTCTAAAGGTGCCTCTGAGTATTAGATGACGGTAGGAGGCCTCAGGGTGTCTCAAGGTGGCTTATGGAATGAAAACAAACAAAGTCCCTAAGTGAAAAATGCGCGAGACGAACAAACCAAAAAAGTCTCCAAGCACAAAAAGGTGCGAGACTGGCAAATTCAAAAAGTCCTTAAGCGAAAGATGCGCGATACAAACAAACTAAAAAGTCCCTAAGCAAAAAATGCACAAGATGGGCAAAACAAAAAAGTCCCTAAGTACAAAAAGGTGCGAGACAGGCAAACTAAAACGTTCCTAAGTGAAAAATGCGCGAGACAGGCAAAACAAAAAAGTTCCTAAGCACAAGAAAGGTGTGAGATGGGCAAATTCAAAAAGTCTCCAAGCGAAAAATGCGCGATACAGGCAAACAGAAAAAGTTCCTAAGCGAAACATGAGCGAGACAGGCAAAAACAATAAGTTCACAAGCGAAAAATGCGCTAGATGGGCAACACATGGGCTTGAAGCGAAAAATGCATGAGGTAAGCCGTGAATGAAATAAAAGTCCCCAAGTGAAAGATGCGCGAGATGGGCAACACATGGGCTTGAAGCGAAAAATGCTCGAGGTAAGTCATGAACGAAATAAAAGTCCCTAAGCAAAAAATGTGCGGGATGGGCAACACATGGACTTGAAACAAAAAATGCGCAAGGTAAATTGTGAATGAAATAAAAGTCCCTAGGCAAAAAATGCGTGGAATGGGCAACACATGGGCTTGAAGCGAAAAATGCACTAGGTAAGCCATGAATGAAATAAAAGTCCCTAAGTGAAAATGCGCGAGATAGGCAACACATGAGCTTGAAGCAAAAAATGGGCGTGGTAAGTCACACACAAGAAGAAAAAAGCTTGAAGCAAAAAGTGCACAAAGTAGGCTATGCATAGACATGATTTAAGAAAAAACAACTTTATATACTCTTCCACAGGGTATACCTTGTGAAAGAGTGGGGAGCAATTGATGAGGGTCTTACTAAAGGTCATTGGGCCTTAATATAAGTCATGCTGAAGAACATTGGGCCTAATGGTAGTCTAAGTCTAAGAGGAAAGAGGACTAAGAAGGGCCATGAACGATCCACTAAGTTATCATTTAAGCTATGTGTCTTAACTGTAATTACGCGCTATATTACTCCTATAAATAGGTCACAGGTATCATTTTTGAACCCTAATCTCGATTGGCTTAAGGAAACCCTGCTTAGATCCTGTCTAACTTGAGCATCGGAGTGCGTACCTACACCCTCTGATCATTTTCTTTCTTGTAGAGTTCTTGGAGATAGGTTAAGGAGTAGATCGAGATTCGTACGTCATCAAAAATATTTGTTGTAAACATGTAACAACAAATGAAAATGGTGATTTATTAATCTAATATTCTTTTGTGAATTATTATAAATATTAGATTATTTGATTAAATGCTTTATTTTATGAAAGTCTTGATTTGAGATTTATTTCAAAATGATATGGAAAAGTGTTTTATATCAAAAATCAATATTTACTCTCTACAGTCGCTTTCAGGTTCTAAGACAAGGCAGGTATTTCAAAATACCTTTCTTACTCCATCCGGATCCTTAGTCGACTATAATATCCTTCCTATTACGGTCCTTAGTACACCTATAGGAAATTAAATAATTTTATGGCATATAGATTTTGTGGTATCAAGATTTGCATACAATTCCTTTACTGAGCTGTGGTTTGCTCACTCTTTTATTTTCATCTTTCTAGAGTATTTCCATTGACTGCGTGATTTACTTTCCAAGGATTCCGGCTTCATTTTGAATACCTCGAGGAGTCTAGAGTAGATCCTGAAGGTATAATCATTTATTTTATATGTTCATACTTATTTTACAGTACTATTGTGTTGTACTATAAACAGGTGATGTAAACAATAAATGAATTAGATATGTGAATATTCTTATTTAATTGGAAATTACTATTTCAAAATATTTATTGTGTAAAGGAAATGGGAAATAAAGGCATCACAAACAGCCCAACCCTTGTGATATGTGTGGAAATGAATAAAATATTGTATATACAGAGTGTGACATCATAGGTGAGCTACTTGCCTCAAATATGTCATTGGGGTCCCAAGACGAATCATTTGTTACTTGTCAACCATCATCCTCCTCTTCCAAGAATGTGTCTACATGGCGTGGCTTTCTTAGTCTGTCGGTTGCTGGTCGAGAGTCACATGTTCCTTGATAATCTTGGCTAGATTATGGATTTCTCTCTTGAGCTAGCCAATCTCATCTTCCCTTCTATCTTCCGCTGCTTAGTTAAGATAATCAACAGGTGTGTTGGCATTAGCACCTTCTCTTGACCCTTCTTGCAACTCAGATCTTTGCCTTTCTTCATTAGATAATGATGGTGCCGCAACTTTAGTTGTGTAAGTGAGTAAGGTTGTGTCCATTCTTCTCCTTATGGTACGTGGATGGCTTCTCAGCACATGACAAGAACCACCTCGTTCTACAACTTTCTTTAGAGGGAGCATTATGAGCTTGAATAAAGTGCTACGAGCTGTAATACCTTAACATTTCCTTGGAGTCATCTTGAGTTCAACTCTTAATGAAAGCACCAATTGTTATGAGGTCATGAACAGTGTTAAGCAATGAGATAAACACCAAGATTTACATGGTTTGACAATATGCCCATGTTCACGGGATTGCTGTGAATATGCTAATATGTAATTGGTGTGAACCAAATTGTTTACTAAATGCAAGCTCTTGATAAGACTAGTTGGGTGTCCAAGCATGATGAGAGTATAAAAGAGTAAGAAAGGAATAAGGTGTAAAATAAATATGACAGTTTGAGCACAAATTAGAGCCAAAATATCTTTTCTCCTTATAATGGGAACCTATTTATAAGCAAGTGGGTGCACCAAAATCGTGCCATGTGTCATCATTTGGAGGAGTTTGGTTGTCTAAATAGAATCCATTTATCTTCAAACTACGAGATTGGGAAAATTTGAAAACTTAGCAGAATCTGGGCTAAGCTTATTGGGCTAAGCTTGGCATGTAGTCTATGGGTTGAGTCCATCTATAACAACACATTTAATAAATTTTAGGTATTTTAATGGAATAAATTAAAATTTAAAGACTTGAATGAAATTTTGGTCAGAGTTGGGTAACCAATGGTGAAATGTATGGGCACGACCAGCATGAAACTGCTTTCTACTTTTTTTTTTCCGTCTCACTTCTAACACTACCATTTGCACTGCATTGTGACTCTGATTTTTACCGGGTGATTAGAGGGATAGTTAATTATTTGTCCCATTCTTCATATTTGGTCTTGCTTTAAAGCTTAACCTCACTAAAACAGAAATTACAACAAACCTCCGCGTCCCAGATCCGCCGTGCTTTGCTTGCTGACCCACCTCACATGCATTCTAATGATAACAATCAGTAATGATGTGCTGGACAGTTCATTTGTTGTTGCTATGTTTATGTTATAACCAACAGCAACATCAAATGCTCCTCCGTGTCCCGTCAGATTTATTACCACCACCAGCTAAATCAATCACGCCTCATATAAATGTCATCCTTCCATTCCTCCTTGCAACGCATTTGTTATATGCGTAAATCGGTAAAAGAAAACAACCTTATTTGACCATAAGGTGTTTTTCTGAGGAGAAAAAATTGTATGAAATGATTACTTTACATTTTTATTTAAATTATGTAATATAATTATATTGTTAAATAAAGTTAATTATTTATTACATATGACATGATGTGATAATTAAATAGTAAATACTTACTTCAAGAGATTTATTAATAATTCTAGTAACAAATAATTGATTTTATTCAACAATGTAATTATACAACATAATTAAAATAAATATAATATAAGCTGACATGGAATAACTGTTTCATGCAATACTTTTGCGATGTCCCTGGCATATAGTATTACTAATAATGTATCTTTTAAAAATGATTATGTGTCAATTTTTATTAGAGCCTAAAATAATATGTTTTAGAATGATCCTAATATAATTTAAACTCTTTTTATTAATAAAAAACGGTGAATCCTTTAAGTTATGCATTTTTTTTAATTGATCTCCTGCTCACTTTTATCTTTTTATTTTAAGTAAAATATTTAAAATATTTTAAGTCACTTTTATTTTATAATTGAGTATTAGGTTTTTTTTTGAAATAATACTTGTTTATTAGTTAGTTTGTAGTATTACTATAATATTTACATTACTCTCAAAAGTTAATTCATTCGATAAAGAATAAGCTGAATTTCTTCTTAATTAGATTCTGATTTTCATTAGAAATATGTCAAGAGTAAAATTTTAAAATGCATTAAATCGAAGTGGAAAATGCCCACTTAAAATCATTTAAAAAAACAAATTAAATTTAAGCAAAACCTAAGAATACTCCTGATCTTATCAAAATAAAAATTATTTATTTATTCATTAAAATTTAATAAGTCACAACAAGTATATTATAAATTATATCATATTAAATAATCAAAATATGGCCTAACGATTGTTAAAAAAGTTAGGTTCAAAGTTCAATTTTTTTTCCCTTTGTACATCTTTTTAATAAAAAAAAAAAGTTATATCAATATTAAATAAATTAAAACTAATCAATTAAATACTATTAGTTTATTAATAGTTTACAATTAATAATGAATTTTATTTATGTTTTAATTTAGCTTAAATTTAAAAATAAATGATATAATTGGCTTTTTTATCTTGTCCTTCGAAAAATAAAAATATAATGTAAAAAAATGTAAATAAAGCTCAAAACGAAAAGAGTGGCATCTAATTGAACCCGCCGTCCTAAATTCCAATCCCCAAATTTCAATTGAAAACTTTCACCTGATTTTAATTTTCTTGTCTTGTCTTGTAGTTGTGTTGTGCACTCAAAAGACCAGAATTCCAATTTCTTCCATATACTATTTAATATTCCACTTTAACATATTCATGAGTCATTTCTAATTGAATCAGTATATATAATTTTATAAATTATACACTAAATGCTTAACTCATTGCCTGTATAACAAATATATTAGCATATCAGGAATACAAATGAAAGAAAGAAATAAAAGATAAATTATTATATATTAAGGAAAAAAAAATAATGCTCAAGCTGAACAAAAAACACACGATTAACATGCGACCCACTCATGTTTGATGGTTGCACCAAAAGAATTTGAATTACAACTCAATGGCGCGCAACTGCATATCCCATTAGTAGTAGGGAATCACGGGGGGAGGAGGAGATGCGTATGATACTCCTTTAATTGGTGGAAGTGGTGTGTTTTCAGATGACGGTGGCGGAGGAGGTGGAGGTGGTGGGGATGAATATGAGTAGTGGGGTGATGGTGGCGGAGGGGGAGGGCTTTGATGCTGCGGGGGCGGTGGATAATGCCATTGTTGTTCAGGAGGCGGGGATGGCTTTGAATAGTGATGACCAGGTGATGGGGTTGAATTGTGCGTTGGCGGTGGTGGTGATGATGATACTGGAGTTGGGCATGCTGGTGGTGGTGGAGGAGGAGGAGGAGGGAGAGGATGACATGGCTCTTTGGGTGGTGGTTGATATTCTACTGGAGGTGGCGGAGACTGGGTCCCCTGATGCTCGTTAGATGGCGGTGGTGGCGGCGATGATTGACCAGGCGTGGGAACATAATGACCCGTTGGTGGCGGAGGCGGTGCATAATGGGTAGTTGGCGATGAACTTTCTGTTGGTGGTGGTGGTGGCGAGGGTGGTGTATTATAGTAATGGCTTGGTGGTGGTGTGTTGTAGGAATGGGTTGGTGGTGGTGATGGTGGTGTATTGTAATGCGTTGGTGGTGGTGTGTTGTAGGAATGGTTTGGTGGTGGTGGTGGGGTATTATAGTTATGGCCTGATGGAGTTGATGGAGGTGGTTGTGCTATTGGTGGTGAGGGTGGTGTATTGTAGTAATGGCTTGGCGGAGGTGTGTTGTAGTAATGGTTTGTTGGTGGAGGTGATTGCTTGGGCCCATACGCAAATGGTGGAGGTGGCGGCGGGAGATGCGTCTTAGGTGATACTCTTTGAGTAGGGGGTGGCGGAGTTGAAAAGTGAGAGTAACTTGGTGGTGGTGGTGATGTTGGGGCATGGAAAGGAGGGATTGGTGAAGAGCCCGATGACGGTGGTGGAGGAGGATGTGATCTGGTGGAAGGCGACGACTTTGAAGAAGGTGGACGTGGAGCTGGAGGCCTTGGAACAGGAGGCCGCCTTTTGGGAGGCGAGGAACTGCCACCACCTCCTCCAGAATTTCCACCACCACCGCATTTGAACTTGCTGCAGTCCACAGGGCGAGCAGCATCCGAAGAGCATTCCCAGGGTGATCTCTGATTCTTCTTGCCTGGAATGCAGTTCATGGTACCATTCGCCACCCTTCCTCCACCAGAAATGGCAGGGCAGTTCGGTGGTTCTCCGGTGAAATAATTGAAAGAGTAGGTAAAGTTCTGCAACTTGGGTAGCTGGCAAACAGTGGCTGGAATCACACCCGTGAAGCCATTGTGGGCAACATCCAGCTGCTCTAAGCTCTTCATGTTGCCAATGGTGGATGGCAAAGATCCCTGGAGATGATTGTAGCTCACATCAAAGACGGTGACTTGGCCGAGCATCCCGATCTGCGGAGGCAAACATCCAGTAAGGTTGTCGTTGAGGAGTATGATTTCATTCAGCGTTTTGCCCATCTTCCCAATGCTTCCAGGAATGCAGCCTCCAAGATCATTGTTGGCAAAGACCAGCACGGAAACGGGAGAGTTTCCAAGATTCTCAGGAATGCCGAAGCGAAACCTGTTATCGTTCAAGAACAGTGCATCAAGGTCCTTGTCGAAGAGCTGGGATGGAACGGAGCCTTCAAACTCATTGAACCGAAGATCCAAATACTTGAGAGAAGGCAGCGACAGAACCACATTGGGAAACTTGCCCACAAACCGATTGTTGCTCAAGTCAAGCTCGTAAAGCAGCTTCAAGCGGCGAAAGCTGGCGGGAACAACGCCACAGAAGCGGTTGGAGTTGAGATGAAAGAACGCAAGATCGGTGAGGCGGCCAAGCTCCGGCGGGAGATAACCAGCAATGTCAGCGTGGTTAAGGTCAATGCCGGCGACAACTCTGATCTTGGGATTGGTCAGAGAAGGAGCGCAGTAGATTCCCATGTAAGAGCAGACATCAGAGCCCTTCCAGTTGGCCGTGAAGTTAAATGGGTCGGAAAAGATGGCCGACTTCCAAGCTTGCAAGGCAATGTAGGCTTCGCGAATCCTCGGGTTCTCGAACCGCAGGCTTGGATCTACGACAACAGCCAACTCTTCATCCTCGTGGGCTGCAGAGCAGATCTGAGAGAGAAAAGAAGCAGAAGCAAGCAAGAAGATTAGAAGGAAGAAGAAGGCAGGAAGACGAGGCGGAGGAGGAAGAGACATTGAGGGGTGTTTGCAGTGGCACAACAATGGCAGACGCAGAGAGAAAAGTCACATGAAGAAAGCTGGTTGTGTCATATGAAATGGGGTCGTACCACATGCTTTGTTTTATAAAGCATAATTCGTAGGCAGCCTGGATTGAGGTTGGGGGTTCCCATTAAGCAGAGTTTTATTAGTACTTTATTTGATTTTACTGCATTAGCTGTTGTGTTTATTGGATTTGGGTTGAGTGGTTGATGAGTTTGACCCGCCTGGCTTCGATAAATTATAACAGAACAGTAGTGTTGGTTCGATTTTGGATTAAGAATTTGAAATTGTGTAATTCAACTTAATCTAAACTAAACTTGGTCTAAAAAAGAACAAAATGATGACATGCTGGCACGTCTAGGCAGAAATGATTCGAAGATTGGGGGGTTTGTTTTATTTATTATTAGAGAGAGAATCGCGAGTGAAGACAGGGAAGTGTAAATTAACATTGATGGCTGAATAATGGGGATGATTCATTGTTCAAGGACGTGTCAGCCACTGTCTTTTATGACCCCCTTGGCACTTTCCCTATCCCCAGCTACTAACTACTCTATGACACTATCTACTTGATCTAACTCTTGTAATTGCCAATCCCTCCCCTCCCATGGTTTAGTCGAGTTGAGAGGATTAAATACAAAATTTGAGTTAGATTCAAGAACTTTATATTTAAAATTTTATTTGAGTTAGATAGAATTTAGTTTTTCAAATTTAAATTTTATTCAAAATTAAAAAAATTTAATAAGACCCATGAAATATTCGAATTTGACTCAATTCATTACTCAAATAATTCATGCTCGAATTTGGTTCGAAAATAAACTAATCAAATTCGAATATTTATCAACTCAAATTGAAATAACTCACAAATAATTTAATTCATTTATACTCTTATATTCTCTCCCACAAACCAACAAATGCTGTTCTTCTCAATTTTTGCACATGAAAACGTACAATTGGAATGCAATTTCTTTCTACTTTTTTTCTTTTTGTTAGGGTAAAAAAAAGAAAAGCGAAAAAAGAGATGGGCTGGCAATGGAGAATCCGGGCAAAGCACGAATGCGCGTAGCAAGTCAGTCAACTAAAATGACGCCAGCCACAACGCCACGTAATAATAATAATAATAATAATAATAATAATAATAATAATAATTGCTCCAACTCCAATTAAATAAATCAAAATTGTTGTAAACGAGAACTAGGTAGGAGGATTCATCAACCACAACGTTCGCTGTTAAATTCGATGCATCATATTCATAAGTTAGATTCACCTCTTTTAAATCTTGTTGAATATTGTGACATTTCTTTTAATTAATATAGAAAATGCATTTAATTTTAAACAAAAGCATATTATTAAATTATATGTAGGAAAAGTAGTGAGTTTAGGTCAGGGACAATGGAACAAACTTGCTCTTATCAGACACAAACACTGACATTTGTGAGTAAATTGTGGGAGCAATGTCATATAAATATAACAACATTATTATTATTATTATTATTATTATTATTATTATTATTAATCAATGCATGTTAAATGCAAGTTTTAATTAATGATGTGTTGTAACCTGATTATTGGTTGGATTTTGTTGCTAATGTGCTAGAAATGATCTAAAATATATTTTTTTTCTATAGTAAATCGAAAATTTATACTTAGCTGAATTTGTTTTTATCATTACTTAAATATATAAATGACAAAAGGATACTATTGATAAGTAGAAAATGAGCTTTACTTATTACATATTCAATAAAAGATAGATGAAGATGTTAAACAGGCATGGTATATTAACATTTGAATAATTTTAAATATATCTTTAATTTAAAATTAAATAAAAACTAATTGTTGTATAATAAATAGTTTTCTTGGGTCGGTCCCGAACTTGAAAATTCTTGTTCAAGGCCTAATCAATAAGTATTGGTCGAGCCAAACTCAATTGACATCACTAAACATATATTTGATCAAACTGGATTTATTTTTCTAAAGATGTGCTTGATACGATGGAAAAGTGGAAGGATGGATAGAGGTGTGTGAAATGGTTTAAAAAAAAATGGTTTTTTCTAGTGTTGAATAACAAAGAAAAGTGTGAGGAAAAAAATAGAAAAGATTACCATTTTATTTCTTTATTAACAAAACTAAATTATTCTAAATTATAAAGATCAATGGAGAGAAATGAGAGATGAGCGTAAAGTATGTATATTTACACAATTATCCATTATTTTTTAATTTTATTTTATTATCTTAACTAATAGTAAATTAATATAATTTTATTTTCTTTCCTTTCATTTTTCAACCTTACCAAGCAATTGAAGGAAAAAAACAATATATATTTTTTCTTTTATATTTTTTGTCTTTCCTACCAAGTACATCAATGAAAAGAAAATATATGTTTTCTATCTTTTCATTTTTTTTTCGCCTCTCAATTTTCTATCTTTCCATTTTACTTTCCACTCTACCAAACAATGCCTAAATATCAATCATATATGATGTCTCCAAACTTGATTTGTCATTTTAAATTATGAATATATTATATATTAAAATATTAAAAAATATTAATATTTAAATATATATTTTAAATTAAAATAAAATCAAACATAATTATTTATAAATAAAATAATATCACATGTACACCAATCCTAACCCTGAAAAATTCTATTCAAAGCTTTATTGGTGAACATGTTTAACATGAAAGATTTTTTTCTTTTTTAGTTATGCGTTGGCTTGGCATCGAAATGGCACTCACTAATAAAATTATAATGCAAGATATTTTGAATAGACGATGCATGTTATTGTTAAAGTTAGAAATGCTAACCTATATTTAAAATTTTGTTCAATCCATCAAATTTTGCAGTCACAATAATTCGTATTTGAAAAGATGCAAACTCGACTGATATGAAAAACTAACCTCAAAAAGTTTTAAATTTTATTTGAGTATAATTTTATTTTTTAAAATATTAATTTGATTAAAAAGTAAATATAACACAAATTATATTTTTTATTAATATTAATATATATAAATTATCTTTCAAAAAATAGATGATGTGGGTCAGGTTAAAAATTACTGGGCTTTTCTATAAGTCAAGCTGAAGACAATTAGGCCGAATGATAATTTAAGCTCAAGAGGAAAGAGGACTTAGGAAGCCCATAAATGATCCACTGGGTTATTATTTAAGCTGTGGGTCTTAAAGATAATTACACGTAAAATCACTCCTATAAAATAGGTCACATGTATTATTTTTAACTATAAGCTCTATTTGCCAACCAAAACCCTATCTGACTTAAGCATCCCCTGATGGTTTTCTTTCTTGTAGAATTCTAGAGGACATCTTGACACGAAGATCGAGAATTGACGTCAGCAATCAATCATTGTTGTTTTGGGCAACAACAATTGGCGCCGTCTGTGGGAAACAAACAAAAAGCCCAATATAAAAGTCTGTGAAAAGATGCGAAAGACCGGCCGGAGACTACTAGTTTCGCGAGAGATAAAAGAGTCTATCGCGCACAAATAAAAAAATAAAAAAAATAAAATATATATACACACAACAAAACAGTTTGTCACACGAAAGGTTTCACGCGACAGACTACTATTGCACGCAAGGCTTCACGCGACAGAATAGTCTGTCGTGCGCAAGGTGCACGCGACAGAGCGATTCGCGCGCCCATATACATGCGACAGACACTCTGTCACAAGCTAGAATGAGGCTTGCGCGAAAAAGCACCATTGGCACATAAGATAACATTGGGCGAGAGAGTGGTTAGCTTGTCGCACAAGTTTGTCGTCACAAGTCTGTCATCACAAGCCTGTCGCACATCATCTATTCTTGCATGCGGCAGAGCAATTTGCAAGGTTTCAAAGATAATGAAGCAAGAAACAAGGCACTGCAATTAATGAAGTCCAAAACTTATCAGAATGCAATGAATATCACGGGAAGCAAACAATGGAAGGATTCCATCAAATTAAATGCAAAAAGACAAACAACAAAAGAGAAACAAAACAAAAATATGAAAAAGCAATCATAATAAAATTTTTAAGAGATTAGGTGTTTTGGTCTTTCTAAGGTAAGGGCTTTTAGGCTCTTTGGTTTCTAAGTTTGACGTAAGGCAGTTTAAGGCGTCGGAGAAAGTTTGAGAGGTAGTCGAAGATCCACATGTCCACAAGCAGTGGATGATTTCCCACTGCTGCATTTTCAAGGCCGTGTGCCATTGTATTGGTTCTGTTTGCTGCATTTCTGGTTTAGGCTACTTAGTTTTCTACTGCTGCGTGTCTGCTGCTCAATAGAGGATTTACTGTTGTGCTGCTACGTTTTCAAGGCTGTGTGCCACTACATTGGCTCTGTTTGCTGCATTTCTGGTTTAGGTTGCTTAGTTTTCTACTGCGAAAAGGGTGAAACAACGTGAGGAGGTGAAAGCAGCGCATTGCTGCCTTTGTTTGAAGCTACTGCGTAGAATAGGAGAAGCAATGAGGCATTTTGGGAAGCTTCGACCATTGTTTTCAAGGAGGAAGAACTTGTCCGTGAAAGAGAAAAAGAGAAAGGAAATGTCTGATATTTGTAAAACAGAAGAGAGAAGATTGTTCATAGCAGCGGGTTGCAATAGAATAGTTAACAACATCTCATGGGGTGCTTCTGATTTCGTGTCCTTCGGTACCCAAAACGTTGTCGCTATTTTCTCACCCAAGTCTGCGCAGATTTTGACGACGCTTCCAGGCCATAAGGCAGCTATGAACTGCAGCCACTGGCTTCCAAGTAACAAGTTTGCATTCAAAGCGAAAGACTTAGGGCAGCATTATCTACTGTCTGGAGATGCTGAGGGCACTATTATTCTATGGGAACTATCTCTTGCTGACTATAAGTGGAGGCATGTTTTATAACTGCCACAATATCATAAGAAGGCCATTTTCATGCATTGCTGGATTCATGGCTGTTCAGACTGCTGTAATTGCCAATGAGGCCTTGGAAGGGCATTGCATATATGATGGACGGTTTTGCAACAGTTTGCCCGACAGTTCCAGCAATAGCCCTACAAGCGAGCCTGGTCGTCACACTTAACTCAGAGTCCTCAACCAATCTAAATGCTTTACTTTTGATTAACCAATCTTTCAGAAACTCGTACACAGCAAAGTTCAAACCCGCATATGGTATAACTCCAATGACTGAAGGAAGCCAACCCTTGTACAATGCCCGTAGGCCTTCTTGCCGCAACACAGTTGACAGAGCATGGAACATTCCTCTATACTGATAAGGAGAGCGCTTGGTCTGTACAGTGAGCCTGCCTTGTACCATGTCCATTGGGTAAGTTACAGACATGGCAATTATTCCAGCACATGCTCCAGCTCCAAGTCGTAAAAAAGGAGTGAGTTGAGCATCTTCATTGCCAATTTGCTTTTGATATAGATACAGGATTCCCTTTGAAGCTTGCTCGTAGTTGAAGAATTTGACCGCAGAGTTTGGAACAATGCGTGCACAATTAGCACCGTTGCTTTTGAATAATCCACGAAAACCTTCCGTTCTCCAAATGTACTTCAAGCCTTGAATTGTTCCATTGTATTTTATACTATGTGGATTCTGAACCTGGAGTAATATCTTTAAACGTTCCAAAGAAGAAACGACAGTGGCAAAGATGGTGAAAATAATAGCACGCAACAGAGGAACACAACAAAAGCGGAATATACCATCCTTACACACATGTTTGACGTGACATATAATGTGTAAAAAAATGCCATGCTTATATATCTACTTTGTCCTATTCCCATAATTTTTAGATACTGCTGGTATTGGAACTTGGAAGTGTAATTACCTTTCACATAAATCATCGCATTCTAGAGCATATAGTATGGATATGAAGATTCAGTGGATCATCCTAATTGGCATTACCAGATTAGTCAGCGACAGGCATTGGGCGAGAGATCCTCCCGCACCCGATAACTAACTCGGGCGAGAGAAAGTCTCCCGATCGCGACAGTCGAAAACAACGAGAAAACGAGCTCCCGCACACGACAACGCCCCTGGCAAGAGAGAGAGAGAGAGAGAGGCTCCCGCAAGCTACACTTTGGCGAAAAAGTTACCACGCTCGCTAAAGAAATGGTGAGAGAGGGATCCCACATGCCACAGCCTTGGGTGAAAGGGCAACTTAGGCGATAGGACGCGGCGAGCATGTGCCACGCAGCAATCAACTTTGGCGATAGACCTGTTCTCCCACGTCATAGCCTTATGGAAAATGGGTGGCTCTCCCACGTGGCAGACCTGCTCTGCCTTACGAGAGCCCATGCGAAAGGCAACGCGAAAGGAGTTGCTCACGTATTCAACAAGGGGATGCTAGTGAGCAAATAGGACCATGCGGCAGGACCCTTTGGCGAGATATAGCAACTCTCGCATGCAAGGGAGGTAAGGTGCCGCACAAAGAGCAAACGCAGGCGTGAATGTGGCAAGCATGTTGCACCGCAGGCCTTTGATGAGAGATTATGGCTCACCTATCGACAGCCAGAACAGGCAAGCACAGTTAAACGCGGCACGAGTTTTGGCAAAAGAGTAAGCCACAATGGCGAGCACCACACATACACGATAGTCTTGGGCAGTAAAGAGACGATGGCAAGCACGGCCTATAGAGTAAAAGATCGAAAAAAAAAAGCTAAAGTACAGCAGGCTCCGGCCACAACAGATCAATCCACCGTATGTAAGGCGGTAGTGCAAATACACGAGCACTGATCCCAAGCTGCATGCTTGCCCAATAGGTAAAAGGTAATAGTGAGCACATTCGACAGGTTATATTGCGATAAAGCGGTTCATCCTATGCAACAGCCATGCGGGCAAGAAAAAGTCACACAACAAGCATTTTAGGCAAGCAAACGACTCTCGTGAGCTGAGCGTCCCGCACACAATGCTAGATGAGCTCGCCCAGGAAAAAAAGAGCTGGACGAAGAGCTCAAAACGAGCGAACGTAAGTCCAAGGGAGCTCTATTGGATGAGTCCCAACCAAGGACCTCGGGGAACACCCTAAAACTTCAAAGGCCAGCTCGTGCTCGCTCGGGTGCGTAAAAAACATAGACAAGTGGCTGAAACAGAGCAAGACACAAAAGATCAGACGAGCCAGCGGCCGTCACGCGAGTATGATTGTGGGTGGCGAGCAAGAATGCGACTATCCTAAGACCCAGGCGAGCAAGCCCTTGTCGACAGAGACAGGAACTCACCTAAGAAAGAGAACTCTATGGGCGAGCCATTCAGAGTGACCAAAGCAAGAAAAGGATTAGGCAACTCTGTACATCATCAGGTGCACGCTCATGTAATGAAGGACCGAGCGAGGACGCGCTCTACCAAACAATGAGAACTCCGGTTTGCAAGCAAGACTTCGGCGAGCCCAGCTGCAAAAAGCTCTCCATGAACATAGCAGAGCTCGATTGGTGATCTAGCTGAACGCCCAGCAAAGAAGAAATCAAGATGGCGAGCACATTTCAAATGCGACAAGCTCCCCACTTTGATAAAATGACAGCAAAGAAAACTAGGTGAACATAGCACCCATAGGCAAGATTCCCTCGTTAGCACAATGCATGCGAACAAAGAACACCTGAGCCATGCCTTTCGGCAATGGCTATCAACGCTGGCGAGCACGGAATCCAAACTACTGGTTCGCCCATTAAAAAAAAAACTTTGGCGAGCACATTTAAATTTGACGATCCAAGCGCACGCCCAAGTGCGGGATCTGAGTGGAATGATCTAGAATCTTCTAGACCTGGTGTGCGCACTAATTCGACAAAGTGTCCAAAAGCTTTATTCGGCCCATCTGTCAATCGTCTAACACAGAAGTTCCTAAGAACTGCTTTAGCAACCATCTAGAAGTGACTTAAGAGCCACACACTTGGCCTATTGACTACCACACATTTGAAAAAGGGTTTGTCTACCACGCATTCTTGAGTATCAATACAAGTGAGTGCTTGGCACAACAAAAATTACAAGCACACTCAAGCAGAGACGCACACTGGTGTAGGGGAATTGTCAGTGTTTTGTCAAAACATAGAAGATCAAAAATTTTAAAAAAAAAAGAAGCACATGGCCAATTGCTTGGATGCAAGGTTAACGAAGTCCCTTACACATTGTTATAATCTTCATTGACCAAGTAGGGACATACGGGGGGTAGCCAAATTTGAGGTACTCTCATATGATGTTTTCGATTTTCTTGTCCACTCTAACAGTTATGATTGAATTAGGCAGGTGTCCGAGGCAGGCACTAGCCACTGTCGTATGAGGCAACAAGCTAGAGAGAGCTTGGTTCGATATAGTTGGATCGAAAACAACTTGTGGTAAGCTCGTGAAGGTAGATTGCTGGTACCGAGGCACGACTTAGTGCACAATCCATGGTTGACAGCAGAACATCCTAGCACTCGTACTTTACAGATTTTACAAAGACAAAGACTAGGAATGGTACTGGTGGTAAACATTTGCTATTATTGTTTTAAAATTTGCTGCAATTATATTGTTACTTACTCCATTTAATTGAATATACTATATTATGAAACGAAAGGCCAGTTATTTTTATCTGTACTATGATAATCTTTCATGTTTGATAGACATGTTGCAGGAATAAAAGAATAAAAAACGGAAGCTGGCCAAAGAGACGGGCACAAATAAGTCCCTAAGCGAAAAATACGTGAGACGGGCAAAAATAAGACCCCAAGCAAGAAGATGCGAGACGGGCACAAATAAGTCCCTAAGTGAAAATGCGCGAGACGGGCAAAAATAAGACCCCAAGCGAGAAGAAGACGCGAGACGGGCACAAATAAGTCCTTAAGCGAAAAATGCGCGAGATGGGCAAAAATAAGATCCTAAGCGAGTAGAAGACGCAAGACGGGCACAAATAAGTCCCTAAGAGAAAAATGCGTGAGACGGACAAAAATAAGACCCCAAGTGAGAAGATGCGAGACGAGCACAAATAAGTCCTTAAGTGAAAATGCGCGAGACGGGCAAAAATAAGACCCAAAGCGAGAAGAAGACGCGAGACGGGTACAAATAAGTCCCTAAGCGAAAAATGCGAGAGACGGGCAAAAATAAGATCCTAAGCGAGTAGAAGACGCAAGACGGGCACAAATAAGTCCCTAAGCGAAAAATGCGCGAGACGGGCAAAAATAAGTCCCTAAGCGAGCAAATCAAAAGACCCTAAGCGAAAAATGCGCTAGACGAGCAAATCAAAAGTCCTTAGAAATGCAGAATGTACAGCTTATTACGAGATACGTTACAATATATATGTGCTGCAATTGATTCAAAATATATATATTTTGTGATTGGCTTATCAAATCTAACAAGTCCTTAAGCGAAAAATATGCGAGATGGGCAAATCAAAAGTCCCTAAGCACAGGAGGTGCGAGACGGGCAAAACAAAAAGTCCCTAAGTACAAAAGGGTGGGCAAAAATAAGTCTCCAAACAAGGTACGTTACAATTTTATCAAATTACATTTAACGTATTATGTTGGCATCTCGAATATAAACGATATCAATTCTAACAAGTCCTTAAGCGGATAGTACGCAAGACAGGACCAATACTCTAGTAAAAGTTCTTCTTTGGACACAAAAAGTCGCAAAGAAAAACATGGGGAGCACACAGTATACAGGCTGCGAGGTATGTTACAAGGTATGTTACAATTTTATCATATTTTATGTTGACATTTCGGATATAAGCGATGTTATATTCTTATCAATTCTATAAAATCCATAAACACAAAACAGTGCGAGACGGCAAATTCGAAAGTCCCTAAGCGAAAAATGCGCGAGACAGGCAAATGAAAAGTCTCTAAGCACAAAAGGGTGCGAGACGGGCAAACCAAAAGCCTGAAGCGAAAAATGCGCGATGTAGGATACGCATGTACTTGAAGCGAAAAAGTGCGCGATGTTAGTCATGTATAAAGTGTAAGGGCTTGAAGCGAAAAATGCACGAAGTAAGCCACGTACTCAGAGAAAATAGCGTGAAGCAAAAAATGCGCGATGTAGGCTATGCATGCACTTAAAGTGAAAAGTGCGTGATGTAAGTCATGCATGAAGTGCTTGTGCTTGAAGCAGTAATTGAGCGGCATAAGCCACATATGTAAAAGAACTTGAAGCAAAAAGTGCATGAGGAAAGTCTGATTATTATGGAAGACTAATACAAGGTAAATGTGTAGTTGCCTCTATAGATGAGTTTAAAAATGTGTTAATCAGTTTGTAAAAGACTAAGCTCTTTCACAAAAAACTGGGGAGCACTCTAGATTAACTTTTGCCTCAAAATGAGCATCGATACTAACAGGCAGCCAAGCATGTACGCCATGAGGTGCTATAATTATCTAAATCATCTTCGTCCGAGCCTGTGAGAACCCTGACCATCTCGGGTCGACGAAAAGGCTCTTAAGGGCTGGTAAGATCAAATAGATCTATATAAATGCCTATCCTCAAAAAAGGCTCCAAATCCTCAGCATCGAGATCAAGCTTCAACCAATCAGGAGCATGCCAAGCACAAATTGCATCTAATGAAACCAATTAAGAGCATATGCATCCTTTTGTGGCATTTCTTGACGATGCACCCTTATGGCTTTAACTCAGATTTGGTTTGCTTCCTCTGGGCCAATAAAAGGCTTTGGTGGCTCTGCAATCTTGTAATTTCTCCTTACAGTTCTTGGTTTCGGTCAGCTAAGACATTAAATTCGAAAAGAAGGGTGGCATATTCCACTTGAGAAGCACTTAGCTAAGAAGAGGAAAACGTATCTCGGTAGTGTCCTGAAAAAGGCACTTGACAAAAGAAATGATGACACGATGTTGTTTCTGTTACAAATAATGATGAAGTCCACTAGTTGAGCCTTCAAATGAAGATGAAAAAACTCTTGTGATAATCCCAGAAAGAGGGTAGCAAAAGAATTTGAAAAGCCCATTCTTTATATACTCTTTCACAGGGTAAACCCTGCAAAATAGTAGGGAGCAATTGATGTGGGTCAGGTTAAAGATTACTGGGCTTTTCTATAAGTCAAGCTGAAGACAATTAGGTCGAATGATAATTTAAGCCCAAGAGAAAATAGGACTCAGAAGGCCCATAAATGATCCATTGGGTTATTATTTAAGCTGTGGGTCTTAAAGGTAATTACGCGCAATATCACTCCTATAAATAGGTCACAGGTATTGTTTTTAACTCTAAGCTCTATTTGCCTACCAAAACCCTATCTGACTTAAGCATCGGAATGCACGCTTCCCCTGCGCCCCCTGATGGTTTTTTTTCTTGTAGAATTCTAGAGGAGAGCTTGACACGAAAATCGAGAATTAACGTCAGTAATCAATCATTGTTGTTTTGGACAACAACAATATCTTCTTTACTCTTTCATTTTTAAGAACTTTGGTTATTATATGTTCTTCATAATTATGATCAAAAAATAAGTAAATACTCTTATTGTTCTCATAATTCAAATCATTTTCATAGATATTTTTTCCTATTTTCCGCTTTTTTACAATTTAATATTAAAATAAATTTAATCATAAAATAAATAATTAGAACAAATAAACAATGAATTTAAAAATAAAAAGTAGTTCACAAACTAGAAAATAATTTATAATAATTCAATAAAATTAATTATGACACCTGCTTTTCAATGTTTTACTTTGTTTTACCTTAAGTAGGTTTTTTTTGGTTTTAGATAATAGTAGAATTTCTTTCATTTGGACACTCCTTTACCCAGACTTCTTCCTCAACCCAAGTAATCCCATGTTTTGCCAATGTAGAAGGTCATATTTCCTTCATGTTTTTTCTGTAGGTATACAGATCATAAAATGCCTCATTTTCCTTCTAGCTTCATCAATTACGTTCCATCCTTGCCTGTATCATGTCTTATAATTCTCTAAAGGCTCTGTGTCGGTTCCTTCCCACCATGGTAGGCAACGTTAAGTAATTCTCAGGAATATTGATTGTATCTTGGACGTCAAAAATGTTCTTAAGCTTATTTCATTGTAATACTTCCACATTACTACTAAAGGACAAAGTTGATTTGCCGAAACTGATTATTTGGCTTGAGCCTTGTATCATTTTAGCACATGCTTCACCTTCTCATTTTTCATTTTTATTTGCTTTAGCAAATAATAAGCTGTCGTCCACAAACAATAGGTGAGTGACTCTAAGTTCACATCGGCTTGCTTGCACACCTTTAATCAACCCTTCTTGTTAAAAAGCTTTTAGTATAAATCAAAAATAAATATGATGAAAAAAGATTCCCTTGTTGAAGTCCTCTTCCTATATGAAAATGATCAATAGCATGCCCATTCATCACAATAGAATAGGACAATGAAGTAACACATCTCATCATAGTGCTTTTCCAATCAGGGTGAAACCCTAATCTATACATCATCCCTTTAGTACAAGCCCATTCAAAATAAATTAGGACTTTATAGTACATATATCATTAGTGTATAAATTCTATACACTATCATTAAATCATATCATAACACCTTATTAATTAATAAATTTATTAATTTAAAAAATGGAAGTTGAAAAGCACTAGAAAAAGAATCTTCCTTCATTTCTCGTAGCCAAAGTTATCATCACATGTTACTTAAATTTCATATAATAGTATTTTTAACTTTTAAAAGAATTTGAAATGATGAAAATTAAATGTTATTTTTTAAATTTTCAAATATTTTTTTATTCATTTACCCCTAATAAAAATTTTAAAATTATTGAAAAAAACGAATTTAACGTCACGTCTAATTTTTTAAATTATGTTTGTAAATCTTATATCATAATAATAGCCATGGTGAATTACTAGTACAATAAAAATAAATATCAATCGATCAAAAATTATTATAATTTATTAAAACAAATTATTAATCTTTTACTTAAAATTATTATAAATTAGTAAAAAAAATTAATTCACTTTTGTTTCTTATATGATTGAAAATGTTTTTGAAATTTTTAGGCTTAATAGCCAAATAAGCCCTCAACCTTTAGCTTAAAATGGAATTCAGCCCTCAACGTTTTATCGCATGACATTCAGTTCATAAACTTTTATTTCGATGAAAATAAACCCTCAACCTTTTAAAATTATGCAATTAAGTCCAAATCTGTTAAATGATATTAACTGCCGTTAATATATCTAACGTGAAAGCTGACGTAGATAGCTTAGTTGGCTGCCATGTGACATGCCACGTATGCAGTACTAACGACAGTTAGTGTCATTAATAGATTTGGATTTAATTGTATAATTTTAAAAGGTTGAAGGTTTATTTTCACTAAAATAAAAATTTACGGACTAAATTTCACGCGATAAAACGTTGAGGGCTGAATTCTATTTTGGGCTAAAAGTTGAGGGCTTATTTGGCTATTAAGCCAAATTTTTATTATCATGATATAAAAAAAATTAAATTTGGAAGTATCTCACAAGTTAATAGAAATATGATTTTATATAATTTAAATGTAATTGATAAAATTTGACTTAAATTAAATGATCAGTTTCCAATCTAGTTTGAAATTAGCCAATTCCTAATTTGGAAATACCCTAACTTGAAATAATTTGAAAATGACACGAATTTGAAATTACTTAAACTAAAATAAAAATTCAATCCAAAATAATCTAATTTGAGCTTACCAAACTCAATCTTAATTTAATTGGCTGAATACTCAAATAAGGATATAACGTTTTCGGAAATGTTCAATTCAAGATCTAAACTTTTATTTCGCTCAATTCAGGATAAAACGTTTTCGATTTTGCTCAAATAAAAACTTTCTAACGCGCGTGAGTTACACGCGTCGTTAAAATAATAATGACGTTTATAAAAGACACGTGGCAGCGTGTGATTGGGTCACGTGGTAGAAGTGGACACGTGACAGCATAAGAGTGGGACACGTGACAGCATAAGAGTGGGACACGTGGCAGTGAATATAATTAATTTTCTTTTAATAGGTAAAAAAACATGGACACGTGGCAGCGTATTAGTGTGACACGTGGTAGGAGTAGAGTGGGACACGTGACAATGTGTGAGTGGGACACGTGGCAGTGACATATAATTATTTTCTTTTAATAGGTAAAAATACATGGACACATGGCAGCGTGTGAGTGGGACACGTGACAGTGACTTATAATTATTTTTCTTTTAATAGCTAAAAATTTTTTTGTTATAAATATTAATAAAAAGTTAAAAATTAAAATATTATTTATAATATTATAATTAATACTTAATTTTGTTAGTTGATTTTTTAATAAAAAATAACTTTTAAAAATTTATATTACATTTTCAAAAAAAATATTTTGTTAAAAAATAAATTTTTATAAAAAATATTTATGTACTTTTTTCACTTTGCTTTTCTTTTCATTCCTTTTTGTTTTTATTTCTTTTATATGATTTAAATTTAAAATAATTTTTTATTGTAAATTAAATATATTTATTTTTAGAAAATTGAGTTTTTCTAGGAAAAAAGTTTATTTTTTAATTACATTAATTTTTCTAAAAAGACAATTCTTACATATTTTTCTTTATGTTTATAGTTTCTTTATCTTCTTTCTTTTTTTGTCAATTAGAAGAAAATATAGAAAACATAGAAAACAAAAAAAGAAGAAAAATACAAATTAAATTTAGTAATTTAAAATTTATTATTTAAAAAATATATAATTTCTAATAATTTTATGGCTAATAGTTTTTTTCCTTTTTTTATGGTAAAAAAAATTAAGAAAGAAAAAATAATAATTATACTAGTTAAAAAAATTTTATAATAATTTTTAAGTTTGAGAATTTATTTTCTAAAACAAATTTTAAAAATTTTAATTATTTCAAAAAATAATTTTAAAAAATTTATTCAAGAAAATATTTTTTTATCAAAATATATAGTTTTTCTTGAATAAAAAAAAGAAAGAAAAAAAAAGTAAAAAAATATGTGGACACGTGGCAGCGTATTAGTGGGACACATGGCATGAGTGCACACATGCAGCGTGTGAGTGAGACATGTGGCAGAAGAAAAATACAAATTAAATTTAGTAATTTAAAATTTATTCTTTAAAAAATATATAATTTCTAATAATTTTATGGCTACTAGTTTTTTTCCTTTTTTATGGTAAAAAAGAAAAAATAATTAAGAAAGAAAAAATAATAATTATACTAGTTAAAAAAAATTTTATAATAATTTTTATGTTTGAGAATTTATTTTCTAAAACAAAATTTTTAATTTTTAATTATTTCAAAAAATAATTTTAAAAATTTATTCAGGAAAATATTGTTTTATTAAAATATATAGTTTTTCTTGAATAAAAAAAAGAAAGAAAAAAAGTAAAAAAATATGTGGATACGTGACAGCGTATTAGTGGGACATGTGGCAGGAGTGGACACTTTGCAGCATGTGAGTGAGACACATGGCATTAGTGGACACGTTGTAGTGATTTTATAATTATTTTCTTTTAATAAGCAAAAAATACGTAGATACGTGGCGGCGTGTGAATGTAACATGTGGCAATAATTGTCCTTTTATCGTCACTCACTTTCTTTAACGATACATGTAACTCAGACGCGTTAAAAAGTCCTTATTTGAGTAAAATCGAAAACGTTTTATCTTGAATTGAGTAAAATAAAAGTTTAAATCTTGAATTGAATATTTCCGAAAACGTTATATCTTTATTTGAGCATTTAGCTTAATTTAATTGACGCATTTCCCACCTTATAAAACATGTGGTGTTTGTAACGGTTGACTTTAGCTTGATTTAAAAAAGAATCAATCAATTTATAGTATTTTGATTGGTTAAAAAAAAACCGAATAGTTTTTTTTTGAAATAAAATAAACCGAATGATTATGAAAAGTTGAAAATCAAATCGAAAAGAAGCGGTTTCAATGATTAGTTTTTTTTTTTAAAATTTAAAAAAAATTCTGTCTAATATTATTTTAAATTAATTAAATTTATAAACAAAAAATACTTTTTTATTATATTAATTACTAAAGAATTTATTTTGGACTTTTTTTCTCAAACCCTACTCCTGAGAGGAGAAAGTAAATACAGAACAGTAAGGAATTAATATAAGTGTACGGATTGGCGGTCAGGGGAGATCTATCCATAATCTCATCTGAGATGTCAATCCATAAGATTTAAACAGTAGAATACGATAATTGGTAATTAATATATTGTTAGGGAAATTATTTTATTTTATAAGTAATGTTAAAATTATAGCATATATTTTTTAAAAATATTAAAAAAAATAAAATATATATTATTATTTTTAATTTTATTTAAAAAATTAAAAATTAATAAACAGTAAAATTCGCTGCTGGCTGGCACTAGCGGTGATAACGGCAGTGCCAGGAAGAAAGAGAGAGAGAGTGGTAGAAGAGTCAAAGACATGGGTCCCACTCTAAACTGGCTGCACGATGACTGAGACTTTTTCCAATTCATATCTTTTTTTTTTATTTAATTTTTGAAATGAAACCGCGTTTTGCTACCGTACCTCTTTGGCTCTTTTCCTGCCTTATTGGGTAAAATACTGTTCTATGCCTGTGCCTCTTCCCTCGTTTTCTCTCTTGTTTTTGCATGGTTCAAGATTCCTCGTCCAGCTCAGCTGTTTTTCTTCTTTGATTTTTATTTTTTAAATTATTTTTTATTTAACGCTTAATGCTTAACATTTTTAATTTTAAAATTACGTTTTATTTTTATATTAAACATTACGGAACTTCAATTTCATGAAAAAAATTAAAATTAAAATATTAATTACATCGAAATTATCAACAATTGATTAGAAGAAGTGAAAATAAATTTTTTCTTTAGATATTTGAATATAATTCGAGTCTTAAAATCTCTATTATTTAGCTCGAATAGGATTAATCTCAAATCGTAAAATAAATAAGAGTATTTATGCTTACACAAAAAAGCATCGAAATTAATGCTTCTTTTTTTCTTTTTATTCATAAAATTCAAAGAAAAACTAACAATTTAAGAAAGAGAGGGAAAGAGTAAATAGAAGGTTAATTCCTCCTAATAATTTCTATGCAACAATTTATAGATTAAAAACTTAGGCTTTAAGCCTTTTATAATTCATCAAAAAAAAAAAACAAAAAAACAAAGTCAGTTGAATTTATATATATATTGATATGCAGAAACGAACCATTGATCATTTTAGTTAGATTCTCTATACATGTTTAGAATATTAAGACAAGTAAAATGGTAAAACAAAATAAATTAAATGCTTCATTTTATTGTTATTTATATAGAATTAATTTGAATGGACGGTGAAATTAGTTTCAATGAAATTGAAAAAAATAAAATAATCATTAATATATATTTTTAATAAAATAATAAAACATTAAATTTAAAAACAAAACGGTAATTTGACCTTCTATTTTTTTTTGTTTTTACCTAAATGCAGTCTTATTGTTGCTAGATGCTAGTTTCTATTTTTTTTAGTATTTAAAAATTTATAAAAAAAAACAAATGCTAGAAAAACAAAATCAATTATGGTTTAAATTGACCAAATGAACAAATAACTAAAATAAAATATCAAATTAGTGGTTATTTATGTAAAATAAAATTATTTATATATTATTCTTATAAAAGAATTACGTATATAAAATAATGTTATTTAATTTTGCATCCAAAACAAATAACTTTTTACTTTTGTTTCAAGAAACAACACACAATAAACAAGCACAACTATTTTAAAAAGAAGTAATACCTAAATAAGTCATCGAACACTTTACTAAAAAATGAAAATAAACTCTTAATATTTTACAACATGAAATTAAAATTATAAATTTTGTATTTTTGTAATTAAAATAATCATATTATAAAATATTTAATTATTACTAAAATTTTCTTAGTTGCAAGATATAATTTATAGAAAATAAGTACTTAGATTTATTTGAATAAGCTGGGTGACTGTTATTTGAGAAAATTTGTTTTAATATTTTGATAATTAAATTTTAATTCATTTATTATCAAAATTTAATAGGTATAATTAAAATAAAATAAAAATTCATAACATTAATTTCATCTAATAAAATATAGTTTTTTTAAGTAAATTTTGAAGATACTAATTTGAGTATTATTTCTTTAAAAATATATACAAGAGACATGATAAAAGTATCTAACTACTCATATAATAAATGCTCATAAATTTACAATTTATTATTTTATACCATTTTTTGGTGGTGGAACTGTAAATCACTACCAGACAAAATAACTTTATCGAGTACAGATCATCCAGCAAAATTTAAAATTTTTAAAAAGCAAAAGTTAATGACAATTTCAAAGCATTTAGTTAAATATTTACAACTGAAATTAGTTTTGTCATCAAACCTTATATCAAACTACCAGACAAAATAATTTTATCATGGCCACAATCATCTAGCAAAATTTAAATTAATTTTATAAAGAAAAAGTTAATGACAATTTCGAAGCATTTAGTTAAACATTTACCATCGAAATTAGTTCTCTCATTAAAATATTATTATCAAATACATCGTCAATAGAATTTTCAGACTTCACAAGTAAATTTAAGATGGTAAAACATATCTTTTAAAAGAATATTAAAAAATAATAAAATAAAGCGAAGGATCTGTTATCATCTAACATCGCTAATAGAGTTTAAAAACCCTACTAGCAATGTATTAGATAATAATCCAGCATTGAATCTTTCAAACTTTCTTATAGTATAAAAAATATAAATTACATAAAAGGATAATTATTCAATACAACTCCGCCAATATTGAACATAGTCGGTCCCAAGCCTAAATAAAGGAGAAGGGTTGGGTATAGATTTGGACAACTAGCCACTTAAATCTTGTCTAATTTTTATGAAATGAACCATTATATGAAATTCGTCGGAGCATCCCCTAGTTAGAAACTTGCTACATCAGAGCTCGAGTGTAGTGAAAAATATACAAGAGTTGCTAGGTGGTTGTCTAGGAGTGACATACCACTTAGACACTGGATGTGGTACCCAATAAGCAAAAGGTTCCCATCCTATAATAAACGGGAGAGGGTAAAGAAGTTAGTTTATATAAATAAGCTTAGGTTAGGATATTGGAATATAAGTACGCTTAATGGTAAGTTGTGGAGATTTGTGAGGCTATGTATAAAAGGAGGGTTAATATCTTATGCGTCCAAGAGACCAAATGGTTAGGGAGAAGGCTAAGGAGATAGCATCTTGGTAGTATAAGCTTTAGTATACAAGGAAGGATAAAGCCAAAATGGTGTAGGTATCATCATTGATAAAAAGTATCAAATGGATGTTGTACATGTTAAAAGACAAGAAGATAGAATTATTTTGATTAAGTTAGTTCTAAGAGGGGACGTTTTGAATGTTATTAACACATACGCACCACAAATGGGACTTGAAAATGCATTTAAAGGATAGTTTTGAGACAATTTAGATAAGATAATACAAGAAGTGCTTATAGGAGAAAACCTTTGTATTGGTGGTGATTTTAATGGCCATGTAGGTGCTAGTAGAGAGAGTTTTGAGTGAGTACATTGGGGTTTTAGTTAACCCTAGTGAATACACTGTTTAGGAAGAGAAAACCATACCTTATAACCTTTAAGAGTGGATCGAGTGCAAGTCCAATAAACTTCTTTTTTACTAAGAGGAGGGATAGACGCAGTTGATAGGACTACAAAGTTATCCTAGGTGAGAGATTACCACGCAACATAGACTACTAGTCCTAGACATGAAAATTCATAAACGACATTGAAAGAACCAACAAGAAAGAACTACAAGGATTTGATGGTGGAAGCTAAAAAAAGATTTTCATGCAATATGTAGAAATAGATGGATCTAAAAAGAAGACTAGACAACAAAAGGGAACCCAAATATAATATGGAACATAATGGCAAAACACATTCAAGAGGTGGGCAAGGAGCTACTAAAGGTATCAAACAAAAGAGCACCAGCTAGAAAGGATGCAACATGGTGGACTGAGTCAATTAAGGAAGCTGTAAAGACTAAGTGATTTTGTTACAAGACTTTGAAGATGAGCAACACCAAAAAGGGCTTCACAAAAGACAAGTTAGCTAAGAAGGAGGCAAACAGGGTGGTGGCAGAAGCTAAGGTGAAGGTTGTGAAAGAGATTTATAACAAGTTAGACACAAAGAAGGGAGAGAAAGAGTTATATAGATTGGCATGAGCAAGAGAGAGGATGAGTCAAGACCTAAGAGTCGTGAAATGTATCAAGGATGACCACCAAAGAACTCTAATTAAGGATAATAATATTAAAGTAAGGTAACATGATTATTTCAACAAACTATTTAACAACGGACAAAGGTAAATTTTGGATAATATCTTGATGTCTCTCGAGGATCGAATCGATGCTTTATGTGCATAATCAAAGAGATAGATGTAAAGAAGACACTTAAGAGGATGAAGATAAGGAAAGCTGTTGGGCCTCATGGTATTCCTATTGAAGTTTGAAAATGCCTTAAAGAGGTAGGAGTTAAGTGATTGACAAATCTTTTTAACAAGAATTGAGGAATGGAGAAAGAGTGTGTTGGTACCTCTCTATAAGAACAAGGGAGATGTTTAGAGTTGCTCCAAGTATCGAGGCATAAAGCTAATGAGTCACACGATGAAATTATGAGAAAGAGTGATAGAATGAAGATTAAGGAAGATTATAGAGATATCAAAGAATCAATTTGGTTTTATGCTTGTTGGTCAACTGTGGAAGCAATACACTTGCTTAGACAACTTATGAAGCGTTCTCAAGTACAGGGTAAAGATGTTCATATAGTCTTTATAGACTTAGAGAAAGCATATGATAAAGTGCCTATGGAAGTGTTGTCGTAGTCTTTAATGAAGAAAAGAGTTCTCATGAAATATATTAAAACAATTACGGACATGTATCGAGATAGAAAGACACATGTCAGGACATATGAATGACAAAAAATTGAATTTCCTATCACAGTAGGACTACATCAAGGGTCGGTGTTAAGCCCATTCCTGTTCACTACAATAATGGATGAGCTGACAAACTTCACTCAGAATAATGTACTTTGTTGTATGATGTTTGCAAATGATATTATCTTGTGTGCTAAGACTAAGGCGAAGGTTAATGTAAAATTAGAACTGTGGAGACAAACTTGGAATTAAAAGGATACAGACTAATTAGAGTAAAAACTAAATACATGGAATGTAAATTCAGTTCAAACAAAGAGAAAGCTGAAAAAAATAGTGATGCTAGATGAGGTGGCGATCCCTAAGCACGATCATTTTAGATATTTGGGGTCGATCATACAAATGGATGGAGAAATCGATTGTGATGTGACCCATAGGATAGAGACTAGTTGAAGCAAGTGGAGAAGCGCTACAGGTGTTTGTATGACAAAGGAATTCTTCTATGGTTGAAAGGAAAGTTTTACAGAACAGTTGTTAAACTAACATTGCTCTATGGTAGTGAATGTTGGGAAACTAAAAAATTGCATACACAGAAGATAAGTGTAGCAGAAATGAGAATGTTGTGATGGATGTGCAAATATATGAGAAAAGATTGAATAAGAAATGAGGACATTCATAAAAAGGTTGGAGTGGCATCTATCGAAGAAAAGATAAGTAAAAGTCATTTATGTTGATTTAGAAACATATGATGTAGACCAATAGACGCTCTAGTTAGATGAGTAAAGGTTATGAATGATGTAAAAAGGGTTTAAGCTAGGAGAAGACCAAAGAAGACTTGGAAAGAAGTAATCCAGAAATATATGGCAGAACAAGAGTTGGAAGAAAAAATTGCTTTAGATAGAAATGAGTGGAGGAGAAGAATTCATGCTAGCGACTTAGCATCAGATCAAATATTGGTTCATAACCAGCCTCAGTATTGAGATAAAGGCTCTAATGATGATAATAATGATAATTATCCAATACACTGACAATGGAGTTTTTAGACTCCATAAATGAGTTTAAGATGATGATACATATCCCACTTTATTTATTTTTATTGTTTTAATATTTCTTAAAAGGTATATGTCACATCCTAACCATGTTTATAAAATCTGAAAATTTTTATTGATAATATATTGGATGATTGTCTTTATTTTTTTTGCTTGTTTTATTTCCAAAGCTTTTTTATTTTGTTTTTTTCCTCGTTTTTCAAATAATTACATTGTTTTCTCTTTTTAAAAAGCAAAAAAATAAAAATTAAGGGAAAAAATGGTCCTCAACCATTTCATCATTCATTAATCCAGATGAATATCACACACCCATTTTTGAAGCTTCTCCATCTTGTTGCATAAAGGGAAAAAAAGTATAGTAATTCTACTTATGTTAGTCTATCATCATCTAAAGCTCAATGGTAATCCTTTAGATACTTATTGGCATTGATGTATCCAATGCTATGACTCTACATCCTAATTATTATATTTGAATCCTGAAGCATTCAAATAGCCATTGTAGTCTAATTTGAAAATATATCCTAAGTTTCAACATTACACTTACCTTGAAAGCATGTCTAAAAGAATAATGATAATTCAACCAATTACATTCCCAAAACCAACAAAAAGTGTAAATGAGAACACCAAAACAAAACCTTTCAATTCCATAAGAATAACAATATACTCAATCCTTAAAATCCAAGATTGCCTAGGTCATCCTCAAAAAATCTTTAGCTAATTTATCTAAAAAAAATCCAAATTGAACCAAGATCCTTATCCAATTTACACAAAAAAAATTTTTTTATCAAAATTCTAGCTTAAAAACATAACAATTCATGCTTCGATGCAAATTGGATTAAAAAAAAGCTTGAATTTAGTAAAAATTAAACTAAAAATTAATTATCCACTAAAAATATCAAATTAAACAAAAAAAAACAAAAACATCCAAGTCAAATTTAACTTAAATAACTAAAAATCATACCAAATTGTAAGTCAAACCATACCAAAAAATCTAACCTTGATTGACTTGAATTAAAAGGATGAGAAATTTCATTCACAACCATCCTTTTGTTAGGCACACCCTAAATACTAGAAAACCCTAACCTCATTTCCTCTCTCTTCATTTTTACGTGACACACCTTAAATTTCCAAATCTTATTCCTAAACTACCCTCTACTTTCTTCAAACCCTAACAACATATCTTATCTTCCATTTGCATTTCTTCAACTTTCACTCTTACAAAATTATTCAAATCTTAAAGTTTGGTAAGATTATAAGGTAAATATAGCTTACCTCTTAATTGAAATATATTTACTCTTGAATTTTTTCGCATTTAAATCTTTTAATATGTTGATTTTTGTGATAAATTTGCATAGTTGGGATGCATTGGTTTCGGATGAGGTGGGTTGTACGAAACGAGTCTAGTAGCAACTCCTTAATGGCTCACGGCTTTTCCTTACTGCGATCCTTAACTGGCTTATGACAAGGGTTTACTGTAAGCCTGTGTAGGGTTGGGGCACGCGTGTGTCGTAATCCTTTAAAGGGTCGTGTCATGGGTGTGTGGCAACCTTTCGCAAGCCTTTGAAAGCTCGTGGCACACCCATGTGACGACCATCTACAAGCTTATTTGTCACGAGCCTTAAAAATAGGTCCGATTTAAGTTTTTTAATAGTTTTTTTAAAATAAAATTAAATTACATTTTATATTAAAATTAATTTGTGCAACATTTCATTTGAGTGTGACTTGGTCTTTATTGAGATTTTAGTGATAGTTTGGATACTTGTAAGCAACTTAATATTATCCTCTTTATATGTAATTTGGTTACTTGATGTGAATTGGTTTAGGTGATGTGGATTTGTTTGGTACATGTGAATATGTTTATAGCATGTGAATTGGTTAATGGCATGTGAATTAGTTCATTTGAAGTGAATTATTTAAGGGCATGAGAATTGGTTTCTTACATGTGAAATGGCTTTGTTGTATGTTTATATAGTTGCCATCACGTACACATGATCATAGCCATCTACCCCTAGATCCATCAAGGAGGCGACCTACTGCGTTTGAGAGGAAGAGATACTTCACGACAGAGGCATTACTTAACGAGGACAGACAGCCAATGATTGCAGAGGAGAGCTTGCATGCTACTACAACTGGTGTGGCACCACTTCTCGAGGAGATGTAACATGCTAAGGTAGTAGCTGCGAAGAAGAGGCAGCAAGCCAGTGCATTTGTGGAGACACCAGCTGTGGCAGATAGGCAACAGGTGAGTACATCTACTAGGCAACTAGATGGTATCCTAGTGGTCCAATTCATCCATCTATTTTGATCAGCTATCAATCACGCGTTGTTGTAGATATTTTGCAGCGAAAGGTATCTTTGAACTTTATTACTTATTTTTTCTAATGTAATTAGACTTAATAATATTCTCATTATTTATTTGGTTTTGATATAGGAGTGTAGAGAGTTATCTCATTACTATCGAGATGGTCACGCATCTTGGCAAAGATCAAGCGGTCAGGGGTGGCTCCATTGTTGTGGTGTAGTTATCTCACGTGCAACAAGACTATCATTACTGCATTTACCGAGAGGTAGAAGCCAGAGATAAACACGTTTTATATACCTTTCGGAGAGATGACCATTAATTTAGATGATGTGTCCACACTTGTTGGCATCCTAATGGTTGGAAGGATAATATCATATGACACTGTCTTCGTTAACGAGACAAATGAGATGCTAGTACGGCTACTTGGGATCGACACAGAAAAGGAAAGGGGAGAGATGACCACCACTAGAGGACCACAAGTTAGGATGTAGTTGTTAAGAGATACATTCTTTAAGGTGACTGACTCTGATGATGATGAGTGGATAGAGTACGTGGCTCATGAGTTCTTATTATTTCTACTTGGTTGCACTTTTTTTGCTATAAGAGTGCAACGCAAGTTCTGGTCATGTACTTATCATTTCTAGAATATCTTAAGACCATTAGTGAGGTTGCGTGGGGTGCATCTTGCCTTGCTTACATGTATAGACAGCTAAGCCTTGTCAATAGAGCTAAGTGTCATTCGATAACTGGTTATATGACACTGATTCAGGTATTTAATATTTATTTAATAAAAATCATATTGATTTCTTTAATATTTATTAGCATATGTTTAATTATAAATGTCCCTTTTGTTTTATGCAAGTATGGATCTACGAGCATTTTCTCTCATTAGATCTAGTGCAGGACGTGTCATACAGAGAGGGGCAACCTTGGGCTCATCAATAGAAGCCACTCAACTACAATATACAGCTACAGATACTAAAGGAGCGACTTGATGACCTTTAGTATCATCAGGTCAGCTGGGATCTATACACAAATAGTAGATAGTATCATCCTTTGCTACAAATTGCTTTCTTTTGCAAATGCATTAAGTTCGATCAGATAGTGGAGCCTTACCATCTGGATAAAGTTCTACGACAGTGAGGTTATGTGCAAAGCATCCCACGTCTACCCCTCACCCCATATCGCATGAAATGAGGAGCCAAGCCAGTAAACTATGACGTGAAGTATAGCTTTTAGCCTAGGTACGGGATAGCTGGAACTACCATTTGATCACTAAGGAAGGAGAGGTGCGCAATACAAGACCCTTGGACAGTGCACAACAGACCATTCGATTTGGTATATCACCATTTCTCATCAGATTCGACAACAACAATACTCTAAATGAATAGAGATATCTCTACTAGAAAAGAATCAATATATCAAAGCTTGCCACTTTGACAATGCACTTGTAATTTCTTCCTCCTCTTCAGTAGTTTCATTGAACTTGCTGTTATGGGTGAAATGGTACTATCCTGATCAGACTTAACAAGCTCAAAATAAGAAGGTTCCCGTTGAGTTGATATGTCTATCTTCAATGCTCGAGAATGACCTTTTGTCTTAACCTTTTCAACTAGAGGAACTGTGAATGTTGTTATCGGCTTAGCTAGTTCTCTCAACTTTTCTTCAAGGCTAGTTTCCTTGAAATGTCACACGTATTGAATTGCCTAACAATCATTTCCCACTCAGCATCCAATGTCAACTACTATGTTTCATCAACTTTGGACTTCATCAAGTCCAATTTCGACCAATGTGAATGCATGGTAGATAAGGGAATTGGTTGTCTAAACTGTGTTTATTCAGTAATCTCATAAGCATATGGCAACCAATGTGTGCTTCTCATTACACAACCACAAGAGGAAATATCAATATATACATCATTTGCACGCTTTACCTCCCTCAATATCATATTCAATGTTGACCTTAACACCAACCCAGTAACTCCTTGAATAATGATGGCCTGAGGTTGTGTTCAACAACAGTAAGGCTTGCCTCAAATGAAACCTTTATGTCCATATGTTGTTGCTCAATCAAGGAGTTGATAACATTCCAAAATGTTTCAAAATCACCTTGAGACGATGTGAGAACTGCATATTTTAATACTGTGGCGTATATAAGAATTCTTATCATTTTCAATTCCTCTATATTTCGCAAGTATACAGGGTAATAGCATGGTAGGCCCCACGTACCTTCTAGTGTCCGAATGAAGGTGAAACCTAGAGAATTCGATATTCGGAGTCAAATAAGGTTTGGTAAGAAATTCTAACTCAAACTCAATTATTTAGATCGTTTTTGAAGCATTTAAACAAATTCAAAAATGACGATTAAAGACATAGGTCGGTGGAATTTTCATGAATAACAACCAAACGAAATGGACTTCTGGCCAAGTGTCAAATGTAAAATAATCCTCATGTGAAAGGGTCCCATGCGAAGGCAATAGATAGGCTAAATCATCTGTAGAAATAGAAGATTACGCGATTTTACTATTAGGGGTATTTTCGTAATTTCACACAAATGACTAGTCAAACTTCAACGAAAGCTTCTCCGACCACAAGAATAATTATTTAGAGGTTATTGGTGATTAAAAGATATATTTTGGAGATTAGACTGATAGTTTTCAACAAAGTCAAATCGAAAGGGCAAAATAGTCCAAATTTTTCATAATTAAGTGTAAAATGGTAATTTTGCCTTTAAATTTTGCATTTTTCCAGAATTCTTAGCTTTCTTCCTCTCCATTTCGTTTAGCTGTCATATCTCTCATACCAGCCACCATTTTTGCACTCTTAAGGAGTGAGAAACTAAGAAAAACCTAAGGAAAAACACATCAAAATCAAACACTCTCTTCATCAAAGTTGTTCCACTCACTTTGGTCATCATTTTGGCACCAAAATCAATTGCTAAATCAACAAAAATCAGAGTGTGGGAGCCCATATAGTGTTCAGCCAAGGTAAATTTCATGGAGACTTTGAATTCTTTCATGAAAGTTAGATTATATGCTTAGTGCTCATGATGTTTTCATGCTTCTCCCAACTTAAGTCATGCAAAAATCACATGTTTGGGCATAAGAGGGTTTCGGCCAAGCATGGTAGGAGATGATGGTGAAGTTGTTTGATGTTATTTTTATATTGATTAATAGGAAAAACATGTAGAAATTATAGAAATCATGAAATTAAGCTTGATTTAAATTAAATGAAAATTTTCACAATGTGGGGATGCAAAGGACCACTCGGCCATGGCATGTTGGACAATGAATTTCTGTCATTTGATGTATATTTAAGATGGAAGTAATATAGAAAAATCATACTATTAATTTGGAATTTATTAGCTAGTTAAATTTTGAAGAAAACAATAGGAAATGAGAGAAGGAGCATTCAGCCAAGGTGAAGGCGAAGAAGAAATCTTGGCCATTTTGATCTAATTTAGGTCCTAACATAATGTACAAATTATTTTGAGAATTTTAGCGAAATCGGAATTGAAATCCGAGTTATATAGAGAAAGTTACGATTTTCTTACCGATAGAAAATAGACCAAAAAATAAGGTTGCATAGGCAATATATTCCATTTTTATGTTACCAAATATTTTTATAGTGAATACATAGAATATTAATAATAATGATATGAAAATTTGCAACTAAAAGTACTGAGGAAGACAATGATGCTCATTCACAGCCTAGTGAGAAATTATCAGATAAGGGATATATATAACAATCGTAGGGATACTATAATGCATGCTTTGATATGAAATGTATTCTTTGAAATTGTTTTGGAATTGGTTGGATTTAAATTGTGAACTCTGGTTGTGAAATTCTGGTTGTTTTTTCATGCAAGAAGGTTAGGATATACCTAGATGTTATGCTGTGGAAATTTTATAAATTCCATGAATGATTTTTATTTTATCATTGAATATTTTTTGTGAATGATGTGTTGAGAAATTTCCACTTATTTCATTAAGATTTATTAAATCCATATTACATGGAAAATAATATTTAAATATTCAAGTAATAGAATTTTACGTACATGAAAGCAATTGCATATTATTATGACTTGTTTCCAGATAAATATATCATTTTTAGAACCAAATATTGATTAGTGAATATATTATAAAATTTTATTTGTGAACTATTTCATATATTATATTTAAAAGCTACTTTATGATTTTACCTTCAGAAATTATCTCCGTAACTTGTGATAAAATGTTTTATACTATTTTTAGATACTGTTGGCCCTATAATTGCCTGCAGGCACATGCTATTATGAGTGTATGATCGTATGACTGACTAGTGAGCTGATTGACCTTGATCCTGTCATCAGCGTCTCGAATGGTGCCTGATCAATACCATCGAGGACTATATTTTTCGCTATGGCCATATGTTCTGTGCATGAGTCTATTGGGTGATGTCTTGTCTCTACAAACTGTGATGATGTTTATGAAGTTAAATCATGAATTAATTATGAGATTTGTGAATTTATGCCTAAAATATATATTTGTTAAATATTTTGGAATATTGACTTTATGACTGTGACTTATGAATTTATTTTGAATTTTATTTCAATTTCTGAACTCCCTATGTCGCATCTAGGGATCGGGACACGACAAGTATTTTAAAATACCTTCCATACTCTATCCGATTTTCTAGCCGACTATAGTATCCTTCCGTGATACTCGTGCCCATTTTATTACTCTGCATAGTTTTGTAAATTCTAATACATGTTTTGAAATTTTCATGTAGTTATATAGTATCGGTATCATTATATATATTTCTTACTGGGCATTAGCTCATCCCATTTTTCCTCTCCTCTCAGATTATTTTTAGTAGATTACTGCGTCCACTCAAGAGGTTGTTACGAGGTACTCCCTAGGTAGATTTTATTGTCAGTCGAGGTATATTTATTTCTTTTTTGTATTCAGACTTCTATTGTATAGTACTATTGTATATTTTAAATACAATTATAGGATGTAAATTATATGAGATTTCATAATGTAAATAAATAAATTTTCTTTTATATACGAGTTTTATATTAGTGAAAATGAAGGTACTGTAGACAGCCCAACCGTAACTTGTGAAATTAGTGGAAATTATACAGAAATCATCTAAATCCAGAACGTGACAGACGATCTAAGGTGTCGTTTCAATGTTGCATGTGTACTCTTTGCTCTACAACAAATTAGATCATATATTAATTATAAACTCAATAAATTATTGAAAACAAACATAAACTTAAAATATCATAATGAACATACCTATTAGTTGTCACATTGCCAAAATGCATTACTTTATCTATCCAAGCTGCAACAAATAGCTCTTTATGCTTATCCAACTAAGTGCCCCTCACATATTGTAGTGCTTATGGATAACCACGGTAATCCAAGTGCATTAAGCTTATATGTCTCTCCTACTCCTCCTTCGTCAATGAGAACATAAGAACACTCCGAGATGCCATGAATGCATCCCACAGATTCTTGCACTCAAATAACTTTTTGGAGTTACCAAGCACATTTTTCGATATGTGCTATCTACACAACAAATTGGTTGCGAAGGGAAATACTGCTTGAACTGCATTCATCAATGCCAAATCTCAATCCGTCAAAATGACAGATGGTGATGCAACACATGTCATCAAACTTTTTCACTTCTGCAATGCCTAAGTGTAGTTCTCTTGATGTTCTGTGAGATTCACATATTCTTTCCACGTATACATTGTATTTGAAGTTAGAATGATTAGATTAACCAATGACAACAAGTTACCTTATGCATTGTAGGTATTGGAGAAATCGTAAGGTAGGGCTACAGGATTCTCTTTAACCTAGATGGGAACGGAAGTGGCAAATTGTTGATTTTGAGATCAAAATACATAATCAGTAAGAAGCCACTTTCTGAAATTCCTTTGTTTGAGCATACCTAAGCTTGTGTGCAACAAATTCAATAATGATAGTTTTGTCCGTAAGACGGGAAAACTTTTGTGAATAACGGTCAATCTAGTTTGACTTCAGACCAATATGCTGTTATAGATGAAACCTCATGTGAAGAAGTCTTACGCAATTCCAACCCAAAGATTGAATCACACAAAAAAGCTAAAAATGACACGAATAAGCTCGAAAGCTTTGTCTAGGGTTATTTTGGTAATTTCCTTACTATAACAGTCACATGCTATTTAAAGTCAAAGTTTTGACTTTTAATATTAGATAAAGATGATATTGTGGAAAAATAAAAATAAATGGAACTTAATATATGTGATTCAAATAATATTATATTAGTGAGGATATGGAAGGTATTATTAGAATTTTACAGGGGCACTTTAGTCAATTGCCTCAAATGATATTTTATCACAAGATAAATATCAAATGAGATATTTCTCCTCATCTTCTCACCAAGACTGGCCACCATATTCCATTTTTGGCTAAGTGTTAAGCTCTTAAAGATAGAGAAACCAAGAGAAACACCACTTTCTAGCTACCAAAAACAATTCCTTCCTTGAGCAAAGTTGCTCATCTCAACCTTCTCTACAACAAAACTTCTATATTAAGCTTTATTGTGGCCATTTGAGAGGTGTTAGGAGCTTGAAGATTTTAGGCATGAGGAGAGGTGAGAGAAGATGAACTCTTCTCTGATTTAATCAAACATATGTGAATATGTTTATGAGATTAGAATGAAGCAAATCAAATTGTATCATGATTTTAAGGTTTTGGTCAAGAGAAGGTTTATGGGATACTAAACTAAATTGAATGCATGGATAGTATAAAATGAATGTAGAGAACATGATGAAGCTAGTCATGGGGTTGGAGTTGAAAAAGGAAAATTATAGACATAAGGGGTGCATTTCATCCAAGTTAGGGTTTGTGGGGTTATTATGCTCAATTTGATATGTAAATAACCAAAGAATAATATCTAGATGTTAATAATACTGTTGGTGCAATCAGATTTGAAAAAGGACATGTACTGACTGTAGTTGTAGTATAGGTACCTGTATGAAGTAGATCAGATTTGTTGATAATTTAGGAAATATGGAAAGTCTTAAGAAGTAGCATATTCTATGTAAAAGGAATGTTGAATTTAGTCATGTTTTGATATTGTTTCGTAGCTCAGAAGGTTAAGGAGTAACAGGGAAATACATGCTTGCCTGTCTATTTGGTGCTGCGGAGTTGCCATAGTGAATTGTGGTATAGTGGGAGGGATATGTATGAAAGATTTAGATGATACTATGATGGCATTGGGCTAAATTGATGGAATTGTGCACATATTGGATTGTTTGTCTAAGTGCAGGAGGGTTTAGGAAATCAATTAAGTGAGTTTTAATTCGACAATGTCTAATAGCAGCCGACTGCCTAAGCATAGAATTTGGGTGAATTAGCTATTGACCGCATAGCAGCTGATTGCTATATAGGACTAGTTGACTGCCTTTAAGGAATTTACATTCTGTTTGAAAAATAGCTTACTGCTATATATGACCAGTCGACTGCCTTTAACTAATTTACATTTTGTTTCAAAAACAATCAACTTCTCAAAGAGACAGTCGACTGCATTTTCTTAATTTAGCTACTGTCTGAAAACCAGTCGATCGCCCAAATAAGGCAATTGATTGCCATTTACCTAGAATGCTTTATTGATTTTAAATTTTTATATTTTGAAATTTAATTTGTTACAAGGTAGCCGACTGCCTATATAAGGCAATCAACTGCCCAAAGTCAGAATCGGTTCTGTTTTGAAAAAATCAATAAGGAAGTTAACTACCCATTAAAGATATTTGACTGGACAAGCTTAATATTATTTTGACAAGTATTATTCTATATTTGATCCAGTTAAAATTTAATGAGATTGGTTTGTTTGGAAGATTAAATGAGTTTTTGATTGTTTTGAGACAAATTGAATTTTCGTATTTGCTTTTGATAATCATGCTAATGTAATGTAATGTTAGCTGTTGACATTGATCATGTCTTCAGCACTCACAATCATCACCTGATCAGTGTATCTGTGGACTCTCTTGACAATTGCCACATGTCTTAATATTATTCCCTTCCAGGAACATAATGCCGCATGATTCTATTGAGTTGTTAGTTGTCTCCATCGAATGTTTTATTGAAATGAAATGAAATATCCTATCGAAGCTTATTTATTAGAATTAAATGTTTTAATGCAAAGGTTTATACAAATGATATGTTTTACTGTTTAACTGAAATGGCTTATTGTATCGTTATTAGAATGATTTAAATAGTGACCGACACTTTTGATTTGCTGAACAAATTGTTTTACACTGCATAGTATGGTTATGAAAGTTATAAAAGTAATGGAACTTTGGTTTATAATGCATGAATTCCTTCTCTATGAAGAATATTTAAAGTTTTCCCTATAATTAGACCTAATGACTGGGAAAAGTGAAATGCTTCAAAGCATCCTTCCATTCTCAGCCTGATATCCCTAATTGATTATAAAAAATCCTTTCGTTTTGACACTATGTCATTGTTAAAGAAAGTATATGTACATGAATTAGTATGTTCAGGATACATGCCTCTTAGTTGCATAGTATCTATTCTTTTATGCATATTTCTTACTGAACGTAAGCTCACCCCCTTCTTTTCCCCTTTCTAGATTATCTACAATCGTCCAATGGGAGGGCTTTGACTTTTGAACGAGATTCCTTCGAGGCGATCACTCAGTCCTTGGATGTATATTGTATTTTCTTATATATTCAAACATACAGTACAGTACAATGATGTTATTGGTCATATCAGCCACAGCATTCTTCTCCTCAGTTGAAAATCTTACAACAAATAGATGCCTTGAAGGCGCATGATTGTGCATCCCTCTTACTACTATACTCACCACTCATCATCCTTTTCTAATTTCACACCCACTAGCTCGAATGGATAGCCATATTTCTTCGTTCCCATACCCTTACAAGCTGATTTATCTGTTTTTGCCTTCTTCTTTTTCGACTCTCTAAATCTTCCACTTCGTTCACAAGTGAGTCATAATATAGGTTTTCTTGAAAAAATTGCATGTTTAGATCCTCTAATCACAACTGCAAAGCCTACATTTCTCCCCACCTCTCTTGCCTATGTGATTAACTGTTCTCTAGTATAAAAAACCTGCACAAATATACTAATTAATAAATGATTGAATTTACTTGTACTAAAGATAATATTAAAGTTCAAATTATCATACTTTGTTCGTCGTAAATGACTCGTTGCAATCAAATAGAGAAGACTTTGCTTCTTGTTGGTAAACCACTAATCTTCTGTCATACTACAAATATTAAATAAATTACTAGTTTTATTACATAACAATTAACTAAATAATTAAATAAATAACAAAAATATTAATTTTTTTTATTTTAAGGGTCTCAACAGTGGATTGTCGGACTTTCTAAAGGCTCCCAGCAATCCATTGTCGAGCCCTCCTTAAGATGACACGACAACGCACTACCTAGCCTCATATAAAGGGTCTACTGTCGAGACCTATTATAGGGCTCGATAGCCCATTGCTCAGCCTCTCCACTGCCAAGACCCTCTATATGGACCTTGGCAACTCACTACCGAAACTCTTTCTTCACTTTCGATATAGAATTGCAAGGAGTTGCAATGTACTCTTGGCAATCCACTACTAGATTACATTGTAACTCACGACAATTCTATGTCGAGAGTCTCGAAAATCTATGTTTTTTGGGTTCCTTTAAACAAAAAAAAGGAAAAAAATTTACCAATAATAGCATACCTTTGTAGGAATCTCGCACATTTTATCCATATCTTCATCCATAAATGAATTCTTGCTTCAATCATCAGAAAAATACTCCATGGTTTTGATTTTTGGATGAGATTTGATTGGGGTCATTTTAGGATGTGTGAAAAGAGAACGATGGAAGACGAGAATGAGCTAAAGGGGTTGCATTTTGTATTTTTTGGGATGAGGGTAAAATAGTAATGTTGTACAAGGGTTTTTTTTATTAATAAAAATTTCATTTACTTAAGGTACACTTAGGACCTGTTAGGGTGTGACTAAAACCTCTCTAAAAAATTTCTCTTCAATTCTTTCTATCGTCAATATTATTAAATCAATCTAAATGAAAAAATTATCAAATTTGGTTGAGGTTTGATGCCATAAAGTTAAAAACCAAAACAATTTTTATTTTACTTTTAAAGAAAAAAAAGTAATAGTAGAAGTAGAAGAAAAAATAAAAAAAGTTTATGTAAAGAAAACAAAAAAGCTACTGTTTTTGAGGTAAAAAGTAATAAAACAAGTTATAAAGTAATTAAACACTAATTTTTTAGATCTCGAAAGGTATTTCCAATCCGCTTCAATTCACCAAGTGTTTTTTTTTTTCATATAAAAGAATCAATATTTTAAACTCAAATATATATATAGGCAGAGTTTGATGAAAATGAGTAAATGAGGGCAACTAAATAGTTAATTGTTGGTTGACAAGGTTTGTTATTAATATAGCACTTGTTATTGCATTTGAGACTAAATAAGATATATTTTACAATAATAATAAAAAGAATGATAATAATAAAAAGAATGATCTAGTTAATAATGTAACTTTATGCAATATTACTAGTTTTTATAATTTTATGTAAGATTAATATCTTAACAAATCACTTGTTAAATTTAACAACTTATTTATATTTGTTATGCACGTAAAATTTTGTATCAATTCAATATTTTTATCATTTCGATCGAAAATAACATTGTTATTGATATATTAACGGTTGAAATTTTATTTTTATTGAATAAACAATTATATATTTTTTATTAATGTGAAATTTGATATGCATGATTTAAGCAAATAGAATATAAAATTTAACAATACGATTAGAATATATAAACGGCATAAAAAATATGAAAAAATATAAAATAAATTAATTTTAAATAGATATAAATGAATCCTATTCTATCCTCATATGTATTTATTCTCTATCACAAAAATGGATAAAAAGCCAATGTTTAATTGTTTTAAAATCAAAATAGGTTCACTAAATTTCAAAAATCCTAAAACTCTGATGCAAATCATTTTTATTTTAGTCAACCTTATTGCAGTTGGTATAATAATTTGTACTGTTCAACAAATTAGAGAAGTGTTTGTGCGATTGAGCATCATGATTGGGCCGAACACCCTGAAAATCACCCTCAGTCATAGGGCCTATGAGATGGGATTTGTCAAATGGACTCACTCAACGAAGACCCGTTTACTCTCACCATTTATCTTTCTGTTTTCTTTGTTTTTAACCCTACAGCTACAATACAATGACCTCATCTAATCGGGTCTAGCAATATTATGGTTCTATTGGCAATCTCTGACAAATATTATCCTTGCAGAGTAATTTTTTTTATGTAAATCATCCGATATTCCCATATCTTTGGTATAGGACTAATCCGGATTCAAGCCAGGCAGAACCCAAAGGACGGCAAAGCCTTGCAGAGTAATTAGAACTTTATACAAGAGTATGCATATTTGCCTCAAACATCTGGCTGATTTTAATCAAAACCTCATTTATTCTAGTTTGATTTTTCATTGTTTGAACTTGTGTTTGCGTTAAGGTTTTAATTTGATCTTACACAGCTTGCATTTATTGATTTATTGGCGAACCATGTGCCCCAGTTGTAAGATCGTAATAGGATCACAGACTGAGTAAGACGAGCTAGAAGAGGCAGAGGTAGATATGTTCGAAACAAATATTTACCTACTCCCAAATTTATAAATATGAGTGCCAGTAGTCTCCATCCTTCAATAACTTGACCCCAAGCTTGTAGATCAAATTTGAGAAAAGCGGAGGAATCCTCACCATATTTCTGACACAATGAAGAAGTCTTGGGATCAGCATTCAAGGATATTAATTTTCTTGAATGCATCAAGCTGACGTGGAAAGTGCATACTTAAAATCGCCTGAAGAGAGATTAGTCTCGAGTTGCTCATAAGCTGGTTTGGGGACTTGCTGTCTGCAAAAAATTTAAAAAAAAGTATAGTTTTTGTCTAGATAATAAAAAGATTTAATATCCAAATATATCATCTACGTTTGTCACAAAATAGAATTAAATCTTCAAAGTTCAATTGCATGAAGATTAGTCCTAAATATTTTAAAATAATAGAATTAAGGATATTTCCGTTAAATTCTTTGATTTTAGTTACTATTGCATATTAATAAAACTTAATGGCGTTAAAAGGAGTTAACAGAAATGTCCTTAATTTTGTTATTTTGAAACGTTTAGAACTAATTTCCATGCAATTGAACGTTAAAGATTTAATTCTATTTTGTGGTAAACGTGAAAGATATATTTCGATATTAAACCTAACAAAAAATATTAAATATTGTATAACCTTCAAAAAGAACAAGAAAGCGTAAAATGAATAAAATTCACTATACTGCCATATTTGGATTTTGTTGTTCACAAATTCACCGTGTCTACCTAAACGTCTTTGGGTTCGATTAAATGCTTCTTTATATGTTGTTTGTTGACCCAACATTTGTGACTACATTAAATAAGAAAATAATGATTAGAAAAACAAAAGATAATAACAGCATGATATTAAAGATAAAAAAGTTACATATTGAGATTTCCAACTTTATCCATTTTTCCTCTTTACACCACATAAAGCTCAAATTAATACTGTTCATGTAAAAAGAGATTTGGTGTAAAAAGAAAAAAAATAAATGTATTTAGAAATTCAATGGAGACAATGGAGTTAAGAAGTAATAAATTACAAACACCAGATCTGTTATGTAGACAAGTAATTCTTATTCTGTTATGATCACCCTTTGTAGATGAGAACAATCTGCCTACAATGGCTACAAGGAGAATAGCCAGAGTTTGAGAATGGGGAGCAGACATGAAAAAAAATTCCATCTTGGCACAAGATCCCTTTTTACCCGAAAGCCTTCCTTTAGGTATTATAATTGCAATATAAAAAATTTGAAATAAATAAGTAGTAAAATAAACCGCTAAATGCATAAATAAAGAAAATACCATCTAAAAAACAATTAATTTAAACATATATAAAAAGAACGGGATGTGTTACCAACGATTGATTGGCGTGAGTGGCTAGCGGCTCTCGCTCCTTAAGCAAGGTCAGGGTTCGAATCCTGACTTGTGTATGGAATGTCAATGTTAGGAGAGGAACTGCCTAACCACGCTTTGTCTCCCCCGATTCCGGAATAGTCACCGAAGATGGATACTGAGGGATTTTGACCAAAAAAAAAAAAAGAACGGGATGTGTTACATTCTTAATTATCATCATCTTCATCATATTTTTTTCTTTCTTCTCCTTCATCTTCATCTTCATATTCACCATGAATAAGAATAGTGTGATTGTCAAGTTCCTTTAAATATGTAATAATTCTGGGATTGGACACTTTTATTTATTGGTAAAGCCTCTCGTTCAAATCAATTACATCTCCATCACAAGTTTAAAGGCCAAATCTAGTCATTTCTTTTCTTTTGAACAAAGCCAAATAATCACAACGATCTCTTCTTCTAAATAGATAAAGATTGAGGTACACTTGTTGAATTGTTCAGCTAATATAAAAAGTTCATTACTATCAAGTATATACTTATGCTTGATTTCAACAAGGCCATTGTGAGCATAAACGAATATACCTTTTTTAGTATCAAACCAATGACACTTGAAAGATACAACTTTATTTTCAATTCCAAATTATATTATAGTCCGATTGTATCTATCAAAATACCACAAAGTCATATTCAAAATCATTGTAACAACTGTTTTTGACACATATCTCGCTATTAATTATTTTCCAAGATTTCTTATAATCAAATGTATGAAACTTGAAACCATGTACAAAATATCCTTGATAAGATCATACGTGCAAGACCATGAGAGAAGTCGATGAGACATTGATAAATTTTATTAGCACTTTCATGAACCTAAAAAATTATATCCTATCATTAGGGTTAATGTAATTTAGTTTCACAATAACTAATCATTTTATATTTAAATTACTTACAAATTATATAAACCATTTCATAAAATGAGCTTGACGTAATTTCTCCAATTGATCATCGTTTATGTTTGGTGCATTTTTTTTTTACCATCTCATTATACATCTTACAATTTTTATTGAAATTATTCGGCTGAAAATAAAAAATATTTTTCCCCCTAAATCGTTAATTAAGCTAATATTTGATGCTATTTACTCGATGGACGAAGGCATTCCTCACAATCCATTAGCACATATATTGAGGTTGCATCATACTCATCTTCCTCTAGATTTCGAGTATTATTCTTTGTTGGTCTAAGTACTCTCTAGGGATGTCTAAAAATTGATAAACACCTATAGGATCCACATCTTCTCTATCATCTTACATTATGGACGAGTTAATATTGTTTGAATGTCAAGTCCAACATATAAGGCAAAAAATGATACAATCCCCTCAATAATTTATGCCTCACATGTCAATCCATTCATGTAAGCTTGATTTTCCACTTCTTTTTTATATATTGCAAAAACCAAAAGTGAATAAGATGAATAAAAATTAGCAGGTACACCACTTAGGGTTTCTTAATTAGATAAATATTAACATGAAATTGATTATTACCTCTAAAATGAATTGGACGAGTCCACCCACCTTAACCTCGTAAGATAAGTGAACCAGGAGACACTCCATACAGCAAAAAAAGCCTGGATGAAGGATCTCTAATTTACAAATGGTTTCTACAATATTGTTTCAAAAAAAATTCCATGTGATCCACACATATTTTAGTTGAGCATATGTCTAGAAAAAATTATATTTTCTTAAATTTCTATAACTATTAAAATTATATATACAAAATTATAATGAAAAAAATAAAAAAAAAACATGTTCAAAAATTGAAAGAAAAAATGTTCCCAATTGCCATAGGACTGGGGAGGGGGGAGGCGGTTGGGGACTAGGGGAGAAGGACCGACAAATAGAGGTGGAGAGGGCTGAACCGGCCTAGGCTACGTCAGACTAACAAGGAGTTGATAGCAGCAATGAGGACACAAGGGAGGACGATTTGTACTTATTTTATTTCTAAATTTTTATTTTTAATAATTTTGGTTTATGACTTTTAATTAGTCTTTCGGTTTCATTATTATAATTGTTGTTTTTTAGATCAAATTAATTCAATTTAGTTATTATTTTTAATCATTATAAATTTTAAGAATAGTGTCGTAACGTCTAGGTCCGTGAACCTAACCGCTAGACTTTAAAATTCGAGGAGTCGCCACCAACCATTCAAACCTAAGGCGTGATTGGTCACCTATTCTTGTCTAGAGATAAGGCTTGGTCTACATTCAAAGAATCTAGGGTTCGGGAGTACGGTTACTTGTGGGGAAGGATTAGCACCCTTACAACGCCCATCCTAAAATGATACCAACTAATTTTGTGATATCTTTAATAATTTTCAACTAAATGGTTTTTAATCTTGTTAAATTTAAATATTTAAATATTGGACAATTTCTAAGAAACTCTCCATCATGCTGGCGAAATTCCTTAAATTTCATCCTCACCTCAAGAATATCCAAGAAATCCCATTCGTCTTTCTCGGAGAGGCTCCGTCGTCGGATTTGTTAAATCGTTTATGCAATATCTTAATTTTATTTTCCATCTTTTATTCTTATTTTTATCTTTATTCATTTTTAATTTATTTATCTTTATTTTAATATTATTTATCTTTTGAAAATAAATGTCAATTATTCTTCTTGAAAATTTTCTTTAAATCTTCCATCATGCTGGCAAAATTTAAGGCAAATATCCTCAACTAGGAATTTCCAAAATGTCAACCATTCGTGACACTCGAAATTCCATCATCGGAATAATAATTTTTTTTATTTTATTAAGTAGTCATAATTTTATAATAATTAAATATTTTACATATATATATATATATTAATATTGAACATCTTCTATGAATTTTCCATCATTCTGGTGAAATTCATGGAAAACATCCTCACCTAGAAAATCTGAAATGTCAACCATTCGTGACACCTCAGAATTCCATCATCAGAATAATCTCAATTTATCTCTAAATTTTATGATTTATTATCTATTTAATTTTATATGTCAATCAATTTAAGTATACAAATTATTATTTTTCTTTATTATTATCCAATTAAACATTAGTACTATCATGAACTTACCAAATTATTAGATTTATTAAATTATTGAATTAATTAACAAATTATTATCAAATTAATATTATTTAACCTTATTAAAACAAATGTTAGCCATTATCGAAATAAATGTTTATGTACAAATTATTACTACATTATTTATATGTTAAATTATTAACTATTAATTTAATTATTATATAAACAATTAATACCCAATTATAGATATATAATAACCTAACAATCATAAACTACCCACTAACATTAATTAAACGTTTTTTACTTACCTGTAAAGGGATAAAAACCAAGCTTTCCTTTGTATTTCCAAACTACAGCTCACGTGAATAATAAGAATTGTGAGGAACAGGGGCGGTGGCAGCAAACATCCAAGCAGTAACCAGACAAGATGCGTGACAAGCGAACAAGCTTGTTTGGCGATGAGTTGCTCACGGTGGTGCAGCGATTGACAGCCAAGAAATTGATACAACCGACAAACTCCAATCCACAATGGACAGGGTAACAATGATCAGTGTAAGATGATGATGGCCACAGTATGGGGGCAAGCTTGGTGATGATGCTCGGTAGGATTTTCTGTCAAGGTTGAGTGTTTGATTGTGTATTTGTTGTGTGTCCCCTAAACCCTGAGCTTTAATCCTTTTTATAGCCACAAATTAGTTAGAGTCCTAATACAACTATACTTATTTTAATAATTATCTCCCTTTTTTTTTTAATATTTTATCTACTTAATTCCTATATTAATCTTAATCCAACTCTATTAATCTAAATAATTATCCTAAAAATTTAATTATCCTAATTATCTAATCCTAAAATTTATTTTATTTTTATTTCTTTTTATCTTTTCTCTCTTTTTTTTTTAATTCCTAAATCCTATTTTAATTTTAATTTCCTAATTAATGTTGATTCTAAATCTAAAAATTCTAATTTAATTCTAGCCTAATTTTAAATTAAAATACAATGTCATTTAACCCAATTAATTATTTTTACAAATTTAGAAACCGGACAAAATAAGGTGTCTACAGCTGCCCCTCTTTGTGCAGTTGCTGTGAAACAGTAATTGCACAAAGACATGACACCTATTTTGCCTGATTTCTTCTCTTTTTTTTTTGTTTTTTTATTTTTATTTTATTTTTATTTTTCAAAAAGCTCCCTCTAAACAGAAAGGCATGCAAACTTTAAAATCTTGTCTAAAATGCTCCTTCTAAACAGACAGGCAGTCAAACTTTAAAATCTTGTCTAAAATGCTCCTCCTAAACAGGCAGGCAGTCAAACTTTAAAATCTTGTCCAAAAGCTCCTCCTAAACAGCAGGCAGTCAAACTTTAAAAATCTTGTCCAAAAGCTCCTCCTAAACAGGCAGGCAGTCAAACTTTAAAAATCTTGTCCAAAAGCTCCCCCTAAACAGGCAGACAGTCAAACTTTAAAAATCTTGTCCAAAAGCTCCCCCTAAACAGGCAGGCAGTCAAACTTTAAAAATCTTGTCCAAAAGCTCCTCCTAAACAGGCAGGCAGTCAAACTTTAAAAATCTTGTCCAAAAAGCTCCCCCTAAACAGGCAGGCAGTCAAACTTTAAAATTTTGTCTAAAAGCTCCTCCTAAACAGGCAAGCAGTCAAACTTTAAAATCTTGTCCAAAAAGCTCCCCCTAAACAGGCAGGCAGTCAAACTTTAAAAATCTTGTCTAAATATTTGGAGGAATCATGCCCGAAGGTCTTATAGATTGTACTCAAGGAACTTTGTCTGTAATTTTTCTCATGCAATGCGTCATGTATGCATCTATGCATGCATTCTATCCTATCTATGCAATGTCATTTGTGCAATGCTATTCATGCAATATTACTCACACAATCTATTCTATTCATGCAATGTTTTCTTTGAAAAGCATTTCAACTTTAACTGTGGCAATAACAAGGTTTTTCTTTCACAGTCCATCTCATGCATTCTTCTCTTTTCATTTGTCATCTTGTCCTTATATTTCCGATTTATCTTCTCATTTTCCTTCTTCCGTTTTTCTTGCCCAATGAAACTCTTGTCTTCATGCCCTCTTTAGCTTATCTTATCCCTTGTCTCTTCTTCTTTACTATCCTTCCTATCTGGTCATTCATTTGCTCATTAAAATCTTCATTCACTCTTCTTTATTCATTGGTTTTTCTTGATTTCCAATTTTCATTCATTCACAAGTTTCCTTTTCTTTCATTTTCCTAAATAATATAAGAGTCTTTCACATATTTTGCCAAGCAAACATTCATTATCATTTCAATTTCAAAATCAATGCAATATAATTTCTCAATCCCTCAAGGTTAGGATATAGCAAAGAAATGATAGGTGAAATGAAAAGAGTGGTATCATTCAACATTTGGAAAGATTTAACAAGAAATTGCCAAGCATAAAAGGACATTAGGCTTGAATGAAAAGCAAGAATTTTCAAGATTAAGTAATAGTATCCAAATAACAACAATTCAAACAATTTTGATCAATGAATACAAAATTCCCTTCAAAAGTCCATCTTGTCTGATCATGTTGAGTTCCATAAAAATATTATCTTGCCCCTGTATCATTGACATCTAGTTTTTCTGGTATCTAAGCTGCCTTTTCAGGTTTTCAACTTAGACGCACTCCATTGATCCGAACCGCCCTTTTTGGGTTTTCGATCTAAATCCTCCTTTCATTTTTTCTTTCTTTTCTTTTTTTTTTCTTTTTCTTTTTTTTTCATTTTCTTTTTCATTTTCTTTTCTTTCTTTTTTTCTATTCATTTCTCTTTATTTTCAACTTCATTATCCTTGATGAAACTTCTCTTATCTGTTCTCCATTCTGATTCATGCCCCAACATCAGATATTTCTTCACCCAATTTAATGCTCACATGGATCCAAGAGAGTCTTTGGAATCCCACTTCTTCCATCTAGACGAAATCTTTTTGCTTATCTTGATCTGCTTGTCCTAATTCCATCCAAAGGATCATCATCTCATAGTGTAAGTATGCCTTTATTCAACACATGATTCTTCAATAGGAGTACTCATATTTGATCAAAATGGACTTTTAAGGCACGTAATGTAGGCTCAGGTGAGGGTTCATGAAAGAAAGGATAATATAGGCCCAAAATAAATGTTTCAGGGTTCATCAAACCAAGAATCATTTTTCATGAATCAATTAGGCATTTTGACTTTTGCCCCATTCTAATTTGCTTTCTCTCTCCTTTTTTATTCAAATGTGACTAGGGTTTTCACTTTCTTGATTCAAACCATCTTTCCTTTTTCATTCTCTTTTTTTTTTGTTCTCTTTTTTTTCACAAAAGGGTTTTTTCTTTGCCCCACTGATCTTTCATCTTCTATTTTCTTTGCCCCCCAGTGTGGAGGGTGATTCTTGGTGGGTTATATCAAAAAGAATATAATAGGCTCAAAATGGTTAATCAATGGATAATTTTACTCACGCTTGAAAGGTAGTGAAAGAAGGCCATTTCTCATCTCAATACAAGTACTCTCATTAAAGGTCATCTATTGAACAGAGACAAACTCATTAGAATTTCATGTAGAGATTCACCTTTACTCGTAACATTCTATAGGTGAAGATTTTAGACAAATATCTTCTATTCTCTTCTTGCTTGAACAATCTTGGCAAATTGGAAACCCATTCAACCAACCAAAGCAACTCTTTCAAAACTGAATTTTATACTCATTGCCATCATCATTATTATGTTCATTATTTGGATACTTTTAAGCTTGGTAGCAATGTAGAGAATATGGGTGTTGGTGTTTGGCATTAAAGAAAAAGATTGGAATGAGGAATTAAGAAATATGCATCACACTAATCCTTTATTGAAAATGAAAACAAATGAAAACTGACCCAATACATAAAAGAATTCTTAATGCCTTTTGGGCTTAGGCACTCCTATATTACCTAAGAAATTGAAATGTCCTAAGATGAATGAAATTAGAAACAAAGAAACAACCATAATCTTCAAGTTAGTGAATCAATCAATATCATCCACTTTCTTCCATAGCATTAACCGCTACCCCTTGTGTGATCTGCAGAGGATTATCCTTCATATTTGGGTTATTCTTTGCCCCAAAACTCAAAATTCCAGTGTTGACAAGTGCTTGGACTTTCCTCTTCAAGCCCATACAATTCTCAATAGAGTGACCAACATTGTCATTATGATAAGCACACTTTGCGTTAGGATCATACCACTTTAGGTAGGGAGGCTTCAAGGGCTCTACATAAATAGGGGCAATAAGGTGACCCCTTACCAACTGTGGGAACAACTCTATGTATGCCATTGGTATAGGGTCTATTGTGACATTTCGGCTAGCTCGAGTATTCTTTTGGTCATTAGGTGAAAAAGTGGGGTCTTGTGAATGGGAAATGGGTCGGTAAGCATTCTGATGATAAGTTTGTGGGTGGGGTTGAGAATAAGTGTAATTCACTGAAGGTGAATAAGAGGTATAGGAGCGACGTGAGTTATTGGAGATAGCTTGTGCATCTTCTTCCTTCTTCTTTGAAAACCCATTCCTCTTGCTATCATTCATAGATGCTTCAATCTTACCACTCTTAAAGGCATTTTCAATAGCTTCGCCTGTCAACACCATGTCTGCAAAATTCTTGGTCACACTGCTAAGCATACGCTCATAGTAAGGAGCCTTGAGAGTATTCAAAAAGAACATGGTAATTTCCTTCTCAGTCAAAGGAGGTTGAACTAGTGATGCCACGTCTCTCCATCGTTAGGCATATTCTTTGAAGCTCTCATCTTTTTTCTTTTCCATACCTTGGAGAAATAAGCGGTCAGGAGCTACATCAGACACATGTTTGTATTGAGCTATAAAAGCTCTCGCCAACTCAGACCAAGAAGAAACTTTGCTCCTTTCCAATTGGTTGTACCACTTAGTGGCTGACCCAGTCAAACTATCTTGAAAAACATGAATTAATAGCTTGTCATCCCATGCATATGCCGCCATCTTCCTACAGTACATGGTGAGATGATCTTTTGGGCACGATGTTCCGTTGAACTTTTCAAATTCAGGCACCTTGAATTTTGGTGGAAGCACGACACCCGATACCAAACACAACCTTTCAGCATCAATGGGTCTAAAATAGTCAACGCCTTCCACGGCACTTAGTCTTTCCTCTATCAAGCTCAGCTGGGCTTTAGTACCACTATATTCTTCCTTATGCTTCAACTTTTCTAGCTTTGTGGGATCATCTAAGTTTGGCACTTCTACTGGGTTTTGAACTTGTATCTGTAGATGCGTTGGAGCTTTAACAGTGTTTCCTTCAGGAACAAAAATAGGGTTGTCTCGTACGCTTTGTTGAGCCTCTTGGACAAACTCCTCTTGATTACCCATATTCTCCTTTCCTTTAATCATGGTTTTGAGCAACTGGGTAATTTCGCTCAATTGCCCCCTTATCTCTATATTTTCCCTTTCCAACTTTTCTATCCTAATATTTTGATACTCTTCCATTATGCATGCTTGATACCTTGTATGATATCTGTGGAGGGCAGATCGTCTAGTGGATGCAATTTTGATACCTTGAGTGCCACAATTAAGTTGAAATTATATTTCATGTGATGATATGTTTATGCACAAAAATGAATGTATATGGAATGCATTTAGGTCTAGCAATCTCTTCTAACAATCAATGGTATGTTCGTTCTTATGACAAGACAAATGCAAACTTACGTGAATGATATGTTATGTGATGTAAAATCAAACACAACTATGCATGACTTAATGATACAGACAAATTCTTTTTTTTTGTTTTTTACTTTTTTATTTTGAAGAATGGAAGAAAGAAAAACTGTATTTTTTTTATTTTTTTTGTAAAAACAATGTACAAAAGAGGAAGTAAAACTTATTCCTTCATGTGTCCTATCTTAGGTTTGAGTCTACACTCCAATCTAATATGGTTCCACCCTAAGGCTAAGCCTTATATTTCAAAACATGCTAGGTTTGGATAATTCAAGGTCTAAAGGTTCCCAAATTGTTCCTCACTATCATCCACACAGGACTAGTAAGGCACCCAATCCTCACCCATTATAGGTTACAAGCGGAAAGGTTCAATTTGAGTGGGAGTTTTTCGCCAGCCCATGCGGAGGTTACCACCTCACGAAGGCGTAGGTACTTTTCTCCCTCCTAACAAGGATAGAGCCCGGGTTGAGGGCTTATGCATGTATGCATGTGAAGTGTGTGCGTATGAAATGATTATTAAGCATTATGAAATCAACATTATTTCTAAGCAAATTTCTAATGACCTAAAATATATGTTGGCCTGACTCTCTAATGTCCCCAGTGGAGTCGCCAAACTGTCGTAACGTCTAGGTCCGTGAACCTAACCGCTAGACTTTAAAATTCGAGGAGTCGCCACCAACCATTCAAACCTAAGGCGTGATTGGTCACCTATTCTTGTCTAGAGATAAGGCTTGGTCTACATTCAAAGAATCTAGGGTTCGGGAGTACGGTTACTTGTGGGGAAGGATTAGCACCCCTACAACGCCCATCCTAAAATGGTACCAACTAATTTTGTGATATCTTTAATAATTTTCAACTAAATGGTTTTTAATCTTGTTAAATTTAAATATTTAAATATTGGACAATTTCTAAGAAACTCTCCATCATGCTGGCGGAATTCCTTAAATTTCATCCTCACCTCAAGAATATCCAAGAAATCCCATTCGTCTTTCTCGGAGAGGCTCCGTCGTCGGATTTGTTAAATCGTTTATGCAATATCTTAATTTTATTTTCCATCTTTTATTCTTATTTTTATCTTTATTCATTTTTAATTTATTTATCTTTATTTTAATATTATTTATCTTTTGAAAATAAATGTCAATTATTCTTCTTGAAAATTTTCTTTAAATCTTCCATCATGCTGGCAAAATTTAAGGCAAATATCCTCAACTAGGAATTTCCAAAATGTCAACCATTCGTGACACTCGAAATTCCATCATCGGAATAATAATTTTTTTTATTTTATTAAGTAGTTATAATTTTATAATAATTAAATATTTTACATATATATATATATATTAATATTGAACATCTTCTATGAATTTTCCATCATTCTGGTGAAATTCATGGAAAACATCCTCACCTAGAAAATCTGAAATGTCAACCATTCGTGACACCTCAGAATTCCATCATCAGAATAATCTCAATTTATCTCTAAATTTTATGATTTATTATCTATTTAATTTTATATGTCAATCAATTTAAGTATACAAATTATTATTTTTCTTTATTATTATCCAATTAAACATTAGTACTATCATGAACTTACCAAATTATTAGATTTATTAAATTATTGAATTAATTAACAAATTATTATCAAATTAATATTATTTAACCTTATTAAAACAAATGTTAGCCATTATCGAAATAAATGTTTATGTACAAATTATTACTACATTATTTATATGTTAAATTATTAACTATTAATTTAATTATTATATAAACAATTAATACCCAATTATAGATATATAATAACCTAACAATCATAAACTACCCACTAACATTAATTAAACGTTTTTTACTTACCTGTAAAGGGATAAAAACCAAGCTTTCCTTTGTATTTCCAAACTACAGCTCACGTGAATAATAAGAATTGTGAGGAACAGGGGCGGTGGCAGCAAACATCCAAGCAGTAACCAGACAAGATGCGTGACAAGCGAACAAGCTTGTTTGGCGATGAGTTGCTCACGGTGGTGCAGCGATTGACAGCCAAGAAATTGATACAACCGACAAACTCCAATCCACAATGGACAGGGTAACAATGATCAGTGTAAGATGATGATGGCCACAGTATGGGGGCAAGCTTGGTGATGATGCTCGGTAGGATTTTCTGTCAAGGTTGAGTGTTTGATTGTGTATTTGTTGTGTGTCCCCTAAACCCTGAGCTTTAATCCTTTTTATAGCCACAAATTAGTTAGAGTCCTAATACAACTATACTTATTTTAATAATTATCTCCCTTTTTTTTTAATATTTTATCTACTTAATTCCTATATTAATCTTAATCCAACTCTATTAATCTAAATAATTATCCTAAAAATTTAATTATCCTAATTATCTAATCCTAAAATTTATTTTATTTTTATTTCTTTTTATCTTTTCTCTCTTTTTTTTTTTAATTCCTAAATCCTATTTTAATTTTAATTTCCTAATTAATGTTGATTCTAAATCTAAAAATTCTAATTTAATTCTAGCCTAATTTTAAATTAAAATACAATGTCATTTAACCCAATTAATTATTTTTACAAATTTAGAAACCGGACAAAATAAGGTGTCTACAAATAGCATTTGTAAATTTTGAATTTTGAATTTTTTAAGAATATGTTTTAAATTCAATATGATATTAAAAAAAAGATATAAGGTTTTGTCCCTTTAATAAAAAAAACCAAACATAAATAAACAAAGTGCAATGGAAAAGGTACAATTATAAATTATAGTACTAAAATTTATATAGTTTACTGATAAAAAATCATTATACTTGTAAATTGTAAAACGTAATTTATGTTGGAGGTTCATAGCCATTTTGTCAATGTAACAAGAGTAGGTGATAATAGGTTGTCGCACACTGTTTAATTATTCAAGCGTAACAAGGGAGGACTTGAGATTGGTCATTTTAATTGACAGACTGGCCGGTTTAAAAAACCAATATATATATATATATATATATATATATATATATATTCATTATTAAAGGTATTTTTTGTGATTCACTGATGTTGTATAATTGTTATTTACTATCAGTAAATAGAATGTAAACTCATTTCCTTTACTATACACAATCAGTGTTTTTTTTTTATTCAGTGACGAGACACGTCATAACTTCAAAACCGATTGCTTTGGAAAAGGGCAGAATCTCATATAATCTCATATAAACTACCACACGCATCCTTTGTTCCACCGGTGTGGTATAACTTGATTTCTTTTATACACAATCAGTTCATGCTATAATAAAGAAATGTTTATATTTAGATGCATTGAAGTATATAGATGTTACGCCTTTTAGTCAATCACAAAATATAACTTCATAACTATATATATATATATATATATATATTTATATATAATGTATCTTTAATAATGAATAAAAAATATATAAACCTTTAAAAATAAGTTAAAAATCTTTAATGATAAATATTATTAAAAGAGTGACAATGTTCGGATGCAATATCCTGACAATACTTCAAATATAAAACCATAAAGAAATTCATTATTTCACATTTTCGTGATCAAAATTTCATTTCTATGGTACACAAAAGAGCCCTAAAAGAAACACATGCACCCATGCATAATTTATACTCAATGAAAACAAATTTTTTTAAGTATTAATTGTTTACGATTGCAGATAAAATATCATAGATTAAACAAACTTCATTTATATTAAAAAGAACATTGTTTTAGAGTTTTTTGTGTTGAAGAACCCGCATGTTTGAACTTTTTCTTTATTTAAACAATTTTTTTCATATTTTAAACTATTGTTTTTCTTTTTTTGCAATAATTTAACATAGTCTACCTCATACCCTTATTTTGTGTAATGTTATTCGTCTCTAATATTCTATTTTTAACTCCATTCACTATCATTATAATTTTTCTCTTTATGGTGCATTTACCCATTCCTAAATAATGAAAGCAATATTCTATAAAAATATCAACATATATAATTTATCTTGTACTTTTAAATTATGTAATAATTAAAAAATCAATTATAAAAGTAACAAATTATGTAATCTAAATTTGTACCAAAAATTATGTAATATAACTTCAAAGAACAAAAAAAAATTTCATATTGTTCCAAAAATGGTTACCCAAACTCTAAATTTTGAGCTCAGTACTTTTCAATATTGTAAAAGATTCATACTTCTTTTTATATGTAAGAAAAATGAATTGTAACATGTAATATATTATGAACAACATGAGAAACCATAGTGCAAAGTAGTTCACCCTCAAACAAGCGAGAATGAACACATGGAGGGAGACAATTGTTTATATATATATATATATATATATATATATATATATATATATATACACACATAAATTAAGCAGGAAATGTTTTACCTGTCCATTGGTGTGCTATCCCATCTCTCTTGGATGTGCTAAAATATCATCAAATGCAAAAACATAAGACAGAAATATTTGTGGAGAATTTCAATTCACTGCTACCAAATGCAGGCAAGTAATCTAGTGTCTTTGATCTCAACATTAGTGGCACATTTAAGCATCAGTGGAGACCTTTGCCTCCTTAACAATCTTATGTTCCATTACATAAATCGAATAAGTAGTGGATAACAAGCGATGAGAGAATACGGTCACAGTCTAATAAATGTCATCAAAGCCAAAGTTTAATGAAGACAAACCCAATATTTTTGCCCTGCTACCTATCTTTCAATTCCTGTTCAAACTGAAGCAATTTCTCACGAATGGGCTGCAAGAATAGCTTCAAGTCCTGGATAATCTGCAGCTTGTCTTGCTGCAGAAAATCCTCTTCTTCACTAACCTTTACCTCCATCTATGATTATGCAAAAAATACATAAAAAATTTTAGTTAGCTTCTATCATCTTTGTCAAGCTCTCATTATGATTCAAAAAGTCGATAGCTTACTAAAGGCTCAAGAGAGATGAAAAAAAAGTTTCTTTACCCATGCCTCACTCCTAATTATGGAATGTAATGGGGAAAATACTTGCCCTCTTGTAAGGTTTTTGTGAAAATACACTTACCAGTTTTAGTTTGAAAATACCATCTTTCGCTCCTAAAACAGTAAATTCTGATAATTAAAATTAATATTTGGTCATATTTGAAGAAAAAATTTCTTTACCCATGCCTCACTCCAGTAATAGGGAAAATAATTGCCCTCTCCTAAGGTTTTTGTGAAAATAAACTTACCAGTTTCAGTTTGAAAATACCATCTTTCTCTCCTAAAACAGTAAATTCAGATAGTTAAAATTAATATTTGGTTACTTCAAATTCAAAAAGACACTCATTTTGTTTATTGTTTCATTTTATCTCCTTTTTTTACCTCAATTTTCATTATACTTTTTTTTTGTTTTAATAAACTTCTTTATCATAAGACGTTTTTCAAAGCTTAGGGGCCGTTTAATTTGGGAAATTTAAGATTACCGAGAATATTAAATTATTGAAAATATTATTTTATTTGACGGATTACTCGGAATATTAAATTCCTGTGTTTGGTTGTATTGGTGGGAATATAAGATTTCTGTGTTTGGTTAAAAGAAAGTAAAAGGGTAAAATTATTTATTTTACTATAATACCCTCCATATTATTAGTTGATGTAGAGTGAATAACACTTGAAATAAATTATATTTAAATTAATTACTTATTTATTTAATATACTTATTTATTTATTTTGCCCCTTTTTTATAAGGTTTTTGTTATGTAAATTATTTTGATACAACAAACTATTACTATATTAAATTGATTTTGATTAATCAAAAATCATAAGGCCCATCTTATTATTGGTCCATTTGATTTTAAATTCATTTTTCTCTTCATCAAAATAAGAAAAAAATATGATTGTAATATTAGATAGGTTTAAGGGTAAAATGAAAACAAAATATAATTATTGGAGGGTAAAATTGGCAAAAAAGTTAAATTTCCCTCGAAAAAAAAAATACCTCAAGGAGAGGGGGTAATTTTTTTTTCCAATTTTGGCACTGTTTTGGCATTGTTGGTAAAAAAAAATTACCCCCCGGAATCCGATTCCCCCAACCAAACGCGGGAATCATTTGACAGGAAAAAAAATTCCCCCCAGTAAAAAGAAATTCCCCCAACCAAACAGCACCTTAATATATAAGTTAAGATCTTTTATTTTAAACTTAATAGCCAAATATACCCTCAACCTTTTTCACAAAATGGATATGAGTCCTCAACGTTTTATTGTATAAAAGTCAATCCATAAATTTTTATTTTACTGTAAATAAATCCCCAACCTTTTAAAATCATACAATTAAGTCCAAATTTATTAAATGACACTAACTTCCATTAGTATTGCACACGTGGCATGCCATGTAGCAGCCAACTAAGCTATCCACGTAGGATGTCCAAACGGCAGTTAGTATTATTTAACAGATTTAGACTTAATTAAATGATTTTGAAAAGTTGAGGGTTTATTTATAGTAAAATAAAAGTTTATAGACTGATTTCCATGAAATAAAATGTTGAGGACTTGATTCCATTTTGTGCAAAAGACTGAAGGTACATTCAGTTATTAAGCTTTTATTTTAACTAAAAAAGCTCTAATATAATTCAAATTTCATTAGATATTAATTAAATATTATATTAAAAAACTAATTAATCTTGTAACTTAATTTTAAGTGAACTGATTTTCAAGCATGTTTTGATTTCTTTAATGCAAATGCCAATTATCATAAGACTAAGTACTTTAATTAACTTGGTAATTGACATTGTTACTATTCTAAGATGGACAGAGTACGTTCTTCAAACTAATGAGAGGCAAACACATTTCCATTAAAACCACAAGGGTTTTTGTAATTCTCCCGATGCAATAAATTCAAATAGATTTTGCCCTCAAACATTAAACAAATGATAAAAAAGCATGCTTATGTCCTCAATTAAAGCATGACTCTCAAGGGCACAAATCTGGTTGGAACAAAAACATCCTAACAAATCAGGCAAGCTAGGTTAAAATGTGGAGTTCAGGCCCAATAACAAATCTGTATGTCTTTCATTTTCCATGCTTAAATTCATGATGACTATGATCTGATTCTCTTCCTACTTTACTCTGTTTTTTTCCAATATCTTTTTCTACAATAAAAAACACCATAGCAATGTCAATTCTTTAGTTCATTAACTTATGCCAACTTTTGTCACTTGGTGATATTTATGTGATTAATAGTTGCTCAAGGCATATTCTAAAGGGAATTCCCTCCTAGTGCCCAATGTGTATTGTAGGCCCATGCATCATAACATGTTTACCAAAGTCCCAACATCTCATCTACCCCAAATATATTTTTCAAAGGCACTCAAATGAAGATCTAGATCATACCTGCAAGTCATCGAGCTCACCAAATGAGAACTCCAGGATATCAATATTGCCCTTAACAGTTTTACTCTCCTCCCTTAAAAGCCACTCGCCTGATTTTGGTTAAGATCTCAACTTGATCAGCAAATGATAAATAGACTACAAAGTAAAGGATGATATCACATTTAGATTTTAGACTAAGTTACCTTTGATTTTTAATGTCAACTCGTAATTGTAGCCAACACGCTTCTTATTTCGTACAGTCACCAGAAATGCCTGCACAATCAGGATATATTCACCAGTAAGAAATTTTTTTTTAATTATTATTTTCCTCAAATATTCCAAGCACCGATATGAAGGACTGATGAGCCAAGAGAATATAGATGAATAACAATAATAAAAACAAAAGGATTAGGAAGAATAATGTTAATATCTACATGGCAAGATATGTATAATTTAGTGATTGCAATGGAGTAAAACAACAGTGTAAGACAAAAAAAAAATTCCAATATGCATGTAGCAAAAAACAAATGTTTGACAAAAAATGAAAGTTAGAAACACTAACATCGCCAACACACTTTGTCACATCAGCAATTTCAGCCTTGCCGCAAGAGAAGTCCAAGGAGCCCACTGATTTAAGCAATTCCTGGAAAACAAAATTTGGTTTTCAGAACATTACAGCATTTAGGGTAAAAGAAGAGTTTTGGAAACAGTCCACAAACCTTTATTCTTTGGGTAGCCCAGTTATTAAGGTTTTTCTCCTCCCAAGTTCCAGCCTGCGGGGAACAACGCCAAATATTAAACGAACTCGTCGTGATGTACGAAAATTTGAAACAACCCATCCATAAAACTACAGATCATATCCGAATATGAACAAACATACAAAGGAGAAGCATGAAGGAGCAAAGTACCCGATTCCAGACAGAACCAAGTGTTGAAGGGTGAGATTGGTTGGAAACGATGTCCTGCGGGGAGAGTTTCTTGGGAAGCGGGAGGGGAGCGGCGTCCGCCGTCGCTTCTCTCACCCAATAAGTATACGACGCTCCCTGCCCCGGCTGCTTCTCCAATCCTCCATTCTCCATTTGATTCTCCCTTTCGCCTTCCTTTTAGGCTTATGCTGTGTATCCAATCAACCGACGACTATTATTATTAGTATTGGAATTGATTGGCGGTGCCGGCGAAGGTGATGCTTCTGATTTCTGAGGGAAGGCAGAAGGGGAAGACGCAGGGGATTTGTTGTTGAATCAAGCTCGCCCCAAGCCCTCCTTTCCTTTGTTTCCGGAACCTTCTGTCAATCGTCTCGCTTCTAACCTGGAATCTTCCCTTGTCCTTGGGCCTTGACCAGTCTTCCATTAATTTATGGATTATCGAAAATGTCTGTTTAACGGAAAAAAACTTACTTTAGGTGCATTTTTGTTCAAATTTATAGATTCTTTGTGGGTGGGACTATTCACATCCTATTTATTTATGAGTAGAACATATTTTTAATGAAAGTTTTGATTCCTAAAAGACTCTTGTAATAAATAATGAGTGTAAATTACATCCACCTCCTTAATGCTTGGTTATAATTCAATTTCAATTTACTAGTTTCAAAAATAGATACTCCGTCTCAAATTTTTTTTATGTCTCAAGACAATTAAATCCTTCCGTTAGTCAATTATTAGGTCAACTGTTAAAAGCTGAATTTTGTAACTATTTTACCCTTGAAACTACTTGAAAAACTTTAAATATTCCCACAACCAGAAATGAAGTCAGATTAACTAAAAGGTAGTACTAGAATGGTATTTATTTTATACTTTTAATTTATTTTTTGCTTATTTATTTTCTTATTATTTATTAATTTATTATATATTATTTTTGTGTTTTGTGTTTTGTACTAAGTTTGTGGCTTTATTTGTTTATGGTTTATTATTTGCTTATTATTTATTAATTTATTATTTAGTATAAACCCTATAACTAACCATTGGCACAATTTATTATCCAGGAGTTTAGGGTAAAATTCAAAAATTATTATCATGCCTTCTTCAAGCAATAGTCACTCACCAAAATATGATATTCAATTTCAAAACAAATATCTTTCTGCAAAGTTTCAATTTTTACTTTTTTCAATCAACCTAAAGCTTCTTTCAGTTGTTACTTTTTACTACTTGATTTATGTTAATTATCTTTGCTTCATTAAAATCCAAATTTTAAAATAATTGTTCCATAATAAAAAAAAGTATTTTGTTCTTAAAAAAATAAAATTTTATTCTTAATTATGAACAAATATTAGTATTATTTGCTACAATTGAGAAAGTATGAAAATCAAATAGCCAAAACAACAATCCGAAGCCTAAACTTAAAATTTAGGCTAAATTAAGTCTAAACTTAAAGTGTAAATTAAGTTTTGGCTCTGCATTGTTGTTTTCGCTATTTGATTTTCATGCTTTCCCAATTTTAGTAAATAATACTAATATTTGTTCATAGTTAATAATAAAATTCTATTTTTTTAAGAACAAAATACCTTTTTTTTGGTTATGGAACAATTGTTTTAAAATTTGGATTTTTAAGAAGCAAAAACAATTAGCATAAAGCAAGTAGTAAAAATAACAACTGAAAGGAGCTTTGAGTCGATTGGAAAAAGTAAAAATTGAAACTTTGCATAAACGTATTTGTTTTGAAATTGAATATTCTAGTGCATAACTATTGCTTGAAGAAAACATGATAATAATATTTGAATTTGACCCTAAACTCCTGGATAATAAATTATGCCAATAATTAGTTATAGAGTTTAAACTAAATAAGCAAATAATAAATAATAAGCAAATAGTAAATAATAAACAAAAAAATCCACAAACTTAGTGTAGAATATAAAACACCAAAATAATAAATAATAAATTAATAAATAATAAGCAAATAAATCCACAAACTTAGTGTTTAACATAAAACACAAAAATAATAAACAATAAACAATAAAATAAATTAAAAGTAAAAAATAAATACCTTTCTAGTAGTACCTCTTAGTTAATTTGACTTCATTTCTGGTTGTGGTAGTATTTAAAGCTTTTCAAGTAATCTCAAGGGTAAAATAGTTATAAAATTAAGCTTTTAACAGTTGATCTAGTGGTTGACTAACGGAAGGACTTAGTTGTCCTGTGATATAAAAAGTTTTGGGCAGAGTGTCCATTTTTGAAACTAGTAGACTGAAGTTGAATTATGGTCAAACGCTAAGGAGGTGGATGTAATTTACCCAAATGACTATTAAACCCATAGCTCATAAAACAAAACCTTAAATCTCTCTTCCTCCTCTCACTCTAACATCTGTAAGTCTACTCATTTCAATCAAAAAATCTCAACATTCAAAGTAGAAAATGGAATATTTTCATGACGATTCAAACAAAAATTAATTCATGGAAGATTCAAATGAAGTACCGGAGATTAATCCAGAGGTGTGATAGTTGTTGGTAATTTATTTAATTTTTTTTTCATTTTTTCGGATTGAAAAACCTAGAAAAAAACTTGACTTTCAACACTCTCGGAAGTGAATTTCCAGGAGTTTTGAAGTGCTCCCGGAAGTGAATTTCTAGGGGCACAACTCCCAAAAATTCACTTCCGAGAGTTATATATAGGACTCGACAATCCATTGCTAGGTGCCACCAAAGGACTCTGGCAATGAACTGCTGAGCCCTTTCAAAGGCCCTCGGCAGTCAATTGTCAGGTGGCTTTATTCCCCCCCAATAGTCTACAACTAGCTGCTACCAAAGGGCCCCAACAGTGGACTACCGAGGGCTCTTAAATAAATTATTTATTTATTTATTTTGTTATTTATTTTTATTTAATGAAAATAATAATTTATTTAATATTTGTAGAGTGATGGAAGATTAGTGATTTTCGAACATGAAGTTGATTCTTATCAATTCGATCACACTGAGTCATTTACTACGGATAAGATATGAAAATGTGAAATTTAATAATATATTGAATTCAAATAAAGTCAGTAATTCATTAATATTAGCATATTGTGCAGGTTTTTTCTACTTGAGAAGACTTGATCACATGGGCAAGGGAGGTGGGGAGAAATTTAGGTTTTATAGTTGTGATTGGAGCCTCTAAAGCTACAATTTTTGCAAGAAAACCTAGGTTACGACTCGCGTGTGAAAGAATTGGTAAGTTCAGAGAGTCGAAAAAGAAGAAGACAAAAACAAATAAATTGCATCATATAGGAATGGGAATGAAGAAGTGTGGGTGTGCATTTAAACTAGTGGTTGTAAAATTAGAGAAGGATGATTGGGGAGTTAGAGTAGTAAGTGGGATGCAAAATCATCCACCTGTGAAACATTTTGAGGGTCATCCATTTGCAGCAAGATTGTGGCTAAAAAGAAGAATATTATGGCTAATATGACCAAGAACATGGTCTCACCATGAAATATACTCACGTCACTGAAATCCAAGAATGAGAAGAACATGAGAACTATCAAGACCGTTTATATTTCATGATAGATGTACAAATTGGTTGAGAAAGCCAATTGGTCACAAATACAACAGTTGGTGAAATATATTCATGTCACTGAAACCAAGAATGAGAAGAACATGAGTACTATCAAGACCATTTATAGTGCATGATAGATGTACAAATTGGTTGAGAAAGCCAATAGGTCACGAATGCAACAGCTGATGAAACGATTGAATGAGTGTAAGTATATAAAGTGGCATCGGAGTAATGATTCAACTGATGTTGTCAAAGACTTATCTTAGGTGTATCCTACATCGATAGATTTATTGCATGTGACACATGCTATCCTTCTTATATCTTACGAAAGCTTAAATTTGCGGGCAAAATTTTTTTTTATCCTTTTACTTCGCTTCTTGTTTGTAGGTGACTGTGTAGGCTACCTTTCGATTTTATGTGATCCTTTGATCACTAAGATCTCTTATTAACTTATTAACTCCATCAGTAGATAAATTCCCTGCCATTCCATAGTGATATAATAAGATCATCTACATCAGATTTCTTAATATATTCAAGCATATCTACAAACATACATAATACCAACTCAACAAGTATAATGGTTATAATATCCCAACAATAATATAACCTAGCTTACATCTCAAACTCATCACGTAAGTTTATATATATATATATATATATATATACAGCCAAAAGATTATCAATACATTATGCCATCATTCATCTATACAATCTGCTAGGAGCCATATACCTTACACTATAGAGGGGAAACCACTCTCGAGGAGCTTCTCGAGCCAAAATCAACAATGACAATATCAATCAATCTGAAAGAGAGGGAAAAAAGAGGGGAGTGAGTCGTAACTCAGTAAGTAACAACAAAAAGCAACTAAATCATACCAAGCATCTCTTACTATGAAAACTAAATCAAATCACATTCAAATATATCAATTCAATTATGCTGCATTAAGCTTAAAAAAAGGTATGGAAACTTAATTACAAATCGTAGGCCAAACATAGAGTTCCATCGATAAACTAAAAGTCTCAATATCAAATCATGCATAAAGCATGTAGTGCAATCAATAAAACAAATCGTGGTGCCAAGAGAATCCGCATGGTATCAATCAAGGCTACTTAGAGCTAACACTATAACAATCTATGGTAGCTAGCCATAGCAATCTCCCAAAAAAGGACGCTGCCTATGCATGGACCAATCCACCCCGGTTCATTACGCATATGACACTGGGACCTATCCAAACGTTCTATACGAGACAAGCCGATTGTTTCCAAGACTAATGCTCGAGAAACAATGCTTTAAGTCAATCAAGAATGCCTACATAATACTCAAGGTACAGTGCCCTAAGGTCTCAATACCCCAGGTCTAAAACAGAAATCTAGTAATCCTTTACAAATCGTTCTTCCTTGACCTCATAGCAAATATCGTAGTTCATAGAAAGGTAATTCCACAAACCAAGGCTCATAAAAGCATTTAAAATATCAATAAGGTTACAATTCAAACCATGAGATCATAGTAAGTCAAAATTTAATTTAAAACTTTAACATATTTAAAATATTTCTTGATTATATAATACGTACAAACAATAGAATACTTGTGAGCCCATAACCTATTTATAAACCAATTCTAGTAAAGTAAAGCCAACAGTCAAGGGAAGAAATCTCATATGCAACATTTATTTTGTTTCAATTGCCAAATCAAAAATTTATAGCATTAAACAATTTGGAAGCAAGGTAATTGCTTAGGGTTACTTACAGTACTTCCATAGCTTGCAAATTCAATCTTTCCTGGCCTATCAAGTTTCACAAGAGCTATGTGAACTCTTAGTCAATTTCAGTCCTCAGCATTACCCTCTACACAACACATGGTGGATCAGGTTACTCATTACCCCTAATTGCATGCTAGGATTAAGAGTTATACAATTCAATAAGAAATCACACCAAAGTGTAATTTTGAATTATTCAAATATGAACTAGTTCTATTTATTTCCTTTTTGCTCACTTGAGCCTCTCATAATCTACTTGGTTCAATTTTTGCATTTTTGGATTTTTCTGACCTGTCGTCATTGTGCTAGCCTTAAGTGTAAATTTCAGAATCTAATCATCAAGCCGTAAATTTTATATTACTCCTAACTTAGTTCCCTATTCAAAAGTGTAAGGCTTACAACCTAATTCAATTTAGGCTATTTTCCACAATTTTTCAAAGTCAGAACCATGATTCATGTTTCTAGATAGTGTACCCTGCACTCATTTGTACATATCTCAAGTTATAGAACTCCAAATCAAGAAATTCCAAAACTAACTTTCTCTCAACTTAAAAGGCTATCTACCATAATTTTTCCAAAATTTATCTCCCTATATAACAATTAAACTGAAAGTTTTCATGACAACCCAGAATAGAACATCAATTTCAGATTTGAACATCAAGTCATAATTCAATTAATCCTTCATCCATACAACAGCTATTTGATTCAATTTATCATAATTTCATTTTCATACTTAATAAATAAACATTGCAATGTCAAAAGAATCTCATTTACCCAAATTTCCAGTAGCTCATCTTATTTCTCTGAAATAGTAGCTCTCATTCCAAACCTTCTTCTCGATTTGACCTCTCTTCACAACCTTGTCTTTGATTCCCTTCAAACCAGAACCTAACCCCTTCTCCTCTCTTTTGTTCATGCCTCTCCTAACAGCATTGTCACATGCAAAGCCATGAATTCACAATCTAAGAGAGTTTATACAGCGAGAATTCAAAAGAAGTTGTCTTTCCTTACCTTGGTCTCTTGAAGTTCCCGAATCCCTCAAGCTAACCTTCACTCTTGGTTTCTCACTCAAGCAACCACCAATCTCACATGCAATGGTGATTCTCACTCCCTTAGCTTCAGCTTTTTATAGTAGCTCCATGAATTTGCAGGAAATCAAGAAGTTTTTGCTTAGGAGAGAAAGAATCATGGCATCTCTTTTTTTGTTTTCCTTTTCACGCCAAGAGGGAAGAGTTTAGGTGAGTTGTCTATCTTTGAAAGACTTAGCCAAATGGGTGAGAGGAGAGTAAAAGGGCTTGCATGTAGTGTAAGTGGGCTGGGCACTATGCAACTCACAGCTTTGTTTTCTTTTCTGTTCTTTATATATATATATATATATATATATATATTTGTTCCCACTAATTTCAAAGCAAAGGCAGCCCATTTTTCTTGTTTAGTTAACAGATGTTACACATACACACTTACCACATGTGAATATTGCAAATTTCTGTACCATGATAGTATATAAATAAAAGACATAGGATAAGCTAAGTACGGAGATGTACTCTGTAATTATTATTATTATTTAAGTAATGAGAATGAAGTTTTAAGTTTAGTAAATTTAACAATAAATTATTAATATCTTTGTGTAATTTAGTATTGTATAAATAAGTTCAATATATATATATATATATATATTAATTCATAAGAGGAAAATAAATTAAAGATTTTGCACAATTGTGAAGAAAACTAATAAATTATATGAATGCACTTATGAAACCTAAGTGTATAGATAATTAAAAGAACAAATAAGTAAATATAAAGATATATTCATTTAATGACATAAATAATACAAATACATTAAAATAAATGTAATATACATGAGTATAGGAACAATATATATATGGACAACAAGTACAAATAAATATATATATGTATAATATATAAGAAGTACTATTGTATATAAAGGTAGGATAAGAAAATATATATTTAAATTAAGAAAGATTTTATATATATATATATATATATATATATATATATATATATATATATAAGGAAAAAGAGAGGGAAAAACCGAGGCTTCCTTAGGAAGCCATCAGCTCCCAGCAAGAAATTTTAAAAGAAATGGCAGAGGACTCTACTGGTCCTCTACCAAAACCAAACCAGATTTTAAAAAAAAAGAAAAAAGAAAAGACAGAAAGAAGAAAGAGAGCAAGAAGGAGAAAACGTGAAAGCAGCTGAGGAGAAGAAAAGAAAGAAGAAGACGCAAGAGAAAGAAAAAAGAGAAAAAGGAAGAAGAAAACATGAAAGCAGCCGAAGAGAAGAAAAGAAAGAAGAAGACGAGGGAGAGAAGGAGAAAGAAATATTTTCTGCTGCAAGAAAAGAGTGAAAATGAAAGAAAAAGAGTAGTAAAAGGATTGCTGCAAGTGACGAGGAGACAGAACTAGAAAAGCTGGGTTTTAAAGGGTTGTAATAAGAGATTTTAAAGGTTGGAAGTGGAAATTTTTCAGGACAGATCGTGGCTTATTTGAGGACTGAAACAAAGCTGGAAACAAGACACACGAGAAGGGCGTCTTGAGTGCCGGAAATGGTTGAATAAGAGGTTGATCAATGGCTGCATTTGGAACCGATTGGAAGGCTGTGAAGGGTCCTTTGGTGGCTAGATCTGTGCTGATTGAGAAAGAGGTGTTAAGTGTGACTTTGGTGGCTATTTTGATGGGTCAGTGGCAGATCACGATTGGTTGTGGTTTGAGCTTGAATTAAGTTGTGTTGGAAAGACGAATGTGAGCTAACCAAACTGGTAAAGCACCCATTTCTGCTGCTCAAAATAGAACACTTCCAAAGGCTATAACAAGGGCGACAAAAGCTAACTTGAGTGGTGTTTTGAGTGGCTAAGTTAGGTCAGGACTTTTGTTGGGATTGTAGGCAGTTGCTTGAGGCTGAAATTGATGGAGTTTAAGGTAAAATAAATTGATTTGAGATAAATGTATGAACATGCTAAAGGATAGGAATGGGGATGCGGATGTGTATATATATATATATCATGATGATTAATATGCATATATGTCACTATGGTGATATATATATATATGTGTGTGTGTATAAAAAAATATATATGTATATATATACACACACATATATATAAAATGAATATTTATATGGAAAAAGAATAGGATGAGCAATTCTATAAATTGGAACATACACATATATGTAAACATATATATATATGTATATATGTTTAAATATATATGAATAAGGATGAGAATTTATTGGTATATCTCGAATGATGATAAGGAGTCGGTTTTGGATTTAGTAGTGAGCTGAAATAAATTGTGATTTTAAGACGCTTGTTTTGGTGCATGATTAAGTATAATGATGAAGAGTTATTGAAAATGTTAATAAAATTTGTGTAGTGAATTGGAGCGGTGTAGAGGCTTGAGTACGGACTCTGAAGCTCGAGAAGGAAAATTTTAAGCCTCGAGGTAAGTAGGTTAAGTAAGCTTTACTAGTACCATTTCGTAGGAAACAATTAAGTTTCTATTATAATTAAGCTAGCTTATGAATTAAAGGACAAAGTGTCAGCAATAGGGCTACTAAGGTAAGATGTAAAGAAGTGCTTGATTTGTGAATATGGAAATTGCTTGGGCTGGAATTGAAATACTGTTTTATGTGATGTGTGTTGTGGCTAGCCCAGTTCGCATGTTGTGTGACACTAGTTTTCGATATTCTTATATAAAACCGCCAGTACACCTACATGAGTTAAGTACGTATGTGCACGGTCCATATTAGACTACACTTAGTAGCAGTGTAATATACGTAGAGGAGTTTCCATTGACATGTACATGCATTCACATGTAACATATTTTAAGGCAAGCTATTTTATGCTTGAGTTTTTACGACTTGCATATTGTTTAGCTTAAAAGTCTCTAGTTTGAGTTGACTTTGAAAGAAGTTGAAAACCTTGTATATTTAAAGCTCAAAAATGTTTTTATCAGTGTTTTGGAAACCATGGAAGTTAAGAACTACCACGAGAAAACTATTTTTCGATATGTTTTTCGAGTGCAGGCAAATCCATTGACCTCCGGGTCACTTGAGCCTATTGAGCCTTGCTCTAGGTTCTATTAGCCATCTATTGAGCTTTGTTCTCTAAACCATCAGTATCAGTATCAATATCTGCACCTTACGAACCTCGAGCTTTAGGCATTATCAGGCTTGTCTAGAAAATCAGCAGACAAGTTCCAGTTCTCGACTAATCAGCGAGACTGGAGTATAATCTATGGCCATAGGTATTGTGTTGCTTGCGACACCTACTCCATTACTAGCTAGGATGGACATCAGTATCAGTATCAGTTATCAGGGATTCTTGCCTAAACTCTATCAATATTCACTTTCAGCACTTTAAGACTTTATGCCTAGTTTGATAGATTATCAGTTTTCTGTAAGGCTATTTGTTTAAATAAAATGCATCAAAATCCTGTTTTGATATCTATATCAGTTTTCAGCACTTTAAGGCCTCGTGCCTACGGTGATTGATTATTAGTTTTCAGTATTATTCTCTGCTTTGAAGTAAATGCATTCGAAATCTATTTGTGGTTAGTAATTGTTTTAGTACTTAAGGATTCATACCAAGTCTTATTGATGTTGAAATTTTCGTATGATTATTCATTCGACTAAATGTATCAGAATTCGGTTTTTCAACTTTAAGCATATGGATGTTTGTATGTTGAATATTTTGGGTGATATTATGGCATCGAGTCAAATGGTGGTATTTTCAGGTCTCATATTTAGACTTAGAAAGTGAGATACTCAAGATATCTTGCTGATTAATATTTGCACAGTCTTAGCCTTGAATGAGAATTCATGTAGATACACTAGTATACAGAAAGCAACGTCATGCATATATGTCATGTTATTTGCTATCATGCATTCATGTACATATAGACCGACATGAGCCTAGTATCTTTTTACTTCAACTACTTACTGAGCCATGGTTTTGCTCACCCCTTTCTAACAACACTGCAAATCATACGAGCTAGACTCCTCACTTGGAGTTTTAGTGCAAGGCCTCGAGGACGATCTTTATTAGCGATAGCGGTTTGAGTCCTCCGAGTGCTGTTTTTGTTTCGCTTAAGGTATAAAAATGGTCATTTTGTTTATCATGTATGACATTTAAGATCCACAGTACATGCTTATGGAATTATTTTGGGATGTAACTTTGGATCGTTCTAGATTATTATAGACTCATATGATTATAAAGTGCGATCCGAGAAATGATCAATGTATGATAATTATGAGCTGTGAAATGCCATATATATTTAACTGATGATTTTTGGAAGTATGTGTAGTATACGATGATATAAACTGTGGATTGTGGAATTAAGATATGTTGTTGGGAATAGTTGTTATTTTGCAAGTTATTTACTGGGAAAAATCGATTTTACATAAGGGGGAGTTTTCGATCTTTTTCTTTTACCAATTTAATATTGAATTAAAGTATCAATCAAGTTGAGTTGTTTTAAGAGATTGTAAATTAAATGGTGAATGTAAAGTTAAATCGAATTGAGAAATGCGAATTTAGTTTAGAAGCGACACTGATACCGAATACAAACCTTAAAGTGAAAAGAAAATTTTAGTTCAACAAATTGGTAATTTGTAATTTGTAATAAGTGCAAGTGATAAGTACACATCACGGTCTTCGGGTCGTGACACCACATTACTTCATTTTCCAAAATATAAAAATTTAATTTAATCTTAAATTGAGAATTTATCTTTTTATCCTTGTCCTAAAATTCCACCAAAATTATCTTGACACCTTCATTATCCAAAATCTGTCCCCAAAATAACAAGGATAATTTTTAATATAATTAAAAATTTAACATGGGTAATTACACAAGGTAATAGACTAAGAGATTGTCACAGCGTACGTTCCCCCATGTGTTGATTATGATTACACATATAAAACCAATAGATATCGGCTCCCACTCCTCAAGATCGTTGGTGTGACATCGACGAATTTGACATTTTCGGTTGTATTTGTATACATAGAGCCTGAGTTTGTTGAAAACTAAACTACTTAGGCATTACAAAAGTTAAAAAGCTTAATGTCATCAAGCGCTGAACCCTCATCATTGTCACTGATCAAGAATTGGCATTGATGAACGCAGATGAAGTGGTATTTCCTAAGTCTACTAATTTGTTATGCAAATGGCATATTTCGAAGAATGTACTTGCACACTACAAGAAGTTTTTGAGCATAGGGATAAGTGGGATGCATTCATGGCATCTTAGGGCGTCCTTGTATTCTTATTGACAGAAGAAGAGTATTAGAGGCATTTACATTCAATGTTAATAGATTACCAGACCTATCCAAAAGTTCAACAATATGTGAGATATACTCGGTTGGATACAAAAAAGGAGAGATTTGTAGTAGCTTGGACAGATAAAGTAATACAGTTTGGCAATGTGACAACCAATAGGTACAATCATTGTGTTTTTTATGATTACATTGATTTTCAATAAAGCATTCAATTTAATTAATATATTTCCTATTTTTTTGTAGAGCAAAAAGTGCATATGCGAAGTTGAAAAGACACCTTGGATCGTCTCAAGGTGATTTTGAGACGTAATGGACAGTTGTCAACTCTTTGATTGAGCTATAACATACGGATATAAAGGTTTTATTTGAGACAAGTCTTACTATTGTTGAACATAACTTCAAGCCATCATTATTCAAGGAGTTGTGGAGGTTGATTTCAAATGTGCATTGCATATGATATTAAAGGAGGCGGAGCGAGCAAAAGATACAAATATTGATCATTTATCCTGTGGTTGCATGGTGAGAAAGACACATGAGTTGCCTTGTGTGCATAAGATTGTTGTATATGTATGGGACAAATGATCAATTCGCTTATCTATCATGCATTCACATTAGTTAAAGTTAGACTTAACGAAGTCCAAAGTTGATACTGAGCAACAGTTGACTTTGGATGCTGAGTGGGATACAATTTTGAGACGATTCGATGCATGTGATATTTCAGGTAAGCTAGCCTTGAAAAAAAAAAAGTTGAGAGAACTAGGCGATTTGGCAACAACATTCCTAGTTCCTCCAATTGAAAAGGTTAAAACAAAGGGTTGAGGAAAAGCATTGAAAATTGACCTGTTAACATGACAAGATGCTTCTTATTTTGAAATTGTTGACTCTGGTCAAGATAACACAATTTCACCAATAACAGCAGCTTCAGTGAAATTGTCAAAGAGGAGGAAGAAATTACCCATGCATCGTCCTGGTGGCAAGATTCGATATATTGCTTTGTTCCTAATGAAGATATGTTAGTACATTTGCAGTGTTGTTGATGTTGAGTCTAATGGACATTATGGATTTAGAGCTATTGCTGGGTTGTTGGGCATGAGTGTAGATGAATGGCCACAATTGTGACGAGATTTAATGGATGAATAATAAGATGCTGAGATAAATATGTGCCTCTTTATGGAAGTGAGGAGCATGTTGAAGAATTGATGCAGTCCTTTGTTGTGTTTCAACTCGATAGCTTATAAGGATCATTGGATGACCTTACCAAATATGGGTCATTTGATCTCATCACAGTATAACATCGTACTTGTCCATTTATCTTCGAGATAGTACTTGACATATCTCTCACTTAGATCTATTGTACCTCCACTATTGCAACATAAGTTAATTGCTATTGGATTTGTGAACAACTTTCATTTTGTTCATATATGGATCACGATAAATTTTATGTTATATTTGTCTCTTTCTTCTATTATTTTGACTCACATTTAACTATGTCATATGATTAATGGAGGTCTTTATGGATGAAAGCGCACCGGTACCTCCAATTGCATGCATTGGTATAGGTATTGATATGAATATGCTCGAAAGGTGGGAGCTTCCATATGTATCTAGGTCGAGGATTTTAAGTTATTGTTTTCGTCAAATATAGATGTTGCCACTCAAAAGACAATCGATCAGAATAAATCATAAGAAGATATTTTTTTTATGTTTATTGTAACTTCAACATTATCATTTGATATTTATTGAAATGATACTTTGTATTTATTCATTAAAATATTTGTTTTTGTTCATATGGTATTAGTTGAAATATAAAATATAGAAAATAATAAATAAATAGAAAATAATAAATAAATTAACAATGAATGAAAACAAAATGAACTATAAATAAACATCATTCTATATGTAAGTAAAAGTCAAAATAAGAACAAAAAAAAATCAACTCTTTCCTCCTCTTATGCCTAACATATATGGTCGGTGATGCTAGTGCTACTGGAGGAGGTAGAGGTGCTGTTGATGCTGCTGCTGCTGCTGGTGATGGTGCTGGAAGTGCTAGAGGTGCCATTGGTGCTGCTACTGATGCTGAAGGTGCTACTAATGCTATTGCTACTAAAGATGGTGGAGTTGATGGATTCGAACGTGGAGGTCAAGATGATGTAAGACGTGGAGGAGGCAATGATTGTCATACCCTGAAAATACAAGACATTTTCAATAATGAAATAGTGGAAGAACAGATTTTGGGGTTAACTTTTTCCTTTTACTTTAACTACGGTTTGTGTAGCGAGTAGTCTCACTATTTCAATTTCAATTCACTAATAACCCTATCACTGTTCAAGGCTAATTTCCTTAGGTCTCAATTCATTTCATAACTTAAAATCACTCAAAACTAAATTTCAATAGCATTTCCGCTAAACTACGAAAACCCCTTGCAACATAATTCAACAACAAAACAAGATACTATCCATTTTTCGATATCTTTGGCCCTAAATGGCCTATCACACTCTCATACAGTCCAATAAAATATTTGAGAAAGTTTCATAATTTTCTAATAACTCGAAGGTCGTTAAAAATTTTCTCAACCAAAACTTTTTATGTACTTGATACTATTCACATCAACAATTAACCAACACTCGTTTACATCCCATTGTAACCTAATTTTTTGAAAATAATCACATATTCATACTTATCACATCTCACCCTACATTACTATACAAAATCATCCAATTCCAAGTACATATGAATAGTAAACATATATACCAAGCTATGAACTGAGGTCTGACGTCTAGCTTGAAACGTCAAAACGTGGAACGGCTCTTATCAAATGTTGCTATCTCAGCTTAACCTGTGGAGGAGAATGAAGGGGTGAGCCCTTGGGGAAAGCTCAGTGAGCCCTTACACAAGTGCAGAGATAATAAAAAACAGGATATAACACAACTAATGCACGCAACACCTGTTCGTATAAAATCACATATCAATAACTCATTTAAACTTCATATCTCATGTAACTTAATATCACAATGCCTTTATATTAAAACCGATGTCATGCACATAAAACGATGCAAAGTCGGTTTTGTCAAACCATGTAGTTATCATAAAAACAATGCTTCGTAAAGTTTAATCACATATCATGTAATCTCATATGCCATGTTCATAAAGCATTTCTCGTTAGGCAAACTCAGTAATTCAACTAATAAGTCTTAGCCTACTGTAGCTATCAGCAAGCAGTCCTCATTACTCTGGAAGTAGGGTGTTACCTATGGCCATAGATCCTCGTAATCTCCAATCCTAGTGATCAGTCAAAATTGGAACTTATCAATGACAATGTCGGACAAGCCTCATATTGCCTATATAAGAGTATCAACTACTCGGGCATGTTCCATAGTGCTCTATTAGTCTCATAGTACAACGGGATGCCGTAAAAGTCTATAAACTAGAAATCATCTCATGTTTTGAAGTCTCACATCAATAGGATGTACAAGCAATGCATGCTCAATCCAAAAACTCATATGATTATGCTATAAAGTCATATTATTCACAGACTTCAAAATGTAATGTAAATGAGATGTAAAAGCTTTCATACATTTCGTATAAACTTCGTGTAAGCTTAACTCTCATAAAACCAATTATGCATAAAGATGCAGTAGCATGATGCAGACATAGAGATCTACATCCAACTTTTAATAATTTTTCAAAATTTCTGCAATAAGACAGAGTTAGGATATGTCATTACCCAGCTTGCAAAGGAAAAACAATTTGTATTCCCAACAGCAATACATCTTAAAATTCACATCCAAATCAATTCATTTACTTCACAAACCTTTCATTTATTCTATAAATCATTACTTGTAGCTTATGTAGGGCACTTACCCCGTAAGCTACTGCTCGTAGCTTGCATAATAAACTTATTGAAAGCAAAGATTAAGCTCGCTCATTCAAGCTTGAAAATCCGTGTACTGTATACCACCAAACTACGTCGTAACACTACAAGCATATATAAACAATGTCATTTACCACCTTACACTTACATATAACCATTTAACTCTAACTAATTATTACTCTTTCTTAGCTGCACTTTAGCTGTATTGTGACAAAAGTCACTATACGATCTTTTTTATCGTTCCAACTGCGCCATTCACATTAGTACTCATCTACTTCTCATTTATTAGTGTCATTTCACCTTAAAGGTGAATTTACTACATTACCCTTCCTTAGGCCTAATTTTTATCTTTCTATATACAAGTCCAAATTTCACTTTAAAGCTTCATTACACTTAACTCATGTTCATTAACAGGAATTACACTATCAATAACAAAAGCATCCTATCAATAACAAAAGCACTCTTGTCTCCTTTCACTTTCCTTATGGAAATCCATTTGGCCAAGACTTAAAACACTTCTTTAGGGTCAGTTTTACACTATTATAACACTAGAAATGGGCCTAGAAAATCAGAAATGCAACCTATATCCAGTTTAGAAAAAATAAAAAATTTCCAGCACTACTTACCCTGTACAGCTGAAATTTCCAAAACAGATTTCCCTTATCAAACGTGGTCCACTTGAGCTGATTTTTGGATATGTGGTAGAGAAGAGGTATGGCTTCAATTGATCCTTCTTGTCCTTTTCAAGAAAAGGTCATCTTCCTGATCGTTTCTGCCTTATAAAGTGATTCTCTCAATCTCGTTAAAACATGGCAGCTTCACAGATCTGACTTCCAGCAAACTTCTCACCAGCCAAACGAACTCCGTTTCAGCTGAAACTAGATTATAGAGGAGAGGATTTGGAACAACTTTCATGAAGCAAGGAAAGGTTAAAACTGACTGGAAGTAGGACAAAAATGGCAACAAAATCTGCTTGTACAGTAACTCACGGGTTTTCTCTTTTCTTCCAATCTCACATTTCTTCTCTTATTTTTGACTTTTTACTGGGTAAAAAAAAAAATGGCTGACATGCACTTAAAAGGAAAGGAAATAAAAGAATTAATAAAAAACCAAAATATCCTACTTTACTGTTTTTCTTTCTTACATATTTCTTTTTTTCTTTGACTTTGTTTTCTTTTCTTGATCTACAAAGTGGTTGGCCCGCCACTTAAGAGATGAAATAAATAATATATTAAAATATTCATAATGCTTATCACTTAAGCTTTTGTAATAAATCTCACTTTTTTTTTTCCAAAATTTCCATAATTCATTTTTTCTCCAAACAAAGACTTAAATCATTTTCCATACTCCTCATGACTTAAAAATATGTTGAATTAATTTAATAAAGATTTATAAAATAGTGATTCTTACAATGACACACCTATAGACATGGCATAAACATCATGTAGTGCGTGTCGAAATACATCGATGTCCTGATCATCTCCACCCACGAACACCGTCTCAAGTTGTCTATGTATGGCTCTTAATACGCACTACGAAATAATATAAACACAAACATATCAAACATAAACTATAATGCATGATTATCAAAACAAAAGAAATTAATCACTTACAGCCTCAAACGACTCCCCACTACACTACTCTGTACATCTATATGCGAGATTCTGCACAAAGCGATGCGAAATAGTGTCATACCAAGACATATAGTGCGGTGCACACTTTCTAGGGGTTTTGTATCTATCACCTCTCTTGTCTTCAGCGATCACCTAGAAGTCCGAATCATACCAGTAGCCATTTAGAAGGTGATAGTGCATGTCATAACTGGCTTCAAATCTCATTCACGTGAATTAGGGTGAGAGGTAGGCACGAAATGCACTATACATAGTCCCACTATTAAAGAACTTCTGCAGATGGTAAGGCTCCACAATCTGCTCGAACTTAATACATTCAACGAAAAAGGCAATCTACGGCAAAGGATAATGGGCTCTAGAATCTATTTATGGCTCCCAGTTGACTTAATGACATTGCATGTCATCAATTACTCCCTCAAAACCCGTAAATCCATGCCGTAGATGTGTGGTTTCCATCTTCGAGATAAAGACATCCCATGTCTATATGACACGTTTGGCACAAGACCCAACGAAAGAATATGCTCGTAAATCCATGCATGCATAAAATAAAAAAAACATTTATAATAAAATAATAAGCTAATAAATATTAACTCAAACAAAATAAATATTTTTAAAGAAATAGAAAATACCTGAATCAGTGTCATATAACCAGCTATCGAAAGACAGCAACTTTGCTAACAAGGCCCAGTTGTCTATATGTGTGAGCACGATAGGTTACACCCATGCATAGTCATCAATAACCGCAAGATTCTCCAAAATGATAAGTACACTACCGGTACTTGCATTACACTCATATCAACAAAAAGAATGCATCAAAGTAGAAACAACAGAAATGCATGAGTCGCGTACACTATCTGCTCCTCGCCAGAAAAGTCAGTCACATTGCAAAACTTGTCTTTCAACCACATCATCCTAACTAACGATCCTCGACAATAGGTTGTCTCCTCAAGTGCTTTTTCTATTTCCACCCCAAGCAGCTACACTAGTATCTCATTTGCTTAGTCAATGTCGACACTATCAAATGATATAATGTTACCAACCACTAGAATACCAAGCAACGTAGACACATCATCCAGAGTGATGATCATCTCTCCGAAAGGCATATGAAACGTGTTTTGTCTCTGACTGTCACCTCTCGATAAATGCTAATATGATAGTCTTTTTGCACGTGGGATAACTACACTGCAACAATGAAGCCAAACCTAAGTGCTAGGCCCTCACCCAGATGAGTGACCAACTCGCATCTAATGGCCATGTATGAACTTTAGGACCATGATTAGCTTTCACCTTCCTCGATCCTATATCAAGACCAAATAAATAATTAGTATATTATTAATTATAATAATAATGACACACAACTATAGAATGACTTTCAAATATACCTTGCACTACCAAATAACTGCAACAACGTGAATCCAAAGCTAGTCAATATGGATGTATCAACTGGACCACCAGGATACAGTCTAGTACCAACAATTGCATCACCAGATGTGAGCACCAGCTACCACCTAGCCTCAACAGTTTCTGCGTCACCAAATGTAATAACAGGCTGGCCCTCCTCTACTGGTGCTACTACATCACCAGATGTACTGATAGGCTAGTTCTCCTCCACTAATGCTGCTATGTCATCAGATGTAGTGACAAGCTAGCTCTCCTCAGCAATTGTTGCCTCTGTCACAGGATGTCTGGCCTCAGCAACGGATGCCTCTATCACAATGTGTCACTTCCTATCAGACGTAGTCGATCATCTTCGGGATGGACTAGAGTGGGGAGGGCTAAGATCACTTGATGATCCTCTAGATGACCAGCATCCTCGTATACGTGCCATCTGTAGAAACACACAATTACATAATCACAAATTGATTCCATCTGTAACAACACATAATTATACAATTCTAAACATATGCCAAAAGCTTCAACACCAAAAACATACAAAACTATGTGAATATTTGTTTTAAGTAAGGACAACAAAAACCCATAAAGATAAACCAAATGCACAACACAAACTGAGATATAATCCATCTAAAGTAATAGCATTCTTAAAAGCAGTAAAAGGATTAAAGCTACTTCCAACATAGATCAAAGAAGCAATTAAGAGGCAATGATAAGATCAAAACCTATAAATCACTATAAAGGCATCATCAAACATGATTTGTCTACTTAAAATAATTTTATTATAAGATCATTATAATTTCTTAAGCATAATTTGTTATAATTATAATTTTATTAAAATAATTTTATTATAATTTTTATTGTAAGATAATTATGATAATTAAAATAAATATTAAGAAATTATTATAGTTATAATTTCTTAAGCCTCTCGGCACTTAGGTGCCGCGAAGTCTTTGTCGCGAGGTGGCAACACGAAGACGCAAGACTCAACCCCCAAAACTCGAGTGTTGCGAGGTCTTCGTGTTGCCATGAGCCATGGAATAGATGCAAGACTCAACCCCCAAAACCTAACAAACTCATCACGTTTGGAAAAAAAAAAGAACTATAATATGAAATTTCAATGCAGTAACACATGAAGAAAACAAATTTCTATGATAACATTATATAAATTTACCTTATAATGTTGCAATACAAGGAAATTATCCCAAGATTTGAAGAGAAAGAGAAAGAGAAAGCTAAAATGAAAATGGGGAATGGGAGAGGAAGAGAGAGCCGGGTGCATACTGGGTGAATTTAAGGGTATTTTAGGGTTAATGTTTAGGGATTTAGAGTGTGAGTAGTAAAGAGTTTGACAAAAATGGGAGAGTTAGGGTGTGAATAATAGATAGGGTGGGATTAGAAATAAATAGGGTGTGAATATTTGCACCCACTTTTTTTTTTTACTATAGAAGATGGTAATTGATTTAATTTATAGACTATTTATTATAAAAGTGGAAATTATATATTTGGCTATGACAATTTTTAAAATTTTTAGATTATATAGGATGTAAATTTGATTTTTTTTATAAAATTATAAAATAAAACGATTTTATTTAAGTCCTTATGTTTTTGTTTTAATTCAACTTTAATTCATTAGTATAGCAAATGGACACTCCGTTCCTAATAGCTTAATACCTTTACCAAAATGTGAGCAATTATAAAATTGACCAACCTTAACTTTTCGATTTTAAAATTTCTTTGGTCTTTGATTTTGTCTCCATCTTCCAACTGAACCCAATAAATAAAAATAAAAAAAAATATTTCTCATGAACTCTTATAAATTTCATATTACAAGTGAGTATTAACACGGTATTCTTTAAAAGAAATTGTTTATACAATAAATAATAAACAAATAAATAATCAGAAAATAAATTAGAAGTTAAAATGAAAACAAACCTTTCAAAGCTTAGTAGCTATTTAGCATTTCCTTCTTTGTTTTTGTTTAATTTTGAGTACTTAATGTATTCTAAATGATTTAAGGGTAAAATGGTTTCAAATTTAAGTTTTTAATAGTTTACTTAATAACTAACTAACTAAAGGACTTGTCTTGAGAAATAGAAAATTTTGGAAAAAAATTGCCCATTTTTTATACTAATAGACCAAAGTTAAATTAAGTTCAAATCTTGAGAACTTAGATAGAATTTATCAACTATAAATCAAAACATTTTCAAAAAAATGCTAATTTTGTCACGACCCGAAGACCGCGACTTTCACTTGATTCTTATACTTTTCTTAGTCCACAAATTTATGGACTAAATTTTTCTTTTTTATTTTAAGGTTTGTATTCGGTGTCAGTGTAGTTACTATACTATCTAGGCGACCTATAGTCATTCCCTTTAAATATTAAACAAACACGGAAACGGTTCTTAGTTACAGCCCGACTTGTTAAACAGAATATGTACTGTGCATCAATTTAAGTCTTACATGTAAACAAGTCTTTTATAAGGAACATATACCTCAAAAGACTAGTACCAAGTCCATACACCGTCTTCGATGCCCACTGAGCAGCTCACATGGCAGATGTTAACTTCAATAATCTGAAAGAGATGAAATTTAGTGGGGTGAGCAAAACCACGGCTCAGTAAGATACTAATATAAATACATGAGTAGGATTACACTGTCTTAAACTGCAATGCTTAAAACTTGTAAGGATGCAATTACAGTTAATCCTTTCTCATCGATACATCTCATTATCACTTCTCATTTTCACTTTTCATTTCATAATCATACTTTGGTATGCTATCATCTCATATCGATTCTCATATTTACTTTTCATTTCATAATCATATTTCTGTATTCTATCATCTCTTATCCATTCTCATATTGTGGATCATGATCACGGTGGTACGAAGTTATAATTCTCTTCATGTAATTCTATATTCATGTTTCATATCATATCATGACATCATATAGATAAAATATCGTTACCACCGAGTCATGGTACTCCTCATATATTCTTCATGTTTAATTGAGATATCCTATCGAGTCACTTTACATTTAACAATCATATTCCCGTCTTATATCAATTCATATCACTTATCGTATGAGAATTTATGATCACGATAGAGTAAGATCAGAATTCTTTTCATATCAATCTTATGTTCATATATCATATCATATCATGTCATCATATAGATGAAACGTTAATAACGTCGAGTCATGACATTCTTCATGAAATTCTCATATACTAAGCATATTATCATATCAGGGTTTAATATGCAATTCATGTAATTTTTCTATATAAACCGCTATCATTTCAAATCATATCATATATACTTTAGGACATGCTCAACATATGAATTTTCAATTCATTTCAAATTTGCCTTTAAGGCATGATAGAAACATGTTCAATGTCAGTTCATGTATTCGTTTTCGGAGCATGTCTAAAACATGTGCGGTTTTAAAACATTTTTCATATACTATAAATCATATTAGGTTTAGAGTTCATATCAAATCAATCTATACTCTAAACCGCATGTCATTTCAAATTCGACACAAAATCGTATATAAATCATGTAAGTGTCGAAATCATTTATCATATACTTTTAAAACATATTCTGTAAATTATATCAGGTCTAGAGTTCATATCAAATCAAACTATACTCTAGACCGCATATCATGCCATGTTCGACACAAAATGTCACGACCCGAAGACCGCGACTTTCACTTGATTCTTATACTTTTCTTAGTCTACAAATTTATGGACTAAATTTTTCTTTTTCATTTTAAGGTTTGTATTCGGTGTCAGTGTAGTTACTATACTATCTAGGTGACCTATAGTCATTTCATTTAAATATTAAACAAACATGGAAACGGTTCTTAGTTACATCCCAACTTGTTAAACAGAATATGTACTGTGCATAAATTTAAGTCTTACATGTAAACAAGTATTTTATAAGAAACATATACCTCAGAAGACTAGTACCAAGTCCATATACCGTCTTCGATGCCCACTGAGCAGCTCACATGGCAGATGTTAACTTCAATAATCTGAAAGAGATGAAATTTAGTGGGGTGAGCAAAACCACGGCTCAGTAAGATACTAATATAAATACATGAGTAGGATTACACTGTCTTAAACTGCAATGCTTAAAACTTGTAAGGATACAATTATAGTTAATCCTTTCTCATCGATACATCTCATTATCACTTCTCATTTTCACTTTTCATTTCATAATCATACTTTGGTATGCTATCATCTCATATCAATTCTCATATTTACTTTTCATTTCATAATCATATTTTTGTATTCTATCATCTCTTATCAATTCTCATATCATCTCTTATCAATTCTCCTATTGTGGATCATGATCACGGTGGTACGAAGTCATAATTCTCTTCGTGTATTTCTATATTCTTGTTTCATATCATATCATTACATCATATCGATGAAATATCGCTACCACCGAGGCATGATACTCTTCATATATTCTCCATGTTTAATGCAGATATCCTATCGAATTCACTTTATATTCCCGTATTACATCAATTCATATCACTTATCGTCTGGGAATTTATGATCACGATAGAGGGAGATCAGAATTCTCTTCATATCAATCTCATGTTCATATATCATATCATCTCATGTCGTCGTATAGATGAAACATCATTAACGTCGAGTCACGACATTCCTCATGGAATTCTCATGTGTTAAGCATATTATCATGTCAGGGTTTAATATGCAATTCATGTAATTTTTCTGTATAAACCGCTATCATCTCAAATCATATCATATATACTTTAGGACATGCTCAACATATGGATTTTCAATTCATTTCAAATTTGCCTTTAAAGCATGATAGAAACATGTTCAATTTCAGTTCATGTATTCGTTTTCGGTGCATGTCTAAAACATGTGCGGTTTTAAAACATTTTCATTTACTATGAGTTATATCGGGTCTAGAGTTCATATCAAATCAATCTATACTCTAGACCGCATATATTTTAAATTCGACACAAAATCGTATGTAAATCATGTAAGTGTCGAAATCATTATCATATACTTTTAAAACATATTCTGTAAATCATATCAGGTTTAGAGTTCATATCAAATCAAACTATACTCTAGACCGCATATCATGCCATGTTCGACACAAAATCACATATAAATCATATATAAGTGTCAAAATCATATCTCATGGACTTTTAAAAACATATTTGAAACATGTACTGTTTCAAAACATATTTCATTTCAAATCTGTTTCATGTACAGTATAAATCATGTCAAGTCTAGAGTTCATATCAATAAAATCATACTCTAAACTTCATATCATATCGGTCAGAGACTAGGCTAGATCCTTATCATCTCTATCAATAAAGACTTAAATCACTGTAGCTAGCAGTGAAAATCATGTCATCGTCCCCTGGAAACCAACTAGGGCGCTATCTATGGCCATAGACCTCATCTCTCTCAGCCCCACTGATCAGGCGTGACTGAGACCTGTCCACGACTATTGTCAGACAAGCATATCTACCTAATGAGCAAAGCTCCAATTAGGCGGTTTCCACTATGCTTTATTGAATTTAATTCTTTTAGGGTGCCTACAGTCTCATAAAACATTTAAATCTTTAGCTTTTCTTTTTAAAATCATGTAAAGCATATGGTGAAATTCTTTAAGAGGTTTCGTATATAAAAATACGTATATATACCATATACTTTCTTTTTAAAGCTAATCTATACTTTATAGCATTTATATAAATGCTATTATGACATCTGAAACTATAGCAAATTATGCTTAAAAGCGATGCTATGAAATCATTTCCGTATATAATTTTGGTAATAGTTTCAAATGTCCATATAAGTAATACCTTCATCTAATACGGTGAAACAATTCATTTAACTTTATCATCATCAATCATTCAATTTCAAACTATCCTTTTGACACATCAGTAAATTAGTATTCAAATCATTCAAGATTCATTTCATTCAATACTCAGATTGCTGATTACTCTAATTATTCAATAACCAGATCACTTGGCATTCAAACCATTCGGTATTCAATATCATTTTTCGATAATTATCGACTATTATAATAATCATTTATACATCTATTACCGATACTAGAACCACATCATCAGTGTGAATCCTCTTAGTATCTATGAGCATCTAAATATCATGTTTCCATATAGCCATCATGTTTCCATATAGCCATCATGATACTGAAATTATGAAATACTAATATCATCATTCGATATTTATTCCAGAGTCGACATCGATGATCATAGAACCACAAGATCAATAATCGCTTATCAAATCCATCTATGATTTGATCTATTGATACATGTTCATCATTTTCGATTTGAGGTTCAATTTCATTTACTATTACAAAATCGTATCTAAATCCTCAAATCAATTTTCATGTGGCCTTTATGATTTTATCCGAACTTATGCAATTGTCGATCTTATTATTCAAGATCTATACTAAGGTTATAAGCACAATCATCTTTTCACATATTTATCACTCATTTCTTTGAATCCATAATTGATCGGATTGTGTCGTAATTCAATCTCCATTTCGATCTCTCGAGTTTGTCCATATTATCACATTCAGAATTATTTCAAAATCATGAAGCCGGACTCGATAAATTCTGTAAATCATTACTCCGTTAATAACTTCACAATCCAATCATTCGACCATCGAAATTTCAACTGTGATCTTCTCTTCCAAGCTATAGCATATAATTATCATCACTTTTATCCGTGATCCGTCTAATTAATAATTCCACCTCAATCTCAACTTGATACCATTTGTGATATTAAAATTACTTGATTCATCGATTCTATAAGTTTTAAACCATGTAATTCACCACATTATCGTTTTCAACGATCTATCTTCTCATCGATTTTAATATCAAACATTTTCGGTAATACCATAAAATCCTTTCAATATTTATTTTCAATAATTATCTCCAAGATTCCATTTATGTTAGAGACTTAATCTTTTTCCTCAAATATTTTTGTGGAAATTTCGACAGCATAACGGCTTAATTTCCTCTAAACATCCTGCAAGAAAATACAATTTATAATTGCAGCCGTTGATTCTCACCAATTTTTACCTCTTACTAAGACCCCTACCATCAATTGTGGGTCCTCTTAGTATTTTTAATATCAATTAAATCAATTCATCATATATAATAAAATCATAATTCCATTAAAAATCATTTCATCATAGCATTATATAAGATCATAAATCCCACATACAATATAATGCTACTAATGCTTTATAAAAGTATCTTACCTATTCGCCACGCTTGGCGCACTTTCTGATTTTCGAGCGTTGCCGAACTCCACCATTCGTCGCATTTCCGCTTTACTACAATTTCAATATTAATGCACTACATCAATATAACCATAAATTACTCAATAACATCAATAATGTATTTTTCCTCAATTTTTTTTTACCTTTTCTTTCTTCTTCTTCTTCCTTTTCCTTTTTCCTTTTTTTTCTTTTCTTTTCTTCTTTTTCTTCTTTTTTTTTCTTTTTCGTTTTTTTTTTCTGGTCTGAACCGGTTCGGACCTGTTCAGGCCGGTTCAGTACTCACCGGTCAGTTTAGCCTCCGGCGGCCGGTCCTTCACCGGTTCAGCCCTTCCTCAGCTGGCGGAGATGGCCGTGAGACTGGATCTGCCCTCCATTTCTCCAGATCGACGGCGACGGCGTCGGATCTGGCAGCGAAAGTTTCGGCCTTCTTCTCCTCTGTTTCTTCCTTCCTCCGCCGTTTCCTTCACCGCCGGTGGCCTCTTTCTCCTTCGTGGGTCTTCACCGGTAGTGTTGGTGTCGATGGCGGTGCCCGGATTGGCCGGCACCACCGTTCCACTTCCGCTTTTCCTTCTCGGGTTTTACCTCTGTTTTCTGTTTCGTTTTCTTTTCATTTTCTTTTTTTTTTGTTGCCGGCATCCTTCCTCACGTCGCCGGCGACTTCACCTCGCCCCCTTCCTCTCTCTCTTTCTCCGGTAAGCCAACAGGGGGTCGGCTGCCGGTATTTGTCTTCTCTGTTGTAAACAGAGAAGAGATGAGGGAATCGGGTTGTATTCCCGATTCCCGCGTTTTCATTTCTTTTTTTTTTCATTTTTTTATAACATATATATATTTATTATTATATATAATAATAACAACTATAATATATATAATTATTATACATATAACCATAATTATATATATTTACACTATTTATAATATGTATTTAAATACATATTTGTATCAAAATATATATATATATACTTTTTACACTTTTAACACAAAATAATATTTATATCTATCCAAAGTATATTTATATAACATCATTATATAAATATATCAAAAATATTTTTATTTCTTATTACGTTTTGGATTTCTTGATATTCAAATTTATTTTCTCCATTTTCTTATTTAATTTGGATTTTCATTTATTCAAATTAAGTTTCCTCCTTCATTTCTTATTTCCAATTTAATTTTCCTTTTCATTTCTTATTTAATTTGGATTTCACTTTGTCCAAATTAAATTTTCCGAATACCTTATATTTATTTCGAAAATTCTCGGTCTTCACACAAAATCACATATAAATCATATAAGTGTCGAAATCATATCTCATGGACTTTTAAAACATGTTTAAAACATGTACTGTTTCAAAACATATTTCATTTCAAATCTGTTTCATGTACAGTATAAATCATGTCAAGTCTAGAGTTCATATCAATAAAATCATACTCTAGACTTCATATTATATCAGTTAGAGACTACGCTACATCCATATCATCTCTCTATCAATAAAGACTTAAATCACTGTAACTAGCAGTGAAAATCATGTCATCGTCCCCTGGAAACCAACTAGGGCGCTATCTATGACCATAGACCTCATCTCTCTCAGCCTCACTGATCAGGCGTGACTGAGACCTGTCCACGACTATTGTCGGACAAGCATATCTGCCTAATGAGCAAAGCTCCAATTAGGCGGTTTCCACTATGCTTTATTGAATTTAATTCTTTTAGGGTGCCTACAGTCTCATAAAACATTTAAATCTATAGCTTTATTTTCAATATCATGTAAAGCATATGGTAAAATTCTGTATGATATTTCATATATCAAAATATATATATATATCTACCATATACTTTCATTTCAAAACAAATCAATACTTTTCAGTATTCATATAAACATTATTAAAATGTTTCAAGTTGCAAGAAAGCATGCTTAAATGCGATGTTATAAAACATTTTAGTATGCAACTTCGGTATTATTTCCATCAAATACGTTGGAGCGATTCATTTAACTTTATCACCATCAGTTATTCGATTTCAAGACTTTCTTTCTGTCAAATCAGTAAATCACTATTCAAATCATTCAAGATTCATTTCATTCAGTATTCAGATTGCTCAATACTCTAATTATTTAATAACCAGATCACTTGGTATTCAAATCATTCGGTATTCAATATCCTTTTTTGATAATTATCGACTATAATAAACAATTGTACTTTTATTACCGATACTAGAACCACATCATCAGTGTGAATCCTCTTAGTATCTATGAGCATCTAAATATCATGTTTCCATATAGCCATCATGTTTCCATATAGCCATCATGATACTGAAATTATGAAATACTAATATCCTCATTCGATATTTATTCCAGAATCGACATCGATGATCATAGAACCACAAGATCAATAATCGCTTATCAAATCCATCTATGATTTGATCTATTGATACATGTTCATCATTTTCGATTTGAGGTTCAATTTCATTTACTATTACAAAATCGTATCTAAATCCTCAAATCAATTTTCATGTGGCCTTTATGATTTTATCCGAACTTATGCAATTGTCGATCTTATTATTCAAGATCTATTCTAAGGTTATAAGCACAATCATCTTTTCACATATTTATCACTCATTTCTTTGAATCCATAATTGATCGGATTGTGTCGTAATTCAATCTCCATTTCGATCTCTCGAGTTTGTCCATATTATCACATTCAGAATTATTTCAAAATCATGAAACCGGACTCGATAAATTCTGTAAATCATTACTCCGTTAATAACTTCACAATCCAATCATTCGACCATCGAAATTTCAACTGTGATCTTCTCTTCCAAGCTATAGCATATAATTATCATCACTTTTATCCGTGATCCCTCTAATTAATAATTCCACCTCAATCTCAACTTGATACCATTTGTGATATTAAAATTACTTGATTCATCGATTCTATAAGTTTTAAACCATGTAATTCACCACATTATCGTTTTCAACGATCTATCTTCTCATCGATTTTAATATCAAACATTTTCGGTAATACCATAAAATCCTTTCAATATTTATTTTCAATAATTATCTCCAAGATTCCATTTATGTGAGAAACTTAATCTTTTTCCTCAGATATTTTCCTAAAAATTTTGGCAGCATAACGGCTTAATTTTTACTAAGCCTCCTGCACGGAAAACAGTTTTGTAATTGCAGCTGTTGATTCTCACATTTTGATACGTCTCTACTAAGACCCCCACCATCAGTTGTGGGTCCTCTTAGCATTTTTAATATCAATTAAATCAATACATCATATATAAAAATATCACAGTTCCATAAAAAAAATCTTTTCATCAATGCATCATATAAAAATCATAAATCTCACATACAATATGATGCTACTAATGCTTTATAAAAGTATATTACCTATCGCCAAAGCTTAGCGCACTTTTCGATTTTCGAGCCTTGTCGAACTCCACCATTCGTCTCATTTCCGTTTTGCTACAATTTCAATATTAATGCACTACATCAATATAACCATAAATTATTCAATAACATCAATAGTTTATTTTTCCTCAATTTTTCTTACCTTTTCTTTCTTCTTCTTCTTCCTTTTCCTTTTCCTTTTCCTTTTCCTTTTTCTTTTCTTTTTCTTCTTTTTCCTTTCTTTCTTTTTTTTTCTTTTTTTTTCTTTTTTTTTCCTGAATCGGGTCGGGTCGGGTCAGACTGGGTCTGTTCGGGCCGGTTCAGAGCTTGGCTTGGCCGGTTCAACTTTGGCTGACCAGTTCGGTCACCGACGGCCACCCATTCCGGCGGTTCGGCCACCCAACAGCTTACCGAGGTTGCCACGAAGCCGGATCTGGTCTCGGTTTGGCCCCATCACCGGCGACGGCGCCGGATTTAGAAGCATGGGTTTCGGCTCCTTTCTCCTCCATTTCTTCCTTCCTCCGCCGTTTCCTTCACCGTCGGTGGCCTCCCTCTCCTTCGTTGGCCCTCGCCGGTGGCGTTGGTGGCGGTAGCAGTGCCTGGATCGATCGGCACCGCCGATCTCCCTTCCTTTCTTCCTTTCGATTTTTCGCTTCGTTTCGCACCGTTTTTCTCTTTCTTTTTCCGCTTCGGGCCGCCGCAGGTCGCTTCTCCTTCTCCCCCTCGTCTCGCCGGCGACGCCCCTTTCTCCTTCCTCCTCCTCTCTCGGCCAGCAAGCGGCCGGTCCTTCTTTTGGAAATCCCTCCTCTGTTGTAAACAGAGGAGGAAAATGGGTGGGAATCGAGTATCCCGATTCCCGCCCGTTTTCATTTTTTTTTCTTTTTTTTAAATATTTATTATTATATATAATAATAATAACTATAATATATATAATTATTATACACCATAATTATATATATACACTATTCATAATATGTATTTAAATACATATTTTGTATCAAAATATATATTTATATATATACTTTTTACACTTTTAACACAAAATAATATTTATATTTATCCAAGGTATATTTATATAATATCATTATATAAATATATCAAAATATTTTTATTTCTTATTACTTTTGGATTTCTAAATATCCAAAATTATTTTCTCCATTTTCTTAATTAATTTGGATTTCCATTTATCCAAATTAAATTTCCTCCTTCATTTCTTATTTCCAATTAAATTTTCCTTTTCATTTCTTATTTAATTTAGATTTCAATTTGTCCAAATTAAATTTTCCGGATACCTTATATTTATTTAGAAAATTCTCGGTCTTCACAAATTTTATTAACATATATTAAGTTTTTTTTTTTTTTACATTTTCACTTTACTCTTAGATAATTTACAAAACTATAAAGAAGATTATATTATATAACATTAATTTAATTTTGTTGAATGTTTATATTAATTTCATTTGTTTTTATTTTAATTAGCAAAAAATATTTTTTATTCTATTTTTTTGTGTTGTGTTCACTTAAAAACTTGTGTTTTAAATATAACAAACCTTATTATTTTATTTTTCATTCATAAAAAATATATAAGATTCTGTTAAATAGTTTTCAACATTCAACAACACTTTTGTTTTAATTTTAAAGATGTCAATTTACTTTCTATTAACAACACATTTAAAATAGTTCTATTCAAACATCATTTTTATAAAAACCCTAACCGAATCAAATAAATCCTAAGTTAGAGATATCAAAGCTAACTTCCAGACAAAAACTTTTATACTAAACCAAAATTGAGCTTTTTACATGTGATATCAAATCTAGAGGTCGCAAACGAGTCGATTCGGGCGGGTTTGGTCCAGGTTATCTTCAGGTTCAAGTTATTTCGGATTTGAATTTTTTTCGGATTCGGGTTATTTTGGGCTTGGGTTTTTTCAGATTCGGTTTTTTTCGGTTTCGGGTTTTTTTGATTTCGAGCATTTTCGGGTTTGTTTATTTTAGGATTCTGTCCAGTTTCGAGTTCAGTCTGATTCTAACCGGGTGGGTTTAGCAGGCTTAGTCAAATTATTTTTTGAAATTTTATAAGTTATAAATATTTTTAGAATTTTGAATATAATAATTAATTTAATTTTTTATATAGTTAAATAAAATATAATAGAATTGCTAAAGTAAAGTTAAAATTTAATAAATATTCATATAAATATAAATGTTTACATTTTAATGTTTTTATTACTTGATAATGATTATTTAGTTTTATTGATTTCCGACAATATTCATATTTATCTATCACTATTAAAATCAAATCAGTGTGTAATTAATAGATGATGATATAAAAACATTTAAATTTGTTACAAGAGAAATTTATTTTTAATTAAATAAAAATTAATAAAATAAAAAATAATAATTTAAAGAGAAAATTATTGGCGACATATTTGATGTGTCACAAAAATTATCATATTACAAAATATTAATTATGTATATTTAATACATTTAATATATAATTTTTGTTTATAATACTATTATTGTAATATGTAAAACAATTTATTTTAACTTTTCAATGATGAAAGATAGATAAAAAAAACAATAATATCATTTGTTTGATTATAATTTTGTATATTTGTCTTTTATTATTTACGCTACTAACAGTAAGCTTTTAGCAATCATAAATTGCAAAAGCTCACGATATTGTTGCAAATTTTCATTACTTTTGCAACTATTTTTCATAGTTAATTATTGGATTTTTTTTTAATTTTATGCAATTATATTCTTTGTTGTTGTGAATTCCTACCAATTTATCAACAAGAAAAAAAAAACGTTACAATATTTTATTATTTTTGCAACGACTTTTTACTGTCGTTGTCTAATTAAAATTTTAAATATTATATACAATGATACTTTTTATTGTTGCAAAATCCTATCAAATTGAAAAAAAATAAAATAAAATAAAATGGTGTTATCTTGTTGTGTCTGCAACAACTTTTTATTGTTGTTGCTTAATTAACTTTTAAATATTTTATATAACAAAAAGAAAATTTGTTATGATATATATATATATATATATATATATATATATATATATCATATTCATATCAAATTTACAATGAATTTTTATAGTCACTGTCAAATTAAAATTTTCTTAATATTGTGTATATAAAACAATCAAAATTATTGTTACAAAATATCATTGGCAATATTCATTATAATAAAATATAAATTCAAAAATAAAATTTGAGTATATAAAATAAAAATAATCATAAATGCAATTTTCTCTTAAACTATATTATATTCACGTTAAAATTTAATTTTTAGCAATGTTATATATTATAAAATCGATTTTTTTATTTATATTATTTGAAAGCTTATTATTTTTATTATTTTCAAAATCTAATCGTTTGAAATTTATTGTACTTTTTTATATATTTATTACTTACATATTGCTATGTTTAACGTATAGACACATTATATTATCTGGGCTTGTTCATTCTTGTTTTATATAATTATTTCAATTTTAAAAATAAAAAAAAACACAAAGTTATAGTTTGCTTGGATTAAAACTCCTAGTTATTATTTAATTAAAACTCATATTGATTCTAGGATTAACTAATCCCTATAAAAATAAGCCTATGATCAATCATATATAGGAATATAATTAGAGAAATAGAAATCTAGAGTTAAAAAAATTAAGAATGTTAAAACGTTTTAATAATAAAAATTATAACATGTTAACGTTATTAAAAATGAAGGAAAGAACATTTAAATGTTATAATAATTGAATTGTTTTAACCTTTTTTATACTTAATACTAGCTACCTATTTGTGTTTCAAAAGTTTAACAATGCAAATCTATTTTCTATTTTTTAAAATGCTAATTGTTTATATATTCAATTGGCCAATTACTAATTGATAGATATTAAATTCTCTTACAAATTAAATTATTTATAAATTACTTTTTTAACAAAATTGTTCATAAATTAATTGCATATGAAAATTTATCTAAATTTTCATTTAAAAAAACCATTTTAGTTAATTTAATTGATTTCCCTTTATTTAATTGATTTCTCTCTCAAATTTTTATATTTTCATTTTCCTCTATTTAATTGATTTCCCTCTCAAATTTTTATTTAAAAAGAAAACCATTTTAGTTAACTTAATTGATTTTCCTCTCAAATTTTTATATTTTCATTTCCCTCTATTTAATTGATTTTCCTCTCAAATTTTCATTTTAAAAAAAATCATTTTAGTTAATTTAATTGATTTTCTTCTATTTAATTGATTTCTCTCTCAAATTTTCATATTTTCATTTCCCTCTATTTAATTGATTTTTCTCTCAAATTTTCATTTAAAAAGAAAACCATTTAAGTTAACTTAATTGATTTCTCTCTCAAATTTTCATTTAAAAAAACTATTTTAGTTAATATAATTGATTTTCCTATCAAATTTTTATATTTTCATTTCTCTCTATTTAATTGATTTCCCTCTCAAATTTTCATTTAAAAAGAAAACCATTTTAGTTAACTTAATTGATTTTCCTCTTAAATTTTCATATTTTCATTTCGCTCTATTTAATTGATTTTCCTCTCAAATTTTCATTTAAAAAGAAAACCATTTTTGTTAACTTAATTGATTTCCCTCTCAAATTTTCATATTTTTATTTCCCTCTATTTAATTTATTTCCCTCTCAAATTTTCATTTTAAAAAAAAAAACCATTTTAGTTAATTTAAAGACATAAATACGACTAATGTTAAAGACTTAATGTCCCCTTTCTTCATTCTCCTCCATTTTTTCTCCTTTTCCATTGTTCCAATTCTCCTATTTTAATTCAATTTTCTAGTTTTTGTTCCCCACCTAAGCAACCATTTCATTTCCTTTCCTTATCACTAAGCAAACCCAACCACATTTGTTGTAGTGAATTAATTAATATAATACTAATTATTTAAATATAATTAATCATAATATTAATAAAGTATAAAAAACAAATTTTATTAAAATTACCACTTACACAATAATACTATTATAGTATATTATTAAATTACACTTTAATTTACTATTAGAAATATTATTTTTATTTACACTTTAATTTTATATTTAATAGATAATAAATTAATTATTTTAATAAATAATTAATTCTATCATAATAATACTTATGCATTAAGAGATTATATAATTTATTCTTAAAAGATTGTTATAATAAAATATAATATATAAATCATTGTTGTAAGATACCAAATTAGAATCTTGTTAATATAACAAACAATTAATTCCTAATAGCTTGATTTATTCATGTATTTTATTAAAATTACCGCTTATACAATAATAATACTACTATAGTATTTTTTAAATTACACTTTACGATTAGAAATAATTATTTTTATCCAAAATTTAATTTTATAATTAAAAAGTGTATCAATTATTTATTTATTTATTTTAAAATAATAATCATATAATTATAATTCGGGTATTTTCGAGTTATAATTTCAGGTTTTATGAGTTTCGGATCGGATAGGGTCGGTCTCGGTTTCAGATCGTATCGGATTCGGGTTTTGTCGAGTTCGGGTTGTGTCAAGTTCGAGTTTTTTTCGAGTTCGGGCTTTTCCAGGTTCGGATTTTTTCGGTTTCGGGCCTTTGACTTTTTGGTCAATTCAGGTTGGTCCGGGTTCGGTCTCGTGCGGGTTTTTAGGCTCGGGCCAGCTTTTGCCACCTCTAATCAAATCTGATGGAATTGGACGGGATCTTTAAAATTTTTTCGATTAGATTTATGTGAATGTTTTACTTTACGATCCATATTCGAAGCACAGAAAAAAAATGCAAACCCAACCTATCAAGATGAATTTGATCCAATTTAGATTGGTTATTAGGATTTTTGGATTTAGGTAATTTTGAACTTTTCTTCAATTTTGACTTTAGCTTTTAATTAGGTTAAATTATCAATATAATCCCTGCATTATTCCAAATTTTGAAATTCAGTCCCTATAATATTATTAAATTAAAATTTAAATGGAAAATAAGACAATACCATATTGTAAAATGATTATTTTTGTAAGAAAATAAAATGCTATATTAAAATAATATTTTTGTAGTTATTTATTGATAATTATTGTAAATATAAAAAGGATAGTATTAAAAATCATTTGATATTCATACTTAATGTATTTTAAAATAATTTTATTTCATAATCTAATTTAAAGATTCAAACATAAATTTTATTGACAATATATGCTATTGATATAAGAATTTGTATATGATACATTGACAGTATAATCTCTATACACTATTAATGTACTAGAGATTGACATTTGATCAATAAGCAAACTAAAAAAAAATCAAGTCTTTCAAAATAAATATAAATAATTTTTTTAAATTTACTCATAAAAACTTATTGATGAAATGTCAACCTCTAATGCATCGATAATGTATAGAAACTATGCACTATCAGTGTATCATATATATCATTGATATAATTGTATACTTTAAAAAAATTTAGTTAAAAATTATTATTTATTTATTTTTAAATAAAATCATATAATTATATTTCAAAATTTCTAGGGTTAAAAATTTGATTTTTGTTTTTTTAATTTCAAATCGAATTAATAGTGACTTCAAATCACATTCATATCATGACAATTTTGGATCGCATTGATTTTGAACTTTTCAAATATAAATTGCCTCAAGTTAGAAATTTTTCCAGTTCAATTTTCTTCGAGCTTAAATTGAATTAAATATAGATCTTTGATTTTTTAAATCAATGCGAACCTATTCACATTCAACCATGGGTGGACCCGATCAATGTATCGGATTCGAACATCTTATACAAACTTTATTCATTAATGACCCAATTACCACCAGTTGCCTACTTAAAAGCTGTTGAAGAAACTTGGTAGCTGAGTAGGCTTTGCCATGAATGGGAGGAAAAGAAATCCGACCGAACTGAACTTTCAACTAAAGAATTTTTCCTAATGAATGTGACTACTATAGTTATTGGTTTAAAGTGATTCTTAATGAAATTTCGTGTCAAATGTATACTTTTAGGTATACAGAATGCTTTCTATAAGGACAAGAAAAAAAACCATAGAATAATTGATTAGGCTTTGCTTCCATTTCTTCCACTAGACTACACAATAGTTAAAAATTACTGATTTCCCAATGTTTGCTGTCACTGCCTCAAGATGAGGAAATCTTTTCACTACTTCATTCCCCACAGTAATTCAGGCGGAAGCTGCTGAAATGCATACCACCTTCTGAGACACTAATGACATTTCAACTTGTATTCATATCAATTTGCCTTGGTAAATGCAAGACGCATCGCATTCATTCTCAAGGCCTACAGTAAATGTTCTTCCAAAAATTTTCGATTTCGAAACATCACCAATGACAATTAGTACAGTTAGGTTACACATGATGCGGCTATATTTGGTGATCTCTCGGGCATGGTAATAAATGACAATTTTCAGATCAATATTCTAGATCTCATAAAAAGAACAGTACAAAAATTCTCAGAACTACAACTATATTTTTCGTTGTAACCATTTTGCTACTTTCTCATTTCTATTCTCTGATAAACTATCATTTCTGATACAGCTTTGTTGTGAATTGTCCAGTGTATGACAAACCTGTATGATTATCGGGGGGGAAACTTTACTCCTTCATGAGACATCTACAAGAAGCTTTGAGCCAATCACTCCCCGCCACTACCTTGCAACTATGACAACAGCTCAGTTGATCTTAGGCTTCGGTCGTCCTGGCTTTAGAACAATATACAGAACAACTAAAACAATGAAGATGGCAGGAATTGTTGTCATATCAAACTCTACATGCACTTTCCTCTCTTTTGTGCAATGAATTGGGTGAAGCAGGGATATGGTTGTATTCACTTGATCAACAAACCTGCATAAGAAAATGAAATTACCGGGTCAGCCCCAAAATTTTAACTGCTTGAAAATCACTCTTTTGAATTCTCAGGGAGAAAGAGAGAGAAATTGCAAAGAACAAAAACCTTCATGAAAACATGTTTGGAACAAGTGGAATAGGTCATCATTTGTACTCAAAATACCAATTAAAACAATGAGAGAAGGATGCTCTGCCCACCAGACACTGCAATCCTCAGAGCAGTTGGAGGGGAATGCAGCCGTTACAAGTTTACAACTGCCTTAATTAACATCTAGAGAATCGAAGAGCCAGCAAACCAACAAGATAGTCCACACAGGGAGGGGTTCTTACTGCTTATAGAGGTCTAAACCCAATATCCACATCTCACAAAACACACACACGGAGGAGACCGATTTTCTACCAATGTGAGATAACAGTTCCCATATGCCACATTGATTTTTGGAGAAATGGGAGAAAAAGCACACTTCAAACTCTCCCACCCCCACCCACTTCTTTTTCCCTTGTGGGATTAGCTATTAGAGAAAGAAAACAAGGAGAAGGTTGGCAATAATTTTCTTAGGCTCATTCTTCTTAAAATCCCATAGTTTCTTAAGTTTCAGGTTTTGAATTAGAATAGAATCTACCTGAATTTGAACATGTTATTTTAGTTCCATATAAATAAATAACTAAATAAATAAATTAGAGCCTCACCAATGGTCAAAATACTATTATGAGTTAGTTACACATTTAGTACCTAAACTTGGGAAAATGAAAAAATTGCTACCCAAAGAAATAAAATGTGCTATTTACACCCTATACTTACAAATTTTGCATCAAGTTAACCCATACTCTAATCACGAACCATATCAGCTTACATGCGTGGCATTTGACGAAGATTATCAAGCTGAGTTTAGTACACATCAACATCTTTTTCAAATAAATTAAAAACATATAATTTTTCACCTGAAAGTAAAATTGTCTACGTTTGATACTCCCAATATCTCATTGCCCACCTATAAAATGCATTTTGCCATATTGTTCTACAATAGATTTGGGTTCTCCTCTGCTGCTTAGTCCTCTTTCTAGATCCAACTATCTCCACATACTGCATGACAATATTTTTTTAGCTTCCACCATTGTATCCCTGCATTTTTTTTTTATTGGTTCCTTTGATGCTGTCTATGAATCCTCATGTCTTAGAAGTATATGTTGCATGGTAACACTTTCACCTAAGATAACCTTGCAATCTAGACATTTGCAACACTTTCACCTAAGATAACCTTGCAATCTAGACATTTGCATCTATCTCCTCCTAGTCAAAAGAAATATATATAGCTTACTCTCAGTCCACTTCTAATGGTTATAAGGTGAGATTCTCTTTTTCTAAATGGTATGTTCACTAGGGTTAGGTTGTAGGATCGAGCAAAATCTAGGATAGCAACTCCACCCTTGATAAACCAAAAAAAAAGCATGGAACTTAGAGGCTGGATGAAACAACTGCACAGAATATTTGCTTTTGCAATTTTCATTTGCTTAGTTTTGCTTGAAGAGATCTAAGTGCTTCCTCATGTTCTTCCCAAAATTTACAAGTTAAACAAATTTTCATCAAATTAATATTATGCTTTTCTCTGTAAGTATTTTGCTTTACTTTTTCAAAGCTAAAAGTTTATCTAAAGAATTTCACTTCACTACTTAAAGATTTTAATTTGTCTGCACGCAGATGATCAAATTAAGAAAGAAAAAAAAATTTGCATCAGTTGCAAATACCCAAAGCTCAATAGCTTATTCATCGTGAGAAGCCTTCTTTTTCTAATTTACAAGTGCAAAACAAAGATCTCAATTTATCAGCATAACTATTTTGAAATTTAACCAAATAATTAGAAGGGTAGGAAACAATTAAACTTTTTAGTGAAAACAAACCCTTTGGTTGCTTCCTCTAATGTATACAGCAATCTCATGGCATTTACATAACGCAATTCTCCAGCGGTAGTTGAAATCTGAAAAAGAGAAATGCATGTTAGCCCGTAAACAGTCACCACCATCCTATAAGTATAAAATGGTATTAATTAATTGAATTAATTAAATAACATTAATCGAAGATGACAGCAAACAACCGTACTTACTCTTCTCCATAAGCTGACAACATAATTATACTTGTTCACTAGCTCATGCTCTTGAGATTGAAAGTGCTTAAAGGTTTTCTCAGCTGCTATTTGTTAAGTATACATTTGCAGAAATCCATTTTTCCTAAGTCAGGACTATGTACAATCTACGGGCAATTCTTGATTCAAAAGATGAACACAATTAACAATAGCACGGTTTCAAGTATCAGATTTTGTTGACCCAAAAACCAGTCAAACTGAAGGAACATTTTCTCGTGGGGACTCTCAAGTCCTGATATTCATTACAAAAATGATAAATAAGAGGTATCAAACCCACAACCATGGTTATAACTTAAATCCCAAGTCTAAAATATGACTGGGGATCTTATGAAAACGCCGACTTCCTTGCATAATTTTGTGTGTGAGCATGTTATGTGTCGTGTTGGTGCAAGCATGCTGTGATTCTCATTTATTTAACTGCCACAAGAAAAGGATACTTGTACGCTCCCAGAGTAGAAGGTGCATGGCTGAATTGACCAGTTTTATTGACTCCTCAAGTGTAGTGATGATGTAGCTCCGAGCAATTGTATCTGACTGAAATTTTGACATATGCCAACCTTGAGAAGTAATGGAGAAAGAGTTGCATCCCACGGACCATATCCAATCCTGTCAAAACACAAGCAACAAAGTTTGCTCAAATTATTTATTGTGACCCTACTTCACAGCAGTATGGCCTCTTCATTGCAGATGTCAGCCTTATACATACATGGAACTCACACGTTGAGTCAACCTGACATAATATGCATTTAACGATCAATGTGTATGTGGGAATAGGGCAACCCAATTATTTATCATGTATTGAAATCTCCACACATCTAGAACACCAATTCAGGCTTTTTTTTTCCTTTATCATGGGCCATACCTGAAAGGAATTTTAGTTTAAGTGAACCTATACGCTCTCATGTTATCAGATCTAAATTTTCTCTTCTACAAATCTCTCTCTCTCTCTCTCTCTCTCTCTCTCTCTCTCTCTCTCTCTATATATATATATATATATATATATATATATATATATATTTATTGACACTTAAATCAGGCGAATCCATAAGCTCTCATGTTATCAGATTGTAAACTGAAAACAGATACTTAAATTTATTTTTTTTTAAAGTTATCAGACACGACACTTAGTCAAAAACCATGTTCACGCATGCTGTATCTGTTCTAGTAATTTCAGTTCATGTTTGAGAGGGATAGAAACAGAAAGTGAGTGAAATGCTTGTGTGTGGTCTGTGTGTGTTAGAGAAAGGGGTTAAAATAAAATGCAAATTATATGGCTGAACATAGAAAGAGCTTGGAAGGTCATCTTCATGATAAACATACATAGAACTTCCTGCATCAGCCCCCACGAATAAAAGGAAAAAGGCAAATTCAGACTATTATTTACTTTGCTTAAATTGTTAACATAGAAAAAGGTATTAAGGCTGATTGCAAGCATCTGCATTACTAATCATAGATGAGATCCAAGTTAAACATCTAAATTAGCAAACCTCAATTGCAGTTTCATGCGCATGACTGTAGACAAAATGAAGGGGAAGCAAACCAGCCAAATGTTCAGAAACAGCAGCCAAAGCAGGTTTGATGGCCCTCCTGAATGCGGGGAAAAGGACAAAAATCAATAAATGAGCAAGTAAATAAAGAAAAAAATAATTGTACATCTATCAGGAAGTCTACTGAATGATTCATCAAAGTTTGAAGTGTAAAAGGCAAACACATGATGCTTCAATATACAAATTGCTTTTGGGATTAAAATAGTTCTTAACTCAATGCCATTTCAAAAGAATCCTCCGAGTACATTAGAAAGAAACAACGTCCACAAAGCACCATCTTTAGCTTTTCCAACTATTTTGACCAAACACAATTTTTCCTTTTATGAGACAACATGTAAAAGTAGAATTACAATTAAACAACCCATAACATATACAACATAATTATTACATTCAATAGAAGAAACCAAACAAACAAATCCACAAACTGGAATACAGCCACAAAATTTCAAAATAAGCTGGAGCAAACCCATATATATGGAATTAGAATTTGGGAGCTAAGGGGGCCCAAGGCCAACTCCTTGTCAGTGAGACAAGGCCTCATTAGCGATCAAAAGTTTGTTTAGATATTTAATCAATTGGAGTACAAACAGGTAATCCTGAGTCATCCACTCAATATGTAACAAAACATATGGCATAACTTGGAGTATCAGTTCCGCAAATAACAGAAGAGCAGACCTAAAAAGTCAATCCACTCTAGATAAACAGAATTGACAGTCTAAAAGCAAGCAAGCTATATGGAAAGATTACAACTTCCACCACTAACATCCAGACACATGTTTTTACTTTTTACTAGTCAAGTGGATTGATGCCTAAAACTTTTAATAGGAGAACATTTAATCAATTCAAATAGCAGCAAATGAGTAGAAGGACAAACAATGCCAACTCCACCAGATTAAACTCACACTCTTTAAGCTGGCATAGGCATTTCTTTTTTAGAAATAATGCATGATATAACATAGCTAAAGGATGAAACCCCTGCCATTCTTTTATTGGTTGAAAGAAAAAAGGAACAACGGAAACACACACCTCAAATCCCACAAAAGTGATTTTCCATTACATTGCAGATGGCTTTCCCAGGATGATGACTCTGATTGGACAACAATAACCATATCAGAAAGCGCTCTGGCCTGATAATGTTTATCCACTACTAATGGATCGGTATGAATGAACCAAAAGATTGGAACTTCTAGAGTGGACCGGCTATGGGCATGTGATCCTGCATTTTATAAAAATCAAGTATAATGTTAAATCCAAAAGGCAAACGACACCAGCAATAATTTAGCTTGGCTCCTACAAGCGACAAATTGATACATGCGACATCAAGATTTCACATAAAATACACTCTCAATTCCATATACTAATGTACACATTTGAGTTGGCATACAATGTTAGGGACAAAAAGTTGACAATTTATAATATTGATGTTCAATGGGTTTAAATTCCAAAAACATAAAAATAATTGCAGAAACTTAATTTGGAATTAGAAAAACTAAAGAGAATAAATAGCTCAAAAAGGAATAGGGACAGTTTTACAATGTTGCAGAATGGAAGTTGAACAATTATTTAGGAACAGAGGGAGTGATAAGAGTTTTCATCCATGCCTACAAAATCATGGAACAAATATTTTAAGAACCGGTGAGTGGTAACATAAAGCCAAATGAATATATGCCATTTAAGGATGAAAATAGGGCTAGTTCAGAGCATTTAAGAGGAAAACTAGAACTGTACCCGCCAACTGACATAACCGCAGGCCAACAAGGAAACTGAAACCAAAGAGTTTTGAGAATATCTAAAAGCACCAACATTGAGGAAAAAAAAACACTTTCAACCTTTTTACTCAGAGGAAAAGAGGGCTATATTTGGATTTAAGTACAGATAAAAGATATTAATGTTATCAAGATCGGAAGATTTCAGTTTTGCTGTGGATTTAAATACATACAAAATTTCACCAAAACCATAAGGATTTTGTTCCCCCAGCAATCAATTTGAAGATAGTAGATGACCTTTGAGAGTTCCTTGAGTATTCAGCCTCTGCAATTGATACTGGAGAATTGAAGAATCAAGATAGGAACGGATAGTTTTCCTGTATGTTCCATTAACAAGCAAAAGTGGGACAGCTGCTGCTCGTCGAGCCACAGAAAATGCCATTGCCAAAGCAGGATCCTCTGAAAGTGATAACCTACGATTTGTAAAATAAATTAGAACAGCTATGAACCAAATAGAAGTTACAAGCCAATAAACTAATAATTACAAGAGAAACAAGTACAAAATGTCACAACAACAATTGCAATAGCAACAAATGAAGCATAGAATTTCCACAGGAAACGTCTCATGCATGCCTAGAGATATAGAATAATATGGACAGCATTGGCACATGGGTTCAGTGAAATGATTGAGGATGAGGATTTGGGTAGAGATTTTAAAATTTATGCTGTACTCTGTCATGCAGAACACAAGGATGCCAATGAAAGGATTAAAATACTTCAGTTTTGCCATATTTTATAAGCTTTAAATCTGATATTCATGTTTCTTCAAGTTAGCATTGAAGGATATTTTAGTGCTTGTTTATTGAGTTTAAGCGTCAAGGGAATTATTGCAATATTACAAGTTGCAGGAAATTTCAGATTGTCTCTAGAATCTTGGTTTGAGTTTTCCTTATCAAATTAGGTTTTCATTTAAGTTTAGTAGTTTGTTTTCTATTTGTAGTCTCTGTATTTTTGAAGTCTTGCTTGAAATAGGAGTTCTAGTTCTTCTAGAATTAGGGATGGTAGGGAGCTAGAGCTGGCAATTGGACAGGTTTAGATCGGGTTTGGGTTACCTCAAGTTTTCATTCAGATATCGTCAGTTCATGCCATCTCAGGTTTGGACCATTTCAAATTTAAGCCATCACGGGTTCAAATTATTTTAAGTTCGGATCATTTTGAATTTGGACTGTTAAAGGTTCAAACTAATTTGAGTTCGAATCGGATTTAGGCGGATTCAAGTCATTTTCAAATTACATAAGCTATAGACATTTTGCAGATTCAAACGCAATAAAAAATTTCATTTTTTTCATAAGTGAGCTGAAGTATCATTAATTAATTTAATAAATTTAAAATAAAATTGTGATATAAAAAATTTAAAATTAAAAAATTGATAAATAAATAATATATTAACTTTATCTATACAATCATAATCAGTATTTTCTTTTGGTGCTTTTTATAGTATTTCGATTCAATTTTTCAAGAATTTCTTCTTATAATTATTATTTTTCTTCAGTTCAGAAATTAAATATAAACATTAACATTAAATACAGTCATAGAGACAAATGCCTAAGCGGAGTGTGGAAACTATTAAAAGGAGTACAGTTAATACTTGATACTAATTTAATAAAAACAATGTGTAATAGTATAACATTTGCTAGTTTGTAATACAAAATGACAATATTTAAAACCGATTTATATAATATTGTTCTAGTTTTACCATATTAGCATTTTGGCATTAATGAAGAACAAAGATGTCTTGACTTGAAGAACAACTTAATAAATCTAACTAGTCAATTAATTTGCATAACATTAATTAAACTTTGCATCAATAAAAATTAATAATCATTATATTTTGAATTAATATAATCTAGATTGTTTTAACATTTGACCATATGCACTAATGATTAACGAATAATTAAGAATTAAGATATCAATTTTTTAGGCTTAAAATGGCTTAATAAGCCTTAAATGTTAACTAATATTATTCATAGATTATACTTTCATAACATTTAAAGTAAAAACTAATTAATACAACACTGATTTTTATTTTAACTTTGGTCATTAGAAAATGAAGGATAATAAACAAAGATTTCTTCGTTAATTTAAATTGTTACACTTCAGTAATAATTTTATTTTAAACATAACTATATTTAAATTTTATTTTAAAACAAAATTAAATAGTTCTGTCTACTTCATCATCATCATCATCATCAGAGCCTTTATCCCAATAGATTGGGGTAGGCTATATGAACCAATATCTAAAATCACGTTAGATCGTCCATATGTATTCTCTGCCTCCATAGATTCCTATTCAAGGTCATTTGCTCATCTAATTCTAAAACCTCCATGTCTTTCCAAACTACTTCCTTCCAAGTCTTTTTCGGTCTTCCTCTAGTCTTAACCCTTCTCTCAACATCCATAGCCTCTATTCTCCTAACTGGAGCATCTACAAGTCTACGTTTTACATGTCCAAACCAACGTAAACGATTTTCACACATTTTGTCTTCGATAGGTACCACTCCAATCATCTTACGAATATCATCACTTCTCATTCTATCCTTTCTTGTATATCCACATATCCACCGTAACATTCTCATTTCTGTTACACTCATCTTTTGTGTATGTAGCCTCTTAGTCGCCCAACATTCACTACCATATAACAATATTGGTCTAACAACTGTCTTATAAAACTTGCCTTTCAACCATGTAGGAATTCCTTTATCGCACAACACACTTGTAGCACTTCTCCACTTACTCCATCCAGCCTGGATCCTATAGGTCACATCACCATCAATCTCTCCATCCATCTATATTATTGATCCCAAGTATCGAAAATGATCCCGCTTAGGTATCGCCACCCCATCTAACTTCACTACATCGTGCTCTTCCAGTCGGTTAGAACTGAATTTACACTCCATGTATTCAGTCTTCACTCTGCTTAGTTTAAATCCTTTTGATTCCAACGTTTGTCTCCATAATTCCAACTTTGTATTGATCTCCGCTCTAGTTTCCGCACATAGGACAATATCATCTGCAAACATCATACACCAAGGCACTTTATCCTAGATGGATTTTGTCAGTTCGTCCATAACTACCGCAAACAAGAATGGACTCAACGCTGACCCTTGGTGTAATCCCACCGTGATAGGAAACTCACTTGTTTGCCCCCCACCTGTCCTCACATGTGTCCTTGCGCCTCTATACATGTCCTTAATTAGTTTAATATATTTCAAAGGAACTCTTTTCTTCATTAAGGACCACCAGAGTACCTCCCTAGGCACTTTATCATATGCTTTCTCCAAATCTATAAAGACGATATGAAGATCTTTACCCATTACTCGAAAGCGCTCCATAAGTTGTCTAAGCAAATATATTGCCTCCATAGTTGATCGACCCGGCATAAAACCAAATTGATTCTCTGATATCTCTACATTCTTTCTTAATCTCCGTTCTATCACTCTCTCCCATAGTTTCATCGTGTGACTCATCAATTTTATGCCTCGGTAGTTGGCACAACTTTGAATATCTCCCTTGTTCTTATATAAAGGTACTAAGACACTTTTCCTCCATTCCTCTGACATTTTGTTAGTGTGCCAAATCTTATTAAATAGATTTGTCAACCACCTAACTCCTACATCTCCAAGGCATTTCCAAACTTCAATTGGGATGTCATCAGGTCCAACAGCTTTTCCATTCTTCAGCATCTTTAGTGCCTCTTTTACCTCTGTCTCTTGGATTCTACGCATAAAGCACCGATTTAAATCCGTAAGAGGCACCGAAATATTATCCAAAACTTTATTTTGTGCGTCATTAAATAATTTGTTAAAATAATCTCGCCACCTGTCCTTAATGTCATTATCTTTAACGAGAGTTCTTTGATGCTCATCCTTTACCCGAGCTTGGGACCGACTGCGTTAACTCACACAGGCGGAGTTTAGTTCTGTCTACTTAAATGCAATTAATCTTAATGTCCATAAACAATAAATAAGTTCAATTATCAGCATCATCATAACTTTTATCCCAAAAACGAGGTAGGCCATATGAACCAATATATAACCTAACGCTAAATCATCAGCATTAATTCTCCACCTCCACTCATTCTTATATAAAGTAATGTGTTCTTCCAACTCTTATTCCTTCATATCTTTATGGATTACTTATTTCCAAGTCTTCTTTGGTCTTCCCTAGCCTTAACCCTTATTACATCATTCATAGCCTCTACTCTTCTAACTAGAGAGTCCACAGGCTTACATCGTATGTGTCCAAATCAATGTAAACGACTTTCACTCATCTTGTCTTCAATAGGTGCCACTTCAACCTTTTTGCGAATATCCTCGTTTCTCATTTTATCCTTTCTCGTATATCCACACATCCATCACAACATTCGCATTTCTACTACACTCATCTTCTGTGTATACAATCTTTTAGTTGCCCAACATTCACTGCCATAGAGCAATGTTGGTCTAACAACTGTCCTGTAAAACTTGCTTTTCAACTATACAAGAATTTCTTTGTCACACAACACGCTTGACACAATTCTCTACTTACTCAAACCAGCTTGTATCCTATGGATCACATCCCCATCGATCTCTCCATTCATCTGTACGATCGACCCCAAATATCTAAAATGATCCCACTTAGAAATCGCCACCCCATTCAGCATCACTATGTTTCTAAAACAAGAAATAAGTTATTCTATTTAAAATTCAAACTAGGTGTATTGACATTATTACTTAAATGCTATACTTTAATTGCATTTTAGTTTATAATTACATTTTAGTTTATAATTATAATTAATTTTATCATGCAAGCAAAAAAATAATTAGTTTTATTAATTCAATTTTAAGCTATTATATATTGATCATATATTATCATTCAAATTAAACTAAAATTTTAAAGGACAAACTTTTGGACCTTTTAATCTTTTTCCCACCAAAGATTGAAGTTTACAAATTGAGAAAAAGAATAACATAAATATATGGCAGCAAAAAAAAAAAAAAGCCGTCTCAAATTTCCCACCAACTCGTGCCCCCTCCCTAATTCCCATTTCCCACCACTCCACATGTCAATTGGACTACACCCCCACATAAACTCTATTTTGGTTTAAATACCATGTATATTACGCTACGTTTGGGTAAATACTAGTAAAGAAAAGGAAAGTAAAGGAGAGGAAAGTAAAATAAATGATAAATGTACCCCTTATTTGGATTGGTAAAATTAATAAAGGAAAAGAAAATAAATGAATCCCAACAACCATTGTTTGGTTAAAAAATCAAAATGAAAAGATTCATTATAATACTTTTTTTTTCAAATATAACCTTTGTTTATTAAATAACATAATAATTTATATTGGTTATTTATTTGATTAAAAATAAAACTTTGGAATATACTAAGGTATTTTAATTTTTTGGTGGAAATATATTTTATTTCGTCTTCAAATTAGTCTAAGTGATAATTGCCACATTAGAGTCAATGTACCTACAGAGCACTTAAGCAACAATGCTCAAAAATAATAAAATAAAATAAAAAATAGATTTTGAAATAATAATAAAATGATAAAATCAGATTTGTGATCCAAGTAGAAATTAAAAAAAAAATGTGAATAAGCTATAATATACAAATAACTATAATGATTATTTAAAAATTAAAGAGAAAACCCCTCAGAATATAAGCACTAACTTACAATAAAATTTTTTTTACTCATTTCCTTTCCCTAGCATTTCCCCCAAGTAGGGGTAAATGAAAAATTGAACATTGAAGGGAAAGAGAGGGACGGATTCTCAACCCCCTTCCCTTTCCATTATTATTTTTTAAATCCTACCCAAACAAGGTAAGTAAGGGAAAGGCTTCCCTATTTCCTCTCCTTTCCTATCCTTTCTCTCCCCTCCCCTCAATCCAAACATAGCGTTTTAAACTGATCATGGTTTTGAAATGATTAAAACCTTAAGCGCGTTTCATAACCTAAATTTGCTTTAGATGTTTTTGTACTTCTCAAACCAAATACCCTATTTAAAGATTATTTATCTGAGCTTAAATTCAAGTCCAATTGTTGTTTTATTCTTTCCCAAAAATTAAAGTTTAATAAAAATGAGTGAAAAATGATAATTCAATAAATATATGAAAATAAAGCACAAATGAAATGAAGTTTAAGGGTTAAAGAATCCAAACAAATTGATTTATACAAGCTCGGTCCTTCCTTAAGGCAACTACGTTCTCTCTCTCAGCCTTCCTTGCCAAGGAGTTCTTCTTTGAAGCTTTTAAAATTTGTTTCTATGGAAAAGTCAACTATATTAAATGTGTAAATATCTATATCCCTAGAATTAAGGTTAGACAATTCCTCAATTATAGGGATTAGATTTAGACTGATTTAGTTTCCCATTTTACTGCTTAACAGTAGCTGTATATAATCCTTAGAAGTTGTATTATTCAAGTAAAATTCAGAAATAAAAAAATTCTGAAATTCCACATGGTATTAGAGTTTTAGGTTTTTTCTTGAAAATCAGTCACTTTTTCAGCCTTCATTACTGATTTTTTTTTACCTTAGGCCTTCATAGCCACTTTCTCATCAAGAACTTTTCTTTCTTGTCAAACCCTAAATCACCATATTTTTCCAAGAGCTGCTGCTGTTTTTTACCACCATGTCAGGTTTTACTTCAGTTGTAAATTCTACTCCTCGTACCAGTAGTTTGATCAAGAACTCTGCATTGGTCACTGCAGAAGCTAATGTTGGTGGACAAAATGTCCCTGATTTGCGTAAGATTGATGACAAGCCTCGAGTGTGGTGTGACCATTGCAACAAACTATGCCATACTCGAGAAACTTGTTGGCATATCCATGGAAAACCAACAAATTGGAAGCCGAAGTAGAAGCAGTCACAACCCTCTGCCAATGAAGCAAATATGGGTTCCTTCAGCAAAGAGCAGTTCGATCAACTCCTGAAACTACTAAAGTCCAATCCGACATCTAGTACATCTAATAGTTCATTGGCTCATTCATGTAGAAATCCATTAGCCCTATCCAGTGTCTTTAATTCTGCTCCATGGATCATTGATTCAAGAGCATTTGATCATATGACTAACCCGTCAAATCTATTTAGTTCATACACTCCCTCTTCTGGTAATGAAAAAATAAGAATAGCAGATGGTAGTTTTTCACCTATTACAGGCAAGGGTTCTATTAAACTTTCTGAAAGTATTGATCTTAAATCTGTACCTCATGTTTCTAAAATTGCTTGTAATCTTTTATCTGTCAGTAAACTTTCATGGGATGCCAACTCGTGTCTTACATTTTGAAACACCTTTGAATGCTCTCAAAAAATACTTCCCAACATTTCGTTTATACTCTGAGTTACCTTTAAAAATTTTTGGATGCACTTGCTTTGTTTATATTCCCCAAATTTTTCGATCCAAATTGGATCCTAAAGCTGAAAAATGTGTTTTCATTGGCTATGCTCCAAATAAAAAAGGGTACAAGTGTTTTAATCCTTTGACAAAGAAAATTCACATAACTATGGATGTCACTTTTCTAGAAAATCAACCCTATTTCAGCAAAAATCTTCTTCAGGGGGAGAATAAAGAAGAAGATAATTTTTGGAAATTCTCTACACCACTACCAAGCCTCATTGAGTCACCAATTCAGTCTATTAAACAATTTAAGGAAATGGACGTTAAAAATAATGAAAACAAGGACCCTCTTAGTCAACAGGTGCCAAGTATTGAAGAATCTGAAACAGGGGGAGAATTACTTCAAACGGATTCACATAATCCAAATATTGAGCTTCAGGTTTATACCAGGAGAAAGTCTCATAAAAATATTACTGATCCAATTATTTCTCTAGCACCTGTTCAGCCGGAATCTCTAAGGGATGGTCCTCCTCCTAAAACTCAAGTTAATCCTAAAATTGCTCCTTTAGTTTCTTCCCTTGAGTCTCCAAATATTGATTTTTCTGATCTAGATGTCCCAATTGCTAACAGAAAAGGAGTAAGATCATGTACCAATCACCCTATTGCAAAATATTTGTCGTATCAAAAGTTGTCCAATAACCACAAAGCATTCCTTTCAAATATTTCTAACTTGCATGTACCAAGATCTATTTAGGATGCCCTAGGTGATCCAGATTGGAAGTTAGCGGTGAAGGAAGAGATGGACGCTCTTGAAAAGAATGGGACTTGGGAGATTGTGGAGCTACCAAGAGGCAAGACAACTATAGGATGTAAATGGGTCTTCACTGTGAAGTGTAAGGCAGATGGGAGCATAGAGAGGTACAAGGCAAGACTTGTTGCCAAGGGGTTCACTCAAACTTGTGGCATTGACTACCAAGAGAACTTCGCTCCAGTTGCGAAAATAAATTCAATCCGGGTACTTCTCTCTTTAGCAGTTAATTTCAATTGGTCTTTACAGCAACGTGATGTAAAAAATGCCTTTCTTAATGGAGATTTAGAGGAAGAAGTGTTTATGGACCTCCCACCTGGATTTGAGAAAAACCTCGGAACCAACAAGGTGTGCAAATTGAAAAAATCCTTGTATGGTCTTAAACAATCACCAAGAGCATGGTTTGAAAGGTTTGGAAATGTAGTGAAGAGCTATGGTTATATTCAGAGTCAAGCTGACCACACAATGTTCTTCAAGCACTCTAGAAATGGTAAACTAGCTATTTTAATTGTGTATGTGGATGATATAATAATAACCGGTGATGATAGTGCAGAAATTGGAGAACTTAAGAGAAGGCTTGCACATGACTTTGAGATAAAGGATTTGGGAGCCTTAAAGTACTTCCTTGGCATGGAATTTGCAAGATCAAAGGAGGGTATCTTTGTTAGCCAACGTAAGTATGTCCTAGACTTGCTTAGTGAGACAGGAATGTTTGGTTGCAAGATAGCTGAAACCCCAATAGAGCCCAACTTGAAACTTCAGCCTGCTGAAACCAAAGATGTGGTGGATAGAGAGAAATACCAAAGACTTGTGGGTAGACTCATCTATTTAGCACATACGCAACCTGATATAGCTTTTGCAGTAAGTGTGGTAAGTCAGTTTATGCATTCACCCAGCTCAGAACACTTTGAAGCTGCCTACAAAATCCTAAGGTACCAAAAGGGAACGCCTGGAAAGGGACTGCTCTTCAAAAACCATGGACACCTACAAGTAGAAGCCTATACCGACGCAGACTGGGCAGGAAGTATTACAGATAGGAGGTCAACTTCAGGCTATTGCACATTTGTGGGAGGAAACCTTGTCACTTGGAGAAGCAAGAAACAGAATGTAGTAGCCAGAAGTAGTGCCGAGGCTGAGTTTCGTTCAATAGCCCATGGCATTTGTGAGGTAATGTGGATTAAAAGACTACTTGAAGACTTGAAGGTTTCTAATCCCTCACCGATAAAGCTCTATTGTGATAATAAAGCTGCAATCTCTATTTCTCACAATGTAATGTGAATTAAAAGACTACTTGAAGACTTGAAGGTTTCTAATCCCTCACCGATAAAGCTCTATTGTAATAATAAAGCTGCAATCTCTATTGTGATAATAAAGCTGCAATCTAAATAAATGCCCAACAATGTAAATAAATTCCAACAAAAGAAACAGATTGTCTCAAAATATTTAGATTTTATCTCTCACCATCCAGAAAATTTAATCCATCTCCCTTTTAAATACCCATTTTTTCAGAAGCCCACTTTTGTTCATTGCTTTTCAATTAGTAATTTGTAATTGCGTCCTAAAAGTTCTTGCATGTCTTATCATCATCACGAAAACCCTTATTAATGTTAATTTTCAAGATTACATAAAGGCTCTTAATTTAATTTTAAATTTAATTGCACTCAGTGTTGTCAATAGCGGCCATAGCGGCCGCTATAGCGGCATAGCGTAGCGGAAATTTAACTACCGCTACGACAACATAAATAGCGTAGCGTTTTTGTAATAGCGGCCAATAGCGGCCGCAATAGCGGATAGCGCATAGCGGCCAATAGCGGCGCTATTCTGCATTTTTGGTGAAATGTCCATTTAACCATATTTTTTTTTCTTGATTTAATTTCAGCCAATGATTTTATTGTATTTAAGGGTATTTAAGTCTTTTAAGCCTTTTTTTAAGATTAAATTTTTTTATTACAGCTCATTTTTACTGTACATAAAATTGTTTTAAATGAACTTTTTTTTATTAAATATTAAACTAAAAAGCAAAAACCTTAAATTAAATTATCTTATGTGACTTAAATTTACTTAACTTCATTTTGGTTTTGCCTGATTTTTATTAACTAGGCATTGATTGTAGAGAGCATGACTGACCTTTGTTTTTGTCTCTCTGATGTGAATTTCAGTAAAATATGGTCTTCTTGTCACCTTCATGACATTGAATTTGGATATATGGGAAACTGTAAAATCTAAAACATAGTGTTAGAATGTTGGATTTCCAATATAGCTAGAAAATTCTTTTTTGGGTTTCTTGAACATGATCCTAGTAGGACAGCCAAACAAGTTGTCTGCTTTCTTGGGATTTTGTTAGCTGAAAAGGATAAATAAAAGATAGTGGTCAAGTGGGAACTCCTGGGAGCCAACCTTGGTCTTAGCTCATCTATTTAGTGACTTATAGGCGGTTTTAAAATTTTATCTTTTAGTTGATTGTATGTAGCCAGCTAAAATTAGTTCTACAGTTTAAAATTGGATTAAGAATTTTAAAGGGAGCTGATTGAGAGAGAAAAAGGCATTATAGTGAGTTAGAATTTGGGACTTCATTTGTGTTTATGCTTGAGTTTTATCGTCTTATATGACTTCATTTAGAGTTTTATCATCTTATGTGACTTGATAACTTGTTATTTGCAATGGTTTTATTGGCTTGAGAACATTATTTGAATGCTTTGTGTAATTTTTATGAGCTATTATGGTCATTATTTTGTTTTCTATTAAATTAGATATATTTTTTATAAAAAAAATTTATGGCCGCTATTGTGTCAATAGCGGCCGCTACGCTATCCGCTATGCATTCATAGCGGATTTTGGCCTCACCGCTATTGTCCGCTATTCGCTATTGATAACACTGATTGCACTGCATATCCTCCATGTCCTACAAATATAAAAGAAACCATGGACTATAGTACCAAATAGAGAACCATATATATTCAGTGTCACCATTCAAAACAAACTTCTTAGAACAGCAAGAAAGAAAAAACAATGAATAGATCAGAATGCGTACAAGCTCTGGCTGAACATAACTTTCTGTGAAGGTATCAACAAAGAGGAAAGCCCACTCTGGAGAGCCTTTAGGTCCACCGGCAATTGTTTAGTATGTCTAACTTTCTGCATCAATGAAAAGAGAAGTCAATTTAGTATTTTACTGAATGATCCTTGGAAATTTTTCACATGCATTGTAAAAAATCAAAGTATTGTATTGAAAGACTTAAGATAAAACTGTACATAGGTACCCTATTTATATACAAAGAACTTCTAACTAAATACGAAAGTATATCACTCATAATCTTAGATATTATTCTAATTAATAGAATCTATAATCGAGTGATTCTCTAACCTTAATGCTAGGGATACACATATATACTGATTTCCTAAAATAACAAATTAATTAAAACAGTAGTTGACTTTCCAATAATATTCTTGACACTCCCTCTCAAGCTGGTGAATAAATATTGTCCATTCCCAGCTTGGTTACAATCTTGTGGAAGAGTGGATTGTTAAGTCCCTTGGTTAGAACGTCTGCTAGCTGTGATTCGCTTGGTACATAGGGTGTGCAAATGAGACCACTGTCAAGCTTCTCCTTAATGAAGTGTCTGTCAACTTCAATATGTTTTGTTCTGTCATGCTGCACAGGATTGTATGCAATGCTAATTGCAGATTTGTTGTCACAGTAGAGCTTCATAGGGCCATCCCACTTGAGTCTTAGATCTTCCAAAATGATCTTCAACCATAGTAGCTCACATACACCTTGCGCCATTGCCCGAAATTCTGATTCTGCACTTGATCTTGCCACAACATTTTGCTTTTTGCTCCTCCAAGTAACTAAGTTTCCTCCCAAAAAGGTGCAATAACCTGTGGTGGATCTTCTATCAACCACTGAGCTTGCATAGTCAGCATCGGTGTAGGCCTCCAAAGTGAGCTTATCACCTTTTTTGAACAAAATTCCCTTTCCTGGAGTTCCCTTGAGATAGTGCAATATTCTGTAAACTGCATGCAAATGGAGTTCCTTAGGGTTGTGCATAAATTGGCTCACCACACTAACTGCACAGGCAATATCAGGCCGTGTGTGGGATAGGTAGATTAGTCTACCAACCAGTCTCTGATATGATTCTTTGTCTATAGCATTGTCTCCCTCTACTTCTCCAAGTTTATGATTAGGATCAATTGGTGTGCTGGATGGTTTGCACGCCAATTTTCCCGTGTCTCGCAAGAGATCTAGGACATACTTTTGTTGGGATATAAAGATCCCTTGTTTCGACCATGCCACTTCAATGCCCAAGAAATATTTCAAGTTTCCTAATTCCTTAATCTCGAACTCCTTTGCCAAACATCTTCCCAAGTTCTGCCTTTCCTTTTCACTATTTCCCATCACTATGATATCGTCAACATAGACAATGAGAGCAGTAACTCCCTCTGAACCTGAGTGTTTTATGAATAAGGTGTGATCCCCTTGGCTCTGCTTGTAACCCATGGAATGCATTACCTTGGCAAATCTCCCAAACCAGGCTCTTGGTGACTGTTTTAGGCCATATAGTGCCTTCTTGAGCTTGCAAACCTTATTTGCAGCCATGTTTCTATTGAATCCAGGGGGTATTTCCATATAGATTTCCTCCTCAAGATCTCCGTGCAAGAATGCATTTTTTACATCAAACTGTTGTAAAGGCAAGTCAAAGTTAACTGCTAAAGATAGAAGAATTCTCACCGTATTCATCTTGGCAACTGGAGCAAAGGTTTCTTGATAATCTATTCCATATGTCTGTGTGTATCCTTTAGCCACCAGCCTAGCTTTGTACCTCTCAAGCGTTCCATCTGCTTTATGCTTAACTGTAAAGACCCACTTACATCCCACCGGTTTCTTTCCTCTTGGTAGCTCCACAATCTCCCAAGTATTGTTCTTCTCCAGGGCCTGCATTTCAACATTCATAGCATTCTTCCAATTTTCACAATTTAAAGCCTCTGATAATGTTTTTGGAATGGATACTGTGTTTATGTTTGTAAAGAAACTTCTATGAGACGGAGAGCATTTCTCAAAGGACACAAAGTGGGATATTGGATATAATGGATGTTTTGTGCACTCTCTAGTTCCTTTCCTAAGGGCTATGGGCAAATCAATGTCAGATAAGAAATCACTTTGAGGAGTAGAGTTAGAAGATATTACCTCATTTCCAGGATTTGAGTCTGATGATTGGTCCGGCCTTGGTTCAGGGGCTAGACTTTTCCTTCTTGAGTAAACCTGTGAGAACCGATTGTCAGTAGTGGCCTTTCCCCCATCTGCTTGTGAACTAGGTTGTAAGGAGGATTCATTTTGGGTTTGTGAAGGTGGAGGCTCAGGTTGCTCAATTGTAGCTTTAGGAGAGGTTTCGATCTCGGGTTGGAATTTAGAAGATGATGATGGCAAGTCAAGGAGAAAGAAGTCTCGATCCTTATCTTCCACAAATGTTGTCTCCCCCTGAAGATAAGGTTGAGTGAAATATGGTTCTGTTTCAATGAAGGTAACATCTGCGGAGATTAGGAGTTTTTTAGTAGGTGGGTGATAGCACTTGTACCCTTTTTGTGTTGAAGAGTATCCCACAAAGGCACACTTGATAGCTCTAGGGTCTAACTTTCCTCTATTTTGGCTGTGGACATGAACAAATGAGACACACCCAAATACTCTGGGAACAAGATGGTTTGTTATACTAAGACTTGGATAAAAATGAGACAATACCTCCATGGGACTCTTGAAGTTTAACACTCGGGATGGTAACCTGTTTATGACGTGTGGCTGTAAGAACTGCTTCCCCCCAAAGGTATTTTGGCACATTTTTCTGAAATAATAATGCTCGAGTAGTGTTTAGGAGATGGCCATTTTTCCTTTCTGCAACTCCATTTTGTTGTGGAGTAGAGACACAGGATGACTCATGAATAATACCTTCTTGTTGAAAATATGGGGAAAGTGTTTGGTTGAAATAATCTTTTGCATTATCTGACCTAAACCTTTTGACTTGGACCCCAAATTGGTTTTTTATCATGGAAAAGAAGTTTGGGAGGATATCACTCACATCAGATTTTGATTTAAGCAGAAATATCCAGGTAACTCTTGCACAATTATCAATAAATGAAACAAACCATCGTGCCCCAGAAATATTTGGAATTGTAGATGGACCCCATATATCACTATGAATCAACTCAAAAGGAAAAAGACTTCTTTTGTTATTGGTGGGAAAGGTAGCACGTCTGTGTTTTGCAAGTTCACATGCATCACAATGAAATTGCTTATCAACTAGTCCTTTGAACAAAGAAGGGAACATAATTTCAAGTGTTGAAAAAGAAGGATGTCCAAGCCTAAAATGGTGAAGCCAAATTGTGTCTTTATTGGTGAGGTTGTGTCCAGAAAGGTAGGTTAGGGGCTGGTTCCACTTACCAACTTTCGATTTCTCTAATTCCTCAAGATAGTATAATCCGTCCTTCTCCTTAGCACGTCCAATCATCATTCCCGAGCCCTGGTCTTGAAATAGACAATAAGATGGGAAAAAAGTTACTTTGCAATTCATGTCATGAGAAAGCTTGGATATTGATAAAAGATTGGTGGACAATTTGGGAACATGTAGGATATTTTTCAAAGTAAGGTTAGGACTGATTTTTATTTCTCCTACCCCAGCCACCGTGGCCAAGGAGCCATCGGCAGTAGCAATTTTCCTACTACTAGAACAAGGTGAATATGAACTAAAGTTTTGAAAGGAATGAGTCATATGATCTGTGGTTCCTAAATCAATAATCCACAAATGTTTAAAGGTTCTATCTGAGGCATTTAAAGCGTGAGAGGTTGGAAGTTTACCTAAATGTATCAATGAATAGGTACCTGAAGGTTTTTCGAGGATACTTAGGAGATTTCTCAGCTTTTCAATCTCTTCTTTGTTGAGACTACCCAACTCCTTTGGTGCTGCAGTGGTTGTTTCTGCAACTTTTGACATCTTTCACAAATCAAAACTTGCTGAAGGATAGGTGAGAATCAGGGATAAATCGGCAATGAAGGCCAAGCAACAAAGAGAAACCACCAATGATGAAGAACAGAGGAAAAATTCAGCTATGAAGGCTGATAAAAAAGAACACATGAAATACTCTGTTTTGTCTTTAGAAAACAGAGCAAAGACAACAGTGATGAAGGCTGGAACAATAGAACCAAAACCGAGCCTATAGAGATGAACAAAAACAAATTTTGGTGATGAAGGCTGGATGAGAAAATGGCTATGAAGGCCTAAGGCAAAAAAATCAGCAATGAAGGCTGAAGAAGAAACTGCAGAAAATCAGCAATGAAGGCTGAAGAAGAAACTGCAGAAATCAGCAATGAAGGCTGAAGAAGAAACTGATTTCCAAGAATAAAACCTAAAGCTCTGATACCATGTAGAAAATCAAAGTATTGTATTGAAAGACTTAAGATAAAACTGTACATAGGTACCCTATTTATATACAAAGAACTTCTAACTAAATAGGAAAGTATATCACTCATAATCCTAGATATTATTCTAATTAATAGAATCTATAATCGAGTGATTCTCTAACCTTAATGCTAGGAATACACATATATACTAATTTCCTAAAATAACAAATTAATTAAAACAGTAGTTGACTTTCTAATAATATTCTTGACATGCATCATACCTCCTGTGTAATGAAAAACAATTGATATGATATCTTCTCATAATAATGGAAAGCACCATCAACAACTGAAGGAGATATGATATGTCTCACAGATCCCCATAGGGTCGCACCGAGATGTGCAAGGAAAGTATCCCGAGCGACTGTGTAGTTTTGGAATTCCTGCACAGAAACAACTCAATTCCAAAGAATTAAAACTTTCTGATTTCAAGACAACCACAACTTGAATAGTAGTGCAGTTACTATAGATGATCCCCATGAGTCCTAAAGAAAATGTTATACTGGCATCTTTCGAGGAAATATGGGTACCTCATGAGCATCACTAAACAAATTCCAGTTCTCCATCCGCTTTAAAGCATCTATAGCCTTCCTCCGGTGGCTTTCATCATACTCTTCACCTTCAAATGACTGAAGCTCCTCTTTTAAATCCCGCATTCTCTCATCAAGCTCTGAAATAATAAATCTTGGAAGTGGATAAACTTACCAGATATTTCACATTAGAAACTTGCAGAATATAAAATTGCATAGCAACATAACTCTTACATAAAATCAATACTGAAACTAAAAAGATATTAAATTTTTATAAAACCATTTTTCCGAGCCCAACAAAACAATCAAACAAACTAATTAGTAAAACAAATATGTAACGAGAAACATTTAGTCAGTTAAATCCCAAAAAATGATTTTACCCTTCAGACTATATATTGTTCTAACAACTAAAAACAATTGACTGAGAAGTAAAAATATCATTGTCGAAACATGAGACAAACAATAAATCTTCATTGTAAACAAACTTGATATAATGGTCTAACTTAACATCAACCAACCAAACTAATAACCTATTTGTTTTGACTATTCGTGTTCCTTGAAGCACCTCTGCTGGATACATATTCAACACCTCAAAGAGAACACTAGTAGGAGGTATAACCCTCCAAATATAAGGAAAAATGAATAATGTCCCCAGTCCAAGCAACATATTTCATGACTCCCCTGGCAGATTTCCCAAAAAGCGAAGCACAAAAAGAAAAATTAGCAATTCAAGGTAGAAATAACACAAATCAACCTTCACAAAGAGCGAGCTTGACTTTCCTTCCTTTGCAATGCTTGAAAGCAAAAAGCTCATAGATATCAATCTCCGCTAGAAGAATATCAATTGCCTGATGATCTTTCTGCAATATAAAAAATGCAGAGTCAATTAAAGCAGAAAGCTGAAGAAGCCTGATAAAGAGAGAAACTTCAATTTCATAGTATCATTGAACCTCCAAAACCCATAGAGAAATTAGTTATCAGCCTAAGCTTATTTATTAGAACAATACGCTCCATTTAGGGATGAACAACGCATTGAGAACAAACACAAGACAATCCAAACAATGCCAAGAGAGAGTGTTTCAAGGGCACAGCAATGGATACAATCCTATGAAGAAACTAATTATACGCTCCATTTAGGGATAAACAACACATTGAGAACCAACACAAGACAATCCAAACAATGCCAAGAGAGAGTGTTTCAAGGGCACAGCAATGGATACAATCCTATGAAAAAACTAATAACTAATGACCGCCAAACCCACAGAAAGGTAACTGAGATACACCATGCAAGTGCCCAAACATCATAAAACCATATAAATTATGAGTTTTATTCATATCTTTCTCATTTATGTAAAACTTGTTTTAAGGAAAAAAGGAGTAGGGCGAAACATGAAAGAGAAAGTTCACTTTCTGGTACCACAATGGTTACATCAAGCAAATTTTATGTGTGTGTGTGTATATAAATATATATAATTTAGGAAGGGGAGCAAAAGATATCCAATATTACTACTTTACGGGGAAATGTGAGAAATTTCAATATCTGATGAGGAGAGGCTGAGCTGGAACTAGATGAACTCGTCCATAAGTATATGTACATTTATAAGTGTTCTACATAAATTAATTAATATATACACGCAGACACTAAATTTCTAGCACTTTGAATCCTTATTAAAGCATTGCAGACAAACAAAACCCTTCAGCTAGCAAAGTGACAAGATAAGAACTGTATATAAATTCCATTATAAAAGTAAAGACTCTCCCCTCAATTCAGATAATACCAGGATTTAGTGATGAATACAAAGCAACAGTTGCTACTGTTTGTGAGAGCATGTGTTTGATTAGTATCTGTGTATTCACATGACCATGTAAAGAAAACATACATCACCAAAAACAGCAAACTTTTCCTGAATTGCATCTTGCAAGCGGTCTTCAGCTTCATCTTCAGAAATTTCTACTTGCCACAAAGGAAAAAAATAAGTTCAGCTGGGGGGCAAAACAACAACAATAATAATACTGAAGCAACATGAGATGAGAAGCCCAATTTTGTATAATCTACTGAGCGACAGTTGACACATGACATTATAAATATTTTACAAGTTCCAATTTATTAAGCAGTTATCACCAAGACAGCAAGCATAATAAGAATCAAAGAAAATAAAATACAGAAAAAGGCCCACTAAGTTTCTGTAGCAATGCTAAACAAAAATACCGATGTTGACAAGCGAGAATTCAGTATCAAAATGGTCATACTAACAACAAAATAGCAGAGACAAATGTCAAAGAATTTACTGACAACAGTTGATAACAGCCCAGCATGATAATAGTACCTTCAACAGAACCTATGGTCTTTTCCACATTTGGCAAACTTAATTCTGTTCGCACACCTTCTCCACCAACAGCAGGTCCCCAGGAAAAAGGTCCAGCAGTCAAATCAATAAAAGCCCACCTGATACAGTAATAATAATACTAATAACATACACGTTATTAAGACAGTCTCCTTGTACATGCATCTTTGTGTATTGCACACACAGAGAGAGAGAGAGAGAGGGAGAGTAGGTGAGAGGGAGATATTTTGAAATTCGAACCTGTCCTTTCCAATCCATGTATCTGTTAGACATTCTTCATGGAGGTCATTGAAGTCCCCAGACTTCAATTTACTTTCAAGAAGAAGCTTCATATCTTCATTCTTCCCATTTAATAACTTGATATATTTATTATACATATATTAATAAAGGAAAATGTTAAACAAAAGTTGCAGATTGGTCAAAGTATAATGCTTCTTGATTGTGCATCAAACAGAAAGAAGTGAAAAACAAGACCAAGTACCTGTAAAACTTTGTTCTGAATTATTTCAGCAGTGCTCTTTCCTTGATACAACTTCTCAATGTTCACCAGTGCATCTAAACAAATATTGTACCATTCCACCTGAAAAATTATCAACCATAATTAAAAAAAAAAAACTAACTGAAATAATTGAGGCTCCAAGTTGCTTCCTTGTGAGCATCAAAATGTTATAACATGTGATTGTTTACTCTTCACAAAAGTATAAGAACTTAAATTTATTGCATCCTTTTGATCCATCAATATTCAGATATTCACATTGAGACAAGGTTACAAGAAATAAACTCAGATTACCAAGTTAAGGTCTAAGGAATGAAGATACACGTTACGATCATAACCAGATATCCACAATAATACAATAAAAAGAAACAGGAAGTATAGTTAGATAAATGCTGAGATTAGTAGAACAAGTTTGCAATAAATATACCCATATTACCACATCGAAGTCGAAGGAATGAAGCAAATACATTGCATTAGGAAAAGGGATTAGGAAAAGGGACAGACCGTATCAGTTTCCTCTGTAACTGTCCATGCAAACTTTGCCATCGGATGCTTCCCATACAAGGGTTTCTTAATATTATCAAGAGCTGCAAAGTATTCAGCAATTAAATATATTAATTCAGATAAAAACCTTGCAGGAAAACTTTAGCAAGAATCCAAACAACTGCAGAGAAAATAAAATTAAAGAAATTAAGAACCCCATAATTTCATACAAAGAACACTTCCTGGAATACTCCCTGACTGAAGGATTTTACTTTGCAGATTCTTATCCTGAAAAATAAAAGTTGAATTAAAGCAGCATTTCAACTATGAATGTACCAGGGAAAATGGTAACAGGCAGAAAGTAGTATGCTACAAATTTAAAACGCAAGAAAAGAACTTAACAAGTATAAAATTATGATAAACTCTATTTTAAAAAAATGAAAAGTGGTACATAAAGGACAAAGAGAATGGCAACTGGAACATATAAGGAGAAAAAAAAACAGAAAGTACCTCTTTCAGTAAAGTTATTTCTGACTCAGATAAGCCTCTCCTGCCAATCATTTTTTTAAAAGTAAAGATTAAGAAAGAAACAGAAAAGAAATAAATATATAAAAAGAAGCTGAATAATTGATTCAATAAATAAATGAGTTTAGGCATAAAAATTAGTTAGCTAGCAGAAGGGGTAACTGATCAATAATTCCATATAAACAAATAAATAAACAAGAAGCTAGATACTTTTGGTAAGTAGATAATGGATTAGAGATTTAGAGGATCATACTTTGTAATGATAAGTTAGACTGGCTACAAGTTCAATTGCATTGTAGGATGATTCCAACCACTTAAGGAGGAAGACCAGAATAGTTGTGAGGAAACATAAGGAGTGAGAAAAGAGAATGAAGAAAATGGAAAATACAGCACAAAGAATGGAAAAAAGACCGAAGAGAACTGAAAAGTTTACAAGAAGAGAGGCAATAGATAAAGAAATTGAGAGAAGGATAAAAAGCTTCCAGATCTGGCCCGGTAGATCCCGTGATTCTTTTTTTACAGCACCGCTTATTCAAGCCTAGATAATATTATTATCTTAGCTATAAGCCCATATAAGAGCTACAAATACAAATGGAAGATCTAAGCTACATTGGCTTTGGGTCAGCATTTGCCCAAATTACCAGTTAATACATTTATACTGGGCCAGTATAAATGCCTCAAGAGGAATGCTAGGGACAGTCACTTTGACAGTCACATTTCAACACTCTTCATCTTATTGAGCCACGTCACTTCTTAGTTTTACGTGAAGACCTGTTACCTACTGTTACAAGTTATTTGGAAAGTATTTTTTAGTATCCATATACTTCAACTTTTCAACATCTCACATGGGTAACTGGTCATCACGTAAAACTAGAAAGTGACATGGCCCAATAAGATTGAGAGTGCTGAAATGTGACTGTCAAAGTGATTACTCCTAGCATTCCCAATGACTCAAATGTTTGTGTCAGTCTAAACATATAGCCCCAAATTTACGGTAGCTTTGCATTCCCTATAATTTCAAAAGCATCCACATATAAATATCCCATTCACAGGCACTTTTCAGCCAAAAAAATGAGTCCAAAATCTTATAAATAACAATCAGACATCTAGACATATAGCTGTCTCAGATACCTATAACTGAGTCCATGTAATTTTGACAGATTTTTGTGATACCAGTGTCCTGGTAAGATAAAATGACCATGCTAAAAGCTATTTTTGAGCTAAAAACTGGAAAAGCTTACCTCTATTTCTACTCAAAACATAACATACATGCCATGACTTGTAACTTATGTAACTTATCGGTGACAAGGGGAAATTCATTTTGACTGTCTATATAATGAACTGCTAACATCAGATACACAAATGCAGATGAAAGAGGTAAAATAACAACCTATTTGTGATTGCATTAACCAATTAGCCAGAAATAATAGTCTCACTCTCAAAGTCAAAGGTTCAAGGAGATTGCAACTCCAATCAGTCCAATAAACATGTATGTACAGAGCAGCAAGAGTGAATGAGGAAGTAAAATACAGAAACATTACAATTTCCACAACATGAATTTAAGGCAAGACCAACTTCAAATGAATTCTAGTCATGAATAAAATGCTTTAGGCAATTGGTCCATCCTTTTTCCAGGTCCTAATATTTCTATGTTAAAAGGATGCTTGTCTTACTCAACAAATCTAGATTTAAATAGTAGTGCACCACATATTCCAATCTGTTTTATAAGCCTACAGCAACATCAAAAAAACTACAAAGTAGGGCAACACTAGATTATGAAGAAAGGGAAAGAACAGAATTTTACTCAGTTAATTGGTAAGAACCCTGAAATGTTAAGAGCAATAGCTAAAACTAAATGCAGAAGTTTGAGGGGCTAGTTCATATGGAAAGTTTTACAATTTTGGTTTTGTTTATCCTAAAAACTAAGGAAAAAAATATAAGCAATTTTCTTACTAAAATACGCACCGGTAACCATATTTAGCTCTTCTAGAATCACGACGAGGATTCAAAATGAAGATGTTATATGCATCTTCAAGCTGAAGGTATTCAACAAGGCTAGTGAAAAGAACATCCATCATATCCACATCTACTTGCCAAAGTGAATCAGTGTCATCCCTGTCAACAATGAGCCATATTATTAGTGAATGAAGCTAAAGACATGAAATTCTGATTAAAAAAAAAAACTAAACGAAAATCCAACCAAATTAGAAGAATATTTGATGAGACACTTCAACAGTTTACATAAAACAGTCTGCACAAGGAGACTATGTTCTTAGCCAGCCAGAGCATTTAATTATTGAAGGTTTTCATCAAAACATTTCATTGAATGTTTTCTGCATCTCACGAGATTTGAGACATCAAAAGTTCAAAAATATGCTAATACAGCTAAACTTGAATATGCCACACAGTGTAGAACACTGCTAGAGTAGGATCCAAATGGTGCAACAAAACAAGTTGCACTGATAGGTCACTATAAGTTAATAAATGTATTAGGAAGGCAATAATCTAGAATTTTATTTTCTCAATTGAATTATATTATAGCCTATGAGAAGGGTAGTGCACAAAGGACTTTAAAGATGTTTGAATGACCACGTAGTAACTATCTCCCGATTTTAGTGGTTGCCATGTGCAAATGGGATTTTTTTTTTCTAGTTAAAAGGCATATAAGTTAGATTTGAGTCCATATGTAGAATCACAACCACCCAAATACAAATAAATAAATAAATAAATCTTATTTAATTAACAAAAACAATCAAATAAAAGGGAATTAGGGTTAGGACTTGCTTCACCTGTCACCAGATACATCATCTTTGCGGGCTAAAACATTGATGGCACGCTCAAAGACGGAAGTCACCTTTTCACCCATTTGTATGGCATGGACAGAGAAACTGCAGAGAAGTTCATCAATGCATTACAATGATATGAAAATCTTAATTTAGATTTCCCAGGGAACATATCATGCCATTAAGTGTATAAATCAAAAATAAATTAATAAAAAAGGAAAGCATTACTTGTAATTTATATGACTGATGGTGGGAAGATGGTCATGTTGCATTTTATCTGTGCTAATTTTGTAAAATGGAGTGATCAGTTCTCCAATTTGTCGAACTCTTGTATGAGCAAAGATGTGATCTATTTTGGTGAACCATCGCTCAAGTTCTTCTGGATGAAGCTTGAACTCTATTTACAAATAAACACAAAAGTGATCAAGGAAATGAAATATCAGAATTACAGGCATTATTAAAGTGAAAAAAAAATGTAGCAAGTGAAGTGAAAAACAAATTTAAAAGTTTGAAATACCTTGGTTCCCCTTTCCTTCAAATCCTATGAAAATGAAATTGACAGGAACCGGAAGGTACATAGAATCTACTTCCATAAGGTTTAGGTAATTTGCAATGTTGCCTGAAAAAGTGAGAGAGACAAATGGTGAATCCTGAAATTGAAACGTTCGAGCAAATTCAACACCAAATAAATGCACAATTTTGTTCAATTACCTGCCCTGGTGTAATTGTAAACACCCTTTTCAGAATGGCTTTTGGTTTCTAAATCATCGAAATCTGAAATAAAAAAATAAAAAAAAACCCTGAAAATAATTGAGAGTAAACTTTAAGGGGAAAAGGAAAAAAGACTCATAGTTACCTCCACGTATAACAGCCTCACTCCAAAACCTACTCTTTTCTTTAAGATTGAACAAAGAAAAAACCGAAGACGAAGAAGACTTGCCACTCTTACGACTTTCAACTGTGCCGTTTGCTGCCAACTGATTATTACCATTCCCAAATCAATACACGAATAATACTAATAGAATCTTAAAACAAAGAAAGCAAACCCTTTTGAAATTACCAGTAAGATCATACAAACAAGGGGCACAGATCTAATTCCATCCATCTTCATTTCCGGTAGGATTCTCACTCAGTCCACGCTGACCTGCCCTGCCCCGCCCTGCCGCGCCCAGACGTTTTCTTTTTCTTTTTTGCTTTCTTTTTATGTGAATTTATTTGCCCAGGAGGATCAAAAAGTTGGAAGATTTAAACATAATTTTTCGGCTCTGCTCTGGGCTAGTTTAAAAGGAGGATGAAATTGATTTGGGTAAAATAAAATATAAAAATAAAGTGAGAATACTTACAAAACCAGTGAAATTCGCCGCAATAAAATTTAAATTTTTATTTTTTTGGTATATATAAAATTTAAATTAAAATAAGTAAAACATGCAATCACAACTAGGATAACAATGGGTACCTTATAGTATTACCCAAACTATTTAAGTAAAGTTAAAGTAGTATATAATTGGGTTAGGATAGGGTTCGGATAGTCAAATTATTACCTGTTACAGGTTCGGATAGAGTTCGGGTAGTTATCTTAGGGTATCCACTATCCGAATCGATTATAAATAATAATTAATTAATACAATATTTATATTTTCTATATATAAATTATTCATTATTAATGTTGTATTTAATTAAATTAAGTCATTAAATATCATAATTATGATTTTTAATTTAATTTATTTTTATGAGTTAAATTAAATTAATTAATTTAATTTTTTTAATTAAGTTATTCCAAAATTGATTTTAAATTTAAATTTGAAAATCAAACTTTGACTTAATAAATGAGTAGTTAACGGGTTCAGGTAGTTAAACGGGTATTTTTTATTTTATAAGGTTAAGGTTCGGGTAACATAAATCAAAATAATCAAGTAGTTAATCGGGTTCGGGTATTATACATATTAATCGAATTCGAGTTCGAGAACCCCAAATTTAGTGGATACACGACCCGTTTACATTCCTAATCACAACAATGAGGATGAGATAAAAAATAATAAAAAAATGATAATTAAAGAGATTAGATTAAAATTTGTATAAAATAATTTATTCTATTCTAAAAATTTGTATAAAATAAAATTTATAATAAAATATTTAATATTTATGAAATACTAAAATTATTTTTAATAAAACTATAATTTTAATAATAAATTAAAATTGTTAAAATTATTTTATATCAAATAATACTTTTGTTATTAGATATTTAAAAAATATTTATATTTATTTTAATACTATTTAAAATTTAAAATCTTTAAAAATAAATAATGATAGATTATTTTATATTAAAATAATATATTTAAGATTTTAAGTAAATAATTAATAATTATATAATTAAGGCAAAAATATCATATAATAATTTATTTATAAAATTTATACATACTTTTTATAATTAAAAATATTACAATAAAAAATAAAATAAAACTTTAAAATAAAATAATAAAATTCAAAAGAAAAAAGAAAATGCATGAAAAAAGGTTAAAAGATGTAAAAGTTCACCACTACTAGAGATGCTTGTGGGCCATACCGTGTCACAACCCGAAAACTGTGATGTGTACTTATCACTTTCACTTATTACAAATTACCAATTTGTTGAACTAAATTTTTCTTTTTTACTTTTGTATTCGGTGTCAATGTCACTTCTAAACTAAATTTGCATTTCTCAATTCGATTTAACTTTACATTTACCATTTAATTTTTTATCTCTTAATACAATTCAATTTGATTGATACTTTAATTCAATATTAAATTGGTAAAAGAAAAAAGTCGAAAACTCCCCCTTATATATAATCGATTTTTCCCAGTAATTAACCTGCAAAATAACAGCTATTCTTAACAACATCTTTCAATCCCAGAATCCACATTCTATATCACCATATACTTAAACATACTTCCAAAAATCATCAGTTAAATATATGGCATTCAGCAAACTCATATTTGTCGTAAATTATTCATTCCTCATATCGCACTTGATAATCATATCAAACTATAATAATCTAGAACGATCCTAAGTTATATTCCAAATAATTCCATGAGCATATACTGTGCATCTTAAATGTCATATAGGATAAACAAAATGACCATTTTTATACCTTAAGCGAAACAAAAAAACAACACTCGGAGGACTTAGACTAATATCGCTAATAAAGATCGTCCCCAAGGCCTTGCACCAAAACTCCAAGTGTGGAGTTTAGCTCGTATGATCTGTAATATTGTTAGAAAGGGGTGAGCAAAACCATGACTCAGTAAGTAGTTTAAATAAACAGATACTAGGCTCATGTCAGTCTATATGTACGTGAATGCATGGTAGCAAATAACATGACATAAATGTATAATGTTGCATTCTGTACACTGGTGTATCTACATGAATTCTCATTCAAGGCTAAAACTGTGCGGATATTAATCAGCAAGATAACTTGAGTATCTCACTATTCGAGTCTAAATATGATACCTGAAAATACAACCATTTGACTCGATGCCATAATATCATCAAACTAATCAACACTACAAAATTTACGTATGCTTAAAGTTGAAAACTGGATTCTAATACATTTAGTTCGAACGGATAATCATACGAAAAATTTAAAGTCAATAAGACTTGGTATGAATCCTTAAGTACTAAAACAATTACTGACCACAAACGGATTTCGGATGCACTTACTTCAAAGCAGAAAATAATACTAAAAACTGATAATCAATCACTGTAAGCACGAGGCCTTAAAGTACTGAAAACTGATACAGATATCAAAACAGTATTCTGATGCATTTTATTCAAACAAATAACTTTACAGAAAATTGATAATCTATCAAACTAGGCATAAAAGTGTTGAAAGCGAATACTGATAGAGTTTAGGCATGAATCCTTGATAACTGATACTGATATTGATGTCCATCCTAACTAGTGATGGAGTAGGTGTCGCAAGCAACACAATACCTATGGCCATAGATTATACTCCAATCTCGCTGATCAGTCGAGAATTGGAACTTGTCTGCTAATTTTCTAAACAAGCCTGATGATGCCTAGAGCTCGAGGCTTGTAAGGTGCAGATATTGATACTGAAGGTCTAGAGCACAAAACTCAATAGACGGGTAATAGAACCTAGAGCAAGCTCAATAGGCTCAAGTGACCCGAAGGTCAATGGATATGCCTACACTCGAAAAACATATCGAAAAATAGCTTTCTTATGTAGCTGTGTACTAACGAGGATTCTATCTTATTTAACAATTTTCCATGTCAATGCATATATGCCATTTATTTAATAAACACTCGAAAACATTAAATCATAACAATAGCAATTCGATACATTATTTTTATGTAAACATTTCAATCATGAGGTAAATACAATATTTTACATTCAAACGTTTCATTTCATATAAAAGAAGCCTTAAAATCATTCATTTCAGTTCACTTTGATAAAACTTTAAGTGGAGATAGATAACATTCCTGTAGAATCATGCACATTAGAGTTCCCGTGAGAGACATTACATTAAGACATATGACCATAGTCAAGAGTCCACAGAGTGAATTGATCAGGTGATTACTGTGGGTGCTGAAGACATGATCAGTGTTAAATAGTAAACATTACATTGCATTCGCATAATTACCCAAAAAGGCAACTACGGGAGCTAACAGTCTAAACAAAAAACATTTATCATTCAAAAGCATAGAAATCATTCCATCAAACCACATCTTCAGACAGTCCATAAACATTGTAAGTAAGCAACAATTCCATTTCAAATATAAAAATTCAGTAAATATTTTTGATGCCATAATCAGAGTTCAAAATATTTTATTTACGTATAAACATATATCTAAAACATACAGGTAACTTAAAACGTGTAAAAACAATTAGGAATCTATTCGGAAACTAAGTTACAAATTATGTAGTCTTAAAACCTAACCTCTCTTTTTCACTCATTTCTTCCCATTCATTCTACTTCGGTGGCTAAACTAATTTGCTAATAAAAGTAGAAACGATTTAGGTTTGTTTTATGAAATTTTTGCAGCATAACGATACAAGTAGCCTAGTTCTCCTGCACTAAACACATAGTTTATATATCTCATAACCAACCAATAATCCCAATGCAATATGGTATCTCTTAAGCTATTTTATATACGTTCCTTACCACTAATACCGTAGTGCCAATTAGCAGCTTGCAGCACTCAAAACGGATAAGCAAGCATATATTTGTCTATTGCTTCTTAACCCTCCTTACTCAAAGCTGCAAAACAATATCAAAACATCATTAAAACTTCACATTCTTTTATAAAGAACATTATATACTTCATAACCTTCCATAATTCCTAATACAACGGCAATTCTGATCTAATTCCTAACATGTGCTAAAACTACAACTAGCATCAAATCACCTCTTTTCTCGAATATAACTTCTCCAACAGTCTTATATTCGTTAGTACAATATTCTAAGACCATCAAAGTAACAATTAAGCATGGTAAGCCCCTTATTTAGGCTTGGTTGAATGCTCTCTATTGTGCTACACTCTTTATTTCGTCAATTTAAAGCAATATACGTATTCTACTCACTACATACATTGAATCTACATCATTTATACATTGAATTACACCTTTTCCATGCACATGGGATCATGGTTGAAATCCTAGGAGAGAGATTCACTAAGCTCCAATTCAATCTAAGGCTATATTCATGCTTAAACACCTTAAATACTTCACAATCTATCATTTAAATTCAATGGAATTCAAGCTTTCCCTCTCTTACCTTGAGGCTGAAATTGATGGGAGAAGATTCACCAAGATTTTGGCCACTCCAACACTTGATTATGGTACTGGGGTATAGAGCTCAGAGAGCTGAACAAGTTTAGTGAAAGAACTTGACAAATTAGCAAAATGCCTTTAATACATAATGAAAATTCCATCCATGTCCTTTACTTTCTAATTTATGTATAAATGCTTACTTAAACTTCTAAATATTTTATTTACTCATAAAATATGGGTATTCTACACATTCTAATCATTGGTTAAGCTTTTATCAGGGTTTGGCTGTAACGAAGGTGAAATTACCAAAATATCCCTAACGGTATAATCACATAATTTTTAACTTTCGCTTGTGATTCAGTTGTCAAGTTGACATGACATGAGACTACTTCACACTTAGATTTATTTATGACTGTCAGTTGATTAAAAGTCAAATTGATTTGACCATTATTCACAAAAATTTTTCTGACATATGAATTTAATCGTCAGTTTTGAATTTGTTTCACGTTTTTCGAAACATGCACAAAAAGAAAAATTTTGAGATATAGAATCTTACAATCTCAGTATTTGGCTCCGAATATCAGCACCATGAAGTTTCACTTCCATCGAAATAGGGAAACTCTGTGGGCCTTGCCACCCTATTCTCCTTTACAACTATAAATCACAAGGCATTTAAATAGTAATCAGATTCTTTATTCCTCTAACTTCATGTAAGAGCCTCGCCCGTCTCACCAAGCCGTCAGCGAGCATCCCCTAAGCATCCTCAACACGCCCCAGGTTTACTCTTACATCGTCAAGGCCTTGCCCGTTCTAGAGTCCCACACTCCCCAGGTTTGCCTTGCCAGCATGAGTTGGGCGGTCGCCCATCAGACACCATTCACGTATTGTTCGCTTTGGCGGTCTTCCACCTCACAACTTTGTCCCAAGGCTCCTGAAGAACTCAGGATTAATACCTTGATCGCGTTTTTAGAGACTCAAACCTTGGCACCCTTAAGTACCCGAGCCTTACACTCATGTTACCATCGAAACAAACACGCTCAAGGCATTAATCCTGAGTTCTTCAGGAGCCTTGGGACAAAGCAGTGAGGTGGGTAACGCCAAAGCGAATAATATGTGAATGGTGTGTGATGGGCGACCACCCAAATCACGCTGCCAAGGCAAACCTGGGGAGTGTGGGACTTCTAAGGGATGCTCGCTGACGGCCCACTGAAATGGGCGAGACTTTGACGATGTAAGAGTAAACCTGGGGCATGTGGAGGAAACCTAGGGCATGCTCCCCGACGGCCTGGTGAGACGGGCGAGGCTCTTACAAGAAAACACACGTTTTTATTGTAAGAGCCTCGCTTGTCTCACCAGGTCGTCTGTGAGCATCCCCTAGGTGTCCCACACACCCCAAGTTTACTCTTACAACATGAAGGCCTCGCCAATTCCACTGGGCCGTCGACGAGCATCTCCTAGGCGTTCTCGCCCCAGATTTGCCTTGATAGCGTGAGATGGCAGGTCGCCCATCACACACCATTCACATATTGTCCCCTTTGGCGATCACCCACCTCACGGCTTTGTTCCAAGGCTCCTGAAGAACTCAAGATTAATGCCTTGAGCGCGTTTTTTGAGGCTTGAACCTTGGCAACCTTAAGTACCTGAGCCTTACACTCATGTTACCATCAAGCAAAATATGGAGCTATGAAAGAATGAGCAGAACCTGGGTCAATTAACACGATAGCTTCAAATTTAGCAACAATAAGCTTACCTTTAGCAACTGAAGTAGCACCCTCAGCAGATGCCTTGTCTAAGGCGAAGACACGCCCCTGAACCGCAAGCTGCTTACCTTTATCAACACCTTTTCCTTTGTCACTCGTTGGCTGCTCAGTAGACTTGGCAACTGATTTCTGATTCGGACAATCTTTGGCATAGTGTCCCTGCTTACCACACATGAAACTCCCATGGTTTTCAAAACACTAGTAAAAATCATTTTTGAGCTTTAAATATACAAGGTTTTCAACTTATTTCAAAGTCAACTCAAATTAGAGACTTTTAAGCTAAACAATATGCAAGTCGTTATAAAAACTCAAGTGTAAAACAACTTGCATAAAAATATGTTATCTGTGAATGCATGTGCGTATCAATGGAAGCTTCTCTATGCATATTACACTACTACTAAGTGTACTCTAATACGAACCATGCACATATGTACTTAACTTATGTAGATACATTGGCAGTTTCATATAAGAACATCGAAAACTAGTGTCACACAACATGCAAACTTGGCTGGCCACAACACACAACACAAAGAACAACATTTCAGTTCCAGCCCAAGCAATTTCTAGATTCACAAATTAAACTTTTTTTTTACATCTTACCTTAGTAGCTTGATCACTGACATTTCATCCCATAATTCATAAGCTAGCTTAATTATAAAGGAAACTTAATTGATTCCTACGAAATGGTACTAGTAAAGCTTACTTAACCTACTTACCTCGAGGCTTAAAATTTTCCTTCTCAAGCTTCAAAGTCTGTACTCAAGCCTCTACATTGCTCAAATTCACTACACAAATTTTATTAACATTTTTAATAACTCTTCGTTATTATGCTTAATCATGCACCAAAACAAGCGTCTTAGAATCACAATTTATTTCAGCTTACTACTAAATCCAAAACCGACTCCTTATCATCATTCGAGATATACCGATAAATTCTCATCCTTATTCATATATATTTAAACATATATACATATATACATATATATATATATGCTTATATATATGTATATGTTCTAATGTATATAATTGCTCATCCTATTCTTTTTCCATATAAATATTCATTCTATATATATGTGTATATATATATATATACGTATATATACATTTTTAATACACACACACACATATATATATCACCATAGTGACATATGCATATTAATCATCATGATATATATATATACACACACATCCGCATCCCCATTCCTATCCTTTAGCATATTCATACATTTATCTCAAATCAATTTATTTTACCTTAAACTCCATTGATTTCAGCCTCAAGCAACTGCCTACAAACCCAACAAAAGTCTTGGCCTAACTCAACCACTCAAAACACCACTCAAGTCAGCCTTTGCCGCCCCTGTTATAGCCTTTGGAAGTGTTCTGTTTTGAGTAGCAGAAATGGGTCCTTGACTAGTCTGGTTAGCTCACATTCTTGTTTCCAACACAGCTTTATTCAAGCTCAAACCACAGCCAACCCTGAGCTACCACTAACCCATCAAAATAGCCACCAAAGTTGCACTTAACACCTCTTTCTCAATCAGCACAGATCTAACCACCAAAGGACCTTTCACAGCCTTCCAATCGGTTCCAAATGCAGCCACTGATCAGCCTTTTATTCAACCATTTCCAGCACTCAAGACGCCCCTCTTGTGTGCCTTGTTTCCAGCTTTGTTTCACTCCTCAAATAAGCCACGATCTGCCCTAAAAAATTTTCACTTCCAGCCTTTAAAATCTCTTATTACAACCCTTTAAAACCCAGCTCTTCTAGTGTCACGACCCGAAGGCCGCGACTTTCCTTTATACTTATACTTTTCTTAGTCTACAAATTTATGGACTAAATTTTTCTTTTTCATTTTAAGGTTTGTATTCGGTGTCAGTGTAGTTACTATACTATCTCGGTGACCTATAGTTATTCCATTTAAATATTTAACAACCACGAAAACGATTCTTAGTTACATCCCAACTTGTTAAACAGAATATGTACTGTGCATCAATTTAAGTCTTACATGTAAACAAGTATTTTATAAGAAACATATACCTCGGAAGACTAGTACTAAGTCCATATACCGTCTCCGATGCCCACTGAGCAGCTCACATGGCAGATGTTAACTTCAATAATCTGAAAGAGATGAAATTTAGTGGGGTGAGCAAAACCACGGCTCAGTAAGATACTAATATAAATACATGAGTAGGATTACACTGTCTTAAACTGCAATGCTTAAAACTTGTAAGGATGCAATTACAGTTAATCCTTTCTCATCGATACATCTCATTATCACTTCTCATTTTCACTTTTCATTTCATAATCATACTTTGGTATGCTATCATCCCATATCAATTCTCATATTTACTTTTCATTTCATAATCATATTTTTGTATTCTATCATCTCGTATCGATTCTCATATCATCTCTTATTAATTCTCATATCATCTCTTATCCATTCTCATATTGTGGATCATGATCACGGTGGTACGAAGTCATAATTCTCTTCGTGTATTTCTATATTAATGTTTCATATCGTATCATGACATCATATAGATAAAATATCGTTACCACCGAGTCATGATACTCCTCATATATTCTTCATGTTTAATTGAGATATCCTATCGAGTCACTTTACATTTAACAATCATATTCCCGTCTTATATTAATTCATATCACCTATCGTGTAGGAATTTATGATCATGATAGAGTAAGATCAGAATTCTCTTCATATCTATCATATGTTCATGTATCATATCATATCATGTCAAGGTTTAATATGCAATTATGTAACTTTACTGTATAAACCGCTATCATCTCTAATCGTGTCATATGTACTTTAGAACATGCTCCACGTATGAATTTTCAATTCATTCAAGTCTACCTTTATGGCATGATAAAAACATGTTCAATTTCAATTCATGTATTCATTTTCAGAGCATGTCTAAAACATGTGGGGTTTTAAAACATTTTTCATATACTATAAATCATATCAGGTTTAGAGTTCATATCAAATCAATCTATACTCTAAATCGCATGTCGTTTCAAATTCGACACAAAATCGTATATAAATCATGTAAGTGTCGAAATCATTTATCATATACTTTTAAAACATATACTGTAAATCATATCAGGTCTAGAGTTCATATCAAATCAAACTATACTTTAGACCGCATATCATGCCATGTTCGACACAAAATTACATATAAATCATATAAGTGTCGAAATCATATCTCATGGACTTTTAAAACATGTTTAAAACATGTACTGTTTCAAAACATATTTCATTTTAAATCTGTTTCATGTACAGTATAAATCATGTCAAGTCTAGAGTTCATATCAATAAAGTCATACTTTAGACTTCATATCATATCGATTAGAGACTAGGCTAAATCCCTATCATCTCTCTATCAATAAAGACTTAAATCACTGTAGCTAGCAGTGAAAATCATGTCATCGTCCCCTGGAAACCAACTAGGACGCTATCTATGGCCATAGACCTCATCTCTCTCAGCCCCACTGATCAGGCGTGACTGAGACCTGTCCACGACTATTGTCGGACAAGCATATCTGCCTAATGAGCAAAGCTCCAATTAGGCGGTTTCCACTATGCTTTATTGAATTTAATTCTCTTATGGTGCCTACAGTCTCATAAAACATTTAAATCTATAGCTTTATTTTCAATATCATGTAAAGCATATGGTAAAATTGTGTATGATATTTCATATATCAATATATATATATCTACCATATACTTTCATTTCAAAACAAATCAATACTTTTCAGTATTCATATAAACATTATTAAAATGTTTCAAGTTGCAAGAAAGCATGCTTAAATGCGATGCTGTAAAACATTTCAGTATGCAACTTCGGTAATATTTTCATCAAATACAGAGAAGCGATTCATTCAACTTTATCGCCATCAACTATTCGATTTCAAGATTTTCTTTCTATCAAATCAGTAAATCACTATTTAATTCATTCACTATTCATTTAATTTAATATTCAACTTGCTCAATACTCAATTCATTCGAAAATCAAATCACTTGGTATTCAGACCATTCGGTATTCAATATCCTTTCTCAATCTCATCGACTATTATAATAATCATTTATACATCTCATCATCAATATTAGGATCGCTTCATTTGTATGAATCCTCTAAGTTTCTAAAAGCATTTAAACATCAGTTTCTAAATAGTCATCAAGTTACCGAAATTATGCAAATAATAATATCATCATTCAATATCTGTTCCAGAATCGACATCGAGGATAACAGAATCACAAAATCGATAGTCACTTATCAAATCCATCTATGATTTGATCTATTGATACATGTTCATCATTTCCGATTTGAGGTTCAATTTCATTTTCTATCACAAAATCGTATCTAAATCCTCAAATCAATTTTCATATGGCCTTTATGATTTTATCCGAACTTATGCAATTGTCGATCTTATTATTCAAGATCTATTCTAAAGTTATAAGCACAATCATCTTTTCACATATTTATCACTCATTTCTTTGAATCCATAATTGATCGGATTATGTCGTAATTCAATCTCCATTTTGATCTCTCGAGTTTGTCCATTTTATCACATTCGGAATTATTTCAAAATCATGAAACCGGACTCGATAAATTCTGTAAATCATTACTCCGTTAATAACTTCACAATCCAATCATTCGACCATCGAAATTTCAACTGTGATCTTCTCTTCCAAGCTATATCATATAATTATCATCACTTTTATCCGCGATCCGTCTAATTAATAATTCCACCTCAATCTCAACTTGATACCATTTGTGATATTAAAATTACTTGATTTATCGATTCTATAAGGTTTAAACCATGTAATTCACCACATTATCGTTTTTAATGATCTATCTTCTCATCGATTTCAATATCAAACATTTTCGATAATACCATAAAATCCTTTCAATATTTATTTTCAATAATTATCTCCAAGATTCCATTTATGTGAGAGACTTAATCTTTTTCCTCAAATATTTTCGTGGAAATTCCGGCAGCATAACGGCTTAATTTCCTCTAAACCTCCTGCAAGGAAATACAATTTATAATTGCAGCCGTTGATTCTCATCAATTTTTTTTACCTCTTACTAAGACCCCCACCATCAATTGTGGTTCTTCTTAGTATTTTTAACATCAATTAAATCAATTCATCATATATAAAAAATCATAATTCCATTAAAATCATTCCATCATAGCATTATATAAGATCATAAATCTCACATACAATATAATGCTACTAATGCTTTATAAAAGTATCTTACCTATTCGCTAAGCTTGGCGCACTTTCTGATTTTTCGAGCCTTGTCGAACTCCACCATTCGTCTCATTTCCGTTTTGCTACAATGTCAATATTAATGCACTACATCAATATAACCATAAATTATTCAATAACATCAATAATTTATTTTTCCTCAATTTTTCTTACCTTTTCTTTCTTCTTCTTCTTCCTTTTCCTTTTTCCTTTTTCTTTTTCTTTTCTTTTCTTTTTTTCTTTTTCTTCTTTTTTTTTCCTTTTCTTTTCTGTTCTGTTTTTTTTTCTTGCCTGAACCGATTCGGACCGGTTCAGGCCGGTTCGGGCCGGTTCACTTCTGTTGGCCGGTTCGCCTCTTCCCGCCGGCATCACCGCTGGTTCACACCCTCCACAGCTAGCCGCGGTTGCAGGGATGCCGGATCTGGTCTCGGTTTCCCCAGCGACGGCGCCGGCGGTGACGGATCTGGCGGTGGTTTGCGGCCTCTTTCTCCTCCTCTTTTCTCCCTCTTTTCTCTTCCTCCTTGTGAAGACCAAGAATTTTCTAAATAAATATAAGGTATCCGAAAAATTTAATTTGGACAAAGTGAAATCCAAAACTTAATAAGAAATAAAAATATGTAATTTTATATATTTATATAAGGTTATTATATAAATATATTTTTAAATAAATATATATATTCATATATATATGAAATATATGCACATATCGTACGTTGAAAATACTCTTTGATACCATAAAATGAATACGTATGTATTTTATTATACATTTACGTATATATATGATATACATATATAAAATATATATATGTATAATATTTTAAAATAAAGTGTGTATATATATGTATATATATTTTTATATGAAATATGTATTTACATATATAAATATAAAATATATGAAATATATATAGTAAATTAAATTAAAGTATATATATACAAATGATTTGTATGATATATAAGAATTTATATAAATATATTTAAATTTGTAAATATATTTATATAATTTAAAAAAAAAACAAAAAAAACAAAAAAAAACACATGGGAATCGGGATAAACCCGATTCCCTTATTCTCTTCTCTGTTGAAAAGCAGAGAAGAGAAAAATGGAAAGGCCGGCCGACGAGAGAAGAAAAAGGGGAGAGAGGAGAAGGTGGCCGCCGGCCGAGGAGGGGAAAGAGAGGCCGGCGACGAAACGGAAAAGAGAGGAAAACGGAAAAACAGAAGCAAAAAGGGAGGCAAAACCCGAGAAGGAAAAGAGGAAGTGGAACGGCGGTGCCGGCCAATCCGGGCACCGCCATCGACACCAACGCCACCGGGGAAGACCCACGAAGGACAAGGTGGCCACCGGCGGTGAAGGAAACGGCGGAGGAAGGAGAAAAGAGGAAGGAAAAGGGGCGAAACCCACGGACCCAGATCCGGCACCGTCGCCGGTGATGGGGCAAAACCGAGACCAGATTCGGCCTCCCTGCAACCATGGCTAGCTGTGGAGGGTGCGAACCGGCGGTGATGCCGGCGAGAAGAGGCCGAACCGGCCAGCAGAAGTGAACCGGTCCGAACCGGCCTGAACCGGTCCGAACCGGTTCAGGCCAGAAAAAAAAAACAGAACAGAAAAGAGAAAAAGGAAAGAAAAAGAAAAGAAAGAAGAAAAGAAAAGAAAAGGAGAAAGAAAAGAAGGAAGAAGAAGAAGAAGGAAAGGAAAAAAAAAAGAAAGAGACCGGTTCAGGCCAGAAAAAAAAACAGAACAGAAAAGAGAAAAAGGAAAGAAAAAGAAAAGAAAGAAGAAAAGAAAAGAAAAGGAGAAAGAAAAGAAGGAAGAAGAAGAAGAAGGAAAGGAAAAAAAAAAGAAAGAAGAAAAGGAAAAGAAATTGGTAAGGAAGAAACAATAAATTGATTTATATTTATTGAATAAGTTTATTAATATGTATTTATGCAAGTGCAATTGGTGTTGTTGAAATTGTAGCGGAGGTGACAAAGACGTGATTTGGTGTCCGACGATGCTAGGAGCTCGTCAAGGCGCTAAGCTTCAACACCAAGTAAGATACTCTTATAAAGCCTTAGTAGCATTATATTGTATGTGAGATTTATGATGTTATATGATGCATTGATGGAATGATTTTTAATGGAATTGTGATTTTTTTTATATGATGCATCGATTTAAATTGATTTGTAAAAAATGCTAAGAGGACCCACAACTGATGGTGGGGGTCTTAGTAAGAGGTAAAAATTGGTGAGAATCAACGGCTGTCAGTATAAATTGTGTTTCCTTGCAGGAAGTTTAGAGGAAATTAAGCCGTTATGCTGCCGAAATTTCCACGAAAATGTTTAAGGAAAAATATTAAATTCTCATCTAAATGGAATCCTGAAAGAATTATCGAAGATAAGCTTGAAAGGATCTTACTGTGTCATAGGAAAAAATTGATTTTTAAATGGTTGAGAAGGTTAATGGATGAACACGATAATGTGAGGAATTTGGTTGTGAATCTTATAGAGTCGATAATTCGGGTTATTTAATATTTCAAGTTGACTATCGAGCAGAAATTGAGGTGGAATCTCGATAGTTGGAGTATTGATAGATGTAACGATGATTATATGATATTGCTTTGAAGAGAAGATCATAGTTGAAAAGTGATGAGTATAGAATTGATAGATTCAAACAAATGGACCGTCTTAGTGGTATGATTGAGATAATGATCATAAGAAAGTAGATCGCGAAATCTTATGGACATTTTGATGTGTTATGACCTCGAAGTTAGAGGATTGTAAGTGTGAATAATGACCTATCTGGCAATATGACAATATAATCTTAATATAACATAAGGCTGAAATTGAGAAAAAAAAATAATAGCAATAAAATGAGATTTAGAGAATTTGGTACTTGATATATACTACATTATGGAATATCCTTGTCAATAGAATGGATTCGAATCAATGTTTGATTGTGGCATGTTAACTTTGTATGTGTAAAGCTAATGTTGGGAATTGATTAATTAACGTGCAAAATAATGAAAGGGAGAATGAAAGCTTGAGGTAGCTTGTGATCTTTGATGGAAAAATATACTAGAATGATCCTAATAGTCTATGGATGTTATTGAAATGTATTTGAATAAACGTGCAAACAAATGTACTGTGGATTTTAGTGATGCCATTGGGGACTTGAAAGACGTGTGTAATTGTAGAATGAATGACGGATGACTTTCATGTCATGATCATGTTTGAATAAGAAATTTAGGCTACTGAAGACACACCTTAGTCTGATGTCATAATATGCACAACAATAGATTGAATGAGTATTGAGATATATTTGGATATATTTAGAAAATCATTCATGCATGACATATGATCTCATGTTGTTTTAAAAGAAAAAGTGATATTTTAAAAAGAGATGCATCGAAATCTTTTAAGTGAAAGTAAATATTTGAAATGATTAGACAGCCACAGACCTTGATGTTTAATATCATTTTGACATTATTCATGACATGTACATATTGAACATGAGATTTAATTATGCATTGATTTGACAAAAGACTCGGTTTTAAATGTTTTTTTTATGAAGGCTGTCTAAATGAATTCAAAATGATATATCAAAAGATTTTGATTTTTGAGACGACAGGTACCCTATTGAATGCCTGAGTGGCATATGCCTTTGTGGCACAGAGTATGTATTTATTGTGTGGTTCTGCCTGTGTGGCATGGAACCCCATTTATACATATATGATATGTACATGTAAATGTTGCCTGATGAGATCATTCCAGGCTGTCCGACAATAGTCGTGGACACATTCCTCAGTTTCCAGCTGATCAGTGGGACTGGGACGATCTATGATCATAGATAGAGAACCCTTCGAGGGAAACTATCCCATTGATAGCTACAATGGGTTAGAGATGATATGATAATAGAATAGGGATTCATGCCTAGTCTCTTACTAAATGTTAAAGAATGTCTAGAGTACAATTTATTATATATTAAACTCTAGACATGATATGTTTTACAGTATACATGAAATGATTGAAATTGAATGATTGAAACATGGTTTATATTATGCATTATATGATTTGAGACTTTATATGTTTTAAACCATGTTTATTTGACATGACAGATGAAATGATGTACATGTGTTTTATACCACACATGATATGAATAGAGATTTCATATGTTTTAAAATGTGTTTTAAAACATATGTCAAATGATTCTAAATTACATGACTTTCGTACATGATTATGTACTACATGAAACATGATTTGAAATGAATGTTTTATACAGAACACAAATTTTATACGGTACATATTGAATCATGTGATGATAGCACACAGTGGTAACGATATTTCATCTAGACATGATATGATATATGAACATAAGATTGATATGAAGAGAATTGTGAACTTACACTATTGTGATCATGATTTCTCTATATGGAAAATGATATGAGGTGATAGATTACAAGAGTACGATTATGAAACATAAGGTGAATTGATATGATGCTTCAATTGGACATGATGTACTCCGAGATAGAGGGAAATATAGACTAGTAGTATATGACATTCAATTTGGATACGACAGATGCGATGCACTATAGTGTAAGATCGAGAAGATTGAAAAAGTGATTATGATTATTTATTTAAAAGTATAAGTGACAGACAGATGACAAGAAATGAGATAATGATATGTTATCGATGAGAAAGGATTAACTGTAATTGCATCCTTGTAAGTTTTAAGCATTTGCGGTTAAGACAGTATAATCCTACTCTTGCATTTATATTAGTATCTTACTGAGCCGTGGTTTTGCTCACCCCACTAAATTTCATCTCTTTCAGATTATTGAAGTTAACATCTGCCATGTGAGCTGCTCAGTGGGCATCGGAGACGGTGTATGGACTTGGTACTAGTTTCCGGAGGTATATGGAACTTATAAAATACTTGTTTACATGTATGACTTTAATTGATGCACAGTACATATTTTGTTTAACAAGTCGGGATGTAACTAAGAACCGTTTCCGTGTTGTTTAATATTTAAATGGAATGACTATAAGCCACCTAGATAGTATAGTAACTACACTGACACCGAATACAAACCTTAAAATGAAAAAGAAAAATTTAGTCCATAAATTTGTAGACTAAGAAAAGTATGAGTATAAAGGAAAGTCACGGCTTTCAGGTCGTGACACTCCTTCACCGCCGGTTGTCCCTTTCACTTGGCCTGACCTTGCCGGCGTCAAAGGCAGCGGCGGTGGCGTCCGGATGGGCCGGCATTGCCTTTTCCCTTTTTCTTTTCTTTTTCCTTTCTCTTTTCTGTTTTCCATTCGTTTCTCTTCCCCTTTGCCTTTCCCGCCGTCGGCGTCGACGTCGACTTCCTCTCCTCGGCTCGCTGGCGGCGTCATTCTCTTCTCCCTCGGTTGGCTGGTCGGTTGACGGTGGTCGACTCTTCTTTTGTTTCTTTTTCTGTTTTGTTTTTCTGTCTCACAAAACAGAAAGGGAACATGGGAATCAGTTTTTCCGATTCCCATTTCTCTTTTTTTTATATTTATTATTATATATAATAATAATAACTATAATATATATATATAATTATTATACACCATAATTATATATATACACTATTCATAATATGTATTTAAATACATATTTTGTATCAAAATATATTTATATATATATACTTTTTACACTTTTAACACAAAATAATATTTATATTTATCCAAGGTATATTTATATAATATCATTATATAAATATATCAAAAAATATATATTTTTTATTAAGTTTTGGATTTCTAAATATCCAAAATTATTTTTTCCATTTTCTTATTTAATTTGGATTTCCATTTATCCAAATTAAATTTCCTTCTTCATGTCTTATTTCCAATTTAATTTTTCCTTTTCATTTCTTATTTAATTTGGATTTCAATTTGTCCAAATTAAATTTTTCGGATACCTTATATTTATTTAAAAAATTCTCGGTCGTCACATCTAGTTCTGTCTCCTCGTCACTTGCAGCAATCCTTTTACTGCTCTTTTTCTTTCATTTTCACTCTCTCCTTGCAGCAGAAAAATATTTCTTTCTCCTTCTCTCCCTTGTCTTCTTCTTTCTTTTCTTTTCGTCAGTTGTTTTCACGTTTTCTTCTTCCTTTTTCTCTTCTTTCTCTCTCTCGCGTCTTCTTCTTCTTTCTTTTCTTCTCCTCAGCTGCTTTCACGTTTTCTCCTTCTTGTTCTCTTCCTTCTTTCTGTCTTTTTTTTAATCTGGTTTGGTTTTGGTAGAGGACCGGTAGAGTCCTCTGCCATTTCCTTTAAAATTTCGTGGGAGCAGGTGAGGGAGCCGATGGCTTCCTAAGGAAGCCTCGGTTTTTCCCTCTCTTTTTCCTTTTATATATATATATATATATATAAAATCTTTCTTAATTTAAATATATATTTTCTTATCCTACCTTTATATACAATAGTAGTTCTTATATATTATACATATATATATATTTGTACTTGTTGTCCATATATTGTTCCTATACTCATGTATATTACATTTATTTTAATGTATTTGTATTATTTATTTCATTAAATGAATATATCGTTATATTTACTTATTTGTTCTTTTAATTATCTATACACTTAGGTTTCATAAGTGCATTCATATAATTTATTAGTTTTCTTCACAATTGTGCAAAATCTTTAATTTATTTTCCTCATATGAATTAATATATATATATATATATATTTATCTTGAACTTATTTATACAATTCTAAAGTACACAAAGATATTAATCATTTATTATTAAATTTACTAAGCTTAAAACTTCATTCTCATTACTTAAAATAATAATCATTACAGAGTACATCTCCGTACTTAGTTTATCCTATGTCTTTTATTTATTTACTATAATGATACAGAACTTTGCAGTTTTCACATACCGGGCAGGGTTAGATCAGTTCCGGCCCATAAGTTCCTCAAACTTGTTGAACTGGTTTATCGAGCATGGTTAGTTTAGTAGAGACAAACCCTCGAAACAGTCTGACTCGATTGCCTAGTTTAACAGAAATCGAGCCGAGCCAGCTAAACCTTTTTTTTATATTTATTTTTTTTAAAATTTTTATTTTCAAAATTTATTAATTAATTCATTTTAATCAAAATAGATATTTATTAATATATATTTTATGATTTAATCTAATAAATTTATTTTTATAATAAATAATGTTAATATTACTATAAATTAATAATAAATAAAGTTATTAAAACTTATTTAAGATTAAAGTAATTGTAATAAAGATAAAATTATTATAAAATTATCTAATAAGGTTATTGTTATAATGAAATAATAAATGATGATATTATAATAAAGTTATTATAACTTATTTAATAAAGCTATTATAAAAAATTATAATACATTTAAAATTATTTAATTTTGTTAAATTTATTTATTATATTTGAAATATAATTAAACTTATCATTTATCATTTAAAATATAAGTAAACTTTTCATTTAAAATATAAGCAAACTTATCATTTTGCATTTAAAATATTTATTCATTTATTTAACATGTTTTTAAAATATTCATTTACTTTATATTTTAAATATTTATTTATTTTCTAAACTTAGTATAACATTGATTTATTTGGTATTTAACAATAATAATAAATGAAAATAATAAAGGAGAAGAAGGAGAGAGTAGGAGACTAAAGATTTTTTACGTAAAAAACTCCTTCAAAGCTTAAAAAGTTAAAAATCACAGATCGTAGTTCATAAAAAATTTACTTTGATTAAACTTATTTAAAAGTTTACATACAATTTGCAAAAAAAAAAAATTTAAATTATTTTCTATTCTTTATCATTTATACGGATTGCCTTGAAAATTTCTTTCTCTTCATTCGAAATATTATCAGTGAACTCATTGTCCATTCCAAGTTTGTTATCACGGGATTACGTTTCTAACTAATATTTAAAGCATGTTAACATATTACGTTTCTAACTAATAATAACTTTTCAAAAAAAAATTTTAAGTATGTTAACATGCATAATAAATCTGAATTAAAAATGGTTCGATAATCTCCAAGGATTCTTTCATATGTCGAGAATGTGAATTATAAAGCAAAAACATATTAAGTTTTATTCTCTTGTTTTCTACTTCCTTAATTATGTTTAAAATGTCTTTTTTTTTTTGCTGCTGCCACTACCTCAGTTTCCTTGTTTGATTCTTCTTATCCTTAGTTGAACTGTTCCCTCTCACTTTCATAAAATTAAACAATGCTCAAAAATAATTGTTAATTAAGGATTTTTAGTTCTCAATAGAATCAAACCCAAGAAAATATTTATAACAATAAAAAAATATCTATATTTACCTTACTTTGATTAGGGTCTACTAAAACTGCAATATAATGAATAGAAGGAATTGTTTCCCAATATTTTTTTTAAATTTTCTTCCATATCATTTACAAAATAAGATAAAAGTTTTATGATTCCTAAATTTCAAAAAATTTATCAAATATTGTAAAAATAATGGGAACCAAAATAAGGTGTAATTGGATAATATTGAGTTGAACACCTTTTGATATCGTTTTTAAAAGTATATAATAAATTAACACAACATTCAATAAAAATCCAATCTTCATCATAAATTGCTAAAACTGGGTTATTTGTGTAATTGTTATAAAAATAAGTAATAAGTTCTTTATGAGGTAAAATAGAAACAAGCAAACGATGGAGTGAATTCCATCTTGTTATCACGGGAAGTGAAAACGCTTTAATAGGTATATTATTTGCTAGACAAATCTGCTTCCATTCACGTTTATGATTTGGGCTACGGATCCATTTTGCTAAAATTTTGATTTTATTAAATGGACCTATGCCACTATCACTAGCATTAAAACCATTAAAACCATTTTGAACAGACAAATTTATAATATGTCATGCACATCTAGTATGAAAAAAATACACATTGCATAATTGGGTTTAAACTTTTAATTAACCTAGGAATAGCTATGGTATTACTCAAAGCATTATCTAAAGTAATAGCAGAAACTTTTTTTTCAATTCCATACAATTTATAAACATTAATAATATATTTATTAATAGTAAATGCATTATGCGTTTTTTTTATTACATCTAAGGATAAAATGTGTTTTTAATGCACTAATCTTCATTTACCCAATGACAAGTTATAACAAGATAACTTATACTGTTAGCACTAGTCCAAATATCACTAGTTAAACTAACCTTACATGAAATATTACTAAGTTTATGAATTAAAGCTTGTCAATATTCTTTAAACATGTCCATGCAATCTTTTTTAATATATGTCTAGAAACGAATTTATATGCAAGTTGTAAAATATTTACAAATAAATTCTAAATATCCTATTTTTTCATAAATTGTAAATGATTATTCAGTTTTAACTACAAAACTAACTAAACTACTCCTAATTTGAACATTGTCAAAAGTAAATTTTTTTCACCATCATGCATATTAATTTGAAATTGTACGCCTTCATTAATTTCTTCTTATACTTCATCTTAATTAAATTTATGTACACTAATTAAATGTCTTTTGTATGTACCTGTCCCCTCACCACTTCTACCACAGATATAAGCATAAATATTTTTACATATTTTACAAATAGCAAAAAATTCATTCATACCTTCTTTTTGCACAATATCAAAATGATCCGATACCTTACTCTTTTGGGGTGGTTAATTTTCATTTTCATCTTCACCGATCTTGATAATGTAGCAACAATGGTGGCAGTTGATGATTATGTTTGACCACGACCTCCACGAACACGATGATGTATCGCTGGTGCCGAAGGAAGCTCCTCTTTTGGATGAATATCAGGTTCGAATTCTTTGAATGATTCATCATCCAAATTGGGGATTTCAGTATAACCGAAAGGGTAAGAAACGGAACATGAACGACAAATAAAATTGGACATTTTTTTATATTTTTTAAAATATATATACTTGAAAATTTGAAAGAAATAGATGTAAGAATATAAATTGGAAGGAAGTAAATATATATTGGAATTTGGAAGTTGAAACTAAAATTTGTAAAATTGTAAAAAAAAAAGAAAAATGAAGAAAAATATATTTATGGTTAGAGAATAAAAAAGAATAATGTAAGTGGATTTTGAATATTAGATAGGAAAATAATAATATTAGGAATTTAGAATAAGAGAATTTGAAAGAGTTTGAGTATTGAGAGAAGCTGAGAGAGTTTGAGAATTGACAGAATTTGAGAGAAAATGTAAAAGAAAAAAATAATGAAAGTGAAGCAGTATTTATAGAAAAAAGTGAAAAAATAAAAAAAAAATTAGAGGGAGCCGTAACACCTTCCCGATTCAAATGCAACAGCTCCTTAAGGAGTCGTTGCTATTGCTACAACAGGCAATAGGTCTTGCGCTGGCAGGCTTTTTTTTTTTGCTGAAATCAATTTAGGCCCGAAACCGATCTCAGTCCGTAACAAGCCAAGCCTTTTACCAAGCCTGGTCCCTAAAACCATAATCCAGTCATACCAATTTTGGTTAACGGGCTGGGTTGACTCGATTAGATTCCAAACTGGGTTGTGTCAACGTGACTCGTTAACCACCTTTACCCACTACCATGAAATTGCATCACACACTCTCTAAATTCAAATAAAGAATTCGATGTAGTTGGGCTAAAAAGTTGCCGCAATTGGATCATGCCACGGCTTTTTTAGATTCAAATGGGCCTACATCTCTCTTTTATTTAATTCCAATTTCAACTAATTGGTTTCTTATTTTGTTTATAAAAATAAAAAAAGATCTACTTGCTACCCTAAAATTTGAGTGGTCCTATTAACAACCAAATAACTAAGCCTCACAACCTATTTTAACAATTTTTTTGAGAATTTTAAATATACCTAAAGTTTTACTCTTTGCTTTTTATTTTCTTCAATAAGGTTACTATTCAATGAAAAAAAAATGAGGTGCAAAGAGTAAAAACTTAGATACATTTAGAATCTTTCTTTATTTTTAATATCAAAATGCGCTTACATGAAAATACATTTTTATCCTTTATAACTTCACAACCTATATTTCTTCCTTCCCTTCCCTCTTTATTCTTCAACCTATTTCCCAACCACTGTTGAACCTTAAAACCCGAAATCAACACTAAATCTAAGTTTTTATCATTTAAAAAAGAAAATGCAATACTATTTAAATAGTTTCATGGAAGAATTTAGTACAAATGAACAAGAAAATTTAGATCGCATAGGAGTGGAGATTTCCATAAAGGTATACAATTTTTTCTAATTCTTTTACTAGTTTTCAAGACTCAATGAAATGAATTTTTCAGAGCAGAATGTGAGTCCCATAATGAATTTCTAGGACCTCTTTTGAGTTCCTGAAAATTTACTTCCTAAAGCAAGAATAGCTCTCCAATATGTCACTTTCGAGAGCCTTATTTGGCTCCTAAAAATGTTACTTCTCCAATATATTTAATATTATATTATATGATATTATTTTTGTGATATTCATACATCTACCATCCATACACATAAATAGATATAACATAACTATTTAAATGACCTGTATCTTGCAGGAATAAAGGATATCGGATGATGGGCCCCATAGGACTTTCGGTGTTCCAGAGCAGTTGAGACTTGGAGGATATGAAATTTGGAGCTAAATATAAATGAGGTAAGAAATTTAGCCCTAAACTAGTTTGTTTGTGTATTTTTGAGAAGTGCGCAAACAAATTAGAAAATCAGAATAAGTCCATAGGTCAATAGAATTTTCGTAAATAACGGACAAATCGAGTTGGCTTTAGAATCATTATCAGTGTTAGAAAATTTCTCATAAAATAAGGTTCTGGGCCATGTGAATTGATGGAATTAAATCTGTATAAAAATAGAAATTTACACAATTTTACGGTTATGGGTATTTTAGTGATTTCACCCAAATGGTCAGTTGAATTTCAACGAAAGCTTAACCAAGAGTTAGAACAAGTTAAACAGATATATTTCATGATAAAATAAAATATTTTGGAGATTAGACTAATAGTTTTATATTGAAGTTGAACCGAAAATGGTAAAATCGTAAGATTACTTAAACATAAGGGCAAAATAGTAATTTGTGACATAAAAAATCCTTTTTAGCAGAATTTTCCAGCTTCTTCTCCATCAATTTCGGTAGCAACCAGCAGCTCCCAAAATCCTCCATAACTAAGCTTGTGTGAAGAGAGAGAAAGCAAGAAAACTATACCGAAAAGTCAACAAAACCAAAAACTTCCTTCACCAAAGTTGTTCTCCTCAACTTCCTCTATCTTCCTACACCAAAATCATCATCTAGATCAGTCAAATTCAAGGGGTAAGGGTCCTTGAAGGTTTTAGCTAAGTGAGGAAGGTAAAGAGATGTTGAAATTTTCATGGTTTTCATGATTTATACTAGATGTTTTACATGTTTAGATGATTGTTTGAGATTGAATCAAATTGAAATTAGGAAGAACACCTCCCTAGGGTTTCGTCCAAGCCTCCAAGTGCATGAATTTGATGTCGTTTGATAGGAAAATATTGTAGAATTAATATAGAAATGTCACGAAACATGAATTAGTGTTGAATTTAAAGAAAAACACATGTGGGAGCTTAGAGGGATTCGGCCATGGTGAAGGGGAGAAGGAAATGATGTTCAATTTAATGCATTTAAGGTCTTAAAATAATGTATAGATTAATAGGAGACTGTAGGTGGAATCGGAACTGAAATCGGAGTTGTCTAGGTGAAGTTGCAGTGTTGACACTAGTGTAAAAGAGATTGAAATGGAAGTAATTTTAGGCAATGTGATAATTATAATTAAAGAGTAGTGATTTGATAGTACTGGTATAGTGTTTTGCAGCTCGAAAGTCCAAATTTGACACTGGTGCTGACGAACCAAAATATAACGAATTAAGAGGTAAGGGATGAGTGTAGAAGACATAGGGATACTATGGTGCATGTTTTGATAAAATGTGCATCTTTTGAATTTGGAATGTTGAAATTGGTGTTGAAATGGGAACTGTTGTTGGATTATATACTATGTTTAAACTGTAGGAAGGCTAGGTTAAAAATAGCCATTAAACTGTCGAAATTTCTAAAAATTTTATATAATTATCGTTTAATATCCTTGAATGTTAAAAATGAAAGAATTACTAAGTTAATTTCACTAAGTTACTGAAAATTCATATTTTTATTAGATATTGAAGAACGATATTTAAATATTCATATTATCAAATATTACTCACGTGAAGGTACTAGCATGTTTTTATTACTATTTTACAGATAAATAGAACATTTTTAGAATTGGATATTAAAGTATGAATATTTTATGAATTTTCATTTCTGAACTACTTATATTTCTTAAACATATATTTATGGACTGATTGATGATACATGTTTTTCAATTCATTTCTGTAAACTGCTATGAATTGTTTTATATACTATTTTGAGATATTGGCCCCATAGCTGCTTACGAGCACATGCACTTACTATTATTGTTGCTAAGTGATCCTAATCCCATCATTTAGTGCTCTCAGGTGACACCTGGCCCGTGTTCATTTGCGGACGACCTTAGACTATGGCCATATGTCCCCTTGCGTGAGTTTATTGGGTGATGCCATGTCTCCATTTTTTTATCTAGGTTTGCAAATTTCCAAACACCTCGAGCACTCCCAGGAAAAATGTATATATATGCTACGGAATTTTAAATATAAAATCCTTTGTGATTATTAAATATGTCTTCAAGATATGTTTACTGTTACTGAAATGATTTTTATACAGTTTATGGAGAAATGATTTATATTGTTTACTTGAAAATCTAAAAGTTACTGTTAAACATCGTTTATTACTGTTTATTGAGTTATGCACGTTTACTAAATTGTTAAAAGTTTAATGAATTCCCTATAGTCGATACTAGGAATCGGGACACGACAGGTACTTCAAAGTACCTCCCATACTCTATCTAGTTACCTAGCTAGCTATAGTATCCTTCCTAAATGTCTTGTAGTGTACTATTAGGAATTAAATGATTTTATGCATATAGGATGCATAGTATCGGTTCTTGTATACGATTCTCTTATTGGGCATTAACTCATGCTCCTCTTTCTCCTTCCAGATTATTTCCAGTGATTTCTGGTAGTTGAGCGGGAGGAATATTATTTTTGATATCCCTCAGGTGGATTTTGGATTTCCGTAGAGGTATACAGCCTCATTTCGCATATGTTCGGACTTTATGTAGAATATTTTTGTTATATGTTTTTGGACATAGGATGTTAATCAAATGAAAAATGTAGTATGAGAATTTTATGAGATGTATATATATGTTATGGTAAATGAAAATAAACAGTTCCTGGGATTAATGTTGAAGATAAATATGAATTTTAAATTAAATTATTAGTGATGGCACTACAGACAGCTCAACCGATGATAAGTAAAATGTAAAATGATATTGAAAACTGGTATTTTGGATCATGACAATTTTTTATAGGGTTAATAGCACGAAAACCCCCTGAGTTATAAGGGTTATGCAATGTCATCTCTGAATTTAAAAAATATGTAGTGTGATACCTGTCTAATTTAACTATTAATTAAAATAGTACCGACACTAACTTCGTTACTTGTTGTAGCTGACGTGGGGTTTAGCCAATAAATGGTTTTCATTTATCCTAACATTTGACACATGGCATGCCACGTTGTTTAATGATCAACAACGTGGCATGCTATGTGTCATGCAATTATTGCCTCCTTTGTAAAATAACTTTAAAAAATTTTAAAAAACAATTAATTATATTTTTGTTTCCTATTAAAAACAAAATCTATTAACATTAAAAGGAAAACAACAAGTAAAAAGAAAAAAGGGAACCCGATTAATGAACCTCTAGATAGCTCCCACCTCATGACATAAACCATTTTCCCTCGCCCTCGTTTAGCTTCCAATCAAAAAACCTATTCCATTGTTCCTCCATAAAGAGATAGCATAAAAAAAATCACACAACCCTTCTACACCACAATTCAAAAAGACCAAAAAAATTAAGCTTCCCCCAAGAACCCAACCAAAGAAGCCCTAACCTAAGTCACCTGTCCATCCTAAAAAAAAAAATCTAGTCCAACAAATATTCCTAAGCAACATTAACACATCTCCACATAGAAAAAAATATAAACAAAGAAAATTTTCAAGATTAGAGTTTGGAAGGTCTTTGTCCTGATTTTCTAATAGAGAGTAGTTTTCTCTATAAAAGTGTTTGTTTTTTGAGTTTTAAAAGACTTTGGAGGCAAAGTTGATTTTAGTTTTTGGTCTCAAATCTATGAAATTTTATTGGGCTTTTTAGGATTTTGGTGTTAGATTTCAGTTCAAGAGACTAAGAGGAGACAAAGGAGGAAATTTTAGGTGTTTCGTGGAGGATACATGGCAGCTCACAGTGGATTAGTCGTTAGAATTTGGATGTTGTGGAGGTTGGACTTTAGGTTTGTTAAAATTTGCGTTGATTGTTCATCAAGGTTGAAGAAAAATCCCAAAAGATGGAAAAGAGAAAAAACAAGGAAAGATTCTAGGAAAGGAGAAAAGAAATTTGATTGAAATGCTGAAATATTAGGAAATAAAAAAAATGGAGAATAAAGATGTGATGGGCAGATCATGGTAGCCATTAGTGGAATAATTTACTAATTGATTTCTTTAATAGAATTTGTTTTTAAGTAGGAAAAAAATATTAATTATTGTTGGTTTTTAACTTTTTAAAATTATTTTTAATTTATTTTACAAAGGAGGTTGGTAATTAATAAATGCATGACACATCATCAGCCATTAAATGATGTGATGCCATGTGTCAAATGTCAGGCCAAATGTAAGTCATTTTTTGTTGGACTTTACGTCAACTGCCATAGGTAATGAAGTTAGTTTTGGGTATTACATCAATTAATGGTTGAATTGGATAGATACCACATTGCATTAACCCTTATAGTTCAAGGGGCATTCGTGCTATTAACCCTATTTGATATTATTAAAGCTGGTTATCAATCCAACCAGACAACCGGTAAGTCATTTTTTGTTGGACTTTACGTCAACTGCCATAGGTAATGAAGTTAGTTTTGGGTACTACATCAATTAATGGTTGAATTGGATAGGTACCACATTGCATTAACCCTTATAATTCAAAGGGCATTCGTGCTATTAACCCTATTTGATATTATTAAAGTGGTTATCGAGCCGAGTTGACCCGATCTAACTTGAGACCTGACCTAGTCAACCCAACCCGATAACCGGAACAAACCTAGCTAAGTATCATACCAAGCTGGGTCGATTCAACTAAAATAGGACCTAGCCTAATAAGGGCCCGACCCAATAAAAACCGAGACCAAATTCAAAATTTTTTTAAAAAATAGCCTTCCACTACACAATGATAGGCTATGGTTGCAGCAGCTTGCAAAAGCAAGCAGCTACAACCATATGGGCAACGACCATGAATTGTTGCCCATTTAAAAGGAAAAAGAGACGCTCTCTCCCTTCATTTTTAGTTTTTTTAAATTTTTTTATTTTTTTAAATTCAATATTTTTTCTATAAATAATTTCCTTCATTTTTTTCTTTACATTTTCTCTCAAATCTTAATACTCATACTCTCTCAATACTCACTCAAACTCTCTCAAATTCTCTTATTCTGAATTTATAATATTATCATTTTTCTCTTTAAAATTCATTTTTCTTTTTGTTTTTCAATTTTACAAATTTTACTTTTAACTTCCAAGTTCCAAGTTCTAATATATATCCTACATCTATTTTTTTTTCAAATTTTAAAATATATTTATTTTTAAAAAATATAAAAATGTCATATTTCTTTCGTCGTTCATATTCCATTTCTCACCTTTACCCTTTCGGTTCTACTAAAATCCCTAATTTGGGTGACGAATCATTCAAGGAAGTCGAACCCCATATTCATCTAGAGGAGGAGGAGGAAGAGCTTCCTTTGGCACCACTGATAGATCGTAGTACTAGTCATCATGGTCGTGCTCATGGAGGTCGTACTTGTCACGACCCGAAGGCCGTGACGTACACTTATCACTCCATTTACCAATTACCAATTTTACGAATTAAATTTTTCTTTTCACTTTAAAGTTTGCATTCGGTGTCAGTGTCCTCTCTAAACTGACTTCACGCTCTTTACTTGATTTGTATTCATTATTTAATTGTCGTTTCTTGAGATTATTCGACTTAATATTCTCGTTCAATATTAAGCTATTAAAAGAAAAAGGTCGAAAACTCCCCCTTTTATAAAATCGATTTTCCCCAGCTTAATAACCTGTAATAAACTCAACTATGTCCAGCCACATATCTCAATCCAGAATTCTCAGTTCATTTAAACTAGATACAACACATACTTCCAAAGTCAACAAATATATATAAGAGACAGTTTACAGCTCAAAATCATCACAATTCACTTCTCGGATCGTACTCGATAATCATAAAAGCCTATAATAATCTAGGACGATCCTAAGTTACATCCCAAAAGTAATTTTATAAACATGTACTGTGCCAATTTAAAATGTCATACAAGGATAACAAAATAATCATTGTTATACCTCAAGTGCAACAAAAACAGCACTCTGAGGATTCGGTTCGATATAGCTACTCAAGATAGTCCCCGAGGCTTTGCACCCCAAACTCCAAGTGGGAGCCTACCTCGTATGATCTGCGATATTATTAATAAGGGGTGAGCAAAACCACGGCTCAGTAAGTAGCTTAAGTAAATGCATGCTAGACTCATGTCGTTCTATATGCACGTGTGGAAAACAATGCTGAAGTAATAAGCGAACTCGATATTTAAGCATGATCATAAACCAAACACTTCTTTATGCATTTCTGTTATAGAACGCTTTCAATATGCACTTAATTAAATCAAAACTTACTATGCAGTTCATTTAAATGAGATCGTTATGCATTCGGTTGAACTCAGTATGTTATGCATTCAAATAAACTATCAATATAGTTCGATAAGTCATTCGGTAATTACTTTGATAAAAACAATCAATAAGCATTCGATAAACGATCAATAAATATTGCAATCATTTCGATCAATATAGATTTTCAAGAATCCATTAGTCATAAATCAAGAAGATCGATAACGATTAGGCATATTGCCTCAGTTCACTAAAAGCAGTATTAGAAATGGAACAATAGTAAGTAGAGTTTAGGCAATGATCCTCAATCAATCAATCAATTGATATCCATCCTAGCTAGCGATGGAATGGTGTCGCAAGCAACACTAAATCTATGGCCATAGAACGATATCCAGTCTCGCTGATCAGTCGAGAGCTGGAACTTGCCTGCTGGTTTTCTAGACAAGTATCAATCTACCTAGAGCACTAGGCTCGATAGCTACAATACGATAGTCTAGAGCACAAAGCTCAATAGACGGGCAATGAGGCCTAGAGCTAAGCTCGATAGGCTATAAATGACCCGAAGGTCGTAGGACATGCCTGCACTCAAAAACAATTTGAAATCAATTTCCTCGTGTAGCATTCGGCTTCCACGGATTCCAAATCATTATTACATCAGTTTTGAGTTCGAAATACAAAACTTTTCGATTTCTTTCAAATGTTGGTTCAAACCAAGACTTTGCAAAAATATAAATTTGATGCAAGTCATTAAGAACATAAACATTAAGCAATTAAACTCAAAACATGCTATGCATAATTGCATGTATGCATCGGTTCATGTCACTTAACATGCACGCTTGGCTGGGCACAATACGCAAAGCAGAGATTAAGTTTCAATCCAGCTCAAGCATAAACGAGTTTATAGAATTAAACCATTCCTACTAGATGGTGCTAACAAACTTTACTTAACCCACTTACCTAATGTCCTTAGCCAATATTCTCTTTGAGCCTCCGATAAGAAATCTACTCCTCCATTCCAGTCAAAGTCACTACAAACATACCGATACCATCTCAATCATATACTCATATTATGCCCAATACTACTTTCAACACATGAAATTGAAATCACACACCATTATTCAAAATTGTTATTATGCCCAAGATTACTTCGCATTATAAGTCTAAATATACTTATACTCGTCTCTAGAGATATGCATATAAATAAATCTTGAACCGATGTTTAGTTCTTGCAAAATTTCCTTAACCGATTTCGTACCGATTACTTCGTCCAATATATATATATATTTATTTATTTAAATGCTTACACCAAGGTTTCATTCCTCAAGTTCCTATTTAACCGCGCATGGATGTGGGTAAGTACACAATCTATCCATATTGCATCAAGGTGCAACCATTTTAATTAAACCTATGTCGTTCTTCCTCTTGGAGTTCATAATATAAGTATAATATCTATTTATACATATATGTATATAATTAAATATATACATACATGCAAATATATGATCGTAATTTATTCTTTACCATCATGTTCATGGAATATATGAATATATATATATATACACATAATTGTATATGGTTCCTTCTTATCCATGCTTATGTTTCTACATTCATGTAGATATTATCCAACCATCTTATATGCAATTGCATACTTAAAACCATTAGATCATTTCCTTCTTCTCTTCTTGGTTCAACAAGCTCTCATTGCTTTAATTCCAACATAGTCAAAGTCATCCTTAAACTACAATTATTTAGGTCATTTCTATGCTAAAATTTATTTTATTTTATTTTATTTATTTATTTAATTATTTTTTTGGTCTACAATCTCTTTACATGTGTTTATTTACATGTATATGTACACACACATATCAACTTTGACCAAATATATAATTCCTTTTTCTTCCTTAAAAATCTCCAAATCGTTAATCAAGATAAATCTAAAGTATATCATCCTCAATATTCATGATTTCTCATCAATCAAATAATGCTTATATAGATTAAGATTAATTAACAAAGAGTCTTACCCTTTTGGTTTAAGCTCCTTGTGCTTGTCTTCTTTAACTTTAACACTGTGCAAATACAGCCTTTGAACTAGCACCGTTTCTGCCACCACACAGCCTTAAACCAACCCTAATATACAGCCTTAAATCATCCCCCTTATAGCCTTACAAAATCACACTTCCAACTGAATTTTCGGGCTTTCCTTCTCATGTGAAATTGCTGTGTTTTCGGTCTCCTTCTTCCTCTATTCTTCTTGTCATTTGCAGCAACCCATTTGCTGCTCTCTTTCTCCCGTTTCACTCTTTTCTTCCTTTAACCAGTTTCCTTTCTTTTCATTGATTCAGACCCTTTAAAGTGCTGCTGTTCAAGCTGATTCTAGCCTTGCTTCTGCCTTCCTCTCAACCTCTTAAAAAGCCAACAAGCCAAGGCTCCAATTAACTTCTTTAGATCTTTCCCGATCAGCTTCAACAACAGCCAACCGTGAGTAACTACTAACCAGCCAAAACAGCCACCGAATGTTTCTTGTTCAGCCTTTAAATCAGCCCCACTTTGTTGATTTATTCTACCTTATTCACGCACCCAAATTTCCATCAACACAGCCCCAATTTTTGTCTTCGTTCTAGTCAAGTTTCCAGCCTAAGTAGCCATTGCTCTGCCCTACTAGATCAGATTTTCTTGCTGTGTTCAGATCCCCTTTTGTGCGTGGCCTGCTTGCTCTTCTTGTTCGATGGGTTATAGAAGAAATGTTTGCCTTTCACACCTTCACTCCTCTGTTATACAAGCCATGAGATCATCAACCAATGCAGCTCAAATCAACATCTAGAATAACCGAAAACCCTACCTTCACGAGCTCCTCTTCTCTTCCCGATCACAACACCTATTTCTTTTCTCTCGTTCAGTTGTTGTCGCTACTGCAGTTTCCTTTCTTCCTCTCTTTTCGGTTAGCTGCAGTGTTTCTTTTCTCTTCTTTCTTTCCCTCCTTTTTTTCTCTTCCCTTTTTGGACCAAGATCTCTCTTTTCTTTCTCTCCTTTCTTCCTTTTCTTCTTTTCCTTTTCTCCTTCTCTTTTCGATAGGGTTTGCTTTTGTGTTTCGTTTTTGGCAGAAGATTTCTTTTCAATACAAACCTGCTCCTCACGTGGGAGCAGGTGACATCTTGGAAGCCAATCATATTTCTATATATATTAATATATATTATATATATATATATGTTTTCCTATTCAATATTTATATATATATGTACTTTGAATATGTTTATATTCAAATATCAATATATGTTTTATTTATTTTTTTTTGTCATTTCATATATGTATACATATATAGATTTTATACATCTTGTTTTGTTTTATTTCACTTTATTATTATTATTTCCTGTGTTATTTAATCACAGTTCCCATTCTAGTTTATATGCATACACATATATTTTTATATTGTATATTCATATATATTCATGTACATATATATATATACCTCTTTTATCTCAATTATATATGAGATATATATTCAATAATATATATATATACACATAGCAATAATGTCTTTAAATTAAATTTATTTTCCTTTATTAAATTAACGTATGTTTTGAACTTAATTATATTATTCCAAATTATGCTAGCACTCATCATTTATCGATAATTGCTCCTAAGTAAAATATTCGTTTCCATTCCTAAAGGAATTCGAAAGTACAACAAAAATCTAATTCCTTAATTTACTTGATGTCCTTTATTTATTTACAAAAAAAAAATCACTACGAAATTTGCAGTCTTCACAGTACTCAAACATAATCATTAGCTGCCACCACTATCATTATATCATCAAAATCGACAAAAACGAAGATTACCCTAAAAAAAGAGCAAGGTATGGAAGTATTTCGACATTGTAGTGCAAGAAGATATAACGGATGAATATTCTACTATTTGTAAATTGTGTAATAGCGTTTATACTTGTAGCTCTGGTGGAAGTGGTGGGGGTATAGGTACATATAAAAGACATTTAATTGGTACACGTAAAATTAATCTAGATGCTAAAAAATTAAATTACTGAAGGCAAACAATCTCAAATTAATATACATGATGGTGGAAAAAAAATTAATTTGGATAATGTTCAAGCTAGATGTGGTTAAGTTAGATTTGCTGTTAGGATTGAACAACTATTCACAATTTGTGAAAAAGTAGGATATTTAGAATTTGTTTGTTGCATATAAATATGATTTTAGACATACATTAAAAAAAGATTGCAGAGATATGTTTAAAGAATATAGGCAAGCTTTAATTGATAAACTTAGTAATATTTCATCTAGCGTTAGTTTAACTAATGATAAATGAACTAGTACTAATGGTATAAGTTATCTTGTTATAACTTGTCATTAGGTAGATGAAGATTGGTGCATGCAAAAACGAATTTTATCATTAGATGTAATAGAAGAAGCACATAATTTATATGCTATTCATAAATATATTACTAAAGTTTGTAAATTGTATTGACTTGAAAATAATAAAGTTTTTGTTATTACTTTAGATAATGCTTCGAGTAATATCCCAGTTATTCCTACGTTAATTAAAAGTTTAAACCCAGTTATGCAAAGTGTATTTTTTCATGCTAGATGTGCACACTATATTATAAATTTGTGTGTTCAAAATGGTTTTAGTGCTATTGGTAGTGGTAGTGTTAGTGACATATGTCTAATTGATAAAATTAAAATGTTAGCGAAATGGATCCGCTGTGAGAACCCCATTTTTCTCATATTAGATATAAGTTATAGAGTGTAGGAACTTAAAAGAAAATATTGATTGTTAAAATATTTAAATGAAGGGTCTGTTCGATAAGGTTCAGTGAAATACTCGGTTAATGCCCCACTAGGACTTTCTCTGTCCAGATCGAAATGAGACTGTAGAATGATAATATTTGATGTGAAATATGAATATAGCAAGAATCTGCATCTCAAAATCACCTCGATTGAGTATGTTTTGAAAAGCGTGCAATTATTTCAAAAATGACGGTTAAGTCCATAGCCCGTTGATATTTTTGTGAATAAAGGTCAAATTGAGATGACTTTTGAGCAATTATCAAAGGTGAATAATTTTTCATGTAATAAGGTTTTAGACCATGTGGATTGATAGAAGAAATTAGGCGTAAAAGCCTAAATTTACACGATTTTATAATTAGGGGTATTTTGGTAATTTTACCCAAATGATAGTCAAATCTTAACAAAAGCTTAATCAATGATTAGAGCAAGTTAAATAGAGGTATTTTATGATTAAATGAAATATTTTGAAGGTTGGATATACTATTTTCAACGAAGTCAAATTGCTAAGGGTGAAATGGTCATATTTTGACGTTTTAAGGGCAAAATGGTAATTTGTGCCATAAAGTATCATTATTTCATAAATATCCAGCCCTTCTTCCTCCCAAAGTTGCCAGCCAACATTTCTTTTACCATCTTCCGTTGTTAAGAGCTTAAGAAGAGAGAAAAACTCTAGTAAAACACCTACTTCTAGCCATCTAATCAATAAGCTCCCTAGACAAAAGTTGTTCCTCTCCATTAGATCTCTCTAAAACCTAGAATTTGGAGCTATTTACTTGCTGATTTAGCCCTCTAAAGTTGCTACCATAGTAAAAGTGAGAAGAAGAGTTGTTGAATTTTGATTTCCATGGTTCAATCCTATTGTTTTAAGCTTGTTTAACATGTTTGTGGTTATAATTTGAAACAAATCAGATTTTAAGGATATGTTAGGGTTTTGGACATGAGGGTTTCCTAAAGGGAAAATGTTGATCTCATGCCTAAAGGGTTGTAAGGTTCCAAGAAACAATTGTAAAGTGTGTGTATGTGCTGATGTTGTAATTCTACTACACTATCCTATTCCGACCCCATGTTTAAATATTCAATTTGGGGGTTTTATAATGAGATAAATTCTGTGCACACTAGCCGTATGAGTAAGGAGAAATTTAGTTTTTGAATCACTTAATTTGGAGTTTTGTAGCTTAAGATATGTGCAAATGAATGCATGACACTTTGCCCAAAAAATGTGATCCAAACAGTTGACTTTGAAAAATTGTAGAAATAAGACCATATTGAATTTGGGTGCAAGCCATACATTTTCAAAAAGGTAAATGAATTAGAATAATATGGTTTTGGATTAGCACAATTTGGATAACCCTGCACTGAGATATGAACCAGTTTGTGTATAAAGGTCAGGAGACAGATCCTCTAGAATGCACTTGAAAATAGAGTAACTTTGAGGAATTATTAAAATGACTCAAAAATGATTAAATTCTGAAACTTACCACTATGAATAGGGAATTGAATTAAGATTCACATGGTCTTGGATTCATAATTTTTGGATATCCTTATAATTAGTAATGTAATTTTTAATGCACAAAGGTCAAGAAACCATCTTGCTAAATGGGCTGTAATTAGACTGAATTTTAGAAAATTGTTAAAAATAATACATAATGAATTAGAAAGTGAGCCTTCCACTTCTGAATAGGGAATTAAGTTAGGTTCCATAAAAATTAATGGTGTATTAATTGTAATCCAATATTTTTGGTTATGAGCAAAATAGTGCTAATAGGTTAGAAAGTTTTACAAATGGTGGGCTATTTTATATAACTATGGTTAGATAAGATAATTAAATTGTTCATGAGTATGAATTATAAGAATGTTCTGTATAGAAATCTTGAAACTGAACTTGTAAAAATGATCTTCTGCAGCTCGGAAACTAAATGAGCGAAATTGGAAAGTAGGCAAATATATGCTTGCCTATAGCTTCAAGCTACAAAATGGACTATATGATTGACATGGATACTGTATAGGTAAGGGAAATATATAGGAGACATAAGAAATCATGTTTGTATCATGATTTGATTTCTGAAACTTTGATATCTGAACTTTGAATTCTGAAATGATTTTGATTGATCTGGATTGGAATGACTTTTGAATCTCCTATATTTGAACTTTGAAAGTTGAAAATGGTTTTGATATTGAATATGATTCTGAATCCAATACTGGTTTTAACATTGACTGATATGAATTTAGAATTATTGAACAGTTTGACTCTGATTTAATACGCATGAATTCCCTCTATGTTCGTTCATTCAAGATTCTCTATAGATAAGAAGCTACGGAACCAGGGCAAGTAAGGTGCTTTAAAGCATCCTTCCAAACTCACCTAGTTTCCTAACTCGCTATAGAGAATTATCCGATCCAAATTTTCTGTAGATGTTTATTTATTTCATTTCGACATCTAGAAGTAGGGTTAGTATTTTTGCTAGTGATGAGTTTCGTAAATAAAAGAGAATTTAGAAATGATGGTTATAAGGATTATTACCCTTGAGTGATTATGATTTGATTAATGTGTCCAAGGAATACTTACTGTTTGTGGACTTATGGGAAATGAACTAGACTATGGAAATATGGATTTGTATTGTTTGAACTTGCTAAAGGTTCCGATTATAGAAACGTATTACTGCCAAAAATTTTTATAAATGGTTTAGAGTAAAAGTGTTGTGGTTTTTAAAAAAATGTTGAACGTTAAGTTTAGTGTTGATTTTAAGGATATATTTTGAAGGTACTAGAATGGATTGATAGAAATAAGACATATGTTTAAAGAGTATAGGACTAAACTGTTGAAAATATTTGAAGGTAATTGACTTGTATCAAATTTGATATCGGAAAGTATATGGTTGAATTCTAATGGAACGAATTAATATTTGAAAGTACGCGACTAAATTTTTTATAACGATTTGATAGTTTATGAAAGGTTAGAAAATCTGAGACCGACCCTAAATGATAAGGTTTGAATTGAAGGTGAACAAAATCATATATTTTGTTATTTGATTTATGCATAAAGCATAGTTTTATATACATGTTAGTTTTGAATATGCATGATCTCTAATTTATTAACATTTGCAATAATGATTTATATTTGATTATTTTAAAATTGGTCTGATGCCATCGCATGTATTCTGGTTTATGAAATGTATTATTTATTGTTTTGAATGTCAGTTGAAATAATATTTCTAATTATTTGGATTTATCTTAATATACTAAATGAAATGTTTGTTTTCCTAATAATACGTTTTGAAATGAAACATGGTTCCCAAAGCTTATATTTTATTTCAGGGGTAGTAAATCTTTGGTTAACTTAAATCCAGGAACTCCCAGACTCTGAAAATAAAATGTGCGTTTATGTTACTTTATTCGATTTTGAATACTTACAAAACTATTTTGTTTCCTCTTGGGAATCAAGTAAATGTGTGGAGACTATTGGCCCCTAGCAACCTACAGGTACATGCTTTCTAATCTGTTCTAATTGTTGTTCACTGTAGCCAAGTCTTCTAGCTCTTACAGGTGTTACCTGGCTAGTATACACATTGTGGCCCCCCTGGACTATTAGCCATATGTCCACCAGCATGAGTCTACTAGGTGAAGCCTAGTCTCTACTGTTTTGTTTTTACTAGGGTGGTAAATCCCTGGCTAACATAGATCTAGGCACTCCCAGACTTTATAAATATCTGATTTCAGTGTTTGGTTAAATATATTTTCTGATCTTTGTATTGTTTTTGAAAATAATTATTTTACTGGTTTAAATGAAAGCTAATTTCTAGTGTTTATTAAAGTTTGTAACCAAATAAGTTTAAATGAAATTCCAACTTCGATACTGATTTTCATTATTGACTTTAGCATCTTTGGCATCAGATTTGAAAACGATACTTGCATATAGTTGCATGATATCAGTTATTTTATGTATGTTTCTTACTAGGCTTTTCCCAAAGCTCACCCCCTTCTCTACCTTCCAGATCTATTTGCAGAGATAGTAGTCTATTGAGAGAGATTCCTGATGAGATGCCTATGAGATTTTGATATCGTATTTTGTAGGTATGGTATTCAGACATTTACTGTACAGTACTTTAATATGCAAAAAGGGATGTAAACAGTAAGTTAAAGAGATGTGTAAATAAATCATGTTAATTGTTATAAAGTATTTATGGGAAAAAAAACTCGTATTCGAATTATGTGTACTAGGACCTATGTAAATAATTGAATGCTGCTTTCTCTAGTAAATCATGTCATAAAGTTAGAGTGAGGACACTAAGTACTACCCAACCATTTGTGTGAAAATGGAAAAAGTCAGTCTTGATTTTCAAGAATTGGGGCGCGACATCCGCACCCCAAATAATAAATGTGAACGGAAGCAACTTTGTCTAACAAATAATATACTTGTTAAAGGTGGAACTCATTTCATCATTTGCTTTCTTTTGTTTTACCTTATAAGGAACTTATTACTCCCTTTTATAACAATTATACAACTAGCCCATATTTCACACTCTATGATGAAGATTGAATTTTTATTGAATGTTTGTGTTGATTAATTATCTACCTTTAAAGATGCAACTGAAAGATTTTCAACTCAACTTTATCCAACTATACCTAGTTTTATTCATATTATCTATACAATGTTTGATAAATTTTTAAAATTTAGGGATCATGAAACTTTATGTTCTTTTGTATATGATATGGAGGAAAAATTTTAAAAATATTGAAAAATAATTCTTCCTATTTATTGTATTGCAACTTTACTAGATCCCAATGAAGGTGAGGTAAATATAGAGATTTTTTATTGTTATAAAGAATTTTTTGGTCTTGATTCTACTGAGCACCAAAAGTCCTCAATTAACAATCTTTTTTTAGAATTGTTTAATATTTATGAAGCAGAAAGGGAGTAGTTCAACTTCAACTGAGAATAAGAAGAATCGTACGAAGAAACCGAGAGTGGTGACAGCAGTAAAGGAAAAGCATTTTGAACACAATTAAAGAAGCAACAAAGAAGAGAATGAAGCTAAAAGGAAAAGCTGGCAAATTTGGATCATCAACAACTTAACGAAATTCTAATTTCAATGAGATGGGATTTTTCTTAAGTCAAGACTTTTCTATAGACAAAAACTTTAATCTTCTCCAATGGTGGAAAGAAAATCAAAGATAATTTCCAATTTTAGCTTCCATGGCCCGAGATGTTTTTACAATGTAAGTTTCTTCTGTTGCTTCAAAATCCGCATTCTCGACATGTGGAATAATTATTGGAGATCATTGAACCACTTTTAATCCGGATTCATTATGATTGTTAACATACCTGAAAGATTGATTTGACGTGGAATCCCATAATATCGAAGTTGGAATGGTCAATGAATTCGTCGATAATAATTCGAAGGAGGAAGAAGAAATTTTCAAAGAAATCCATATGAATTATGAGGAATATATAATAATATTTTTTTTGTAAATTGTATGTAAAATTATAAATAAGTTTAGTCATAATAAATATTTTTATGAACTATGGTCTCATGGTTTTTACTCTTCTAACTTTTGAAAGGGTTTTCCACGTAAAAAAATCTTTGGTTTCCTACTCTCTCCTTTTTCTCTTTTATTATTTTCATTTATTATTTTTGTTAGATACCAAATTAATTAATGTTATACTTATCTATGTTTAAAAAATAAATAAATATTTAATATACAAAATGAATTAATATTTTAAACACATACTAAATAAATGATTAATTATTTTAAATGCAAAAGGATATGTTTAGTTATATTTTAAATGATCAGTATATTTATATTTCAAATGCAATAAATTAGTTTAACAAAATTAAAAAATTTTAAAAGTATTATAATTTTTTACACTAACAACTTTCTTATATAAGTAACTTTATTGTTTATCATAATATCATTATTTATTTTTTGAATTAAATATCAAATATCATAATAACTTTATCATAATATCATTATTTATTATTTATTATAACAATAATTTTATTAGATAATTTTATATTAACTTTATCTTTAAACTACAGTTACTTTAATTAAACAAATTATAATAACTTTATGTATTATAAATTTATAATTACTATTAACATTGTTTATTATAAAAATAAATTTATTAGATTATATCAAAAAATATATTAATATATATTTATTTTGATTAAAATAAATTAATATAAATTTTAAAAAATAAAAAAATTTAAAAAATCGGGCTAGCCAGTTTGGCCCAATTTATTATGAACCGGTCTGCCGAGCCGAAACAGTTCAAGGATTTTAACATGTTGAACCGACTTGGCTATTGGATTCAACAACTTGTTAAGGTCGGTTCTTATAAATTGTGGGCGAAATCGATTGAGCCTGGTCTGGGAATGGACCAATCCGGCCCACTATTACCTCTAGATATTATATTGGATAATATGTTTGTTAATTTTTGGCTTTTTGTAAGATGGTAAAAGATTAGTGCTTTTTCACCAGGAATTAGAGTTTCATACATTCAATTGCACTAATTCATTTACTATAGACAATGTATAAAAATCTGAACATTGATATTATCTTTAATACAAATAAAGTCAGAAATTGATTAGTACTAGTATATTTTGTAGGTTTTTGCTACTAAAAAAGCCTTGATTACATGGGCTGGAGAGGTTGAGAGAAATTTAGGTTTTATAGTTGTTATTAAAGCCTTTAAACCCGGATTTCTTGCAAGAAATCCTAGATTACGACTCATATGTGAATGAAGTGAAAGATACAAAGAGTCGAAGAAGAAATCAAAAACAAAGAAACTACATCATAAGTGTATAAAATGAGGAAGCGTGGTTGTTCATTTGAGCTGCAAGGGTGAAATTGTTGGAGTTATCAGTTTGTGGAATGCACAATCATGCTACTGTAGATCTGTAATAACCGAAAATTTCAGCCTTTGGCTTATGACCAATCTGCCTTGTTTCAGTTATATCTCTTGATTGGAGCATCGAAAGGATAAACCGTAAAATTTTTATGAAAGTTAACTTAAAGGTCTTTTAGCCATAAAAATCTCACAATTTAATCCCCTACGGATTAATACCAGAAAAATTCCGAAGTTGAACAATGTGCAGTCAAACTTGTCAATCAACACCTCTGTAAAGAATCGAGCATATATCTTAGTAGGAAACTCCAATTAAGGCGATTCAAATTTTGTTGAAAAGCTAACTCGATAAGCTTTCCGACGATATAAGACTTGCTATCTAATTCATTGTGGATCAGTAGCAATGAATTTATTGATTCATGTCATAGACTGGAAATTTTGATCGTGAGCAATTGGTAAAGAAACGATCATAACTTTTGATAGAGAACTCCGATTCAAGTGATTCAAAATTTGTTGAAAAGCTAATTTGGAGACCCTTACGATCAAGTATGGCATGCTCCTAGAATCCTTGTAGATCGATACAGTTATTTATTGTAAGTCAGGCTCAAAAGTGAGCAATTGCAAGAATTATCGATGAAATTTGGTTGCCGGAGATGTTTATGGGGCATGAGGTTTAATTCGATTTAACCTAATCTGAAAAGGCCTAATGGGAATAGAATTAAGGATTTAAATTAAATATTTTATCCTTAAAGTCATAAAAATTCAAGTTAACTTACTTGAGCTTATGAAATTAGAAGAAAAACTAAGTGTAAAGGAAATTGACATGTGCTAAAAGGCTTCATTAATGGCATAATTGTAAATACCTTGAATTTTAGTTATTTCAAAGCCAATTTTGGCTTTCTATCTCAGCAAAAATCGTGAGCCTCCTTCTCCATATTCATCTTCATGCCATTCTCCCCTTTTCCTCCTTTAAGTTCGAAAAAAAAATCAAGTGAGAATGGATAAAATCGGTGCTAGCTGAATATTCTTCACTACTAAACCAGCCTATCCTTCCATTTTGCAAGTTGTTTCCATGGAAATTAAGGAAGAACACCGAAAATGAAGAATGGGTAAGGGAATTCGGTTTTTACTAGATTTATAAAGAATTGTTTGGTTGTTTGTTTTGATCTCTTAATATGTTGTTTAAGGACTGATTCTAAGTGTTTCTATGGTTTCAATTGAAGAAATTGTTCAAGAATGGAGACCTAGGGATTTCGCCCAACATGAGGGAATTGGGGATTTTTGGGTGAGTTAAATTCTCATGAAATTAAAGTTACATTTTAGTTAATTGAATATATTAGAAACTAATTATAACTTCAGTTTCAATGGATTGCTTGGAATTGATATTCTGTTTTGGGATTGTTTAACAAAATTCAGGGTTTTGCATTGATTTAAGGGGTAAGGTTCTAGCCTTATAATATTTGATTATTATGCATGAAAATGATATTGTGATGAGCTAAATTCAAATGGCTATGGTTAGATAAAGGATTAACTGAAATTCTGACTTGATGTTCAATCTGGAAATTGATGTTCTGTCTGGGTGGAAATTAAAAAGAGCAGTTTAATAGTTCTGTATGGAGAAAAATTCTGGAAAAATTATAAATCATGGCCCTTTAAGTTACAAGAAAGTTGGTTTTGGAATTTCTTGAATTGGATTTCTGTAGCTTGAGTTATGCACAAATGAGTGCAGGGTGTTCTGTCGAGAAACGTGAATCACAGTCCTGACTTTGGAAAATCATAGCAAATGGCCTAAATTGAATTAGGGTGCAAGCCTTACATGTCTAGAAAGGATAATTAAGTTAGGAACATGATGGTTCTGGGTTTGCATCATGTGGATACTCCTATAACCAGATATGAGACAGTTTGTGCATATTGGTCAGTGTTTACTGTGTCAGGAGACTACTGTACATACTGAAACTTTGGAAAATCATAGCAAATGGCCTAAATTGAATTAGGGTGCAAGCCTTACATGTCTAGAAAGGATAATTAAGTTAGGAACATGATGATTCTGGGTTTGCATCATTTGGATACTCCTATAACCAGATATGAGACAGTTTGTGCATATTGGTCAGTGCTTACTGTGTCAGGAGACTACTGTACATACTGAAACTTTGGAAAATCATAGCAAATGGCCTAAATTGAATTAGGGTGCAAGCCTTACATGTCTAGAAAGGATAATTAAGTTAGGAACATGATGGTTCTGGGTTTGCATCATTTGGATACTCCTATAACCAGATATGAGACAGTTTGTGCATATTGGTCAGTGTTTACTGTGTCAGGAGACTACTGTACATACTGAAACTTTGGAAAATTTCTGGTATTGATATAGGAGGATTTAAATTATGAATCTTACATTTCTAAATAGGGAAATGAGTTAAATTTCATCTAGTTTTGGAATTTCCAGATTTGGAACTTCATGGCTTAAGATATGTATGAATGCATGCAGGATACTCACTGTTGGGGACAGATTTTTAATGTAAACTTCAACTGTTCATAGAAAATTGCCCAGATCAAATATGACTGCAAACTTTACATGTTCAGAAAGATAAATGAGTCATGATTGACATGATATTGAGTTTGTATAGATCTCATATCCCTATAGTTGGCAGTAAGCATTTTACTGTACACAGGTCAGGAAATTTCCTGCCTACTGTGCCAGATTTGGACCAAGGTCTAAAAATTGATGGGAAATGGCACAAAATGAATTAGAAAATGAGCCTTATATGTCTAAATAGGGATTTGAGTTAAAAGTGATATAAAAATGTCGGTTTGATAATTAAGTTCTAGAAATTGTACCTAAGTCTAGCATAATGCCATAAGGTCCAAAACCTTAAAGAACAGAAATGGACCAAATGGGTCGTAAGTAGTTCAAACGAACGAAAAGGCAATAAACGGTCTAGTAACGTTTGAATAACTCTGGAAACACAGCCAAGTATTGTTCTTGTTGAATTATATAATGCTTAATGTTAGCTTATGATTGGAAATAGTAAGATCGATGGATGTATAGAGATTGATTCAATCTACCATTTGTTATGTAGAGGGTTGTCCTAAGGACTGAGATAGACCCGAAATCAATCAATACTCCAAGACTTGTTAGGCGAGGGAGAACTGATTCAGAAGCTAAGGAAGTACTATAAGTAACCCTAAGCTACTACTTGCATCCAATTTGCTTAATGCTATGAACTCTTAGAATTTGGCAATTGAAACCAAATGAATGCTACATATGAGATGTCTTCCCTTGACTGTTGAGTTTGCTTTACTAGAAATGATTTGTAAATAGGTGATGGGCTCGCAAGAAATGTACTGCTTGCGCGTATTATATACATAAGAAATATTTTAAATGTTTTAAAGGTTCAAATTAAATTCTGATTTAATATGATTTTATACTTTGTGTTGTAACCTTGTTAATGTTTTTTAAATGCCTTGTGAGCCTTGTTTGTTGAATTACTTCCTTATAAACTCCAAAGATTGCTATGAGGTCAGGGAAGAATGAAAATTGTTTTAAGACTATCGGATATCTGTTTTAGTCCCGAGGTATTGAGACCTCAGGGCACTGTACCTTGAGAACTTTGTAGACACATTTGATTTACTTAGAGCACTGTTTCTCGAGCATTAGCCTCGGAGACGTTTGGCTTGTCCCATATATTACGTTTGGACAGGTCCCGGTTTCATATGCGTAATGAGCCGGGGTTTGATTGGTCTATGCATAGGCAACGCCCTTTATGGGAGTTTGGCTACGGTTAGCTACCATGGGTTTGTTCGCTCTAAGTAGCATCGGTTGATACTCTGTGAACTCTCTTGGTACTATGGTTTGTTTTATTGGTTTCACTGCATACTTTAAGTATGGTTTGATATTGAGACCTCTAGTCTAATGATGGAACTCCATATTTGAATATGATTTGCTATTGAGTTTCCATACTGTGTTTTAAGTTTGATGCAACATAGTTGATTTGATTCATTTGAAAGTGATTTGAATTAGCTTTCATAAATGAGGGATGCTCGGTAAAATTTAGTTGCTTATTGTTGTTACTTACTGAGTTTACGACTCACTCCCCTCTTCTTGCCCCTCCCTTTCAGAGTGATCGATACAGTGACTGTTCTTTTTAGCTTGGGAAGCTTCTTGAGAGTGGACTTCCCTGCACAGTCTAAGGTATATGGCTCCCAGCGGTTTGTATAGATATAGACGGATGATGGCACAGTGTATTGGAATTCTTTTGATTGTACATATATATTTATGTGATGAGTCTGGGATGTAAGCTAGATTATGTATTATTGGAATATGACGATCAATATACTTTTTGAATTGGCATTATGTATGTTGGTAGATGTGCCTAGATATATCAAGGGAGTTATATGAAATTGAGATTGGCCTACATATTCACCTACAAATGGATAGTGATATAAGAGTGAAGTAAAGGGATAAAAAAAAATTTTATCCTGCAATTTAAGCTTCCGTAAGATATTAAGAAAATCGGGACGTGACAAGATCAGTTAGAGGATCATTCATTTGCAACTCGATTGTTAGACGATGAGAATAATATTGTAGCTAATATGACCAACACAACAAGAAAAGAGACTTTAGCATTGGATTTTTTTGTGATGAAATTTTTCATCACTAATATTCATGGATTTGTGATGAAATAACCAAAATTTTTTTACACAAATTTAATGACAGATTAGTGATGAAATTTCGTCGCAAAATTTTCAGCAGAGCAATTTCCGTTACAAATTTTCGTCGAAAAAATATGGTATGAAAAAAAAGTGCTTACCGCTAGATTTAACGATAGAATCTGCTATGGATTTTTGCCACAAATTCTAAATACTTATTATTAAAATAATACTATAATATTGTTTATTAGTGAAATATAAAAAAATCTAAAAATTAATAATATATAAAATAAAATATTTAAACTTAAAATATTGAAAGATTTTTAATGTCAAACTTTAATATTTAAAATTTTTTAATCTAATTAAATAAAATATTTTTATTAATATAATAATATTTTATTTAATGTTAAGTTAAATTCACGTTTAAAAAATCATATATAAGGTTTAATTTGAGTATAATTATATTAACCGGCTTGGTACAATATCATCACATAAATAGCTATTGTTTTTTGAAAAAAACTTTTTTTTATTTTAATAGCGTAAGATAATTTTAAAAAATAATTTAATTTTTTTCTTAATTAAAAGTTATATTTAGTTGATTAATCAATTTTTATCTAAATAAGTAAAAAAATACAAAAATTATTTTACAAAAAATCATTTTCGGGATGGCAAAATGAGCCTAGATTTGGTGTATTCGATTCTTCACTTCTCAAGTTCTCCCACCCTCGCCGTTCGATTAAAATAAAGTTTTAATCCAATGAACGTAGGGAGAATTACGAAAAGGTACATTCTACTAGTTATGTACATTTAATGAAGAATATGTAAAATTAAATAATAGTTTATGTACATTAGTAAAAATAAATCTTATGTTTTCTGATGAGTAGGATAGAAAAATATTAAAATATGTATGTTTGTAAAAACAAACTTATAAAATTGAGAACATAACTAGTATGCATATAATTTTTTTAGTTAAATCTACATATATTTTCAATTGATACATATCTATATGCATATTTATAAAATTTTCTGGTTAGTTTGTTGTTTGAGTGATGTTTAGGTTAAAGCTTAAAATTCAATTATTATTATTATTTAAATATTATATGGACATGTTTATAATGAATTAACAAGCACAATCTTTTATATCCAATTAACTTTTTTTTTAATAGTTGCTTGTGTACATATATTATCATAAGATAATTGTACATAATTTTACTCGAATGCATATATATATATATATATATATATATATATATGGGATCTTCTGTGTACATATAACAATTACATATAACTATGATAACCATTAAACATTTAGGGTGCATATGAATTTCATGATTATAAAATATAAAAGTACAAGATTATGAATATGATTATATTAAATGATATTATCTTCTTGTATCTTTGGAATGTGTAACAATTCAGAGTACTGACTTTTACATGTTTTTCCTCATATTTGCTATGTATAAAATGAAGAGTAGGATAAAATGATTCTTTATAGGTCAAAATTACTCTTTTTTAAAAGTAAATATAATTTAATATTATAATTTTTTGTGATGAATATAATTCAAAGGTTTTTCTAACTAAACAAATAGATTATTATCATTTTTGTAATTAAGAGTTAAAGTTATTTTTTTCCAAAAAAAAGTTGATTATCGATAAAAATGAATTTTAAAAAATTTTAAATTTTTTTTCAAAATTTATTAAGTTTTTATACAAATATTTCTCTGCACATTTGACTATTTTTCCCTTCACTTTTCTTTCTATTTGTTTTTTTATTTAATTTTATGGTTTATGTTTAAAATAATTTCTATGATTGTAATAAATAGATTTATTTTATAAAAAATAGATTTAAAAAAGTTTATTTTTTAAAAATACCTTGATTTATCAAAAAAAATTATAATTTCATTTTTGAATTTATTTATTTTCTTTCCCTGCAGACAAAAGAAAAGAAAAAATATTAGTTAAATTTAATAATTCAAAATTTTATAAAATAAAAAATAATTTGTAATAATTTCATAGTTAACAATTATTTTTTATCTTCCGCTTCTTTTTTTTTTTTGATGGTGAGAGAGATAAAAGAAAAAAACAAATTAAAAAAAGATAAAAAATAAAATTTAAACCTAAGAAATATACTAGTTAAATTTAATAATTCAAAATTAACAGACTTAAAAATGTCATTTATGATAATTTTCATTTTTATGTTTAAGAATTAAAATTTATTTTTATTAAAAATTGTTTTAATTTCTAAAAATAATTTTGTTAAATGCTTAAGTCAATTTTTAAATGTAAGTTTAATGGCTAAAATAGCTAAAGTGTAAGTATTTATTACCTATTTCATGGCATTAAAATTATTTTCTTAAATGATTGAATCATTTTTATAAAGAAAAAGACTAATTCGTTTTGCAATTAAATGTGAACAATGAATACATAAAACAATTGTGATTCTTATTAATTTTAAATATTAACATTTATTTTTATTAATTATTTGTGAACAAGACATGCAATATTAATTTTTTAGTACACAGTACCATTTTGTAATTGTACTATGAATGTATTATTTTTGTAACTTATCTATTACATTTTGATTTCTTTTTTTTTCTCATGAAAATACTAAGACAATCACTTTTAATAGTTACTTTTAATATTTTTATTTTTATAAGGTCATATCACTCTTTAATTTTACATAAAAATAAATTATTTATATAAAAAATAAAAAATTAAAGTACATAATATTAAAAAATATTTTTTAAATAATTTATAATTATAAATAATCAATATTTAAGTAAAACTAAAAAATAATATAATTTAATAAAATATAAATTTTAAAAATAATTATAAAAATAGGAAAATTATCTTATACACTATCAGTGGAGTTTTTTAACTTCACAAGTGGGATTAAGATGATGAAATGTATCTCATTTTATTTATTTTTTATTTTTTTAATATTTTTAAAAAACACATATTATCATTTTAATTCCACTTATAAAATTAAAAAACTCCATTAACAATATATATAAAATAATAATCCATAATAAAAATATATACGCCTAACATTTCCCTTTCTTTCCATTAATGCTAAAGTAATACAGAATGAATTATGAAGTGAGCCTTACACTTCTGAATAGGGAATTAAGTTAGGTTCCATACGAAATTAATGGTGTATTAATTGGAATCCAATATTTTCGGTTATAAGCATAATAGTGCCAATAGGTTAGAAAGTTTTAAAAATGGTCGGCTATTTATATAACTATGGTTAGATAAGATAATTAAATTGCTCATGAGTATAAATTATAAGAATGTTCTATATAGAAATCTTGAAATTGAACTTGTATAAATGATCTTCTGCAGCTCCAAAACTAAATGAGCGAAATTGGAAAGTAGGCAAATATATGCTTGCCTATAGCTTCAAGCCATAAAATGGACTATATGACTGACATGGATATTGTATAAGTAAGGGACATATATAGGAGACGTAAGGAATCATGTTTGCTTCATGGTTTGATTTCTGAAACTTTGATATCTGAACTTTGAATTTTGAAATGATTTTGATAGATTTGGATTTGAATATCTTTGATATTTGAACTTTGAAAGTTGAAAATGGTTTTGATATTGAATATGATTCTGAATTTGATATTGGTTTTGACATTGACTAATATGAATTTAGAATTATTGAACGGCTTGACTTTGATTTAATACGTATGAATTCCTTCTCTATTCGTTCATTCAAGATTCTCTATAGAAAACGAGTTAGGGAACCGGCACAAGTGAGGTAAAGCATCTTTCCAAACTCACCCAATTTCCTAACTCGCTATAGAGAATTATTCTATCCAAATTTTCTATAAATGTTTATTTATTTCATTTCGGCATCTAGAAGTAGGGTTAATATTTCTGCTAGAGATGAGTTTCGTAAATAAAAGAGAATTTAGAAATGATGGGTTATAAGGATTATTACCCTTGAGTAATTATGATTTGATTAATGGGTCTAAGGAATACTTACTGTTTGTGGACTTATGGGAAATGAACTGGACTGTGGAAAATGGATTTGTATTGTTTAAACTTGTCAAAGGTTCTGATTATAGAAACATATTGCCACAAAAAATTTTTATAAATGGTTTGGAGTAAAAGTGTTTTGATTTTTAGAACAATGTTGAACGTTAAGTTTAGTGTTGATTTTAAGGATATATTAATAGATTGATAGAAATGAGACATATGTTTAAAGAGTATAGGACTGAACTGTTGAAAATATTTGAAGGTAATTGACTTGTATCTAATTTGATATTGGAAAGTATATGGTTGAATTCTAATGGAATGAATTAATATTTGAAAGTACGTGATTGACTCTTGTATAACGATTTGATAATTTATGAGAGGTGTTGAAAAATTTGAGACCGACCCTAAACAATAAGGTTTGAATTGAAGGTGAACAAAATCATATATTTTGTTATTTGATTTATGCATAAAGCATAGTTTTATATACATGTTAGTTTTGAATATGCATGATCTCTAATTTATTAATATTTGCAATAATGATTTATATTTGATTATTTTAAAATTGGTCTGATGCCATCGCATGTATTCTGGTTTATGAAATGTATTATTTATTGTTTTGAATGTCAGTTGAAATAATATTTCTAATTATTTAGATTTATCTGAATTTACTGAATGAAATGTTTGTTTTTCGAATAATACGTTTTTAAATGAAACTTGGTTCCCAGAGCTTATATTTTATTTCTGGGGTGGTAAATCCCTGGTTAACTTAGATCTAGAAACTCCCAGACTTTGAAAATAAAATATGCATTTACATTACTCTATTCAGTTTTGAATACTTACAGAACTATTTTGTTTTCTCTTGGGAATCAAGTAAATGTGTGGAGACTGTTGGCCCTGTAGCTACCTACAAGTACATGCTTTCCGTTCCTTTCCGATTGCTGTTCACTCTAGCCAAGTCTTCTAGCTCACACAGGTGTTACCTGGCTAGTATACACACTGTGGCCCCCTAGACTATTGGCCATATGTCCACTAGCATGAGTCTATTGGGTGAAGCCTAGTCTCTACTGTTTTGGTTTTACTAGGGTGGTAAATCCCTGGCTAACATAGATCTTGGCACTCCCAGACTTTATAAATATCTTATTTCAGTGTTTGGTTAAATATATTTTCTGATCTCTGTACTATTGTCGAAAATAATTATTTTACTAGTTTAAATGAAAGCTAATTTCTAGTGTTTATTAAACTTTGTGACCAAATAAGTTTAAATGAAATTCCAACTTCGATACTGATTTTCGTTATTGACTTTAACATATTTGACATCGTATTTGAAAACGATAGTTGTATATAGTTGCATGATATCAGTTCTTTTATTTATGTTTCTTACTGAGCTTTTCCCATAGCTCATCCCCTTCTCTACCTTCCAGATTTATTTGTAGAGATAGTAGTCTGTTGAGAGAGATTCCTGATGAGATGCTTATAGGATTTCGATGTTGTATTTTGTAGGTATAGTATTCAGACATTTACTGTACAGTACTTTAATATGCAAAAAGGGATGTAAATAGTAAATTAAAGAGATGTGTAAATAAATCATGTTAATTGTTATAAAGTATTTATGGGAAAAAACAATCCGTACAAGAATTATATATACTAGGACCTATGTAAATAATTGAGTGCTGCTTTCTCTAGTAAATTGTGTCATAAAGTTAGAGTGAGGACACTAAGCACTGCCCAATCATTTGTGTGAAAATGGAAAAAGTTAGTCCCGATTTTCAGGAATCAAGGCGCGACATCCGCACCCCAAATAATAAACATGAATGGAAAGCAAATTTGTTTAACAGATAATATACATGTTAAAGCATTTCCACTTCCCGTGGAAACAAGGTGGAACTCTTTTCATCATTTGTTTTCTTCTGTTTTACCTTATAAAGAACTTATTACTCCATTTTATAACAATTATACAACTAGCCCGTATTTAGCACTCTGTGATGAAGATTGGATTTTTATTGAATGTTGTGTTGATTAATTATCTACTTTTAAATATGCAACAAAAAATTTTCAACTCAACTGTATCCAACTATACCTTATTTTGTTTCTATTATCTATACAATGTTTGATAAATTTTTAAAATTTAGGGATCATGAAACTTTATGTTCTTTTGTATATGAAATGGAGGAAAAATTTTAAAAATATCATGAAATAATTCCTCCTATTTATTGTATTGCAACTTTATTGGATCCTAGTCAAGATGAGGTAAATATAGAGATTTTGTATTGTTATAAAGAATTTTTTGGTCTTAATTTTATTGAGGACCAAAAGTTCTCAATTAACAATCTTTTTCGAGAATTGTTTAATATTTATAAAACAGAAATGGAACAATTCAATTTCAACTGAGAATAAGAAGAATCGTACGAAGAAACCGAGAGTGGTGGCAACAGTAAAGGAAAAGGTATTTTGAACATAATAAAAGAAGCAGCAAAGAAGAGAATGAAGCTAAAAGGAAAAACTAGCAAATCTGGATCATCAACAACTCGACGAAATTCTAATTTCAATGAGATAGGATTTTTCTTAAGTCAAGACTTTTTTATAGGCAAAAACTTTAATCTTATCCAATGGTGGAAAGAAAATCAAAAACAATTTTCAATTTTAGCTTCTATGGCCCGAGATGTTTTTATTATGTAAGTTTTTTTTGTTGCTTCAAAATCCGCATTCTCGACATGTGGAAGAATTATTAGAGACCATTGAATCATTCTTAATCCAGATTCACTATGATTGTTAACATGCCTTAAAGATTGATTTGATGCAGAATCCTGCAATATCGAAGTTGAAATGGCCAATGAATTCACCGATAATAATTCGGAGGAGGAGGAAGAAATTTCCAAAGCAATTCGTATAAATTATGAGGAATAGGTAATAATCTATTTTTTTTGTAAATTGTACGTAAAATTATAAATAAGTTTAGTCATAATAAATATTTTTATAAACTACGGTCCCATGGTTTTTACCCTTCTAATTTTTGAAGTGGTTTTCCACGTAAAAAGAATATTTGGTCTCCTACTCTCTCCTTTATTATTTTCATTTATTATTATTGTTAGATACCAAATTAATTAATGTTATACTTATCTATGTTTAAAAATTAAATAAATATTTAAAATACAAAATGAATGAATATTTTAAAAACATACTAAATAAATGAATAAATATTTTAAATGCAAAATGATATGTTTACTTATATTTTAAATGATAAGTATAATTATATTTCAAATGTAATAAATTAGTTTAACAAAATTAATAAAATTTTAAAAGTATTATAATTTTTGAACACTAACAACTTTATTATATAGGTAACTTTATTAGTTTATCATAATATCATTATTTTTTTTAATTAAATATCAAATATCATATATCATAATAACTTTATCATAATATCATTATGTATTATTTATTACAACAATAATTTTATTAGATAATTTTATATTAACTTTATCTTTAAACTACAGTTACTTTAATTAAATAAATTATAATAACTTTATGTATTATAAATTTATAATTACTATTAACATTGTTTATTATAAAAATAAATTTATTAGATTAGATCATAAAAAAATATTAATTTATATTTATTTTGATTAAAATAAATTGATATAAATTTTAAAAAAATAAAAAAATTTAAAAAAATCGGGCCATCTGGTTCGACCTGATTTATAATGAACCGATTTTCCAAGTCGGAACGGTTCAAGGATTTTAACATGTTGAACCAGCTTGGTTACCTGATTCAACAACCGATTAAGGCCGGTTCTTATAAATTGTGGGCGGAACCGGTTGAGCTTGGTCTAGGAATGGACCAATCTAGCCCACTATCACCTTTAGATATTATATTGGATAATATATTTGTTAATTTTTTGCTTTTTGTAAGATGGTAAACGATTAGTGCTTTTTCTCTAAGAACTAGAGTTTCATACATTCAATTGCACTAATTCATTTACTACAAACAATGTATGAAAATCAGAACATTGATATTATCTTTAATACAAATAAAGTCAGAAATTGATTAGTACTAGTATATTTTGTAAGTTTTTGCTACTCAAAAAGCCTTGATTGCATAGGCTAGAGAGGTTGAGAGAAATTTAGGTTTTATAATTGTCATTAAAGCCTCTAAACCTGGATTTCTTGCAAGAAGTCCTAGATTACGGCTCATATGTGAATGAAGTGAAAGATACAAAGAGTCGAAGAAGAAACCAAAAACAGAGAAATTACATCAAAATGGTATAGGAATAAGGAAGTCTGGTTGTTCATTTAAGCTACAAGGGTGAAATTGTGAGAGTTATTAGTTTGTGGGATGCACAATCATAAGCTTGTAGATCAGTTAGAGGGTCATTCATTTGCAACTAGATTGTTAGACGAAGAGAATAATATTGTATAGCTAATATGACCAACACTACAAGAAAAGAGACTTTAGCGTTGGATTTTTTTTGTGATGAAATTTTCATCACTAATATTCATGGATTTGTGATGAAGTAACCAAAAAATTTTTACACAAATTTAATGACATATTAGTGATGGAATTTCATCGCAAAAATTTCAACAGAGCAATTTCCGTTACAAATTTTTGTTGAAAAATTATGGTATGAAAAAGAAGTACTTACTGCTAGATTTAACGATAGAATCTGCCATGGATTTTTGTCACTTATTAAAATAATACTATAATATTGTTTATTATTGAAATATTAAAAATATCTAAAAATTAATAATATAAAAAATAAAATATTGAAACTTAAAATATTGAAAGATTTTTAATGTCAAAATTTAATATTTAAAAAATTTTAATCTAATGAAATAAAATATTTTTTATTAATATAATAATATATTATTTAATGTTAAGTTAAATTCACGTTTAAAAAATCATATATAAAGTTTAATTTGAGTATAATTATATTAACTGGCTTGGTACAATATCCTCACATAAATAGCTATTGTTTTTTGAAAAAACTTTTTTATTTTAATAGCGTAAGATAATTTTAAAAAATAATTTAATTTTTTTCATAATTAAAAATTATATTTAGTTCATTAATCAATTTTATCTAAATAAATAATAAAATACAAAAATTATTTTACAAAAAGTCATTTTCGGGATGGCAACATGAGCCTAGATTCGGTATAGTCGATTCTTCACTTCTCAAGTTCTCTCACCCTTGCCGTTCGATTAAAATAAAGTTTTAATCCAATGAACGTAGGGAGACTTACGAAAAGGTACACTCTACCTAGAGTATTTAATACCTTCTGCCATAACCATAATGAAACGAAAATGTTAACATGCAAGTTAGCAAAAGTACAAATCACAACTATTTTTATGGCCAAAGATATAATGTTATGTATAATTAATAAAAAATATGTAAAATTAAATAATAGTTTATGTACATTAGTAAAAATAAATATATATGGCATCTTGTGTGTACATATAACAATTACATATAACTATGATAACCATTAAACATTTAGGGTGCATATGAATTTCATGATTATAAAATATAAAAGTACAAGATTCTGAATATAATTATATTAAATGATATTATCTTCTTGTATCTTTGGAATGTGTAACAATTCAAAGTACTGACTTTTACATGTTTTTCTTCATATTTGCTATGTATAAAATGATGAGTAGGATAAAATGATTCTTTATAGGTCAAAATTACTCTTTTTTTAAAAGTAAATATAATTTAATTTTATAATTTTTTGTGATGAATATAATTCAAAGGTTTTTCTAACTAAACAAATAGATTATTATCATTTTTGTAATTAAGAGTTAAAGTTATTTTTTTCCAAAAAAAAGTTGATTATCAATAAAAATGAATTTTAAAAAATTTTAAATTTTTTTTCAAAATTTATTAAGTTTTTATACAAATATTTCTCTGCACATTTGACTATTTTTCCCTTCACTTTTCTTTCTATTTGTTTTTTAATTTAATTTTATGGTTTATGTTTAAAATAATTTCTATGATTGTAATAAATAGATTTATTTTATAAAAAAATAGATTTAAAAAAGTTTATTTTTTAAAAATACCTTGATTTATCAAAAAAAATTTTATAATTTCATTTTTGAATTTATTTATTTATTTATTTTCTTTCCCTGAAGACAGAAGAAAAGAAAAAATATTAGTTAAATTTAATAATTCAAAATTTTATAAAATAAAAAATAATTTGTAATAATTTCATAGTTAACAATTATTTTTTATCTTCCTCTTCTTTTTTTTTCTTGATGGTGAGAGAGATAAAAGAAAAAAACAAATTAAAAAAAGATAAAAAAATAAAATTTAAACCTAAGAAATATACTAGTTAAATTTAATAATTCAAAATTAACAGACTTAAAAATGTCATTTATGATAATTTTTATTTTTGTGTTTAAGAATTAAAATTTATTTTTATTAAAAATTGTTTTAATTTCTAAAAATAATTTTATTAAATGCTTAAGTCAAATTTTTAAATGTAAGTTTAATGGCTAAAATAGCTAAAGTGTAAGTATTTATTACCTGTTTCATGGCATTAAAATTATTTTCTTAAATGATTGAATCATTTTTATAAAGAAAAAGACTAATTCATTTTGCAATTAATTCATCTATTTTATGTCAACAATGAATACATAAAACAATTGTGATTCTTATCAATTTTAAATATTAACATTTATTTTTATTAATTATTTGTGAACAAGACATGCAATATTAATTTTTTAGTACAAAGTACCATTTTGTAATTCTACTATGAATGTATTATTTTTGTTTTTTTTTCTCATGAAAATAGTAAGACCATTATTTTTAATAGTTACTTTTAATATTTTTATTTTTATAAGATCATATCACTCTTTAATTTTACATAAAAATAAATTATTTATATAAAAAATAAAAAATTAAAGTACATAATATTAAAAAAAATACTTTTTTAAATAATTTATAATTATAAATAATTAATATTTAAATAAAACTAAAAAATAATATAATTTAATAAAATATAAATTTTAAAAATAATTATAAAAATAACTACTTCTAACATTTCTCTGTCTTTCCATTAATGCTAAAGTAGCCTCTGTTCTGGAAGTATTGCTACCCTGCTACCTCACTACCTCATGTCCTGTCAAACCAGAGCTGCCAACGCTGTCGCACTGTTGTTGTAATTTAACTGCAAAACGACATTTTTATATTTGGTTTTCGTGCTTGTCTGAACATTTCACGTGTCATGTTGGTGCCACTCGGGCTCTTTGTCTTAACTCAGCTTAGCTTTGCTTTGCTTTTTGGCTTTGCTTTGCTTTGCGCTGCTTTACCTTTTTAGAGGAGGGCTGACGGAGGCTTAGATTCTTCGACCTCTTCTCACTCCAGCCGCTGAAGGAGTGAAGGTTGGATCCTTAACTTCTCCATCTCCGCCTTGCCTCTTCTTTTTCTTTCTTTTTAAGCTCATTTTTTCTTTTTTTTTCCTTTTATTTCCCTTGGACTGCTATCAAATGTGAATCGGGATTAACTTCCCTACCTCCAGAACATTCTCTACTTTTTCTCCTCATCTCTGCTGGGATTTTAAGTTCTTTTCAAAGCGCCACAGTGCATGTATGTTCTCTAATAAGGTGCCTTGAATCATTTATCCATTACCAGTAATAACTAGTATTAGATTTCAATTCTCATTTTTCCAGTATCAGTACTTTAGCTTCCATTTGTTGCTAGGGTTGCTTACCCATTTCCCTTTAGTCTCAATCTTCAGCCTTTACTGGCTTGGAACCAAAAGTTTTTACATTTAACTTCAAAGCAGCAGCAGATAGGAAGAATATGGAGTGGGGTTCAGCTAAAGATAGAGTTAATATTGGGTTTGTGTGTTTGTTTACGATGTTATGTGGTGTGAGTGGAATTGGAGTGAACTGGGGTACACAGGCATCCCACCCTCTGCCCCCAGACACAGTAGTAAAGTTGCTGAGAGATAATGGGTTTCAAAGAGTGAAGCTTTTTGATGCAGATTATAGCACACTAAAGGCTCTGGGTAAGTCTGGGATTGAAGTCATGGTGGGAATCCCAAATGATATGCTTAATTCTGTGGGTCGCAACATGAAGGCAGCCGAAAAATGGGTTGCCAAAAATGTATCCGCACATATTACCTCCAATAATGTCAACATCAGGTCAGCTTTCTAGTCTTTCCTTTTGTGTTTTTTGTTCTCTCTTCAATTCAGTTCCTTTCCTCTTGCTTAGATTACAACTTTTAATGGCCAATGGTATTCTGTTGTGGCCGAAAAAGTGTGTATCATATGTTATCCATAGGTTCTTTCAAATTCTGCTTTCGCTTCTTCAACTATGAATGAGTTTCGTTTTGAAAATTCCTTGTTTATTTACGTTGTTGAGATCCCTCTTGCCTAGTTTGTGATGCATCTGTTTCTCTGTTTTCAATTCTGACCTGCCACTTGAGCTGAAGCTTTCACTCAGTAATTAATATTTTGGTGGTCACTTTGAATTTAAATTTGAATGCAGAATAAATAGTCCTTAGTAATCATTTGCTATACTAAAGTATCCATTTGATTCCAATAACCCGATTTAATTTGACTTTGAAATTGACACTGTATATATTAGTTCATGTGGAACTGTGGAAATGAAAATTGTGGTAGGGGATTTTTTAGTATAAAGCGTGAATTCTAAATAATTTTGTAAAAAGGTAATTATGCTCCCAAAATACAAGAATACAACAATACAGATGCCTCAATTTTCTTAGTAATAATTACTTAAACTAAAATATTCTTTTGATTGAACTTGGAGCTTGGCTCAATTGATTTGTATGGTTTCCCACAAAAACGGAACTTATCATACTTGTATTTTCTTGTGGATTTGGGAAGAGGACTCAGTCATATTAAGTGATCCCTTTGCCCTTTTCATTCTTTATTCCAACTTTGTTTTTAGCTTCTGGATGACTTACAAAATAAACAAAATGAAATTTTATAATCTCAAGTCTCGTCTTGTCTTAAACAAGTATGCTCTGTAATTCATTCACATTCCATTTGTCCTTCATAGTATTTTAGTTCTTTTGGAATGGACCATACTCAAGGGGTAAGGATCTCATGTTGAATTTTACCAAGAAATCATCATTCAGGTTCATTCCCAAGGACTTCAATCTTGCTGCAATGTTTATTATTTCCTTAACGTGCTTATGAATGGTACATGAATTATTATATTTCATGTTGTTCAGTGTACCTATTAATGTTGTAGCATGTAACTTTGCAGTAGTTTGGGATCACTCTTCCATAAAATTTATATATTCCTTGGCTAAACCATATTGAAAGAGTAGACTTAGGGTTCTTGGCCATTGTTTTTCGCATAAACATCATGCTTAGTCTGTTTGATCTTTCTAGAGCTTTATGGAGGACTTTTCATCAGTGTTGATAGTCGTAGAAATAGCAGCGCATTTCTTTGTTTGAGGTTCCTAGTCTAGATCCAGAACACCTAAGTGAAATTGAAATTGCTTGCACTAATAAGAAAAATTAAGTCCATTAAACACAAATACGATTGAGGCATGTGAATTTTGTGAGACAAGAATTGGAACTGCAAATATTGTAAGATGCTAATACGTCAATTCTTTGAGTCATAAATATAAACAGAATGTCATAGGAGTAATACATTTATATCTAAAATCTCTTTTGGAACCATACAAGTCATAATGATGCAAGAAATATATTTAACATAATTTGGTAATTAAATATATTCCGCTCAGACAAGTCTACTATTTTTTTTTGAAACTAAACATCAAACTTCATTTATCAACTATCCATATTACAAACCATATCAGGAAGAGCTCCCATCCAAATCTGATGAGACCCAATCTGACAGTTGACCCTAGATACATCATGAGCCAACTTGTTTGCCTCCCCATGAACAAATCGAAAACCACAACTATTAAATCTTTGAAACTAATGAAATTACAGAAGCTAAAATATTTCCACCCTCCCATGCCAAATCCTCTTTGCGATTTAGCTCATTAATCACCATTAAACAATCCATTTCCAGCACCACCTCCTGTAAACCTTGCTCTATCGCCACTTCCAGTCCCCGCTGAATAGCGTAGGCTTCAGCAAACTTAGAGTTTTCTACCCTATTCATACACTTCACAGCTGCCACAATTACATTACCCGAATCATCTTTAGCCACTCTACCCAGACTTGCAATTCCTTCATCCCCTGTAAATGAAGCATCTACATTTATCTTGACCGGGTTTCTTAAAGGGGGAAACCACCTCCACTATCATATTCATTAATTATAAGAATCAACTAACCACCCTTTGGGTGATCCTTAAATGTCTTATAATTGTGTACTTAAATTCCTCACAGTTAGAAATATAAAATTATGCTATTTTCATTTATTAGCATTAAATTATGAGTAATTGAAAATTCTCATTGATTTGATATTCATAAAACCTAAAAGTTTGGCGACTTTGGTGACTAACAAACTATAATTATGTATGAATAACTAATTTAAGTTAAAGAAACATTGAATCATAATAAGCAAATAATAAAATATTAAACATTTTTTTGGGAAGAACTTAGATATGCACACTTGCATATATTAATGAAATCTGATTTATAGTAGTGGAATAATCATAAAATAATCATATAATATTTATTGACACTCATGTAATCACTCATAATAAGTACTTAACGTTAAATATTTGCAAAAATAAAGCAAGTGGAAACTGTGCAATTTTGTTCTTTCCTACAAATTCTTTTGCTCCATGAAATACCCAAATTGAACATTAATTTTTCACCTCTTTAATTTCGTTGGTGTTAGAATTTAGATTAATGGTTTGAAAATTGGCTATTTGTAAAGTTTGTAATCCTTTTAGTGGTTTATCTTAAAGGGCATGGCCAATGACAGTGACTATGAGCATTGAATTTTAGGCTAATGGCTGCCTTGATTTTTGAAGGAACCCACTCAATTCCAAACTTCTAGTGATATTTGGACTCAGTAGTATTGATCCAAATAATTATTACTCTACAATAATAATTTATAAACTCAAACACAACCAGGCCTCCTCGCTATTTTTCCTTCCCTTTTATCTTTATTTTAAGCACATCTAATGAGAGATTAATCAATTTAATGGTAAAATCATTAGCTCTTAAATCTAAATGCTTTGATATCACATGTAAGATTTTCAATAATTTTATACAGAACTCAAGAATTGCATAAGCCCTAATTTCCAATTCAATTTATCTTTCAACTTATTGATTTTCATCACAATAATGAATTATTTAAACATGTTTTGCTCCATGAAGAATTTTAAATTGAAGAAGATATTCGGTTGCAGGATAATGAAAACTGGTTGTCTCTCTTTTTCGAAGTCTTTTTATGTTCTGGTGGAAGAAAATACCTAATTTAATAGAGCTTGTATATGATGCACTGACAGTGTATAGTGTCAATGCATCAGAGGTTAACACCTTATCAATAGGCCCTTATAGGCAAATTAAAAAAAATTATTTATATTTGCATATAAGGGCCTATTGATGAGGTGTCAATCTCTAGTGCATTGACAGTGTATAGAAATTATACACTGTCAGTGCATCATATATAAATCCAATTTAATATGGTAGATAAATCCAATTTAATATGGTAGATAAATCCAATTTAATATGGTAGAGAAAGGATTAATTTTAATAGAATCTTAATTAAAGAAATTACCTCTCATTAAGTTGCGATTATTTTTTAAAAAAACTACCACTTGTCAAAATAGACTAAGAGGCTTTTAGCTGTTATTTAGTTAAGCATCTTTTTGTTTGAAATGTGAGATATGCGGGCCACGTAAGTTTTACATTTCAATAGTTAGCCTGTCTCGACAAAGGCTAGTTTCCCATCTCAATCATAGTGATTAGTAGAGAATCTTTTTGCATGTTCTTGGGTACCTAAACCAATTTTTTATCTCTTGGGGTCTTTTATTTAGTTATGATGCTCCTTAGCTTCTATGATCTAACTCAAGTATGTTATAATCCTAGCCTTTCTCTAACAAGCTGCTCTGGTATCCTGCCCTTCCTTCCCTTGTTCTCCCTTCTCTCCTTTTTCGATCCATTTTGCTTGTATAATTTAGGTTTGCATGCCATAACATCCCTACCATCCAAATTTTAATTTTTGATTCCATCCTGACTTTGGTTACAATGAACATCTACATATATGAGTGCATATATGTTGTCTTTTGAGGTTTAAGTTTTAAGCTTGTTATGCCTCTTATAACTGCCATCACTCTGCAAAATTGACTGAAACTTCAAGCTTGTTATGCCTCTTATAACCGCCGTCAATCTGCAAATTTGACTGAAACTTCATCTTTTCTTGTATGTCGTTTTCCAATGACTTTTGTTAGTTGACATTGATGTTTTTGGTCTTAAAACTGATTAGCTATTTGTATATGAGGCAAAGCAATTGATTGGGCAATTTGGTTTGGACTTTTGCAAGTATAATAACTATTCTCTTCCTAACCACTTCAATATCATCTTTGGGTCCCTTGAGACATGTATTTGGGCATTTTACAACTTCTGGTAGATATTTCTAGAATGTTGGACCATTAACATAAATTTCAGCATACTCTAGGATTGCTGGGTTTCGTTCTCTGATTTCCGTTACATTTTTGTCATTTCTCCCCACTTATTTTCTGCTTTGCCCGCAGATATGTTGCTGTAGGTAATGAACCTTTCTTGGAGACATATAATGGAAGCTACCTTGACATAACCTACCCTGCTCTTAGGAACATCCAGTCTGCCCTGGTCAAAGCTGGGCTTGGCAGCCAAGTAAAGGTTACTGTTCCCCTCAATGCTGATGTTTATGCTAGTTCAAATACCTATCCGTCTGGTGGTGACTTCCGCACTGATATCCATGATCTCATGCTTACAATAGTCAACTTCTTGAGCATTAGTGGTTCTCCCTTCACAGTGAACATTTATCCCTTTATAAGCCTCTATTCTGATCCCAACTTCCCGGTTGAGTATGCCTTCTTTGATGGCAATGCATCGCCAATAAATGATGGTGGGACGATGTATTACAACATGTTTGATGCCAATCTCGATACCCTTACACATGCATTACAGAAGAATGGATTTGGAAATATGCCTGTTATAGTTGGAGAGATCGGGTGGCCCACCGATGGAGACCGAAATGCTAACATAGAGTATGCTCGGCGATTCAATCAAGGTTTTATGTCTCATATTTCTGGTGGGAGAGGAACCCCATTGAGGCCTGGGCCGATAGATGCATATATATTTAGTTTGATTGATGAGGATGAAAAGAGCATTGCTCCGGGAAATTTTGAACGCCACTGGGGGATTTTTACTTATGATGGCCAGGCGAAATACCCTCTCAACCTTGGTACGACAAATACCGGAGCTTTAGTTCCTGCAAAAGATGTACAGTACTTGGAAAAGAAGTGGTGTGTGTTGAGGCCTTCAGCCAAACTTGATGACCCGCAAGTGCAACCAAGTGTGAGCTATGCGTGTGGGCTGGCTGATTGCACTGCTCTTGGTTATGGGACATCTTGTGGAAATCTAGATGCTCGGGGGAACATATCTTATGCCTTTAACAGTTATTTTCAGAAGAATAACCAGCTCGAAGTAGCCTGCAAATTTCCGAATCTTTCAATGATCACAAAAACGGATCCCACTCCCACAGTCGGAAATTGCAAATTTGGGATAACGATGAAGCCCTATTATGATTCTGCTGGACACAGATTTGGTTGTGCCCAGAAGCCACTGGGTTTGCTTTCTGTTCTCATTCTCATTTTGGTAATGGTTGTATGAATTCATTCATAGGATTGTAATGGAGTTTTCATTCTTGTACAAACTATCCCCATGGTAACTGTTGGAAGGTTAGTTTTAAGGTTATGGGATGTGTCAATTGAATTTTGGTATGGAGAAGACAGACTTTGAAGCTAATTACTTTGATTTGGAATTAATTACTTTGATGTGAGGTGGGTTTAGGACGCTGTTTGCCTGCCTGCCTAATGCCATTGCTATACTCATTTTCTTTGGCTTAACTCAAATCACCCACAAACCAAATTCAGCAGACTCCATGAATTGCTTGTCCTTTTGTTGATTCTTAATGGTCAAAGGCTTTGATGTTGGTTTTGGGTTTTGATTTTTGAATGATACTCAAATCATCTAGTATGTGAAGCCACTAGCTGCTACTGCTGGAAATTACTTCATAAGTTTTAGTTTACCTTAATTATGCTTTGTTTATTTTCTAATTTCTTTAATTTTGACTCATTTTTGAAACAATTTTTCTTCTCTCTTAACCAAAACAACAAAAATGATAACTCTTAAGAAATGTAAAATACCAACATGGTCCTGTAATAATCAATTTTATTATTTAGTCTTTTTTAATTTCACAAATTGCATTGATGTTATTTGATTTGTGAACCAACTACAATTGCTTTTTTGGGTATTTAGAACAAGTGTAATTTAACACAATACTTTCTAGTTTGATTCTAAAAATGATTAAAAGTTATAAGATATTAATTTATTTTGGCTAAAAGGTCAAAAAGAACTTCGAAAAATAATGATTTTTGTAATTGAGCTTTCAACTTTTTTTAGCAATTAACTAAGCTTTTATCTTTCAATTTTTACTCAGTTAAGCCCTTTTGTGGATAGAAACCATTAAATTCGTAGAATACATGTGGCAAAAAAAAAATTAACGATTTTTGTTCACAAAAAATGCTCAATAGAGTGAAATTGAAAATATAAGGGCTCAATTGATTGCGAAAAAAAAGTCAATTGCGAATTTTTTTAGTATTCAAGGGCTTTTTTGACCCTTCAGCCTTTTATTTTCTCATGAAATATTTTATCATATTTTTTAATAAAATTAAAGAATTATAACAATTACATTGTATTCGTTCAAAGATTAATGATAAATTCATTTATAAATTAATGGTAAATTTTATCAATCATTGTAACTAGAGTAGAGTAATAAATTTATATTTATCCTTAGATTTTTTTTTTGATTTGATTTATCCTTAGATTTTATTAATAGTTTATCGTTTATTAAACAACTAGCAATCTTCTTCAAATAATGCAAGGCAAAAAAAGTAAATGTGATAAATTATACTATGGTTCAGATTCATGACTTGAGATCAAATTTGATCCGATTTGAATTGTTTAAAAAAGTCAAAGATTTGAAATCGAAAAAAAATTGGACATGAAATAATTAAAGTTAAAGTCGATTTGATTTGAGGTGATCCAAGTTAAATGTATTCAAACTTGCACCAATCTAAATCCAAGACTAATCTAATATGAAATCCTTAAAAATTAGAAAAGATTCAATTTGTAATCAATTTGAAATTGATCAAATGTAAAATGATCAAAATTCAAAATAATTTAAATATGAATGGGATAATGTTACATTTGATCCTCGAACAGTAAAGGATTCTACAATGTGGCATTTTTTATTAAAAAAAAATCCTCAATGTGGTATTTGAAGTTTCATTCAGTACACTGATAATTTTTTTATTTATTTTTTCCTCCACTTCTTTTTCTCCCCTCTTGATTCCCCCACCCTTCACTTATGACATAATTCAGTCATTGTTCGATCGGATGGTCAAACGAGACCAGATTTAGCATCGGCTTGGTTAATCGGCATCTAAAGAGACTGGAAATGGCCTGAATAGATTGGGATAAGTTGGTCGATTAATTAAGATGTGTCAGATTCGACCTCACATCTCTTTTACTTTCTTTTTACTAATTTTTTTCTAATTTGAAATGATTTCATTTTGTTAATAAAAAATCGAGTTGTTAAAGATTAGTTGTGGCATTTTATAAGATTTGAGTTCGAATTCAAGCAATCCTATTTTTATCCTCAGTTATTTAATATTTTCTTTGTAATAAAAAAAATAATATAGCAATCTTTTTTTTTTAAAATTTTTTTTACATTTCTTTTTTATCAAGTATTAACAAAAATATTATTATTATTATTATTAGTATTATTTACTTTTTCATATAGGCTTAACATATTCTCAATTTGGCTGTAATAAGTAAAAAAAAGTAAATATATTTAAAGACTATCACAAATTTTTCTGGGTTTACACTATGTTTGGATGGATATTAGTAAAAGAAAGGAATAGAAAGGTAAGAAATGTAAACTAAAGAAAAGAAGAAGAAAGGATACATGTACTTCTTATTTAGATAACTAAAATTAATAAAGGAAAAAAAATAATCCTAACTCTTGTTAAGTTATGCAATAAAAATGAAAGGAAATAATTCATTATAATTTTTTTTTTCAATTATAACCTCTTTTGTTTTAAATTTTATAATAGAATAAGGTTAAATTTGATATTTTACTTGTTAAATTTTTTTTCAAATTTCTTTTCCTTCTTGTTTACCTCAAATTGAGGTTTTAAAAAATTGAATAAGTAAAAAAAAAAACAATAGATACTCACTCTTCCTCCCTTTCCTTTGAGAAATTCTAAATAAACCCTACTTTTTACTAAATATATCCCACTCAAATAACCCAATAAATGAAAAGACAATTTTAACCTTATTCTCCAAACCAACATTGCTTTCACTCCCCTCCAGCCTTTCGAAAACCCACCTCCTCCTCCATGCACACTTCTTCCTTTCTTCATCTTGCTAGCTCTAGCATTGAAGGTTGCTTAGGTATGATTGTTTATGGCAATTCAATTTCAAGCAAACGACGTGTGTGAGCCTCGGGCTAGTCTTAGGTGGTGGGTCACTTGCACGAGGTTGCCGGTCTGACACAGGTGGCTCACTAGCGCGAGGTAAGCCTTGCGCAAAGGCACTCTCACGCAAAAGGCCCTTGCGTGAGGGTGGTTCCCTCGCACAAGGTCTCTTGCACGATGGCCGTGCGAGGGCACCATCCTCGCACAAGGGTCCTTGCGCGAGGCTGCTGCCCTTGCCCAAGGCCTTTGCGCGAGGCTGTTTCGAGGCTGCTACCATGCTTGTTTTATTGTTTCAGCTAATTTGAGTTTCTGCAAACTTGGTTTTGAAGATTCTATCTATTGCGATTTCATCATCTGACTGTGTTTTGTTTTTGGGGCTTTTACTTAAACAATAGAATTTGCACTCCTTATTTGTCACACAAAGGACTTATTGTTTGAATATGATCCTGCCAAGAGACTTAGTAGAGCTGTTAGTGGGCCGGACCGAGCCGGTTCTCACCGGTTCCGGCTCACTAACAACTTAAACCGGTCCGAACCGGTAGTGAACCGGTTCGAGCCGGGCCTGTTCGCTTTATTTTTACTTGCGAACTGGCCCGGTTCATGGATCGATTTGCTGTTAAATAGGACTAAACCGGTTTAAATCGGTTCGGTCTTGTTTTTAATTTAAATTTTTTATTTTTTAAAATTTATATTAATTTATTTTAATAAAAATAAATAAATATTAATATTTTTTTATAATTTAATCTAACAAATTTATTTTTATAATAAATAATGTTAATAGTTTAATTTAACAACAATTTATTATAAAGTTATTATAATTTATTTATTAATGTAACAATAATGTAAAAATAAATTACTATAAAATTATGTAATAATAAAATAAAGTTATATTATGAATATGATATTATAATAAAATTATTATGATAAAAAAACGAAATTTAGATAATAAAATGATAATATTATAAATTTGGAATAAGAGAATTTAAGTGAATTTGAGAGAGTTTGAGTGATTATTGAGAGAGTATGAGTGAGTATTAAGAGAATAAGAGCGGATGAGTGTTTAGATTTGAGAGAAAATATGAAAGAAAATTTAAAAAAAAAATGAATTGATATTTGTAAAGGAAAAATGAAAATTTAAAATAATTTTAAAAATTTTAAAAAATAAATTAAAAAAAGGTAGGGAATGCTCTATCCCTTACAGAGTTGATGGGCAATGGCCTAATCAACATAGGCAGTAGCCTTTAAAGGCTACTACCTACGTGCATGCCTGCCATTGCATGCTTTTTATTTTTTTTTAAAAATTTTTGTTGAACTGGACCCAAATTAGTTGAACCAGTCCAGCCTGATATGATATCGGGCTGGGCCGATTTGGAATCGGTACTGTACCGGTTCAGTTTTTGGGCTGGATTAACCTGATCCAGTTGCGAACCGGGTCGGGCCAACTCGGCCCAATAACCACCTCTACCTAGTATCACTCCTCTTCCTAAAAGCCAGGTAAACTATTTCCCATCTTTGTGCTATTCGATTTTTAGTGTTTTTTTTTGAGTTAGAAGTAATATGGAAATTTTGCTGAAGTTTGTAATTATACATAGGTGGAAAAGAGTTTATTAAAGTAATCACGGTTTCTAACACAACATAACTCTGGGCAATGACAAAGTTTGAAGTGCATCATTGATCTTTGATCACCTTGATCAAGAGAGATTGGTTGGAAGTACTTTCCTTTTCAGGTTATTGCATCAACTGCAAATCTAGTAAAAAAGCAGTAATGATAGCACTTACGTGTCAATATACTTATTTCAATACTCATGTTGTTCAATCATTTTAAATGGTTGTATTATTAATTTCATTATTATACAAAGTTACAAATACACCTAGTTATTATTGCTGAAATTGCTTGTGTGCCTTGGTTAAAATTAAAAAGGTTGTATGATCAAATCACGGCTGTGGTTAGGGATATAAATAGTTACATTATAAACGAGTGTCTTTTTCTATTGCATTATTTGATTTAATTAGGTTTCGGTATTGATTTTATGGTAATTTTCAAAGGTTTTGTTTATAATTATTTAAATGTTTTTCTTTTTCAGATATGGCAAGAATACGAGGTGGAGGTTCATCTCAAGGAAGACACATGACAAGAACAGAAGATGCAGGTTCATCTCACGGAAGACGACAGTGACCTATCAGCTCTGAGAGGAGACAACGAGTTAGGAGATATTAGGCTGAGCAATCTGAACAAGTCGAACCTGTCAAGCATGCTGAGTAGGTCGAGTAGATAGATTCAGAGGATGCAAATGAGGAAGTCAAGCTGTGTTCTAGAGGCCCGATTGATACCTCGATTCTTAAAAGTTTTAGATCACATGTTGATTTTGCAATATGGGATCACATGTTGCTTTTGAAATGATCTTATTGTTTGTTGTTTTTAATATAGGAGCGAGGCAATTTGAAAGTCCTTAATCATAGCCAAAAAATCTCTCAGTGGATCTTAGACGATGATCAGTCTCGTATTCTCTCCTTTGTTTTGCAGTCTAGCTTAGGTAGTTTGGTTGACTGTAGTTACCGCACATGCAACAACAACATCATCTCTACTTTTTGTGAGAAGTGACAGCTAGAGTTGAATACATTTCATATGTCTTTTGGAGAGATGATGATTACCTTGGATGATGTAGCTACACTCCTAGGCATATTAGTGGCTGGGCGGATCTTATCATGCATGCACATTTCTATGAAGCGCACCAACAAAATGTTAGTATGTTTGTTAGGAGTCCCTCTTACAGAAGCTAAAGCGGTGACGAGTACAAATCGTGGGTCCAGTGTGACATTGCAGTGGTTGAAATCAAATTTTGTCAATGTGACCAACAGCTCCAGTGATGAGGAAATAGTGTATGCTACTCATGCATACTTGCTTCACTTACTTGGGTGCACACTTTTTGTAGATAAGAATGGATCGCATGTTGTCGTATCATTATTGTCATGTTTAGAGGATCTATTAGCTATCAGTGGATACGCGTGGGGTGTAGGTGCTCTTGCTCATATGTATATATAGCTGGGTCTTGTGAGTAGGTTAAAAGTAGATGAGATTGGCGGCTATATGACCCTTTTATAGGTATTATAATTTACTTTATCTAAATAACTTGTTAATAATAATTTGTTTGTTTATAATTTATTAATGATTAATGTTTTATTTGATGTAGGCTTGGATTTATGAGCACTTTTCATCGTTGAGTCCGGAGGTGAACTTCAACAACTAGGATAGTTTGCTTCTAGCTCGATGATGGAAGCCACGTGGTTATGGCCAAGATGTGAAGGTCTTGCGTGAGCAGTTAGATGACCTCCAGTGTAACCAGGTGTGCTTGGATCCCTATGCAGATAGTCAGAGACATCATTCGCTGCCTCCGATCACATTTTCACGGTCTGCTTAAAAGCTAGGGATATCGTGGAGCTATATCATCCAGAGAGAGTGTTACGAAAGTGGGGCTATGTACAGACCGTACCTCCGAGACCTTTAGTGCTATTTAGAGCATGGAGAGGTAGCACTCGTTGTTTATCAGCTTATGGATCAATTATGGGAGAGATGGACCATGTATGTGCTCACAGAAGAGAATAGAAGGCAAAAGTGTGTGATCCCAGGGGAGACTACTCCAGACTACATGGCTTGGTACAACTCCATTTCTCATCAATTTGTACAAAACCTACACGCAAATCGAGGTTTCCAGCTAGATTGGTCGATTCTGATTATTCTAACATAAGTTATTAACATTTGTTAGCTTTAAATTGACATATGTATTTTGAAATAACAAAACCTTAAATGATCTTTTATGTTTTGTTTCATATTGTAAATTTGCTTTACCGCATATGATTTTCTCAATTCATTTTTAAGTGCTCATATCAAACATTAAGACCATAATTTAATGATAAATTCTTATTGGTCTCAATACTTTATAAAATGGTTTTGAATATTTTCATTAAGTAATGTTTTCAAGATTATATTGAACACAACTTTAGAAAAATTACTTAGTGAGTTTTTGGACTATGTTTTCATTTGAGAAAGTCCAGAAAAACTCCCACAAAATATTAAAATGTTTTGGGATGAATTAAAATCAAAGTCCACATCATTTCTAACTTAAATTAGCCAAGAAATATGCAGAAAAAACATGAGGGATCGATCCCTTAGGATGAGGGATCCATCCCAGAATGGCAGAATGCTTTCAGGAAGCGAAAAAGAAGCATGGGATTGATCTCCTAAGGGAAGGGATCGATTCCTTTATGGCAGAAAGCCTCCAATGGCTAGTTTCTGAGAGATATAATGACTAGTTTCTGTTTTAGCTCTTACCAACGTTCATAAACCATCCAAGGGACTATAAATAGAGGCTTGGAAGCTCAAGGAAGGAAGAGGAATAATTGAGCAACATCTTTCATCATCTTATTCATCTTCCTCAAGCCTTAACAACAATTCAAGTGCTACAAAGTCTTCATCGTCCATCATTCTCATATTCCTTGTATAACATAGCACAAATATTGTATAAGATTTCCCTTGTGCTTAAACATTGTAATCACTTGCCTACCTATAGGCCTTTCTTTGATTACATTCCTTGTAAACACATTCACACCTTGTAAAAGGGGAGGTTTCTCTTTAGCCTTAGAAAAAAAGAGAGGTTTCTCTTAAGCCTAGAAAAAGAGAGATGTTTCTTTTGAGCCTTGAAAAGGAGGGATTGTAAAGACAAATTCAAGTTAGTGAATTTGGGAAAATCCTTGGGAGCGTCTCAAGGTAGAGGACGTAGGCAAGGTTGCCGAACCTCTATAAATCGCTTGTGTACATTTCTCTTTTCCTTCTCTCTTTATTTACTTGCAATTATATTTGTGCTTATCGTATTGAATTTAGATTGCATGCTTGCATAGCTGAGAGAACTTAGAAAACTTCAATATAGGTTAGAGAATTTAGAAGAATCGAAAAACAAACATAAAGTTAGCTAAGAACAGATTCACCCCTCTATCGGTATAGCCTATAGAGCCAATAATTGGTATCAGAGCTTGGGCTCGAGATTGATTTGGATTAACATCCGTCGAGCAAAACGATCATAGATGGCTTATTTGAACATAGGTACACCCCTAGGAGAAGAGTGACACTCGCTAATTAGACCTCCACTGTTTAATGGTGAGAACTACTCATATTGGAAAACTAGGATGATGTTGTTTGTACAATCCAATGATTATGATGTGTGGAGAGTGATTGTAAATGGTCCCAAAATTCTAATGAAGAAAGTAGATGGGAAGGATGTCCCTAAGAATGAGGATGATTGAGACTCAAATGATATGAGATTGGCACAATTGAATGCAAAGGCTATGCACACTCTCTTTTATGTTTTAGGTCCAAATGAATATAATAGAGTCTCTCTATGTGAGAATGCTAAACAAATATGGACAAATTGGCCATCACATATGAAGGGACAAATCAAGTTAGAGAGACCAAAGTAGGAATGCTCACACATGATTATGAGCTTTTTAGGATGAAAGAAAATGAGTTCATGAGTGACATGTGTACTAGGTTTAATGACATAATTAATGGACTTAAGGCATTAGGCAAGACCTATTCCAATGTAGAAATGATTAAGAAAATCTTGAATAGCTTGCCAAAATCTAGGGAGGCAAAGGTGACCATAATAGAAGAATCTAAGGATCCTAACACCTTGTCTTTAGATGAACTTATGGGCTCCCTACTTACATATGAAATGAAATTAAAAAGAAATGAAGAGCCTTCAAAGAAAGTAGGGGTAGCACTTAAGTCTTCCACTCATGAAAGCATTATAGATGATAGTGATGAGAGTGGAAATGAGAAAGAAAAGGAAATGGCAATGTTTGCCAAAAGATTTAATAGGTTCATGAGACTGAAGGAGAGAGAGAATAATAGGAGACATCAAATAGGAGAGTCAAGTAGAAGAGAAAAAGACCTCTTAGTGTGCTACGAATGTAATGAATCTGGTCACATTAAGCTAGATTGCCCCTACTTAGGAAAGAAAAGGATAGGAAACCTAGGAAGAAAGCATTTGTGGTTGCATGGAGCGATAGTGATAGCTCCGATGAGGATAACATGGATGATGAGGTAGCCTACACATGTTTTATGGCTATTAGTGATGATGAGACTAGTTGTAGTTCTAGTGAAGATAATGATTATACATTTGATGAACTACAAAATGCTTTTAATGAATTAGCAAAGGAATTTCAATGCATGAATTCTAAATATAAGAAAATCATTGCTAAATTAAAAATAGAAAATGAAATGTTATTAAGTGCTAAGCTAGAATTAGGAAAGAAATTAGAAGAAGCAAATCTAGAAATTGATGAAGTAAATAAAAAGAACTTAAATTTGCATAATTCATTTTCTAGATTCTACATGGGTCAACAAAAGCTAGATCATATGTTAGAGACCCAAAGAGCTTTCTTTGACAAAGATGGGTTAGGCTATAATGCAAAACAAAAAGAAAATCATCTTAAGAATTTCTTAGTGAGCAAAAATTCTATGAATGATACATCTCTCATATGTTCACTATGCAATAGGATTGGCCACTCTTCACAAGCATGCACATATAGAAAAACTAATTTTAGAGGAAAAGTAGTTAGGAAGATGTGGATTCCAAAGCATGCTATAAACAATGATGATTTGAGTTTGAAATAGATCCTTAAAGGATCAAAAATTGTTTGCACTAACTCTCATGGACCCAAAAAAATTTGGGTACCAAAGCATGCTTGAATTTGTTTGATGTAGGAGTGTTAGAGCATGAGAATACAATGAAAAAATGGAGTTCAAATGCTCTACACATCTCCATGGAGTTTGCTTGTGGCAATGAGAAAAAAGAAAAGCTTGGAATCCATCATTGGCAAGGTCACAACAATTCCTCAAAGAATAGCTAAAGGTGGATTCAACAATTCAAGGCAAAGCATTCTCAAGCAAGGAGTTTGTAAGTTTAAATTCTATCTTTTCAAAACTCATATATGCTAAAATTGTTTGTATGATCTATTGAGGCAATTTGATTGATGATCTTTGATGCATTATGAGTGAAATGAATGAACAAAAGGCATCATAAATGATTTTTGATTGTTTGATGGATAGTTCTTGAGGCATTGAATGATTAAATGAAAAACATGTTTAAATGATTTTGAAATGATATTGTGTGATTTAAGCAAGTATGAAATGTGTTGATTTTGCTCCAAAATTGTCAAATATGTCATTCATGCAAAATGCCATGTCATGAGCATTAATGAGAAATATGCATATGAAAATTATGGCATAATGTTCACAAATGTGGTGATATGATGATATGAGTGCTTAAATTTTATGTGAACATGTTTGTTTTGGCATATTTGTGTTTTCAAATACTTTAGTTTTGCCAAAATATGCATAACTTTCAAAATGACCTCCTTTGAGACAAAAAATGCACTTTATGGTAAAAATTGTTCCAAAATTGCAAAATCCATTGTTAAATAGTTTTTCATTCATATTTTTCATTCATACAAGTCCAAAATCATGTTATACAAATGTTTAAACTTTTATTTGAACTTAAAATATTCAAAAACGAAGTTTTGGCACTTTACAAGTTGAATTTTCTGTCAAAATTCTGCAGAAAATGGATGAGGGATCGATCCCTCAACACAAAGGATCGATCCCCTTGGACAAAATGCAGAAAATTTGTATTCTGGAATTATAGGATCGATCCCTTTACTCTTAGGATCGATCCCTCTAGGCAAAATATGCTTATTTTTGAACTTTTAAGCAAAAATTGAGATGTTTTCTTAATTTTTCTTGATACTTCTTTCTTCTCAACTTAAAATTCAGTATTTTAACTTCTTTTTGATGATCCTTTCAATATGAAAAACCATTTTTCATTGATATCATGCCTCAACTTCAACAATTGGGATTTTCAACAATCAATAGCTTTTTCATTGAGCACATGAGTGCAAAATCATTTTTCTTTGATTAGAAATATTAATGATTTCCATAAATCTTGAAATATATTTTCAATGAATGCTTAAACATAATTTTAAGAATTATTTCAATGATTTGTGAGAATTTGATGAAGTTGTGCATAATAGACATTTGTCATACTTGAGTTCATCTTAGTCAAGCATGCTTATAAGATTATGTCTCTTAGCTTGACACAACTATTCCACACTAGGTTTCAGGATAATTATACATCTACTGGAATATGAATAATTAAGGTCAATATATATACTTAAATGATAAAATGATCAAAACTTGACCTTAAGGATTGAATTCAAATATGACTTAGGTAAATATAATGTTTAAAATGCCTAACACATTACCTAGAGTCATAATTATCCTTGGCCTACAATTTGTGATGATAAATGGATCCTAAATGATTAAATGTATGAAAATTTATCATCCATGAACTTAGATTTTTTTTTATGGCCAAATTATTAAGGAACTTGGGCTTTAATGACAACACTAACATTCAAAGATAAATGCAAACTTGAACAAATGCACCTTGATTGATATCCATGCATTTATTCTTGATTGTTTTGATGTTGAACTTACATGCTTGCTTGAGTTGAATCAATAATCATGCCTATGAGATGGGAATAGTTGTTTTTATGATATTATGTGCTTTACCTCACTCATAGATTATGGCCTTTATTGTTAAAATATATTTAAACATAATATTGATTCACTTAGGTAAAGCCATTTTAGTTAAAATAACATATACCCTCTAAAACCTTAAATGATGATAACAACTAGGGATATGGCTATTAAATGATTAAAATGGTGATATTGAAATCTCTCCTTGCTCATAATTGGTGAAGGACTTGAATTGGAAAATGAGCATATGATTTTTGTGTTTAGTCTTATGGAAGAAAATGTATGCAATTGAATGACATGAACCTTTAAATCTTCCATATAATTAGAGTTGTGCTTATGAATATGGATTAATACTTTATGATAGTATGCTAATGTCTAATTAATCCATATGCATTATTGATGGTGTGTGTGATTGTATTTTTACATGTTTGATTTGATTATTCACTAGGCACACCACACATAACAATTAGCATCATGCAAAATATCTATGTCAACCATTGATAACAATTGGTATAAGCTTTAAATCGACATTTCTTCTCATGCTCTTTAGATTGAAATAACAAATAGGAAAGAATTAATATAAGACACTTTTGCATGAGACACTATTGAGCTAGAATTTGTGGTTAATTGATGTATGATTTAATTCTATGCACACTCCTTCTTGAAAATGATTTATGAGCTCATGCATATGATATGTTATCTAATTTCAGCTCATAATTATTATGTATTGTCATGCACCTTAGTTGAACCTTAGAGAACAACTAATATACTTAGGTGCTTGATAGAATTGAAATAAGCAAATTATAGAATTTAGTAGATAATTTATAAACAACTTGCTTCATTATTTACCAATTGAGAACTTCTTGCAAAATTTCTTATAAACAATTGGTATAGAATCATAAGTAATGTCATTTGCATGCTCAAACATCTCATAATTTTTTATGGACATTGACTTATTTATTTGTGCTATGAGTCCTATATACTAACATGTTTCTTGTTGGATGGAGCATATTTTCTTGATTCTCACATTAATTAAGCCATATTTTTAAGGGGAGCATAATTTTTCCTTCTTTTTACTATGACAAAAAGGGGGAGAAATAATGGGGTTTGAAAACCTCTTTTGAAAACTATGCTTATATTAAGGGGGAGCTTTGCAAAATCATGTTTTATTTGAGGGGGAGTATTTTATCAAAGAACTTTCAAAGCAAATTTACCTTAAGTTTTGTCATATCAAAAAAGGGGAGATTGTTAGCTTTAAATTGGCATATGTATTTTGAAATGACAAAAACTTAAGTGATCTTTTATGTTTTGATTCATATTGTAAATTTGCTTTACCACACATGATTTTCTCAATTCATTTTTAAGTGCTCATATTAAACATTAAGACCATGATTTAATGATACATTCTTATTGGTTTTAATACTTTATAAATGAGTTTTGAATATTTTCATTAAGTAATGTTTTCAAGATTATATTGAACAAAACTTTAGAAAAATTACTTAATGAGTTTTTGGACTATATTTTCATTTGAGAAAGTCCAGAAAAACTCCCACAAAATATTAAAATGTTTTGGGATGAATTAAAATCAAAGTCCACATCATTTCTAACTTAAATTAGCACAGAAATATGTAGGAAAAACATGAGGGATCGATCCCCTAGGATGAGGGATCCATCCCAGAACGGCAGAATGCTCCCAAGAAGCGAAAAGGAAGCATGGATCGATCCCCTAAGGGAAGGGATCGATCCCTTTATGGCAAAAAGCCTTCAACGGCTAGTTTTTGTGAGATACAACGGTTAGTTTCTGTTTTGGCTCTTACCAACGTTCATAAACCATCTAAGGGACTATAAATAGATGCTTAGAAGCTCAAGGAAGGAAGAGAAATAGTTGAGCAACATCTTTCATCATCTTATTCATCTTCCTCAAGCCTCAACAACAATTCAAGTGCTACAAAGTCTTCATCTTCCATCATTATCATATTCCTTGTATAGCATAGCACAAATATTGTATAGGATTTTCCTTGTGCTTAAACATTGTAATCACTTGCCTACCTAGAGGCATTTCTTTGATTACATTCCTTGTAAACACATTCACACCTTGTAAAAGGGGAGGTTTCTCTTCAGCCTTGGAAAAAGAGGGAGGTTTCTCTTGAGCCTAGAAAAAGAGAGAGGTTTCTCTTGAGCCTTGAAAAGGAAGGATTGTAAAGACAAATTCAAGTTGGTGAATTTAGGGGAAATCTTTGGGAGCGTCTCAAGGTAGAGGACGTAGGCAAGCTTGCTGAACCTCTATAAATCGCTTGCATACTTTTCTCTTTCCCTTCTCTCTTTATTTGCTCGCAATTATATTTGTGCTTATTGTATTGAATTTGAATTGCATGCTTGCATAGCCTAGAGAACTTAGAAAACTTCAATATAGGCTAGAGAATTTAGAAGAATTGAAAAACGAACATAAGGTTAGCTAAGAACCAATTCACCCCCCTCTCGGTATAGCCTATAGAGCCAACAACATTAAATCTTAAGTTAATAAAATTTTTTCATACCAATTGATTTAATAAAATTTCTTTCATCTATTGTCTTACAGTGTGTGTCCAAGGCAATGTCTTGTATTGAATTACTCATTAGTGGCAACAAAGATGTGAAGACATTGAGAAAAGGACTCTACGACTAGGAGTGAGCAATCGGTCGGTTCGGTCGGTTTCGGTTCATAAAACCGAAAACCGAAAAAATCGATCCCTTTAGGCGCAAAATCGAAACCGAACCGAATGTAACTCATAAACCGAACCGAACCAAACCGAATTGATTCGGTCGGTTCGGTTTTGCAAGGTTAAAACCGAATTTACAATATAAACTTCTTTCAGTACAATATTTTATTGTTTGTGTACAAATTAATGCAGTTGGCACTTGGCACTGCAATCTGCTGTTAAAGACAAACTAGCTCCTGAAGAATGAGTACATGCTTGCAAGGATGCGCAAACAAAAACCTTCATGTACCTTCGTACAATAAGAGACGAATCCATCAAAGAACCTTGAACAGTCAGTACATCTGTATCCTACAAAAACTGTTTCTCTTTCTTGCCTCTAGGAACTTGTCAAGAGTTTGGGGCTTAAATTGGTGTTTCTGCCAGCAATAGCGTGTGCCACCAACCACAGGCAACATTTTTTGGTAGGCAAACGTTTATAGGAACCTCGGCAGGAATGTTATGGTCCATTGTATCACCCAGGCCAAGCTGCATGCAGGCAAGCAAGAGAATGAATTTGAAGTTCATGCAGATGAGATCTGTCCAGTAGCAAAGTGAGCAATTAACATCATATACCTGGCCATACTTGTTCCAACCCCAGCTAAGTACTTGGTCATCATCTTGCAAGAAAAACCATAAGCAATCTTAGGCCAGAAACCAGAGAAAAGCAGTTAAATTGTATAAATCTTAACTCTATGCTTATCTTTTTTTTTGCTGGTTCAAGCATACTAGCAATATGCATGTATCTTGTTTTGTGCCTTAAGCATAGATGCCCTTGGACAAGTTCTAAGCTCTTTATATGTTGTTTTAATCCTTCTGGTTGTTGAACTTTAAATTTACATATCTTCTTTAGCTAATGAAGCCTTATAACCAAGAGCTGGTTCTCTTGCCTATATCTTCTTTCTTATGGATTATTCCTATAGTGCTTATGTAGACATAGGCATACTTGTAAGTATAGCACTATGACGAGCCCCACACGATGCCATCTTTGCATGCTTGCCCTCCATATAGGCTGCATCCAATCGCTTTGGTGATGTCTGAAGCATACATGGAAACAACTATTAGTTTCTGGAACTTCTCTAGACACCTTGAAATTTTCTTGAATCTTTAACATGTGTATTGGCATTGACATGGAGTAACAAGCTTAATTTTGATAATAAAATTGAAAAATGATAAAGCAGCTTGAATGGTTATTTCAATCTAGTCAATAACTTAATTCATAAGTTGCAGTGGGTGATCAACTTCTAGGTTTAGTTTCTGTGTCATCCAAAAAAATAATAACAATAACGGACTGCTCACTCTAGCATCTTGGCAATGATGGCATATATACTTCATGCTTCCCTTATCCCTTGCCGGAGTAGATTACTAAAGAGAAATAAATAACAACATATAAATGTACCTCAGCCTGCTCAGCACCAGTACCAAGTTGTCCAAATTGATTTCCACCGAAGGCATATACCTGGCCATCAACAGCTATGCACACGGTATGCCATAGTCCAGCAGCAACTCAACTCAATTAATAAATTAAATGAAAAAAAATCGTCAAATCCATGAACAACCAAATTGGTTAATCAAAATCTTAACTTGAAAAATTAACCAAATAAAAAAAAATCTTTAGCAAACTGTGAAAACAGATTAACCTGCAATGGCCATAGCAAATCCACAACCACCACCACAGACGTCCTTCCACGACGAAGCTCCAACCAACACATTACACAATACAAATAGTCCAAATACACAACCAAATACACAAAGTTTCACAATCACATCATTATCCATAATGGTCCAAATTACACAATGAAATAAAAACATAAAAGTCTACAATAATTGTTCATAATGGTCCAAATTAGCACAACCATCTTAAAGAAAATAACCAACAATAAATCCAAATAATCCAAACCAAATAAAAAAAGACAAAGTTTTACAAGAAAACAAAGCCAAATATACCATATTCTTCATGGTAGACCTCTCTTACTCCAATCCCATAACTTTGGTGCATATTCTTCATTAGTCATTTCCCTAAGGCCCTAACACATTAAAGAGAGCAACATTATTAGTCACAATTTACAAAAGAATAAATTAATATCATATACTCCAAAATGCAAATGTTTATAATAATAGAATTACCTCAAATGATCCATTCATCATCCATGCACCTTTGCTTGCATTAATCTAATACGGGATCCAATGCAATTTTTAACAAATCTAAAATATATAAACAAAAATAATAAAAGTAAGCTTCATATAAAGAACTAAAAGAACTAAAAAATAATACTACAGAAAATGAAGTATTATTACCTATATCGATTTTGTCAAGCTCTACTAAGTCATCCTCAATAGAGTGATCATAAAGAGAAGATCCTCGTAGCCAATCTTGAGCACAAATAAGGGCTTGCACAATCTTAGGAGTTAAAGAACTCCTATATGCATCAAGCACACGACCACCGGTACTAAAAGCAGATTCAGAAGCAACTGTGGATATAGGAATGGCAAAAACATCACGAGCAATGTTAGCAAGGATAGGAAACCTATGACTATTGAGTTTCCACCAAGACAAAACATCAAAGTCGTCGTCATCATCATCTTCAGGATCCTCACTCAAATATTTAGCCAATTCTGACTTATGCTCTTCTTTGCAATGCTCAATCCTAAACCTCTTATACTCAGACTTAACACTTAGTTTCTTTTTTTGCATACCAATCCCATCGGTGGCTTGTGTAATTTGGCTCACTTGACTATTTTCACCAACAACATCAAATTGAGGTCATAACATCATTTTATAATCATTGAACAATTCATCTAATGCTTGTTCTATTTTCTTAATCAGCAATAAAGCTTCTTCAGTAGAATACATTTTCATAAAACAATACTCCACAAAAGCAAGCTTTTTTGAAGGATCAAGAACAGAAGCAACATAGATCAACATATTCATTTTCTCTATATTTCCTCAATATTTATCATATTTATCCTTCATTCTCTTTGCCATTGCATTCAAATCAATATCAGAACTTATTTGCCAATCTTTCAAAGTAGAATAAACATCACAAATATTATCAAGAAAGGTATTAGAGGTGACATACAAAGAACCTGAAACTTTAATAGTGAGATTATAAAACTGTTGCAAGAAGAGGCAAAACCTCCTAACATTTACCCAATCATGTTGTTCAGGAACACCATCTCCTGACAAAAGCTCACTTCTATAATTAGAATCACTATCATCATATGCATCAAAGGCCTTTTCAAACTTTTGGGCTGCATCTAACATCAAGTAGGTGGAATTCCATCTAGTGCTGACATCTAGACACAATAAACTCTTACTTTGAATGTGTTCATTGGCAACACACTCTTTGAATTTACTTAACCTAGCAGGTGATTGTCTTACATATCTTACTGCCCCTCTAACACGAGCAATTGATTCATTCATTTCCTTCAATCCATCACTGACAATAAGATTAACAATATGTGCCATGCATCTCAAATGAAGATATTTTCCACCTAGAATGCTAGTTCCTGAATTGTTAAATTTTCTCTTCAAGTATGAAATTGCAACAGCATTAGAACTAGCATTATCAACTGTAACTGTGAAAACCTTATCAATCCCCCAATCACGCAAACATTTATCAATTGCTTTACCAATAGCTTCACCTTTGTGACTAGAAATGGGACAAAAATTTAAAATCTTTTTGTTCAATTTCCAATCATTGTCTATAAAGTGAGCTGTGAGACACATATAATTAATTCTTTGTAATGAGGTCCATGTGTCAGTGGTAAGAGATATTCTAGTACAAGATGATTTCAAGAATTGCTTTAGCTCAACCTTTTTATCAACATAAATTTGAAAGCAATCCCTAGCAACAGTCCATCGTGATGGCATGCGAAATCTAGGACATGCAAGTGACATGCAATGTTTAAATCCTTTCCCTTCCACAAACTTAAAAGGCAATTCATCTAAAATGATCATCTCAGCTACACCTTTCCTAATGACATCTTGGTTAAATTTCCATGTGCCTATTCCTCCCGTTGACAACACTATTTCTGTTTGAGTATCATTATCAGTATTAACAACACGAGGAAACTTATCGCAAGAACTCATATGACCCTTTAATGCAGTGGTGCCATTTCTTTTACTATCAGCATAATAATCTATACCACAATAATTACATCTAGCCTTATTTTCACCTTTCTCATTCACAAATTTAGTGAAGTGTTCCCATACCTCAGACCGTGGCCTATTTGCTCTCTTCTTCTTCACCATAGATTGAGAAGTTGAACCAGCACTTCTTGTTGTTTCATCCTGTGAAGAGGGTTGCTGATTTGGTTGAGTAGTATCTGGGATAGAACCCAAATTCTCAGGCACAAAATCGGCATCCATTTCATTAGACATCCTACAAAAAAAACAGAAAAATAAAAACCAAATTAGTATATAAGGAACAGATTTCAATTCATTATGCAGATCTAATAACAACTTGAGACTCTGAATTCAAACTTTAATCATTTAAGTCAATTCTGTTTACAATATTAATAATATTAATAATATCCAAAAAACTAGAATTAAACAAATTTGAAGCATCCAATCTATTCCAGATCAGTAAGTTATAAATTCTTCATAGCAATGTTATATTTTTTTACCAAACAAAAGTGATTTTGATATTAAAGTGATTTTGAAAGAAACAAATATAAATTTTATTTTTTTATAAATATAAGTTCATTATCATATTTTCAATGTACTATTGGTTGTATTTGTTGTGCATGGACTAATGGTCTTTTTATGAATAATGATTACTTAATCACACTGTCTAAACAAAACAAACAACAGTCATGCCCCATTTATGAACAATAAAGTGTACAATGAATTCAGAAGAAAGAACAGGAGATAACAGATAGCAGATATTGCCACATTTAGGGAATTTTAGGAAAATTCTAGGCCTGCCTGGAATTAACTTTGATCTAATAATGTAAAAAAGAAAAGCCATGCATTTTCTGGATGATCTTCATTAATCCAGGCCACTCTAGAATCAACCTTTTCCAACGTGGCCCTGTTAGTACTGCTTCATATTATGACAGTGTATTATAACAAATGAAAAATGAAATTGTGTATTATAATAAATGAAAAATGAAATTTAATAGTTGACTGGATTGTTCTTTTTTTTTTGGTCCAAAGACTTGATTGCTCTTTTTACATTGAATTTTCAGCTTTGCAAGGTACGGAGAAAGTGATTTTAAAAAATATATTAAAAGGAATTTGGAGGAAGGCGATGTGCTCTGATTGTTATGTTTTAACTTCAGATTTTTTTTTTGGTTCATTATGTTTAACTTCATATTTAATGATCAACACAAATTGGAAATTACCTCATTAAATTAATAAGTGATTCAAGAGTAAGCCTAGCTAAAGAAACATAAGGAAGTATAATTATAATTAATTATTATTTATAAAACTTAAAACTATATCATTTAACTCAACTTATTAAATTGCTAAATAACTATATTTAATGACTGAATCTCAATTCAAATATATTTTTTAAACTTAAGAGTTAAGACCTCAAAATCTAAAATCTCTTTTTTTTACTGCTAAAAAAATCCATATTACCATCTATTTTTCTTTTTTTATTAATGAAATCAATATTACCATCTATTTTCTATTCTTATTAAACTGCATCCCGTACATTCAACATGAAAGAATATCCTAAATCATGTGGAATTATTTTGGAATATAGTTATCTAAGGAAGAAAGAAAGCCAGAATTGAGCACATTAAAGAACTTGGTTTATACAGTAGAAGCGCTCGGCAAAGATAGCAAGGGAACACTGGAAAGGAATGCAGATAACAGGAGAAAAACTACTAGAGCAAATTTTCGGTTGGACCAAATATACAATCAACTAAATTTATAGTAGTAGAACTAGATCAGACCCTCACCACCACATTGAAAGCAAGATATTACAGAATCATCTTCAAAGCTAAGGTTCTATATTACAATGAGTTTGTAAATTATACCTGTGAAGCGTGAAGTGTGGATTATAGTTGGATCTGTTGACTGTTGTTGAAACACAAAGAGATGAGCTTTCCGTTTGAGATTGGGGGCTAACTGGCAATTGCTAAGGGTTTTTTTTTTATCGACGATGACCGCTTTCGACTTTTTGTTTGAGATTAGGGCTAAGGGTTTTTTTTTTATTGATCGACGGTGGTGAAGGTTGATGAGAAGGGAAGGGGCTCCATTTGAGATTGGAGGGCAAGGCCGCGAGGGCTAGGGTTTTTTTCTATCGAGACTTCGGGAGGGAGACTGACTAGGGAGTGAATGAGTGAATGTCAATGAAAGTTAGAAACATTGAAACAGAAAGTGAAGTGAGAGACTCGCCTGGGGCCTGGGCTGGGTGACTAAGAGACGGGAGTGAGGGCTGGGTCGCCTCGCCTGGGCTGGGCTGCCTCGCTTGGGCTAGATCAGTTAAATGGCTTAATCGGTTTTTCGGTCGGTTCGGTTCCAGATTTACATAAACCGAAAACCGACCGAATTAACCAATATAACCGAATTGTAAAACCGAATAAACCGAAACCCGACTAAACCGAACCGAACAAACCGAAAACTGAACGGTTCGGTCGGTTTTTTCGGTTAGAAAATATTTTGCTCACCCCTATCTACGACTTACGTGACATATTATCTGGGTCGTCAGATGCTGCTTCGTCCTTAGTTCCTTTAGCTTCATCATATACAACTCCTCCTCCAACTCCTCCACCAGTTACATCAGAGATGTCTCCTCTACCAGCTCCTATTTCATCGGAGACAACTTCACCAGTTACATCAGAGATAGCTCCTCCAGCAGTTACATCAAAGACAACTCCTGTCCCTATTCCATCTGAGTTCACTCCTCCCTAGTTTCTCCAGCTATACCTTTTTTTACTAGGTCTAGGAAAACGAGAGGCAGGGCAATTATATCAGATGCGTCTGAGAATTAGTGTATTTGTATCTAGTGATTTTTGTTTTTCAAACATATGGTTTCTCTTTATGATATTAGATAATGTTATTAAAATATATAATGTATAAATCGATAATACATTCATAAAAAGGCATACATGTCAAAATACAGTAATATTTAATAAAATATCATGGTTAGTCTAAGTCAATGGTTTCTCTAATGACAACGTCTGATCTTGATACTTTTGGAATTCTTTGATGCGAGATACATATATAAGCTCCCACTCACGGGTAGAATCACATCGATACTGATGCCAATTGCATGCAATCGACAGTATTGGTGCAAACGGGTCCATAAATACCTAAAAAATAGCACTGTTAAATGTATGAAAAAAATGTAAAACCAAATATCTCAAGTCTAGCATACATGTCATTATCAATACATCAACAAAATGAGATTCGTTAACAAGTCCAATTGCTATGAATCCATGCTATAGTAGTGGAGGTGGTGCAATTCTAAGCGAGAGATATGTCAAACATTGTCTCGAAGATTTATAGACCAGCACAACATTATACTTTGTTGCTATCAAGTGACCCATATCAGGTAAAGTCATTCATTTATCATAAGGAGTCGGTATGTTGAAATATGATAATGTCTCTAACAATTCATTAACACGCTTTACGGATCCGTAGAGACTAATATAATAAGCTCGTAAATCACATATCTCCTGAATCAAATCTTGTCGCACCTTAGCCCATGCATCAACACCCATGCCTAGCAACCTAGCTATAGCCCGAAAACCACAATGTCCATCTGACTCAACATCCATGATAGAGTATATGTGTTGGCGTATTTCTAAAGGGAAAGAATCAATAAATTTCACTTTCTTTTTCCAATGAGTTGGTAGCTTCATCCTCTTCGTTGCTGAATTTACTGAAACGGGTGTTGGTGCGCTATCATGTTGAGATTTAACAATCTCAAAGTATGAAGGGGCACGTCGAGTTGATTTGTTTGGATGGCCTTTGGTCTTAGCCTTCTCGAATAGAGGAACAAGGAACGTAGTTGCGGATCACCTAGTTCTCTTAATTTTTTCTACAAGGCTAATTTTCCCGAGAGATCACATGCATTGAAGCATTTCACTATAAGCTCTCACTTGGCATCAAGATTCAACTCAGCCAAGTAATCAACATTTTTCTTCTTCAAGTTCAACTTCGATCGATGAGGATCCAAAACAAAGGAATAGGTTTCCCATCCCTTATGAATTCAGCAATCTCGTGAGCACAAGGCAACCCATGTGTGCTTCTAATGACGTAACCACAAACAAAAGTGTCAATGCTGGTATCATTTGCTCGCTGTGCCTCCTTCAAAATAATATTTAATGCTGTCCTAGACACCAATCCTCGTAACTCCCTAAACAAAGTTGGTCGAAAATTATATTCAACAACAGTAACACTTCTCTTCTTCAAGTTCAACTTTGATCGATGAGGATCCAAAACAAGGGAATAGGTTTCCCATCCCTTATGAATTCAGCAATCTCGTGAGCACAAGGCAACCCATGTGTGCTTCTAATGACATAACCACAGACAAAAGTGTCAATGCTGGTATCACTTGCTCGTTGTGCCTCCTTCAAAATAATATTTAATGCTGTCCTAGACACTAATCCTCGTAACTCCCTAAACAAAGCTGGTTAAAAATTATATTCAACAACAGTAACACTTCTCTCGAACGAAGCCTTTATCTCCGTATGTTGTAGCTCAATTAAGGAGTTGATAACATTCCAAGATGTATCAAAATCTCCTTGGAACGATCCAAGATGTCTCTTTAACTTCGCATGTGCACTCTTGGCCCTATATGACGTTGGAAAAAAATTTTATTATAATGAATAAATTGTGAAAATAAGAATTTTTAAACCTTATAAACCTACATACCTATTTGTTGTAACATTTCCAAAGTGTTTTACTTTATTTGTCCAAGCAGCAATAAATCTCTTTTTATGTTGAGTTAACCAAGTATCTCTCAAGTATTCGAGCGCTTTAAGGTAAGAATAGTAATGAGTTACTATTGAACTTAAATTTGCTTCGTACTCATACTCAGTTGAAGAGGATACAAGAACACCCTAAGCTGACATGGATGCCTCCCACTTCTCCATGCTCTCAAACAACATTTTATAATGAGCAAGTACATTCTTTGATATATGCCATCCACATAAGAAATTAGTTGCATTAGGGAATATTGTCTGTACTGCTTTCATCAATGCTAAATCGCTATCAGTAACAATGACAGAAGGTGTTGAATCAATAGACATCAAGCTTTTTAGCTTCTCTAATGCCCAAGTGTAGTTGTCAGTATGCTTAGCCTCCATGTAAACAAATGCAACTGAAAATGTCAAATTTGTACATGTCACACCAACAAGCTCAAGGAGTGGGAGTTAATATCTATTAGTTTTATATGTACAATTCATAACTAACACATTAGGAAAAGCATTCAACAAATCTACAGCTGTTAGATGTGCCCAAAATAAGTCTCTAACATAATCACTTGACTCATCACTCCTATGCCACTCAACATATTTACAATCATTCAAGTGTTTCATGAGTTATTGCATCTGTGATCTACCAGCTTTGTCAACCATTCTATATTTTTACCGTGCATTGTAGATGGTCTTTATGGTATATACATTCTTCTTATCATGTTGTTTCAACATCATTAATATCTTTCTTGGTTTTACTATAACATATGTCATATCGGCCATTATACTTTACTCTTTCACCGTTAATTGACCAGCAAAGGAGTGTCCTTCTAGCTGTTGTGTAGCCAAATGATTATGCATCCCACATACTATTTTGACTGCCCAATCATCGTCCCTATCCAATTTCACCCCTTGTAACTTGAATGGACAATTACACTTCTTTGTTCCGGTTTCCAAGCGACGGAATTCATCTCTATTTGACTTATACGTTCCATACCTTTCACATACAAGTCGAACTCTAGGTCTTTTTTGGGGAACACCAACTTCCGATGATCTAATCACAACAACAAAACCTAAGTCTCTTCCAAGCTCTCTAGCCCATGTGATCAAGGCATTTCGACTATTGAAAACCTGGAACAAAATAAATTTAATAATTAGTTTTTGTTTCTATTATATTTGTATCAAAACATTATATTAATTTTAAATATGCTTAGTTGGTTAGTAGTAAATGCATAAGTACAGTCAAATATTTCTTCATCGACACTTTTCGATTCTCCACTATACACTATCTTTTTGTAAATATGCAAATATTAAACAAAGTCATTAATTGTAATTATTATAATAAATTATATGATAAAAATAATTAATTATATGATAAAAATATCAAAAATAATTAATTATATGATAAAAATATCAAAATATCAAAATTATATGATAAAAATATCAAAATAATTCATTTCTTGCCGAGTATTGGTTTTGTGCGCAAGCTAGCTTTTGTGAATGTGTCACTAGTGCGTAAGCTAGCTTGCGCGATGGTGGAACTTTCATGCAAGCTAGCTTGTGCGCTAATGATACATTCGCGCAAGCAAGCTTGCGCGAGGAAGACATTAAGTGCAAAAAATCAGACGAAGTTGAGAAAAGAAAACACTTTTTACCTCTTCTCCATCTTCGGCTCTTTCACTTTTCAAGCTTTCATATTCTTCATAGCTATCATAATAGCTACTCTCACTTAAATTTTCCATTTTTTGAAAGAAAATGAAATTTAGGTTTTGGAAGAGAGGAGTGATGAGGAAGAAACGTAAAACAAAAAAAAGCAAAAAAGAGGGAAAAAAGAGAGAAAAATAGGAAAGGCAACACAAGTGTTTATATATAAAATAATTTTTTTTTTAATTTTACACGAAACACAAGGAGTGTCATACATGATTTGTCGTGCAAGTAAACTTGCGCGATAGGATCAGCTTCGCGCAAGTTTGCTTGTGCGATGTTACCATGGTGCTGCCCAACGTCGCGCAAGTAAATTTGCGTGATACAGATGCAGAAGAGCAACGTCTTAGGGTTAAAATAGTCAATTCATGTGTTGTTTTAATTCGTTTTTTTAAATAGAGTAGGTTTAGAAAAAGTGGGTTGAGTTTAGAATTTTCTCTTTTTTTTTTTAGCTGAAAAATTTTCTTAAACAAAAAAAATTTCTATCTTCTCTTCTTTTACTTATTTTTTTTTCTTTCTTTTTCCCAGCCTCGATCCAAACGTAGAGTTAGGGTCGCGTCTAGCAGTTGAGTGTGAAAGGGTAAATTGTGGGCTGTATTTAGTTTCACAGTCGCGTCGGGTTAGGCTTGAAAAGTAAAAACCCTTCCAAAACACTTGCTCACCATTTCACTTGTGCAACGCCCCGGATGAAGTTCACAATACATGTTGTGCAATGGCGCCACTGCGGTTACAGAACCTTCATGGACGGCGCCGCCACCTCCATCAAATTCGTCAGAGACCGCGGTCTAGACCATGCAGTGGAGCGAGAGAAGAACCTTCGGCCGCTCCTAAACGTTAAGAACCTTATCAAATCGGAACCATCCAAATCCCTTCCCATCTCTATAATCACCCAGCACAAAGACTCCCTCAAGATCCCTTCCCGCCCCATCGAATTCATCCGCAAATACCCTTCAGTCTTTCAGGAATTCCTCCCCGGTGGAATCGGAATCCAACCCCATATCAAGCTGACTCCAGAAGTGCTCGATATTGATGCCGAAGAGCATTTGGTTTACCAGAGTGATTCTTACAAGCAACTAGTAGCTGACAGGCTTCTGAAACTGCTGATGATATCAAGAATGAACAAAATACCCATCAGCATTCTTGATATACTGAAATGGGATCTGGGTCTTCCTCAAGATTACTTGAAAACTCTTGTACCGGATTTCCCCGACTATTTTCGCCTTGTTGGGTCTGAGGACTCAGGTCAATTGGAGTTGGTTTGTTGGAGCGCTGAGCTGGCAGTTTCAGTTCTGGAAAAGAAGACCATGGAGGGAGGATCAGGGTATTCCAAGGGGATGCCCATAGCGTTTCCTGTGAAGTTTTCAAAGGGATTTGAGGTGGATAAGAAGGTGAAAAAGTGGTGGGACGATTGGCAGAAGTTGCCTTATGTTTCACCCTATGAGAATACCCTTCATCTTTCACCAAAAACTGATGAATCTGACAAGTGGGCAGCAGCTATTTTGCATGAGATTTTAAATCTTTTTGTTGCAAAGAAGGCTGGGAGGGATGGTGTGTTGTGTGTTGGGGAGTATTTGGGCATAAGGTCAAGGTTAAAGAAAGTTTTGCTTCATCATCCACACATTTTTTACTTGTCCAGTAAGATTGGAACTTACACAGTGGTTTTGAAGGAGGCGTATAAAAGGGGTCTGTTGATTGAGAGTAATCCATTAACGAATGTTAGGAATCGATATATTCATCTTATGCACACTGTCAAGGAACACGGTAAAGACCTTTCTGTTCCTAGTGGAAGCAATCAAGAAAAGAAAGCACCCAGAAAGGAAGCTGGCGCTGGTGATGATGATAGTGAGGAGGAGAACAATGGGGTGTCAGATACTGTGTCCGGTCCTGAAATTGAGGATGGTGATAGTGCTGATGAAGAGGATCAATATGAGGGCAGCCGGAGAGGTGCTCGGGAAACTTTTGCTGTTAGTAGAAGAAGAACAAATAAGAGGAAGAATGTGGACTTGAAAGCACATTTGCGTGATGGTGAAGGTGAAAGGGCAATGGGAAAATATCGTGGTGCGACTAAAACCAGAATTCCACCAAATGGTTCTAGTAACGTCCAGCGGAAATCGCTACAGAGGTTGTCAAATGTACATAAGAGAAGCGGGAGATCATTGCCAGAATAGAATTCTATTAACTTTTGGGCCTGGTGTGCTGATTGAACAAAATATGGACAGTTCAGCTTCTTGCTCTGATTCTTCTCGTGATATAAATTTTGGAAAGGAAAAGAGGGGAAAAATGACTAGTTTGACCCACAAAGGAAGGTTTTTGCTCGTATTCAAATGAGTTGATCAGCCAGAAAAAAGGATGTTACTGGTTTTTATTGGTTAGGTAGGATATTTGTTGAGTTTATCTTTGTATTATTATTTTGTTAGAAGCATATCGTCTGAAAATTTATCAGGTTTAAGATTTTGTTGGCCTTTGATCTTTATCCACATTTTAACACCATGCATGTATCTTTGTAAGGTATTCCTAACATGGACAATCACAAGCGAACAAAGTGTTCCAATCCACTTCAGCTCCATTTTGATGAGATAATGAAAATTACTGTAGACTTTCAAAAGTCTAAATTAACCATGGTTCAATTGTCTTCTACATTTGATATAATGTTGAATTTGGTTAGTCAGTTGATGAGGTTTTATGTATAACAGTTGTATATAGGTCCAATGAAAATAGGTTTCAGCCAGTCATTGTTGTCATGTTTGTATTTTACCTTGGTTCAATTTTAGTTTTATTTTTATTTTTTTTCAATTGTGTTTGTCTTCCACATATGCAGTCATGTCATGTTTTGACGTTGTATAGTTTACACTTTTATTATCTGCTTTCTCACGAGGGAGAAATTTAGCAGTATTGGTTTCTATGGGTAGTAAATCAGATTTTCTTTTTGAGAAATAAACCAGTTTGATTATTATTCATGATTTTATGTTGCTTCTGCTGTCATGTTGGAGCTTATTTCTGCCCTACAATGTGGGCTGTCACAAAAATTGAGGGGGTGAAATGCGTGTGTATGATAGATGTCAGTACCTTATAAAATCTGCAAACATAATAAATCTTTGCCTTCTCATGTTCCCTGTTCTTATAGTTGATAGTTTTTGCCCCTTCTTTTTTGCAACCATACATGTATGCTTATTGTTCGCTGAAAATGCACATGCTTCTAGTTGAAAACATGTCCAATATCTTTGTTCACCTTTAAACTTGATTGTCTTTTATTGTTAATGGATTAGACTCTTTTCTCTTGCATGTTGTGAAACTTTTCAATTAGGATGCTTATGTGTTTTGGGATTGAACTCCTTAATATGATATATTTATTTTCATAAGTTATATTACAATAATTACTTGCTAATTGGTTTAAATCTTGAACTTCAGTTGTACATAATCTAACCATACTTTGACAAACTCTAATCTGTTCTAGTTGCTGCTGCCTGCTAGTGCTAAATATATCTCCATGTCTCCATTTTGTTTCTTGCCAAATTTTTTCTTGGAACAGTGGTTTGTAGCATACATCATACTAGTGGTTTTTTCTGTTTGCCTTTTATATATCTTTTAGATAAAGGGAAACCTACTGCAGGGAACGGGAAGGGGAAACTAAAGAACATGACGGTATGTTAAATATCCTTGTCCATGTGACCTGTGCGGTGCACAGAAAAATGTGACGGTGCTGTTAGTAAATGTGGAACTAGTATTGTTTGGCAACCTTTTCTTTCGTAACGCTGTTATTTTTTTTCTATTTCAGTCCCTGTTTGGTTTGGTTGAAACATTATTTTAGTGAGGCAGGAATTCCTCTTCAAGTCGGTTTATAAATATCAATTGCAATGTAGTTATGGTTGTAATTTTTCTTAGCAGAATTCTGAGTTGTAATGTGAGGGTGCTGTTAGTAATTGTCGTTTCATGTTTCTGAATTTGAGATCATAAAGTTGTAATTAGGGATGGCAATAGGTACCTTATAAATGAGTACCCGGCACTATCCGACCCGATTCAGTAGGATTAGGGTGCTGTTAGTAATTGTCGACGTTTCATGTTTCTGAATTTGAGATCAAGAAGTTGTAATGTCAGGGTGGTGTTAGTAAATGTCAATTAGTGTTGTTCAGCAACCTTTTCTTTCTTAACTCTGTTAATATATCCGTCCTCGTTTGGCTTGGTTGAACATTATTTTAGTCAGGCAGCAATTCCACTTCAAGTAAGTTTAAAAACTATCAATTTCAATGTTAGCCTTATGGCATTTGTCTTAGACGCGAATGCTTGAATTTTTTAGTCAGGCAGCAATGCTTGAATGTTAATTAATATAGATGTAAAAAAAATGTAAATATGATTTTTTATTTTATCATTTTTCATTTTATTTTATTTTTAATCATCTCATTCATGTTGCGTCTATTCGTGTCGTGTCAATTTTGTGTTATTTTATCTAAATTATGTTTGTGTTGTGCCAATTCTTGTGTTATTTTATTAAATCGTGTCATGTCGTGTCAATTTTATGTTTATCGTGTCGTATGACACAAATAATTATGTGTCAATCGTATCGTGTTACGTGTTACATGTAAAAAATATGTGTCGTGTTTATGTTTACGATTCAAACACGTTTTATAATTTGTGTTTTGATAATTTGTGTCGTGTTGTGTCATGACACGAAAATATTGATTACCAGGTCTAGTCTTAGTATCTAATTTGGGAAATGCAAATACTTACCAGAAAACATTTAATGATGAATTCTTAGATGAATCCACTTCCAATGTTGTTTTACCAGAGAATTTTGCATGTATTGATGCTCTAGCTAGCAATAGGATTTATGTTTATAGTGTTAAACTGTAAGATAAGCTGTTGTCACGGTTCAAAAATCAGATTTGAAATTTGATATTTTTCCAAACAAAATGTAAGACTGCACCCAATTACAAAGCTTAAACAGGTGTCTTATCCATCTACTTGGGAACTAGAATTTTTGTTTACGCAAGTCAATAGTGTGAGAAATAAACTAGAATACAGAGAAGCGACCTAAGGGAGTACAGACGGGTCATGACAATGTCATGATCCGTTTCAGTTGCCAAATCCAAGAGTACAAAATCCCTAATGCACAATATATTGAGATCAACATAAGTGGTACAAAAGGAAACTTATCACCAAGAAGGTGAGGATGCAAAACCTGACCCCATATCTCAACAACGAAAATGCCAAACAGGTAACTCTTTGCAACCCAACCAAGAACAAACCCTCCTTTCCCAGCTGCAGTTCTCGAACTTCTATTCAAATCAAATTGAGTAGCCTTCTTATCAGCCTGTAAAGCAGCCTTCATAGCTATATTTTTGGTGAATTGTGCAGAAAAACAGAACCACATTAGGATAGAGTGTAGCAGCAACAGAAGCACTTTTATTGGGTATTCTTGGGCTTCGAATAGAAGGGGAAACAGTGAGTAGCAAGACACTGCAGAGAAAATGTAGAACAATATCCATGTCAGTTTTTAAATTTCAGGCTAACAAGTAATAAACTGCATGTTGTTATTTTAATTTTGATGCCTTACATAATTGATTTTTAGTTATTAAACAGAAGTTGACATGGAATACCCAAGCATGAAAAGCATTTTTCACCAAGTGAGTTTTAACTTTTAAGTACAAATTTATTTCAGGTTATCCATCTGATAATTAAAATTAGGATGAAATATGAATGAAAGCAGCAGCTGAAATCACAAAAGCAGATGTATTCATCCATGGTACAAGAAAGCTAGCATAGCAGCAAGCAAAATCCTGATCATGAAACAGTCTATTAAGTGCAATATCTGTCGAAGTTCAATAATAAACCGAGAGATAACAGAGACAAGGAGAAACATTACCTATAGATAGCAAGAAGTAATGCTTTGCATCCTCCAAACTTTCCAAAGCAACAATAGCTAGGGGGATGACAAAGTGTAGTGATGCTTTCTCATGAACATGCCACCCAAATAAAAAACCACATGTGTAGGCATAGGCAACTGATCTTGCAATCAGCCTTGGCCTGGGATCCCTCCAAGTTTTAAAAAGACAAGGAGATAAGGCAAGCAGGACCAAAATGAAGGTTGTCATGGGAGTTATCTGCCATTTCAGATCAATTATAACAGAAATTAATCATTACATTTACCCTAGACAAAAAGGACAAGGCATCTCATCAATTGGTAAATATCAATTAACATCCTTGTTGAAATCTAACCATCCAACTCATAGCCAACATTTCCCCTCTAATGCTGAGCTGACATGATTATCAAAGGATAAGGGATTTGGGATTGGAGGGGTGATTTGAAGAAATGGAACAGTCTTGACTTATGAACTACTCTTGTAGATCTAGGCATTGATTGATTGACAATTATGTATAAGATCCATCCTACTATATTTATGGACTAGCCTTACCTTAGGTAATATAGCAAATGGTGATGCATCGCCAACTAGTCCACCAGTGAATGAAGCTGCTGGTGTCGGAATACTGAACCCAACCTTCCTCAGAAAGAAAGCAATCCCTTTATCTAACATGATATAGAAAACCCAAAAGTTCGGAGCCCAGTATGCATGGCAGAGTCCCCTGCCAAAAGGAAACATGCGGCGGATGACTTCTTGTATCTGCAAGGTATTTGCTTTAATACTTAATGCACTATGTATAATAGGACAAGGTAATTAACGCCTTCAGAAGTTCAGCTTTGGGCATGACTAAATGAAACCAGAAAATTTTATGCCCTTCTAAGTGACTGAGAAGAGATAGAGGGTAGTGGTAGCACCATAAGCTTCTCATTTCACAAAGATCGCAAATCACTAAATAAGTAAATGTATGAAGCACAGTTTTCAGTTTCTGATATCAAATTTAACTATCTAATGATTCTGTCAAAATTAAAATATAATCAATATAAATGCAGGCAAAGGCAACTCATGCATGGAAAATGTAGCATGTTTATTGCTCATCCACTCCTATATCCATCTGAAAGAGAGAAGACAGATATAACCGTGTCATCTTAGCAACATCATCAGATCAAAAGAGAAGAGAAAAGGCATGAAATATGGTTAAAACAGAAACTCAACTGCAGAATAAGCCAGAGCAGAACACATAAAAGTAAATCAAAGGATGAATTACCTGCCCATGATAAACAAACGGTCCATATGCTGCTGCGAAAACTGCCACAACTACAGCCCCCATAAACGAAAGCCGAGCAAAACCCCGAACAAGCCCACCCCAACAGTAATGCCTTAACAAGTAAACAAAATAAACAGGAGCCGCCACTGCGAACAAATGCTTAAAACACAACAACACAGCAAAGAGAAAGCCACCCATCACATCTCTTCCTTGTGCTAAAAATGATATTGACAACAACAACCAGCCAAACAAAAACCCATTGTACTGAAAATGCAGATGGTCCACAATTATGAGCCCGGGAGACCAAATCACCAAGACCCATATCAAATTTCGCTTGAAAGAAGGCAAATGTTGAGTCGATCTGTAAACCGCATACAAAAGCAATAAATCTGATACAATCACCGAGATCCTCTGGAAATAGATGGCAGAATTGGCTTTGTAATTGAGACCATCATGGAGATGGACGATCCGTGGGTCAACAAGATAAGCAAAGGCAGAGAGAAGGCGTTCAAAGTAGGCAAAGAAGGGAGGATAATCAAGGGTCCATTGACTTGTCTCATCGGAGTACCATTGACTAAAAGGAAGAGAGTGGGTAATGGCCAGCCAGTGGCGATGGACTTCCAAATCTGTGCTGTGATAGGATGGGATTAATAGCAGCTTTATGGTTGTGGCTATGCCGAAAAACCACACAAGCTGTACAAGGGGTACGGGCATTTTTGAACTCTTTTGCTCTTCCATTCAACAATTGCAATGCCAAGCCAGGACACCACAGAGAGTAACAGCAATGGAAAGTAGTAATGGATGTCAATGGAGTAAGTGTCCGACCCGAATCCGATAATTTTATATATTACTCGAATTTTATAATTATTCGATTTTTTTATTTTGTTATTCGAATCTTATTTAAAAAATTTTAAAAATATTTATTTATTATATCCGAATCCGTTATTCGATTATAAGTTAAAATTGACTCTCAAACGAGAAAAGTTGAAGCAAAAATATTTATTGATAAATCAACTTTTGTTATCTTTGCAATCGGAAAGTTCTGTGAGATCTACGCCTAAAACAAGATGCAGACAGAACGTTGGTAAAATTGAATTTAAGTCCAACAAATCAAAATCCAATCGCATCATCACATAAATTAATGAAAAATTTTATAGTAAGATCATAAATTTTAATTTTATAGTAAGATCAACGTAAATTTAAAGTTATTAAGTATAAAAAATATTAAACGTATGGTAAATACTTGATAATTAACTTAAAATTAATGTAAATAACATATTATTTAACATAAATCTAAAGTTATTAGTTGTAAAATATGTTAGAAGTATGTAAATATATAATAATTAACATAAACATACATTATAGTGAAATTATCATATGTTTAAATCTATTGATATTAATATTTATATTGATAATCGCATTTTTACGATACATTTAATATTTTTTATGCCTAATGACTTTAAATTTACGCTTAATCATATATTTTTTACGTTAATTTTATAATAAGATCAAAATTTGTGACCTTATTATAAAAATTTTATTAATGGACGAAATAGAAAGCAAAATCATCAATAAATGCTGAGAAAGAAAATCATTTTTATGCAGTCTTTTGGATATGAGATTATTCTGTTTGGGCTTGAGCAATAGATTAATAGACTATTAGACTTAAGGTATGGGCCCGGGTAATAAACTTGCAAATTATTATTTTATTAATGTCCTTAATTAATTGTTTAAAAAATCATTAAAACGTGAATTAGCCTTTTTGATATGTTAATATTCTAAAACTTTGATATATGTTACGTGTAATTAAAAAAATTTCTTATAAGTTATTATATATATGCTTCAAAATAAGTCATATTTTTTAATTATCATAGGTATACATCTGATTTAAATAACTTTTATAATTTCTTATTGTTATATATACATATCATTTAAAATGATGTGTTATTGATATTTTTTTGATATAATGTGTTATTGATATTAAGTTCACGTTTGAGTAAGTTACCATCAGTTATCGACGTATAAGTTACCAGTGTCGTGCCCGATGCCATAGCAACTGGGTCTTCAGGTTTGCTAGGGTTGGTAGTCTATCTTTCACAAAAAGCTTGTACTTGACGTGTTTTCTGAGGGAAACAATAGAGAAATAAATGGTAGTGGCTAACAAAGACATCTTGAATCTTTGGGATGTTTTGAAGTTAGCCGATGAGGAATTTGTCACCATTGAAGTTCAGGAAAGTATGATCAAACAGATGGATGATCAAGAAAAGTACATGCTCATAGGTTCCTTCTAACTAATAGACCTTTCAATCATGATGCCATGTTTTCTACATTCAAGGCATTATGGAGAACTGCTAAAGGAGTTGCTTATCGGGCGTCGGATGATAATTTGCTTTAATTTCAATTCCATGCAATAAGAGAACACATTAGAGTTTTGGACGGAGAGCCATGGACTTCTGAACGTTGTACATTGTTACCAAGGCCATATGATGGTGCCAAACGTCCATCTGAGATTCAGTTTCATTCGTTGCCGTTCTAGGTACGGGTAGTTGGGGAAGGTTTTTAAGAGTAAGGGTCAAAGTAGATGTCAGAAAACCTTTGCAAAAGGCTGTTACTGTGTTGGATCCTTTACATCAGCAAACCATTTCGGCAAAGCTAAAATATGAGCGGCTTCCTAATTTCTGCTTCTCTTGCTGTCGACTAGGCCATGTGAATCGTGACTGTGATTTTCATATCAAGGAGGATGATGGGAATTTTCAACCATATGGCAGTTGGATGAGAGCTTCTCCAATACATAAGCGCGGTGTAGTGAGTCAGTTCAAGCATAGTCTAGCGGTACCATGGAACAAGAAGCAGGGAAATATTGGTAGGAAGGCTCTGGTTGCTTGAAGGTTAGATCTGGAGAAGGATATGGTGCTGACTAGAAAGAAGATCAGTGATGTATAGGGAGAACAGTTGGATGCGATTGTTGCTTCTAAAGCTACCTCATTGGTTGTTAGCCATGCAAAACATAATTTGTTTTTCACGTCGGTGACTGAGAACCTAACTGCTAACATGGCTTCCACGTCGCAAGCTACTTAATCTGATGTGTTCATGAAGAAGACTGTCATGTCTACTATTACGGATATTACAGTGCAGTGTGTGAAACGGAAGTTTGAACATGGAGAATGCTCTACTTCACATACAGATGTTGGGGACATTTTCATTATGAAACATCGAAAGATCGAGGCTATGATGACTTCAATTTTAGAAATGGTGGAGATTGAGTCCTCTCAGTCTGGCCAACAACAATGAATTTTTTATGTCTTAATTGTCGTGGATTAGGAGGGCCATGAGCAGTTAGAAGACTTCAAACTCTCCTGAGAATAGAAAAGCCTTCTTTGTTTTCTTATGTCAAACAAAGTTATGGAATGGTGAGGTAGAAAGATTGCACATTCAGCTAGGCTTCTCTTTTATGATTACAGTTAGTAGTACTGGTAGGTGTGGTGGTTTAATCTCATTATGGAATTATGATATCAAAATTCTTTATGCAGCTACTCCAGGTATCATATTGATGTGCGAGTTTTAGGAGATGGAGGGAAATCCGATATGGTGTTTTACTGGTTTTTATGGCGAACTGGATACACAATTGAGATATCGTGGGTGGGAAATTCTTAGACGGTTGCATTCTAGTGATTCCAGTCCATAGATATGTGTTGGGGACTTCAATGAAATATTGACTCAAGTGAAAAATTTGGATGACTACTGCGAGATGAGAAGCAAATGGAGACTTTTCATGGGGTTGTAGACCATTGTCATCTTCATGATCTTGGTTGTGTTGGTCCGACTCTCACGTGGTGGAACAGACGAGATGCAGAGGCTGTTGTTTTCCCAGTCTCTTTTTCTGATCATAATGTCTTGAAATTTGTATTGGATAACCAAGGCTGAATAGGCTAGTGCCGCAAAAGAAACTTCAAGACTGAGGAGATGTGGACCCGATCGAATGAGTGTGCTTAGACTATTGAAACAGCATGGGGCTCTATAGACTCAATATATTAGGGTGGTGTGGTGGAAAAGATTAAAAGGACACGGGTGGCATTGCTAAAATGGAATAGACTCTCTTTTGGAAATATCCAAAGGAGTATTGAATGCAAAGAAAGAGAGTTATTAAATATTACTTCACTGCCTGTTACAGAGGAAACAAAACTACAGGAGAAGGAAAAAAGAAGGGACCTCAACGAGTTTGTGGAAAGAGCAGAACCGTTATGGAAGCAACATTCGAGGGTGTGTTGGCTGCAATCTGGGGATAGGAATTTGAAATAATTTCATGCATATGTGTTAGAAGGAGGAAAGCATAATAAAATCCAGGGGTTGTGGTATATGCCATGGAGATGAGGACATGATGGTGGATTGCTGTCGCAAACTTTCAGAGTCTTGTTGCCACAAATGGGCAGTCTATGGTGGGCCCAATTCTTGAGGCTATTATACCAAGTGTATCAGAGGAGATGAATCAAACTTTATCCGAACCATTTACACAAACAGAAAGCAGTTTTTTTTTCCAAATATCTCCAACAAAGTCTCCTGGCCCAAATGGAATGTCAGCTCCTTTTTACCAAAGATGTCGGTATGTTGTTAAGGAAGATGTTATCCATTCCAGTTTAGCTTTCTTGAATGGAAATGGAGATATATTCGAAATCAACTATACTCATTGTGCTTATACCAAAGATAGCTAGCCCCCAAGAAATGACATACTTTCGACCTATTAGTTTATGTTATATTCTTTATAAGATCATTTCCGAAACATTAGCTAATTGGTTGAAGCGCATTCTCCCTTGTATAATTTTTGATACCCAAAGTGCTTTTGTGCCTGATTGTCTGATCACTGACAACTTGATAGTTGCCTATGAGCTACTACACTCATTGAAAAATAAACGCTCGGGAAGGGATGGATATTGTGCTTTGAAGTTGGACATGAGCAAAGCCGATGACCGTGTTGAGTGGAATTTCTAGAAGCAGCAATGAGAAGGGGGTTTATGGATACTTGAATTTCACAGATTATGACATGTCTGATCAGTCTCATTTTCAGTGGTTTTATCAGGGAAGCAACATAGATATTTCCATCCTAAAAGAAGATTACGTCAAGGGGATCCCTTGTCCCTTTATTTATTTCTTATATATGCTGAAAGTCTCTCTTAGATGTTGCAACAAGCTCAAAATAGGATGGAAATCAGTGGCATGGCAGCTAGTAGAAGTGTACCTCGGGTGTCCCATCTGTTCTTTGCAGACGACTGCCTCTTATTCTGTAAGGCAATTCCAATTAAATGTGCCAAATCCTAAGGGGTTATGAGTTGGGGTCGGGATAACAAGTGAACTTTGTGAAATCTGGAATCTTTTTTAAGCAGTAATATAATGCTTGCTGCACGTAAACATGTCATAGGTTTTCTCCAAGTAAGTGCTAATAATAACTTAGAGAAATACTTGGGTTTGCCACCGATAGTCGGGAGAAGCAAAAGGAGATTGTTTGCGGGCATAAAAGACTGAATTTGGAAGTTGTTGCAAGGCTGGAAGGAAAGAAAAACCTCTTTGAGAGGAAAAGAAACTCTTATTAAGGTTGTTTGTCAGTCTATATTCCTACTTATGCTATAAGTGTTTTTCTATTACCAAAGAGTTTTTGTGATGATTTAATGAAGATCTCCAAATTTTGATGAAAACAAGGGGGAAGTAGTAAAGGGCTTCACTGGTTGGCATGGGATAAACTTTGTGTTCCAAAAGCTAAGGGTGAAATTGGATTTTGGTGTCTGCATACCTTCAATTTGGTGTTATTAGCAAAGCAGGGATGGCATTTGACTCTACATCTACACTCTGTTACCGTGTGCTCAAAGTGAGATATTTTCCAAATTGTGACTTCATGGAAGCAGAGGTCAGTACCACTGCATCATTTGTTTAGAGAAGCATCTGTGAAAGTCGAGCAGTGCTTCATCTGGTTTGAGATAGCGAGTGAAAAATGGTGCTAATATTCGAGTCTGAAATGATCCTTGGATTCCTTGGTCATGGAGATTCAAGCCTATAACTGTTTCTATAAATTTTTTGGATAATATGAGTGTGGATTCTCTGATGTTAAACCATGGAAAGGAATGGAATGAACATATATTATTTGAGTTGCTTGCCCTTGCAGATGTGGAGCACATTTTGAAGATTTCTTTAATTAATAATACAGTGACAGATACAATGATATGGCATCATACTTTTTCTGAAGTTTACATGGTGAAGTCAGGCTACAATGCTATGATTCAATACCAGATCTCTTCTGGAGGATTAAATGGTGGTTCGGGCATTCAAATTGGAGAAGCTTCTATTGATAGGGACAAGGGACTACTGTGGAAAGCTATCTTGTCTGCTAATTTACCACAAAAGTGTAAAACATTTGTGTGGCATGCTTGCAGGAACATAATCCCAAAATGGTCCAATTTATATGCTTGGTGAATTGGTGCAAAGAATTTGTGTCCTCTATGTCTTCATTCTACTGAGACTACTATTCATGCATTAAGGGACTGTTCAGTTTTAGGACCTTTGTGGGATCTCACAAGTTTCATATCTTTAGTCTTGGAAAGTGGCTTCATCATTTTCAAAATGGCTGCAAAATATTTTGGCATATGTGGATTCGAGCAAATTTCTTCACTTTTTGATGCTATTGTGGAGTATATGGTTTTCCAGAAATAAGTCTATTCACGGGGGTTCTCTGTATGGTGGACCTGATAATATCTTTAAGAGGGCAATGGACTTTCAGGGTGATTTTGTTGCAGCAAATGTTCGGGAGACTCAAAATGAGTGTAATTTTGATGACTACAAGGCTTGGAAACCACATGCAGTTGGATTCTTTAAAATGAATGTGGATGCAGCATTATTCAAGGACATTGGTTGTTTTGGTGTCGGTGTATCTCTCAGGGACCATAATGGAGAGGCTTTAGCTTGCTGTGCCATAAAGAAAAAAAGGACATGTGGATCCTTTTACTGCAGAGTGCTTAACAATATTAGAAGCACTATAGTTTGCGGCTGATATAGGAATGAGACAGATCTAGGTGGATAGTGATTCCTTGATCGCAGTCCAGGCAATTCAATAGAAATGGAAGAATGTTTCACCAATGGGGGGCATTGTCGAATATATTCAACTACAGGCATCCTTTTTCACTAACTTTCAGATTGCTCACACTTATAGGGAAGGGGATAATGTTGCACATGCTCTCGCAAAGTTTGCAAGAAATGTTGACAATTTGTCACTGGTTAGAAGAAGTTCCCGGTTTTTTGTTTCCTTTGTTTGTAAAAGACAAATGTGTGTTATGATTTCCTTTTAATGATAACTAATCCATCGTTTATGATAAAAAAAAAAACTGATGTGCTATTTTTAACTTCAAAAGTATAATTGTTTATCATATGATTTAGACTAAGTTACATAGAATAGATCATTATTATATATAGTTTATCATAATATTTGTACATTAATGTTACGTTATAATGATCTCATATCATGTAGTATAAAATAAAGTATGTAATCTTTTAATGTAAACTCTTATAACGTAATATAGATTAAAGTATATAACATAGTTAACAAATAATGTTTTATCATAACTATTTGCAACTTATTGTTAACTTAAAATAACATCTTATTATGTGATTTAAAATAAAGTATACAAAATAAAGATTATTATCCTACCTATCGCCGGTAAAGTTTTTTAACACCACAAGTAGGATGAGGATGATGATATGTGTTCTTCAAAAATATTAATAAAATAAAAAATAAATAAAATGAGGCACATGCTATCATCTTAATTCTGCTTGTAGAGTTAAAAAACACCATTGACAGTGGATAGGATAATAATTCATAAAATAAATCGTTTATATATGAACTTTGTCATAATGATTTATACGTTAAGTTGTAAAAATCTATTATCTTTTGATATAGGATCAATTGTACAATTTCTTATAGAATACTAATGTTTTTAATTTCAAATATTTTTTATTTTAATTTATTATCATGCTTAAAATATACTATTATTTTTTAATTTCAAACGTTTAATCTCTATAATATATTCATATAATTTAGATGAGCTTGATCGATTGTCGTAATGTTGGATGATTAAATTAATATTTACCTTCTCAAACTCAATTATCTTTTTCTTTTAGGTAAAAAAAAAAACTTGTTTAATTTGTTATATAGAATTACAAATATAACAAATGATCAATTTACATACATGTGTGCGTGCATATATGTTAGAATTAATTTATGCATTATCTATAATAAAGTATCATATATGAATTTATACATTATACTAAAATATTTATATGTTGAAGATTGTATCTTAACTTACCATGAAATGTTTACTAATTTAAATTCATTACCATATGTCTAGAATTTAAAAAACTTGTTATCTTAAATATAATTAATTAATTTTTTTTATTATATTAAACTTGTTTTTGTCAACAATGTTTTTATTAAAACTTAAATTACAATTTGTCTTGAGATATTAATTAATTTTTAAATAAAAATATATAGCAAATTCTAAAGGAGTGGTTCAATTGGTAAAAGTTTTAATAAAAACCTATTCATGAAGGTTTAAATCTTTATTCAAGTATGAATTTTGCTTCAAATCCTTTATAAACAGGCTTTGGGTTCAGTACCCGCTAGTTGTACCTGTTTGAGTTAATTGGGTTTGGGTATAAGGTATCTTAAAGGTACTGAGTCTAAACTCATATAAAATAAAATCAGCTCGGATCCCAACTTGATTCATGAACAAATCTAATTTAATATTATATTATCATCTTTTTTAGTAATTTTCAATTTATTCAAATAATTTTTGTATTTTTAATTATTTATTAATTTCATAAATATCATATGGATACTATAAATTTTAATACTACTAAAATGCGTGCTCGCGCTTTGTTGCGAGTCTTGAAACACTGCTTGACAACCTCTTGAAATCTTAAGGGCTAGAAAAGAAGGGAAAACAAATAAACACAGTTTCCAATCACAAATTGCTATTTGGTCAATGTTATTACTAATTAGAGTATCTGTTCGTAATTGTTGGTTAACAAAAATTTGCTATGCAATCAAGCATAATTGTTACTTTGTAATTGGTTTTCTTTTTGGGGGAACAAATTTTAAAAATAGGAGATTCAAAATTGGATGCAGTTCAAGTTTCCTTTTTCCATAACATCGAAACATTATGGATTTATATGAGGGACACATTGTGTTTTTGGGTAGACATTAGCTAGCAACATAAACACAAAAAAAATGTGTAAGACCTATACATATAAGGCTGGCTCATTGTGTATGCATGTAAAGCAGCCAATTGCATGGCAGCATAAAAAACTACAAAAAAGGGGAAAAAAAGCAAAAGAAAGCATGATGGTATAACAAACATTCACTCTGTACCAAAACAAAGAGAACAGACAAAACGTGTTATGGTGGCACCTCCAGTTTAGATACGACTAACAAATTGGACTGGATGAACGGTCTTATTTGGACCATTACCTCATTATCTGCTAACATCTGTGAAAAAAAAGTAGGTAAAATAAATTATTTCTTAGAGAGGCTTATTAATTAATAAGTTGAAGAGGAAAACCAATAGAACCAAAAGACGATACTGCGTTTGATTAGGTTTGGATTGGCTAGGTAAACATGGATAAGTGATTAGGATTGCATCACCTTTTTTTGTCCCCTTTGTCCCTAGAGTCAAAAGAGTAAGAAGTTGTAAATCCAATCCTCAAAAATTTGAATATCCATAGTTTTTTTTTTAAATGATAGCAGGATTAGTAATTGTTTGATAGTGATATATATCATGGGACAAAGAATCATGATAAGATAAAATGTTCAAGAAATGATGACTGAAGGTTGATGCAACTGATCGAAACAAAATTGTATTAATCATTGAATATAAAAAAAATCATTGCAGAACCTGGGCTTAAGCTTTTTCAGCAAAGGCTCATTGTAATCATGATCTTCAGTTGTGAATGCAATAGGACTAGGAAGAATAATCTCTTTGTCATGGCTAATTAGAATAGTTTGAGAGCCAGGGTATACAAAGAAGTAGACGAAATGGTTTAGAATAGAAATTTGCTTCATTAAATTGAAATAGTGACAATCAACAGTTGAAATTAATTTAGTAAAAAAATATTCAAACTTGAAAGGCATTTTTTTGCGCATCAGACTTCGTAGTGGTAGCTCAGCAGGGGGTATAACATCATGTAGTGGTGTTGCATTGAGTTCTTGGATCCCGAGTTTAAAAACTAAGTATAGATGAGTTTCTTGTTGATGTGTGATTAGGTGTTTGAAGTTTTGAATAAAGTAAAAAAAAGAACTAAAGATCAGTATACACAATCTAGCAAAAATAAATAAAAAGGTTAGTCTCAAAGGGAAAAATGTGTGAAACATAATGGCATAAACGAAAAATTGGGGTGGAAATTTGGTGTATAAATTTCTAAATAAACATTTAGAATGCATTTTTTTTAGAACCTGATTCCTTTTTATTAGCAGGTGGTTCGTGTAGAAAAAGATCACTTGAGGTAGGCCTGTGGACATTAAAGCTTGGCTTGTCACCATGGTATTCTGGAATGAATTGGTTTGGTTATTGACGGATATGGTTTGGACTAATAGAGGAGGGTGCCATAGCTGGAATCTGTGTTGTTTCTTCTGTTCAACCAGAAAAGTCCTATTGATTGCAAAAGTTGGGACACCAGATTTAAAAGCATATTTGGTTATATTGACTTTGAAGATTTGTTCTTGGTTAAGCAGCGCTTTAAGAGGGCTAAGCAAAACAAATTTCTTAAGGTGTTTGTTTGAAGCCATTTGTGCAATATTTTTCCCAATTAATTCCTCAGCTATCTTTCCAAATGCAACAAAATTTGCCTTGCCGACTTCATCATGAGCCAACATTGTAATCTTACAGCTGTAGATCTAAAGTAACAAAATTATGTTTTATTTAGAACAGACGGACACTAAGTTTGTTAAAAAGTTTATTATTATTTTTGGGGAGGGGGAGATTATTATTTAATAAAACACACAATTTGCGTGAGGCTTGGCACTTGTTCCCCATAGTTTTGACAGCGAAATTTCCCATCAATTAATCTTAAGCCTTGAGGACATTGGTTACAACTATTATAGAACCAGCCATCATTCACATCAATTTCCACAATGTTCACTTTGCAAGTAAAGAGTGTATCTTGCAATATTGAGGAGTGAATTGGTTGATTCCAGTATCCTTGAAACAGTTTTTTTATTAAAAAAGAAAACTAATTCATAATCAAAGAAAAAGGAAGCCATATGCAAGAACACGTAACTTAAAATCATGCATCAGATCACAAAGATAATTATGAAAATGTAAAAAGATTAGGATAAGTTAATTGCAACAATGATATCTAAGTCTAAATCTAGAAGGTAAATAAAGAATGGAAATATGCATTGAACCTTTGAGATTTCAAAGTTATATCTCATTACCTAGCGACTTGTCATCCTATTTTCATTGGCATCATCCGATCCAATGCGTCGTGGTTCGGCTAGATCATCTAAAGGTTGAACGATGAGAGGACATGGTTCATACCTTCAGGAAGAAGAATAGTCAATTTTAAAAGTAAAAACACAATAGTAAATAAAAAATTGGGAAATTTCAATCAGCGCTTGTAATACCTTCTTTTGAGAAGCTTTGTTTTGAGGATTGACAATCAACATAAATCTTAGTTTTAGAGGAGCTGAACAGATTGGTCATTTATGAATAGATAGAGTAGCAGGAAGGAGAAACAATTTAGAATGATCCTTAGAAAAATGAAAAGGTGTTAAAGTGACATTAAGTGAAATGAAGCAAAATTTAAAATATAAATTATGATTGGACTTCCTAATAGATAGCAAAGTTTGCAAGCAAAAAGAAACTCAAAAACATCAAGTTAAACAAATAATACAGTAGAAAGGTTGTTTTGCAAAAAAGATGGTGAATGCTATAAGCAACTATTCACATATTTTAGAATTGGTATTTCCTTATCAACCTAGATAATCCATCTCAATTTAATGAAAATAAAATAAAATAAAATAAAAAAGGTGTTATGGATGCTAATTTGTATTTTGATATTAACATCTAAACTGCAACAACTACAAATCTAAATTTGAATCATTGTCTTACTCTCAAACTTGACTACAACCACTGAAAATCCAACTATTATGCTATTCTTTCCTCTACCTAGTATTTAAAAAGGTATATAATTATTCGTTCTATGATTTTTTCCTTAATATTCCTAAAGGTTTTTACTATTCTAAATTTAGACACAACAAAAGTGATTGTTAATTTACCCTGAAACCTCCAAACAATCATTCTAGCAAGAGCAATAACAACATTAGAACGTGTTTGGACAAAATTTTCTTGCTTGAGGACAAATGCATTTTCTGCCCAAAGAGTTATATTCATTGAGACACTACTGTAAAAATAAACAGAAACAACAGAAGGTTTTAATCCATAGAATAAGATGGTGTGGAAGAGTAAATGATGAAACAATATGTTATGAGAGAGTTTAGGTTTTGAACAAACTTTAGATCTTGTATTTTTACATTCTGCTTATCAACGACCTCATTTCTATGTCATGTGAACCCCTTGAGCACATGACCAATAGCAGTGAGCAAGCTAATCACATCTAAGTTATAAATGTAGAGGCAAGTCAGGGCAAGAAAGTTGGTAAAAAGAAGACAATGTATTTAAGCCAAATTTGATGAGAGGGGAAAGAATAACTACGAAAATAAATAATAAATATAAGTGATGATGGGTTATCAAGTTAAAGTTTTCAAATTTAATTCATTAGTAGCAAATGAGATACATATATAGTAAAATATCTTACAAGTATTTCAAATGTTAACACCAAAATTTTTTGGAAAAATAATATGCAGTTAAATTTTGTGAAAGAAAGATAACTATTTATGCATGCTTAGCTCATAACATTTTTTTATAGTAAAAAAAAGACAATAATAAGAATAACAACAACAAATAGTAAAGCAAAAAGGAAACTGGGGAAAAAGGGTGAAGCTCTTGGAAGAATCAAATGTGTTACCTGTCAAGACAAAATTATTGTCGATGTGTGCATGAAGGGATGTAAAAGGCTGGAAATCAAAGTAGCGATGAGGAAAAGTGTTGGGGGGATTTGCAATTTTGACCATCTTTGTTTGATGACTAAAATTGATCATGTATTCAGTAGTGATTGCGCTGAATGATTTTTTATGTTTCCTACAAAGAAATCGTAGATTTCATACACTGTTCCTTTAGTTTCTAGCTGAACAAGTGCTGATCTTTCTTTTGAATGGATGCTTGCATTGCATCACCCTGTAACGATAAATGGTAAACAAAGGTTAAGCATGTTCTTAAGAAAAGAACTGTTGTTAGGGGAAAAGAGATTTTTTTCAACATTTAATATTTTCTAAGTTCTCTAGGCTATTCAATAATGCAATATAAATTCAATTCAATAAGTACAATACAATTGCAAGTAAATAAAGAGTAGGGAGAGAGAGATTTACACAATCGATTTATAAAGGTTCGGCTACCTTGCCTACGTCCTCTACCTTGAGACGCTCCCAAGGATTTTCCCCAAATTCACTATCTTTGAATTTGTCTTTACAATCCCTCTTTTCAAGGCTCAAGAGAAACCTCTCTCTTTTTCTAGGATCAAGAGAAACCTCTTCTCCCTCTTTTTCTAGGCTAAAGAGAAACCTCCCTCTTTTTCTTAGGCTAAAGAGAAACCTCCCTCTTTTTCTAGGCTTAAGAGAAACCTCCCATTTACAAGGAATGATGGGTTACAAATAATGTAATCAAAGAAAGGCCTTTAGGTAGGCAAGTGATTACAAAAATTAAGCACAATGAAAACCTATACAAGATATGTGCTAAGCACTACAGGGAATAAGAGAATGATAGAAGATGAAGACTTTGGAGCTCTTGATTTGTTGTTTGAAGCTTGAGGATTTGAGGAATATGTGTTATGGAGTTGCTGAGTAGTTCATCTTACTTCCTTTAGCTTCTAGGCCTCTATTTATAGTCCCTTGGATGGTTTGTGGACGTTGGTTGGAGCCAAAACAGAAACTAGCCGTTGTATCTCATAGAAACTAGCCGTTGGGGACTTTCTGACATAAAGGGATCGATCCTTTCACCAAAGGGATCGATCCTTTCCTTCATTTCACGTATTGGAGTGCTTCTACCAAAAAGGGATCGATCCCTTTCCTTATGGGATCGATCCCATGCTTCTAGAGGGTATTTTTCCTGCACTTTTGGGTTAGAAATGATATGGCATTTGATCTAATTCAACCCAAAACATATTGACACTTTTGTGGGAGTTTTTCTTGACTTTCTTTGATAAAAACATTGTCCAAAAATTCATTAAGTGATTTTCTAAAATATTCAAAACATTTACAAAGTATTAAGACCAATAAGAGTATGCATCATTAAATCATGGTCTTAATGTTTGATATGAACACTTAGATTGGATTGAGAAAATCATATGTGATAATGCAAATTTACAATATGAATTAAAACATTAAAGCTTACTTAAGTTTTTTCATTTCAAAATACATATGTCAATTTAAAGCTAACAATCTTCCCCTTTTTGATATGACAAAACTTAATGTAAATTTGCTTTGAAAATTCTTTAATAAAATACTCCCCCTCAAATAAAGCAGGATTTTATAAAGCTCCCCCTTAATATAAGCATGGGTTTTGAAAACGAATTTTCCCCTCTCACCCTTAATATCTCTCCCCCTTTTTTGTCATAGCAAAAAGAAGGAGAAATAATAAAAAAAATATGCCCTCCTAAAATCATGGCTATGTGAGAACAAATAAAGATGCTCCATCCAACAAGAAACATGTTAGTATATGGGACTCATAGCACAAATAAATAAGTCAATATTCACAAAGAGTATGAAATATTCATGCAATGAATATGACTTATGATCCTATACCAATTGTTTATAAATAATTTTGATACCAATTGTTGATAAGTAATTTTGCAAAAAGGTTCCAATTGGTAAGAAGTTAAGCAAGCACCTAAGTATATTAATTGTTCTCTAAGGTCCAACTGAGGTGCATGGCAATACATCATGATTATGAGCTGAAGTTAGATAACATATCATATGCATGAGCTCATAAATCACGTTCAAGCAAGAGTGTGCATAGAATCAAAACATATAGCAATTAACTTCAAATTTTAGCACATAAGAGTTTCATGCAAAAATATCCTAAGAGAATTCTTCTCTATTTGTCATTTCAAACTAAAGAGCATGAGAAGAATTGTCAATTTAAAGCTCATACCAATTGGCAATTTAGTTTTGGCTTACCAATTATTGAAAATATGGTTGCCAATGATACTAATTGTTATTTCAATCTAAATACCAATTGTTACTAATGGTTGACTTAGGCATTTTGCATGAATCCAATATCTATGTGTAGTGTGTTCATGTCAAGAAAATACTCATTCTAAATATGCAAGAACACAACACATATCATCAAATATGCATATGGATCAATTAATCATTAGTCCACTATCATAAAGTATTAATCCATATTCATATTCACAAATTTATACCATATGGAAGATTCAAAAGATCAAGGAATTCAAGCAAACACATTTTCTTCCATGGTTTCAAGCACAAAAGTCCTATGCTCATTTTCCAATTCAAGTCCTTAACCAATTATGAGCAAGGAAAGATTCAAAATTACCATTTTAATCAATTAATAACCATATCCCTAGTTGTTATCATCATTTAAAGTTCTAGAGGGTATATGCTATTTTAACTAAAATGGCTTCACCTAAGTGAATCAATATTATCAAGCTAAAATATATTTTATCATTAAAATCCATAAGCTATGAGTGAGGTTAAGCACATAATATCATGAAAACAACTATTCTCATCTCATAGGCATGATTATTGATTCAACTTAAGTAAACATGCATGTTCAACATCAAAACAATCAAGAGTCTATGCATGTGTATCAATTGTTGGTGTTGTCATTAATGCTCAAGTTCCATAATAATTTGGCTATAAAGAATTAATTTCATGGATGATAAATTTTCATGTAACTCAACATTTAGAATTCATTTATCATCACTAATTATAAGCCAAGGAAAATTATGACCTTATACCAATTGTTGGATTTACATTTGAAGTCAATCCTTAAGGTTAAGTTTTAATTATTCTTCCACTAGATGTATAATTATCATGTAACCTAGAGTGGAGTAGTTGAGTCAAGCTAATACACATAATCTTATAAGCATGCTTGACTAAGATGAACAAAAGGTATGATGAATATTCATTATGCACAAGTTCATCAAATTCTCAAATATACACAAATCATTGAAATAAATCTCAAAATAATGTTTAAGCATTCATTGAAAATATAATTCAAGATTATTTCAAGTTTTATGCAATTCATGACCATCTTCAATGAGAAAATTGATTTAGCACTTGTGAGCTCAAGAGAAATGGTATTGATTGTTGAAAGTGATACCATTTGTTGGAAATGATATTAATTGATGAAGTTAAGGCATGATATTAATCAAAAATGGATTTTCATGTTGTAAAGATCATCAAAAATAAGTTAAAACAATGAATTTTAAGTTGAGAAGAGAGAAAGTATCAAAACAATGAAAAGTTCTTCTCAATTTCGGTTGAAAACATGCAGAAAAGCCTTTGTGGCCTGGGGGGATCGATCCCTATAGGAGGGGGATCGATCCCTTAACTCCAGAATACACCAATTCTGTTTTCTGCACAAGGGGATCGATCCTGCTTGTTGAGGGATCGATCCCTCATCCTGTTTCTGCAGATTTTTGATAGAAAATCCAACTTTTGAGGTACCAAAACTTCGTTTTTGAGTATTTTAAGTCCAAGTAAAGGTTTAAACATTTGTAAAACATGATTTTGGACTTGTATGAATGAAAAACATGAATGAAAAACCATTTTACAAAAGATTTTGCAATTTGGGAAGAATTTACACAATAAAATGCATTTTTGGCCTCAAAGGAAGTCATTTTGAGAGTTAAGCACATTTTGACAAAACCAAGACATTAGAAACCACAAATATGCCAAAACAAACTTGTTCACATAGATTTTAAGCACATATAACATCAAATCATCATATTTGTGAACATTATGCCATGATTTCCAACATACAAGTTCTTCATTAATGCATATGACATAGCATTTTGCATATATGACATATTTGGCAATTTGAGGCAAGTAAATACTTATTAACACATAGAAAACTTGCTCAAAATGCAGAAATCCAATAATCACTTCAAAATTACTAAACATGCTTTTCATCCAATAATCCAATGCCTCAAGAACTATCCATTAACCAATCAACAATCATTCAACATGCCTTTTCTTTATTCATTCAACTCACAATGCACCAAGAATCATTAACATATTTCTTATCAAAGCACAAAAAGTTTAAGGAGTAAGGAATTAAGCTTACAATACTCCTTTGCTAGAGAATGCTTTGCCTTGATGTGTTGGGATCCACCATTAGCCATTCTTTAAGAGATTGTTGTCACCTTGCTAAGGATGGATTTCCAAGCTCTTCCTTTTTCTCATTGGCACAAGCAATCTCCATGAGGTGTGTAGAGCATTCAATCCCCATTGTTTCTTTGTAATTTCATGCTCTAACACTCCTACAACAAACACATTTTCAAGCATGCTTTGGTACCCAAATTTTCTTGGGTCCATGAGAGTTAGTGCAAACAATTTTAGATCCTTTTGGGATCCATTTTAAGCTCATTTCATCATCATTTATAACATGCTTTGGGATCTACATCTTCCGAACTACTTTTCCTCTAAAAGTAGTTTTTCTATATGTGCATGCTTGTGAAGAGTGGCCTATTCTATTGCATAGTGAGCATGTGAGAGATGTATCATGCATAGAATTTTTGCTCACTAGGAAGTTCTTAAGATGAGTTTCTTTTTGTTTTGCATTATAGCCTAACCTATCTTTGTCAAAGAAGACTCTTTGGGTCTCTAGCATGTGATCTAATTTTTGTTGACCCATATAGAACCTAGTAAATGAATTATGCAAATTTGTATTCTTTTCATTCAACTCATTTATCTCTAAGTTAGCCTCTTCTAATTTCTTTTGAAATTCTAACTTAGCATTCAATAGCTCATCATTTTCCATTTTTAATTTTGTAATCATTTTCTTGTATTTTGAGTTCATGCATTCAAATTCACTAGCTAGCTCATCAAAGGCATTTTGTAAATCGTCATAGGAATGGTCATTACATTCACTAGAGCTAGGTTTCTCCTTTTCATCCTCAATAGTCAAAGAGCTAGGATTTGCCAATTTATCTTTAATGTCTTCTAATTTCTTTTCTAGCTCTAATTTCACCTTATTGAGTTCATCATTCCTTGAGCCTAGATCTTTTATTTTCTCCTCCAACTCAACATTAGTATTCATCAAAATTTCATTCTCTTTTCTAAATTTATTTAACTTTTTATTATATTTTGCATGCATTGATTTATATTCATCACTTAGCTCATTAAATGCATCTTGAAGCTCATCAAATGAATATTCTTCTAAAGTTTGTGAGCTAGTCTCAAAATCATCACCTAGAGCCATTTATGATCGTTTTGCTCGATAGAGGTTAGTTTAAATCGATCTCGAGCCCAAGCTCTGATACCAATTGTTGGCCTTTATAGGCAATACCGAGAGGGGGGTGAATCGGTTTTTAACTACCCTTAAGCTCGTTTTGCGATTCTTCTAAATTCTCTAGCCTATATGAATATTTTCTAAGTTCTCTAGGCTATTCAATAATGCAATATAAATTCAATTCAATAAGTACAATACAATTGCAAGTAAATAAAGAGTAGGGAGAGAGAGATTTACACAATCGATTTATAGAGGTTCAGCTACCTTGCCTACGTCCTCTACCTTGAGACGCTCCCAAGGATTTTCCCCAAATTCACTATCTTTGAATTTGTCTTTACAATCCCTCTTTTCAAGGCTCAAGAGAAACCTCTCTCTTTTTCTAGGCTCAAGAGAAACCTCTTCTCCCTCTTTTTCTAGGCTAAAGAGAAACCTCCCTCTTTTTCTTAGGCTAAAGAGAAACTTCCCTCTTTTTCTAGGCTTAAGAGAAACCTCCCCTTTACAAGGAATTATGGGTTACAAATAATGTAATCAAAGAAAGGCCGCTAGGTAGGCAAGTGATTACAGAAATTAAGCACAATGAAAACCTATACAAGATATGTGCTAAGCACTACAGGGAATAAGAGAATGATAGAAGATGAAGACTTTGGAGCTCTTGATTTGTTGTTTGAGGCTTGAGGATTTGAGGAATATGTGTTATGGAGTTGCTGAGTAGTTCCTCTTACTTCCTTTAGCTTCTAGGCCTCTATTTATAGTCCCTTGGATGGTTTGTGGACGTTGGTTGGATCCAAAACGGAAACTAGCCGTTGTATCTCACAGAAACTAGCCGTTGGGGACTTTCTGACATAAAGGGATCGATCCCTTTCCCTATGGGATCGATCCCATGCTTCCAGAGGGTATTTTTCCTGCACTTTTGGGTTAGAAATGATATGACCTTTGATCCTAATTCAACCCAAAACATATTGGCACTTTTGTGGGAGTTTTTCTTGACTTTCTTTGATGAAAACATTGTCCAAAAATTCATTAAGTGATTTTCTAAAATATTCAAAACATTTACAAAGTATTAAGACTAATAAGAGTATGCATCATTAAATCATGGTCTTAATGTTTGATATGAACACTTAGATTGGATTGAGAAAATCATGTGTGATAATACAAATTTACAATATGAATTAAAAAATTAAAGCTTACTTAAGTTTTTGTCATTTCAAAATACATATGTCAATTTAAAGCTAACAAAGAATTATAATTCCAAACCATATATATCATGGATAAAGCTTATGGGAAACAAACGTTTATAATTCATTCAAACAGTTTCCGTCAGTAAATACATAGCCAAGGTAAAAAACATAAACACAATTTAAGAATCATTGAATTGATGTTTAGTTATATAGGAAGGTAAATCTAAGAATAATGAATATATAAATGTTGGACAACTTGTCATTGGTAAGTCTTGGAAAATCTCTGAGAAAGCAATGTTTTTCTTTTGACAATTAGGTTTACCATTTGTATTTTCAATTAATATCTTTAAACCTTAACAGAGTGTGACCCTTGAAATTGCAACATATAGTTAGCCATGTGTGAAAATAGGCTTAGGCAAATAAACAATAACAAATTCAAAAGTTTGACCTTGGCTTTTATTAATTGTCATTGCATAAGATAGTCACAAAGGAAACTGAATTCTTTTGAACAAAAAAGGCAACCTATGATCTTTTTCAATAAAGCATATTCTAGGAATAAAGACTATATTACCAACGTGAGACCTATCTACTCATCACCTTAGCTTCAACAACATTGTTGGCCAATTGTGTAACAATCAATCTTGTGCCATTGCATAATCCAGAGATTTGGTTTAGATTGCAGAGTAACATGACAACCCAGCCCAATTTCAAGTGGAGTTCATGGTTAGGAATACCAGCAAACTTTAGAGTGTTTAAAAATTCAGGAGGGTACAATAAATCTTGGTTTTGGTTATTATTATCTATATTTGAGATTGAATCAAAACTACGGTAAACCCGAGCATGACTTGGAACTAAAGCAAGCACATTAGTGTTAATTAAGTCAACTGTGTCATTAAATGGGGTGATGATCGCTTGCAAACTTAGGTTCAAAGAGTCAAGAAACCTATTTGGGAAATCAACATATATAGATTTAATTAGTGCATGAATGGGATTATCAACATCATGTAACAACAAATCAAGAGGTATGTTTATCCATGTTCCTTCATCACCATCAAATGGAGAAACAGATGCAGTTTTCCCATCACTAATATCCAATATCCATTAAGTAAAATCCTTAAGGGCTACTCTCGCTTGATCATCAAGGCCATAATTTCTCAATCTCATATTTATCTTAAGTAAGAAAATCTTACAATGTCTCCATAACGGAGACTTACTTAAAGACGCATTAACAATTTGGCTTCTTGTGCCAGATGGCACAACAGAGAGAATTTGCCTAAAATCACCACCTAGCAACATAGTTTTACCTCTAAAGGTTGTTCATTTGAACCGTTGGTTGTTGAGAGCAATATGTCACATGGGCTTCTATCAAATGCCTCAAAACAATGCCTATACTATAGGTGCTTCATCCCAAACAATCAAACTCGACATCTCAATAACTTTAGCAAGCTCACTTCCTTGTTTTATTTGGCAAGTTGATACTTCATCGATGTCCAAAGGGATTTTAAACCTTGAATGAGTTGTTTGACCACTTGGCAATAATAATGATGCTATTTTGGAAGAAGTAATAGCCAAGACTATTTTCCTAATTGATCATATCACTGTGATTATGGTATTCCACAAAAAGGTCTTACCAGTTCTGCCATGACCAAAAACGAAAAACAAATTACCTTGCCTTGAAGAAACAGATGCTAGGACAACATCATAAATGGTTTTTTGCTCATTGTTTAACTTTGCAACTAATTGGGCATGGTCAGATTGCAAAGAGTTTAAATCATAGCTTAATTCTTCCATTAAAAATCTACTGGGCATGCCATTTGTTCTAGCTGTTGATGGCAAAGGTAATTTGTCGTGAGACAATGAGAAATTATTTTTGTTAAAAAGATCCTCCAGGCATAACAAAACATGATTCCTTAATTCTGATTACAGGATTTGATTTTGATCAAAACAAAATAAATGAGTCAACCTATATTCAATGTCTTCTCCAAGTAACCTCCAATTATTCTTAAACAAAGGTAATATATCTTGGATTTCGCAAAACATTACTAAAGTCACAAAAAGTTGCCTCAATTTAGAGCTTGTTGACTACAAAGAGGTTTGTTGCAAAGCTTCGTGCCATTCTTTATCATCAGCTAGGAGACTCAGAGCTTAGCATATAGATTGAAAAGAGGTATGGACAACACCATCTATTGTTCTTAGATCTCGGTAACTCTTGGCCCCTTTGACTGCATTCAAAAGTAATCTCATGAAAAATAGCTCACCGGCAGCTGGATGTACAAACTTGATTCTACCAATAGCTATCCCGCGTTCTTTCTCTTTCCAAGTTTTATCTTTTTTTATCCAAACCCATTTTGTAGGGATATCCTTGTAAGTTAAGGTTTGTGCATGCAAATATTTTTTATTTGCCTCCATCTATTCATTAAACATGGTTTTATCTAACAAAGGTTGTTTAAGAACATTTGAAAGGTTTGCATTCTCAAAGAAGGTGATATAATACTCATTTGGCAAATGGATTGGTAATTGAATCACAGTTGGTTCCATATGGTGCACATCGAACCCAAAAAGTCACTAGCATGCTTCATGTGCATATATATATATATTGACAATCAAGGAACATTTTAATCTCATCAAATTCAACTGAATTGCCTTAATTTTGATTTCCAACAATGGTCGGCCTTTCCTCAAGAATAGCCCTTACTCTATCTGGACCTTTGTTTATATATTTAAAAAGATACTTGATAGATTTGGTTTTACCACAAATTTCAATGTTTATGTGAGCTTGATGTCTCACAACCAAATCAACATTGTGTGGCACAACAAAGTGGCTATCACGTGTGACCTTATGTTTCTTAACTGTTGTTGCATCTGACAGAGAAGGTACTCATTTGTATAACACCATGTCATCTTCTTGAATAATTGTCTCATCTTGGTATTGTTTAGGAAAAAATTTTGAGCAATTACCATTTTTCATACATTAAACTTTTGGGTTAAAAACACCACAGGGCCCATGTATCATAAAGGTCGTAACAGCTTCATAACCAATAGGGTCAACATTTTTGTCTCAGATACATGCAGGTATAGCCTTGTCAATTTGAGTCGGGTTATCAAACTTATCATCTGTGTGCAACCAAAGCAAGATGCGTGTGTGACGTATGCCTCTTTTTTGGAATTTAATGGTGGACACAACTGCATTTAGAAAAGATAATAAAACAATTAAACACATTTTGGGTAAAGAAAGGGCTTGAGCGTTATAGCATAAAAGTAGGAAAAAGTAACTATGGGGTTGTTTAGGGAAATAATAACATAAGGGAACAAAGAGGGTAGCTCATAAGAAAGGATTGGCAACGAAAGTAAGGTATACCTACTATGACACGTCCAAAATAAGTGTTCTTAGTCAAATCATCCATCAAAAATTTAAGTCGTAGTTTGAATAACCTCGTCAGTACATCATGTTTATCTTCAATTGTCTGATCAAGAATCATAGCCAAAGCCTTGGTAGCTTCTAACCACTTAGGTTTATAGGTAAATGTGATGAATAAATCAGGGCAGCTATATTGGAGACAAACTGCCATAGCATCTTGGTAGTTTTGGAATAAGTATCGTGGTCTTGAAACAAAACTAGCTAGCAAAATAATTTGCTTCTTCATGGTTCGACCATCAAGATCACCTCGATTGACCACATCTTGAACACCTTGGTAAATCTTTAATCTCAATTGCTTTTGATTGTCTTTTATCCATTGTAACCTCATACGCTCAACACATAAGAAAGCATCAACAACAAATTGGTGGAACAACTTACCCCTTTAAATAATATACAACCAGTGCAAAATCTTTGTTGGATCAAGGAAGCAAAATATTCCATGATGGTCAAGTTTTGGCGTTCTTTAATTCACCTTCGATTTATTACACGGTACTTCATGCCCAACCTAAAGCCATCTTCATCGAAAGGGAATAGAAGTGTATATTGCATTGCCATAAACGATGGGTGCAACTCACTAATACGCCTTAGTCCATCAGTCTTATGCTTAACAATAATATCACACTGATCTTGTGGACCTTCATCTTCTCCTACTAAAAGTCAAGCTATCTTTGACACAGACGGTAACTCATATTGTCTACTCGTTTCATTCCTTTCCCAAAGCAACCGAAGTCGTATCGGAAGGTAATCAGATTTTACAAATCTATCCCTAGCCATTCTAAAAGCTTTAACAATCTCATTAACTTCATCTAACATGCGGATCAAACCACTCACCACAGCGGGATCAATTGAATTTCTTGTATCCTTGAAAGTAACTGCTATAATTCCATTCGAGACATCATTTTTTGTGTTGCAAATATATAGTTGCACAAACCTAGGTTGATCACTTATTTGGGGCAATATAGATCCAATTCTATGGTGCACTTGGCCTCCAATCTTGAACAAATAAGGATCGGGCCTATTGTTGATGTTGTGATCAATTGTGCCCCCAATTGATGTAAATTGAAACATCGAATTATATAATCTAATATTATTCCTAAACCTAATAGAGACTTCTTTACTCCTATAATTAAGAAAGTAATTAAGGAATGCAGGCGTGTTCTTGGAAAGAGGCAAATCAATTGTTCCTTCCTTACAACATAGGTCGAAAACGAGGGAATTTCGAGTGCTTGAATCTCTAATCCTTTCTTTGTACCACATGTAGGCTCTGTAATAAGAACAAATATAATCAAGGCCGCCCAAAATCTAAAGGTCTTAAGAAATGACCTACAACAAACAAAAAAACACGGCAAAAATTCAAGGGATACAAAAAGTATGATAAGTATTTTTGCTTTTTTTGGTTTCTTTTTTTCCCCCAAAAAGTGGAGAATAGATGTAAGGGCAAGGCAAGAATGACAGGCTAGGAAAGCTAAAAGGATAAATGGTAGTAGAGCTTACGATTTTCAAGGGGATTAATTGATTGAAGATCCAAGGATGAAAGTCTATGTTGCGTCACATCAACAACAACACAAGCATAACGTGAGCCGTTATGTTGGTTTAGGCCAGAGCTAGAACTTTCAACATCATAACCGGATTGAACAAGATCAAGAATCAAAGAGGAATTTAAATTTTGGTCAGAACAAAGCATATCAACATTGTATGAAATTATCTCAAAGTCACCAGTTGAATTAACAATTGAATGTTGACCAAACGATTGGGAAGTCCTATGGTGTTTGACCCTAGATGTTGGAACTTGTTCACTTGCTCTAAATTGAAATGTACGGAACTTGTTCACTTGCTCTACATTGAAACGTACGGTGTCTAAGATAATCAAGTCTTCTATGCCTATTAAGGGCTCTTTGTTGTCTAGCATCCATCACAAATAAATAACCTAAATTAACAATCTATGTTAATTACATATTGATAAGGAAGCAATACGTAAGGGGAAAAAAAGCCAACAAAGGAGCATGTTTCTATTTAAGGAAAACTAACATAGCAAATAGGAGGAAAGGGCAAAAAAGTTGGCAAAAAGTTAGAAACACAAATTCCTCAATACTAACCAAAGGAAAGTTTAAAAAGTTTGAAAAATTGTTAATCAGGATATATGCAAGTGAAAATAATAAAATGATAAAAGATTCAAACCTATATACTAATGAGATTTACATAGACAACCATGATTAAACAACATTTTAGAAGAAAATAAAGAAAGCATGAGCAAAAAGGATAGGGCCATCAAACCAAGTAAACAGAACTGATACTTCAAGAAAGAATATAGGAAAGACAACTCTGCATAAAGGGAAAAATATATTAACAAATTGATCAAATAATATGACATTAAAAGGGAAAGTTATTACAATCCATTGATAATATAAAAATCATGTACAAAGATCTCTTATAAATGTCATAGAGGAAAATAAAGTTATGTCATATGCTCAAATGCAATAAAGATGTTCTCACCTACGCAACAACCTACAGAATAAGAATCAATGCACAGGAGAAAGCCTGAAAGTAGGTCCAAAGAGATAGGGCACAAATGATATCATATCTAAAAATGAAATCAGTCATTCAATGCAATATCAACCAAAACATGACACATACCCACGGAACAAAAACATACTAGGTCAAGAACTTTCATAAAAAAAATAAAAATCCAGCAAAGTTTTATTCTTTATTTTTTGATATCAGGGTATGCAAAACTAAATGCTTTAAGCTTATGGGAATGGAAAAGAAAGGAAGGATATAAAAGACAATAGTGAAATATAATTTCCTAAGCAGAACGGTAGGGAGAAGCTCACCTTTTTCTTGAAGCAAGGGAGTTTTGCCTGGGTTTGTAGACAAGTGAACAGTAATGAGGAAGCAAATTGCAAGAGCATACAAACTATTTAAAGGAGATGAAGGGACAGAGGAGCTTTGCGATTAACGGATAAGGCAAAAATCAAATTAACTTTAAGCAGATAGGTGGTATACATGATTAGCCGGTGGAACAGGTGAGGACGTACAGAAGGATAGGTGTGAGAATCCATATTCTGGTACTGTTACATATGTTAGACTTCTCACCACTGTTCAATTCCTGTGTGTTTCGCTAGTATAAAATGAAATAGTGTGGTGGGACCAATAGGCCTTATAGTGTCCTGAATGAAAGGAAGGCTTGGTACACTCAGTAGAGAAAGCCAAATAAGCCTATGGTAAGAATCTAGAACCCAAAATCTTTTATTTAAGTTATTTTTGGGAAGTGTGCCAACAAATTAGAAAATGCCGATTAAGAACATAGCTTAAATAGTGGTCAAACTAAATTGACTTTTGACCAACTGATTAAAATATGATAATTTACATGTAAATGAGTTCTAGGTTATGTCAATAGATAGATTACATCAGTGGTAAAATTGTAAATTTATGCGATTGGCCTGATAGGGGTATTTTCATAATTTCACCTTTATGGTCAGTCAAACCTTAATAAAACCTGATCCATTCATTAAAATATGTTTAATATAATATCTAATGATAAAGTAAAATATTTTGGAGTTAAATTGAGTAGTTAAAAATATTATGAAAATTTAAGGGCAAAATTGTCCTAAATTATCATAACCAAAGGCATTTTGGTCATTTTGCATGCAAGATAATTATAAAAGAAATTTCTACACTCTTGAAAGGAGCCAACCACACCATCATCTTCAACCTCACACCACTCCCTCCATAACCAAGCTTAGAGAAAAACAAGAAAGCTTATAGACCACCTATTAAAACACCTTAAAACCGAAAACTCTCTTCTACAACCTTGTTCCAAATTCAATGCTCTATAAGCCCGTACCAATATTTAAGTGTAAAGTGGACAAAATCAAGATGTGTGGCTTCCCTTCATATTCGGCCTAGACAAGGTAACCTTAAGCTTATGTGTTCTTTATGGTTTAATGTTAGTAAGTGATGTAATAAGTATGTTTAAGCATGATTTTAGCCTTAGGTTGAATCAAAACTCCCTCAATTGTCCCCTTAGGGTTTCGGCCATGATTGGAAGTCCATGATTTATTGTGTTTTGTTGCATGAAAATGTGCTAAATGGATGAAGAATATGGTTACGTATGAAATAAGGATTTAATTGTTGAAAAACCATGAAGATGCCACCATATAGCATTCGGCCATGGGAAGGGGACATGAGTATGGTACTCAATTTGATGTGTTCTAGGTCCCATGATACTGTATAAATTAAGATAAGACTGCCAGTGTGATTAGATCGAAAACGGAGTTGATTTGGGCATAGTTGCATTTTAGCACCGACGTAAATTAGACTGATTTAGTGACTACAGTGTCAATGTGATATAATTTAATGAGAATAGAATTTATTATAATTAAAGTATGGTGAAATAATGGTGTTGGTATAATATTTTTGTAGCCCAGGAGTGAAAATTGTCGTGTGGTGCTATTGGTTTTATTGATAGGAATTGACAGGTAAGGGATGAGTATGGAAGATGTAGGGATACTGTGAATGCATATTGTGGTTGAAAATGATTTTATGAAATTGTTTTGAAGTCAATTGCTTTGGAATTGTTGAAATTGTGGACTCTGGTTGGTTTTATAAATTGTGTTTTCACTGCAAGAATGCTGGGGTAGAAAATAGCCGTTATACTGTCGAAAATTCTAATAATTTTATGAAATCATCTTTTAATATCTTTTAGTAATAGAAATGAAAATTTTATTAAGTTAATTTCCTTTTGTTCATTGAGATTTCATAATTTCACCGAATATCGAAAAACAATATTTAAAAATTCATGTTATTAAAATTTATGTATGTAAGAGTACTGACATGTTCTTATAACTTGTTTACAGATAAATAGAACATTTTTAGAAAAGAAAACTGAACTATGAATATTTTATGAATTTTTATTACTGAATTGCTTATGTTTTCCAATATATGTATTTATGGACTAACTGAAGATTTTATCACTGGAAGTGATTTCTTAAATAGTGTTTATATTGTTTATAAACTATTTTGAGACTGTTAGGCCCCGTATCTTGTTGATTGTTACTGTTACTATACTGTTACTGATAAACATGCCAAGTCTTTAACTTCCGCAGTTGTCACTTAGCAAGTGCATATTATGGACTCCACTGTGACTATGGCCATACATCTTATTGTTCCTGTTTCTCCCTTCTTGGGTACTGTTATGGTATGATATTTATTGAGTGTTGCCTGGTCTCCAATTACTGTACTGTTTTACTGATATGAAATTCCTATTGACACTGAACCGAATTGTTTATATATTGACTGTACTAAAATTTCTAAAGTGTTTACTGTACTGTTTACTAGATTTCTATACTGAACCATTTGTTGAAGTGATTTAGTTAACTATTTATATACTGTTTATATAATGAAATATTACTTGATATGATTTTTAAGTGATTTATATTGTTTATTCATATCATCTCCAATTGTTTACTCCTTATAGTTGCATCTAGGAATTGGAACACGACAAGTACTTCAAAGTACCTCCCACACTTTATTCGGTTACCTAGCCGACTATAGTATCCTTACTAAAAATGTCCCTTAGTGTATTGTTAGAAGTCAAATGTTTTTATACATATATATTTCATTGTATCAGTTCTTGCATACAAATTTCTTACTAGGCATTAAGCTCACCCCTCTCTTTTCCCACCTCACAGATTATCTGTAGTGATATATTGTTCCACGGATAGGCTGCATTTTTAGTACCCTCAGGCAGCAATTATCTGATCGTTGAGGTATATTTTATTTTCTTTTATATGTTCAGACGTTGACATACAATACTACTTTTGTATAATTTATGTACAGGAGATGTAAAGTTAGTGAAATGTATTGAAAATGATACTTTTGACGTAAATATTAATATCAAATATAGATAGACTTTCATTTACAAATTGATTATTGTGATAAGTGAGTGTTATAAAAGCATCGCAGATAGCCCAACCAACTGACTGTACATGTGATTATGGATATTTACTGTTTATAATGGAACATTACAACAGGACTCTCTTGGAACACAAAATGGAGGCTTAGGTCGGGGCAAAAACCTTGGGGTGATTCTTCGGGTTCTCCTGAGGGAGTAAAATGACGAGAGTCCATGAGAACGGGTGAAATTTGGGGCAATAAAAAGTTGACAACTCGAACCCGAATAGCTGCTGATGTCAAAAAGAGCACACCCAAAAGGTATGGCAAATACTAACATAAATATGTAAAACGAATTATTGCTAGAAAAATCAAGGAACAAATGGAAGTAAGAGAGGCAAGAATCAGGAAAGAAATAAATGATAACATCCAAAAGTACAACCAAGAAACAGAGGGAGGATAGGAAAAATTGAGACAAATGTACCCAAATTTGAAAAAATGATAACCATTACAGTGCAGGTGAAAAGGATGAAATAACAAAGAAACGCTTGTGATGTGTGGGAGTTTGTCTTTTCAAAGCAAGCAAATAAAAAGCAAAAAAAATGACTGGAGCATTGGGCAAGATAAAAGGTAAGATGCAAATTACTAGAAAAAGACATAAGAAAGAAATTTGGAGCAAAATAACATGAATTGAGAAAGGGCATGAGGAAAGTAAAAAACGTTGGAGGCGACATGATAGTATGGGAAAAATAAGTGTAGGTTCAAAGGAGAGGAGGGTTCAGAATTAAAGCTTGGATATGGAAGAGAGGCAACAAATCAAAGGAGTTCGTAGTTTGTAAAAACACTAAGGCTTTGTTTGGTAGAAAGGATGGAAATGGGTGAGGAAGGAAAACTTGATAATCTAATTATTAAGTTTCATAACCATTTTTCTATTTTGTAGCTTAACTATTAGATTAGCAAATTTTCATTTTCACCCCTTTCCATCCTTCTTATCAAACAAAGCCTAAATGCAGATGAAGAGAAAAGAGGAGTAGGTGACGTGGCTTAATGTGGGAAGAGTAAATCTCACAAAATTTATATATATGATACTTCATCTCCTCTCACCATCAGAGTGGTTTTTGTGTCTAATCCCATATTGCTATAATGAATTTAATTTTACCATACAAAAATAATGATATATCAATTTTATTTTATAATAATTAATTTAACAACAATGGTTGTTTTTAATCCCACATTTTTCGAAATGGATCCTTAAAATATCATTATCGAAATGAGAACAGTACCACCAACAAATTAATTACCATTGTCAAAGTCCCAGAAACCATTGTCAAACTCAAAGTCATACTTTTTTTTAATACAAAGTAAATTATTTATAAAGATAAAAGATAAGGCGTTTTCCTCGTGTTGTTTGAACTTTGAGAAGTTTGAAAAAGCCGGACAAACCAAGAGAAAAAATCAAAGAACTCTCGTAGTTTGGTGTGCATTTCTATGAAAACATAGTCAGAGTAATTTAGTTTGATTTCCAGTGTCAGAACCCTTCATCCTGACCTTTCTTAGATGTTACCCTTGTTGTGGCTTGTAGTCTGTGTTTCTCTGATCTGAAACATGGCCTTCTTTGCCATTTTCATCCTGTTATCTGCGCTACTCGTTACCTCCTCAGCTCAAATCTACATTCACTCCATTCGGCCCAACTTCACCGCTTGCTATTTGCAATTGGTTGACCAGGCTGGCGACTTCTTGCAATCTCCCAATGCCACCTTCAAAGCCTCCATTTCAAGCCCCAAACCACAGCACCGTGAGTTCTATTTCTCAGTCATCCACTCATCTTCCAACACCATCGTCTGGACGGCTAACAGAAACAGACCCATTTCAGAGTCCGCCAAACTTTTGCTAACTCTTAATGGGCTTCTCATCACCGATGACTTTGACCGCGTATTGTGGACAACGCCCAACCTAGGCTCCCCCGTTGCGTTCATGCAACTTGATGACTCTGGCAATCTTGTTCTGCTTGATCAAGAAAACGTTTCATTGTGGCAAAGCTTCGACTACCCTACCGACACTCTTGTAATGGGGCAAAGATTGCCTGTGGGTGTAGATTTCTCGGTTGGTGACTATCAGCTTCTGCTTACCAGTGCGGATGCGGTTCTGCAATGGAATGGGATCACGTATTGGCAGTTGTCAATGGACATCAGGGCTTTCAAGGACTCAAATGCGCCGCTGTCTTTCATGGCCGTGAATGGCAGTGGTCTGTATTGGTTGGGAGATGATGGTTCAAGGGTAATCTTTCGGGTAAGTCTGTCTGTTGCTGATGGATTGGAGTTCATATTTGCAAAGTTGGGATCCAACGGGAAGTTTAGCATTAGCAGCTATTATGAGAGCAAATTGGTCCAAAATTATCAATTTCCAGCTGAAGATTGCAGAATTCCTTCCATTTGTGGGGAAATTGGCTTTTGTAGCAATGCAGTCTGTTCATGTCCACCGGCTTTCCACAATGGAATAAACGGTTGTGTGCCCATTAATCCTTCTTTTACTTTGCCTAAAGCTTGCAATAAAAGTAATGGTAGTGAAACTAATCATGAGTATTCCTATCTGAAAATTGGGGATACCATAGACTATTTCTCAACTGAATTCGTAGAGCCCCTAAATCGACGGCTCAATCTATCATCATGTCAACTGCTATGCTCTCAGAATTGTTCTTGCTTAGCGGTTCTCCACCAAAATTCTTCTGGTACTTGTTATCCAATTCAAAACAATGTGGGATCCATCCTTTCAAGCACCTTTGGCCAGGAAGGTTTTTCAGGCTATATAAGGACCATCACTGTGACTTCTACTGCAAACCCGAGTACTAAGACCGATGGTGGTCGTAAACTCTCTGTACCAGGTTTGGTGCTGCTATCTTCATCAGGGCTTTTCCTACTAATTGCCCTTGTTGCAGGATTTCTGTGGTGGAGAAGAAGAAAGTGGCGTTCCAGGACTGCAGTTGTAAGATTAGGCTCTAAGAACTCATCTTCATCACAGACTGATGTAATATCTATCCCGGGTTCACCGGTGAGGTTTGAGTACGAGGAGCTTGTAACCGCGACTGACAACTTCAAGACTCAAATCGGGAGTGGTGGATTTGGTACCGTGTACAAGGGTATTTTACCTAACCAATCGGTTGTGGCAGTGAAGAAGATTACCAACTTGGGAGTTAATGGAAAGAAGGACTTTTGCACCGAGATTGCCATCATAGGAAACATTCGCCATGTCAATCTTGTTAAATTGAAAGGCTTTTGCTTGCAAGGAAAGCAACGATTTCTGGTTTTCGAATACATGAACAGGGGATCACTGGACCAAGCACTCTTCAGTGATGAATCAGTTGTAGAATGGAAGGAGAGATTAGAAATCGCGCTTGGAACTGCCCGGGGGCTTGCTTATTTGCACGGTGGATGCCAGCACAAGATCATCCATTGTGACGTGAAGCCAGAAAACATTCTCCTTCATGACAATTTACAAGTGAAGATATCAGATTTTGGGATTTCAAAGCTGCTGACTCCTGAACAATCCAACCTACTCACAACACTGAGGGGAACTCGAGGATATCTTGCCCCTGAATGGATAACGAGCTCTGGTATTTCAGACAAGAGTGACGTTTATAGTTATGGGATGGTTTTGCTTGAACTTGTGAGAGGGAGAAGGAATCTCTTGATACAAATTGGAGCCAACGGCTCTTCTTGTGCATCATCATCAAGTTTGGAACTCCAACGAACGTATTTTCCTCTACTGGCATTGGAAATGCATGAGCAGAAAAGATATATGGAGCTTGCCGATCCAAGGCTGGAGGGAAGAGTGAAGAGTAAGGAGGTGGAGATGCTAGTGCGTGTGGCCTTGTGCTGTGTGCAGTTAGAGCCAACGCTGAGGCCGACTATGTCCAATGTGGTTGGCATGTTGGAAGCCAGTCTGCCTCTGGGGCAGCCGAGGATTCAATCATTGAATTTTTTGCGATTTTATGGCCAAAGATATGCTGAGGCAGTGACCAAGACCACCGATGGATGCAATGGGCGAAGTGAATTCATTCTGGACCATCAGCCAATTGCTAGTTCACGTGTTTAAACTTCCATTCTTCAGCATATGGTTTGTTCAAACTACATTTAGATATTTATAAGATATATACGTACATAAACATCCGAAAAGCAAAAATTCTATATCCAACAAAGATTGATGCTCACCCTGAAAGCATAGAAACTATAACCGCAGCAACCAGATCTCAGACCACTGATTTTAGATATGGATATCCACTTTCTTCTTCGGCATATGGTTTGTTCAAACTGCATTTAGATATTTATAAGATATATACATACATATACATTCGAAAAGCAAAGATTCTATATCCAACAAAGATTGATGCTCATCCTGAAAGCATAGAAACTATAACCGCAGCAACCAGATTTCAGACCACCGATTTTAGTTATGGATATCCACTTTCTTCTTCCTTCATGTCAATAAAACAGGAATACATATCCTTGGAGAAAAATGACAAAAAACCCGTTATCACTAATTCAATGTTTTCTCTGGCTGTTCAGGTACTAAAAATGGTCTTAAAGCAACAAATTATCCACTTAACCAAGGAAACATTTTTTTTGGTATTATACAACAGCTGAAAGTTTGAACCACAAGAAAGACTATATCTATTCTTCATACTCACTTTAGTATTTTGTCTTTTTTAGGATAACTAGGTACATGAAAAGCACAACCCCCCAAAGCCAGAAAGAATAAAATAAGAGGCTCAACATTTCTCCTCTCCTATAATAAACAAGGAGGGTGAGAAAAAGAGTAATAAATAACAGTAATAAATAAAACTATCTCCATCACTTGCTCTCATCCATGGAGTCATTACGACTACATGATTGAGGTCTTAAATCCTTGTCATCTTGCTGTGTTTCCCCTGACTCCAACGATTTGGAAACAGAATCTTCAAGTGCCTCAAGGAAAGACAAAACAGTGAACTTGTCTGTAGAAAAGGAAATGGTCATTAATTAAATTAATTAAACATGAAGGACGTATAGCACTCTGCAATACTAAAATATACACGGTTTCCCTATAGAAAACAGAATGGATTTAGAATACTAGCAAAGCTATAGATTATTGGCACTGCAGACTGCTCACATTTACTTGGGTCGATACCAAACTGAGACAAATCTATCTGTCCTGTTCTAAGGACCTGTAATAGAGAGAAAGCAGCCTCGTGAAATTTACAGTGCCTTGTGAAATCACAAACAAATAATAGGGTGGATTCTAATTCCTCACATGAGTAAATGAATCTACTTGTTGACGGAAAGGAGGACTCTGCATCAACTCTAACAAATCCTCTGGTGTCCATAGACCCTGAAATCTCAATAACTACAAATTGGCAGAACATAAAATTTATAAATAAAACGAAAACAATGCAACCATCCTATACCTCAGGTAAATATGAAGCTAATCGCTCTTCCAAAGACAATGTCTCGATCAATGGCATTATTAAATCTGGCCTCAAAATTTCATCTAACCCCAAGCCTGGTAGGGAAAAAAAAAGACATAAAATGGAGTCATGTCAAAGAAAAAGGCTACAAAAATGATTAGTTTCACCTCAAACTACCTTTTCCCAATTGTATGGTCTCAAATATGAATAACAGTGGACAATTGTTGAGAAAAAATAGACTGATCACAATTCTTTGACTAAAAGCATAAAGGTTGACTGATCTGTTCTTCAAAAGCCACCAACATCAAGCAGAAACTGATCTTTCAAAAACTGCACACCAGACTACTCTCACTCTTAAAAAAGAATTACTGTAACGGTTAAAATATTGGATCAAAAACATAGTCACTAGCCTTAGACTGATAATATAATGACTATGACTTTATTATTACATTTGTAAATCCATTGCAAAAATACTTCACATGGAAATACACAACAACAACCATTTCCAGTCTTAACTGACTCAGGATTATGCATCTAGCTTATGCCATTAACCCTCGGTGTAGGAAGCCAAAACACTTGCTACAACCATATATATGCCCAGAGTCTACCAACCCCTATCTCTCCCTCCTTTTCCCAAAACAAGACATAGCACAAGCAAAAGTAAGGGCAAACATCCACAGGAAGTAAACAGCCCAGATCATAGGTAATGACAACATTAAACTCATCATCTTAAATATTACCGGATACTATTAAATATAAAAAAAAGAAGAAAAAGAAGAAGAAAAGATCATCACCTCCATCTGGGTCACCAGCTATCTCTGCAACAGATACAATCGCAAAAAACCATGTTAGAACTCCAAATGGTCTAACACATAATAACGAAAATATTAACAAGTATTCTGCAACTAATGAACTATATACCTGCTGGCCCAATACTGCTCAGTATTCTTTGCAAGTCTTCCAATTTAACTGGCCCTGATGAAGAGGTTACATCACTAATTGCTTCAGCACCTAAGTTTGTAACAGTCAAGTTTCCAGCTCTGAAAAGTTTGGACAGAAAAATTTGTAAGAAAAAACAGCCTGCAAGTGGCCAATATCTTGAACAAAGAAGGACAATATGAACACCAAGCAAGAAATCTTCTGTATAAGGTTGCTCTTGTGAATACTTGCTTTCTATTTATTTTAAAATAAAAATGTTTCTAAAACTAAAATTTTGAAATATAAATAATTGAAATTTAGGAATATTAATCTACATATTAATCAACACTACTAGAATTAAGAAACATATTTTTTGTAAATCATTAAATGTATTAGAATTTTTATTTACAAATTGGATAAATTTTATTAATTAATTATAATAAAAATATTCTAATGAGTCATTTGGTGCAATTAGATATCTTATTTAAAAATTAGATAAATCCCATTAATATTTATAATAAAAATATTTAAAATGGCAGTTTAGATATATAATGAGTAAAAGTGTTCATTTTCATAAATAACAAACTTTTAAAGCCAATCTCAAGAAACTAAAAATAAAGGAGTCTACATTCTCTACAGAGGTTGGCATCTGTCTCTAACATCAAACTACACGTTTACTTTAACGTTAGGCAGTTTCCCTTATATAGATAAACCATTCAACAGCAGGCCGCAGTTTCTTCCTAGATACAGATTATAGGCATCCCCAGCCATAGAATTGATGCCCAAAATCAAGACTTTTAATCCCCATCTCAACCTTTAAAACCCCAAATCACCTATTTTGCAAACTAATTTTGAACTTATAAGTTGTGTTGACAAGTATTTATTTCACATCAATTTGTACAAGTCAAGATGGTAACAAAGTTGTCATTAATTTTTTATAGGAAACTATAGCTTTTACTTTCAATAGTGCCCTGTTTCATATAACCATTCTATTTTGACAAGAGAACATAAATACCCTTTCTGATGTAAAGGGCTACCAGAAACAGTTCAGCTATGATTGTCAAAATGGAAACAAAATCTCCAATTATATTTTTATTTTTACGAACCAACAACTAGAAATTGAATTATAAAAGTGGCAAAAAGTCTTAAACTCAATATTCATCAACATGAATACATGAAAAACAAACATGGGAGCAACATATATTGAAAAGCTAACTAATTTAATAATTATTGAATCATCATGTAGCTCGATCAGAAATGACATTTGCCTTTGTAAAATGTGATTCAGCTTAAGCCACAGCACGATCAGTTAACACTTACATGTGTACATATGCTTAGCAATTGCTATTCTACATCCATATCAGTTTAACAAGCAACACTTTTAGCGTCCATATTCCATAACTCATATCATATAGAGCTAATGGACAAAATTATATCCATCCCTATTTTGATGCATAGCAACCAGTATCTACACTTTTAAAGACAATAAAATCAACAAGTAGAACCGTTCAGAAATGCTCTAGTTTCAAAATAATTCATCTAAATGAGAAAAAATTAGCGAGTTCAGTTGAGTCTAAGACCCTTGGATAAAAAAGATTTAATTTTACTCCATTTAGGGGAGAAAAACCATACAAAAGAATAAACCAACCAAGAAAGAAAGGGAAAATATCTTTCTAATATTGTTACAGCTGAACGTTAGTAAGCTTACTGAAAACGATATTGGTAGCAAGCTTAGTCAAAGTGAGCTCTATTATTATTATTATTATTATTATTATTATTATTATTTTCCATCCAAGTCCTTTTGATGTTCCTCTCCTTTACTATATCACATCTGCTAACCAGAACATCTTCTCTTTACATGCTCAAACAACTTTAAATGTGTAAATGGGTGCACTAGTCACCTTTTCCTTATGCAACTGTTCATAGTTTTACGATTCTTTAGTTGCTCACACGTCTAGCATAGGATTCTAATCTCAACCACACTCGTCCTTTACATATGTTCAAACTTTGAACATTCTCCTGTATGAAATTGCTGATGCTCATCTTGCTGAATTTTCCTTAAACTTTGAACAGAGTTTTGCAACAAACAAGATTCTCAATACAGCTCCATTTCACCAATCCTGCTCAGGTCCTATTCCTGCTATGTAAGAGTCCCAAAAGTACTCACTTTGGGGTACGTGTTGATCTAAAATTTCCACTGATCCTCCATCCCTACTAACATTACCAACTTAAACGATGTCCTAAGTAAATTTAGACAAGACCACTTCAATTATGAAACTCTGTACAATAAAGATCTTGTGGTGAGCCCAACCAAAAATTTAGTCTTATGAACAAGTATGTGTCACTATTCTTGTACATTCTAGTTTTCAAGGCCACCTAACTACTTCTTACTAATAATTCAATACCAAAAAACAAAAAGGGAAGAATCCCTTAAGCCTAGCAAGCAAGATTAATAACACAATAATAGAGGTGGATAAAATAGAACAAAATCCAAGGCCAAGAAAAAATTAGCACAATTTCCCTTTTGTCAGATATCCATTACCATTCAGTCCCTATAGCAACTATATTTATGGTGCACAAAATAGCTTGTCTAGGTAGGCAGTCAAACCAGAGAAGAAGTGTGCTATTTCAAAACATGTGGGACTTTTTGACCATTTTGCTTCATTCCTTTCTTTTTGACTAGCATAAGCCTATACTTTAGTCGTTTGAAATCTGTTAAGAATTAAGCTATCAAATCCTTTAAAAATAATTCATTCATTTGGGTTGCATTTTGTTCTTTAAGTACACTGGTGTTTAGAAATACAGTCCATCTAGAATCAGCAAGTTGATAACTATGCCAATATATTTATACCGTCAAATTCACCAAGTTGAGCTATATGGGATAAAATTAACAATGTGATAATTAATGCATCTCTCCTTTATTGTTTCCCACAAATTTCAATAGTTTAAAAATCTTAAAATGCTTAACCCTGCACAATTTTTTCACCAGTACAGACTAACTAATCTTTCCATAACTACCTGATACATACCAGATATAAGGAAAATGGAAACTGAAAATAAGAGTTATCTGAAGAAAATCATCCCCTGGGAATTTTATTAAAATCCAACTTACAAATCCTTACTAGAGAATTTAGTCTTTCTATAGAGCTAACACTCTCAAAAAATTATGAAAAAATAAATTGATATTATCATCTTGATCATAATATCTCATTCTAACAGATAAAACGTAAAGAAATGGTAAATTAAATCCTAATCAACAAGACAGAAAATATCTAACTAATAACTACAGATAAATTTATATACATCTAACACAACCCTTAATTTCATAATCCTTCCAATTAACAAAGATCTTGAACTACCTGATGCCTCATATCAGCCTCTAGTCATGAACTCAACAAATTCAATCTAATTTCCCTGTATCAGATCTCATCCTAACAGATAAAACATAAAGAAATAGTAAATTAAATTTTAATTAAAAAGACAGAAAATATCTAACTAATAACTAGACATAAATTTATATATAACTAACACAACCCTCAATTTCATAATCTTTCCAACTAACAAAGATCTTCAGCAACTTGATGCCTCATATCAACTTCTAGTCATCAACTCAACAAATTCAATCTTAATTTCCCTGTATCAGCCTCTAGTCATAATGATGAATAATGGCAGCAACCTTTGAAAATATATAAAAGGCGTGTCAAGGCTGGTTTTAAGCCTCAAGCCTTTTGGCAAGTGTTTGATGATGAGATGCCTTATTGGGAGCTTGAATAAGTTTTTCTAAGTTCCCTTCAAGTTTTTCTATGATTTAGGATTTTATTTTTAGTCCTTTAATGTTTATTGCAGTAGGCTGGAAAACTATTAAGTGGTTTTCTCTTTATAAGTGATGTGGGGCCGAAGTTAGGGCTTTGGGTTACAATTGCTTGCTTCCCTATAAGCCTTGTAACCACAATGAATAATTATTAAACTTTTCTAGCAGCAAGTTTACTCTTTGGTTGTGTGACTTAACCCTCTTAGATGCAACTCCTAGGAAACACTATATGAGACACCCACGCTTCTCTTCTATATTTCTATTGCTCACATCACTGTTCACAGCAGCATATATTCAACCCCAATTTCTTGAATTTTCCATCAAAATTTCAACCCTAATCTGAGTCCTAACTGCAACCCATATCAACTCAATATTGTTGTTAGGCTAAAATCTATCCTAAAACCTATTTTATTTTTTCTATGATTTAGGATTTTATTTTTAGTCCTTTAATGTTTATTGCAGCAGGCTGGAAAACTATTAAGTGGTTTTCTCTTTATAAGTGATGTGGGGCCAAAGTTAGGGTTTTGGGTTACAATTGCTTGCTTCCCTATAAGCCTTGTAACCACAATGAATAATTATTAAACTTTTCTAGCAGCAAGTTTATTCTTTGGTTGTGTGACTTAACCCTCTTAGATGCAACTCCTAGGAAACACTATATTAAAACCTATTTTAAAGATATTCCAGATCTGTCCTACATCAGTTTGGAACTGTGGGAAAGAAAGGCAGTCTGATCTGAGAAGTTCCTGATGTATCTGCGTTTGTAAAACAATCTAGTCAAAATTGCTTCCATGATAGTGATGTCTGTTGCAGAATTCATGAACAAATAAGTAGCATCACAATTTCAGGCTGGGTTCAGGGCTGATATCAAAAAGGCAGATGCTTAGGCAGCCTATTAGTTCGGTGGAACAAGCCTTCCACGCAGCCCTTGATGTAAAAGGGCATTTGAGCTATCCCACTAGCAAGAAAATGGGTTTTCAAACAAGGAAAACAGAAAATAGGAGGAACTTTGGTGCAAATCAATGGAAAAGGTTGTCCCAGCACAATCTTTCCCTTGCCATAATGAAGCAAGACCTTTTGGCAATGCCACCAATTCTAAGAAAGAGTATGTTTGAGTGTGGGGAGGCTGGGCACTTTGGGCATGATTGTCCAACAAAAAAAGAATCTGCATATGGGAGTAGAAAAAGATGATGAAGAAATCCAACAAGATAAAGATTATAATTCTGTTGATTATGGTGCTTATGAGGCCAATAATCTCGACTTTGATGGTGTACATACATCTCTTGGCAGTAGTTCAGTGTATCATAACAGCCCCTAGAGTAGAAAAGGAGGACAGGCACGCACCTCAATATTCCAAACCACCCTTGTTCATAGTGGCGACCAAGCCAAAAAACTTGCCATTGACGGTGGGAGTTACATGAATGTAGTTTCTGCCTCCACCATTGAGCATCTCAAACTTCCAACCAGACCACACTCCCACCCCTATAAAGGGGGCAGGACTTATATCTTTTAGTTATGATTATGTTAACCTTATATTTGTGATGTTATTCATATGCAAGTTACATTCTTCTTAGTCTTCCTTGGCATTATGACTGAGCTGCGAGCCACACTGGTAAAGCAAACATCTATAGCTTCTCATGTCGAAACAAGAATATTGATCTAAAGCCTATGAGTTCAGTGGATATCAAGAAGTATGAGGAGAAAAGGGCTCCGAGGTCTAGTAAAGTTGGGGGTGAGAAGAAACTGCTTCATATTCTGACTAAGAAGCAGTTTGAAGTTGAGAGCAATGAATCTAAACTTATTTTGGTATTGTAGCAAATGAAGTTTTGAAGTTCTGGAGTCAACATCTATCCCTTCGAAAGAAGTACCTCCTAAAGTGACCAAATTGCTGCATGGTTTTTCTGATGTGCCAGAACTACCCAATAAACGACCTCTCATGCATAACATTCAGCATGCAATTGATTGTTCCGGGGTCCCAATTACCAATTACCAGCCTATCTTATGAACCCCTAGTGAACAGGAGGAGCTTAAAACAAAAGTAGATGAGCTGCTGTCCAAGGGACTCATTCGATAAAGTTTGAGTCCATGTTCCTTTGTTTGCCTAACACAAAGGGATTTATGCAGATTTATTAGCTGGGCAGAATGCTAATTACCCTAATTTCCCTAATAAATTTTATTATCTTTTCAAGGAAACACAACTTTGTTTGCCTAACACATCCCTAAAAGATGAGGTGACTCATGAGTTGCATTTCGGAGGGATTGCAGGACATTATGGGAGGGACAAAACTATGGCCATGGTGGAGTATCTATTTCTATTGGCAAAGTTTGAAAAGAGAGATTGGCAGATTTGTTGCTAGATGTTGAACTCACCAAATTTACAAATGCAAGAAAAAGTACAGAGGTTCGCATACACCACTGCCCATTCCACATGAATCGTGGCAAAATTTAAGCATGGATTTTGAGCTTAGATTTACACAAGACAATAAAGGGACACGATTCAATTTTTGTAGTGGTTGATTGGTTTTCTAAAATTGCTCACTTTTTTCCATGTTCTAAGACTACTGATGCCATTCATATTGCAAAAACTTTTGTTTAATGAAGCATTCGACCCATTGTTTCTGACCAAGATGTGAAGTTCACAAGTTAGTTTTGAAAGTCATTGTGGAAGATGTTGGATACAAAGTGAAATTTTCCTCCCTCTCTCTTCTACAAACCGATGGTCAAAGTGAAGTTGCAAATAGAAGCTTAGGTGATCTCCTTCGATGTTGTGTTCGTGATAATATTGTTAATTGGGATCAAATTCTACCTATGATTGAATATGCTTATAATAGCACCGTGAACCAAAGTGCTAGGCTAAGTCCATTTGAATGTTTAATGGGTATGGTGCCCCGGAAACCAATTGATTTGATTCACCTATGGATAATCGTCCTAGCATGGAGGCCAAAGCTCTTCTCAAGCATATGCTTAAGCTCCATGACGAGGTTCGAAGAATACTTGATGCCAACAATGAAAATTACCAAACACAAGGAGGCTTGCAGATTTCAACAATGACATGGTTATGGTGCAGATAAACCAAAAAGGTATCCAAGAGTAGTTCATAAGAAGCTTCATTCAAGCTGTGTCAGTCCTTACAAAATTCACAAAAAGACTAGCTCTATTGCTTGTGTTATTGAGCTACCTTCTATTAAGGGCATTAGTAATGCCTCTAATGTTGAGGATTAGACCATAAATCACGGACATAAAGATGATCCATGTATTAATGCTGGTGATACCTTCATCTTCCTCCACAATCAAATGAAGAAATAAAAGATACAGTTGATTTCATCAGATTTCCACTAGCAGGGGTAGTTATCAAGAGTTTCTTGTGAAATGAAAAGGATGCCCACTGTTAAATTGCACTTGGATTGCAGAGCAATAGCTGCAACAACCTCAATCCTACCACTTTTAATTCGTCAAAGTCAAGTTTTTCCACCTTCAGAGAAGTAATGGAAAATGGCAGCAACCTTTGAAAGTGTATAAAAGGCATGCCAGTGCTACTTCTAAGTCTCAAGTACTAATTGGCATGAATATGCTGATGAGATGCCTTATTGGGAGCTTGATAAGTTTTCCTTTAAGTTTTTCTATTATTTAAGATTTTATTTTAAGCTTGATATGCCAGAGGAATGGAGGAAGAGTGTCTTAGTACTTTTATATAAGAACAAGGGAGATATTCAAAGTTGCGCCAACTACCGAGGCATAAAATTGATGAGTCACACGATGAAACTATGGGAGAGAGTGATAGAACGGAGATTAAGAAAGAATGTAGAGATATCGGAGAATCAATTTGGTTTTATGCCGGGTCGATCAACTATGGAGGCAATACATTTGCTGAGACAACTTATGGAGCGCTTTCGAGTAATGGGTAAAGATCTCCATATGGTCTTTATAGATTTGGAGAAAGCATATGATAAAGTGCCTAGGGAGGTACTATGGTGGTCCTTAATGAAGAAAAGAGTTCCTTTGAAATATATTAAACTAATTAAGGACATGTATAGAGATGCAAGGACACATGTGAGGACAGGTGGGGGGCAAACAAATGAGTTTCCTATCACGGTGGGATTACACCAAGGGTCAGTGTTGAGTCCATTCTTGTTTGCGGTAGTTATGGACGAACTAACAAAATCCATCCAGGATAAGGTGCCTTGGTGTATGATGTTTGCAGATGATATTGTCCTATGTGCGGAAACTAGAGCGGAGATCAATACAAAGTTGGAATTATGGAGACAAACGTTGGAATTAAAAGGATTTAAACTAAGCAAAGTGAAGACTGAATACATGGAGTGTAAATTTAGTTCTAACCGACTGGAAGAGCATGATGTAGTGAAGTTAGATGGGGTGGCGATACCTAAGCGGGATCATTTTCGATACTTGGGATCAATAGTACAGATGGATGGAGAGATTGATGGTGATGTGACCTATAGGATTCAGGCTGGATGGAGTAAGTGGAGAAGTGCTACAGGTGTGTTGTGCGATAAAGGAATTCCTACATGGTTGAAAGGCAAGTTTTATAGGACAGTTGTTAGACCAACATTGTTATATGGTAGTGAATGTTGGGCGACTAAGAGGCTACATACACAAAAAATGAGTGTAACGGAAATGAGAATGTTACGGTGGATATGTGGATATACAAGAAAGGATAGAATGAGAAATGATGATATTCGTAAGATGATTGGAGTGGTACCTATCGAAGACAAAATGTGTTAAAATCGTTTACGTTGGTTTGGACATGTAAGACGTAGACCTGTAGATGCTCCAGTTAGGAGAATAGAGGCTATGAATGTTGAGAGAATGGTTAAGACTAGAGGAAGACCTAAAAAGACTTGGAAGGAAGTAGTTTGGAAAGACATGAAGGTTTTAGAATTAGATGAGCAAATGGCCTTGAATAGGAATTTATGGAGGCAAAGAATACATATGGACGATCTAACGTGATTTTAGATATTGGTTCATATAGCCTACCCCAATCTATTGGGATAAAGGCTCTGATGATGATGATGAGTGGGCTAAAAAAGTATTATGTGGTTTTATTTATGAGAAGGGCTATAGTATTAGGGTTATTAATAGAGAGTTTGTATCCTATTAGGGTTACAATTCCTTGCTTCTCTATAAATAGGCCTTGTACTCTCTTTTAAATCAAAATGAATAATTATCAAAATTTTCCAGCAAAATTTTTGCTTCTTGGTTGTGTGACTCAACCCTCTTAGGTGTGACTCCTAAAAAGCCTTAGGTGAGACTCATAAGCTTCTCCTCTAAATTTCTACAGCTCATGTCACTGTTCACAGCAACATATTCGACCCAAATTTCCTGAGTTTTCCAACAAAATTTCAACCTTAATCTAAGTCCTAACTAAATCCCATATTAGTTCAATATTCTATTACCCATTACCTTGCTATTTGGCTAAAATCTACCCCTATTTTAAAGATATGCCAAATCTGTCCTACATCACATAATATATTCAATCTTAAAATTGATTCTAAAACCTAACTCCTCTTCCTAAAGCATTTACAAATACTGAAAGCTCTAATTTCCCTAGACATTAATCCAGCACAAATCATGTAAGTAGATTCCTCAACGTGTCCAACATCGTATTTTAATACTAATTTTAATTAAAAAGTATCAAAACCATTTTAATAGTGCTTTGCTAATTAATCAACATAGATGATACAAGGAATATTAGAGGCTAGACCACAAGGCATTTGAAAACTAAATTCATGATAACCATAACATTTAGGTTTTTAATCTGCACTTTACAAAAACCATTTATAAAAATGTTTCCTTGGGGTGGGGGAAGGTCTTTGTAAGAGTATCTTTACCTTGATGAAATGTCATCTTCAACCATGTCTTCAGACACTTGCAAAGGCGTAGAAGCATCAGGCTCTTCTATACCAAGAAATTCTGTTGAATATAATAATAAAAACCATCAGAATTTGTGGAAAGCTCCCTCTACCCCCAAACACATTAAGCAAATAGCCATGCTTCAAAATATCAAATTGGTAAACATATGAAGTGCCAGTCCATGGAAAAAGCAATTGGATAGATGGGGAGTTACATTCAAATCTTAAGAAGAGGGAAGAAAAAAAGGTGTAAAGCAAGACATGACACCTATGCATGCAAGGGTTTCCAATTTTGTTGAATTGAAATGTATTTGCAAAAGAAAATGTAAAGAGTCAAGGGTGAGAATTGAGGGAACCAAGAGAGCGATTGTGGTCAAGAAAGCCATGTTTGATAATATGACTCATTTTTTATTACATCAGAGTTGAGGGAACCAACAAAGACATACATTGTGGTTAAGAAAGCCATGATTATTAAGGTGACTTATTTAATTACATCAACATAAAGTGCATGTTTGACCTCACTTATGGAAGAGCTTATCTATTGTAGAAGCGAAAGCCACATGTTTAGCTAACAAAATTTTTAACTTTTTTAGCTTATTTGGGAAGCAGATTTGAGTTTTTTAATAAAATTATAAATCAAAGCTTTTTCAAGAGGTACTAATTTCAATAACATTAATGAAATTTTTTTTACATTTTCACTTTAATCTTAAATAATTCACAAAGTTATAAAGAGGATTAAATTATTTCACATTAATATATTTATTTTGTGCAATTTTTATATTTATTTAATTTATTTTTTATTTTAATTAAAAAATTAATTTTTATTTTATTTATTTGCTTCACTTAAAAAATTCTGATTTAGTTTAGTGAAGTTTATCATTTTAATTTTACATTTATTAAAATATACAAAAATTCTATTAAATAGTTTCCAACATTCTAAAGTACTTTTATATTAAGTTTGAAAGACTCTAATTCATCGTAACAGTACTTTTAAAAAAGCTCTACTCAAATAGCACTTCTTATAAAAGCTTCAACTAGGCCAAACAAACGCAAAGTAAGATGAAGATGCTTCAAAATAAGAATGAAAAGAAGGAACACAGAAAGTTAAAATACAATATCCAATAAACCAAAAATAGGAAAGCCAATAAAATCATGTTGGAAGTCAAAAGCAGGATAAATGCAAGAACATATGGTCTGTTGTGGTTAAAAGACAATCATGCAACAAAATACTAAAAAGAGAATAATTCATCTTCTCATGCACATATCAAACAAACCCATACAGATGGACAACCTAGATGATTAGGACATAGCTTTAATACTAAAAAACATAAAGTTAACGAAAAAGTAATCCCTTAATACCTAATGGTTGATTGATGAAATTATTGACTGAGCTACAAAATTGTGAGTCATCTTCTGCTTTAGGCTCCTGAGAGAAAAAGAATAAAAAAAACTTACAATCAATAGCAGAAACCAAGTCAATACAGGAAGCAAATTAAAAAAATCTGACCTGCATCCAATAAAAGAACTTCCGGTCATCGGTATTGAACTTTAATATGTAAACCCTGCCTGATGCTTGATTGACCTAAGTTAATCAAGAATAATAATATTCAAGATTATTTAAAAGAGCTAACGGATTCCAATTTGATAATTAAACCTTCTAAAAATTTAAAAAATTCAAAAGAAAATTAATTACCTTCTCAAAAACAGCCTCATCAGGAAAAATAATTTGATCCTATAATTTGTTGTGTCAAGGAAAAGAAAAAAAGTACTCAAAATAAAAGAAACAAAAGGACACATCATATGAAAATTTTCTATGAATCAGGCAATAGAAGTTACATCGCATGTCTGAATATGAACTGTGAAACTAAGATGTTCATCATCAAAGCCTTTATCCCAAGAGATTGAGGTAGGTTATATAAACCAATATCTGAATTCACGTTAGATCGTCCATATGTATTCTCCTCCTTCATAGATTCCTATCCAAAGCCATTTGCTCATCCAATTCTAAAACCCCCATATCTTTCAAAACTACTTCCTTCCAAGTCTTTTTTGGTCTTCCTCTAATCTTAACCCTTCTCTCAATATCCATAGCTTTCATTCTCCTAACTAGAGCATCTACAGGTCTACGTCTTACGTGTCCAAACTGTGAAACTAAGATGATAAAAATAAAAAAACAATTCTTGACCATATCAGTTACATATGGGAATATAAAAAGCAACGTGAAAAATGACAATAACTTCTTTTGGAATTCTCAAGCATGAGACCTTCCAAGATCATGATTTTTACCATTTTACCAAAAAAGGGAATATAGATATTTCAAATATCAAAAAATTAAGCAACACTAGTGAAAATGAATCATAGGAATGGGACAGAATGAAAAAAGTGATCCCTTGTTTGAATAACTAAAATTAATAGAGGAAAGTAAAAGAATCCTAACAATTATTGTTTAGTTAAAGAGTGGAAAAGAAATAATTCATTAGAATATTTATTCCAATTATAAAGTGCATTTTTTAAAATAACATATAGTAGTTTATACTCATTACTTTTTTAATTAACATTAAGACTTTGGCATATACTAAGGTATTTTATTTTGTCTTTAATTTGGTCTAATTGACGGTTGGTACATTAGATCCTACATACTTACAGTGCAATTATGCAACAATGCTTAAAAATAATAAAATGAAAACAAAAAGACAGAATTGTGAAATAATAATAAAAATGATAAAATCAGATTTGTGATTTAAGAAAATATTAAAACAAAAAAAAATTGATGAATGAGCTAAAAGAGATAAATGATTACAATAACATTATTTAAAATTTAAAAAAAAATTTAAGGGCATAAAAGTCATTTTACACATGAAAAAATTTTAGTCATTTTCTTTCAATTGAATTTTCTCCAAATTGGGGTAAATGAAAAATGGGATATTTGAGGGAAAGGGAGAGATTCTCAATCCCCTCCCTTTCTTTTATTATTTTAAAATCATATTCAAACAACAGAACAGTTTCCATGTTTTCACTCTTTTCCTTTCCTTTCCCTCCACTCACCTCAATCCAAATATAATGTAAGTGAAGTAGCAATCCAAACATAACGTAAGTGAAGTAGCAATCCAAACAAAGCATAAGTGAAATAGAAAAGAAAAATATAGGAACTGGGATACATCTTCCATAACATTTTGAGTGCGATCAAGCCACTGAAAATGCACCAGACCCTCCTCACCCTGAGACAGAAAGGCGTTAAGCTCACAACAGTTTGAGATAAAAGTTATCTAAAATGGATATTCCGAAGTACATCAATTTGACTACCTAAACACATATACAAAAATTAGTTAGAGGTAATATAACCCAAAAGATAAAATAATGCGTGTAGCAGAAATTGCTTTGATCGATAATACCCTAGCTATGCGAATGAGTCCTTTACGTGTATCAGGGACAACCCTTTTTCCTTCCAACAACATTTTACCAGCACGAAACTCCAGCAAAGTTTCCTGCCAATACATAATGGCAAATAGATTTCAAACATGATAACCTAAGACACTGCAGAAAATTTTTCGAAGCTTGATTTGATTCAAGTATCTAGTTGAGACATTACCTGCGTTGCTGGAAAAGCTTCAGCGGAAGACGAACCCATTAGCTCCGCTTCTTTCAATAACATGAAAACAAAAATCAAACCAATTTAAAAATAATTCAAAACCCACAGCAAAACGAGAGATAGACTTCAAGGAACAAGCCGATGACAAACGCAACAAATTAACGAGAATTACCTACTAGAAGAAACCCTAAAATGAGAAGTTGAGTTTTATACAGTAAGTTTTTCTCAATCAGAAAAGAAAAACAAAGGCACACTGAATATTACCATACCTGGTTTATACAGCTGCCTTTGGTGAATTTGATCAATTTCTTCCGCAAGCGAAAATTGTAATGCGGATGGCAGGAAGCCTGAAATCTGTATATGAACAGCGGTCGAGTTTTGGCTTTGCAAATTCAGACATTACCTTTCCTAATATTACGAAATTGTCACTGTTTTCTTCTTTAGTAGCCGGACCTATAGCGGGGCAAGGGACCGAATTGGCATTTGGGTTATTTTAGATTGGATTATATTTGAATTTAAGGATTTTTTTTTAATAATTTCTTGATCGAATAATTAAAAAAAATTATAACATATTGTAAGATTTGAGTTTAAATCCAAACAACCCAATTACTATCTCTAATTATCAAATGCTTCCCTTGTAACAAAAAAAGAGTGTACCTTTTTGTTATCATGGAAGTGATTGTAATGTAATGTAATTATTAAGAAAGTGATAGTTGAAAATTAAATATTGAAAATATAATATTGCAGTATTTGTATGCATGGTAAATACTATTTAAAATGTAGGAAAAATAATTGTATTTGGTAAACTAACACTTTCCTATAAATTTGCGTTTGGTAAGTGATTGCAGCGCAAAGTGATTGCTAGGAAAATAACATTGCAGCGTTTAGTATGCAATGACTTTGCTGATAATGTAATTACAATTTTCAAAAATACTCTTAAGTATAAAAACAAAATTTGTATATTGAAATTAAGTACAAATGTAATTATCATATTAAAATATAAATATATAAAGTTGTAAGTATTGGCTCATAATTTGCAATAACAAATTTATATATATTATTATTATTAATTTGTGTTATTAATTTGTAATAACATTAGCCATTGGGTTTGTTCTATAATTAATTTATACCACTTGTATTTTATTCTATATTTCCACGATTTTTTTTTATTCTTGTTAGAGAAATGAGGGAGTACCAATTAATTTTATTTGTTTTAGATTGCAAATAAACGAATTTGCCTTCTAGCTCAAAGAATAAAACCACCAAATCATAAGTGATAATAAAACCATATTACAAATTCAAAATAGATCATATATGATATTTAGCTAAAACATACATGAAAGTAATAATAAAATAGTCTTAATGATTTACCTAGACATCCAACAAGTCATAAAAATAATTCATAATTGTCGTAACGATTTTCGTCCGGGGACTCGATCGCTAGACGATTTAGAAAAAAAACACAAATAGGAGTCGCCACCAATCTTTTTTGACTAGGTGTGATTGGTCACATAAAATTATTTATCTTTTTAATAAAATCTTAAAATTAATTAAGTTTTATCAAAAAAATAATTTTGGTCTGCGAAAACAAAGTTTGGGTTCGGGAGTTTGGTTACGTGTTGGGAAGGATTAGCAACCCCACAGCGCCCGTGAAAAAACGGTACCACTTAATCATGTATTATCTTTTGATCTTAATAAAATGGTCTTAATTAAACATTTAAAAAGAAATTCATTTATTTTGAAATCAATTTTTTTATTTGCTTATTATTTGAAATATTAAATTTTATTTTTATTTATGTTAAATTTTATTTTTTTTTATTTGAAATAAATGAGAATCTTTTGTATTGAAAATTATTTCGAAGTACCCCAATACTTTTGGTAGCATTTCGGATAATTTCCTCACCTAGGGATTTCTTAAGAATCACTACTTGCGATTTCTATAAAATCCCATCCTCGGGAGATTCACACTTATTTTGAAATTTCATGGATGCAAAATGATGCAATCAAAATATAGATGATGCACATGAGAAATCCATTATTTCATTTTATTTTTATTATCTTTTATACTTATATTATTATTTTGTAATTTATTTATATTTATAAAATCTTGTTTTTATTGAAAAATCATACTAAATATTCCAATACGCTGGTAACATTTAGCATATTTCTCTCACCTAGAGATCAATTAGGAATCACTACTTGTGAATTCCGTAACATCTCATCATCGAAAAATCTTATACTTTTTATTTAATTTTTAATTGTTTTATCATCATTTATTTCCGAAGGTTAATTGTAACAATTTAGTACTCTTATTTATTTGTTTAAAAATTTTATTTATTTATTATTTGTTTATTAATAATAATTTATTTCGTCGAACTAAAATTACTTGAATACCCCAATACGCTGGTAATATTCAAATATTTTATTTCGATCCTAAGGATTATCAAAGAATCGCTACTTGCGATTTCTAAGAAATCCCATCATCGGATTATTTAGTTTGTTTTAATTTTTAATATCGTAATTAATTTTTACTACACATATTTTTTTATTTTTATTTTTTTTGTAATTAACTATAAATTCAATAGCGTAAGATCTTTTGGCATTATATATTCAAAATAATCCAATCATATAAACTGTGTGACTAAAGAAAAGAAAAGCAAATAAATAAACAAATAAGTAGAATAAGTGGATAAACAACTATTTATAACTAATCTAAGAAATATCCCATGAAAATTTATAAAGCATCAAAGAAACAAGTCATGAATATTTGAATGGGCAATAGAGATCACGTCATTATCAAGCAAGTAAGACATAAATAAAAAAAATAGAGAAAAGCATGCTTTAGTTCTGTACCTTTCCTATGAAACGATGTAATTTCCTTTCAACTTTTCCTTTTCAAACTGAATTTTAGTGCAGCGTTGTTTGTCGCACAAACAATGGTGTCTTGGGTTTGAGGTGGCAGGAAGCAATAGCATGAACAGTAGCTCAATATTCACGTTGTTCTTCCTTTTCTTTACTTTATTCTTCCATGCCGCTACTGCACTGCTCCACGTTTCTATAAGGTTTTGCTGCTTTCAGTTTCACGAGTTTTGAAGCAGCAACTAAGCAAGGGCGAACAACCACCAACAAGCAGTAGGGGCAGCAACAGGCGATTTAGCGACGGAAAAAACAAAGCTCAGAGATGATGTGCGCAACAATTGGGCAGTGATCAATGAACCAAAGTAAAGGAACGATGGCTTCTTAGAAGCTGGGTGCGATAACAACTGAGGTAGTACAAGCAGCAGGGAATGACAGCAGCGTGTGGCACAATGCAAAGCAGTGTTCGGCGATGATGATGGAGCGGCTGGGTGCAGAGGCGGTTCGTGGGACAGGGATGAAGCAGATCGTCTTTGGTGATGGTGTAACAGCTGTGGTGGTTTGATGCAGGAACAGAATAGAGGCCGGAACAGTTTGGAGTTTGGCTATGTTGACTAAGGGAAGATGAAGGCTTGGTTTGTGCAAGGAGAGGCAAAAACGAGCGGCTTGGTCACAATGCAACCATGCAAGGAAGTGATGCGATGTAGTATGGCTGCAGCGTGCAAGGTACAGTCATCTTTGCTGTGAATGACGGGGTCGACTAAGAGAGGGGAAGGCAGCAAAGCCTGGGAAGTGTTGAGGCCGTCCGGTTTTCTCTTTCTCTCGCTTTTTTTCTAGGGTTTTTTCTAGGGTTTTTCTAGGGTTTTTTCTAGGGTTTTTCTTCTGTTTTTTAAGGGTTTTTTTCCTCCTTTTATAGCCATTTCTAGCCTCAAACTTTTATGGAAACAAATCAAATATTTATAATTGATCCCATGATCATGGGATTTTTCATTTACTTGTTTGACTTTCCCTCTTTTTTTAATTTATTTCCATTTTATTTTTTTATTTTTGGTAATCAATTTTCAGATTTTATTTCACTTTGATTATTTCCTTTATTATTATTATCTTTCTTATGGCAACAAATCATTGAAGTCAACTCTCTTTTATTTTATGATTTGTTTCTTTTATTTATTTTTTTTTGATTTTTTGGATTTTTTTGATTTTTTTATTTAAAAATTGTTCGGACAAAATTAAGTGTCTATAGCTGCCCCTCTTTGCGCTTTGCTGTGAAACAGTAATTGTGCAAAGACATAGACAACCATTTTGTCCGAATGCAAGACCTATCAATGATTTTTTTTTTGTAAAATATGATATTTCCTAGTCTTCTCTCTCATAAGACTAAGGAATAAATGCCAAATGAAGTTCCTAATCTTCTTCTCCTATAAAGATTGAGGAATGAATGCAAAATGAAGTTTCCTAGCCTCTTCTATCATGAAACTAAGGAAATGAATGTAGAATGGGATTTTCTAGCCTTTTCTATCATAAGATTGAAGAATGAAATTTCCTAATCTTAAGATTAAGGAATGCAACAACCTGAATTCTCCTAGTCTTTCCTATCATAAGACTATAGAATGAGATTTCCTAATCCTTTCTATCACAAGATTAAGGAATGAGAAGTGAAATTTCCTAGTCTTTCCTATCATAAGACTGTGAGATGAAATTTCCTGGTCTTTCCTATCATAAGACTAAGGAATGCAAAGTGAAATTCCTTTTTTAGTCTCTCCTATCATAAGACTAAGGAATGCAAACATGAATTTTCCAAATCTTTTCTATCATAAGATTAAGGAATGCAAAGTGAAATTCCTAGTCTCTCCTATCATAAGACTAAGGACTGTGAAATGAAATTTCCTAGTCTTTCCTATCATAAGACTAAGGAATGCAAGATGAAATTTTCCTAGTCTATCCTATCATAAGACCAAGGAATGCAAAAATGAAATTTCCTAGACTCTCTTATCATGAGACTAAGGACTGTGAAATGAAATTTCCTAGTCTTTCCTATCATAAGACTAAGGAATACAAAATAATCATGAAATAAAAGCTCCTCTCAACAGAGGCATTGAGACTTTTGAAACAAAAACTCCTCTCAACAAAGGCAATGAGACTTTGAAAAATAAAGCTCCTCTCAACAGAGGCAATGGGACTTTGAAAAAAATAGAGCTCCTCTCAACAGAGGCAATGAGACTTTGAAAAATAGGGCTCCTCTCAACAGAGGCAATGAGACTTTGAAAAATAAAGCTCCTCTCAACAGAGGCAATGAGACTTTGAAAAAAATAGAGCTCCTCTCAACAGAGACAATGAGACTTTGAAAAATAGGGCTCCTCTCAACAGAGGCAATGAGACTTTGAAAAATAAGGCTCCTCTCAATAGAGGCAATGAGACTTTGAAAAATAAAGCTCCTCTCAACAGAGGCAATGAGACTTTGAAAAATAGAGCTTTCATTTCAGAATGTCAGTTAACATGGGTTTGACTGGGCTTAACTTTCATTTTGATGCCAACAATATTGGGCTTCATCCTCCTTTAAGGTGCCAGCTAAACTGGACTTTGCTCTCATCTAAAGTTTTTTCAAAAAGGTATTTTTCTCATCATCTTCTCATACCTCATCATTTTTCAAATTACTGTCTCTTATATTTTCTCTTTTTCTCAAAATTTTAATCATTCAGGGCTTCTTATCCTAATGTCTTAAATATTTCAATGTCAAAATGTACTAATGAAATGTCATGCATGTCATGGATATAATGAATGCCATGAATACCATAGATGCTATGAATGTTATGTACATGTTAATGTCGTGCCCCCTGAATTATTCCATGAATGTATGTAAATGCAATCTCAATTGTGGTAACAAGATTCTCAAGCTCATCTCATTTTCCTCAAGTTCCACATATCTGCTGGATTCTTCTTATTCAAATCTTCTATCTCCACTTCTCATCTCACCTTCTAATGAGTCTTGGTCCGATCATGCTTTCAAAGTTATGTTTTCATCATTTTTTATTTTTGTTTCTTTCTCTCTTTTAGTAATGCAAGATTTCTCAAAAGAATATTTTTTTCAAAAATTTACCCAAAAAGGGCTACCAACATTTATTTATTTTCTTTCCAATTTGACCACCAATGTAATGCACTCATACATCTTCTCAATTTATTATAGGGATGGAATGAATTTAAAATAATCATGAGATATGGGTATTCATTCTTAGAAAAGGAATGTGAAATCAAGAAAAATCAATGGGCCAGTTTGTTTGGAATAGGGTTTTCAGTATCCATTTAATAAACATTCTGATAATTTCAATCAAGTCAATCTAAAATTCTTCTCCGAAAGCCCACTCATATTGATATGCTCTTTCATGTAGTGTCTACCAATCTTGTCCTCTGTATCAAAACTGTTGGTGATGACCTTCCTCCTAAGCCGCCCTTTTAGGTTTTCAACTTAGGTGCCCCCTTATTTGATTCAAATTGCCCTTTTCGAGTTTTCAATTTGAATCCTCCTTTTTCTTTTTCTCTTTTTTTTTCTTCTTTTTTTTTCTTTCTTTTTTTCTCTTTTTTCATATATTTTTTTCTTTTTTTATTTTATTTTATTTTTTTTTCTTCAACTTCATTGGCTTTGACAAACTTCAACCTTCAGTGCTCAATCCAAATTCAACCCATAATAGGCGTTCTTGATTTCGATCCAAGATATCTTCCAAAGCTCATGGGTTTCTTCATTCAACTTGATCTACTTCCTTCAAAGGATCATTATCTCATTGTACAAGTATGTTTTCATTCAACGCATGATTCTTCAATTCAAGCATTTACATTTGATCAAAATGGGCTTTTAAAGGTATGTAATGTGGCTCAGGTGAGGGTTTACAAGAAAATGATAAAATAGGCCCAAAATGTGTTTCAAGGTTTACAAACCAAAGGATCACTTTCTTATGAAGTAAATCATTTAGGCATTTTGCCCCTTTCTAATTCACTCATTTCTTATCTTGCTTCTCTTTTTTTTTTTTGGGTTTTCTTTTTGAATTCAAACCCTTTTCTTTTCTTTTTTTTTTTCACAAAAATGGGCTATTTCTTTTTGTTGCCCCCAAAATTTCTTTATTTCATCTTCCTTGCCCCCAATGTGGAAGGTGATCCTTGGTGGGTTATATTACAAAAAAACATAATAGGCTCAAAGGGGTAATCAAAGGATAATTTTACTCCCGCTTGAAGGATAGTGAAAGAAGGCCATTTATCATTTCAAATGCAAATATTCTCCTTGAAGATCATTTACTGAACAAATACAAACTTGTTAGAAATTTTTTTATAAGAGATTCACCTTTTCTTATACCATCAAATTTGGGTGAAAATTGTGAACAAATTTTCTTCTTTCTTACTTGGACACCTTGGTAGATTGATAATCCATAAGCAAAAGTGGTTCTTTCAAAATTGAATTCCAGATTTATTGACATCATCATCATCATGTTCATTATTTGGATACTTATGAAAGAAAGATATGATGAGTATGTGAGAAATGGCAAATGAATAGAATGAGAAAATGACAATGCATTACACTAGTTGCTTTATTGAAAGGGAAATAAGTAAGAGTTAGCTCATATATAAAACTTTATCTCATACTTATGGGCTTAAGCACTTTCAAAAACTTTCTTGCATTACTTAAAGAAATAAAAGAAAGCAAAAAATAAAATTAGAATTTATAAATCTTCAATATCGCATGGCTAGAACCCTTCATGCCCCCATAAGACAAATCTCTTTTTGAACTACAACTTATTATATTACTCCCTTTCCCTTACCCAAGTTTCTCAACAACTCAGTAATTTGGGCCAATTGCCCCTTTATATCATCTTGAGCTTTTTCATCTTCTCCATGCAAATGCTTTGCTCTTCTTCCATGATCTTAGCTCAATGACGAGTGATGTGTGAATGAACCTTTGGTCGAGCTATCTTCTAATCTTTTATTACCACAATTAAGAATTTATCATTTCACATGTGGTGATGCTTGAAAAAAAATGAATGAAGATGAATGGATGAACAAAATGCTACATGTGTTTGGAAAAATCATGCATGGAAATGTTTTGCTAAAGAACCTATGATTCCCTATTAGTGTCTCACATGTCAAACAAAAGCAAACATACATGATCAAAGATATGTCCTAAGTAATAGGGTTAACATGACTCTATCCCAAGTTGGTCCTCTTAAGTTTACTATATGTATGCTTTGGAGTTCTAAAGGACAAAAGGTTCCCAAATTGTTCCTTACTTACGTCCATACTAGACTAGTAAGGCACCCCAATCCTCACCCATGATAGGCTCCAAACGGAAAGGGTTCAATTTGAGTGAGAGTATTTCACTTGCCATTGCGGAGGTTATTACCTCACGAGAGCAAAGGTACTATACTCTCTCCTAAAAGGGATAAACCCGGGTGTAGGGTTGATGTATGCAATGAATATGTCATGTATGCAAAGGAATAAAATTTAAGATGCATCCCAACAAAACACAAATGATGAAAATGATTCACACATTTTTCTTTGTTTGTATTATTTTTGTTTTTTTTTTGATGTTTTTTTTTATGAAGAGTTTTATTAAATATTTATTAAGACCATTAACTAAGATTTTGAATAAGACATGATTAATTATGGTTCGACTCTCTAATGTCCCCAGCGGAGTCGCCCAGGTTGTCGTAAGGATTTTCGTCCGGGGACTCGATCGCTAGACGATTTAGAAAAAAAACACAAAGAGGAGTCGCTACCAATCTTTTTTGACTAGGTGTGATTGGTCACCTAAAATTATTTATCTTTTTAATAAAATCTTAAAATTAATTAAGTTTTATCAAAAAAATAATTTTGGCCTGTGAAAACAAAGTTTGGGCTCGGGAGTTCGGTTACGTGTGGGGAAGGATTAGCACCCCTACAGCGCCCGTGAAAAAACGGTACCACTTAATCATGTATTATCTTTTGATCTTAATAAAATGGTCTTAATTAAACATTTAAAAAGAAATTCATTTATTTTGAAATCAATTTTTTTATTTGCTTATTATTTGAAATATTAAATTTTATTTTTATTTATGTTAAATTTTATTCTTTTTTATTTGAAATAAATGAGAATCTTTTGTATTGAAAATTATTTCGAAGTACCCCAATACTTTTGGTAGCATTTCGGATAATTTCCTCACCTAGGGATTTCTTAAGAATCACTACTTGCGATTTCTATAAAATCCCATCCTCGGGAGATTCACACTTATTTTGAAATTTCATGGATGCAAAATGATGCAATCAAAATATAGATGATGCATATGAGAAATCCATTATTTCATTTTATTTTTATTATCTTTTATACTTATATTATTATTTTGTAATTTATTTATATTTATAAAATCTTGTTTTTATTGAAAAATCATACTAAATATTCCAATACGCTGGTAACATTTAGCATATTTCTCTCACCTAGAGATCAGTTAGGAATCACTACTTGTGAATTCCGTAACATCTCATCATCGAAAAATCTTATACTTTTTATTTAATTTTTAATTGTTTTATCATCATTTATTTCCGAAGGTTAATTGTAACAATTTAGTATTCTTATTTATTTGTTTAAAAATTTTATTTATTTATTATTTGTTTATTAATAATAATTTATTTCGTCGAACTAAAATTACTTGAATACCCCAATACGCTGGTAATATTCAAATATTTTATTTCGATCCTAAGGATTATCAAAGAATCGCTACGTGCGATTTCTAAGAAATCTCATCATCGGATTATTTAGTTTGTTTTAATTTTTAATATCGTAATTAATTTTTACTACACATATTTTTTTATTTTTATTTTTTTTTGTAATTAACTATAAATTCAATAGCGTAAGATCTTTTGGCATTATATATTCAAAATAATCCAATCATATAAACTATGTGACTAAAGAAAAGAAAAGCAAATAAATAAACAAATAAGTAGAATAAGTGGATAAACAACTATTTATAACTAATCTAAGAAATATCCCATGAAAATTTATAAAGCCATCAAAGAAACAAGTCATGAATATTTGAATGGGCAATAGAGATCACGTCATTATCAAGCAAGTAAGACATAAATAAAAAAAATAGAGAAAAGCATGCTTTAGTTCTGTACCTTTCCTATGAAACGATGTAATTTCCTTTCAACTTTTCCTTTTCAAACTGAATTTTAGTGCAGCGTTGTTTGTCGCACAAACAATGGTGTCTTGGGTTTGAGGTGGCAGGAAGCAATAGCATGAACAGCAGCTCAATATTCACGTTGTTCTTCCTTTTCTTTACTTTATTCTTCCATGCCGCTACTGCACTGCTCCACGTTTCTATAAGGTTTTGCTGCTTTCAGTTTCACGAGTTTTGAAGCAGCAACTAAGCAAGGGCGAACAACCACCAACAAGCAATAGGGGCAGCAACAAGCGATTTAGCGACGGAAAAAACAAAGCTCAGAGATGATGTGCGCAACAGTTGGGCAGTGATCAATGAACCAAAGTAAAGGAACGATGGCTTCTTAGAAGCTGGGTGCGACAACAACTGAGGTAGTACAAGCAGCAGGGAATGACAGCAGCGTGTGGCACAATGCAAAGCAGTGTTCGGCGATGATGATGGAGCGGCTGGGTGCAGAGGCGGTTCGTGGGACAGGGATGAAGCAGATCGTCTTTGGTGATGGTGTAACAGTTGTGGTGGTTTGATGCAGGAACAGAATAGAGGTCGGAACAGTTTGAAGTTTGGCTATGTTGACTAAGGGAAGATGAAGGCTTGGTTTGTGCAAGGAGAGGCAAAAACGAGCGGCTTGGTCACAATGCAACCATGCAAGGAAGTGATGCGATGTAGTATGGCTGCAGCGTGCAAGGTACAGTCATCTTTGCTGTGAATGAAGGGGTCGGCTAAGAGAGGGGAAGGCAGCAAAGCCTGGGAAGTGTTGAGGTCGTCCGGTTTTCTCTTTCTCTCGCTCTTTTTCTAGGGTTTTTTCTAGGGTTTTTTCTAGGGTTTTTCTTCTCTTTTTTTTAAGGGTTTTTTTCCTCCTTTTATAGCCATTTCTAGCCTCAAACTTTTATGGAAACAAATCAAATATTTATAATTGATCCCATGATCATGGGATTTTTCATTTACTTGTTTGACTTTCCCTCTTTTTTTAATTTATTTCCATTTTATTTTTTTATTTTTGGTAATCAATTTTCAGATTTTATTTCACTTTGATTATTTCCTTTATTATTATTATCTTTCTTATGGCAACAAATCATTGAAGTCAACTCTCTTTTATTTTATGATTTGTTTCTTTTATTATTTTTTTTATTTTTTTTTTGATTTTTTTGATTTTTTTATTTAAAAATTGTTCGGACAAAATTAGGTGTCTACAATAATCATTGTAACAAAACCATCCATATCTCAAATCAAGGTAACTCATAACTAACGGACTTATCGAAGGTATTTTTTGACATAGACCTTTCTTTTTTTGAAGGAACATAAAAAGAAAACATCAATCTTGGTCGGACAACTCAAAATGATTTTTGTAATCTCAATTATTTCTTCATTTGTTATGTCTTCTTCATCAGCCTTCAACTCATCTATTAAGTCTATCACCTTGGCCCTTTTAGCAACATCATCAGACAAACATTTAAAGCAATCAGCCAACTTACCAACCTCTTGAGTTGCTCTCTCACATAAGTTATAAAAGCCAGTCATTGTATTAATTAGTGCTCTCATAAGTTCCTCCACATTAGAATCTACGGCTCTCTTTTTCTTGTTTTTATTAGTGCGAGTGGCATTAACATAAATTTTGAAAGGAGATATTTGAGTGCTAATAGACGGAGAAGTATGTGGAAAAAAGCCATCGTTTTCATCCATATCAACTTTAACATTCATATCCTCAAGCCCTCCACCATTTGCATTTTCAAGTTCGATGTTTTGAACAACATCTGCAGGACTTTTTGCTGCTAAACCAATTGCTCTATCCTTCCCAAAAATCAGGGCTAACTTGTCAAAGTGCGAAAAATGCTTGTTTCGTAGTCCAACAGCTCTAGGATGGCCCTACATTCTAAGTCAAAAATCATGCAAAATAGTTAATTACACAAGATAGATTTGGAAAACATATAGATAGAATTTAAGATAGGAATTATAGTACCTTTACCCAACCGACCCACACATTAAGCTCACATGTTACACATTTCTTTTCATCATCCCACCCAAATCCAAAAGCAACATTACTAAACATATCTGCCACCTCTCTATATTGAGACTTAATCATTCTTATCCTAGAGTTGATGTGAGGAATTCCTTTGATGGTGCAATTTGGGATTTTTTTTCGGCCATCCATTTTTCAAGCTGTGTTAAGTATCCAACTTTGAACATATCGTTGTCCTTACTCCAACCACCCTGGTTGACAAGATCTATACAGCAATCTATTAAAATGGCATCCTTATCTGGTGACCACTGATGAGTGAATCTTTTGTTTGCAGCTTGGGATGATTCATTATCCATGAACCTGTTACAGTAGCAAAAAAAAAAAGTAAAAAAATGTTATAATTAATATTAATACATTATTCCAAACATACATTCATCATTCCCCAACAAACAACTATTACAAGTGTCACAATTCAAATACAACTACAAGTAATTTTGAGTTCATAACAATACATAGTTCAAAAACAAGAATATAACAATACATAGTTCCAAAGCAAACACGTACCAATACATAGTTCAAAAGAATGATACACAACACTAGCATATGACATAAATTACACATGGTTTCTTGAAACAAGCCAATCATTCCACATCTCTTGTGCTAAATTATCTCTCCAATTAGTCCACGTAAGAGAAGACTCGATGAATGCGATGGTCTCTACAAATTGATTAGATTGAACAAATCCTTCTAAGATTTCAATCTCAAGTGGATCAACTGACATCTCCCTCCTTATGTGGTTGTGTAACAAAGCACATGCGTAAATTATTCTGCACTTTGTTTGCACTGGATACTAAGGCCTCTCTCTCTATATTGCCCATCTCATCTTCAGGAAACCAAAACATCTCTCGATAACATTTTTGGCACTATAATGTTTACAATTAAACAACTTTTCTTTCGATCGAAGGATGTGATTATGTCTCCAATCGTTTAAATGATACTTTTGCCCTTTATATGGAGAAAAAAATCCTTCTCCATTGGTATACCCAGCATCACATAAATAATAAAAGCCTATGGTAAAAACATTTGAGTTTTAAGTAAACCATTCTATAGTAAAATAAATATTTATTCTGATGATTATAATTTCATACCTTTAGGCACGTTCAACTCATTCCGTCTAGAAATTGAATCTCGAAGAACCCTAAAGTCTGTAGTAGAACCTTCCCAGCTGGGTAAGATATATATGAACTGCACATCTTGTGAACAAACCCTTAAGACATTTGTGGCAATTTCATTCTTTCTTGTCCTATATCTATGCTTATCAATCTCCAGTGCATTAACTTTAATATAAGTCCCATCTAAAGCACCTAAACAGTTCTATTGTTTCTAATAGAAAACAAGTATTTGTGGATTAGTCTAATTTCTGACAAGGGACATAAGAACTTCAACAAATTGATAAATTACCTTAAACAATTTTCAACTTGAGTCATTGGAATTCTCAACTACATGCTATGGCTTCTTAAACAAAACTGAGTGCAACCTTAGTATCGAATTTAAGACCATGCTAAATTACCTACTCACGGTCTCTCCGCTTCTAACAAACTCTCTTTTAATGATTCTATTTTTTGCACAATGAAAAATGATGCATAAGAATATAGCCACCATTTCCTTAACATCATGTTTTTTTGTTAGTGTAAGTCTACCAATAGTTTCAAGCATATTACATAGTTTATAGAAGCTCAGCCGATCCATTCTAATATTTTTAAAATGTGTTAAATCAGAATCAAGCACCATCCTAAAATTCAACTGCATAATGACTTGTTTATCGTAACTAGTACTATGGTCCCCTTTACGCTTTCTCATATTCAATAACAAAATACCACAACCACCAAGGAGCACATTAACCAAGTTAATCATGTTAAGGATCTTTATAGACAAAGTTATAGTAGTGGCCATCATTGCAAGTTGTTGTTGAGACAATCCTTTCATTCTATAAACTCATAACATACAAAGTCATAAACAAGCCATAAAAAGTTTTAATATCTTCAAATTAAAAAATACAAATAATTCACATTACATTACTGTCCATTACCAACACACATATATAAGGTACATATCACTTCACAAAATATAAGATACCTATCACTATTTTCCATTACCAACACAAATCAAGATGAAAATAACACCAAGACAGAATGCAATTATTAAGTGGCACCAATAAATAATGGAAGGTTGATGTTGCATAATATCTTCATTCTAATCATTTAAGTGCCTTTCTTGGTACCTAATAGCATCAACATTTGGTATTTTACTATTAAGATAATCATTCATTCCCTAATAATACAAGAAAGCTTGTTCAGCCTGGGCTCTAGTATTAAATGATTCATGGATAGCTCCCTTAAACCCATGAACTTGTTTTTGAGCTTCTGACCAACTGTTATAGATGCCCAGTTTATATCCAACAAACACTACGTATGTCTTTGCCACATCTAAATGCCACAAATTATAGGTACAATATTACAAACTAACTAATATGCTAGCTACTTAACTAAATAATATTGACTAATGTGTATTTACTTAAATTGTGTGTGCCTTATTTGCTTAAACAACTATTGAAACTAACAGAATGGTATCGAATAAACTTTCATCGCCAAGAATTTCTCTTCATATATTGCATTATCTTACACGGTGAAAAGAAGCATAGTAATTCACATTAAGACATTCCTTAAGAACACCTAAAGCATAGCATACACACTGATTTGTTTGTCCTTTTACAGTTCCTTGTTGAATTGTTACTTTGTAGCAGGAATGTTGGATATCCTGCTTTTTGGATGAATAAACAACTCACTCGTTTGTCCAAAAAAAAAAGAAATGACAAATCAAATAAAAAGATTACAGGAACAAAACAAGCACACAGTCCATCAATGTAGCAAAAGTCCTGATCTATGAAAAGAGTCAAAGTAAACAGTCTAAACAATAAATCAAAATTCCCCTTTGTTTGAACACTATACTAAAGGGTAGAAACTCATTATAATTTGTTTAGAGGCTAAATGTATGGCAACAAAATTGCAATTTATATTAAATTCTCAAACACAGATAAATGAAACAAAAAGGAATTTAAAACATTGAAAAATGAAGAAACTGAGAAAAGCAGATGAACTTAGGTTAAGACAAGAAAAGAAGCTTCAAAGAAAGAAATGGCTAGTTTAAATTAGGTCATTTTTTTAGGAGTTAGAAAAACAGAATGACGAACTCTGTAAAACAATTGAAAACATTGAAACATGGTAATTGACAATTATGGATTGGATAAGAAACAAGGTATGGATTGGATAAAGTAGAAAAAGCAAGTGGCAAGCAAATGAATCAAAGTCGTCCGACAACACACATAAATTAAAAGAAGACAACACTCTACCATTACATATATAGACAGCTTAGTAGCCAGATGATTTGATCATGGAACAGCAAACTGCTTCCTAACCAAACCATATTTCCTTTTTCATTACTTGTTTTTTCATAAAAACCATATTTCCTATTTCTATAATTGGAATGGAAGCAAGCATGGGCATATCTACAGAAACCCTAGAAATTTCTTTGCCCCATTTTAGAAACCATAGCACTATCAACAGCCCAAATTTCAAAGTCCAAAATATAAGACAAGCTCTCAAAAATAATTTCAAAACCCAATTTTAGAAACCCTTTTTATGCTTGAGATATCCAAAAAATGATACAAATTTGAAATGGAAGCAAGGATTTCGAAAAGAATAATCTCACCTGGGCGACAAGATGAGAGATGGTGCGATCGAGATAAGACTAGCAAAAGGAAAATAAAGATAGAGGCAAGTAAAATTTAGAACCTGGGTTGATGGAGAGGAAAATTCGAAGAAGAAAAAAAGATGGGGGTATTTTGGGCTATGGTACTTTGTAGAGCTGGCTGCAAAGTGATTGTAGTAGGGACCTCACTTTGTAATGCAAAGTGTCCTACCAAACGCTGCAATCACTTTACGCCCAATTAAATTGCAGCACAAAGTGTCAACTTTCATGATATTAAATGCAACCTTATCTATTATAGAAGCAGAAGCCACGTGTTTAGCTCAAAAATTTTAAAATTTTTTGGTTTATTTGGGAAGCAGGTTTGAGCTTTTTGATAAAGTTATCAAAGCTTTTTCAAGAGGTATTAATTTTAATAACATTAATGAAATTTTTTTACATTTTCTCTTTACTCTTAAATAATTCACAAAGTTATAAAGAGGATTACATTATTTCACATTAATTTATTTATTTTGTTCAATTTTTATATTTATTTAATTTATTTTTTATTTTAATTAACAAAAGTAATTTTTATTTTATTTATTAGTTTCACTTAAAAAATTTTGATTTAGTTTAATAGAGTTAATCATTTTATCATTTTATTTTTACATTTACTAAAATATACAAAAATTTTATTAAAGAGTTTCCAACATTCTAAAGTACTTTTATAGTAAGTTTGCCAGACGTTAATTCATCGTAGCAGTACTTTTAAAAAAGCTCTACTCAAATAACACTTCCTATAAAAAGCTTCAACTGAGCCAAATAAACCCAAAGTAAGATGAAGGTGCTTCAAAATAAGAATGAAAAGAAGGAACATTGAAAGTAAAAATACAATATCCAATAAACCAAAAATAGGAATGCCAATAAAATCAAGTTGGAAGTCAAAAGCAGGATAAATGCAAGAACATATGGTTTGTTGGAGTTAAAAGACATTCGTGTAACAAAATACTAAAAAGAGAATAATTTATCTTCTTATGCATATATCAAAGAGACCTATACAGATGGACAACCTAGATGATTAGGACATAGCTTTAATACTAAAAAACATAAACTTAAAGAAAAAGTAATCCGTTTATACCTAATGGTTGATTGATGAAATTATTGACTGAGCTACAAAATTACGAGTCATCTTCAGCTTTAGGATCTTGAGAGAAAAAGAATAAAAACAACTTATAATAAATAGCAGAAACTAAGTCAATACAGGAAGCAAATTAAAAAATCTGACTTGCATCCAAAAAAAGAACTTTCGAGCATCGGTATTGAACTTTAATATGTAAACCTTGCCCGATGCTTGATTGACCTAAGTTAATCAAGAATAATAATATTCAAGATTATTTAAAAGAGCTAATGGATTCCAATTTGATAATTAAATCTTCTAAAAATTTAAAAAATTCAAAAGAAAATTAATTACCTTCTCAAAAACTGTCACAACCCGAAGGCCATGATGTACACTTAACACAAACGCCTGAAATTTACGAACCAAATTTTTCTTTTCACTTAAGGTTTGTATTCGGTGCTAGTGTCATCGCTAACAAGTTCCACCTTTCTCAATTTCGATTTAACTTAATGTTGTCATTTAAATTGATAACTCCTAAGACAAATCAACTAACTTCTTCAATATTTTAATACAATATTTAACCTAGTCAAAAGAAAAAGATCGAAAACCTCCCCTTATATATAATCAATTTTCCCCAGTTAATTAACATGCAAAATATATAAATATTTCTAACATCACATCTCAACTTCACAATCCACAGTTTAAATCATCATACACAACACATATTCCCAGAATTCATTACAATCAACGTATCCATATTCCACAAGTTTCACATTTAATATACAACATTAATATCTCGAATTGTACTCAATAATCGTATTAGTAATATAATAATCTAGAGCAATTCCTAAGTTACATCCTAAACAATTTTCAATGACATGTACTGTACATTCCGTAATGTCTATAAATGAGACCAACATGATGTACAAAATGTCATATACCTCAAAAGTATCAAAAGCAATGCTCGGAGGACTTAAACAAGTACCACTACTAGGTACAGACCTCGAGGGCCCACACAGAACTCCAAGTGCAAAATCTAGCTCGTATGATCTACGGTAATGTTAGAAAGGGATGAGCAAACCACGGCTCAGTAAGTAGTTTAGGTAAATGCATGTTAGACTCATGTCGATTTACATGCAAGAGTATAAAAAGTAAGGCTGAAGTGACGTGTATGCATGGTATTCAATCACGGTCTTAAATCAAAACACTTTTGTCACGCACTTCAATTCAAAACACTCTCATTATGCATTTTATTTAAATCAAACTTACTATGCATTCCGATTAAATCAATTCACTATGCATTTCGGTTAAATTCAAAACACCACGCACTTCGATAAATCAATCACTATATAAATCACCATGCATTTTCGATAAAATGATCAAGATATACTTCGATAAAGCCAAAACATTATGCACTTTGATAAATTAATTACTTTGCATTCGTTTTAAATCAATGACTATACACTCTGAGAAATCAATTACTATGCATTCATTTAAAATAAATAATTGTGCACTTTCATAAATCAATTAGTTCACAAAACGATAATCAATAAACATTAGGCGTATAGCCTTGATTCACTGAAAACGATTTCAAAAACGATCACTTATCACTTTAGGCGTAAGCCTTAAATAACTTAAAATGATTTCAAATCGATCACTTTTTGCTTTAGGCGTAAGCCTCAACTCACTGAAATCAATATCAAATCGATCATTTGTCACTTTTAGGCATAAGCCTTAAATCTCTTAAAATGATTTCAAATCGATCACTTTTTACTTTAGATGTAAGCTTCAATTCATTGAAATCGATATCAATAATAAAACAGTGGCATGTAGAGTTTAGGCAATAATCCTCAATCACTGATACGATAACGATAACGATAACTTGTCCATCATAGCTAGTGATGGAATGGTGTCGCAAGCAACATGAAATCTATGGCCATAAAGCGATACTCCAGTCTTGCTGATCAGTCGAGAGCGAGAACTTGTCTGCTGGTTTTCCAGACAAGCCTAACAATTTACCTAGAGTACTAGGCTCGATAGGTACAATACAATAGTCTAGAGCATAAAGCTCGATAGACGAGTAATATGGCCTAAAGCTAAGCTCGATAGGCTGGAAATGACCTAAAGGTCGTAGGATATGCCTGCACTCAAAAACAGTTTGAAATTAATTTCCTCGTGTAGCACTTGCTTCCATGGATTTCAAATCACTTATTAAATCAGTTTTGAGTTCGAAATATAAAGAACTTTTGATTTATTTCAAATGTCAGTTCAAACCAAGACTTTGTAAATTTAAAATATGATGCAAGTCATTAAAACATAAATATTAAGTAATTAAACTCAAAACATGCTATACATAAATGCATATATGCATTAGTTCATTTCACTTAACATGCACGCTTGGTTGGCCACAACATGCAAAGCAGAAAATAAGTTTCAATCCAGCCCAAGCATAAACGAATTTATAAAGTTTAAATCATTCCTACGAGATGGTGCTAACAAACTTTACTTAACTCACTTACCTCAAGATTTTAGCAATATCTTATTCGAGCCTCTGAATTCGAACTTTACCCTTTCACTCCAGTCAAAGTCACTACAATCATTCCAATATTGTCTCAATCATATACTCATATCATACTTTGTTCATACCATAAGACATGTATCTTAAACCACAATTAATCAAGTTCACCTCTACACTATGAACATCAACTCATCTTTATCATATGGATGACGTGTGTGTGTATATATATTTTGTATATATATATATATATGTACTTATATATAAGCACACATTAAGTTTAAACCGAGATATATATATATATACACACACTCATTAATCTTGAACCAAGAGTTATGTCACTTACCCTTTACGAAATCCTTGCTAGCCATTGCACTTCCAGTTGTGTTGTTGTCTCTTTCTCACCAACACCCCTAATTACCAAGATTCCAATATTAAGTTAATTACTCTTCACTATTTCACATTCTCAAAATGCATATATATATACATATCTACTTTAATAATATATATATATATACACACATTACATGGGTACATATATTTATATGCACATATACATTGAATACTTTAAGTATCCTAAGTACACGAAGGGGTCTTACCCTTTTTGCTACAGTTCGAGTTTCCACCAAGCCCAATTTCTCCCTTTTGGCTTCCACGTTTTCTCTTATTTTTAATGATAGCTCTAGCCTCTATGCTTGCATTGTTTTAGACGAGCATGAAGGCCCTAATACCTTTTTTTTTATTGAGAAAACTTTCACTATCTCTATTAGCTTTACTGTGTTTCTCTCCTCACCATTTCTCTTTCTCATGCACTGCTTTCTGGCCTTTCAAATGACTTTCACTCACAGCCTTAAAACCATGGTTTTTAGTTCTCTTTGTCAATCTAAGAAAAGCTAGTCGAAAGCCCTGTTCATGCCTCCATAACACCACCTTCATGCCCTTGTTTCACACGCACATCAACCGCTCATCACTGATTCAACTATAGCTTTTAAAACTAACAAGATTCAATCCTAAAACAACCAGCTAAAATACCTTCAGGTTTCAACAAATGCAGCAACCAAAACTAGCAAAATTCCAGCCTAAAGACAGCCAACAGAACAGCTTGCTCTCGCCAAGTTCAGCTTCCAAACCAGCTTGTTTCCGTCCTCTATTAAGTCCACGATCAAGGCTGTTTTTAGCTTAACAAACAACCTCATGTCCCTTTTTACAACCACATTCCAGCTGAGTTTCTTCCTTTTCTTGCTTTGTTTTTACCAACCTCCCACTTGCTTTAGTTTTAGCCTTCCTTAACAGCCAAAAAGATTAGCCCATACAACCTCACTTTCCCTCTGTCAAAACCTTTCAACACAGTACCCAATAGTCATAAAAACCAACCCCGATGACTAGCCAAGAATTACCTTATGTCACGACCCGTGACCACATTTTTCATCTTCTTATACACATCTTAACCGGTTGGGCTGTCTGTGATACTTCACTTGTACTGACTGTTAAACAATTTTACAATGTATTGTTTATATTATACACATCCCCTATCGTAATTGATCAGATAAGTAGTACTGTTGACATGTCTAAATACAGAGAATAAATGATCATACCTCAAATAAACAGTCGGTCTGACACATTGTCCTTTGTGTACAGCCAGGATCCACAATCCACTGAACTCACATTCATCAAACCTGAAATGTTGAAAATTAAGGGGTGAGCAAAACCACGGCTCAGTAAGAGAATTATATGCCTCACTTGATACTCAGCTCCCTATATGCTGAAAATCTTTTTCTTTTTTTTTTCCTATGGGCTCTAGGCTCGCATGTAGGAAGGATACTACAGTCGGCTAGGGATCCGATTAGAGTAAGGTAGGTATTTTAGAATACCATACTTGTTCCGGAACCTAGAAGCAACTGTAGAGAGAGATTTTCATTTCATTTTGACTTAATAAATCCTTTTCCTTTTCACCCCAAAAATCTTTTCGTATTCTTTTCAAAATGATGCTTTTATGAAATACAAGGGTTTAATTACAATAACTAATATTCATATATTCTTTAAAAAGAATATTAGTTAAATCATTATCATTTTTCTTTAAAACTTATTTCATATACATACAGACGTCTCAAACTTGTTTATGCTTTCATTCTATTCTTAAATTCCTAAGGCACCATTCTTTTTATCAGTATGATTAAGTGTGAAAGAACGAACTCATTGTAAGGATCGGGAGTGCCTGGATCTCTGTTAACCAGGGATTTACCACCCCAGTGCCTTACTCATCCAATATATCACACACATCATATGTCATATGCACCAGATCTATTTCATCCTTTGACATTTGTCGAATTCACGAATCACAATCACTTACTTATCGTCATAATACCCTATGATTTCTCATACTAACATCGGAACAGGTGTAGCACTTAGTTCCCGAAGGACTCTAGAGGTGGCTCCCACGGTTCAATCATCGAGTCTCTGCTCGGTCTGGCCTGTACTGAAACATCAGAACACGCGTAGCACTTAGTTCCCGAAGGACTCTAGAGGTGGCTCCCACGGTTCAATCATCGAGTCTCTGCTCGGTCTGGCCTGTACTGAAACATCAGAACACGCGTAGCACTTAGTTCTCGAAGGACTCTAGAGGTGGCTCCCACGGTTCAATCATCGAGTCTCTGCTCGGTCTGGCCTGTACTGAAACATCAGAACATGTGTAGCACTTAGTTCCCGAAGGACTCTAGAGGTGGCTCCCACGGTTCAATCATCGAGTCTCTGCTCGGTTTGGCCTTTATGCCATATGTACTTTCCACTGTCTTATCAGATCTCATGTAGTACTTATGATCTAATATTTCATTTGAGACCATAGAAAGAATATTAGAATTATCATTTCTTCCTTTTGAAAACATATTACCTATCATTTATGGAGTCTAAGATAGACATCAATCTTATCATATTATATACCTCGGAGGATAAGGAAGTACACATGTCAAATCTATGACCATAACCTATATTGTCCTCGGTGGATCACTGATTAGACGTCGACCGGGACTAAACATATCACATATCATGCATCAGCATGATAAGAATACCAACCAGTCTCAAAACCGTAATTCTCATCATAAAATACACCTTTATGGAATTTATATAAATATATAATTCCATGATTTAAAACCATAAGGGTTAAAATCCTTTAGTGAATATTTATAAGAATATTCATAAGAATACTCACTATATTTCACTTCAACTTTCGTCTCGTAATTCGTGTAATTTATCTATTTCGAGAATGTTCGGTGGTTTCATTATCACCATTCTCGAATACATGAACATTTTAGAATTTCATCTCATTATATTCATGTTTTATGAAATTTTAGTAATTTCCTCATGTTTCGTGATTTACTATCGAAATTCGGAAATAAAATCATTTAATATGATTTTATAAAGTTTTTCTAAAATTTTCGGCAGCATAACGGCTGCCGATTCACTAACCTCCTGCACGGAAAATACAGTTTAAAATCTTTCAGCCAGTACTTCTTCCCAAATTATTTTCAGCAAATCATGCATCATAATAATTTTCATAAAATAATTGCATAAAATATTTCAAATTAAATTATGCAGACTGAGTATCCTTACAGTGCTGCACATGCATCCCTTACCTTTTTCCGGGTCGACGAATTCCGCTTATCGATCGCGCCCGCACTCCATTTCTCCCGATTCCTTATCCCGATTGCTGAAAATAATTTCTGGAATTAAAATTCTAATTTTTTTAGAATTTTTCATAATTTATTTAATTTTTTCTGAAATTAAATTCTCGAGAAATTTCTTAACGAATTTGTAAAATCCCGGGTTGTCGAATTTCCGGGAATTTTCTGAATTCCCGAAATTCTCCTTTTTTTTTCCTCTTTTTCTTCCTTTTTCCTCTTTTTCTTTTCTTTCTTTCTTTTCTTTTCTTTTTCTTTTTCCTTTTTCTTTTCTTTTTCTTTTCTTTTTTCTTCTTCCTTTCCCGGTCAGACCGGTCCAGAGCCCTTCCTCGCCGGTTCCTCGCCGGCGGCCGGTTCTCCGGCGGTTCAGGCGTCCCTCAGCTGGTCGGCTGCACGACGAACTTGCCGGTGCCCTCCGTTTGCCCTGGATCGGTGGCACGACGGCGGATCGAGGCGGTTTTGCCTCGGTTCTTCTTCCTCTTCGTCGGCGTTCCTCCGCCGTCCATTACATCTCCGGTGGCCTCCATCGGCTTCGTCTTCCTCCGGTGAAGCTTCGGTGGCAGTGCTGGCCACCGATTTGGCCGGCATCGCCGTCGGCCATTTTCTTTTCTCTTCCGGCGTTTGCTTCTATTTCCCGTTCGATTTTCCTCCGTTTCTTCACGCCGGCGTTGGCGTCGGCTTCCTCTTCCCTTGCCGGCGTCGACGCTTCTTTTCCTTCTCCTCCTTTCCCTCTCCGGCGGACGCTGACGGGGGCGGCTCTTCCGGTGACAGAATCGGGAAACCCGATTCTGTCTTTTGTTTTCCTTTTTATTTGGTTTCCTTTTTGGTTTATCCCTTTCCCTTTTTAGTATGTAACCTAATATATATTATACACCATATTTTATACTTTATACATATACTATATATTATATACTACACATATATTAATTCATACATAGTATAATTATTTATATAGATATAATATAACAATATATCTACTTTATATTTATGTTATACAATTTAAATAAAATAATATTTGCTTATTTATATAGTATTGTACTATATATATATTTAAAGAGATACATACATATACATATATGTATATTAAGTATTACAAAAATGTATATCTAGTATATATATATATGTATATTTATATACTTAAAGTTAAATAACATATATGTATACAAATTATATAAATGCTATAATAAAATATTTATACATATAAACTTTTATATAAAACCACATTTATTTTTCTTATATATTCATATACTTTTATTTAAAATAATATATATATATATTTCATATATATATATATATATCTGTACATATATATTTATAATTATATAACTACATTTTATAATATACACATGTCTTTATTTAAGACAAAATAGTATATATTTTATTTCATAATATATACTAATATTCATATACATACATATGTATTTATATAAAAACATGTGTAAATATATTTATATAATTTAATTATATAAATATATAATATACACATTTTTATTTTATTAATTTTGGATTTCCATTAATCCAATTTAAATTCCTCCTTTTCTTATTTTCAATAACTCCGACTTTATTATTATTATTTTTTATTTAACTTCCTCACTTTTCTTAATTTCGGGAATTTCAACTATATTCCCATCTTGTAAATAAATTTTATTTATTTACTTTAATTTATTTATTTCCTTTTATCTATTTTCTTTAATATTTATTTTCAATATTTATTATTTACAATAATTGAAAAATTTACGATTATCACACCTTATGTAGCCCATGTTTGTTCTTTCTTGCTCTTGGCAGCTTCGCTGCTTTCTTCTCATTTCAGTTTTGGTTTGCAGAGGACCTAGGTCTAGGTCCTCTGCTTCTTTGCTCTATAGTTCCTGCTTCCCACGTGAGCAACATCAATTTCACTCTAATTTCTTTCTCATGCGTCTCCTTCACTGCTCTTGACTGTTGCAGTCTACTCATTCTTCCCTCTATTCCCTATTTCCTTTGCTATCATTTCTTTCCTCTCTTGGTCTCAATCATTTCTCCTCTCAACAGTTCTTTTTTTTCTCTTCAGTAACTCAGCTAACCCGATCCCTCACTCCGTTGTCTCCTTCACGTTTCTCCTATTCTTTTTTTTTTAATTTGATTTTGGGGTTTTTTTTTTTTTTTTGCAGAGGCAAGTTCTCTGCCTCTATAAAGTTTAAATCCTGCTCTAATGTTAGTGGGAGCAGGTGAAGAAGACAGATTGGCTTCCTTAGGAAGCCAATCGATTTTATTTGTTTTTTTATTTTTTATATAAATATTTTTATATATATTATATTACATATATATATACATTTAAAATTTATATATTTATACTTAATATATATATATCCTTATATATATATATATATATATATATATCTATTTTATTCATATACTCATTTGTATATCACATTTAATTTACTATATGTGTCCTTTATCTAATTAAATATATATACTTGTTCTTTTTTTTATTATCTTGTCACATATATATGTACTTAGGTTTTATAAGTGCAGTTTTATGATCCTCAACTTTTTTTTATTAATATACAAAATTATTAATGTATTTTCTTTATTAAATTAATATATTTTTATCCCAAAGTTATATATATATTTATCAATCATTCATAGTTGAATGCACGAACTTGAATCTTCGGTTTTAGTACTTAAGATAACAAATTTTAGAATACCTCTCAATACTTTGTGATTTAATTCCTTCATTTATTTACAAACTAAATATGGAAAATTCGCAGTCTTCACATTCTCCCCACCTTAGGAAATTTGGTACTCCAAATTTTTCATGTCCATTTGAAAAGAAGAGGGTACTTCTCAAATATGAAACTCTCCCGTTCCCATGTAGCTTCCTCTGAAGAGCGATGCTACCCGAGTACTTTAACTAACGAGATTTTCTTAAACCTTAATATCTTATCTTTCCTGTCCAAAATCCAAATAGGCTTCTTAATATAACTTAAGTCCTCCTTGATTTCAAAGACTCATAATCAATCACGTGGGAAGGATTCGTATGGTACTTCATAAGCATGGATATGTGGAGGACGTTGTGCACACCCGATAGTTCTAGGGATAGCGTTAATCGGTATGCTATGTCACCCACTCTCTTAAGTATCTCAAAGGACATAATATGCAGAGGACTCAACTTTCGTTTCTTACTAAAACCTCATTATACCTTTAGATGGAGAGATCTTCAAGAAAACTCAATCCCCGACTTGAACTCTAAGTGTTTTCTCCAATTCTCGGTATAAGTCTTCTATCTCTAACTAATCACATATCAACTTAATATTCTCAAAAACTTTCTCTAACATACATCTCTGTTAGAACACTGAGTGAATTAGTACCCTTCATAGCTAGGAAGCGTGCGGACCTTGTCAATCCATCAACAATAACCCAGATTTCATCATGATTTCTGAGGTCTCTAGGTGCCCCATGGTGAAGCCTATAATCACGTGCTCTCATTTCCAAGTTGGCACATGTAAAGGATTGACCAACCCTTCTGGTTTCTGGTGCTTAATCTTAACTTTTTTGTACATTAAGCATCTTGACACAAAAATTCGCTATATCTTTCTGTGTACCAACGTAAAGGTACACTTCACGCAAATTCTAGTACATCTTCATATTCCCCAGGTGCATTGTGTGCCTCTTCCATTATTTGTCTCTTTAAAGCCTCGCTATATAGAATGCATATCTTGTCCTTATACTTTAGTAAATAATATCAGTTGATTCATAAGTACGGAATTAACCATGATGCCAGTCACCACTATAATCATCTATCTCAAATCACCTCAACATGGTTTCCACATTATGCTAAATACATTTATCACATGTTATATCAATAAAATCAACAATTTACATCTTGTATCCACGTTTCTTATGCACTACACAAGCTAATATGTGCTCATTAGTCAATGGGAGCATATAGTATTTATAAACATATACTTTTACATATGCATCTTACATAGCAAGATTCACAAAATATCATAATTCAATAATTTCTCAATCTTGTTACTACAACAATTATCAAAATTAACAATTTTTCATGGCCTCAATATATCTATCACACATAAATTAACTATCTCTCAATAATACCTCAAGACATAAAAATCACCTTACAATCCTCATGCGTATCATAGAAAATGTTTTTAAGACATCATTCGTAGTGTCATAGAGCAACTGACCTATGCAGCCTATTTCCACAAGGTCACACTCCAAGTTTTCCCACTTAATTTACTCGATGTGTCATAATTCACTTTTCCACAAAGAAGGTAATTCACCATAAACACATCACGTTCCATAATCATTGATTATGCTCGCCTATGATCAGATTTCAACTTTCTTATAGACAATTTATTTGCACCAACCACTGCATAGCATTATAGAATCATACGCATCAATTCCAGTCCATCCCCCAATGAGTCTTTCTCTTTCTCAACAATCCACGTAATAACATAATCTTAATTCTTACCTTTGCAATACACAAATGTATATGTAAACAATTACATAAGTAAATGTACTCTCAGCGCATAATACATCACAAGCAGAATTTCTTACTCTTATCACCTCAATCACACCACCAAGGTGAATCCTTAATCCTTTTCTACATCAAAAGCTATTAGACTAGGTCAATATCAATATAATAATAAGACAATCTCGAGGTTCTTATCTCACAATTTTAACTTTCACATCAATTTTGTTATCTTGCACAACATGCTCTAACAATCTCCAATTTCCATTCAAAGACCTCTTTTTATAACGTGTTGTATTCATTTCGATTATAATAGTGAGAAATCTAAAGAGCTTTGTAGGTTCTGAATCCACATAGTTCAAAATCATAGGGTTCAATTTATTAGACTTTCAAAATTCACGTAGCTCAAACGATATATTTCCAAAGATCGAATACTTTCAGAAGTCCATGTACATTCCAATTCATATGCCTTTTAAATCATATGGTTTCTGAAATCCATACACTTTTCAAAATATACAAGATCCAGTACATTTTTCAAGTCCATAAAGAGGTTAGACAATTGTTCCTCTTACGGCATCACAATAAAGTCCATTTCCTATAACACGTAGTGGACAGATTTGAATAAATTTCCTACCACTATCGTTGTCAGGCCCAAAATCCGACTGATCCACTCCAATAGACCTAATCAAACCATTCTTTATTGTAGTTCATTAAAGATGTCTAATCCCTCAAAATCCAAAACTTTCATATTTTGATATCATTTTCCAATTCCAATAGTTTTCAATACCAATCTTGATTCTGCATTTAATCAAATCCTATACCTTTTAGGTATAATAAGTTCATTGAAATAATGCAGTTCAACCATATCTTTTGTTTCAAACCTGAGGTTTCATAGAGCAATACTTGCCAAAGGCTAAATGTACAGTTCAAACTTTAAGCCATCGTATAACCCATTTCTTAGGCCAAATAGTGCCATGTCACTATCATTTCTATCAAACACACTTCACATTTATGAGTTTTTGACAAGTATACCACATCAATCTTGAAATCCCATAGGCCATTAAGCCTCGACTGATATCACTATAATATGTTTAGAACAAAAAAAATAAACATTTATTGCTTCGCTACTTGGCAAGACATATCATATACGGATTAGGTAGGGTTTTCCTATAGTAATGTACAATAGCACGATTGGTGTGTGATGACCGTGACTTTCGACCCTTGATAGGCGAATTGATCTATTTTTAATCTTATAAATTGATGTGATTAATTAGAGAAAAAAATAAAATAAAATAAAATTGTGATTAAGCAAGAGAATTCTCGATTTTGAGAAGTAAATATGATGATCATGTAACAATTGTAAATTCTCTACTCCTGGTGAATAGGATAATTTAATTTGGAAGCAAATTCATGTGTTGAGAATGTAGTTCATTTCTATGACGATTAAGAAGGGATAAATTGTGAATAAGCATCGTAGGGATTTATAAATTTGAACTTAGGAGAAATTATGGAGAATTAAGGTCATAAGAATTTATAATTAGAGAATGGGATAAAGAGATCATGAAGGAAATTAGTAATCTATCAATTAGATTAAAATGTAAATAGGTGGCATGTGGGTAATTTGATTAGTAGACGAAGAATTATGGAAATTTAAATATGTTAAGAAGTTTTTGGATTAAAGTGATAAATAAACAAAAAAAGGTGATAATGAAAATATAAATATAAGTGAAAAGACAAATATATTATACATGTATACATTTGATAAACAATAGGAAGATAAAAATAATATATATATATATATCAATTAAATATATATATATATATATATATATACCAATGAAATAAATAAAAGAAGTATAGATTTATACTTTTAAAGTAAGATAAAATATATATAATGATTTAAGATATAATAAATGTGTATATTAAAAATATATATAATAAAAAAATAAAAAAAATTGAGTAGAGTTTGATGGGAAATTTCTCACCAAACCCACACACATGTCTGCCTTTGGCAGACCCTTAACCTACCTATACCCCAAAACCCACTCAAAACCGTCTGCCTTGGCAGACTTGTACCTACTCCTAACTTAAGCTAAAGGCAAATAAAAGAAATTGAAGGCAATGAGAGACGAGGCAGTAGAGAGAATTGAAAGTTGAAACAAATTGGGAAGGTAATCAGAGGAAAGAGAGACGGAGAAGGGAAGCTAAACTCATTGGCTGCTGTAGAGGTCCTAGAAGGGTTGGAACCGAGAAAGAAAAGAGAGCAGCTACTGCTCACCAATGTGAGCAACATAGAATAGCAGCAGAAGTGAGAGATTCAGGGTTGAAGCGGGCTGGAAATTTTGGTTTTTTTTTTAGCTGATCAGGGCCTCAAAAATAAAAGGAAGAAGAGGCTCATCGAGGTGCGTAAAATAGAGAAGAAAGAGGCAGAGCAAGGATGTTGGTAACAGGAAAGACAGCCCTGTTTTGGTGCTACACCAAGCATCCAAAATAAATAAATAAATAGAACTTGTTCAAGGGTGTTAAAGGGACTGTGTTGGTTCAGTTTGGGGCTCCAATTGGTACTGAAATCAGATTGGAAGATTGGCGTTTTGAGACTGTTTCGGGCTAGCTCTGAAGTGCTGAAGAAGTTAAGTTTATTCGATGCTTGAACAGGCCAGAAACAAGGTAGACAGGGGTGCCGAAAATTGGTCAAAATAGAGGGCTGAAGTGAGGGCCGGAGGAACAGCTTTTAGGCATGAACAAAGTGCTGGAACAAGACTGGAAACACAGGCTGTTCTAGGTGCTGAAATAGTGGAGGTTCGACCAAGGGACTTGAATTAGAAAGAAAGAAAACAAAGAGGAAAAGAAAACAAAAATCCTTAGATTTTCAAACTTAAAAGGGGTAAGAAATTATATGTTATTTAATAAATTTTATATAACTCTAATTAATATTTTCTAAGAGTAAGTATACGTATTTGATTTGTAGAGGAATTCAAAAGGTGTGCTTGGAGAGACTTGGCTAAAGGTGGAGCTTTAATCTCTAAGCTTGGAATTGGTAGGATATTTATATAAATTAGAAGTAAAATTATATTGTATTAGATTTTTAAGTATTGAAGCTAATATGAAGTGATTGCTCGAGAATGGTAAGTGATTGTGAAATTGTTAGTTAAGTAAAGTTAATAAATGATTATGGAATATGATTATATATTGATAATATAGTAGGAGATGATATTGAAATGTTAATTTTGGTGGTATAGTTATTAGGTAAATGTGAAAGTGTGAGTTGAAACTAAATATTGCTAGGCGTGGTACGATGAATGTGGATTTGGTGAGTGGTTTATGATGGTGGTGTGGTAAGGATAATGGAAGAATAAGTATGGCATTGTGATAATTTGTGGATTTTGATCTATATATATTACGATTGAATAATTGAAAATAATGATGTCTTCCTTTTGAAAACTGTGAATTGTGTTGATATATATATATATATATACACACTGTGATAGAAATGAGTGAATATAATAATGTGACTGAGATGATTTGATAATGATTATGTGTTCTCATTGAAGTTAGTGACTCTTGATATATGTACTGTGACCGAGATGACTTAGAGATAATGTTATGTTTGTGAATCTTGAATGTGTGTGTGTGTGTATATATATATATACACACATACACACATACATACATTGTAACATCCCGTTACCACATTTTTCACGTATTTCCATACAATTTAACCGGTTGGGCTGTTTGCGATGCCATTAACATTCAACAGTAATAGTGATAAATGATAAACATTTATCTATTAATTATGGAATATGAAATTTCTTTTCATTATCCCTTTAATCTGACATCCCTATTAACCTTTATTTCACTAAGGTAGTACTGTATACATATGTCTGAAATGTAAAAGAAAAGAGACTGTACCTGTCACATTTAACGTGCCATGCCTCAGTGCTTTATGCATAGCTATACCCATCTGAGAGCTAATTCTCTCAACTCTGTGTACCTCTTATCTGTGGAGTTAAAACAAAGGGGTGAGCGATTCATACGCTCAGTAAAGGAAATATATGCTGCTTTAAAATAAGCAAAACTATATATCACAACACATTTATTCTTTTCTTAATAATAACCCAGAAGAAAAGGCAATGGATATATAGTAAACAACTCTCTTAAAACACCATTCAAATCACTGGCTAACAGTTTACTTTAAAATGTAGTAAACACTATATAGGATTTTAACAAATCCTCACAGTAAACAGAAATTGATAAGTTGAGACTAGGCAACAATTAAATCATGCTATCATCGTTCCCCCTTCCCCTTGCGAGAACGGAATCTGCCGCTTTTGGGGTGCACCCGTAGGCCATCGCCCCTCACGGCTATCTCAGATCTATGGCCATAATCTATAGTGGTCCTCGGGTCCACTTGCCAAGTGACCTCGAGACCGCTAATGACTTGGCGGGTCCATCAGCCCTGTGACGCCTTGAGGTGCACTCATTGGTCCATCGACCCAGCCACTGCCCCAGGTGGGTCACGCAATAGTAATGCATGAACTAGAGGCCTAACGTCTCAAAATCAAATTATATCTCATGAAAAACCTTTAAGGAATCATTTCATAATGTCATCGTTTTCTTTCCAAAAAGGTTTTAAAAACAGCCCGTAATCTCACCGAATTCCGTATGAGAGAGTCACGGGTTAAACTGACTTGCCATGGCTAGTTCGCCCATGGTCAACTCACCCTTTGGTCAGCTTGCCCAAAAACATAATGAAACAATTCATTTTTTCATTGAAAAATTTTGGAAAAAGCGAAACCTATTCGCCATGGTCGACTCGCCCGATATGGCTCGCCCTTGACAGTTCGCCCAACGCGGAGAACCTGTGTTCGCCCGCCCACTTGCTTTTAAACTTGAAAATCAAACCGGCTCGCCCTTAGTGGCTCGCCCAGTAATCAACTCGACAAGACGGTGAATTAGTATTCGCCCGCCACTTAGCTTTTCAAAACAGAACTCTCTTATTGATAGCGGTTCGCCCGCCTTAAATTTAAAACAAAAGGCCGCTCGCCCAAACACATTAAAACGAGTTCGCCCGCCTTCAAAATTAGAGACGGTTGTAAAAAATTATAAAAGGGCTTGGCTAGCCCGCCAATACAATTCGCCCAACATAAAAAAATCCAAGGGCTCGCCCAACATAAAAAAAACACAAGAGCTCGCCCGCCCTGTATCAGTTCATCCAGAAAACAGCATAGGGGTTGGCTTTTAGCTCGCCCGAATCAAAACAATTATCAAATAACTTCCTCAAACAATGCATGTCAGAAAACAAAACATTTAACTTAATGTTTTCATAAAATTTACTCCAGATGCATGAACTAGAGGCCTAACGTCTCAAAATCAAATTATATCTCATGAAAAACCTTTAAGGAATCATTTCATAATGTCATCGTTTTCTTTCCAAAAAGGTTTTAAAAACAGCCCGCAATCTCACCGAATTCCGTATGAGAGAGTCACGGGTTAAACTGACTTGCCATGGCTAGTTCGCCCATGGTCAACTCACCCTTTGGTCAGCTTGCCCAAAAACATAATGAAACAATTCATTTTTTCGTTGAAAAATTTTGGAAAAAGCGAAACCTGTTTGCCATGGTCGACTCGCCCGATATGGCTCGCCCATGACAGTTTGCCCAACGCGGAGAACCTGTGTTCGCCTGCCCACTTGCTTTTAAACTTGAAAATCAAACCGGCTCGCCCTCAGTGGCTCGCCCAGTAATCAACTCGACAAGACGGTAAATTAGTATTCGCCCGCCACTTAGCTTTTCAAAACAGAACTCTCTTATTGATAGCGGTTCGCCCGCCTTAAATTTAAAACAAAGGGCCGTTCGCCCAAACATATTAAAACGAGTTTGCCCGCCTTCAAAATTAGAGACGGTTGTAAAAAATTATAAAAGGGCTTGGCTAGCCCGCCAATACAATTCACCTAACATAAAAAAATCCAAGGGCTCGCCCAACATAAAAAAAACACAAGAGCTCGCCTGCCTTGTATCAGTTCATCCAGAAAACAGCATAGGGGTCGGCTTTTAGCTCACCCGAATCAAAACAATTATCAAATAACTTCCTCAAACAATGCATGTCAGAAAACAAAACATTGAACTTAATGTTTTCATAAAATTTACTCCACAGGACATGCATCACTTCACACACATCTCCCTTACCTGATATTACGAAGTCTTGCTTCGCCTTGCTTCTTGCTCGCCAACAGCTATTCCCCATTATCGGCTGCAAATTATATAAATTCCATTAATATTTTCTTTATAAATATTTTTCTATTACTTGGGCGAAATTGAAATAAATCAAATGACTACTCGCCCAAATAGAGCTCTATTAGTTCGCCCAGATGAGCTCGCCATTCACCATATGGCTACCACGTGGCATCTCGCCCGCCATTACTCTCCATGGTTTTGTGAGCTCGCCCAACATTTAACTCACAAGGCCTACATTGGCTTATTGTGGGAGTTCGCCCACAATACCAATTCGCCCAATGCCTCTGCATTTGAGTTCGCCACACACACATATTTCTTATCAGAAGTGAGCTCGCCCATGAATTCATTTCATTAGAATTGGGCGATTTCGCCCATTAACACAGAATTTAGCTTGGCGAGTTCTTTATTATCCACTCGCCCTCATTGGCGATTTCTAATTTTCCTGATGGGCGATCACTATAGTCGCCATTCTCGTCACTTATTCCATTATTTTCATTGTTTTCATATTCTCTAAGGATCTAACTAAAAACAAAACTGTATCTATGTTTATTACTTCATAAAACATAGAAATCTATCATTGAGCATCAAGAAATCCTCAGAAAATATGAAACTCACCTCAACCAACTGCACTTCCAAAACAGCTTGTTTTCCGTCTCATGTTGGCCTTCTTTTGCTTATTCCTTCAGCTCATCAACGAGGAGAAGTTTTACAAGCAGGTTTATGTGTTTAGCCAACTTAAGGAAAAAGCTTAGTAGATCAAACATGGCAGAGAAATGGAAGAAACAGAGAAATGGCTTTTGTGAAGAAGCTGGAGTTGGCTAACTCGATTTTCCTCACTTGTTTCTTCTTATATAGCCCAGCTTATCCAATCCAACTCTACCACTCGTCCCTTATCTGCTTCTTTCATCATTGTTCACGTCTTTCATGCATTTAAGGCATGAAGAAAACTGCAGCTCAAAGTGGCGTGAAAGTCTCCCTTTCACACTCCTTTTTTCTGCTTCTATTGACTTTGTTTTACTCCTCAACCAATAAAGATAAGTTCCTTACTGACTTCAACATCTTCCCCATTAATTGTCTTCAACTGTGGGGCGTCCAAAGTCCATTTTTGCGGCACGGTTCTGAGTTATTATTTCATTTTGTCCGTGCTAATTTCAGTTCGCCAGCCATGCAGCTTGCCAGCTTAATCTTGGCAATTACACATAGGTTTGGCGATCACATCCATTGCAACATTGTTGGCGATCACTTGATATTGTTCTACTCGCCAACCTTTTTCTGATTCACCTCAAACGTTGGCAAAAACACCTATTCGCCCACGCCATCGTCCAACTCGCCATCGCCATTGGCGATCACACCATTACCTTGCTCGCCCATTGGCGAGCCGTTTCTTCATGGTACTCGCCCGTCGAGTATTTCACCTAATTGGTTCCGTTCTCATCTCAAGTTAAGGAGCTTTTCACCCTTTTGGAAATTAACATTCATTATTTATTTAATTTCCATTTTCAATTTTATGAATTTAGACTCTACAGTAGTGTAGAATCAGATCTTACATACATATATAGGGATGAACATAATACAGTAATTTTGGTTCAATAGAGAACTGAGATTAGGTATGATATGAGATATGATTTGGTAATGATATTTGAAAATAGACATATAAGAATATATGTACATAATTATTGTGTGAACCTATGGTGTGATGAGGGCAAAGAAAGCCATGGTGTGTACATGACTAATTAGCGACGAACAAATGGAATGGATTGAACCTTGTGATGGTCATGATAGGGATGCATTAGACATAATCTTGATTTCATAACATGGTATTTTCGAACTCATGACTAAATGCATTGACTTTAGGCTTGCATAAATTGAGACTTAATTATTTGATAGTGTGCATTGATTTATGTGCATATGTTGGAACCTTGAACTCTTCTGACTTAAGTATTTAAAGAAACGCATAGATTTTTTTGAAATGCTTGCATTAAAATATTGAATTATTAAACCATTAGAATTTTGAAATGATACTTACATGTGCGCATAATGTGATTTTGAACAAAGAGCATGACATAGCTCACGATATTAGAATTATTGAATTTCAGTGCATCCGAACTATTCGAATATCGAATTTTCAGAACATTTAGAACTTTAGTTTTAAGATTATGGCGTATCTTGATAATGTCAATAAAGCACTATTTCAGAACTCACCTGATTGAATCAATGATCAACAAGCATTTTAGGCTTGTTTGATAATAATTGCGGACAAGTCCCGGTTTCATCTGATCAATGGAACTGGGGTTTGGGGTCTATGGCCATAGATAGTGCTCGTATGGGACGTTTAGCCCGCTGATAGCTACAGTGGGATTTATAAGTCTTTATTGATAGTTTGAACTGTTCGAGCCATGTCTCACTTTAGAACATTTGACTTGTGCTTTGAGCTATGCCAAAGCAATTTTTGAACTCTAGACAATAGTCAGAGTGTTGCCTTAGAACTTTTGAATCACTGTTTTAGAACTTTGAAACCTTGTTCAAAGTATTGATTTAGAACTTCGAACTTGGGATTTTGAAATTTAAGCCAAAGAGCATATATGTTTTCTACTCAGTTGAGCATTGTTTCGGACCATTAGAATGTATAGTTTGAAACTCTTTCAGAGCATCGTTTTAGAAACTTCGAACTTCGATTTTTCGAAGGAGCATTTGAATTTAACTTTAAAGCTTAAACTCTAAACGGGTTTTATAGCATACATGCCATTCTTGAGACTGTACATACTTTGAAATGGCACATGTGATATGAATTTTGGCAGTACATGCTTTTTAGACACGATTTTGTATGACGCATGACAAGATCTGAGACCATACACTCTGGCATATGATTTGATACTGTAAGCTATATGATAGAACTTGCATCAGAGCGTTGAGTTTATTAGGTGTATGATGTGTTTGATTAATATTGAGTTAAGTAAATGATAATATTGACTGAGATTTCGTTATATTTGATTTGGTATTGAGCTGAGTGAATCAACGATATAGTTTAATATTACACTGTATCATATTGATATCAATTAAGTGATTGATGGTATGGATTGATATGGATAATTGATAATAATAGTGGGCTAAAGCTCTTTTTAATCGATGTCGGAAACATGATAATGAGGTATTTCGATGTATCTATACTTTCTTTCCCCAAAACATCGGCACACCTAGAATCCTTAGGACATGATCTATAACAGTTATAAAAACAAACAATGATGGTATGATATGATATGTATAAGAAATAAGGATTGAAATATAAGCTTGCAGATAACATGCATCGCATTTAGGACAGTATAATTCTACTTTTACATTTATATTAATATCTTACTGAGCCGTGGTTTTGCTTACCCCTTTTTAACATCATCGCAGATCATATGAGCTAGACACCATGCTTAGAGTTTTGGTGCGAGGCCTCGGGGACGATATTTATTAACGATACTAGTCTAAGTCCTCTGATATCTGTTTTGTTTATCTTGAGGTATAAAAGTGGTCATTTTGTTTATCATGTATGACATTTAAAATGCACAGTACATGCTTATGGTATTATTTTGGGATGCAACTTAGGATCACTTTAGATTATTATAGACTAATATGATTATCGAGTGCGATCCGAGAAATGGTTAATCTCCGACAATTATGAGCTTGTGAAATGCTAATATATTTAATTATATATTTTGGGAAGTATGTACTATATGGTGCTATAGATTGTGGATTATGGAAATTGAAATATGTTGCTAGGAATAGTTATTATTTGGCAGGTTATTAAGCTGGAGAAAATCGATTTTATATAAGGGGGAGTTTTCGATCTTTTTCTTTTACCAGTTTAATATTAAATTAAAGTATTAAGTGAGTTGAGTTGTCTTAAGAGATAGTAAATTAAATAGTGAATGTAAAGTTAAATTGAATTGAGAAATGCAAAATTAGTTTGGAAGCGACACGACACCACATACAAACCTTAAAGTAAAATTTTAGTTCAGAAAATTGGTGAATTGTAACAAAGTGAAAGTGATAAGTACGCGTCACGGTCTTCGAGTTGTGACAAGGTGCCTATCCAATTCATACCAAAAATGAAACCAATGTCATAAATGTGCAACAATATCGAATCTACTATTAGGTTTCTATCTCTGACCTTCACTTTATACTAACGATAAGCACACTCTTTCATTTAAGATTTTCTTGAAAGGAGTGTTAATAAACAATAGATAATATAGAGGTTTTTGATTCCATATGCAACCTAATAACAAGTGCAGTTGATGAAGGTGATGGAGTCAAAAGTGGATTCGGCTGTTTCTAAGACAGTCTCCTAAGCTTACTTTTACGCCCAGTCTCCTTTTTTTTTAAATCAGACTAGGAACTTATACTAAGAACAGATCAATCGTAGTATAAGTAGATAAAGGTAAGTTACAAGTAGACATTACACAGTACATGGGATCCAACACTAATAACGGTCTCTTTGACACTGACACGTACTAGACAAACCTTGCCCTAATATCATTTAATTTGTCATGACCTAAAGGTCATGATGTACACTTAACACAAACACTTATTCCATTTACCCAAATTTACGAACCAAATTTTTCTTTTCACTTAAGGTTTGTATTTGGTGCTAGTGTCATCGCTAAAACAAGTTCTACCTTTCTCAATTTCGATTTAACTTATTGTTGTCATTTAAATGGATAACTCCTAAGACAAATCAACTTACTTCTTCAATATTTTAATACAATATTTAACTTAGCCAAAAGAAAAAGATCGAAAACCTCCCCTTATATATAATCAATTTTCCACAGTTAATTAACCTGCAAAATATATACATATTTCCAACATCACGTCTCAACTCCCCAATCCATAGTTTAGATCATGATACACAACACATATTCCCAGAATTCGTTACAATCAACGTATCCATATTCCACAAGTTTCACATTTAATATACAATATTAATATCTCCAATCGTACTCAATAATCATACTAGTAATATAATAATCTAGAGCAATTTCTAAGTTACATCCCAAACAATTTCCAACGTCATGTATTGTGCATTCCATAATGTTTATAAATGAAGACCAACATGATGCAGAAAATGTCATATACCTCAAAAGTATTAAAAGTAGCGCTCGAAAGACTTAAACAAGTACCAATACTAGGTACAGTCCTCGAGGGCCCACACAGAACTCCAAGCGCAAACTGTAGCTCGTATGATCTACGGTGATGTTAGAAAGGGGTGAGCAAACCACGGCTCAGTAAGTAGTTTAAGTAAATGCATGTTAGACTCATGTCGATTTACATGCAAGAGTATAAAAAGTAAGGTTGAAGTGACGTGTATGCATGGTATTCAATCACTATCTTAAATCAAAACACTTTTGTCACACACTTCAATTCAAAACACTCTTATTATGCACTTTATTTAAATCAAACTTACTATGCATTCCGATCAAATCAATTCACTATGCATTTCGGTTAAATTCAAAACACCATGCACTTCAATAAATCAATCATTATATAAATCACTATGCACTTCGATAAAACGATCAAGATATACTTCGATAAAGCCAAAACATTATGCACTTTGATAAATCAATTACTTTCCATTTGTTTTAAATTAATGACTATGCACTCTGAGAAATCAATTACTATGCATTCATTTAAAATCAATAACTATGCATTTTATTAAATCAAATAGTTCACAAAATGATAATCAATAAACATTAGGCGTATATCCTTGATTCACTGCAAATGATTTCAAAAACGATCACTTATCACTTTAGGCGTAAGCCTTAAATCAGTTAAAATGATTTCAAATCGATCACTTTTTGCTTTAGGCGTAAGCCTCAACTCACTAAAATCAATATCAAATCGATCATTTGTCACTTTTAGGCATAAGCCTTAAATCTCTTAAAACGATTTCAAATCGATCACTTTTTACTTTAGACGTAAGCCACAATTCACTGAAATCGATATCAATAATAAAACAATGGTATGTAGAGTTTAGGCAATAATCCTTAATCACCGATACGATAACAATAACAATGTCCATCCTAGCTAGTGATGGAATGGTGTCGCAAGCAACACGAAATCTATGGCCATAGAGTGATACTCCAGTCTCGCTGAACGGTCGAGTGCTGAAACTTGTCTGCTGGATTTCCAAACAAGCCTAATAATTTACCTAGAGTACTAGGCTCGATAGGTACAATACAATAGTCTAGAGCACAAAGCTCGATAGACGGGTAATAGGGCCTAGAGCTAAGCTCGATAGGCTGAAAATGACCCAAAGGTCGTAGAATATGCCTGCACTCAAAAACAGTTTGAAATTAATTTCCTCATGTAGCACTTGGCTTCCACAGATTTCAAATCACTTATTAAATCAGTTTTGAGTTTGAAATATAAAGAACTTTCGATTTATTTCAAATGTCAGTTCAAACCAAGATTTTGTAAATTTAAAATATGATGCAAGTTATTAAAACATAAATTTTAAGTAATTAAACTCAAAGCATGCTATACATAAATGCATATATGCATCAGTTCATTTCACTTAACATGCACGTTTGGCTGGCCACAACACGCAAAGCAGAAAATAAGTTTCAATCCAGCCTAAGCATAAACAAATTTATAAAGTTTAATCATTCCTACGAAATGGTGCTAACAAACTTTACTTAACCCACTTACCTAGAGATTTTAGCAATATCTTATTCGAGCCTCTGAATTCGCACTTTACCTTTCACTCCAGTCAAAGTTGTTAGCTTTAAATTGCAATATATATTTTGAAATGACAAAAACTTAAGTAAGCTTTAATGTTTTAATTCATATTGTAAATTTGCCTTATCACACATGATTTTCTCAATCCATTTTTAAGTGTTCATATCAAACATTAAGACCATGATTTAATGATATATTCTTATGGGTCTTAATACTTTATAAAATGGTTTTCAATATTAAGTAATTTTCTCAAGAATTATTGAACATAAGTTTAGAAAATTACTTATAAGTTTTTGACAATATTTTCATTTGATAAAGTCAAGAAAAACTCCCTTAAAGCTTATAAATGTTGTGGGTTGAATTAAAATCAAAAGCCATATCATTTCTAACCCAAAAGTTCAGGAAAAATGCCCTCTGGAAGAAAAAGATCGATCCCCTAAGGAAAGGGATCGATCTCTTTTTGGCAGAATGCCCTAAAAGCTTAAAATGAAGAAAAGGATCGATCCCTTTGGTAAAAGGAAAGGGATCGATCTCTTTTTGGCAGAATGCCCTAAAAGCTTAAAATGAAGAAAAGGATCGATCCCTTTGGTAAAAGGATCGATCCCTTTAAGTCAGAAAGTCCCCAACGGCTAGTTTCTGTGCGATACAACGACTAGTTTCTGTGAGATACAACGGCTAGTTTCTATTTTGGCTCCAACCAACGTCCACAAACCATCCAAGGGACTATAAATAGAGGCTTAGAAGCTAAAGGAAGGAAGAGGAACAACCAAGCAACATCTTTCATCATCTTATTCATCTTCCTCAAGCCTCAACAACAAATCAAGAACTGCAAAGTCTTCATCTTCCATCATTCACATATCTCTTGTATTGTTTAGCATAAATCTTGTATAGGCTTTTACTTGTGCCTAATTTCTGTAATCATTTGCCTACTTAGAGGCCTTCTTTGATTGGACCATTTGTAAACCAATCCATTCCTTGTAAAAAGGGAGGTTTCTCTTTAGCCTAAGAAAAAGAGGGAGGTTTCTCTTTAGCCTAAGAAAAAGATGGAGGTTTCTCTTGAGCCTTGAAAAAGAGAGAGGTTTCTCTTTAGCCTAGAAAAAGAGAGGTTTCTCTTTAGCCTGCAAAAAGAGGGAGTGTAATACAAATTCAACTATAGTGAATTTAGGGAAAATCCTTGTGTCACATCCCGTGACCACATTTTTCACGTATTTCTATGCAACTTATCCGGTTGGGCTGTCTGTGATACTTCACTTTTCATATTCATTTAACTATTAAATATAAAATTAATAATATCAATTACATCGCCTATCTTAATTCTCAAGAAAGTAGTACTGAAAGTAAGTCTAAATATAGAAAATAAATGATCATACCTCATATTATAAATCAAGCTGTCGCAGTGTCTCCAAATGCGCAGCTCGAAATCCTTAGATGTTAGATCTCTTTGTCCTCGAAAATCTGAAATGTTAATATTAAGGGGTGAGCAAACCACGGCTCAGTAAGAGAGTTATATGCAACACTTGATATTCAGTTACCTATATGCTGAAAATAAGTTTTTCCACTTTCTTTAAATCTTCCTAGAGGCTCTAGGATCATATGTAGGAAGGATACTACAGTCGGCTAGGGATCCGGATGGAGTAAGGCAGGTATTTTGAAATACCTGTCTTGTCCCGGAACCTAGAAGCAATTGTAGAGAGTACTGTATAAATTATTCTCAAAACGATTTAATATTCGTTTTCTGTAGAGTAAACCATTTATTTCTCTTTACTTCAGTATGTTTTAAAACACGTGACAATTCAGTAGCAAAACAGTGGTTTACTTCTGTTCTCTTCAGTACAGTTAAAAAAACACGTGACAGTATAGTGGTTTGTAAATATCCAAATCATTGGATAAATCACTCTGTAATTATTTCTATTTTAGAAATAATTTTAATGTTATTCTTTTTGAATAACCATTAATTTCTCTTTAGTTCAATAACCGTATCTTACAGTTCAGTAAAACAGTATATTTAGTAAAACAGTATCTTGATACAGTTTAGTAGAAAAAAACAGTAAACAGTAGCTACCAATTCAGTAAACAGTATACGGCAGCTTTTAGATCAGTATCATGGAGACCAGGCAACACCCTAAATATATCATGCTATAACAATATCATCCCTAATAGGGGAAACACATGAGATCTATGGCCATAGTCTATGGGGTCCTTAGTGTGCACTGATCAGGTGTCCACTGGGACACTGATAATAGGATCAGTATCTATCAGCACTAACACGTGACACGTGAGCATGATATGGGGCCTAACAGTCTCAAAACAGTAAACACGTAATAGAAACCCCATTTATGAAATCAATTTCATTGAATATAAATTCAATCACTCCATAAATATTCATAAGGAAATATTTTCATCTTATGAATAACAATTTATAAAATATTCATACTGAGGTAATCATTCTCGAAAATGTTCTAAATATTATAGAACAGTATAAATCACATTTTTCATACGGTGAAAACAGTTTATAAAATAATCACTGTAAAATATAAAGAGTCATAACTGTCCTTTTTCACCGTAAAACATATACGCACGCTTTTCCATGCTTTCTATCGAAAACATGATTTTCAAAGTTATCGGGATTCAAATCAATTATTTTTATGATTTATGGAAAATTAAAATATTTATTTTCTAAATCAACACTCCCGTCCCGTGTTTTCTCTGTAAACACATGCGGAGACCTTTTTGTCTCAAAACACTGTTTTTCACCTTTAATTACCTTTATGGAATTTTCTATAAACACTTATTTTCACAATTGAACCCATAAAGGTTATTTATAAAATCAAGTGAATATTTGAAGAAATATTAGTAAAATATTCACTTTGATCATTTTCATTTTTCACCTCGTTTCACGTGAAATATCACCTATCGAGATAAATTTAGATGATTTCCTTTTTTCACCATTTTCAAAAACATGAATATTTTAAAATTAATTATAATTATATTCATATTTTATGAAAACTAATCGATTTCTCGATTTTCGTGGTTGGAAATCGTTCCTCGTGATATAAAATCATTTATTATGATTTTCGGTAATTTTCTAAGATTTTTCGGCAGTATAACGGCTGCCGATTGGCTAGCCTCCTGCACAGAAAATACAGTTTATATTTTCAACCGGCAAATCACCACAACTTTCCAACCAATCATTGTCAACAACATTTATAAAATTAAATGCATATTTAAAACATGCATACTGAATATCCTTACAAGCTACAAATGCCTCCCTTACCTGTCTCGGGTCGGCGACTACCGCTCGAAGGTCGCGCCCGTGTTCACCTCGCCCAATTCCATCGGCTCGATAATCAAGGAAATTTTCTGGAAATTAAAATTCTAAAAATTAGAATTTTTCCATAATTTATTTAAATTAATTATTCGAAATTAATTTCCGAAATCCTTACCGAGTGCCAGGGATTTTTCGGATTTTCGAATTCCTGGGAATTTTTCAAATTCTCGAAATTCCTTTTCTTTTCCACTTTCTTCTTTTTTCTCTTTTCTTTCTTTTTCTCTTTTCTTTTCTTTTCTTTTTCTTTTTGCTTTTGCTTTTTCTTTTTTTTTCTTTTCTTTCTTTTCTGGTTCAGACCGGTTCCAGACCAGTCAGCCTCCTCCATGGCCGATTCTTCTCCAGCGACCGGTTCTCCAACGGTTTAGCCTTCCCTCAGCTGGCCGGCGTCAAGGCGAAGCTGTCGGTGGACTCCGTTCGGCCTGGATCGGCAGCACGATGGCGGATCTACTCGGTTTTTACCTCGGTTTCTCTCCTCCTCCGTCGGCCTTCCTCCGCCGTTGTTGGCCTCACCGGTGGCTCTTTTCTCCTTCCCCTCACCTCCGTCGAGGTCAAGGTGGCTGTGGCGGTGCCAAGACCGGCCGGCACCGCCGTTTTCTTCTTCTCCTTCCTTCTCGGCTTCCGTCGATTTCTCCTTCGATTTTTCCTTCCTCTTTTCTCCTTTCCTGCCGTCGGCCACCTCTTTCCTCCCTCTGGCCGGTGGCGTTTCTTCCTTCTTCCTTCTCCCTCGCCGGCGGTGGCAGCTTCGCCTCCGTCGGCCCTTCTGGAAGGATCGGGTTCCTCCCGATCTTTCCTTTCTCTTCTTTTTTTTATCTGTTTTCTTTCCTCTTTTGTTTATTTCCCTATTTAGTATATATAATATATATTATATATTATACTTATATAATATATATATATATATATATATATATATATATATATCACATAATATAATACATATATATATATATTCCATACTATACTATATATGTTATACATATAATAGTATTTATTTATATATTATATTTCAATATATATATATATATATATATTTATATTATATATAAAAACATATATATAATTTATATTATAAAATATATATCTAATATATATATGTGTATTTACATACTTAAAATTAAATACCTTTACACACACACATATATATATATATTAAAATACAATACATATTGTATTTACAATATATATATATATATATTTTCAAACTTTAATGTAAATTGATATTTACATTTCTCAATTACATGCATATATATTTGTATATACATAAGAGATTATACTGAAATACATATGTATTATTTAAATTCACCAAATAGTATATATATATGCACATGTATACCAATGTATATTATATATATACCATACAGTATTTTAAATACATATGTATTTGTATAAAAATACATTTATATAATATATAATTATATAAACATATTTCCTATTTTCTTATTTTCTTATTTAATTTGGATTTCCATTTATCCAAATTAAATTTTCCTCTTCTTTATTTTCATAATTCCAACCTTATTTTTTTTTCGATTTAATTTTCCTTCACTCGGATTTCCACCATCCGTTCCTTTTTCAATTCTAGGGATTTTTTTTCACCAATATCCCATTCTCACAATTTTATTTATTTATTCCCACTAATTTATTTTCTCCACTATTCATTTCCAATATTTATAATTTCCAATATGTGAAAAATTTACGGTTATCACATCCTCCCCACCTATCCTCCCCACCTTAAGAAATTCGGTCCTCCGAATTTAACTTAAGTCCAAAGGTGGTACATTTCGTATACTTACGACTTCGGACCTCTAGGTCATCCTCCAAGTAATACTGCCAGTACACTTTCAACATTAAGAGTACTTTTAGACCACTACATGAAGTCTTTTATCATTTAGTATATATTTATACTCCTATAAATTCATTTATCAATTCGGGAGTTGTTCATTTCCACTCTTTTCACATAAGAGTCCATTCACACTCTTTTAACATAAGAGTCTATACACAATATTTTTCTTATCACAGCTGATCTATGCTGTTCATCATCCATTTTTATCGCTTAGTGCCAAGTCGATATGGTTCGGTGCAATCATGTACACATGTCAATCAGTTGTATGTAATTGTCCCAGTAGCTTTCACATCTCGTGCACTCGCTCTCTCAATGTATCTTTAAGCGTTTCAACATTACGCTAAGATATGTACATCACTACGAAGCGATTCTATCAATACACTTGGGATCTCGAGCCTTTTGCTATTTCTCATTAAGCATATGGCATCTCAGAGACTCCCATCACATGTAATGCTCGTTGGAATTGTACATATACGTTTCCACTATCTCACACTCATACTTCGACTAAGGCACTAGAGAATCTAAGAGTCTAATAATGGAAAGTGATTCTAATTAGATCTTCAATCTTTAATCATTTCCATATCATCATTTCTCTTTTGGACTATTTATTGTCCACACTATTCATTTTCTCTTTTATTTCATCAAGGCTGTATCTCACTTGCAGACTTTACTAATCATCACTTTCATCACCACTTTATCTATACAATTCCACCATTTTTATCATTTCGAGGTGATTATATGTATAACCATTTCCATTTATATACTGGCAGTAAAATAATATATATCATTCATCTTACTCCTTTGAGTACCACTATTCTCACTTATCAAATCTGGCTTGTTTTTACATTTAGCCACAGTTATGTGATAACTAACATGAAATTACTTTCAGTCTTAATTTCGAGAACTATTTCATATTGGTGTTCCCTTCTCATCATTCTACATACTTTCTTATTTTATTTTTGTATTTTTGCTTTCATCAATTTCAGTCGATTTTCTCAAGTGGTATGGTATTCTACAGTATAATCTCTTTACATTTTGCATACCATCTTTTCTTTCCACTTATCCATTTACTGACTTTAATTTCTTTAATTATATCCCATCTATAGAGCAGCTAGTCCCATCACTCTTCTATAGATTGGCAGTAGTATCTAGCTAGACTCCTTACTTTCGTATCTCAATCATTATCTTTCTATCATAGATAGATTCACTGTCATTCTGTCATTTCGAGATCATACATTCCATAAAGAGACACTGTCTAGCCAAATCTCTTATTTGCCAATCTTAACACAAGTCCACAGTCTTTGAGAGTTTGAAGGGTCATACCACAAAGCTGCTCATGTTTCATTTGTATCTTTAACTATTTCGATATCTCATCACTTTATTTTTTATATGGATACCTCATTTCTTAAGCTTATATACCTAACAAGGCACTTTATTAACCTTGTAACCTCAATAGGAACTCGTAAAAATTCACTCCGAGTTCTAATCATCATCTTATGGACATCAATCTCCAATCTTTTATTTAATGATGCTTTATACCGAGGCTAGTCTTATGAACTCCTCATATATTTTTGATTAGATCAATGAAGTGTCCTTTTGCATGTAGATGATCACTTGTTCTTCACAAGAGCTTTATTAAATAATAGGAATTTACTATATCCTTTAATTCATCTACATATCAAGGTCATCTGTGCGTCTTTCATTTGCACTTATACAGATACTTCATTAACCTCAAATCACACTATTTGTATTTCCATCAATTACACTTATACACATGAATTTCATTACTCACACATTTTTTCAAAGTCGTTGTAAAGCTTTCGGATTCTTTTTATGTTTTCTGATATAAGCTTGGACTTAAATTTCATAACATCAACCGAGTCAATGTTAGCTCGATTTCTCTAATCTATATAACCCTGAAAAATTTATCGGGAATCACATCCGATACTTTCTTTAGTCACACATCTCTTATTATTTCGGACATTTCATCTCATGTCCTATCATTTTCACTATATATCCTCAAGGTAAAAACATTTAATATTCAAATCATTTTGAAATATTATCCACCTTGATTTTATTATTTGTACTATTCACTTTCTCAGTCATTTTCTGTATTCATTTCACTTTTCATAATATCTAATGATCCCTAATAATTCAATACACTCTGAATTCCAGCCCTTACAGTCTATAACCGAGCCAATCATCTTATGATATTCCACTATACACTCATTGGATCGCACCGTGTAAGGCCTCGGCCGGTCTGTCGTCCGCCTGTACATATCTATACCGTCCTCTTTTGGTGAGCACACTAGGCCCCTCAAGGATCTATTGTGAGGCCCAGTCCGTTCACTAGGTCACTCACCATTCGTGTCCATAATCTACGTGTAAGTGGAATCAGTAATAGGGATTGTTATATTCATATCATCTCCTCTATGCCATTAATAACTCCATTACTATCAATGGATTCCAATTCAACTCGGTTTTATCACTGTTTCGAACATCGCCCAACATAGGGGCATTTTCGTCATTTCGACATTTAGTTTTTTTTTTCGGTATACCTTTAAAGCAAAGACCTTATTCTCTCTGTGCTGATAGTATCTTTTCTCATACTAATATCAGCAATTTGAGATCTCATTCGATTTCGATAGAGTAATCCACTAAAATCCATAATTGGATTATTTTGCTTGTAATGCAGCTTTATATCATCAATTTCTCTGTCAAATCAATCAATTTCAACCTCTGTTGGTTTATTTTAACTCCCTGTAAAATTTTGGAGGCAGGGGTATTTTGGTCATTTTTAGCCAAAAATTTTCTCTCTCTTTAAATTACCCTTAATCAGTGATCTTAATGTCTATTTAATGATGATACTTCATTCCCCTCCTTTATACCATCATTTTCGGGTCTCAGTTCGATCCGGACCGAAAAGTACTGGTGGGGCCCTCACCGAGTCTTTTCGGTTCCTTACCGAACAGGCCTTCATTTAGATTATAGGATCACCAACATTCTAGTAATTTCTGAGCCTATTATTTCTTTAACATTCTCAATTTATACTTTCTCACTCCCTTTAAATCATTATACTCAGTTTGCAATCATTTATTTTCTCTATGTATTTAGACGACGCAGTACTACCGAGGATGTTTAACACTTTTCCTTCCAAAAGTATTCACAGACATCAGGCCAACCATGCTCTGATACCATTAAATCTGTCACATCCCGTGACCACATTTTTCACGTATTTTTATGCAACTTATCCGGTTGGGCTGTCTGTGATACTTCACTTTTCATATTCATTTAACTATTAAATATAAAATTAATAATATCAATTACATCCTCTATCTTAATTCTCAAGAAAGTAGTACTGAAAGTAAGTCTAAATATGAAAAATAAATGATCATACCTCATATTATAAATCAAGCTGTCGCAGTGTCTCCAAATGTGCAGCTCGAAATCCTTAGATGTCAAATCTCTTTGTCCTCGAAAATCTGAAATGTTAATATTAAGGGGTGAGCAAACCACGGCTCAGTAAGAGAGTTATGTCACGCCCGATCTTTCTTAATATCTTATGGAAGCCTAAATTGCGGAATTAATTTTTTTTATATCTCTATTCATTTGTAGGTGAATATGTAGGCCAATCTCAATTTCATATAACTCCCTTGATATATCTAGGCATATCTACCAACATACATAATGCCAATTCAAAAAGTATATTGATCGTCATATTCCAATAATACATAATCTAGCTTACATCCTAGACTCATCACATAAGTATATATATGTACAATCAAAAGATTTCCAATACACTGTGCCATCAACCATCTATGTCTATACAATCTGCTGGGAACCATATACCTTAACTGTGCAGGGAAGATCACTCTTAAAAGCTTCCCAAGCCAAAATGAACAGTAGCGATATCGATCACTCTGAAAGGGAGGGGAAAAAAGAGGGGAGTGAGTCGCAACTCAGTAAGTAACAACAATAAGCAACTAAATAATACCAAGCATTCCTCAATTATGAAAGCTCATTCAAATCACTTTCAATTATATCAAATCAATTATGCTGCATCAAACTTAAAACACAGTATGGAAACTTAATAATAAATCATAGTCAAATATAGAGTTCCATCATTAGACTGGAAGTCTCAATATCAAACCATACATAAAGTATGCAGTGAAATCAATAAAACAAATCATAGTACCAAGAGAGTTCACCGAGTTTCAATCGATGCTACTTAGAGCGAACAAACCCACGGTAGCTAACCGTAGCAAACTCCCATAAAGGACGCTGCCTATGCATAGACCAATCAAACCCTAGCTCATTGCGCATATGAAACCGGGACCTGTCCAACATAATATACGGGACAAGCCAAACGTCTCCGAGGCTAATGCTCGAGAAACAGTGCTCTAAGTCAATCAAATGTGTCTACAAAGTTCTCAAGGTACAGTGGCCTGAGGTCTCAATACCTCGGGTCTAAAACAAATATCCGGTAGTCTTAAAACAAATTTCATTCTTCCCTAACCTTATAGCAATCTTTGGAGTTTATAAGGAAATAATTGAACAAACAAGGCTCACAAGGAATTTAAAAGCATTAACAAGGTTACAACACAAGGTATAAAATCATATTAAATCAGAATTTAATTTGAACCTTTAAAACATTTAAAATATTTTTTATGTATATAAATACGCGCAAATAGTATATTTCTTGCGAGCCCATCACCTTTTTACAAACCATTTCTAGTAAAGCAAACTCAACAGTTAAGGGAAGACATCTCATATGCAGCATTCATTTGGTTTCAATTGCCAAATTCTGAAAGTTTATAGCATTAAGCAAATTGGATGCAAGTAGTCGCTTAGGGTTACTTACAGTACTTCCTTAGCTTCTGAATCGATTCTCCCTCGCCTACTAGTCTTGCAGTGTTGATTGATTTCGGGTCAAACTTGGTCCATAGGACAACCCTCTACATAATACATAGTAGATAGAAATCAATCTCGATACCTCCATCAATCTCAATACTTCCAATCATAAGCTAACATTAAGCATTGTATAACTCAATAAAAAACAGTACTTGGCAAGGTTTCCAGAATTATTCAAATATTACTAGCACTAATTAATGTCTTTTTGTTTACTTGAACTACTTATAACCCACTTGGTCCATTTTTGCTCTTTAAGGTTTTGGACCTTATGGTATTGTGCTAGCTTTAAGTGTAAATTCCAGAACCTAACTGTCAAACTGTAATTTTTTATATTACTTCTAACTCAAATCCCTATTTAGACATATAAGGCTCATTTCCTAATTCATTTTGTGCTATTTCCCATCAATTTTTAGACTTTGGTCCAAATCTGTCACAGTAGGCAGGATAATTTCCTGACCTGTGTTCAGTAAAATGTATATTGCCAAATATAGGGATATGAGATCTGTATAAACCCAATACCATGTCAATCATGACTCATTTATCTTTCTGATCATGTAAGGTTTGCAGTCATATTCCATATGAGTCATTTTCCAAGAATTTTTGAAGTTTACAGTAAACTGTCTATAACTGGCAGTGAGCATCCTGCAATCATGTATACATGGCTTAAGCTACATCATTCCAAATCCAAAATTTCCAAAACTAGATGAAAGTTAATTCATTTCCCTATTTAGAAATGTAAAGTTCATAATTTAATTCTTCCTATATCAACACCAGAATTTTCCCAAAGTTTCAGTATGTCCAGTAAATTCCTGACACAGTATCACACTGACCAATCTGCACAAATCATCACATATCTTGTCACAGGAATATTCAAATGATGCAAACCTAGAACCATCATAATTCTAACTTAATTACCTTTCTAGGAATGTAAGGCTTGTAACCTAATTCAATTTAGGCCATTTGCTATGATTTTTCAAAATCAGGACCATGATTCACGTTTCTAGACAGAACACCCTGCACTCATTTGTGCATAATTTAAGCTACAGAAATCCAATTCAAGAAATTCCAAAACTGACTTTCTTGTAACTTAAAGGGCTATTTATCATAATTTTTCCAGAATTTTTCTCCACATAGAACAATTAAACTGATCATTTTAATTTCCACTCAGAACAGAACATAAATTTCCAGATTCAACATTAAGTCAGAATTTCAGTTAATCCTTTATCTAACAATAGCCATTCAATGTAGTTCATCACAATTTCATTTTTCATGCATAATAATCAAGTATAATAAGGTTAGAACCTTACCCCCTTATTTGAATGTAAAACCATAATCTGTTGAACAATCTTAGACCATTCCTCACAGCTTGCTTGCTGTTACACCTAGACACATCAATGCCCATCCAATAACCATATTACATTCTATTTTCATAGCTTAATTCCAGTAGAATACATTAACTCACTCAATTTCTTACCTCTGATATCTTGGCTGGAAGTCCCCCAAGTCAGTTTGCTTCAGTCTAGGGTTTCACTTCTTCACTTTCTCAATCATCCATTGTGGAACACTCTTCTCACTTCTTCTCTTCCTCTTCCAATGCCCAAATCTTGTTGAACCAAAGCTTCCTTTGCATCTATGGCTCACGATTTCCTTGGCCAGCTTATACCCAACCCACATTGTTCTCCTTCATCTCGTTACTACCTCCTTCACCATGGAAATCTCTACATCAGTTTGTGTGTTTGGGCGAAATGGATGAGGGTTAGAAGAGAAGTTCAATCTATGGCTGGAAATGAGGGAGGAGGAAGAGGGTTTTCTTAATGGTGGCTGTCGACAATTGCTGGAGAAGTTTTGCTCCTCTCTTGTCTCTGTTTGAAGGGTTAAAACAGAAAAGAAATGTGGTTCATTATTTTCCAGCCCTTGACTTTATTTGCCAGCCCTTTAGTCTTATGTTTCCAGCCCTTGATTTATTTGTTAGCCCTTTACCCTTGTTTCCAGCCCTTGATTTATTTGACAGCCCTTTACTCTTGTATTTCCAGCCCTCATTTCATTAGCTTCTAATAACCCAATTTAACTTTAATGGATTAGTAGATAAATAACTATTGTTTCAAGCAAATAATAATGTCTCCCATTTTTTCTATTGTCTTAATAATTCTAATTTCCATAACTTTATATATGTTTATATATATATATATATATTTATACACATATATTTAATTCTCTTATAATATATCTTAATCAATTTAATTTATTTCCTACTTCATATCTTAGTACCTACATACTCACATTTACATATCCATCGCTTCTTGACCAAGATGGCCCGAACATTCTCAACTTCCATAATCTGTCCAAATTCCAAAATAACCTCAAGTCAATCAAAATTACTCTAGTATACTTACGATAGATATCGAAATTAAGGGTTATTACAGTTATATGCAACACTTGATATTCAGCTACCTATATGCTGAAAATAAGTTTTTCCACTTTCTTTAAATCTTCCTAGAGGCTCTAGGCTCATATGTAGGAAGGATACTACAGTCGGCTAGGGATCCGGATGGAGTAAGGCAGGTATTTTGAAATACCTGTCTTGTCCCGGAACCTAGAAGGAACTGTAGAGAGTACTGTATAAATTGTTCTCAAAATGATTTAATATTCGTTTTCTGTAAAGTAAACCATTTATTTCCCTTCACTTCAATATGTTTTAAAACATGTGACAATTCAGTAGTAAAACAGTGGTTTACTTCTGTTCTCTTCAGTACAGTTAAAAAAACACGTGACAGTATAATGGTTTGTAAATATCCAAATCATTGGATAAATCACTCTGTAATTATTTCTATTTTAGAAATAATTTTTAATGTTATTCTTTTTGAATAACCATTAATTCCTCTTTAGTTCAATAACCGTATCTTACAGTTCAGTAAAATAGTATATTTAGTAAAACAATATCTTGATATGGTTCAGTAAAAAAAAAACAGTAAACAATAGCTACCAATTCAGTAAACAGTATACGGTAGCTTTCAGATCAGTATCATGGAGACCAGGCAACACCCTAAATATATCATGCTATGATAATATCATCCATAATAGGGAAAACACATGAGATCTATGGCCATAGTTTATGGGGTCCTCAGTGTGCACTGATCAGGTGTCCACTGGGACGCTGATAATAGGATCAGTATCTATCAGCACTAACACGTGACACGTGAGCATGATATGGGGCCTAACAGTCTCAAGACAGTAAACACGTGATAGAAACCCCATTTATGAAATCAATTTCATTGAATATATTTTCAATCACTCCATAAATATTCATAAGGAAAATATTTTCATCTTATGAATAACAATTTATAAAATATTCATACTGGGGTAATCATTCTAAAAAATGTTCTAAATATTATAGAACAGTATAAATCACATTTTTCATACGGTGAAAACAGTTTATAAAATAATCGTTGTAAAATATAAAAATTCATAACTGTCCTTTTTCACCGTAAAACATATACGCACGTTTTTACATGCTTTCTATCAAAAACATGATTTTCAAATTTATCGGGATTTAAATCAATTATTTTTATGATTTATGAAAAATTAAAATATTTATTTTCCAAATCAACACTCCCGTCCCGTGTTTTCTCTGTAAACACATGCAAAAACCTTTTTGTCTCAAAATACTGTTTTTCACCTTTAATTACCTTTATGGAATTTTCTATAAACACTTATTTTCACAATTGAACCCATAAATGTTATTTATAAAATCAAGTGAATATTTGAAGAAATATTAGTAAAATATTCACTTTGATCATTTTCATTTTTCACCTCGTTTCATGTGAAATATCACCTATCGGGATAAATTTAGGTGATTTCCTTTTTTCACCATTTTCAAAAACATGAATATTTTAAAATTAATTATAAGTATATTCATGTTTTATGAAAACTAATTGATTTCTCGATTTTCGTGGTTGGAAATCGTTCCTCGTGATATAAAATCATTTCTTATGATTTTTGGTTATTTTCTAAGATTTTTCGGTAGTATAACGGCTATCGATTGGCTGGCCTCCTGCACGAAAAATACAGTTTATATTTTCAACCGGTAAATCACCACAACTTTCTAACCAATCATTGTCAACAACATTTATAAAATTAAATGCATATTTAAAACATGCGTACTGAAATATCCTTACAGGCTACACATGCCTCCCTTACCTGTCTCGGGTCGGCGACTGCCTCTCGAAGGTCGCGCCCGTGTTCACCTCGTCGGATTCCATCTGCTCGATAATCGAGGAAATTTTTTGGAAATTAAAATTCTAAAAATTAGAATTTTTTTCATAATTTATTCAAATTAATTATTCGGAATCAATTTCCGAAATCCTTACCGAGTGCCCCAGATTTTTCAGATTTTCGAATTCCCGGGAATTTTTCGAATTCCCGGGAATTTTTCGAATTCCCGGGAATTTTTCGAATTCCCGGGAATTTTTCGAATTCCCGGAATTCCTTTTCTTTTCCTCTTTCTTCTTTTTCCTCTTTTCTTTCTTTTTCTCTTTTCTTTTCTTTTTCTTTTTCCTTTTTCTTTTTCTTTTTTTTTCTTTTCTTTCTTTTCTGGTTCAGACCGGTTCCAGACCGGTCAGCCTCCTCCATGGCCGGTTCTTCTCCGGCGGTTCAGCCTTCCCTCAGCTGGCCGACGTCAAGGCGAAGCTGCCGATAGCCTCTGTTCGGCCTAGATCAGCGCACAGTAGCGGATCTGCTCGGCTTTTGTCTCGGTTTCTCTCCTCCTCCGTCGGCCTTCCTCTGCTGTCGTTGGCCTCACTGGTGGCTCTTTTCTCCTTCCCCTCACCTCCGTCGAGGTCAAGGTGGTTGTGGCGGTGCCAAGACCGGTCGGCACCGCCGTTTTCTTCTTCTCCTTCCTTCCCGGCTTCTGTCGGTTTCTCCTTCAATTTTTCTTTCCTCTTTTCTCCTTTCCCGCTGCCGGCCATCTCTTTCCTCCCTCTGGCTGGTGGCGTTTCTTCCTTCTTCCTTCTCCCTCGCCGGCGGTGGCAGCTTCGCCGCCGTCGGCACCTTTGGGAGGATCGGGTTCCTCCCGATCTTTCCTTTCTCTTCTTTTTTTTTATATCTGTTTTCTTTCCTCTTTTGTTTATTTCCCTATTTAGTATATGTAATATATATTATATATTATACTTATATAATATATATATATATATATATATATATATCACATAATAATATATATATATATTCCATACTATACTATATATGTTACACATATAATAGTATTTATTTATATATTATATCGCAATATATATATATAAATATATATATTTATATTATATATAAAGACATATATATATATATATATATACATTTTATATTATAAAATATATATCTAATATATATGTGTATTTACATACTTAAAATTAAATACCTTTATACATATATATTTATATATATATATATATATTAAAATCTAATACATATTGTATTTACAATATATATATTTTCAAACTTTAATGTAAATCGATATTTACATTTCTCAATTACATGTATATATATTTGTATATATATAAGAGATTATACTGAAATACATATGTATTATTTAAATTCGCCAAATAGTATATATATATATATATACACATGTATACCAATGTATATTAGATATATACCATACAGTATTTTAAATACATATGTATTTGTATAAAAATACATTTATATAATATATAATTATATAAACATATTTCCTATTTTCTTATTTTCTTATTTAATTTAGATTTCCATTTATCCAAATTAAATTTTCCTCTCTTCTTTATTTTCATAATTCCAACCTTATTATTTTTTTTTTCGATTTAATTTTCCTTCACTCAGATTTGCACCATCTGTTCCTTTCTCAATTCTCGGGATTTTTTTTCACCAATATCTCATTCTCACAATTTTATTTATTTATTCCCACTAATTTATTTTCTCCACTATTCATTTCCAATATTTATAATTTCCAATAAGTGAAAAATTTACGGTTATCACACTTTGGGAGCGTCTCAAGGTAGAGGACGTAGGCAAGGTTGCCGAACCTCTATAAATCGCTTGCGTACATTTCTCTATCCTTACTCTCTTTACTTATTTGCAATTATATTTGTGTTTATTGTATTGAATTCATATTGTATAATTGCCTAGCTTAGAGAACTTAGAAAACACTCAAATAGGCTAGAGAATTTAGAAGAATCGAAAAACGGGCATAATGTTAGCTAAGAACCAATTCACCCCCTCTTGGTATAGCCTATAGAGCCAACAATTAGTATCAGAGCTTGGACTCGAGATTGATTTAGACTAACCTCTATCGAGCAAAACGATCTTAAATTGCTCACTTGAATGTAGGCACACCCCTACGAGAAGAGGGACACTCATTAGTTAGACCTCTACTCTTCAATGGTAAGAATTACTCCTATTGAAAAATTAGGATGATGTTATTTGTGCAATCCAATGACTATGAAGTGTGAAGAGTAATTTTTAATGGCCCTAGAATCCCAATAAAAAAAGTAAATGGAAAAGATGTCCCTAAGAGTAAAGATGAGTGGGATACCAATAACATGAGATTGGCACAATTGAATGCTAAGGCTATGCACACCCTCTTTTGTGCTTTAGGTCCCAATGAGTATAATAGAGTATCCTTTTGTGAGAATGCTAAACAAATATGGGATAAACTAGCCATCACACATGAAGGGACAAATCAAGTTAGAGAGACCAAAGTAGGAATGCTCACACATGATTATGAGCTATTTAGGATGAAAGAAAATGAGTCCATTAGCTAAATGTTCACTAGGTTTAATGATATAATTAATGGACTTAAGGCTCTAGGTAAGGCTTATTCCAATGTTGAAATGGTAAAGAAAATTTTGAATAGCTTGCCTAAGTCATGGGAGGCAAAGGTAACTGCAATAGAAGAGTCTAAGGATCCAAATACCTTGTCTCTAGATGAGCTTATGGGCTCCCTACTTACATATGAAATGAAAATGAAAAGAAATGAAGTACCTTCAAAGAAAGTAGGGGTAGCACTTAAGTCTTCCACTCATGAGGTCCTTGAAGATGATAGTGATGAGAGTGGAAATGAGGAAGAGAAGGAAATGGCAATGTTTGCCAAAAGATTTAATAGGTTCATGAGAATGAAAGAAAAAGAAAATAATAAGAGACATCAAAGAGGGGAGTCAAGTAGAAGAGAAAAGGACCCTTTAGTGTGTTATGAGTGTAATGAACCGGGTCATACTAAGTTAGATTGCCCTTTACTTAGGAAAGAAAAGGATAGGAAACCTAGGAAGAAAGCATTTGTGGCTGCACGGAGCGATAGTGATAGCTCCAATGAGGAAAACATAGATAATGAGGTAGCCTACTCATGTTTTATGGCTATTAGTGACGATGAGACTAGCTGTAGTTCTAGTGAAAATAATGATTTTACATTTGATGAGTTACAAAATGCTTTTAATGAATTGGCAAATGAATTTTAATGCATGAACTCGAAATATAAGAAAATCATTGCTAAGTTAAAAATAGAAAATGAAGCCTTGATAAGTACTAAGCTAGAATTTGAAAAGAAATTAGAAGAGACTAACTTATAGATAAATGAGTTAAATAAAAAGAATACAAATTTGCGTAACTCATTTACTAGGTTTTATATGGGTCAACAAAAGCTAGATCATATGTTAGAGACCCAAAGAGCTTTCTTTGATAAAGATGAGTTAGGCTATAATGCTAAACAAAAAGAAACCCATCTTAAGAATTTCCTAGTGAGCAAAAATACTATGCATGATTTATCTCTTACATGCTCATTATGCAATAGGATAGGCCATTCTTCACAAGCATGCACAAATAGAAAAACCACATTTAGAGGAAGAGTGGTTAGAAAAATGTGGGTGCCAAAGCATGTAATAAATAATGATGATTTGAGTTTGAAATGGATCCCAAAAGGATCAAAAATTGTTTGCACTAACTCTCATGGACCCAAGAAAATTTGGGTACCAAAGCATGCATAAATTTGTTTGTTGTAGGAGTGTTAGAGCATGGGAATACAATGGAACAATGGAGTTTAAATGCTCAACACATCCTCATGGAGTTTGCTTGTGCTAATGAGAAAAAGGGAGAGCTTGGAAATCCATCCTTAGCAAGGTGACAACAATTTCTCAAAGTATGGCTAATGGTGGATCCAACACATCAAGGCAAAGCACTCTCAAGCAAAGGAGTTTTGTAAGCTTAATTTCTTATTCCTTAAATTTTTTATTTGATTAGTTATGTCTTGATGAAAAAATTGGTTAATGATTAATGATGCATTGTGAATGAGCAAAAGGCATGATGAATGATTGTTGAGTGTTTGATGGACAATTCATGATGCATTGAATGAAAAGCATGATTTATGATTTTGAAATGATTATTGGATTTTTGCATTTTGAGCAAGTCTTCTATGTGTTGATAATATATTTACTTGCCTTAAATTGCCAAATATGTCATATATGCAAAATGCCATGTCATGTGCATTAATGAAGAACTTGTATGTTGGAAATCATGGCATAATGTTCATAAGTATGATGATTTAATGTTATATGTGCTTAAAATCTATGTGAACAAGTTTGTTTTGGCATATTTGTAGTTTCTAATGCTTTAGTTTTGTCAAAATATGCTTAACTCTCAAAATGACTTTCTTTGAGGCCAAAAATGCATTTTATTGTGTAAATTCTTCCAAAATTACAAAATCATTTGTAAAATGGTTTTTCATTCATACAAGTCCAAAATCATGTTTTACAAGTGTTTAAACCTTTACTTGGACTTAAAATACTCAAAAACAAAGTTTTGGCACCTCACAAGTTGGATTTTCTGTCAAAAATCTACAGAACCAGGATCAGGGATCGATCCCTCTACATACAGGATCGATCCCTTTGGAAAAACATGCAGGAAACTAGATTCTGGAGTTTAGGGATCGATCCCTTTGCTCATGGGATCGATCCCTCTAGGCAATTTATGCCCTTTTTCTGCATATTTAAGCCTTAGTTGAGAAGTTTTCTTAATTTTCTTAATATCTTCTTTCTTCTCAACTTAAAATTCATTGTTTTAACTTCTTTTTGATGATCTTTAAACTATGAAAATTCATTTTCATTGATATCATGCCTCAACTCCATCAATTTGTATCATTTCCAACAAATGGTATCACTTTCAACAGTCAATATCATTTTTCTTGAGTTCACAAGTGTAAAATCAGTTTTCTCATTAAAGATGCTCCTGAATTACATAAATCTTGAAATAATCTTGAAATATACTTTCAATGAATGCTTAAACATAATTTTGAGAAATATTTCAAGAATTTATGGATATATTTGAGAAATTGATGAACTAGTGCATAATGAATCTTCTTCATTCCTTTTTGTTCATCTTAGTCAAGCATGCTTATAAGATTATGTCTCTTAGCTTGACTTATCATTTCACACTAGGTTTCACGATAATTATACATCTAGTGGATTGATTTCAAATGTAAATTCAACAATTGGTAATGGTCATTGGCCTATAATTTGTGATGGTAAATGGATCCTAAATGTTCAAATGCATGAAACTTTATCATCCATGCACTTAAATTTTTCTTATGGCCAAATTATTAAAGAACTTGGGCTTTAATGAATCTTTCCTTGCTCATAATTGGTTAAGGACTTGAATTGGAAAATGAGCATAGGATTTTTGTACTTGAAACCATGGAAGAAAATGTGTTTGCTTGAATGCCTTTATTGTTTGAATCTTCCATATGGTATAACTTTGTGAATATGAATATGGATTAATACTTTATGATAGTATGCTAATGTTTAATTAATCCATATGCATATTTGATGGTGTGTGATTGTGTTCTTGCATTTTTAGAATGATTATTTTCTTGACATGAACACACTACACATAAATATTGGATTCATGCAAAATGACTAAGTCAACCATTAGTAATAATTGGTATTAAGATTGAAATAACAATTAGTATCATTGGTAACCATATTTTCAATAATTAGTAAGCCGAAACTAAATTGCCAATTGGTATGAGCTTTAAATTGACAATTCTTCTAATGCTCCTTATATTGAAATGACAAATAGAGAAGAATTCATATAAGACACTTTTGCATGAGACACTTTTGCATGAAACACTTTTGTGCTAGAATTTGTGATTAATTGATGTATGATTTAATTCTAAACACAATATTTCTTGAGAATGATTTATGAGCACATGCATATAATATGTTATATAATTTCAGCTCATAATCATGATGTATTACAATGCACCTTAGTTGGACTTTAGAAAGAACAATTGATATACTTAGGTGCTTAATAGCATTGAAATGAGCAAGTCATAGACCTTAGTAGATATTTATAAACAATTTGCTTCATTATTTACTAATTGGAAACTTCTTGCGAAATTATTTATAAACAATTGGTATAGGATCATAAGTCATATTCTTTGCATGGATATTTCATACTCTTTATGGATATTGACTTATTTATTTGCGCTATGAGTCCCATGTACTAACATGTTTCTTGTTGGATGGAGCATATTTATCTCTTCTCATATAGCCATGATTTTAGGGGAGCAAATTGTTTATTATTTTTCCTTCTTTTTACTATGACAAAAAAGGGGAGAGATAGATATTAAAAGGGAGAGATATTAAGGGGGAGAGATAATGGGGGATAAATAGTTTGAAAATTCATTTTCAAAACCCATGCTTATATTAAAGGGGAGCTTTATAAAATCCTGCTTTATTTGAGAAGGAGTATTTTATGAAAGAATTTTCAAAGCAAATTTACATTAAGTTTTGTCATATCAAAAAGGGGGAGATTGTTAGCTTTAAATTGCAATATATATTTTGAAATGACAAAAACTTAAGTAAGCTTTAATGTTTTAATTCATATTGTAAATTTGCCTTATCACACATGATTTTCTCAATCCATTTTTAAGTGTTCATATCACACATTAAGACCATGATTTAATGATATATTCTTATGGGTCTTAATACTTTATAAAATGGTTTTCAATATTAAGTAATTTTCTCAAGAATTATTGAACGTAAGTTTAGAAAATTACTTATAAGTTTTTGACAATATTTTCATTTGAGAAAGTCAAGAAAAACTCCCTTAAAGCTTATAAATGTTGTGGGTTGAATTAAAATCAAAAGCCATATCATTTCTAACCCAAAAGTGCAGGAAAAATGCCATCTGAAAGAAAAGGATTGATCCCCTAAGGAAAGGGATCGATCTCTTTTTGGCAGAATGCCCTGGAAGCTTAAAACGAAGAAAAGGATCGATCCTTTTGGTAAAAGGATCGATCCCTTTAAGTCAGAAAGTCCCCAACGGCTAGTTTCTGTTTTGGCTCCAACCAACGTCCACAAACCATCCAAGGGACTATAAATAGAGGCTTAGAAGCTAAAGGAAGGAAGAGGAACAACCAAGCAACATCTTTCATCATCTTATTCATCTTCCTCAAGCCTCAACAACAAATCAAGAGCTACAAAGTCTTCATCTTCCATCATTCACATATCTCTTGTATTGTTTAGCACAAATCTTGTATAAGCTTTTACTTGTGCCTAATTTCTGTAATCATTTGCCTACTTAGAGGCCTTCTTTGATTGCACCATTTGTAAACCAATCCATTCCTTGTAAAAGGGGAGGTTTCTCTTTAGCCTAAGAAAAAGAGGGAGGTTTCTTTTTAGCCTTGAAAAAGAGAGAGGTTTCTCTTGAGCCTAGAAAAAGAGAGAGGTTTCTCTTTAGCCTGCAAAAAGAGGGAGTGTAATACAAATTCAAGTATAGTGAATTTGGGAAAAATCCTTGAGAGCGTCTCAAGGTAGAGGACGTAGGCAAGGTTGCCGAACCTCTATAAATCGCTTGCATACATTTCTCTATCCTTACTCTCTTTACTTATTTGCAATTATATTTGTGTTTATTATATTGAATTCATATTGTATAATTGCTTAGCTTAGAGAACTTAGAAAACACTTAAATAGGCTAGAGAATTTAGAAGAATCGAAAAACGGGCATAAGGTTAGCTAAAAACCGATTCACCCCCCCTCTCGGTATAACCTATAGAGCCAACAAAAGTCACTACAATCATTCCAATATTGTCTCAATCATATACTCATATCATACTTTGTTCATACTATAAGACATGTATCTTAAACCACAATTAATCAAGTTCACTTCTACACTATGAACATCAACTCACTTTATCATACGGATGGCGTGTGTGTGTATATATATGTACTTATATATAAGCACACATTAAGTTTAAATCAAGATATATATATATATATATATATATATACACTCATTAATCTTGAACCAAGAGTTATGTCACTTACCCTTTACGAAATCCTTGCTAGCCATTGCACTTCCACTTGTGTTGTTGTCTCTCTCACCAACACCCTTAAATGCCAAGATTCCAATATTAAGTTAATAACTCTTCACCATTTCACATTCTCAAAATGCATATATATATATATATATATATATATATATTTATATACACACACATTACGTGAGTATATATATTTATATGCACATATACATTGAATACTTTAAGTATCCTAAGTACACGAAGAGGTCTTACCCTTTTTGCTACTGTTCAAGTTTCCACCAAGCCTAATTTCTCTCTTTTGGCTTCCACATTTTCTACTATTTTTAATTATAGCTCTAGCCTCTATGCTTTCATTGTTTTAGATGAGCATGAAGGCCCCAATACCTTTTTTTTTATTGAGAAAACTCACTCTCTCTATTAGCTTCACTGTGTTTCTCTCCTCACCATTTCTCTTTCTCGTGCACTGCTTTCTGGCCTTTCAAATGACTTTCACTCATAGCCTTAAAACCATGGTTTTTAGTTCTCCTCGTCAATCTAAGAAAAGCTAGCCAAGAGTCCTGTTCATGCCTCCATAACACCACCTTCATGCCCTTGTTTCACACGCACATCAACCCTTTATCACTGATTTAACTATAGCCTTTAAAACCAACAAGATTCAATCCTAAAACAACCAACTAAAATACCTTTAGGTTTCAGCAAATGCAGCAACCAAAACTAGCAAAATTCCAGCCTAAAGACAGCCAACAGAATAGCTCGCTCTCGCCAAGTTCAGCTTCCAAACCAGCTTGTTTTCGTCCTCTATTAAGTCCACGATCAAGGCTGTTTTTAACTTTACAAACAACCTCACGTCCCTTTTTACAGCCATATTCCAGCTGAGTTTCTTCCTTTTCTTGCTTTGTTTTTCAGACCATCAAGTCACTGAACAACCTAGCCTTCTCCTGCCTACTTTGCCTATTACCAACCTCCCACTTGCTTTAGTTTTAGCCTTCCTTAACAGCCAGAAAGATCAGCCCACACAACCCCCCTTTCCCTTTGTCAAAACCTTTCAACACAGAACCCAATAGTCATAAAAACCAACCCGTTGACTCGCCAAGAATTACCTTGTGTAGCCCATGTTTGTTCTTTCCTGTTCTCGGCAGCTTCGTTGCTCTCTTCTCATTTCAGTTTTGGTTTGCAGAGGATTGCTCTATAGTTCCTGCTTCCCACGTGAGCAGCATCAATTTCGCTCTAATTTCTTTCTCATACGTCTCCTTCACTACTCTCCACTGTTGCAGTTTGCTCCTTCTTCCCTCTGTTCCTTATTTCCTTTGCTACCGTTTCTTTCCTTTCTTGGTCTCAATCATTTCTCCTCTCTTGCAACAATTCTTTTTTTTTCTCTTCTGTAACTCAGCTAACTCGATCCCTCACTCCGTTGTCTCCTTCACATTTCTCCTCTTCTCTTTTTTTTTAATTTGATTTTGAGTTTTTTTTTTGGCAGAGGCAAGTTCTCTGCCTCTCTAAAGTCACTACAAAAATCTATACCTTTGCCGACACTTTGATACTGGCGTTTATAAAACGTGCCGCTATTTGTATTAGTGTAACGGCACAAAATCACGGGTCGGCAATGCTAAACCATTTAACGGCATATATTCAAGTTAAAATCTCTTATTTTTCTAATAAAACTCTCCCCAATTCAAAAGCTTTCCTAATTTCCTTTAACCCGAAAAAACCTAATCCCCTCAATTTCTCTCCATTGCTGAGCTCTGTCTCCTCTCTTCATCTCCATTGCTACTCATTCCCCATATATTTCCATCGTTCTCCACATTCTCACTCAGTCTTCATCGTCCTATAATTCATCGTTCTCTACATTCTCACTCAGTCTTCTTCATCCTATAATTCATCGTTCTTCATCGGTCTCCATCGTCGCTGTAGTTCTCCGACCTTGTTCATATTTTGGGCCTTCACCGACGCCTCTTCTCGTAAGCCATCGGTCGTCTGCTCCGATTGTCTGCTCCGATTGTCTCTGTTCTTCGGTCCTATACTTGAGGTAAGTCCCATTTTTCCATTGCTTGCTTAAAACATGAATGTCAGAGGAAGAACTAGTACAAATGGCAGAGGAAGAGAGTGAGGATGATGTTATTGAGTTGTAAATGTTTTCAACCGAGTTTATGTTGGTTTTATGTTGATGTGAAAGTGCAGCTATGCTTTCTGATATTTAGTAAGTTGAATGAGATTTCATGAGTTTGAATCCTTCTTTGACTGCATTAGATCTACAATTTTCCCGATTTTAGTTTATGTTTTCATGATGATTCTTCTGGTTTTATGTTAATTACTCATGATTTAGAGATGGAAAAAAGAATAAGAGGGAAAAAATTCCTTTTGAGAAGGAAAATGTGGAAGTTCGTTTGCTTAATCTGTAGAATTTTAAATCTGATTGTGGGATTTACATGTTCTCTGTCGTGAAACATTAACTGGTTGGCTTCCATTTTGGGATAGCCATGATTATGAAATCTTATGCCTATTAACTAAATTGATTTGCTACACTTCTTGGCTTCAGTCATAACTGTTGGCTTCCAAAGAATTCAAATTACTTAAACATTCAACGTAATCAAGAGTAATTACCAGATTGTATTAGTTTGATGAGAAATGACACAACAATCAACTTCATAAGTCATTTGTAGTAAAGCATCTGTTGCCTCTGTTCCAAACTGTAATAATAGTCAAACAAAATGCTCAAGCATTTTGGAAAAGTGGCTTGGAAGAAATTTGTATAAAAGGATAGACACATCATGGACGCCGAGGCAAACAACCAGAATTTAATTAGATTTTTAATTAATGTACTTTTAAACTAAATGGAGTGCTGGATTGGTATGTCTAAAAATTCTCTCCTCGTGTCTTTGCACGTGTGCTGTTTAATGGTTCTTATGCTTTGATGCTCATGATTGTTGTTATTCAGGAAACCTTTAATAAGGTATTTATTACTTTATCATGCAAAGGAACTAAATGCCCATGGCTGTTGTTGAGCATGCAAGAATGTTCAATATAGGCTATTTTGAGTTTTCCTTTGGCTATTACTATCTCTGCTCCATAATAATTGTCTGTATTTCTGCACTAGAATGTCTTAAGAGAATTAATATAATTCCTATCTAAGAGTACTAATTATGATAATACATCCAGTTAAGCTCTTCTCTGTATAACCTTTTATCAGTCGAGAATAGAATGAGGACCTCTGTTTATGTAAGGGTAACAACTGGAATATTGTTTAACTATAAATAGTTTGGATTCATTTGACTTATTATAAAAATCTTTGAGCTTTTTCAAAGAGGAAAATAAACTGTTTTTGAATTATCTTTGACCTATTGGATTATCTTATTAATTTAAATTGTTTTTGAATATGAATGCGTTGCAGTTGTTGATTTGAAGATTGTCTTTCTGCCCCTGCTTGCATTTGAAATAGCTATTTTGGTAGACAATATCAGGTACTTCTTTTGCTTTCATAAAGTTAGTTGATAAACTAGAAGTGGGAACGATGTGATTTTGATTTGCAATTTGATAAAAAATATATAACGAATGATTTAAAAGGTAACGAATGATTTAAAAGTGGAAAGTTCATCAGCTTTATTTGTTGTTTTCTAGGTTGTGCTCTCCTTCATTGGTTGTTTTCTTTTGCCATCACTGCTACAACCATGGATAAGAGTTGGATTGGAAAGTCTAAGTTTAGTAGTGAATATGTGCAAGGGGTTAGCCAATTTTTAAGATTTGCATTTGAGAATGCATGTCGAGATGACATGATCTTATGTCCATGCATAAAATGTGTCAATTTGTGTTGGAAAGCATTAGAAGTTGTACAAGAGCATTTGATTTGCAATGGGTTTTTGTCTGGTTATACTCATTGGGTTTGTCATGGTGAGACTTCATTGTTTGCTTGTGAGTCTCATTTACCAGAAAGCTCTCAAGAACTTCGAGATCTTAATGTTGAAGAGAGTTTAGGAGTTGAATATGAGAATGAGATTGACTTATCTCAATTTTCTGGTGGAGGGAGTGATACTAGACAATCCCAAGAAAAGCTAAATGTTGAAGCAACTAAGTTTTATAAGTTGTTAGATGATTTAAATCAAGAATTGTACCCAGGATTCAAAAAAATGTCTAGATTGTCTGTCATCTTAGAATTGTTTCAAATAAAGGTTTCTGGTGGGATGAGTAATGAGTCATTCAATTTGCTCCTTTCACTAATGAAAAGGATACTTCCTGAGGGTGAAACTTTGCCTAATTCCTATCGTGAAACTAAGCACATGATTAAGGAATTGGGTTTTGGGTATGACAAGATTCATGCTTGTCCAAATGGTTGTATGTTGTACCTTGATGAGAGAGCAAATGAAGAGTCGTGTTACGTGTGCGGTGCTTCTAGGTGGGTGCAATGTGATAATGATGATTTGGAGGGTGGTTTTAGTGGTAAAAAGAAGAAACCCATGAAGGTGTTACGTCATTTTCCCTTGAAACCTAGACTTCAAAAATTGTTCATGTCTCCAAAAATAGCTTCTGCTATGTCATGGCATGATAAGGGTCGTAAGAAAGATGGAAAATTGAGGCATCCAGCTGACTCTCTTGCTTGGAAATCTTTTGATTTGCGATATCCTGATTACAAGGCTGAGCTAAAAGCTAAATACTTCCACTCCAACAATGAAGAGGAGTTGCTGCACAATAAACCTTCAGATGTTCTAAGAGATCAATGGGCAACTCTTGTGGCATATTGGCTTTCATCTGAAGGGAAGGTAAGGTTTACATAACAAATTTGCTTAATTCTATCAAATGCATGCTAATGTGGTATTACTTTAACTGCAAGTTGAATATTTTCCTTATTTGTGAATGATGTAGACTCTTGCCATGTTAAATAGAGACCGACGAGCCAAACAAACCATGCTTCACACTACAGGCTCAAAGAGTTTTGCTTCTTTTGTGGACGAGAAGGTATGTTTTTAATTTTAAGTCACCCAAGTAGTCAAGTTTTGATAAAAATTACCTAAACTCAGCCTTGTTTTCAACAAGTTCTGATTTCTCTCCTATTTATCCTTGCTCATTAGTACTATATTAATTTAAGATAAAGATGTTTTGTGATAATAGAAGCAAAGTGGTGGTGTGGAGCCAAACAGGATAGAACTATTTGTGATGACTCGTCAACGTAAAGATGGAAGTTTTGTGGATGATTCTGCTGCACAAGCTGCTGTAAGTGGATGCTTGACTTTTTTATGAATTCCTAAGTTGGTTTTGAGATTTTTTTAGTTATTTTTTTCCCTAAATCTATAAATCTCCTTTAAGACAGCAAATGAATTATAAAATTTCATGTAGAATTACATGAATTATAACTGTGCATCATGCATGCCAGATACTAACTATTGTATTTTAGAAAGTCAAATGTGAGCTGTCTATTTTGTCTATTATGATGTTTTGTTGAATGTGCCGTGTTGAATGTGAGCTGTCTATTATTTCAGTTCCTTTTGCTGTTGAATGTGAGCTTGATTATTTTAGAAACCAAATGATGTTCATATTATTTTGGTGTTTTATAGGAGAAGTTAAAGGAGGTGATATCCCAACGTTCTAGCAACTTGGAGCAATCGCGAGCATCAACTTCTTCAGTTGATGAGGTTTTTGTTGAAGTGATGGGGAAGGAACATCCTGGTCGTGTACGGGGATTAGGATTAGGCCCTACACCCACGGAGATATGGGGTTTGTCTTCCCGTCATTTCCAATCAATGAATGATAGAGATGAAGATGTTCTCAAGCTACAAGAAAAGCTAGAAGCTATGACTAATAAAGTTTCCACCTTGGAGGAAAAGGCAGCTAGAGTGTCTGAGCTAGAAGAAAAAGTTTCTAAGGTGGATGAACTTGAGGCGACATTAGCAACACTTAAAAAGGTTAATGTTGAGCTAGTTAAATTTGCAAATGCCATGCAAAGGAGATTTCCACATGTGCCAAGCATGGACATCAGCTCAGCTTCCCTTGCAGTTGGCAACAGACAGGTAAAAACCTCATTTGTTTATATATGTTTGTTTTATATCAGCATAATACCAATTTGCTTGCCTTTCTATTTACATTCTCCTTGTCCATTTCACTTGTTTCTGATTGCAAGTCTGTTTGTGAATATAGGATGGTGATAACAGTTAATAGGTTTCATTTTCTCTTATTGTAGGTTTCAGACGCGTCTAGTTCGTTTGGGTCACTACATGCAAATACTTAAGTGAAGATGGAAGCTCTAAGGATAATCGGTATAGAATTCAACTAGAAATTTTATACTTGTATTAGACTTCTAGGAAGTTTAGAAAGCTTTGTGGCTATTGTGCTTGGTTCTTGAGGACATTTTTTTGGGTTTGGTTACTTTGTGAAGTTAATTGTTACTTTGATAAATAATTGTAGAATTAAGTATAAATAATACATATCTTAAAACTGGCACTAACTCAGTTCCAGCTTACTTCTTTCGACTGATACTTGGTATGGCAAAGTTCATTGATGCTTTTCTTCAGAATTTTGATTCTGTAATACAATTTTGTTTGTCTGCCTTTTGACTAACAGTTTTCAAAGGAATCATAGACATCTATCAGTAGGAGTTGATTAGCAGAAACATTTCTCTATCTTGATTGAATGTTCTTATTTTGTTTCATATATTGAAGAACAGTAGAAAGTTGGATTTCTGTGAGATGTATTCTTCTCCCATTGTTCTTATGGAAGATCATCCCATTTCAGTTTCCCAACTCTGCAAAACTAACAAAATGTCTATTGAATTCTTCCCTTCTCATTTTTTGGTGAATGATCTAAGCACAAAGCCTAAGTGCACTTTTGCTGATATCATTTATCATACAGGAAATAAAACTTTTACATTTTTAAAAATGAAACAAAACTATAATTTTCCCATAATTTTAAAATTTTAAGATAAAATTAGAGTCAACAATGATACCTTAATTTCATTATAAATAATTCTTGAAAAATTATTGAAATTTCAAATAAGACTTTTGCCAGCACTTAAAAGTGCCGGTAAAAACTTATAAATTTAAAATAAAATTCAATAAATATAAAAAATTTAAATTTCAAATAAGACTTTTCTCGGCACTTTAAAGTGCCGAGAAAAGCCTTTTATTTTTAAAGGCATTTAAAAGCGCCGGGAAAAGTCATGCCGTTATTTACCTAACCTTTACTGGCATTGGAGCACATCACCGCCGGCAGACCTTCACCGGCATCCACCTAGCCGGCGGTCAGTTGGCGGTTACTTGACCACCGGTAACATTTTTACTGGCGGTTGGTTTGCCTTTTACCGGCACTTATAAGTGCCGGTAAAAGTGATTTGTCTTGTAGTGAGTTTAAATCGTAGGGACAAGGAAGCCAATCGATTTTATTTGTTTTTTTTTATTTTTTTATATAAATATTTTTATATATCTTATATTACATGTATATATATATATTATGTATAAATATCTCTTATCTCACTTATATATATATATATATATATATATATATATACATATACATATTTTTCTTGCCCAATATTTATATATGATAGTAATATACATATATATTTGAAATTTATATATTTATAGTTAATATATATATATATATCTATTTTATTCGTATACTCATTTGTATATCACATTTAATTTAATATATGTGTCCTTTATCTAATTAAATATATATACTTGTTCTTTTTTTTAATTATCTTGTCACTCCATATATATATGTACTTAGGTTTTATAAGAGCAGTTTTATGATCCTTAACTTTTTTTTATTAATATACAAAATTATTAATGTATTTTCTTTATTAAATTAATATATTTTTATCCCGAAGTTGTATATTTATCAATCATTCCTAGTTGAATGCACCAACTTGAATCTTCGGTTTTAGTACTTAAGATAACAAATTTCAGAATACTTCTCAATACTTTGTGATTTAATTCATTCATTTATTTACAAACTCAGTGTGAAAAATTCGCAGTTTTCACAAAAACAGCCTCATTAGGAAAAATAATTTGATCCTATAACATGTTGTGTCAAGGAAATGAAAAAGAGTACTCAAACAAAAGAAACAAAAAGACACATCATATGAAAATTTTCTATGAATCAGGCAATAGAAGGTTCATCGCATGTCTGAATATGAACTGTGAAACCAAGATGTTAAGGGACAATGGATAAAAGTCAATTCTTGACCATATCAGTTAACCATATGTGAATATAAAAAGCAATGTGAAAAATGACTAACTTTTTTCGGAATTCTCAAGCATGAGACCTTCCGATATCATGATTATTACCCTTTTACCAAAAAAAGGGGAGATACCTATTTCAAAGATAAAAAAAATTAAGCAACCCTAGTGAAAATGAGTCACAGGAATGAGACAGAATCAAATAAGTGATCCCTTGTTTGAATGACTAAAATTAATATAGGAAAGTAAAAGAATCCTAACAATTATTGTTTAGTTAAAGAGTAGAAAGGAAATAATTTATTATAATATTTATTCCAATTATAAACTTCTTTTTATAGAATAACATATAGTAGTTTATACTCATTATTTATTTAATTAACAATATGACTTTGGCATATACTAAGGTATTTTATTTTGTCTTTAAATTGGTCTAATTGATGGCTGCTACATTAGAACCTACGTCCTTACAGTGCAATAATGCAATAATAATTAAAAATAATAATGCAATGGAAAGAAAATGACTAAAATTTTTTATGTGGAAAATGACTTTTTGCCCTTAATTTTTTTTAAAAAAAATTTCAAATAATGTCATTATAATCATTTATCTCTTATAGCTCATTTATCAATTTTTTTGTTTTAATATTTTCTTAAATCACAAATCTGATTTTATCATTTTATTATAAGAGTATTATCCTATACACCGCCAATGAAGTTTTTTTAACTCCACAAGTGGGATTAGGATGATAGCATGTGTCATTTAGAAATATTAATAAAAAAAATAAATAAAATGAGACATATGTCATCATCCTAACTTTGCTTGTGGAGTTAAAAAAACTCCATTAACAGTATATAAGATAATAATCCTATAATAAAATGGTAAAATCAGATTTGTGATTTAAGAAAATATTAAAACAAAAAAATTGATAAATGAGCTATAAGAGATAAATGATTATAATGACATTATTTGAATTTTTAAAAAAAAAAATTAAGGGCAAAAAGTCACTTTACGCATAAAAAATTTTGGTCACTTTCTTTCCATTGCATTTTCTCCAAATTGGGGTAAATGAAAAATGGGATCTTTGAGGGAAAGGGAGGAATTCTCCATCCCTCCCTTTCTTAGTATTTTTAAAATCATATTCAAACAACGGAAAGGTTTCCATGTTTCCCCTCTTCTCCTTTCCTTTCCCTCCCCTCACCTGAATCCAAATATAATGTAAGTGAAGTAGCAATCCAGATATGGTGTAAGTGAAATAGCAATCCAAACATAGCATAAGTGAAATAGAAAAGAAAACTATAGGAAGTGGGATACATCTTCAATAACATTTTAAGTGCGATCAAGCCACTGAAAATGCACCAGACCCTCTTCACACTGACACAGAAAGGCGTTAAGCTCACAACAGTTTGAGATAAAAGTTTGTTAAAACAAATATTCTACGGTACATCAATTTGACTACCTAAACACATGATGTACAAAAATAAGTTAGAGGTAATATAACCCGAAAGATAAAATAATACCTTAGCTATGCGAATGAGTCCTTTATGTGCATCACGGACAACCCTTTTTCCTTCTAACAACATTTTACCGGCACGAAACTCCAGCAACGTTTCCTGCCAATACATAATGGCAAATAGATTTCAAACATGAAACCTAAGACATTGCAGAAAACTTTTCAAAGCTTGATTTGATTTAAGTATCAAGTTGAGATATTTCCAGCGTTGCTGGAAAAGCTTCAGCGAAAGATGAACCCATTAGCTTCACTCCTTTCAATAACATGAAAACAAAAATCAAAGCAATTTAAAAATAATTCAAAACCCAAAGCAAAACAAGAGATAGACTTTATGGAACAAGCTGATGATAAACACAATAAATTAACAAGAATTACATACTAGAGAAAACCCTAAAATGAGAAGTAGAGTTTTATACAGTAATTTTTTCTCAATCAAAAAAGAAAAAAAAGGCACACTGTGCAAATATATTTTCCATATCTGGTTGTACAGTTGTCTTTGGTGAATTTGATCAATTTCTTTTGCAAGTGAAGATTGTGATGGGGATGGGGAGGAAGCTTGATTTCTGATTTTGAACAGCGGTCGAGTTTTGACTTTGCAAATTCAGACATTAACTTTCCTAATAAAACAAAATTGATACTGTTTTCTTCTTTATTAAACCAATTAGTTTATATCTTGTGCGATGCACAGATTAACATTATTTATTTTTAAATTTTATTTATGATTAGATTATAATTCATTAATTCAAACATATATAATCATAAATTTTTTTTATCTTAAATATGCTTATGTATACATTAATTAGTATTTTTTACAAGATTTATCTAAAATTTCAAAATATATAATTCATAAATCCCAACATGTTTTAAGAAAATTAAAAAATCGCTATATGGGAAAGTACGGAGGTGGTTAAAAATATGTAAAATTTTGCCCGAGTGGTTAAAGATAAGTTGTAGCATCTTGTAAGGCTTGGGTTTGAATCCAAGCAACCCTACCCCATCCCTAGTTATTTAATATTTCATTTGTAACAAAAAAATGTAAAATTTGGAGAAATTGAGAGGTGGTTAAAAAATCTTTAAATGAATAGAAAAGTTTTTTCAAATTTTCTTTCATTCCCCCAAATTGGGGTATTAAAAAATTAAGTCAAGGGAAAGCAAGGGATTCACTCTCCTTCTTTTCCTTTCCTTTCCCTTCCCTTCCCTGCCTCCAATCCAAACATAGGATTAGTACAAATGTAATGTTATCTAATATACTACTAGTAAAGTTTTTAGTAATGGTGTGCAAAAACTGACTGAACCAATTAAATCGACCAAATTGATTAGTTTTTTATTTAATTAGTTAAGTTTATTCAGTTTTAACATTTTTTTCAATTTTGCTGTCTTTATAGGCTAAATTGAGAGGGGGTGAATCGGTTTTGTGGTACTCTTAGGTTCGTTTTTCGATTCTTCTAAATTCTCTAGCCTATGTTGAAGTTTTCTAAGTGCTCTAGGCTACTCAAGTATGCAATATAAATTTAATTCAACAATCACAATATAAATGCAAATAAATAAAAAGAGTAGGGAAAGAGAGATGTACATAATCGATTTATAGAGGTTCGACAACCTTGCATATGTCCTCTACCTTGAGACACTCCCAAGGATTTTTCCAAAACCACTAACTTGAATTTGTATTACAATCCCTCTTTTTGCAAGCTCAAGAGAAATCTCCCTCTTTTTCTAAGGCTAAAGAGAAACCTCCCCTTTACAAGGTGTGTTTGTGTTTAAAAGGAATATAATCAAAGAGAGGCCTCTAGGTAGGCAAGTGATTACAATGGTTAAGCATAAGAGAAATCCTATATAATATTTGTGCTATGCTATACAAGGATGATGAGTATGATAGAATATGAAAACTTTGTGGCACTTGTGATTTTGATAAGCTTGAGGAAGATGAAGAAAGATGTTGCTCAGCTATTCCTCTTACTTCTTTGAGCTTCCAAGCCTTTATTTATAGTCCTTTGGATGGTTTCTAAACGTTGGTAGGAGCCAAAACTGAATGTAACCATTGTATCTCACAAAAACTAGCCGTTGGAGTGCATTTTTAAGATAGGGGATCGATCTTTTGACCTAGGGGATCGATCCCATACTTCTTTGCAAGCTTCCAAGGCATTCTGCCATGAAGGGATTGATCCCTTCCCTTAGGGGATCGATCTTATGCTTCCTTTTTGCTTGATTTTGCTTCCTGGGAGCATTCTGCCATTCAGAACAATCCCTCATGCTTTTCCTTCACTTTTTTGGACTAATTTGGGTTAGAAATGATGTGGACTTTGATTTTAATTCATCCCAAAACATTTTAGAATTTTGTGGGAGTTTTTCTTGACTTTCTCAACTAAAAACTTAGTGTAAAAAACTTGTTAAGTAATATTCTAAAGTTGTGTTCAATATGTTCTTGAGAAAATTACTTAATGAAGATATTCAAAATCATTTTGTAAAATGTTAAGACCAATAAGAATATGCAATTAAATCATGGTCTTAAACTTTGAATGTAGACTTAAAGTGGTTTGAGATAATCATATGATTGGTAAAGCAAATTTACATTATAGAGTCAAACACTTAATATTACTTAAGTTTTTGTCATTTCAAAATACATATGTCAATTTAAAGCTAACAATCTCCCCCTTTTTGATATGACAAAACTTAAGGTAAATTTGCTTTGAAAATTCTTTAAAGAAATACTCCCCCTTAAATAAAGCATGATTTTGTAAAGCTCCCCCTTAATATAAGCATGGTTTTCAAAAGAAGTTTTCAAACCCTATTATTTCTCCTCCTTTTTGTCATAGCAAAAAGAAAGAAAAATAAAAATTATGCTCCCTCTAAAATTATGGCTATGTGAGAACAGATAAATATGCTTCATCCACCAAGAAATATGTTAGTACATGGGACACATAGCACAAATAAATAAGTCAATGTCCATAAAGAGTGTGAAATGTTTGTTCATGCAAAGGACATTGCTAAAGATTCTATACCAATTGTTTATAAATAATTGTGCAAGAAGTTCCCAATTGGTAAGCAATTAAGCAAGTTGTTTATAAATTTCTACTAAGTTCTATAAATTTTCTACTAAGTTCTATAACTTGCTCACTTTAGTCTTATCAAACACCTCAGTAGATCAATTATTCTCTAAGATCCAACTAAGGTGCATGGAAATACATCATGATTATGAGCTGAAAGTAGATGACATATCACATGCATGAGCTCATAAATCATTTTCAAGAAAGAGTGTGCATAGAATTAAATCATATATCAATTAACCACAAATTCTAGCATAATAGTGTCTCATGCAAAAGTGTCTTATATTAATTCTTCCATATTTGTCATTTCAATCTAAAGAGCATGAGAAGAATTGTTAATTTAAAGCTCATACCAATTGTTACCAATGGTTGACTTAGCCATTTTGCATGATGTTAATTGTTATGTGTGATGTGTTCATTCAAGAGAATAATCAAGTTAAACATGCAAGAGCACAATCACACGTACCATCAATAATGCATATGGATTAATTAGACATTAGCATACTATCATAAAATGTTAATCCATATTCATAAACACAACTCTAATTTTATGGAAGATTTAAAGGTTCATGTCATTCAATTGCACACATTTTCTTCCATAAGACTAAAGAATCCTATGCTCAATTTTCCATTCAAGATCTTAACCAATTATGAGCAAGGAAGAGTTCAAGATTTTCATCTTAATCATTTTAATAGCCATATCCCTAAATGTTATCATCATTTAAGGTTCTAGAGGGTATATGCTATTTTAACTAATATGGCTTGACCTAAGTGAATCAATATTATCAAGCTAAAATGTGTTTTATCATTAAGAGTGAAGTCAAGTATAATTTCATGAAAAACTAATGTTCTCATCTCATAGACATGATCATTGATTCAACTTAAGTAAACATACAAGTTCAACATCAAAACAATCAAGATTCAATGCATGGATATTAATGAAAGTGCATTTGTTCAAGTTTGCATTTATCCTTGAATGTTGATGTTGTCATTGAAGTCTAAATTCTTTAGAGATTTGGCCATAAGATCAATCTAAGTTCATGGATGACAAATTTTCATGGATTTGAATATTTAAGATCCATTTATTATCACAAATTGTAAGCTAAGGACAGTTATGACTCTAGGTAATGTGTTAGGCATTTCAAACATTATATTTACCTAAGTCATATTTGAATTCAATCCTTAAGGTCAAGTTTCGATCATTTTATCATTCAAGCATATATATTGACCTTTAATTATTCATATTCTACTAAGAAATATATCATGATGTGTAAGATCTGGTTTTATATTACTGTACATCAGATTTTGTAAAATTGTGATAGTGGAAATACAATATTTAAAGAAAATTAAATAAATAATGAATATGGATCTCCACCCGAAACACCTTCTGGAAAAATAGATAGGCGAGAGATATAATCCAATCTGCTCGCCCAATAGGCAGGCAAGGTATTTTGATACTCGCATAATAGGCGAATAAGGCAAAATATGGTGCTCGCCCAACGAGCGAGCTAAGTAATGGAGATGTCTGCTCAAAAGATTATGGCGAATTTTGGATGAAAATGATAAATAGTGAATAAATATTTTCAATAAATAGAATAATTAAATTGGTCACCCGAATGGGGCGAAGGCTACGATGATCGCCCAAAATTCATGATCGCCTAAAATGGATTGAGGTGAATAGTGGCCAAGGATAAGTAAAAGGTCGACCAGATATAGGCATAGATAAACGCCAAGAAGGCGAGTAAGGTCATGAGATGATCGCCAAAGTGACATGCTCGCCTAGAATAAGCGTGGATTCACCTTAGATAGATAGTAATTTGGATTTGCATGCAAATTCTTCGCTGCTATAGTGCCACATGGTTTAATGACTGAAAGAAAAGTTAAAAGCAAATTGCTATGGCATAAAAGACAAGAGAAATAATACTTAAAGGATAAGGAATTTAATGCTAAATAGGTTATTAAAGTCTATTGGCTGGAGACTGCAGACAGAGGACAAAAATGAGTCATAAATGTGCAGCAAATTTTCCACTACCGCCGTTCCTTTTTACTGTAGTTTTTCTACAGATTTTAATGCTTAATAAGACAGGGTAATGATGAGGAGATAAGGTAGGTAAATATGTGGTGAAATTCTATTGGCTAACATGGTTATATAAGAGACTAATGGGATTAAACTATCGTGTAATTCTCTTCTCTTCGCTAACTTTTCTTGCTAATCCATGAGTAATCCGTTGAAGGTTATTCAGCTTGGTTCCTTCCGTTCCTTCCTTGCATCCTTAGTAGAACTTCATCATATTCCTAGATAACCATCTAACCTTCTTCATAAACTTTACATCCACCTTAAAACCACTAAGAAACAAGTGAGGTGAGGCTGACGTGAGGCAAGAAACCATTCTGGGTTGGAGGTGAAATTCGGTTAAGGTAAGTTCAATAATTCTAAGGTTTTCTTGGTACTAAATAATGGATTTACGTGTTTCTTGATATGATAATCATGGTTATAGACTTGTTTAGTTAAGCTTTATTAGAGGAGAAATTAGAGCAAGATGTGAAATTAGTATAAATGAGAACAACGAAGAACTTGACTGGAAGCTGTATGAAAGTGATTATAGAAATTAAGAAGAAAGATATTGATGAATTTTAATAAATTTATTTGCAGTCGGGAGCTAAGAAATTCGGTAAACACAACCGGGAAGCTCAACTTCATAAGACCAGTAAGGGGGAAGTGTATGAGTTGTTGGGATATAATGAATTACATGTTTTCTTGAGCTAAATTCTATAAAAATATTGGAAGCATGATCTGATTTGAAAGCATACAAAATTTGGATTGATAAGTCGATCTTTATACTATAAAGTTGGTGCTCTACGTTTTACTAAATTTACTTCGCCCAAAGAAGTCAAATGCTTTTAAAACCTTACTGAGTGCTTTCAAATGGGCGAGCTCTATTTGGCCGTCGTAGGTGAGCTATGACAGGCGAGCTCTAATACACTTTTATTAGGCGAGCTAAGGTATTTTATGTAGATGGGCGAGCTCTAGTACATTTCATGGGCGAGCCAGTACCTTTTTTTGTAAACAAGCTATGAGGGCGAGAATATTCATGTTTACTTTACTAAAGTGGGAATTAAATTATATCCTATATGAAATTAAATATTCAAAATGAATATTTATTGATTTTCTCACTTGATACATGAATATTTATCGACTGTTTTACTGATTGTGGAAATAAAGAATAAATACCTTTTTGGAAAGTATTTATCTAAATAAATGAATAACTTATATAATTTCCTTAAAGGTATTTTATGAGAAATAAAGGGATTTTGATTTCCTTAAAGGTATTTTTATGAGGAAATGAATGATTTTATGCCTTTATGGAATTAAGGATGATTTTTTTTATTTTTTTATATGAAAATGTAAGAGCCTTATGGACACATATGAAATATTTCAAATTATTTGAATAAAATCCATAAAGGTTGTGGTACGGTTTTTATACTATTTTGAGACTTTAGGCCCCGAGATTCATGCTTTACTATAATGTTGTTATTATTTAAGTGGCTGATAGACCCGCCAGTCATCGGTAGTCTCGGAGTCACCTAGCAAGTGTACGCCGTAGACCACCTATAGATTATGGCCATAGATCTACATTACATCCCAGTGGGGATGATTACTGTGTTCCTTCAGGAACAATGATAGCATGACATGATGTAGGGTGATGTCTAGTCTCAACCTACTAATTTCTGTTTACTAAATGAGTTTACTGAATACTGTTTACTATACGGTATTGTGAACTACTGATTACTGAATTGAACAAGGGATATTATGAAAATTATTTCTAAAATAGAAATAATTACTGAACTGTTTATCCAGTGATTTGGGTATTTATATTGTTTACTGTATATACTATTTTACCACTGTACTATTACATGTTTTGAAATGATATTGAAAAGAAGAGAAATGAATGGTTTATTCCCTTTATATTTATGGAGAAATAAGTATTAAATTGTTTTATCAAAACAATTTATAAATTACTCCCTATAGTCACTTTGGGTTTTCAGGACAAGACAAGTATTTCAAAATACCTTTCATGCTCCATCTGGATTTCTCAGTCAATTATAGTATCCTTCTTTACTATACATAGTACACTATTAAGAAAACAAATTCGTTTTACGACATATAGTTTTCGTTATATCAAGCAGCATACGACTCTTTTACTGAGCACGTGGTTCGCTCACCCCTCTACTTTCACTACACAGGTTATTAATTTGGATCAAGAGGTTTACCATCCGAGTTTGTCTGCTGTTGATCGGTTACCTTGTTGGCAGATTTACATTATCAGAGGTATAATTACTTTCTTTTATGTATTCAGAGAATATGTACAGTATTACTTTAAATTCAAGTAGGATACATGGAATGTAATTATATGAAGAAATTGTGTAATAATCACATTTCTAAGTTTTACGGTAATAGATATACTGTTATTACTAAGACGAATTGATTTATTTTAATACATCGTGGACAGCCCAACTGATAAAAGTGTGTGAAATATGAATAAATATAGTGTAAAATTGTACCTGAGATCGTTACATGATGTCTGGGAATATGCGAGTCAAGCTATGGGATATAATCCTCTAAGCATGCTTAACTAAGATGAATAAAAGATATCAACAACATCTATCATTATGCACAAGTTCATTAAATTTTTTAAAACAATACAAAAATCATTGAAATAGTTCTGAAAATAATATTTAAGTGTTCATTGAAAATATATTTCAAGATTATTTCAAGATTTATGCGATTCATGAATGTCTTCAAAATGAATTTGCACTTTTAAGTTCAAGAAAATGATATTAATTGTTGAAAATAATACAAATTGTTGAAGTTAAGGCATGATATCAATGAAAAATGATTTTTCATATTGAAAAGATCATCAAAAAGAAGTTGAAAACAATGAATCTTAAGCTTAGACGAAAGAAAGTGTGAAAATAACAAAAGATCCTCCTAAATTTCGGTTTAAAATGTGCAGGGAAGGCTTTTGGCCTTGGAGGGATCGATCCCTAAATGAAGGGGATCGATCCCTTATTTCCAGAATGCAATTTTTCGCATTTTGCCAAAGGGGATCGATCCTGCATGTGAAGGGATCGATCCCTCATCTAATTTCTATAGAATTTTGACAGAAAATTCAACTTTTGAGGTGCCAAAACTTCGTATTTGAGTATTTTGAGTCCAAGTAAAAGTTTAAACATTTGTGAAACATGATTTTGGACTTGTATGAATGAAAAATATGAATAAAAAATCATTTAACAATAGATTTTACAATTTTGAAACAATTTTCACCATAAAGTGCACTTTTGGTCTCAAAAAGGGTTATTTTGAAATTTATGCATATTTTAGCAAAACCAATACATTGGAAAACGCAAATATGTCAAAACAAACATGTTCACATAGAATTTAACTGCATATATCCTCAAATCACCACACTTGTAAACATCATGCCATGATTTCTAATATCAAAATTCCTTATTAATGCTCATGACATGGCATTTTGCATACATGACATATTTGACATTTTTAGAGCAAGAAAATTTTTATTATCAACACATTGCAAACTTACTCAAATTATAGAAATCCAAAAATCATTTCAAAATCATGTTACATGTTTTCATCCAATAATCAAGAATTGTCCACAAAATAATCAAAAATCATTTATCATGCCTTTCATTCATTCATGCATCAAGGATCATTAACAAAATTTCTCATCAAGGCATAAATAATTTAATCAAATAAAAATTTTAAGGAATAAAAAATTAAGCTTACAATACTCCTTTGCTTGAGAGTAGTTTGCCATGATTTGTTGAATCCACCTTTAGCTATTCATTGACGAATTATTGTGACTTTGCTAAGGATGGATTTCTTAAGCTCTTCCTCTTTCTCATTGGCATAAGCAAGCTCCATGGAGGTGTGTAGAGCATTCAAACTCCATTGTTCCATTGTAGCTCCATGCTCTAACACTCCTACAATAAACAATTTCAAGCATGTTTTGGTACCCACATTTTCTTGGGTCTAAGAAAGTTAGTGCAAATAATTTTTTATCATTTAGGGATCCATTTTAAACATTGTTCATCATTATTTACAGCATGCTTTGGTACCTATATTTTTCTAACTACTCTTCCTCTAAATGTTTTTTTTCTATATGTGCATGCTTGTGAAGAGTGACCAATCCTATTACAAAGTGAGCATGTGAGAGATGTATCATGCATAGAGTTTTTTGTTCACAAGAAAATTCTTAAGATGAGTTTCCTTTTTATTTGCATTATAACCTAACCCATCTTTATCAAAGAAAGCTCTTTCGGTCCCAAGCATGTGATCTAATTTTTGTTGACCTATGTAAAACCTAGAAAATGAGTTTTGCATATTTGTATTCTTTTTATTCAACTCATTTATTTCTAAGTTTGCTTCTTCTAATTTCTTCTCAAATTCAAGTTTGGCATTTAATAGCATTTCATTTTCTATTTTCAATTTAGCAATAATCTTTTTATATTTGGCGTTCATGCATTAAAATTCATTTGCTAGTTCATTAAAGGCATTTTGTAATTCACCAAAAGTATAATCATTATCTTCACTAGAACTAGAACTAGCCTCATCATCACTAATAGCCATAAAGCATGAGTAGGCTACCTCTTCATCTACATTTTCCTCATCGGAGCTATCACTATCGCTCCATGCAACCACAAATGCTTTCTTCTTTGGTTTCCTATCCCTTTCCTTCCTAAGTAAGGGGTAATCTAGCTTAGTATGACCCGGTTTATTACACTCATAACACACTAATAGGTCCTTTTCTCTTCTACTTGACTCTCCTCTTTGATGTCTCCTACTATTCTCTCTCTCCTTCATTCTCATAAATCTATTAAATCTTTTAGCAAACATTGCTGTTGGCTCTATAGGCTATACCGAGAGGGGGGTGAATCGGTTTTTTCACTAACCTTAGGTTCGTTTTTCGGTTTCTCTAAATTCTCTAGCCTATATTGATATTTTCTAAGTTCTCTTAGCTAGGCAATTATACAATATAAATTCAATGCAATAAACACAAATATAATTGCAAGAAAGTAAAGAGAGAAAGGATAGAGAAATGTACACAAGTGATTTATAGAGGTTCGGCAACCTTGCCTACGTCCTCTACCTTGAGACGCTCCCAAGGATTTTCCCAAATTCACTATCCTTGAATTTGTTACACTCCCTCTTTTCAAGGCTCAAGAGAAACCTCTCTCTTTTCTAGGCTCAAGAGTAACCTCTCTCTTTTCTAAGCTCAAGAGTAACCTCCCTCTTTTTCCTAGGCTAAAGAGTAAACTCCCTCTTTTTCAAGGCTCAAGAGAAACCTCCCCTTTACAAGGAATGAAATGAGTTTACAAATGAGTAATCAAAGAAAGCCTCTAGATAGGCAAGTGATTACAGAAATTTAAGCACAATGAAAAGCCTATACAATATTTGTGCTTTTCTATACAAGGAATATGAGAGTAATAGAAGATATTGAATTCTAGCTCTTGAATTGTTGTTGAGGCTTGAGGATTTGAGGAAAATGAGTATTGGAGTTGATTGAGTAGTTCCTCTTACTTTCTTTAGCTTCTAAGCCTCTATTTATAGTCCCTTGGATGTATTCTAGCCGTTGGATGGAGCCAAATCTCGGATATTACCGTTGTCTCACAAAAACTAGCCGTTATAGGCTATTTTCGAGCAAAGGGATCGATCCCTTTCCATAGGGGATCGATCCCTTTTGTCCAGAATCTTGATTCTGGGCTTCAAGGACCTTGGGAAGACTTTCTGCCAAAAAGGGATCGATCCTGCTACAGTGGGGATCGATCCTTTTCTTCCAGAGGGCATTTTTCCCGCACTTTTGGGTTAGAAATGATATGACCTTTGATCCTAATTCAACCCAAAACATTTATAAGTTTTAAGGGAGTTTTTCTTGACTTTCTCAAATGAAAATATTGTCCAAGAAATCATCAAGTGATTTTCTAAAATATTCAAAATGTTTATAAAGAATTAAGACCAATAAGAATATGCATCATTAAATCATGGTCTTAATGTTTGATATGAACACTTGAAATGTATTGAGAAAATCATGTGTGATAAGGCAAATTTACAATATGAATTAAAACATTAAAGCTTACTTAAGTTTTTGTCATTTCAAAATATATATTGCAATTTAAAGCTAACAATCTCCCCCTTTTTGATATGACAAAACTTAATGTAAATTTGCTTTGAAAATTCTTTGAAAAAATACTCCCCCTCAAATAAAGCAGGATTTTATAAAGCTCCCCCTTAATATAAGCATGGGTTTTGAAAATGAATTTTCCCTCATTATCTCTCCCCCTTAATATCTCTCCCTATATCTATCTCTCCCCTTTTTTGTCATAGCAAAAAGAAGGAAAAATAATAGAAAATATGCTCCCCTTAAAATCATGGCTATGTGAGAACAAATAAAAATGCTCCATCCAACAAGAAACATGTTAGTACATGGGACTTATAGCACAAATAAATAAGTCAATATTCTCAAAGAGTATGAAATATTTATGCAATGAATATGACTTATGATCCTATACCAATTGTTTATAAATAATTTTGATACCAATTGTTGATAAGTAATTTTGCAAGAAGGTTCCAATTGGTAAGAAGTTAAGCAAGCACCTAAGTGTATCAATTGTTCTCTAAGGTCCAACTAAGGTGCATGACAATACATCATGATTATGAGCTAAAATTATATAACATATCATATGCATGTGCTCATAAATCATTCTCAAGAAATATTGTGTCTAGAATTAAATCATATAGCAATTAACTTCAAATTCTAGCACACAAGAGTTTCATGCAAAACTATCCTAAGAGAATTCTTCTCTATTTGTCATTTCAATCTAAAGAGCATGAGAAGATTTGTCAATTTAAAGCTTATATCAATTGGCAATTTAGATTTGGCTTACCAATTATTGAAAATATGGTTGCCAATGATACTAAGTGTTATTTCAATCTAAATACCAATTGTTACTAATGGTTGACTTAAGCATTTTGCATGAATCCAATATCTATGTGTAGTGTGTTCATGTCAAGAAAATAATCATTCTAAAAAATGCAAGAACACAATTACACACATCATCAAGTATGTATATGGATCAATAAATCATTAGCACACTATCATAAGGAATTAATCCATATTCATATTCATAAATTTATACCACATGGAAGATTCAAAAAGCAAGATATTCAAGCAAACACATTTTCTTCCAGGGTTTCAAGCACAATAATCCTATGCTCATATTCAATTTAAGTTCTTAACCAATTATGAGCAAGGAAAAATCCAATATGACCATTTTAATCAATTAATAACCATATCCCTAGTTGTTATCATCATTTAATGTTCTAAAGGGTATATGCTATTTTAATTAAAATGGCTTCACCTAAGTGAATCACTATTATCAAGCTAAAATATATTTTATCATTAAAATCCATAAACTATGAGTGAGGTTAAGCACATAATATCATGAAAACAACTATTCTCATCTCATAGGCATGATTATTGATTCAACTCAAGCAAGCATGTAAGTTCAACATCAAAACAATCAAGAATAAATGCATGGATATCAATCAAGGTACATTTGTTCAAGTTTGCATTTATCTTTGAATGTTGGTGTTTTCATTAAAGCTCAAGTTCTTTACTAATTTGGCCATAAGAAAAATTTAAGTACATGGATGATAAAGTTTCATGCTTTTGAACATTTAGGATCCATTTACCATCACAAATTATATGCCAATGACTATTACCAGTTTGTTGAATTTACATTTGGAATCAATCCACAAGGTCAAGTTTCAATCATTTTATCATTAAAGTATATGACCTTAACTATTCAACTTCCACTAAGAATTATATCATGATGCTCAATGGGAATATGTGAGTCAAGCTATAAGATAAAATTCTCTAAGCATGCTTGACTAAGATGAACAAAAGGAATGATGAATATTCATTATGCATAAGTTCATCAAATTCTCAAATATATACAAATCATTGAAATAAATCTCAAAAATTATGTTTAAGCATTCATTGAAAATATATTTTAAGATTATTTCAAGATTTATGCAATTCATGAATGTTTTCAACCAGAAAATGATTTTGCACTTGTGAGCTCAAGAAAAATGGTATTGATTGTTGAAAGTGATACCATTTGTTGGAAATGATATTAATTGATGAAGTTGAGGCATGATATCAATGAAAAATGAATCTTCATATATTAAAGATCATCAAAAAGAAGTTAAAACAATAAATTTTATGCTTATACAAAAGATAGTGTGAAACTAACAAAAGATCCTCCCAATTTTCAGTTTAAACATGCAGAACAGCCTTTTATGGCCTGGTGGGATCGATCCTGCTACAGTGAGGATCGATCCCTCATATGTTTCCTGCAAATTCTGCAGTTGTTTTGACAGAAAATTGAACTAGTGAGGTACCAAAACTCCGTTTTTGAGTAATTTAAGTCCATGTAAAGGTTTAAACATTTGTAAAACATGATTTTGGACTTGTATGAATGAAAAATCTGAATGAAAAACCATTTTACAAAAGATTTTGCAATTTTGGAAGGATTTTCACCGATAAAAGCATTTTTGGTTTCAAAGGGGGTCATTTTGAGATTTATGCATATTTTGGCCAAACCAATGCATTGAATTACATAAATATGTCAAAACAAACTTGTTCACATAGGTTTTAAGCACAAATATCATTAAAGCATACATCTTGTGAACAACATGTTATGATTGTCAACATACAAGTTCTTCATTATTGCTCATGACATGACATTTTGCATATATGACATATTTGACAACTTTTGAGCAACTTAATATATTATCTAGACATATCAAACTTGCTCAAGATGCAGAAAACCAAAAATCATTTCAAAATCATTAAACATGCTTTTCATTCAATGCATAAAGAACTATTCATTAAGCATTCAAAAATCATTTATCATGCCTTTTGTTCAATCATTCAACTTACAAAGCATCAAAGATCATCAACAAACCATATCATCAAGGCATAAACAATTTAAATGTAACACAAATTTTAAGGAGTGAGAATTTAAGCTCACAATACTCCTTTGCTTGAGAGTGCTTGCCATGATGTGTTGGATCCACCATTAGCCATTCTTTGAGAGATTGTTGTCACCTTGCTAAAGATGGATTTCCAAGCTCTTCCTTTTTCTCATTGGCACAAGCAAACTCCATGAGGATGTGTTGAGCATTTAATCTCCATTGTTTCATTGTATTCCCATGCTCTAACACTCTTACAACAAACAAATTCAAGCATGCTTTGGTACCCAAATTTTCTTGGGTCCATAAGAGTTAGTGTTAACAATTTTAGATCCTTTTGGGATCCATTTTAAGCTCATTTCATCATCATTTATAACATGCTTTGGGATGCACATCTTCCTAACTACTTTTCCTCTAAAAGTAGTTTTTTTATATGTGCATGCTTGTGAGGTGTGGCCTATCCTATTGCATAGTGAGCATGTAAGAGATCTATCATGCATGGTATTTTTGCTCACTAGGAAATTTTTAAGATGAGTTTCTTTTTGTTTTTCATTATAACCTAACCCATCTTTGTCAAAGAAAGCTCTTTGGGTCTCTAACATGTGATCTAGCTTTTGTTGTCCCATATAAAACCTAGAAAATGAGTTATGCAAATTTGTGTTCTTTTTATTTAACTCATTTATTTCTAAGTTGGCCTCTTCTAGTTTCTTTTCAAATTCTATCTTAGCACTTGTCAAGGCTTCATTTTCTATTTTTAATTTAGCAATGATTTTCTTATATTTAGAATTCATGCATTGAAATTCATTTGCTAAATCATCAAAGGCATTTTGTAGTTCACTAAAGGTATAATCATTATCTTCACTAGAACTACTACTAGCCTCATCATCACTAATGGCCATAAAGCATGAGTAGGCTACTTCTTCATCTACATTTTCCTCATCGGAGCTATCACTATCGTTCCATGCAGCCACAAATGCTTTCTTCCTAGGCTTCCTATATTTTTCCTTCCTAAGTAAGGGGCAATCTAACTTGGTATGACCCAGTTCATTGCACTCACAACACACTAAGGGGTCTTTTTCTCTTCTACTTGATTCTCCCCTATGATGTCTCCTATTTTGCTCTCTCTCATTCATTCTCATGAACTTATTGAATCTTTTGGCAAACATTGCCATTTCCTTTTCTTCCTCATTTCTACTCTCATTACTATCATCCTTATGAGTGGAAGACTTAAGTGCTACCCCTACTTTCTTTGAAGGCTCTTCATTTCTTTTCATTTTCATTTTATATGTAAGTAGGGAGCCCATAAGCTCATCTAGAGACAAGGTATTTGGATCCTTAGACTCTTCTATTGCGGTTACCTTTGCCTCCCATGATTTAGGCAAGCTATTCAAAATTTTCTTTACCATTTCAACATTAGAATAAGTCTTGCCTAGAGCTTTAAGTCCATTAATTATATCATTAAACCTAGTGAACATTTCGCTAATGGACTCATTTTCTTTCATCCTAAAAAGCTCATAATCATGTGTGAGCATTCCTACTTTGGTTTCCCTAACTTGATTGGTCCCTTTATGTGTGATGGCCAATTTGTCCCATATTTGTTTAGCATTCTCACATAGAGAGACTCTATTATACTCATTGGGACCTAATGCACAAAAGAGAGTGTGCATAGCCTTGGCATTCAATTGTGCTAATCTCATATCATTTGTGTCCCACTCATCTTCACTTTTAGGGACATCTTTTCCATCAACTTTCTTCATTGGAATTTTGAGACCATTAACAATCACTCTCCACACTTCATAATCATTAGATTGTACAAAGAACATCATCCTAATTTTCCAATATGAATAATTCTCACCATTGAAGAGTGGAGGTCTAACTAACGATTGTCCCTCTTCTCCTACGGGTGTGCCTACATTCAAGTAAGCCATTTAAAATCGTTTTGCTCGATAGAGGTTAATCTAATTCAATCTCGAGCCCAAGCTCTGATACCAATTGTTGGCTCTATAGGCTATACCGAGAGGGGGGTGAATCGGTTTTTTCACTAACCTTAGGTTCGTTTTTTGGTTTCTCTAAATTCTCTAGCCTATATTGATATTTTCTAAGTTCTCTTAGCTAGGCAATTATACAATATAAATTCAATGCAATAAACACAAATATAATTGCAAGAAAGTAAAGAGAGAAAGGATAGAGAAATGTACACAAGTGATTTATAGAGGTTCGGCAACCTTGCCTACGTCCTCTACCTTGAGACGCTCCCAAGGATTTTCCCAAATTCACTATCCTTGAATTTGTTACACTCCCTCTTTTCAAGGCTCAAGAGAAACCTCTCTCTTTTCTAGGCTCAAGAGTAACCTCCCTCTGTTATAGGCTAAAGAGTAACCTCCCTCTTTTTCAAGGCTTAAGAGAAACCTCTCCTTTACAAGGAATGAAATGAGTTTACAAATGAGTAATCAAAGAAAGCCTCTAGATAGGCAAGTGATTACAGAAATTAAGCACAATGAAAAGCCTATACAATATTTGTGCTTTTCTATACAAGGAATATGAGAGTGATAGAAGATATTGAATTCTAGCTCTTGAATTGTTGTTGAGGCTTGAGGATTTGAGGAAAATGAGTATTGGAGTTGATTCAGTAGTTCCTCTTACTTTCTTTAGCTTCTAAGCCTCTATTTATAGTCACTTGGATGTATTCTAGCCGTTGGGTGGAGCCAAATCTCGGATATTACCGTTGTCTCATAAAAACTAGCCGTTATAGGCTATTTTCGAGCAAAGGGATCAATCCCTTTCCACAGGGGATCGATCCCTTTTGTCCAGAATCTTGATTCTGGGCTTCAGGGACCTTGGGAAGACTTTCTGCCAAAAAGGGATCGATCCTGCTACAGTGGGGATCGATCCTTTTCTTCCAAAGGGCATTTTTCCTGCACTTTTGGGTTAGAAATGATATGACCTTTGATCCTAATTCAACCCAAAACATTTATAAGTTTTAAGGGAGTTTTTCTTGACTTTCTCAAATAAAAATATTGTCCAAGAAATCATCAAATGATTTTCTAAAATATTCAAAACGTTTATAAAGAATTAAGACCAATAAGAATATGCATCATTAAATCATGGTCTTAATGTTTGATATGAACACTTGAAATGTATTGAGAAAATCATTTGTGATAAGGCAAATTTACAATATGAATTAAAACATTAAAGCTTACTTAAGTTTTTGTCATTTCAAAATATATATTGCAATTTAAAGCTAACAATTGCCATTTCCTTTTCTTCCTTATTTCCACTCTCATCACTATCATCTCCAATGATTTCATGAATGGATGATTTAAGAGCTACCCCTACTTTCTTTGAAGACACTTAATTTCTTTTTAATTTCATTTCATATATGAGTAGGGAGCCCATAAGCTCATCTAGAGACAAGGTGTTAAGATCCATGATTCCTCTATTGCGGTTACTTTTGTCTCCTAAGATTTTGGCAAGCTATTCAAAAATTTCTTAACCATTTTTACATTGGAATAGGTCTTGCCTAATGCCTTAAGTCCATTGATTATGTCATTAAACCTAGTAAGCATATAACTCATGGACTTATTTTTTTTCATCCTAAAAAGTTCATAATCATGTGTGAGCATACCTACTTCAGTTTCTTTAACTTGATTTATCCCTTCATGTGAAATGGCTAATTTGTCCATATTTGCTTGGCATTCTCACATAGGGAGACTCTATTATATTCATTGGAACCTAATGCACAAAAGAGAGTGTGCATAGCCTTGGCATTCAATTATGCCAATCTCATGTCATTTGTGTCCCACTCATCCTCACTCTTAGGGACATCCTTTCCATCTACTTTCTTCATTGGAATTTTGGGAACATTAACTATTACTCTCCACACTTCATAATCATTTGATTGCACAAACAACATTATCCGAATTTTCCAATATGAGTAATTTTCTCCATTGAAAAGTGGAGGTCTAACTAATGAGTGTCCCTCTTCTCCTAGAGGTGTACCTACGTTCAAATGAGTCATTTATGATCGTTTTACATGATGGATGTTAATCCAAATCAATCTCAAGCCCGAGCTCTGTACCAATTGTTTGGCTCTATAGGCTAAACCGAGAAGGGGTGAATCGATTTTGTGGTACTCTTAGGTTCGTTTTTCGATTCTTCTAAATTCTCTAGCCTATGTTGAAGTTTTCTAAGTGCTCTAAGCTACTCAAGTATGCAATATAAATTCAATTCAACAATCACAATATAAATGCAAATAAATAAAGAGAGTAGGGAAAGAGAGATGTACACAATCGATTTATAGAGGTTCGACAACCTTACCTACGTCGTCTACCTTGAGACACTCCTAAGGATTTTCTCAAATCCACTAACTTGAATTTGTATTACAATCCCTCTTTTTGCAGGCTCAAGAGAAACCTCCCTCTTTTTTCTAAGGCTAAAGAGAAACCTCCCCTTTATAATGTGTGTTTGTGTTTAAAAGAAATGTAATCAAAGAGAGGCCTCTAGGTAGGCAAGTGATTACAATGGTTAAGCACAAGAGAAATCCTATACAATATTTGTGCTATGCTATACAAGGATGATGAGTATGATAGAATATGAATACTTTGTAGCACTTGTGATTTTCATAGGCTTGAGGAAGATGGAGAAAATAAAGAAAGATGTTGCTCAGCTGTTCCTTTTATTTCTTTGAGCTTCCAAGCCTTTATTTATAGTCCCTTGGATGGTTTCTAAACGTTAGTAGGAGCCAAAACTGAATATAACCGTTGTATCTCACAAAAACTAGCTGTTGGAGTGCATTTTCGAGATAGGGGATCGATCTCATGCTTCTTTACAAGCTTCTAAGGCATTCTGTCATGAAGGGATCGATCTTATGCTTCTTTTTTGCTTGATTTTGCTTCCTGGGAGCATTCTGCCATTCAAATCAATCCCTCATGCTTTTCCTTCACTTTTCTAGACTAATTTGGGTTAGAAATGATGTGGACTTTGATTTTAATTCATCCTAAAACATTTTAAAATTTTGTGGGAGTTTTTCTTGACTTTCTCAACTAAAGACTTAGTATAAAAACCTTGTTAAGTAATATTCTAAAGTTGTGTTCAATATGTTCTTGAGAAAATTACTTAATGAAGATATTCAAAATCATTTTGTAAAATGTTAAGACCAATAAGAATATGCAATTAAATCATGGTCTTAAACTTTGATATGTAGACTTAAAGTGGTTTGAGATAATCATATGATTGGTAAAGCAAATTTACATTATGGAGTCAAACACTTAATATTACTTAAGTTTTTATCATTTCAAAATACATATGTTAATTTAAAGCTAACAATTTTTTAAAATTGATTAACTCTGTTAAGTTGGTCGATTTTGGATATTCTAAAATTATGAACCGAATCGACTGAAGCTGGTCCTTTTTTAAATAAATATATATTATATATTAAAGTAATCAATATATGTATATACAAAATAAAATATATTGAATGAATAAAAAATTCACTTTTAACTGAAAACTTAACAAACCGAACCGAATTTTTTCATTTTTGTTTATTCAATTTTGAAGAATTTCCGTTCATTTTTTGATTTATATTTTTATGAAAGTTAGTTTAGTCGATTTTTGATTTTGATAGATCAAACTAATTGAAAAAACTGAATACTCACCCTTGATTTTAGATTCCATAGGAAGGGTTAAGATGATGACACATACTTTTTAAGAAATATTGAAAAATAAATATGGAAAAATATTACTAACAATATATTTGATAATTATCCTTCCAACAATAACTTAGATATAAAACAGTTTCGATGCATTATTATAGTAAAGTAATAACATAATTATTAAAATGTTAATAATGTAATTACTATTTTTCCATTCTAATTATTATTATAATAAGATGTTAGTAATATAATTATTCAAATGTTAATAATGTAATTATTATTGTGCTATGGAAATTAAAGCTGGAGTAGGTGTTTTTTCCATGTTTATTTTTCAAAACCATAATAACTTCTTAAAACTATAATACTTAATAGATCAATGCCAAAGTGCAAATATGTAAGTAAGTCATATGAAGTCTTAAAATTGCAACACATATAAGTGAAAGTAGTGGTACGAATCTTAACAAGTCATATGAAACCTTAACATGATAAAATTATCCAATCTTCATACGAAGTTTAAGTTAAACATCCATCAAATTATTTCTGCTTAGCTACATAGAGTCACCAAGAAAGAACTTGACATAAATCTTCTTTATGCTCTCTAAAAGTGAGGAGAGATAGTTTGTTTGGGACGTACACTAGTGATGATAATTCCAATATTAATAATCTCTTCTTGAGTCTAACCTTCTATGTGAAGCATTGATAACACTTTATTCACTCTCATCTTCCTTGAATCATTCTCAACAATAAAATGAAAACAATCAACCAATTTGCCAACCTCTTCCTTTGCACCTCGACATATGGCACCAAACTTAGTCATGTTGGTAAGGAATCCTTCTTGAAGTGCCTCCATATTTGATTCCATAGATTTTTTTTCTGTTGGTTCTTCTGTGAGTCATATTAGCAGTACTCTTAACTGAATGTCTTCTAATACCAGTAGATATCTCATTGTTGGTTGTATGAGTGTAGGGCACAAAGTTAGCATATTCATTATCAACATTTAGATCATCGAATGCATAAAAAGCAACATTTTCTGTTGCAAATATTGCTTCTTCAACATTTATATTTTGAAATTCTGCCACTACTTCGGTTGCCCTATCCTTCTTGAAGATTAAGGCTAACTTGTCAAAGTACTAGAAATGCTTGCTCTTAAGTCCGACAGCTGTAGGGTGACCTTGCATTCAAACTGTAAACATAAAAAAATTTTAAATATTTTAAACGAACATCCCAAGATTTTAATAAACTCATTTAAGTTAGAAGTTTTAATACCTTAACCCAACCAATCCATACATTAAAGTCACAATTAACACATTAGTTAGCATCATCCCAATCAAAATCAGAGGCAACATGACTTAATATCTTAACAACCTTTCTATGTTGTGTTTTGATCAACTTCATCCTAGAGTTATTGTGAGGTGTACCTTTGATTGGTAGTTTGGGATCCTTTTAGCCATCCATTTCTCCAGCTGTTGCAAGTAACCAACCTTGAAGGTGTCATTATTTTTTTTCCAACCTCCTTGGTTGACAGGATCTATGCAACAATTAATTTATATGACATCTTCAGTTGCTATCCACTAGTGGGTGGATCTTTTGCTTGCAGCTCTATGGGATGATTTAGCCTCAATCTACTTTAAAATACTAAAAAAAATATAGTTCAAATTTATCCAAATATTACTTGTAATTTAAACTGCAAGTAAACAAGTAGTTTGAAACAAATTACATAAAATCATACAAGTCTAAATTCTCATAGATAATGCAAACAAACAAATTACATAATTTAATCCGAGTAACATCTTTCATTGGTAATCCATACAAATAGTTTTAAGAAAATTACATAAATTAAATCTGATTTCTAGAAATGAGCTAACCATTCCACATTTATTTTGCTAAGTTATCTCTCCAATTATTCTATACAGAAGAGGTCTCAATGAATTGGATGGTATCTACTTTGGATGGGTCAGCTTTGGTTTTTACTAACTATAAAAACATCTCCCAGGACAAACTAGTTGCCACAATTTTAGGTGGTCAGAAGCTAGATTCCAGACAAGGCAACAAGTCCAACGTTGTGTGCAAGTACTGCAAGAAAAGAAGCCACGTTAAGGACGAGTGTCGAAAGCTTCATGGTAAACCTCGAGATAATGGCAAAGGGGGTAGGGGACAAAAGAATTGGTAACAAAGTGGACAAGTGAACCTGTCTCAGTCTAAGGATGAAAGTGCAAACCCTTGGGAGAGTTCCAACACCTTAGAGTCTGGTAAAGAAAATATCAAGAGATTGAAATCTTTTCTTGAAACTTTAAGTAAATCCATCAACAACCTTGGTACATGCTCCTTTGCACAATCAAGTATGTCTCTCACTTTACATGCTCTTGGGTCTTCGGACCTTAATCATTACAGGTCTTGGATAATCGATTCCAGAGCAATCAATCATGACATTTTCCTCTCTAAATTTTGCCACATATACCCCAAGGCCTAGCTCACAAAAAATTACCATAGGCGATGGATCCTCAATTACCGTGGCTAGAAAAGGTGATATCCACCTAAGTCCTACATTAACATTAAAAAATGTTTTGCATGTTTCAAAACTTACCACTAATATGGTGTTAGATCAACACCTTACAAACCACACAAATTGTAGTTTAACCTTGCCATATTCATGGGTTTTTTAGAATCAAGGTCCCTAGAAGATGATTAGGAGTGTTTAAGGAAAGCAATAGACTCTACTATCTTGAATTAAAATATCAAAGTGGTGGATTAATAAGGTTCATTTATCAACTTCCTTGTTGTTTAACATAAAAAATGCATTAAGTTAGATCCGACTTAATCACCATCAAGTAGGTCATCCTTCCTTGAAAGCCTTATGTGTTATGTTTCCCTTCCTTCATTTTTTTCTAAAATTGATGTTAGTGAATTTCATTGTGATACCTAGGAATTTGCTAAGCATAAATGTGTTCATTTTTCTATTAGTAATAAAAAAGTGTCATCTCCTTTCTTTTTAATACATACAGATATTTGGGGACCATTTAATGTGTCAAAGATCTTAAGGGCTACATGGTTTGTCACCTATATTGACGATTGTACTTATGTCACTTGGGTCTTTCTTCTAAAGAAAAAGTTAGATGTGAGTACCATTTTTCTAATGTTCTAAAGTAATCAATTTAGGGCTAAAATAAAAGAAATGAGATTTGATAATACAAGAGGTTACTTCAATCAAACCCTATCCCTTTATTTTCAAAAGAAATGAATCATTCATGAATCGTCTTGTGTGGATACTCCACAACAAAATAGAGTGGCAGAAAGAAAAAATGGATCTCTTGTCTACTACTTGAGCTTTAATGTTTTAAAATAGTGTTCCAAACTACTTGTAGGGGAAAGCTATTCCAACATTTACCTATTTAATCGATCGTACTCCATCACAAACTCTTAGTTATAAAAGCCTTTGGGAAGTGTTCTCAAAATTCTACTCGGATTTTACTTCTCATAACTCTTTACAAACATAGGTATTTGCTTGTGTTGGATTTATCCATTTTCACTCACATAACCATAGTAAACTTAATCTTAAAGCAATTAAATGTGTTTTTATAAGATATTCTTCAACACAAAAGGATTATAAATGCTACCATCCAACATCTCGAAGAATCTTTGTCTCAGCCGATGTTACCTTTGTGGAAAATAAAAGTTTTTTTACTAGTTATTATCTTTAAGGGAGCCACTTTCTATGGAAGATAATGATTGGGTTGAGTTGTCACCTTCCTCATTAACTAAGTTTGGTTGTTCACAATTAAATCCAAATAAACAAACTCAACTCAAATAGTTTCCTAAGCCACCAGAGTCAGTTTTGGCTCAACAGTTGGAATCTAAGTCACTTATAGAGTTTGTTTATTCAAGGGGGAATAGTTCCACTGTCAATTTGAAGCAAGATCAGTCGTCTAAACCAACTTTTGGAAATAAGGTAAGCGTAGAGTTTAGTATTGCCCATTGTCAATTCTTACATCTAACCATGATTCACAACCTTTGAACAAAAATAGTGATAAAAGTGATCTAGAACTGACCATTGCACTCAGAAAAAGGTAACAAAAAAAATGTACACTCCACCTACTATCGAATATTGTGTCTTTGATAGAATGTCATCTTCACATAAAACCTTTCTTACCCACCTTAATCCCATAGTCATACCACAACCAATGTTTGAGGCACTAGAAAGTGAAGAAGGGATATAAGCTATGGGAGTGTAAATGGATGCACTTGAAAAAAAAAAACATGAGAATTGGAGGAATTACCTAGAGAAAGAGACTGATAGGGTGTAAATGGGTTTTCTCGGTGAAATATAAGGCTGATGGATAATTAGAATGGTATAAGGCAGGTTAGTTGCAAAAGGATATACTTAAACTTATGATGTAGACTTCCAAGAAACATTTGCAATAATGGCAAAGATGAATGCTATAGGGTATTACTATCGTTAGCAGCTTACATAGATTGGAGTTTGCATCAGTCTGACTTAAAGAATTCCTTTTTAAACAGTGATCTTGAAGAAGAGATTTACATGGTTTATCCTCCAAGATTTGATATGGACAAAGGTAGACAAAAAGTAATATAAATATAAGAAGGCCTTATATGGGTTAAAACAATCACACAAGGCTTGGTTTGGCAAATTTACAAATTAAGGAGATGCTATCATTGGGCTACAAACAAAGTTAGGGTGACCACACTATGTTTATAAAACACACGACCTCAAGGGGAGTGATAGCATTACTGGTTTACGTGGACGCCATTATTATTACCGGAAATGATGAAAAAGAATAATGAGCTCTTTGACAACATTTGGCTAAAGAGTTTGAGATAAAGACCTAGGGAAACTAAAATATTTTTCTAAAATAAAGGTTGCACACTCAAGGGAAGGAATATTTGTGTTACAACAAATTTTTGTGCTAGATTTGCTTAATGAGATAGGACAAACTAGATACAAACCTGCAAATACACCAATTGAAACTACCACTAACTTAATGAAGCAACAGAGGATAAACCAGTAGATCGAGGAATGTATTAAAAGTTGCTTGGTAGATTAAAATATTTATCACACACATAACTAGATATAACTTATGTAGTAAGTGTTGTAAGTTAGTTTATGCACAATCCAAAGAAGACTCATCTTCAAGTTGTATATTGTGTTATCATATATTTGAAGGCAAATCTGGGTAATGGAATTTTATTCAAGAAAGGGAAAGGTTTGAGTCTTGAAGCACACATAGATGTTGATTATGAAGGTTTAGTAGTAGATAGAAAGTCAACTTCAGAATATTGTATATTCCTTGTTGGGAATTTGGTTACTTGCAAGAGCAAGAAGCAACCAACAATAACTTGATCAACTATAGTAGCAAAATTTCGAGCTATGGCATAAGGAATTTGTGAACTCTTATGGCTCAAAATAATCCTAGCAAACCTCAAGATCAAGTGGGAAAGGCCTATGAAGCTATATTTTAATAATAAGTCAGCTATCAATATAGCTCATAATCTAATGCAACATGATTGAACTAAGCAAGTGGACGTAGATCCAAATTTTATAAAAAGAAACTTGATAGTGGGTTTTGTACACCACATTTTCACCAAAAGGTCAACTTGCAAATGTTTTCACAAAAACCATAGTGGGTTATGTGTTCTAGAAGATTATTGGCAAGCTGGGGATGGAATATTTATTCTCCAACTTGAAGGGGATTATTAGAATATACTAGTTGATCTTAGAATCTAGCCATTAATATTAAAATTTTGATTCTTTGGATTTTGTTTATTATCTATTTCAGTTTTTGTAAATAACTTGTAATTAGAATTCCTGGTTTTTAGGCTTGTATTTAGTAGTTTTCAATTTTAGTTGTAATTGGCTTGGCTATAAAATAGCTCTGCCTTTCCAGATTAATAGTAGTTGTTGTTGACTATTCCATAAAAACATATTTTCTTCAAACTCTTTCATATAATTGAATAAATGATTTTGCAGTGATAAAAAAATATTTTTAGACTTTTTTTCTTAATAATGATATAAAATATTTATGATTAATCAATAATAAAAAAATAACATTTATTCCAATCACAATGCAATTCCAACCATAATGCTACTACTCTCTCCTTTTTTTTGGTGAGAAAAGAACATTTATAAAACGTAAATACTTCCCCTAGTGGTGTTACATCCGATTGATCTAGGTATACACAATTCCATAAAGTCATACAACATACAAGAAAGCACCTCTCCTGGAGGTGATTCAAAGAAAACAAAAGTGGCGTTCAAACCAGTCCCTATCTTTGCCAAAAAGTCTGCACACCTATTAGCTTCATTGTAAACATGACCGATCCTAGCGTTTTCCACCATCTGGAGCAATCTCTTACAATTAGAAATGAAAGTATAATGAATATAAGAATGAGGACAATCTTCTAAAACATACCTTAATATAATTTGGGAATCGGTCTAGGTGATAAGATTGTTGAAGCCTTTCTCTATCGTAAGATCTCTTAACCCCCATAATTTAGTGGCAGTGTTAGAAGTTATTCCAAGATTTCTGACGAAACCTCTGATCCAATATCCATCGGCATTATGGAAAACACCACATGCCCTAGCTCTTCTAGGATTCCCAAGCGCAGATCCGTCAGCGTTCAGCTTAATGAAAGTTTTCAATGGGGGATTCCAACCAACTTGAATCTGGCAATGGTTTTTGTTCTTTTGGTTATGTCCTGCAATGGCCCAAAAGTCCTTGATTTTCTTCCAAGTCTTCTTAGACCATTCTTGAGGATTTTCAGCTTCTCCGTGGAAAGCAATTCTATTGTGGCTAATCCAAATTAACCATAATGAAAAAGAAAACACAACTCTCCAAGGAACTCCATCCACCATTAAATCAAGATTAGAGCTGATATTTGTCGAAAGCCAATCATTGAAATTAGATTGGAAAGAAGTGTCATAATGTTTCTTAGGGCTAGGTCGCTAAACATTAAAGAAATGGAGTCACCACCAATATTTTTTTAACCTAGGTGTGTTTGGCCACCTAAATGACTCTAAGGAACTGGTCTACAGTATAAGTTTTGGGTTCGAGATTTCATTTACGTATAAGGAAGGTTATAGCACCCCTACAACGCCTAAATTTGATATCATTCTAATCTTATGTTATTTTAACTTAGTCTTAATTATATGGTCTTCAAAGTTTATATTTTTTATTATTTAAATATTGAAAATTCTTTTAAGAATTCTCCATCATTCTGGATGAACTCTTAAAAGACTCTTCTTACCTCAAGAGTGTTCAAGGAGTACCATTCGACTCCCCTAAAGAGGCTCCATCGTCGGAAGTATCTTAGAATTTTATTATTCCCTAAGTTATTTTTTTTCTGTTATTGTTTCATTGCTTTTGTTTATTTATTTATTTTAAACCTTATTTCATATATACTATTTATTAGGATTTTAGTATTTGATATTGAAAATACATCCTAAATTTTCCATCATTCTAGATAAATTTAGAAAAATCCTCTCACCTAGGAATTCTTCAAGTGTTACTCATTCGCAATGGCCTTGAAGATTCCATCATTGGAATTATTTGTATAATTATTTTTCATTATTTATTGTTATATTATAAAATAGCTCTACTATTATTTTGTTACATTATTTTACAATTATCATTTTTTATTTTTATTTTATTTTTATTAATTTAGAGAATAAAGTTAAACCTTTATTTTTGAAAATACCTTTTAAATTTTTTATCATTCTGGATAAACTAAAAAGGATCTTCTTACCTAGAAATTCTTTGAGTGTTACTCATTCATAATCACTTCAAAGATTCCATTATTGGAAATGGCTGTACTTATCCTCAATATTTATTATATCATGATTTATTAATTAAATATCTATCCTAATGTAAATTTATTTATTTATCTCTTTAATTATTTTTTTTATCTTTCACTTATTCTACTATCTATTAATTCAGTTACTTAATTTTTAGTTTCACTCATTCTCTTATTTATTTCTTACATTTAATGTATTACTCCTATATACTTACATATTCTATTCTTTAATCATTACTTTCATTCTATAAGAGGCAACCTAAAATCTCAAACATAATACTTAAAAAAAACAAATGAAAATAGGAATTAAAGTAGAGAAATAACTCCTACCTTGATAACTAGCACATGGGTTTGCAAAGAATCTTGGATTTTTTTTTAAAACCACAGGTATCTTCTTCCATTTTAACGGTCTGAAACTATTCTTGCTTGAGACTTCCTCACAGTTAAGGCTCCTCACCCCTCCTAAAAAACTCTTGGGTTTTCAAAACAGTGAACGTGTATCCAATAACATATAAGCTGAAATTAATTGATATGAAAATGAACTAACCTTTGTTTTAATACCTTGGATCAATTGGAAAGGTGGGCTTGAACTTTCGTGCTTGATTTAAAATTAATGGGTTGCAAGCATCATTTAAACCCAATATCACTTTAAAACAACATCAATGCATTGGAGTTACTCTTTAAAACTAAAAGAAGGTTGTTGTTAATAGTCACTATCGAGTTCAAGAATCCTTCTTGCCACTGTCCGTCGTTCTGCCAAGAGCCAACACTGCCTTCTCCATGGCTCACGGTGAATCTATCACAATCAATCCTTCTTAGCTGTTGCTTACTCTGGAAAATACCCCAAGGTTTGATATTGTGGATATTGCACTGCTATGATTCTTCACTGCGAAACTACCTAGACCCCGAGAAGCTTAAAGGCGTCACTACCTTCGCCGAAATTCACCTTGGGAACCGCTTGTTTGAGCCTAGGGGCTGCTCTTGGAAACACTAAAAGGGCCTAGTACCGTCACTGCTTTGATCGGAGTTCCCTTCTTCCATGCTTGCTGTGTGGTTTTTCTCTTGATATTTGCTGCTTTGTGTATTATTTTTTTCGAGAATTCCCCCCTTTTTTTCCTCCCTTCTTGCCTTCATCTCCCAAATTGCTCTCCCTTTTTTTTAATCGCTTTCTATTATGTTTTTATAAGGCTTCTTCAAGTTGTGATAAGATTTTAAAATTTAAAATTAGCTTGAAATAATTTGATCATTAACTTTAATTTTTTTTTTTTAGTTTTTATCTTTATCTTTATCATTTTAAAATAAATCTAACTATGCCTAATTATCTTTTTTTAAAAATTTTATTTTATTATTTTTTTAGATTTTCTTTTTTTTTTGTTTTCTATTTAAAATCTGAACTTAAATAATTGAGTTTTGAACTAATTTGGACCATGAACTTAATTCAAGCTCTGGAATTAAATAAACTCACTCAATCCATTAGTTTCAAAAAAATCTGACAAGTCCAATAGCTTAACAAGTTCAATATGCCCAACAATTCACTAAGTCCGGACAAAATATGATATCTACAAGAAGGAAAAAGAGAAGTTGGAGTTTTAACAGTCTCCCATAGATTTCTTACAAAGGTGCAGTCTCTTAAACAATGAATCACATATTCATCCTCAGCGTTGAACTGAGTCGAGGACAAATTGTTGGAATTGCATTCCACGGGCAGCTAAGCTTTGCCTGGTTGCCTCCAACGAGCAGCTAAGCTTTGCCTGGTTGCCAATTTCTGATGGCAACATTGCCACAAAAATGAATGGATTTTAGGAAGAGAAGGAGTTTTCCAGATCTTATTCCAGATGGGGTTGCTGTCTTGTGAGCTACCTTTGATAATGTTATAGGCAGATAAGAGCGAAAATTCTCCAGTTGGATTTACTTTTCATGCGATGATATCTTTACCCTTCCATTTGAATAGGAATGGCCTTAATCTCGTGCTTTAACAACTCAGGAAGAGGGTAGTTTATTTTATCGAACAAGCACTCTCCTCTATTATTAAGAACTTCTTTAACAGCCTTAATTTCATTTTGTTGTGACCAAGGTCCATGTAAAATGGATTTGAGAGAATTGAATCCTATCCAATCATCTTGCAATAACGAGGTCTGAACACCTAATTGAATTACCCATCTTGTCCCTTTCCCGTATTAGAAAAGAAAGAAGAAGATGAAGACAAATTGGAAGAGTTAAAAATAGAGGCTATTCACTTCTTCCATTCATTTTCAAAACAACTGTACAATAGTTTATATATTTTGGTATATGAACTTTTTGGTATATACTAAAAATGGACTAATAAAAGACAATACAACAAGATAAATTCCTAACTAACTTTAAGTAAAATGACTTACACACTTTTCTCAATATGTCTAATACTTCCCCTCAAGATGGAGAGTGTATATTGATCACTCCCATCTTGTTGAGAAGATAAGAGAATTGCGTTGGATGGAGAGCCTTGGTAAATAAACCTGCAAGCTAATGCCGGGTGCTCACATGTAGGGTTTTTAGGAGTCCTTTTTGTATATTCTCTCTTACAAGGTGACAGTTTATCTCTATATAATTCATCCTTTCATGGAATACAGGGTTTGTAGCAATATGTAAAGCTGCTTGGCTATCACAAAACAACACAGCTGGTCCAGGATGATCGATCTACAAATCCTTGTAAAATGAGAAGAGCCATATGAACTCACAAGTGGCCTTAGCCATTGCCTTGTATTCTACTTCAGCAGACTATTGTGAAACAATTTGCTTCTTCTTAGATTTCCAAGAGACCAAAGAATCACTAATAAAGATTGAGAAACCACTGATTGATTTCCTTGTATTAGGGTAAGAAGCCCAATCTTCACTTACATATCCCTTCAAGCTGATATCGATGGAAGAAGAATAGAATAACCCCTGGCTTACAGTTCCTTTCACATATTGCAGGACACATAATGCTGCCTGAAGATGTGGTTCCCTTGTGCCATGAATTGACTTAATCGATTAAACAACAAAGCACAAATTAAGTCTGTTAATTGTCAAATACAATAGCTTACCAATTAACCCTCTAAACTATCTTGGATCTTCAACTAAACTCAGCTTAGTGTTTGGATCTGTAGGTGTTTTCCTGGGCTTGCTTCCTAACTGACTAGCATCTTTCAAAAGTTGTAAGGCATAGTGGCATTGGTTGAGCACAATACCTTTAGAAGACCTGGCAACCTCAATGCCAAGGAAATACTTCAAGTTTCCCAAATCTTTCAGTCTGAAGCAACCATTTAGAAAGGCTTTTAAATCATTTACCATCTCCAAAATGTTGCTAGTAATGACTATATCATCTATATACACCAGTAGTATAAGAAAAGAGTCTCCAACAGCTCTAATAAAAAGTTGTTGTCATATTGAGACTACTTGAACCCTTATTGAAGAAATTCCCCTAAAAATTTAGAAAACCATTGTCTTGAAGCTTGTTTAAGTCTATAAAACTTATGCAACTTGAGAACTAGATTAATAGGTAAATACTCTCCCTCACAGTGATAATTAGGAGGCAATTCCATTTATACTTCCTTTATGAGATCACCGTGTAAGAAGGCATTGTTAACATCGAGTTGGGAAAGAAACCATCTTTGTTTGGCAGCCAAAGCAAGCAAGACTTTAACAGTAACCAATTTAGTAATAGGTGACAAGGTCTCCAAATAATCAACCTTTTCTTTTGGGTGTAACTCTTAGCTACCAAACAAGCTTTATAACACTTTAATGAACCATCAGCATGGTATTTCAATTTATATACCCACTTACAACTAACAACTCGTTTGCTAGGTGGCAGAGAAACAACACTCCATGTCCCATCGTCTTCTAAAGCTTTCAATTTTACAGCCATTGCATCTCGTCACTCTTGAATATCAGCAGCCTGCATATAATTGGTAGGTTCTTTATGTGTTGAAATGGAATTAATGAAGGCTAAGTGTTATGGAGATAGTTTGTGATAGCTAAGAACTTAGGATAAAGGATATGCAGTAGAAGAAGATTGAAGGGTAGTGGTGTGACACACATAATCTTTGAGATAGAATGGAGGTTTAGTATGGCGAATAGGGCAGCCTGAAGAAGAAGTAGGTGTACATGAATTAGGTATGGAAGACTGAGTGGAAGGAGAACAAGATGATATGTTGTCTGAGTGTGAATTTAAAGAAAAAGGAAGAACACAATTTGAAAAAAGATTGAGAGTTGATTGAATGATGAATTGTTCAAGAAAGGAAATATAGTCTTGTGGAAAACCACATCACGAGAAATCTAAATTTCATTGGTGTTGAGATCAAGCAATTTGTATCCCTTGTAACCTGGTGGATAGCCAAGAAAGACAACAAGAAAGGCTATTGGTGAAAACTTAGTTCTACAACGATCTAAGGTAGAAACATAGCAAAGACATCCAAAGGATTTAAGATAAGCATACTGTGGTGGCTTATGCCACAACAATTCAAAAGGAGTTCGGTTATGAAGAAGAGTAGATGGGGTATGGTTTCTAAGATATATAAAGGTAATACCACAATCCCCTCCAATATTCCAAAGGTATATTAGACTGGAAGTGAAGTACCCTAGCATCATTCAATATGTGCTGATATTTACGTTCGACTACAAAATTTTGTCGTGGTTGATAACACAAGAATGAAAATGAATGATCCCTTTTTCAAAAAAGAAAGACACAAGATAAAACTCACAAGCATTATCTGATCGAATTGCTTTGATCTTAACTCCAAATTAAGTTTGAATTAAGGAATGAAAGTTAGGTAGAACATGAGAAACATCAAACTTGGCATGTAGTACATAAACCCAAGTATACCTAGATTTATCATCAACAATGGTAAAGAAGTAACGATGTCCTTGAACAATAAGAGGAGTGAAGAGTCCCTAAATATCACAATGTATCAAGTCAAAAGTAAAAGAGACAAATTATTAAGTAATATGAAAGGTAAACGTTTATGTTTTGATAAATGACAAGTGGAACAATGTTCTAGAAAAGAACTAGTCTTATCTAAATGTAACTCTTTGTGTATTATATTGAGTTTGACAAAAGAGATGGCCAAGGCAACAATGCCACAATTTTAACTAGGAGGAAGAAGAACTGGAAATAATAAAAGTAGCATTACAACCAACGAAGGAGGATATAAGGGAAGATTCAGAACACTTCCTTGACATGTCCAACAGGTACAAGTTACCATGCCTTTTACCCATCCCAGTCATTTTCTCCTGTGTATGGTCCTGAATTAAACAACATGAAGAAAAGAAATTAACACAACATGAACAATGTTGAGTAAGTGAGCTAATGGATATAAGATTGAATTGAAATTTGGGAACAAATAGGACATTGGTAAGAATAAGGTCTGGTGTTAGAACAACAGTTCCTATTCGGTTTATAGGGATGATCTGTGCATTAAGAAGAGTGACAAAAGGATTTTCAACAGGAAATGAATTGGTGAATAAGGATTCAGAATAGCAAATGTAGTGTGTGGCTCTAGTGTCAAGAACCCAAGAATTGCGAGAAATTGAATGAGAGTTATGGGAAGAGAGGGAAGTTATACCATAGAACTGAGAAATGGTAGCTGCAGATTGTTTACATTCAGGAGTGCCTCTAATTCCTAATTGTAGTTAAGAGTTGAGAAGTACAATAAGTTGTTCACATTGAGAGGTACTTAGAGAATGGAGTGATGAACTAGTAGCTTCCATTCCTACATTCAAATCATCATGAACAGAAGCATTAGTTTGATTAACCTGTGCTTTAGACTAAAAGGACTGAGAACCTTTGTATTTCTTGTACCCTAGAGGATAGCCATCAAGTTTATAGCACTTATCAATAGTATATCTTGTGAATCAATAGTGAGTACACATATGTTTATCTCATTTGAACTCTTTTAGCTTTTTAGAAAAGTTCCTCCTATCACACCAACAAATGGTTAATAATCATTTATACCAGATGAATTAAGCAAAGAAGAAAAGCCTTGATGTGTTGTACACTAATGTTCCCCTTGAACCACCAATGAGAACGCCTTTGTAATTGGAGGTAGAAGATTCGTCATCAATATCAATGCACGAATCTAGGCAAAGGATTCATTCAAGCCAATCAAAAACTAGAGCACATGCTCACGATGTTGGAATTCAAGCCAAGATCTCATTCCACCACATTGACACAAAGGCACAAGTTGAAAAAGCTTCAGCTCATCCTAAATAATTTTCAACTTGGTGTAATATGAATACACATCCATGGATCCTTGATTCAAATCAAGGAGATGTTTCTTTAGCTGAAAAATGTGCGTCCCATTACTCTGATGAAATCGATCGAACAGATCCGTCCAGATCTTAGTAGCAGTATCAAATAAAGTAGAGTATTTGCAATTTCTCTTGTAACAAAGTTCAAGAGCCAGGATATCTCCATATAGTTATAGTGATTCCATGTATTAAAGAGTAGATCATTAGGCAAAGCTCGTGAAATGCCTTCATCAACAAAGCCTAGCATATTCTTTGCTGTCAGAGCCATCATCATTGCTCGTTGCCAAGAATTATAGTTAGGAGTAGCGAAAGCAGTTGAAACCAGTCGGAGATCTGGATGATTACCACTGTGAAGAAAATATGGACTGCTAGAATCTTCCATTGCTGTCGAAGAAGAACTGGTAGCAACAACGGCTCGATTTGCTTGATTTCCTTGCCCTCCTCGAGCCATGGAAGTCAATTAGAAAATTTCAAAAGCACAGAGAAAGAAGCACAAGAGAAGCTTTGATACCATATTAGAAATGAAAAAAAAAAGATGAAGACAAATTGAAAGAGCCAAAAACAGAGGCTATTCACTTCTTCCATTCATTTTCAAAATGACTGTATAGCAATTTATATATTCTGGTATATGAACATTTTGGTACATACTAAAAATGGACTAATAAAAAACAATACAACAAGATAAATTCCCAACTAACTCTAAGTTAAATGACTTATACACCTTCCTTAATATGTCTAATATCTCGAAATAGATTCTACTTTTCCTCATCCTGGTCCATTAATAAAAACACCATTCTTAGAATATTATAATGGGTATTGTTAGAATAAAAACACTACTCTCTTTGCATTTTATATAAAGCTCTTATATTCCTAGTGTTTCTTTAATTAAATAGAAAATTTGATTATTGATTGCTATATGTATGCACGAAAGACTGACTAAGTATTTTTTTTTTTTTAAAGGAGGTATTAGGTTACATAGGCTTATTCGACAGGAATTAAAAAGAAAATACCGATATCTTTTCAATTATTTTTGATAAAAAAGATAGGAAAAAAATTTTGTGTTTACGAATAACTCTTTATTTTCTGTTTTTTTTTAATGTTTCAATAAGTTGTACAAGTATAAAATTTTTGTTTGGAATTATTCAAAATCAGAATTTCAAATTTCAATTTATGCATCATAGATTTTTATTTAAATGAATTTGTTAATTTTTTATTTTAGGTATTATTTACAAAATATTTATAAAAAATACCAAACTAAATCAGGGCAATTTTACTAGCTCTAATAAATTTAAGTCTCTATCATGACCATTAGACAGATCATATTGTGTTTTTATTTTTATTTTTATTTTTCTTTAATAATGGCATCAACATCATATCCGAAATTTATAGCAATTACAAATGAAGACGCGATCTCAGATTTGTCAAAGCTGCCTGTCAAAGGCTTAAGGGTAAAATGGTGAACCGTCCACCTAATTCCGCCAAAAGTTAATTATCAAATGCTGATGTTTTGTTTTTGCTTTAAAAAGATAAGACTCTTCTCTTTTACTTCATTGAAATCTGTTTGATCCACGTGTATTCATTTATTAATTTTTCGGTACAATTTATACCATTTGCGTGCTACAACTGTTGACAATTACAGCCTTCTACTGATTTCAAATAAATTTAGAGTGAATTGCTTTTTAAATCATTTAAAAGTTGGTATGGCATCGTTTTTTATTTTTTGTTTTTTATTTTCTGTTTTTAAATTTTTTTTTGTGTTTTGTTTTGTTTTCAATTTCTAAAAATAGAAAATATGTTTGTTTAATACTGTTACGTTTTGAAACTAAATATTTAAATTGATTCAGATATAATAATTTAATTCACAAAATAAAATTTTAAAATTAAATAAAAATAATATATTTATTAAATAATAATATATAGATAATATTAAATAATATTATTTTATATTATTTAATACTAATATTAAATATTTTCATTTAATCGTATAAAAATTTAATATAATTTAAATAATATTATAATTAAATATAATATTAAATAAAATAATATTATTTAATTTAATTGTAATAATCATAAATTATATTTAATAACAATTTTTATTTAATTGTAATAATAATATTAAATTATTAAATAAATTATTTAACTAATTAATTTAAAATAAATTATATAGTTATTAAAATATATGATATTTAATATAAATAATACTATTTAATGTTAAGTATTTACTTATTTAATAATATTAAATTATTTAATAGTTTTCAACTTTTTTATGTTAAAATAAATATATTAATTATAAAATATTAATTAAATAATATTTTATACTAAAATTTAATATGATTTTATTTAAAAATTAATTAATTTTATTTTTATTATAAATATATTAATATAAAAACTCTGTTCACTTATTTATAAACGATAATAGAAATGAAAATATGTTTTCAAAAACAATGTGAACAAGAAATTCTTGTTTTCGTTTTTTGAAAACGAAAACATGTTGCTAAATATGTTTTCTGTTTCTGTTTTAAAAAAAAAACTGAAACAAAAACAAAAAATAGAAAATAAAAACGATACCAAACAACCTTAATTTCTCAAAATTTTATGTTTTATTATCAAATTTTAAAGACTAACGTAGATGTATTGTATTATCAAGATGTACAATCTAGAACACCAAAGGAAAGATTTGTTAATATTTAATGGCTGAGTGATCAAAACAATAATATTTATAAATATTTATGGTTAAAATTTAATTTTCCAAAGTTGTTTGATGAAAAAAAATCATAAGTCCAAAAAATAATTTACTCTGAACGAAACTGTGCCGAAGAAGTTTGTTGGTGCACTACAGTTTTTTTTTAACTATAGGTATTTTTATCCCTTTTATATTAATTCTATTCAAGTCAAGAATGGTATACGGTAAAACTCTCTTGATAATAATTATTATAGAATTCGAATCATATCTAAATATTTAAAAAAAAATCCAATTTTACTTATTCCAATCATTTGATGTTTGGGATTGTTTTTGTTTTATGCTTTATGTTTTATGTTTTTGTTTTCAATTTTTTTGAAAATGAAAGTAAAAATGTGTTTGTTAAGTGTGCTTTTGTTTTTAAAAATTGAAAATAAAACAAAAATTTTGGAAATAATTGAAAACACCAAAATGGTGTTTCCAAAATTTTGAAAACATTTTTTTGCACTGTTTGACATTGTTACCACACGGATATTGTGATAACCATAAATTTTTCAATTATTAGAAATTAGTAATATTGGAAATAAATAAATAAATATAATTATGAGATCGGAATATTAGTGAAATTCCGTGAATTGAGGAAGTGACGAATTAAGAAAATTCGTGTGAAGGAAAATCAACTTGGAAATAAGATTAAGGGTGGAATTATGAAAAATAATGAAAGAGGAAATTTGATTTGGATAAATGAAAATCCAAATTAAATAAAAAAAGGAGAAAGAATATGAAAATATATTTATATAATTATATTATATAAATATATTTTTATACAAATACATATGTATTGAAATACTATATAGTATATATTAATATACATTAGTATATATATGTATATATACTATTTGGTAAATTTAAATAATACATATGTATATAAATATGACATTTTATGTATATATATAAATATACACATATATAAGAAATTTAAATATTAATTTACATTAAAGTTTCAAAATATATATAAAGATTATTTAATTTTAAAGTATATAAATATACATATATATATATATACTAGACATATTTTGTAATATACAATATATATTTTATATATAATATATATTGTACTATACTACATATAAAATAATTTATGTATAAAATATAATTTATAGTATATAATATGGTATATTATATACTAAGAAAAGGGGAAAGTAGAAAATAAAAAAAAAGAAACCAAGAAGGAAAATCGGGAGGAGCCCGATTCCCTTCCCAGGCGAGGCCGACCACCGTCAGCCGGCCAAGTGAGGAAGAGAGGAGAGGAAGATGGCGTCGGTGGAGAGAGGAGAAGTCGGTGACCAGAGGAAAAGGAAAGAAACAAAAACGGAGAAGGGAGAAAACGACGGAAGCCGAGAAAAGAGAAAAGGAAAAATAGGAAAGTGGTGGTGCCGGCCGATTCAGCCACCGCCACTGCAACCGAACCTTCGACGGAGGACGACAAAAGGGTAGGAGGCCATCGATGAAGCGGAGAACGGCGGAGGAGGAAGGGCGAAGAGGCAGAAGAAACCGAACCTAAACCGAGTAGATCCGCCGTCGTGCCATCGAACTAGGCTAAACGAAGGCTAGATCTAGCTTCGCTGCCACCTCGGCCAGCTGTGGAGTCGCCCAACTGCCGAAGAACCGGTCGCCGTAGAAGAACCGGTGGTATCGGTCCGGCCAGGAAAGGAAAAGGAAAAGAAAAAGGAAAAGAAAAAGAAAAGAAAAGAAAAGAAAAAGAAAAAGAAAGAAAGAAAAGAGGAAAAAGAAAGAGAGAGAAATTCTAAAATGTAGAATTTGAATTTCAGAAAATGTCCTTCGATGACCGAGACGATGGATTAGGAGAGGTGAACACGGGCGCGACCTTTGAGAGGCAGTCATCGACCTGAGAAAGGTAAGGGAGACATGTGTAGCGTGTAGGGATATTCGGCACACATGTTTTAAATATGCATTTTAATTTTTATAAATGGTATTGATGATGATTGGTTGGAAAATTGTGGCGATTTACCGATTGAAAATATAAACTGTATTTTCCGTGCAGGAGGCTAGCCAATTGGCAGTCGTTATACTGTCGAAAAATCTTAGAAAATTATCGAAAATAATCGAAAATCATAATAAATGATTTTATATCACAAGGAACAATTTTCAATCACGAAAATCGACAAATCGATTAGTTTTCATAAAACATGAATATACTGATATTTAATTTTAAAATATTCATGTTTTCGAGAATGGTGAAAATGAAATCACCGAAAATCCCCCGATATGTGATATTTCACGTGAAATGAGATGAAAAATGAAAAGGACTGAAATGAATATTTTATAAATATTTCTTAAATATTCACTTGATTTCATCAATAACCTTTATGGTTTTAATTATGAAAATAATTATTTATAGAAATCCTATAGAGGTTAATTAAAGATGAAAAATAGTATTTTTAGACTAGAAAGTCTCTACACTTGTTTATAGAGGAAAACATGGTGACGGAATTATTGAATTTGGAAAATAAATATTTTATTTTTTCATAAATCATAAAAATAATTGATTTGAATTCTAATAACTTTGAAAACCCTGTTTTGGATAGAAAGCACGGAAAAGCGTGTGTACATGTTTTACGGTGAAAATGAAACAATCATGAGATTTATTTTATAGTGTGATTAATTTATAAACTGTTTTCACCGTATGGAAAATGTGATTTATACTGTTTTATAATATTCAGAACATTTTCGAGAGTGATTACCCCAGTATGAATATTTTATAAATTGTTATTCATAAGATGAAAATATTTTCCTTATGAATATTTATGGATTGATTGAACTTATATTCAATGAAATTGATTTCATTAATGGGGTTTATATCACGTGTTTACTGTTTTGAGACTGTTAGGCCCCATATCATGCTCACGTGTCACGTGTTAGTGCTTATAGATACTGATCCTATTATCAGCATCCTAGTGGACACCTGATCAGTGCACACTGTGGACCCCATAGACTATGGCCATAGATCTCATGTGTTTCCCCTATTTGGGATGATATTATAGCATGATATATTTAGGGTGTTGCCTAGTTTCCATGATACTGTACTGATGATTGTACTTTTCACTGAACTTTTGCTGGTACTAAATTATCTACAGCTACTGAGCTTTTGATATATTACGTGTTGAATTAAATATTATACGATGTTTTACAAGTGTGAAAATGAGTATTTGTGAAAAGAACATTAATTCCTTATTTATTTACTTAAGTTTTTTATCTCGTGAATATTTAATATTTTACTGGGATTTGAATATCAAAAGAAAACGATTACTCTTTATAGTTGCTTCTAGGTTCCGGGACAAGATAGGTATTCTAAAATATCTGCCTTACTCCATCCGGATCCCTAGCCGACTGTAGTATCCTTCCTACATGTGAGCCTAGAGCCTCTAGGAAGATTTAAAGAAAGTGAAAAATTATTTTCAGCATATAAGTAGCTGAATATCAAGTGTTGCATATAACTCTCTTACTGAGCCGTGGTTTGCTCACTCCCCTATTTTAACATTTCAGATTTTCGGTGACTGTGAGATCTGACATTTGAGGATTTCGAGCTGCGCATTTGGAGACATTGCGACAGCTTGATTTATAATATGAGGAATGATCATTTATTTTATGTATTTAGACTTACTTTCAATACTACTTTCTTAAGAATTAAGATAGGGGATGTGACAGATACTGTTCACCCGTTTGGCTACAGTGCTCATTTTATATGTAAAAATGATAAAATTTTACCACTAGTCTCACTCCAACCCTTAACCTCTTATATTTTAAAACTTTATCCATTATTTTCAGTAAGCTTCCACTAATAAAGTTTTGCAACAAAAGTATTCTATCCAAGCATGTTTTTAAATTTAATAAATTGAAAATAAAATGAAACAAAATTTTCAAAAACATAAAATATAAAATACACAACAATACCAAACAACTTCTTATTGATTCATTGTCGCTTGTTTGGGCTTGATTGCTGATGAATTTACTGGCCAGTCAAATCACTTTCATTTGTAATTTAGAAAGGACACATCAAATTAAAAAGATATTATAACTTTGCAATCATCAAAAAAAAAATTAATAAATAAAAACAGTGTGCAATCGTAATTATAACTAACGATAAACTGAATATATGGTGAAAAAGGTTTGTGCCAGTGTGAGAAGCAGGAGAATCGAGGCAGCCGTCGCTGATAGACAAGGCCATGGAGTTCCATAGTAGGCATACTTAAAGCTGGCCCATTGAACGTGCCAGCTACACTTATAATACTGGTTCACATCGTCAAACAATCTGGACAGATAACAGATATCAATGTCGAATGCTATGTCCTTACCAAGATTGTTGATGAATCGCGCAACCTCTGCATCAGTCCCAAAGTAATTCTCCAGGATGTTGCAATCGATCAGGTACTTCACGTCCTTGTTGGTGTTCACAAGGCAATCCAAAAGAGTCGCGTAAGCAGTGAAGTGTTTGGAAGAGCTTCTATGGCATTGCTCGTATGCCACGCAGTTCATCAGAAAAGAGCTCATGAAATCATCGATTGTGATCATCGGCATTTCAATCACTCCACCCCTGAATTTCACCTCAAGGAAGCTGTCTTCCTGTCCCGGATTCAGCTTGATCCCGGCACGGCGGAGCTTGGAAATGCAATGGATGGCGTGGGTTGGTGTGTTTCCCCTGTTTGCTCGCCCAGTGTCTGATGGAATGAAGCTCAGGCGAACCAAGTCGAGCAAATGCTTGCCTTTGAGGTCATGGTGCTTGGCAATGTCGGCATCGGGTCTTAACATTGCGTTGTTGAAGAATTCCAGAGCAATACTAGACAAGGATGGGCCTGATTCCTCTCCAGGCATTTTGGTTAAATCGAACAAGCATTCAAGAACGAAGTAGGGGATTTGATTCTCTAATCCAAGAAGATCACGGTAAAAAAATGGTAATATCCATATCATGGAGAACAAAGGATCATCTGGCTGAGACTCAACCAATCTCCCAACTTTCCGGAACAACTCAATAATGAAACAACCATCAAGAACCATCATCTCGACAAATTCATCTGTATCGAGCTTGATAGCTTCTGAATAGCAATCTCTGGCTTCCATTTCTAAAGCGTAGACGGCTTTGAGTAAGTCTTCCAAGCCCAAGCCTTTGGTTTGGACCCTGTCGAGCAAAGACCCCAGATATAGCCATTTGTGCTCCTCAATCATCCTGAGCTGAGCCTCGCCGCGGTGGTACGGACCGATTGACACGATCCGAGGCTGGTAAGACTTACCGTTGATTTCAACAAGGCTTTGGGGAACCCTGAAGATGCAGCATGAGCTATTACCGGCTGCTTTGCTCAGCAATCTCGGTGGCTCGCAGATTTGCTTTTGCATAGAAGTTATGCGATCTTTGTTTATTTCCCAAACTTTTATGACCAGATTGGCTTCTTCCTCAGCTGTTTTGCTTCCCATTTCTCTGTCTCTGCAGTCTAACTCTCCAAAGAAATTCCAGAGAAAAGGGGAAGAAAGTGAACGCAGTCTACAAATAAAATGTACTGGATTTTGGTTCAACAAAGGAATGCTCCTCTACAGGTCTTTAGACTTTTATCTGTCTAAAAAACTGAACGCAGACTTGTTTTTTCTTTATAAAATAAAATAGGCAACCCTACCAGTTAATGAAAAACAACTTTAATTTTTAAATGAAGAGTGGAAAAATTTATAGTTTAATGTATGAGGGAGGGGAGAAATATAATATAATATAATCTCGATGACCAAAAAATCCTCTCGACAGCCACCATTAATCTCGATGTCAACTTGGCTACCTCCTACCTCAAATTATTAGCAGAACATAATGGGCATATTTCAGTAAGCAGTAATTTCTGGAGTTACCTCACTAGCTATCTCACAAAATAACCCTTCGCCCCAAATAATTCTACCATTATCTATATCGACATATGGGCCAACTAGTGGATCAGGCCTTGAAATTCCTCCTCCTACCAGTACTGCCACAAGCTACATTCTTACCAGCCAATGCACCTACTATGACCACAACATTTGGATACCAAAACTTACCTACTTTAAAACACTATAACCAACTTTTCCAGAAAGTCCAAATGCTAAAAGCCCAAATAGCTAAGTAACGACCAAACCATCCACCAAATCTAAACCCAATGCTAAAACCCTCACAAGTTGAGGCACAAAGCTCTGCTAATTCTGCTGAAGGAATCTGTAGACACACACCTACAGGTGGCAAATGGGCGGATCGGATCGGATCGGATTTGGGTTGAATTATTTTGGATCGGATCATTTCGGGTTAAGAAAAAATCGGATCATTTTGGATTCGGATCATTTCGGGTTCGGATAAGGTCGGGTTTGGGTCAAAGAAAAATCGGTCTATTTCGGGTTTGGATCATTTCGGGTTCGGATAAGGTCGGGTTTGGGTCAAGGAAAAATCGGTCTATTTCGGATTTGGATCATTTCGGGTTCGGATAAGGTCGAGTTTGGATCGTTGACTTTTTTAGTCAATTCGAGTTGGTCGGATTTGGATTCGGGTCGATTTGACAGATTTATTGGATTAAGCTTTGGTCATCTTGATGTAATTTATCTGATATAAAAATCAATTGAAACCATATTTCTAAGAACTACAAAACTCATGAATATAAAATTGTCTTCTTACATGACCTATAGTACAATTGGGATTGAAATAATCAAAATATTTAATAATCTGTATGATAGTTTTCTTTATAATATATTTACCAATATTCATAAATTAATTACGTTAATTAATAACTTTTGAATCAAAGTGATTTAATAATCCATACTAAATATTATAAAACAATACTATATATCTCTCTTTAATTTAGTTTGATTTTTTATAGAATAATTAGAGATATTAGTGTAGATGATATAGCTTCTGTACTCTATTATAAATTAACCATTAAATAATTATACATTATGTTCAAATGAATGCAATATAAAAGCGAATATTTAAATTAAACTATATTAAAAAAATATATAACACTCATATTATTGAAAAAAATTATATTTTTACTATATTAAAATACTTTGATATTTAATTTTAACATTTAAATATTTATTAATAATATTAAATTTAAGTTTGAATATTTTCAGGTTTGGGTAAATTTGAATTCGAATCAATTTGGATTCGGGTCAATTTTGGGTTCGGATCAATTTGGGTTCGGATCAATTCGGGTTGGATCAATTCGGGTTCGGGTTAATCTAAATTCGGATGAATTTGGGTTCGGATAAATTCGGGTTCGGATCCGGTCGGGTTTGGATCAATGTAAATTCGGATAAATTCGGTTTCGGATCAATTCGGATTCGGATCGGGTTGGATTTGGATTGTTGACTTTTTTAGTCAAATCGAATCGGTCGGGTTTGGATTCAGGTTAATCGGACGGATTTTTTGGGTCGGGTCAACTTTTGCCACCTCTACACACACCTGTTAACAAAACAAGAAAAGCTAAAGAAAACATTGGGGTACGGGCTAAGATGGAAAACATTTGGAGGGAACTCAAAAAACTGAAGAAATTTAATAATGAGATGGAATGGTTAGATGGCGGTAATAACCCTCTCTCCATATAGATACAACAAAAACAAATACCTTCCAAATGAAAACTTCCAAAGGAAACACATGATGGAAGTAAAGATCCCGTTGATCATTTAGACGACTGTAGGTCATTGATGGATATTCAAAGAATGTTAGATACTGTGAGTGCAGAGTGTTTGTTACAACACTCAGAGGAGCTGCAAGATCTTGGTATTATACATGCTGTCCGAGTCTATAACTAATTTTGAAATGCTCGCCCGAGAGTTTGTAGTGCACTTCTTTGGTAGTCACTAAGCGATCAGAACCAATAGCAGTTCAATGTAAATCAAACAAAATTCGCATGAGACTCTTAGGGAATATATTAAAAGGTTTAGTAAAGCAACACTGGAAGTTAGGGATCTTAACGTTGAATGGGCAGTTTAAGCATTCACAAATGGGGTAAGACATGAACATCTAAAGTATTCACTTAGTGATCATAAACCTAAAAAAATTATATCAACTTTATGAAATGGGTCAAAAGTATGTTGAAATAAAAGAGTTAGAACTAGCTGACAAAGGGTTTAAACGGCAAGAGATAGGTTATAAACAGAAAGGGAATCAAAGGTAAGCTGATATGGTAAGTCCTAATAGGTGAGTTCCAGATAGGAAGCAGACAACTAGAAAAGAATCCAGCAAAATAGAGTGGAACCCTCCGAGATCCAAATTTGAAACCTACATCCCGCTCACAACATCCAGACAAGCATACTCAATATAATAGCCAAAGAGGAAGTTTTGGAGAAACCCCCGCCCATGAGAACCAACAAGCATAAGTGAAATCAAAGCAAACATTGTGCTTACCATGATGATGTTGGACACAAAGAAAAAAAGAATCCATTAGCTTAAAAGATGCCATTGAGCGTCTCATACAGAAAGGCCACCTCAAACAGTTTGCTAAAAAAGATTCTACTCGCCTTGATCCTAACAACATTGATTCATGACCGAGAGATAACTCAAGAGTTGTAGGGAAAAATGTAGTCTAAGGGGTAATAAATATGATAGTTGAATACGGAGAAGAGAGGGCCACCAACAAATAAAAATGGAAATCACATTTAAGGAATGTTTACACCTTGAAAAAAGCACCAAAAAATAATAAAAAAAGATTATTGGCTTATCACCTTCTCTGAACAGGCTGTGGACACTGCAGAAGATGAAGGGTTTGATCCGATCGTGGTAACCGTGATGATTAGAAACTTCCAAGCGAAAAGAATCCTAATAGACAATGAGAGCGCCGTCGACATTCTCCAATACTCAGCCTCCTATAAATGGGCTACGATAACAACAAGCTCAAAGCAACTTCTCCTGTCTTTGGGTTCGTCAACCAGTCGATCAACGTTTTTACAATGATCACAAGGAAGATCAAATTATAATTTTCCATCTGACTAAGGGGAATATTGTTTTGCCATAACAGGCCAACTGGGCCCAATAATAAATTAAGCCTTAGGCCACCATAGAAAGTCAAGGCCTTTAGCCCACAAAGTAGAGTTGACACCTACAAACGGGTGACAAAATACCCAAAGGCAAATAAGAACTCTAAGCCAAAAGGATCTCTAATATAAAAAGATTCCTTATCAAATAATACAATTGAATATAAGTCCTACCTTTAGTCAAACTGGGGGATTAGATGATCTGTTATATAAGGTGCACACAGGTATGCACAAAGCACTAAGCCTTACTATATTACTCCAATATTCCTTTTATCTCTCTTATACTAACTTAAGCATCAGAGTGTGCTCTGAAGAAAGATCTCTAGTGCCCTCTCATTGTTTTATTTCTTTTAGAGGTATTTATTCAGGTACTTGTTCGTTTCGAAGCTGATTAATTCTAAAATAATCATCAAAGAATTAATTTTATTAATGAAATATCAATTACTATTTTTGCAGGGGCTTACATTTTTATAGTTTTGTTGTATAACAGTGTAGTCTAATATAAAAGTGGTTATTGGGTCGAGTTGACATGACCCAGTTTGAAATTGAACTGGGTTAAGCCGACCTGATAACTGGAACCGAAACCGGCCTAGCTCGATAATGTATTGAGCTTCGAGCTGGGCTTGTTTAAAAAAAAGAGGGCCAGATAAGGGCCTGGCTTGATAACAGATCGGGACGCTTCCTTCCTCTATTTTTTTTAAAGTTTTTTTATTTTTTAAATTCAATATTTTTTCTATAAATACCTATTCATTTCCTTCATTTTTCTTTACATTTTCTCTCATTTTCTCAAATCTCAACACTCATACTTTTTCAATACTCACTCAAACTCTCTTAAATTTATTCAAATTCTCTTATTCTAAATTTATAATATTATCATTTTTCTCTCTAAAATTCATTTTCCTTTTTATTTTACCATTTTACAAATTTTAGTTTCAACTTCCAACTTCTAATATATATATATATATATATATATATATATATATATATTCCTACATCTATTTCTTTCAAATTTTAAAATATATTTATTTTCAAAAAATATATAAATGTCAGATTTGTTTTGTCGTTTATGTTCTATTTCTCGCCCTTTCAGTTCTACTAAAATTCTTAATTTGGTTGACGAATCATTCAATGAATTTGAACCCGATATTCATTCGGAAGAGGAGCTTCCTTTAGCACCATCGATAGATTGTAGTACTAGTCATCGTGATCGTGGTCGTGGTCGTGGAGGTCATACTCAAACACAATCATTAGCTGCTACCACTACCACTGCCACTACATCATCAAGACCGACGAAAACGAAGATTACCCAAAAAAAAGAGTAATGTATGGGAGTATTTTGATATTGTAGTAAAAGATGTATGACAGATGAATATTCTGCTATTTGTAAATTGTGTAAAGGCATTAACGCTTAGAGCTTTGGTGGAAGTGGTGGTGGTATAGGTACGTATAAAAGACATTTAATTAGTTCACATAAAATTAATCTAGATGCTGAAGAAAGATGAAATTACTGTAGGCAAACAACCTCAAATTAATATACATGATGGTGGAAAAAAATTTAATTTTGATAATGTTCAAGGTAGACGTAGTTTAGTTAGATATGCATTATAGATGGTCTTTATGGTGCTGGAATTCTTCTTATCATGTTGTTTCAACATCATTGGTATATTTCTTGGTTTGACTATATTATTTGTCATATCGACCACTATACCTTGCTCTTTCACCGTTAATCGACCAGCAAAGGAATGTCCTTCTAACTGTTTTGCAGCCAAATGGTTATGCATTCTACATACTACTCTGACTGCCCAATCATCGCCGCTCTCCAATTTCACCCCCTGTAGCTTGAATTGACAATTACACTTCTTTGTTCCCGTTCCCAAGCGACGAAATTCATCTCTATTTGATCTATACATTCCATACCGTTTGCATGCAAGTCGAAGTCTGGGTTTTCTTCCAGGAACACCAACTTCGGATGATTTAATCACAATAACAAAACCTAGGTCTCTTCTAACCTCTTTAGCCCATGTGATCAAGGCATTTCTACTATTAAAAACCTGAACAAAAAAAATTTAATAATTAGTTTTTTTTACGATATTTGTATTGAAACATTATATTAATTTTAAATATGCTTACCTTGTTAGTAGTAAATGCATAAGTGCAGTCAAATATTTCTTCATCTACACTATTGAATTCTTCATTGTACACTACTGCTTCTTTGTTACTCTGCAAATATTAAACAATTAATTATAATTAGTACAATAAATTATATAATAAAAATAATTAATTATAAAAAAACATATTAACACGGTAATGCATGTGTGCGCAACCCAGGTTGTGCGCGCATGGGCTCACCATGCGCGCAAGCTGGGATCGCCTAGCGCGCAACCTAGTTTGTGCGCCGAGATCTCCCAGTGATGTTTTCACAGCCTTCAGTTCATCCTCAAATCCGAAAATAAATGCCAAAATCTTACCTCTTCCTCTTCTTTTTTAGTTCCTTCACTCTCATACTCTTTATAGCTATCATTATAATAGCTACTCTCACTCATTTTTTTCAATTTTTTGAAGAAAAATAAAATGATTGAAGAAGAAAATGTAAAGTGAACAGCGGCAGCAGCAGAGGAGGAAAAGAGAAGACGAGACGAGAGGGAAAAAAAGTGAGAGAAAAACTTGAGATTTAGTATAGGATATTAACGTCATTTGACCTGAGGATATTTTTGTCTTTTAATATTTTGTAGTAGAAAGAGTAAAAAATGTAGTGTGAATAGAAGCTCCCTGCTGACCAGCAGTAAAATTCCACTATCCTTTACTTACTTAGCTTGTGAAGGGACCCCATGTTTTCTTTCAGCCCTTTAAGCCACTTTAGCTTGTAAACTTTTCCTAAGTCATTGGTTGAGTCAAGGCAAAGGCATGGATGGTGGTTTGAGTAGTCAATGTCAACTTCTCTTAATTTAATTAAATGTATTTTATTGCTAGAAAAAAAATGGGTTACTATCACATGCAAATGATCAACATTACACATAATGTTTACATTATGTACCCTTTGTCCCCTATTATCTTGTGCCAAAATTTAATTATTTATTTATTGCCATGGTATTTTCCACTAACTATAAGTTTATCCATATTTGTTGTTCCATTCTTGTTTCCCATAACATTTGATATTTCCTATATTTTGATTTTTATAATTTCCAATCTCATAATTTAAACTCTTCATGCCACATTACTCCATTTTCCAAAATATAAAAATCTAATTAAATCTTAAACCGATAATTTACCTTTTTTTTTTTATCTTTATCCCAAAGTCCAATCGAGATTATCTTGACACCTTCATTGTCCAAAAATCTTTCTCCAAAATAACAAGGATAATTTTTAGCATAGCTAAAAATTTAACATGGGTAATTACACGAGGTAATAGACTAAGAGAATGTCACACTAATATCTCGAAATAGATTCTACTTTTCCTCATCCTGGTCCATTAATAAAAACACCATTCTTAGAATATTATAATGGGTATTGTTAGAATAAAAACACTACTCTCTTTGCATTTTATATAAAGCTCTTATATTCCTAGTGTTTCTTTAATTAAATAGAAAATTTGATTATTGATTGCTATATGTATGCACGAAAGACTGACTAAGTATTTTTTTTTTTTTAAAGGAGGTATTAGGTTACATAGGCTTATTCGACAGGAATTAAAAAGAAAATACCGATATCTTTTCAATTATTTTTGATAAAAAAGATAGGAAAAAAATTTTGTGTTTACGAATAACTCTTTATTTTCTGTTTTTTTTTAATGTTTCAATAAGTTGTACAAGTATAAAATTTTTGTTTGGAATTATTCAAAATCAGAATTTCAAATTTCAATTTATGCATCATAGATTTTTATTTAAATGAATTTGTTAATTTTTTATTTTAGGTATTATTTACAAAATATTTATAAAAAATACCAAACTAAATCAGGGCAATTTTACTAGCTCTAATAAATTTAAGTCTCTATCATGACCATTAGACAGATCATATTGTGTTTTTATTTTTATTTTTATTTTTCTTTAATAATGGCATCAACATCATATCCGAAATTTATAGCAATTACAAATGAAGACGCGATCTCAGATTTGTCAAAGCTGCCTGTCAAAGGCTTAAGGGTAAAATGGTGAACCGTCCACCTAATTCCGCCAAAAGTTAATTATCAAATGCTGATGTTTTGTTTTTGCTTTAAAAAGATAAGACTCTTCTCTTTTACTTCATTGAAATCTGTTTGATCCACGTGTATTCATTTATTAATTTTTCGGTACAATTTATACCATTTGCGTGCTACAACTGTTGACAATTACAGCCTTCTACTGATTTCAAATAAATTTAGAGTGAATTGCTTTCTAATTTCTCAAAATTTTATGCTTTATTATCAAATTTTAAAAGACTAACGTAGACGTATTGTATTATCAAGATGTATAATCTAGAATACCAAAGGAAAGATTTGTTAATATTTAATGGTTGAGTGATCAAAACAATAATATTTATAAATATTTGTGGTTAAAATTTAATTTTCCAAAGTTGTTTGATGAAAAAAATCTATTGAATGGTTGGTTTTCGTCTGAACGTTTGTTGTTGCACTAAAGTTTTTTCTTTTTCTAATTATAGGTATTTTTATCCCTTCTATACTAATTCTATTAAAGTTGAGAATTGTATACAATAAAATTTTCTCAATAATAATTATTACAAGATTTGAATTATATCTAAATATTTAAAAAAAAATTCTAACTCTACTTATTCCAATAATTTATTGATTCATTATAGCTTGTTTGGGCTTGATTGCCGATGAATTTACTGGCCAGTCAAATCACTTTCATTTGTAATTTAGAAAGGACACAGCAAATTGAAAAGATATTATGACTTTGCAATCATCTACCGACAAAATTATTAAATAAAAACAGTGTGCAATCTTAATTATAACTAACGATAAACTGAATAAATGGTGAAAAAGGTTTGTGCCAGGGTGAGAAGCAGGAGAATCAAGGCAGCCGTCGCTGACAGACAAGACCATGGAGTTCTAAAGTAGGTATACTTAAAGCTGGCCAATTGAACGTGCCAGCTACTCTTATAATACTGGTTCACATCGTCAAACAATCTGGACAGATAACAGATATCAATGTCGAATGCTATGTCCTTACCAAGAATGTTGATGAATCGCGCAACCTCGGCATCAGTCCCAAAGTAATTCTCCAGGATGTTGCGATCGATCAGGTACTCCACGTCCTTGTAGGTGTTCACAAGGCAATCCAAAAGAGTGGCGTAAGTAGTGAAGTGTTTGGACGAGCTTCTATGGCATTGCTCGTATGCCACGCAGTTCATCAGAAAAGAGCTCATGAAATCATCGATTGTGATCATCGGCATTTCAATCACTCCACGGCTGAATTTCACCTCCAGGAAGCTGTCTTCCTGTCCCGGATTCAGCTTGATCCCGGCACGGCGGAGCTTGGAAACGCAATGGATGACGTGGGTTGGTGTGTTTCCCCTGTTTGCTTGCCCAGTGTCTGATGGAATGAAGCTTAGGCGAACCAAGTCGAGCAAATGCCTGCCTTTGAGATCATGGTGCTTGGCAATGTCGGCATCGGGTCTTATCATTGCGTTGTTGAAGAATTCCAGAGCAATACTAGACAAGGATGGGCCTGATTCCTCCCCAGGCATTTTGGTTAAATCGAACAAGCATTCAAGAACGAAGTAGGGGATTTGATTCTCTAATCGAAGAAGATCACGGTAAAAAAATGGTAATATCCATATCATGGAGAACAAAGGATCATCTGGCTGAGACTCAATCAATCTCCCAACTTTCCGGAACAACTCAATAATGAAACAACCATCAAGAACCATCATCTCGACAAATTCATCTGTATCGAGCTTGATAGCTTCTGAATAGCAATCTCTGGCTTCCATTTCTAAAGGGTAGACGGCTTTGAGTAAGTCTTCCAAGTCCAAGCCTTTGGTTTGGACCCTGTCGAGCAAAGACCCCAGATATCGCCATTTGTGCTCCTCAATCATCCTGAGCTGAGCCTCGCCGCGGTGGTACGGGCCGATTGACACGATCCGAGGCTGGTAAGACTTACCGTTGATTTCAACAAGGCTTTGGGGAACCCTGAAGATGCAGCATGAGCTACTACCGGCTGCTTTGCTCAGCAATCTTTGTGGCTCGCAGATTTGCTTTTGCATGGAAGCTATGCGATCTTTGTTTATTTCCCAAACTTTTATGACCTGATTGGCTTCTTCCTCAGCTGTTTTGCTTCCCATCTCTCTGTCTCTGCAGTCTGCCTCCCCAAAGAAATTCCAAAGGAAAAGGGAAGAAAGTGAACGCAGTCTACAAATAAAATGAACTGGATTTTGGTTCAACAAAGGAATGCTCCTCTACCAGTCCTTAGACTATTATCTGTTTAAAAAACTGAACGCAGACTTTTTTTTTTCTTTATAAAGTAAAATAGGCAATCCGTACCGGTTAATGAAAAACAACTTTAATTTTTAAATGAAGAGTGGAAAAATTTATAATTTAATGTATGAGGGAGGGGAGAAATATAATATAATATAATATAATATAATATAATATCCCCAATTATTCTCACAAATGTAAAATTATTCGCGAATTGCAACGATTTTGAACAACATTGCTTGGATCCACGTTCAGATTCAAAATTTTATTAATCAGACCAAATTAAAAATATAACATAATCTGTTTAATTGTATTTTTAAAATATAAAATAAATGAAGTATTGAGACCAAATTAAATTCAAGCTTAGAGTATCAATACTTTGCAAACAACTTTTTGATTGACTAATTAAAGAATAGTTGTGGCATATTGTAAAATTTAAGTTTAAATCCAAACAACCATAAGTCTCTAAAATATCATATTTTAGGGTACTCTGTGACATGATTTTGGATTAAATTTTGAAATTTTAATTTAATTTTCTCTTCTATTTTTTTAATTTTTCTTCTTGTGCGAAAAGTTTGGAAAAAATTAGAAAATCGAGGAAATGTTGGAAATCAAGTGAAGGTGGTCAGGTTTGGTGTTGGACACCCTTGAACTGTATTTTAATATTAACCTTACCCTAAATCTTAACCCTAAAACCGTACGTCATAGCATATCCTAAACCCATAAAGTACCTGAACCTTATCCCATGTTCATGTAAACCTACCTAAACTTAAATCCCAAAAATCCCTTTAACCCTTTTCTATCCATAACCTTTTAGATTAAACCTTTAACCCCATGCACTAAACATAAACTACCCCATAGAAACCTAAAACCTAAACCATGCATAAGCCTACACCTAAGCCCACATAATAAGTAAACCCGAAAGATCCAATAACTGATGGAGACCCATCAAGCTCACACAGCTCAAGTCATGTTTGTGATGTTTGAGATCCTTTGAACATCCATGGAGGTCTAATTACAAGAGCTAAATAAAAGATAATGCAACAAGCCTTGGCTGGTTTCATTAATATTACTAGAGAGAAAGCCCAACAAAGCTTGAGCATGGAGGATGATAAAGTCTTCTACAACATGATCCAAGCCCAAGTTCAACCTTCTTGAAGACACACACACAAGTATTGGGCTAAAATGCAATTAGGCTGGATGCATATTTTATTTAGTTAAGTATTATTGGGCTGAACGTTGTCTTAATTTAATTTAAGCCCAATTCCTTTTTAAATAATATATTTTGTAGGACTTCTATTACTTGTTTTGCAAGTTAGGAGAGTAGGATTCCTATTGCTTGTTCTGCAAGTTTGCTATTTCTTATTCTGCAAGTTAGGAAAGTAGGATTCCGATTACTTGTGCTGCAAGTTAGCTAGTTGCCTATAAATAGTTATGTAACCCTTTGGGGAGAAGACAATTGATTTTAGTAATAAAATTGAGAGACTTCTTCTCTTTGGTTCTCTTGAGAACTCTTGAACTTATCAATGTCTTCCTTGTGGCGTTCTTCTACCTTCCACCAATATATACCATAGGTTCTTGCTTTTCTAAGCAACGGGTCTTGGTCCAATACCATAGGTTCTTGTGTTTCTACACAACGGGTCTTGGTTTTACTTCTAATTTTTGTTTTCCTTTGCTGCGTTTTAACTTGTTATTGTGTTTCTTCAAGTGTTATTCGTCTTCTTCATTGAACCTCATCTTCTTTTGGTGAGGTCCATATCATTTGGCATCAAAGCTTAGGTTCAATTCGTGGGAGTCTCGTTTTTGTTTTTTCGTTGTCTTCTTGTCTTGGACAAACCTTGATCTTGAATCCTTTTCCAAGCCACCACTACTATTGTTTGTCCCTCAAACCTATTGTCTTCATTAAAATAACCTACCTTTACTTAGCCACCAAGTAAACCCTATCTTGTTCTCCAAGCAACCAAATCTCAAAGGTTTTCTTGCTCACCAAGAAACCTTCAAAAGCTCTACAACCCTATCTTGTTCTCCAAGCAACCAAATCCCAAATGTTTTCTTGCTCACCAAGAAACCTTCAAAAGCTCTACAACCCTATCTTGTTCTCCAAGCAACCAAATCCCAAAGGTTTTCTTGCTCACCAAGAAACCTTCAAAAGCTCTACATCACATAAAGACTACTTGTTTCACAAGCCACCATTCCCTCTTGTTCCTTGCCACACAAGCTACTACCAAAACTAGCTTGTTTTTGTCAAAAGTTGACTTGTTCCCCAAGTAAACCTCTTCGTATTATTTAGACTTTTTGTTTTTTTCTTCATTGTTCGTTTACTTTAGTAAAATATAAAAAAAAAGGAAAAAAAGAAAAAAAAGAAAAGAAAAAAAAGAGAAGAAAAATCAATTTAAGAGGGGATTTATTACATCGTGTGCAGCAAGTGCAACATCAAAGGCAATTTGTGAAGGTATGGTTCATCAAAATCTTGAGGTAGTCATTCTTTCTTGAGCTTTGAGATTTCTTATTTGCCTAATTTGAAAATTCATTGTTACCATTCTACCCTACTACCTAAAATTACCTTTTTGACCCTACCACATAAAAGGACAAAACTACCTCACCTTTGGCTAAACCCTACCCTAATTAAACACCCCAAAACACACATATTTCCTTCAAGGTTTAGTTTCATTAGAGTCTTCTTAAACCTTATTGAGTCTTGCAAAGTCTTGTTGAGTCTTCATTGTTTTGTTTTCCTTTGATTAAAATCTTGTGCTTAACTTGTTTATTGTTGGTTGATAGTTGAATTCCATTAGCTGATTTTTAATTGAGTCTTGAGTTCAATATAGAACATATAGAGAAAAGTTATGTGAGGAAAAAAGGAAAGTGTGTGAGTAACATTAGTCGAGAAAAGTCATATTAAAATTGTGTGAAACACGAGTGTGAGTGTTACATTCTTGTGTGTCTTGAGTGTAAACACACGAGGTCATACTTGTGAGGTCCTTTTCTTTTACTAACGTTTCTTGCAGGATAAAACCATGTCTTCTAATAGTGAAAAGCCTGATTTGAGTAAGATTGAGGTCATGTTCCAAGCCATGCAACAACAACTTTCAAGGATAGAGTCGAAGTTGGTTAAATATGATAAGGTGGAGTAACATGACGTTGCCCTAGCTAAGGTAAACCAAGGTAATACTTTTCATGCATGTGGTAATGTTGGTAATAATAAGTTGGATAGCTAGTATGGAGAAGAATCTAATGATGATTCTATGCTGCCATTAAAAGATGATGAGGATAGTATGGAATTACCTATGGATGGAAAGGTAATTGTAGCATATCAAGCTTTAAGTGTGCTAGTGAAATATAATGATGGTGATGTTGTAAGTGAAGATTCTGATGTTGATGATGAGATGCCACCATTGGAGAACATTGATGAGGATGATAACTATGTTGAGTTTGCTGCACATGGTGAAGCACTTGTAGCTCGTCGTGCATTAAGTGCCCAAGTTAAGGATGAAGATGAAGTGCAACAAGAAAATATTTTCCATACTAGATGCCACATCAACAATAAGGTATGCTCTTTGATTATTGATGGTGGTAGTTGCACTAATGTTGCTAGCACTTATTTGGTTGACAAATTGAGTTTGCCCACTACAAAACATCCCAAACCATACAAACTTCAATGGCTCAATAATTGTGGAGAAGTAAATGTGACCAAGCAAGTATTGGTGCCATTTTCAATTGGAAGGTACAATGATAAAGTGTTGTGTGATGTTTTGCCTATGCATACTGGCCGTTTGCTTTTAGGAAGACCATGGCAATTTGATAGACGTGTCATACATGATGGATTCACAAACCGTTATTCATTTACCATGGATGGTAAGAAATTTACACTTGCACCTTTGAGTCCTAAGGAGATTTATGAGGATCAGTTGAGGTTGAAAGAGCAAAATGAATCACAACAAAGGTTAAAGAATCTAGACAAAGGCAAAGATATTGCAAAGAAAGAAAGAAAGAAAGGATGTGAGCTTTTATGCAAAGCAAAGTGATGTAAAGGCTGCTTTTCTAGCTAAGTGCCCAATCCTTTTGTTTTTATATAAAGAATCTTGTTTTAGTTCTAATGATCTTAAATCTTCTTTGCCTACTAATGTTGTGTCTCTTTTGAAGGAATTTGGAGATATATTCCCCGAGGAGATTCCAAATGGTTTGCCACCTATTAGGGGAATTGAGCATCAAATAGACCTTGTTCCTGGAGCTGCCATTCCCAACCGACCTGCCTATAGAAGTAATCCCGAGGAGACAAAGGAGCTTCAAAGGCAAGTTGACGAGCTCATGAAGAAAGGCTACATTAGAGAGAGCGTGAGTCCATGTGCTGTTCCTGTGTTACTTGTTCCTAATAAGGATGGGACGTGAAGGATGTGTGTTGGTTGTCGTGACATCAACAAAATCACTGTAAAGTATCGCTATCCCATTCCTAGATTAGATGATATGCTTGATGAGTTACATGGTTCTTGCATCTTTTCTAAAATTGATTTGAAAAGTGGTTATCATCAAATTCGCATGAGAGAAGGTGATGACTGGAAAACTGCATTTAAGACTAAGGATGGTTTGTATGAATGGTTAGTTATGCCTTTTGGATTAACTAATGCACCTAGCACTTTCATGAGATTAATGAACCATGTTTTCCGTGCTTTCATTGGAAAATTTGTAGTTGTCTATTTTGATGATATCTTGATCTATAGTAGAAGTTTGCATGAACATATTGAACATTTAAAAAGTGTGCTTAATGTCTTGAGAAAGGAAAAGCTGTATGCTAACCTTAAGAAATGTTCCTTTTGCACTTATAAGATTATATTTCTTGGATATGTTGTTTCTTCTAAGGGTATAGCAGTAGAAGATGAAAAGGTTAAGGCAATTAAAGATTGGCCTATACCTAAGAATATTTCTGAGGTGCGTAATTTTCATGGATTAGCTAGTTTCTACCGTAGGTTTGTTAGAGACTTCAGTACTATAGCTGCACCTTTCACTAATGTTGTTAAAAAGAATGTTGGATTTAAATGGGGTCTTGAGCAAGATCGTGCTTTTAACTTGTTTAAAGAGAAGCTTTGTTCCGCACCTTTGTTATCCTTACTTGACTTTTCTAAAACTTTTGAGATTGAGTGTGATGCTTCAAGTATAAGTATTGGAGCTGTTTTAATGCAAGAGAAGCACCCTCATTGCTTTTTTCAGTGGGAAGTTAAGTGGTGCTGCCCTTAACTATCCCACATATGATAAAGAGATGTATGCATTAGTGAGGGCCTTGGAAACATGGCAACACTATTTATGGCCTAAGGAATTTGTCATCCACACTGATCATGAGTCCTTGAAGCACTTGAAAGGACAAAGCAAGTTGAACAAGCGTCATGCCAAGTGGATGGAGTTCATTGAGATATTTCCATATGTGATCAAATATAAACAAGGTAAAGAAAATGTTGTGGATGATGTATTGTCTCGAAGGTATACTCTAATCATTACTCTTAATGCAAAACTACCTGGATTTGAATACATTAAAGACTTGTATGCTACTGATGAGGATTTTGAAAATACGTTCATTGCATGTGAGAAAACTGGTTTTGGAAAGTTTTATAGGCATGATGGATTCTTATTTAGGGAAAATAGATTATGTGTACCTAGGAGTTCTTTAAGAGAATTACTTGTTAGAGAAGCCCATAGTGGTGGGTTAATGGGACATTTTGGAGTAAAGAAAACTTTAGACATATTGCATGATCACTTCTTTTGGCCTAACATGAAAAGAGATGTTGAAAAATTGTGTGAAAGATGTGTCACTTGTAAACAGGCAAAGTCTAGAGTTATGAATCATGGTCTTTATACTCCATTGCCTATTCCTACTGCTCCTTGGACTGACATTTCTATGGACTTTGTTTTGGGGTTACCAAAAACAAAGAGAAGTAGAGATTCTGTTTTTGTTGTTGTTGACAGGTTCTCTATGATGGCTCACTTCATTGCTTGTTACAAGACAGATGATGCAAGCAACATTGCCGATTTATTCTTCAAGGAAATTGTTCGTCTACATGGTGTTCCGAGGACCATTATTTTTGACCGTGATGTGAAGTTCCTTAGCTACTTTTGGAAAACATTATGGGGAAAGTTAGGAACAAAGCTATTGTTTTCAATTACTTGTCATCCACAAATTGATGGTCAAACTGAAGTAGTCAATCGTACTTTGTTTACTTTGTTGAGGTCCATTATTCAAAAGAATTTGAAGAATTGGGAAGATTGTTTGCCTCATGTGGAGTTTGCTTACAATAGAAGTGTGCATTCTACTACTAGTTATTCTCCATTTGAAGTTGTCTATGGTTTTAATCCACTCACTCTATTGGATCTTTTACCACTACATATTGAGGAGAGAGGTAGTTTGGATGGGGAAAAGAAAGCTGATTTTGTTAAGCAACTACATGAAAAGGTACATCAAAACATTAAGAAGAGGACTGAGCAATATGCTACTCAAGTCAACAAGCATCGCAAGAAAGTTGTCTTTGAACCTGGTGATTGGGTTTGGGTAAATATGCGTAAAGAGAGATTTCCTGCTCAATGTCGCTCCAAGTTGCAACCTCGAGGAGATGGACCATTCCAAGTGATTGAGAAGATCAATGACAATGCTTATAAATTGGATCTTCCAGGTGAGTATAATGTTAGTGCTACATTTAATGTTTCTGATCTTTCTCCCTTTGATAATGATATAGGTGATTCTGATTTGAGAACAAATCCTTTCGAGGAGAGGGGGAATGATGGAGACCCATCAAGCTCATACAGCTCAAGTCATGTTCGTGATGTTCGAGATCCTTTGAGCATCCATGGAGGTCCAATTACAAGAGCTAAATAAAAGATAATGCAACAAGCCTTGGCTGGTTTCATTAATATTACTAGAGAGAAAGCCCAACAAAGCTTGAGCATGGAGGATGATAAAGTCTTTTACAACATGATCCAAGCCCAAGTTCAACCTTCTTAAAGACACACACACAAGTATTGGGCCAAAATGCAATTAGGCTGGATGCATATTTTATTTAGTTAAGTATTATTGGGCTGAACGTTGTCTTAATTTAATTTAAGCCCAATTCCTTTTTAAATAATATATTTTGTAGGACTTCTATTACTTGTTCTGCAAGTTAGGAGAGTAGGATTCCTATTGCTTGTTCTGCAAGTTTGCTATTTCTTATTCTTCAAGTTAGGAAAGTAGGATTCCTATTACTTGTGCTGCAAGTTAGCTAGTTGCCTATAAATAGTTATGTAACCCTTTGGGAAGAAGACAATTGATTTTAGTAATAAAATTGAGAGACTTCTTCTCTTTGGTTCTCTTGAACTTATCAAGGTCTTCCTTGTGGTGTTCTTCTACCTTCCACCAATTTATACCATAGGTTCTTGCTTTTCTAAGCAACGGGTCTTGGTTTTACTTCTAATTTTTGTTTTCCTTTGCTGCGTTTTTAACTTGTTATTGTTTTTCTTCAAGTGTTATTCGTCTTCTTCATTGAACCTCATCTTCTTTCGGTGAGGTCCATATCAATAACCCTTCCCAAGTTTTACTTACTAAATGCTTTGACCCTCGAAACCCAAGAGAACCCATGCACCAACCACTGTTTCAAGAGCTTGTTATGAACAAGGAAAGTGCCTCGGTTTAACAATAAGAGCCTATTGATGCTCTTTGCTTTACTACTTCCTTCATTTGTTAACGGCCTAGATTGCATTATCTTCATCTGCCATTTTGCTTGAAGGGGTAAGTTGTCAAATTTATGGACTAAGTTCTCAATGGTAATGGATGCACTATATTAAGCAATGTATTTTGTCATGTGATATTGTCTATATGCATCTAATTTGTTTTTGAATCAATAGTGTTATTTGATGCTTTTTTGTTTGGTTGGTTTGTAAAAATTAGTAATTAGTGAGTTAAAGCGATGCAAAGTAGGGTGTTAATAGATCTTAACTTTCATTATTTGTCGAAGTTCTTATGCAAAAGAATTTTGAATGACTTAAGAATGTATTCAAGTTCATCATAATTTGAACTTGTTGAAATGGTTTAAACTAACTAAAAAATTCCTTGACAAGTATATATGTGTATTTTGTAGGTTACTCATCAACCAAGGTTCCATGAATTTGACTTATATGTCCTTCATTTTATGACAGAATTAAGAGAAGATCAACAGAGCTTTCTTTCTACACCAAATATCATATGTATATGCTTTTTAAAAGTGTAAGTGCAAGAATGACAATTTCAACCATGAAAGTTTATAATATTTTATCTGCAGCACTGGATTGGCAAATCGAGTGTGCACAATAGAGGAAATTGATAAGGTCCGGATAAAATGGAGTGAATATGCGTCTACATTTATGGATATGGATCCTTCTTGAGGTCATGATCTGTAACATCCCGTTACCACATTTTTCACGTATTTTCATAAAACTTTACCGGTTGGGCTGTCTGCGATGCCATTAACATTCAACAGTAACAATGACAAATGATAAACATTTATCTATTTATTATGGAATATGAAATTTCTTTTTTTTTTTTATTATTCCTTACATCTGACATCCCCTATAATCTTTTATTTCATTAAGGTAGTACTGTATACATATGTCTGAAATGCAAAAGAGAAAAGACTGTACCTGTCACGTTTAATGTACCATGCCTTAGTGCTTTAAGCATAGCTATACTCATCTGAGAGCTAATTCTCTCAACTCCGCGTACTTCTTATCTGTGGAGTTAAAACAAAAGGGTGAGCGATTCATACGCTCAGTAAAGGAAACATATGCTGCTTTAAATAAAGCAAAACTATATATCACTATTCATTTGTTCTTTTCTTAACAATAACCCAGTAGAAAAGAAAATAAATATATAGTAAACAACTCTCTTAAAACACCATTCAAAACACCGACTAACAGTTTACTTTAAAATGTAGTAAACACTATCGAGGACTTCAATAATCCTCATAGTAAATAGAAACTGATAAGTTGAGACTAGGCAACAAATAAATCATGCTATCATCGTTTCTCCCTCCACCTTGGGAGAACGAAACCTGCCGCTTTTGGGGTGCACCCGTAGGCCATCGCCCCTCACGGCTATCTCAGATCTATGGCCATAATCTAAAGGGGTCCTCGGGTCCACTTGCCAAGTGACCTCGAGACCGCTGATGACTTGGCAGGTCCATCAGCCCTGTGACGCCCTGAGGTGCACTCATTGGTCCATTGACCGAGCCACCGCCCCAGGTAGGTCACGCACTAGCAACGCATGAACTCAGGGCCTAAAGTCTCAAAATCAACTTTTATATCTCATATATCATTTCCACAAAATGATTTGATTTCTTATAAAACAATAAAACACCAAAACAGCCCATAATCTCAAGTTTTAAAACCTGCTCGGCCATGGTCAGCTCGCCCGATATGGCTTGCCCATGGAAGCAGCTCGCAGTGGCGGAGAACATGTGTTCGCCCGCCCTCTTTGCTTTTAAAATCTGAAGCAAAACTGGCTTGCCCTCTGTGGCTCGCCCAGAAATCAACTCGATAAGACGGTGAATTAGTATTCGCCCGCCACTTAGCTTTTCAAAACAGAAATCTCGTTGATATCAGTTCGCCCTGACTACTCGACAAGACGGCGAATAATAGTCGTCCGCCTCATAGTTTTTTTCAAAACATAAGTACGGCTGGCTGAAAAACAGTTCGCCCGCCCAAACACTTTAAAAAGGGTTCGCCCGACTACGGCTTTACCCGGATTTCTCTTTAAAACAAGGGCACTCGCCCAGTTCTCATAAAACAGAGATCGCCATTTGGCTTAACTTATAGCTTTCTATTAAGAAAGTTCGCCCGCCCTTTAAAAATAGAAATGAGTTTAAAACGTATAAAAGGGATTGGTTCGCCCGCCAATACCAATTCACCCAACATAAATCACAAAGGGCGTGCCCAACATAAAACATACAAAGCGCTCGCCCGCCCTGTATCATTTCACCCAACAAAACAGCAAAAGGCGGCTATCAGCTCGCCCGCGATCAAACAATTATCAATTAACTTCTTAAAATCATGCATGTCAGAAAACAAAACATTTAACTTAATGTTTTCATAAAATTTACTCCACAGGACATGCATCACTTCACACACACTTCCCTTACCTTGTTCAACGAAGTCTTGTTTCGCCCGGCACTCTGTTCGCCCATAGCTATTCCCAATTATCGGCTGCAAATTATATATAAATTTCATTAATATTTTCTTTATATATCACTTGGCGAGAATAAATCAAATAACTACTCGCCCAATCAGATTCCCAATTAGTTCGCCCGCCATTACTCACGAAGCCTTCATTGGCTAACTGTGGAAGTTCACCCACAATCCTTCTCGCCCAATGCCTTCGCATTAGAGCTCGCCCGTCATTCACTTCACTAGAATTGGGCGTTCTCGCCCACAAAATTACCTTGGCGAGTACTTAATATCTATTCGCATCATTGGCGATTACTATTTTCAACTTGGGCGATCACTGTAGTCGCCCTTGTCGTCACCTATTCCATAATTTTTCCTTGTTTTCCAATTTTCCAAGGATCTAACTAAAACAAAGACTGTATCTATGTTTATTACTGCATAAATCATAGAAATCTATCAGTGAACATCAAGAACACCTCAGAAAATATGAAACTCACCTCAACCAACTGCACTTCCAAAACACGTTGTTTTTCTGTCTCATGTTGGCCTCTATTTGCTTATTCCTTCAGCTCACCAGGCTAAGAAAGAAAGGTTTTATAAGCATGTTTACTGGTTTAGCCAACTGAAGAGTGAAACTCAGTAGATCAAACATGGCAGAGAAATGGAAGAAACAGAGAAATAGCTCTCGTGAAGAAACTGAAATTGGCTAACGCGTTTTTCATCAATTGTCTCTGCTTATATAAACATTCTCAGCCAATCAATAGCCACCGCCTGGCCCTTATCCTGTTTCCTTCATCATTGTTCACGTCCTTCATGCCTTTAATGCATGAAGAAAACTGAAGCACAAAGTGGCGTGGAAGTCTCCCTTTCACACGGCTTTTTCTTCTACTGCAGCCTTTGTTTACTTCCTCAACCAATCAGGTAAATTCCTTACTGACTTCAACCTCTTCACCATTAATTGTCTTCAACTGTATCACTTGCAAGTCAATTTTGGCTGTTAGGTTGAATTCTGTTTTCATTTTCCCATCTATCTGGACGACCACTTTACTCGCCAAATGCATTGGCGTTTCCAAGTCCTCGCCACAAGCGGCCATCACTTATCCACGAAGTTGGCGAACTAAACTACTCGCCAAACAAATAAGGAAAACAATCGACTCGCCACACTAAATCAGTTCGCCAGCCATGGGGCTACTCCTTGTCCTCTGTGTGGCGATCACAAGTTCTCGCCCTTTTCGGGCCATCACCTGGCATGGCTCAACTCGCCAACCATGCCCTGATTCATCTCACAAGTTGGCGAACACGCCTGTGCGACCACACTCTCGTCCAACTCGCCATCAGCATTGATGATCACACATACTTTACTCGCCAATCGGCGAGCCGTTTCTTTATGGTACGCGCCCGCCGAAGGAGCTTTCATCTTTTTGGAAATTAACATTCATTATTTATTTAATTTCCATTATCATTTTATGAATTTAGACTCTACAGTAGTGTAAAAATCGGATCTTACATTTCTCCCCACCTTAAGAAATTTGGTCCTCCAAATTTCAACCATACCTATCAGTGAAGAAACTCTGGATAGTTCTCATGCATAAGGCTTTTAAATTTTTAAGTTGCCTTATTCTTAATATGATACCATCAAAGCACTTTAGCCATAACATGATCTTAGATCACAGCACTTTATCACTGCAATTTATCTTTCCTATCCAGAATCCGTATCAATTTCTCAACGTCATTCATGTCCTCTCTAATTTCTAGGACTCATTTCGAATCACGTGTGAAGGATATGGATAATACTTTCTCATTATTGAAACATGGAACACATTGTGCACTCCTGGCAACTCGAGTGGTAGTGCACGTCTTTCATATGATCTAAGATCTCCGACGATCCAATACATCGGAAACTTAATTTCCCTTTTATTATACATCCCAATGGTGAGACCTTAATATTCATAACCTCTTATATATCCCAAGAAGTCTGTTCGATCAAGTCGAAAATAATTTTCGATCTCCCATTTTCTCATGCTATCGTGGATTATATCGTCTGCTAAATAACCTCCTTCAAGTGCTATGTCTATACTCTCTTGTGGCCATTATTATCAACAAACTCTGCCAGGGTAGAGGATTATCCCAGGAGCCTATAAAATCAACTGCACCTGCTCACACCATATCCTCGAGCGTCCATCTCATACGCTCGGACTGTCTCTCAGTCTGCGGATAAACTGCGGTGCGAAACTCAATCGGGATCCCATAGCTTCCCGTAATCTCTCTCACACTGAGATACGAAGTGGGACTCCCTATCAACTATAATGCTCACTGGAATACTATAAAACCTCACCATTTCCCTGACATATAATCCGGCCAAGGCATCAATTAGCTCAACAAATTCCAAAATCAAGGAATGAGCAGACTTACTAATATATCCACAACCATCCAGATAATAATTTACTCTTTTCAATTTTTCACTGAGTATGGGAAGTACCTCTAATATAGGTATTTTTTCTTCCTTATCACTTTTCCAACTCTTATTTAATCTCGTCTCTTCAGGCCATCAATAATCATCCTTTTGGCGCTCTTCCGCGCTCTAGGATTATTCTCTCAAGTGAGTTGGCGACCACCAGTTCGCCCACATCTCATAACATGTTATCCGGTATTGAGCGATCACCCCACTCATGGGTCGCCCATCCCGAATTTTCTCTCAGTCCTGAAGAATCTCGGGTGTCTTTTCTCAAAACCAATTTACACTCCCTCAAGTCTTTTATCATCCTTGAGAGTTAGTAACTCATCTATACTATTTGTCACTTATCATCTCACTTTGGTGCTTAGTCGATAATAATATGGAGACTATCCTTTAGATAGTTTTAATCAATTGTACGTAATTGTCCCAGTAGTGTCTGAAGTACCACGCACTCGCTCTCAATATATCCCGGAGCGTCCACACAATGCGCTCGGATATCTATATCTATCTGAGGCGGTGCAAATCAGTAAAAGTTTGGAATCTCAAAGCCTCTTGCTATTCTCTCAAAGCATACGGCAAATCAGGGATCCCTATCACAAGTACCCACTCACTGGAACTTCACATACTTCCTCTCTGTTATAGGAGTGATTGTTTCATGATTAATCTAGGACGACTTTTCTTTTGCAGACCTTAATATTAGTCACCGATTACATCTCGGTAATCATTTTCCTCTCGATCACTTCTCTTATCTCTAGTGATTATTTTCGAGATTAGCAGTACTTCTTGTATCTGCTCCTCTGAGTATGACACTTTCATGGCTTATCATTAATTCCAGTCATATCTACATCATGATCAGAGGAAATCACATTTATTCATAAACTTGGGAACTACCTCATAACTTGTGTTCCTTAGTCATCATATGACTTGTCCTCTCAAGACAATTTCATTCTTTTATATTCATCACCACTATTGTTTTTCCCACTTAATATGGTACTTTACTGTCACTATCTCATAACCATTTTGAATATTGTATTCACACATACCCATTCACTTCTACTTTCTCCCACTTAAGTATTGGATCAATAAGGTAGCAAATTCCATAACCTCTTTAACAATTTATTTGTGCTGTACGGGTAAAACTCATAAATTTTATACCCCAATAAGCACACTTTAACCTCTAGCACACTTTAACCTCACTTAAGTAGTAAAATCTTTTACTCAGACAATTTTCAATGTCCACTTAATCTTTCGAGACCTCACGTCTCTAATCTACATAGTTCAATTACAACTCATGGTCACTGACTTAACAATAAGGTTTTTCCATACCTTATACAGCAATATTGCTGATATCAATATACATGTTTACTCTTTTTAAAATCATCCTAGTTGGCTCTAGGTACACAAATAGGAAGGATACTACAGTCGGCTAGGGATCCAGATAGAATATGATAGGTATTTTAGAATACCATACTTGTTCCGGAACCTAGAAGCAACTGTAGAGAGTAGTACTCCCATTTTTTTTTAAACGGTAAAGTTTTCGTTTTCACCAGTTATAACAAACTAGTTTAATTCTTTACTTATCAATTTCTCAAAGTAATTTCTCAAGCTCTACTGATTCACTGGTAAGAACTTACAAACAATTCCTATTTCAATTCACCAACCTCTAAGCTTGTCAACTAAATCTCGATACCAACTTTATAATTTTTGGCAACTACGAGACCTTTCATTTTCTTGGCGATTACAGCTTTTGTTCTGTTCGCCACATTGTTATGATTTCCACCACAATTTGTTGGTCAGATTACTCACCATATTCTTTGGGCGATCATCACTAAAATTATTTGGGTGATCAGTATCCTTACCCACTTTAGCAATTCATGTTATATTGGCGGACTAGTGTTAGTTCTCGCCATCATCTAACTCGCCCACACCGTTGGCGATCATACATTTGCACGCCCATTGGCGAGCTATCCCAATGTAGTTCTCGCCCATCGAGTATTTCTCATAAATCTCATAATACCACGGTTCTATGGATATCGTAACGGACCAGCCCAACCGGCCATGGCAACCCCCTTTTTGGGCCCATCGACAACGATTGCTGTGACATCGCTACTCATCCATACTATCCTCTTTGGTGATCACCTCAATTGCCCGGTTCTTCCAACCGTGCTCGAGTTCGCCTACCTCAAAGTTTTCTTTCTCATCCACAGACTCAAACACTTGACTTCCTCAAATGTCAAGTCACTACTAATATCCATTCTCCTAAAACATAAGGAGTATATATAACCAGTTTACATCATTTCTCACCCAATTCACTTTAAATTCAAACCCCAAAATCCACAACAAGTATGACTATCTCGCGACCTCTCATAACTTATACTCTGGGTCGCCTTACTTATCAATATAGGAGTATATTCATAAATTCCCCTTTAATTCTCTCTCTCATCAGTATAACTCCAAACACGCGATCTTAGAACTTATATGCTAATATTACCCCTTTTCATCTCAATATCATCATTTTCAGGATCTTAATTCGATATGGACAGAGAAGTCCTGGTGGGGCCCTCACCGAGTTCCTCACTGTACCTTATTGAATAGACCCGACATAATGATGATAAGATCGCCTATCTCATGCAAAATTTCCGGATTACTATCTCTATTAGTAACCCCTAATTAGTCAACTTTCATCATATTTCACCACTTAATTCATTTCACAGTCATTCGACTCCTCTATACATTCAGACTATACAGTACTACAGGGGATGTTAACCTTTCTCAACACTTCCCATGCTAAAGGCATCAACAGACATCAGACCAACTCAAGCTCTGATACCATTAAATCTGTAACATCCCGTTACCACATTTTTCACGTATTTTCATAAAACTTTACCGGTTGGGCTGTCTGCGATGCCATTAACATTCAACAGTAACAATGACAAATGATAAACATTTATCTATTTATTATGGAATATGAAATTTCTTTTTTTTTTTTATTATTCCTTACATCTGACATCCCCTATAATCTTTTATTTCATTAAGGTAGTACTGTATACATATGTCTGAAATGCAAAAGAGAAAAGACTGTACCTGTCACGTTTAATGTACCATGCCTTAGTGCTTTAAGCATAGCTATACTCATCTGAGAGCTAATTCTCTCAACTCCGCGTACTTCTTATCTGTGGAGTTAAAACAAAAGGGTGAGCGATTCATACGCTCAGTAAAGGAAACATATGCTGCTTTAAATAAAGCAAAACTATATATCACTATTCATTTGTTCTTTTCTTAACAATAACCCAGTAGAAAAGAAAATAAATATATAGTAAACAACTCTCTTAAAACACCATTCAAAACACCGACTAACAGTTTACTTTAAAATGTAGTAAACACTATCGAGGACTTCAATAATCCTCATAGTAAATAGAAACTGATAAGTTGAGACTAGGCAACAAATAAATCATGCTATCATCGTTTCTCCCTCCACCTTGGGAGAACGAAACCTGCCGCTTTTGGGGTGCACCCGTAGGCCATCGCCCCTCACGGCTATCTCAGATCTATGGCCATAATCTAAAGGGGTCCTCGGGTCCACTTGCCAAGTGACCTCGAGACCGCTGATGACTTGGCAGGTCCATCAGCCCTGTGACGCCCTGAGGTGCACTCATTGGTCCATTGACCGAGCCACCGCCCCAGGTAGGTCACGCACTAGCAACGCATGAACTCAGGGCCTAAAGTCTCAAAATCAACTTTTATATCTCATATATCATTTCCACAAAATGATTTGATTTCTTATAAAACAATAAAACACCAAAACAGCCCATAATCTCAAGTTTTAAAACCTGCTCGCCCATGGTCAGCTCGCCCGATATGGCTTGCCCATGGAAGCAGCTCGCAGTGGCGGAGAACATGTGTTCGCCCGCCCTCTTTGCTTTTAAAATCTGAAGCAAAACTGGCTTGCCCTCTGTGGCTCGCCCAGAAATCAACTCGATAAGACGGTGAATTAGTATTCGCCCGCCACTTAGCTTTTCAAAACAGAAATCTCGTTGATATCAGTTCGCCCTGACTACTCGACAAGACGGCGAATAATAGTCGTCCGCCTCATAGTTTTTTTCAAAACATAAGTACGGCTGGCTGAAAAACAGTTCGCCCGCCCAAACACTTTAAAAAGGGTTCGCCCGACTACGGCTTTACCCGGATTTCTCTTTAAAACAAGGGCACTCGCCCAGTTCTCATAAAACAGAGATCGCCATTTGGCTTAACTTATAGCTTTCTATTAAGAAAGTTCGCCCGCCCTTTAAAAATAGAAATGAGTTTAAAACGTATAAAAGGGATTGGTTCGCCCGCCAATACCAATTCACCCAACATAAATCACAAAGGGCGTGCCCAACATAAAACATACAAAGCGCTCGCCCGCCCTGTATCATTTCACCCAACAAAACAGCAAAAGGCGGCTATCAGCTCGCCCGCGATCAAACAATTATCAATTAACTTCTTAAAATCATGCATGTCAGAAAACAAAACATTTAACTTAATGTTTTCATAAAATTTACTCCACAGGACATGCATCACTTCACACACACTTCCCTTACCTTGTTCAACGAAGTCTTGTTTCGCCCGGCACTCTGTTCGCCCATAGCTATTCCCAATTATCGGCTGCAAATTATATATAAATTTCATTAATATTTTCTTTATATATCACTTGGCGAGAATAAATCAAATAACTACTCGCCCAATCAGATTCCCAATTAGTTCGCCCGCCATTACTCACGAAGCCTTCATTGGCTAACTGTGGAAGTTCACCCACAATCCTTCTCGCCCAATGCCTTCGCATTAGAGCTCGCCCGTCATTCACTTCACTAGAATTGGGCGTTCTCGCCCACAAAATTACCTTGGCGAGTACTTAATATCTATTCGCATCATTGGCGATTACTATTTTCAACTTGGGCGATCACTGTAGTCGCCCTTGTCGTCACCTATTCCATAATTTTTCCTTGTTTTCCAATTTTCCAAGGATCTAACTAAAACAAAGACTGTATCTATGTTTATTACTGCATAAATCATAGAAATCTATCAGTGAACATCAAGAACACCTCAGAAAATATGAAACTCACCTCAACCAACTGCACTTCCAAAACACGTTGTTTTTCTGTCTCATGTTGGCCTCTATTTGCTTATTCCTTCAGCTCACCAGGCTAAGAAAGAAAGGTTTTATAAGCATGTTTACTGGTTTAGCCAACTGAAGAGTGAAACTCAGTAGATCAAACATGGCAGAGAAATGGAAGAAACAGAGAAATAGCTCTCGTGAAGAAACTGAAATTGGCTAACGCGTTTTTCATCAATTGTCTCTGCTTATATAAACATTCTCAGCCAATCAATAGCCACCGCCTGGCCCTTATCCTGTTTCCTTCATCATTGTTCACGTCCTTCATGCCTTTAATGCATGAAGAAAACTGAAGCACAAAGTGGCGTGGAAGTCTCCCTTTCACACGGCTTTTTCTTCTACTGCAGCCTTTGTTTACTTCCTCAACCAATCAGGTAAATTCCTTACTGACTTCAACCTCTTCACCATTAATTGTCTTCAACTGTATCACTTGCAAGTCAATTTTGGCTGTTAGGTTGAATTCTGTTTTCATTTTCCCATCTATCTGGACGACCACTTTACTCGCCAAATGCATTGGCGTTTCCAAGTCCTCGCCACAAGCGGCCATCACTTATCCACGAAGTTGGCGAACTAAACTACTCGCCAAACAAATAAGGAAAACAATCGACTCGCCACACTAAATCAGTTCGCCAGCCATGGGGCTACTCCTTGTCCTCTGTGTGGCGATCACAAGTTCTCGCCCTTTTCGGGCCATCACCTGGCATGGCTCAACTCGCCAACCATGCCCTGATTCATCTCACAAGTTGGCGAACACGCCTGTGCGACCACACTCTCGTCCAACTCGCCATCAGCATTGATGATCACACATACTTTACTCGCCAATCGGCGAGCCGTTTCTTTATGGTACGCGCCCGCCGAAGGAGCTTTCATCTTTTTGGAAATTAACATTCATTATTTATTTAATTTCCATTATCATTTTATGAATTTAGACTCTACAGTAGTGTAAAAATCGGATCTTACATGATCAACCCTTCCTTTTCTAAAATATCCCATGCGTTCCCATTTCATTTAAAATTCTTTTTATTCCATGTTGGGTTTTGCTCAACATTATGAACAGGAATTAGATGTGTAAAGCTTGAATATAGTTGCTAATAGCTGTAAATTATGCTTTGAGCCTTTTTCAGGAGTCACTAGTTGTGCACATTTAATTTGAAGAGTTGTGCAATTATTAGTCATACATTTTTTCAGAAATATTTATAATTTTTAACATATTTTTTATTTTTTATAATTAAAATTTGTTATACCATAACAGGCCAAATAGACCCAATAATAAATTAAGGCTTAGACCCATATAGAAAGTCAAGGCCTCTAGCCCACAAAGTAGAGTTAACACCCACAAACGGGTTACAAAATACCCAAGGCAAATAAGAACTCCGAGCCCAAAAGACTTCTAATATAAAAAGAGTCCTTATCAAATAATATAATTGAATATAAGTCCTACTCCTGATCAAAGTGGGGGATTAGATGATCTATTATTTAAGGTGCACACAAGTATGTACAAAGCACTAAGCCTTTACTCCAAGCATCAGATGTGCCTCGAAAAAAGATCTTCGATTGAGCTGTAAGTGAGTCGAACATGAATGAATGAATTGATGTCTCCGTTTGTTTGTTTATTTTTAGTGCTTTTTGTGTTCGTTCGTATTCGTCAAATTTGATTTTTACGTTTGAGTTTGTTCTTTTGTTCAATAGGGATTATTCATTAAATTTTCACGAAGAAGCTTGTTTGTCTTAAACGAATGCGTTTGTAAACATGTAAACGAACGCGTTCGCGAACATGTAAATGAACACATTCGCAAGTAAATGTTCATAAACCATTAAACAAACACGTTCACGAATATATGTTCATGATAAAGTGTTCATGAGAACAAATTAAATATTAAATAATAAAAATCCTACATAAAGATTAAATTTTACATGCAAATTGAAATCATCCAGCACGAAATCTTAAATATAGCATAACTTAAGTCAGCAATGTTTTATTAAAATTGATAATTACAATTTTAAGTACAATTTATATCATACACATGGACATATATTGGTATACACATATTAAAGTACCATATATATAAGTATGTATGTATACACACATATGTATATTGTATATATAAATAGTCAATGGATAAGAATGAGATATTAACTTATTATAAAACTTTTATTAATTTAATTTCATTACATCATGTTTAAAATCTTAAAAAAATATTTTAAGCATAATTAACTAATTCAAGTTTATAATTATTTTATTATTCTATTTTATTAATCTTTTAAGCCAACAAAGTTGTATTGTATAAATATGTTTAAGAATTAAATACTAATTTTTTAGGTTAATATCTTAAAAATAAGGTATATATATATTATAAAACTCATATAATATAAGTAATTTTAGTATTTTAATAAATAACAAATGAATAATAAACAAACAACAAAAAAACAACAAATAACACTTTAAATAAATGAGTTATAAACGAACATAAACTAACGAACAACAAATGACACTTTAAATGAATGAACAATAAACGAATATAAATGAACCTGTTAGCGAATAAAAACGAACGAACCACAACTCTGTTCATGTTCAGTTCGTTTAATAAACGAACACTAAAATATTGTTCATGTTTGTTCATTAAGCTTAACAAACGAATATAGAAAACCGAACGAGTTTACGAACAGTTCATCGAATGTTCTATTTATTTACACCCCTAAATTCTTTAGTGCCCCTCACTATTTTCTCTCGTTAAAAGGTAATGAATTAGACACCTATTCGCTTCAAAGTTGATCTATTCTAAAATAATCATGAACAATTGGCGCTATTGTGAGTACCCCAATATTCTAATATTTGATATAAGTTATAAAGTATAGAAAAAAAATAGATAAATAAATATCAATTGTTAAAATATTTAAATAAAAGGATATGTTCGATAAGGTTCAGAGAAGTACTCAGTGAGGGCCCTACCAGGACTTTCTCTGTTCAGATCGAAGTAAAACCCTAGAATAATAAAATTAGATGATGAAATTATTGTAATTTTAGGTACAAAATAAGTGCATCATAAGTATATTACGTGAGTAAAAATAGCTCGTAAGTTAAGTTGAACAAGAATACAATTTATTTTAATTACATTTTAGTAATATGTAATAAGAAATAAAATAAATTAATAATAGGAATTAATAAAATAGAATATAGGAAATTAAAAAGAAATTACTAAGATCATAGTATAGAAATTGGAATATAATTTGGAAAAGAAAATAATTAAATGGTAATTATGTTTTAAATGCTTAATAAGAAATAAAGTAAGTTAATTATTGAAATTAATAAAATATATGAAATAAAAATATAAATTATAACTTGAAAAAAAAATGCAGCAAGCTTCAGAAATAAAGTAAGTTAATTATTGAAATTAATAAAATATATGAAATAAAAATATAAATTATAACTTGAAAAAAAAATGCAGCAAGCTTCACGTGGAAAGCTTGCTGCACTGCTCAGCAAATAAAATAGAAAAGAACAGAAAAAAAATAGAAAAGAGAAAATTTATTAGCTATGTATGTGAAAAATTATTATTGGATAGAGTATAAATAAAATAAGACTAAATGAAGCTTAAACTCAAGCCATTTCTCTAGATCTTTCACCAACTTTCTGTGCTTCTTCTCTGCTGCACGATTTTTCTGGTTTCACCATGAATTCTCCACATTTTCTCTTGCATAACCTCACTTGTTCTTCATCCAATCAGCCAATCTTTTCTATTAAACCTTTTCCTCACCTTTAGATCACCACAAACCTGAAAATTTGAGGAGCTAATGAGAAAGAAAACAGCATGGGTTGTAGCTGCTTTGGTTCGGTTGGAAACAGGTGAGTGCTATAGTGATGGTTCTTCAAATTTTAATTATAGTTCTTGATTTGTTCATGTATAAGGAACATGATTGGAACCTTAGATTGAAGAAAAATAAAGTGTAGAGGAAAAAAGGGTTCGACCATGATGTAAAAATGGGAAAAATTGTTGTGATGTTAGTACCTTTTGGGTAGGATTTAATGGTATATGATGAGTGGAACTTGGATTTGATGATATTAAGCTTGATTAAACTTGGATTGGATGAGGAATTGTAAAACAACAAAGTGCAGCAAAATGGCATGCAGCAGAATGGCGTGATGAAGTGGTACTGTTCGGCCAAGATTTGGTTGAATATTATGATGAATTTTTATGAATTGAAGGTAGTGACAAGTGGATTGAAAAGAAAACTAATGAAATACAAGAAAGATATGGCCATAGGGAGTATACGACTTGAATAAGGAAAGGAAAATGTGAAACTGCTGCTGCCAATTGTAAAAGAAAAACAGAAAAGAATCCATGTGGGCTGGCGGCAATGAAAGAAAAGTAGGATGTTAGGATAGTTTAAATAGAATTACTATGAAGATAAATTAAATACTAATTATTAATTTAAGAATTAGCAAAGGAATAGTGTTGGGTAAATTGGATGCTTAGCCAAAATTAAAGAGTGGTGGTGTTAATGCAACTTTGAAAAAAAAAAGAAAGTAAATTTAATATGAGGATAAGTAAAGAATAATTATGGGATAAATTATTAGAGTTAGAAGGTGGAATTATTTGTGATATGAGGATTAGCAAAAGGAATGGAATTTAAATTAAAATTATATTTTGTATTTACAAGCAAATAAAATAAGCTAATTATCTAGAATGATAAATAGAAAATAGCAAATGATGAAATATTTATTAGAATTAAAATTTGTAATATGGGATTTTGAATATAATTTAGGTTTATTGTGCGGTATGAGGTACGAGAAATAAAGAGACGCAAATAGAGTTATCAGATTTTTGTATCGCGCGGAATAGAGGTAAGATACATGTATAGGAGTCGTATAAAACATGTTTTATTTGCAATTGAAAATTCATTGAAATCTCGTTTTAATCGTTCTTACCCAATTTTCCCGAATACAAGAAATAGAAATTATCTTTAATTCCTACAAGTTGAATATTTCATTATATGAAATGTTTTACATGAGTTGATCTAAATGAAATGATTTATATGCATTGAATTACATTAAATGATTTACATGAAATGAGTACATGATAATGATTTACACAAATTAAATTGCATGCAATGACTTACATGATAATGATTTACACAAATTAAATTGCATGCAATGACTTACATGAATTGCATTATCTGAAATGATTTATACGAATTTCATTATATGAAATGAATTACATGAATTGCATTACACGAGTGATGTACATGAATTGAATCACATGACATGATTTACACGAATTGAATCGCATGACATGATTTACACGAATTGAATTACAAGAAACGGTTTACATGAATTAAATTACATGAAACGATTTACATGATTTGAATTATATGAAGTATTTTACATGAATTGAGGTTCGTAAAGTCCTTTACATGAATTGAGCTATACAAAATGATTTATATAAATTGAATTTCATGAAAGGAACTACATGAAGTGATTTATATGAAATGATTTATGAGTATATGAAGTGATTTTATGAAATTGATGTCTCCCTGATGATCGTGCATACGAGACAGTGATGATTAGGCTGGGAGACGTCCTAGACCTTCCTCTTTACATGATATGACTGTAGGAGTTACGGTCGAACCCCACAGGCTTACATAGTGAGCACCTGACCAGTGCGAACTGTGAGTGATCAACGATGACCATTTGTTATAGTGTTTCATAGGATTGGCTAAGGAGTTTCGGATCCCTGGCCTTCCAATACAGGTCCCTTATGGGATATAGTGCGTGCATGAATCTCTGGGAGATTATTTTCTATCGATAAGTGAAACTTGACTGATAATTGATTTAGTGAATGATTCGATTTACGAGACTAGTGCATGATTTGATTGAAAAGTGACAAAGAAAGTGATACAAGTTTTACAGTACATATTTTTCTGATGCAAGTGCATTTATCCTATTTAAAGGATTTTAAATGACTCGCATTTCTGTACTGATCGAAGTTTCTGAAATTATTGGATTATCTCATTATTTTGAAATTGTTACTATATTGTTTACCGAAGTTGCATACTGAAATGGTCTTATAGCATTGCCTACATAAATGGCTTATACAGTGATTAATGATTCGAGATTACATCGCATAAATTATAAAATGTTTTATACTGATTATTGATTTGAAATAGCATCACATGAATTAGTAAATGTTTTATATTGATAAATGAATTGAAATTGTGTTGCATAAAATGTTAAGCATGTACTTAATATGCCTTTTTCTTAATTAGTAAAATAAGTGATTTTATTTAACTGCATTTTATACGCGCTTTTATATATGTTTCTTACTGGGCTTTCCCCAAAGCTCACCCCCCTTCTCACCATCCCAGATAGCTTATCGGTATACACAAAGTCCGCTGCCTTTAGTTAGTCGAAGAAATTGCTAGAGGTTAGAAATACCAAGTGATCAGGTATTTATTAAATATTTATTTATATTCAGACACGTATTTGCACAGCAGTTGTATTTATAAAATAGAGCATAAATACGTATCAAAAATTAGTGGGATGTAACTTATGTGAAGTTTATTGTGAACGAACTTATAGTTATTATATTATAGTCTGTATTTAATTTATTATTATTAATTGAATTAATTGTAAATTGAATTAGGTGAAATGAAAAGATGAATTGTACTTACACCGATATCGAATGCAAACCTAGTGTTATCGATTAATTGAAAAGAAATAGAAGTGGAAAGGAAAAATTTAGTTCAAAATTTTATAATTTCGGATGTTACATCTATGGGAACAGATCAAATAGAAGCCATGTCTAAGTCAAATAACACAACCTTCGAAACAATCACATCATAGCCTAATCAAGTGTCACCACTGGTCTCCACACCCTTCACACCTTTACCGCAAGTAGTGACACCAACGATTAGAACTCCTCATTTTATACCTCCAACTACCATTAGCAATGCACTTGAACCCTCTTCCATGACCAACAGATCCTCTCGACAACCACCATTAGTCTCGTTGTCAACTTGGCTACTTCCTACCTCAAATTATTACCAGAACATAATGGGTAGATTTCAGTAAGTAGGAATTTCTGGAGTTACCTCACTAGATATCTCACAAGATAAGTTCCCTTCGCCCCAAATAATTCCACCATTATCTATGCCGACATATCAGCCAACTATTGGATCAGGCTTTGAAATTCCTCCTCTTACCAGTATTACCAACTGCTACATTCTTACCAACCAATGCACCCACTATGACCATAACATCTGGATACCAAAACTTACCTCATTTTAGAACAATATAACCACCTTTTACAGAAAGTCCAAATGCTAGAAGCCTAAATAGTTAAGCAATGACCAAACCATCCACCAAATCCAAACGCAACACCACCTCTTATTCCACCCTCACAAGATGAGGCACAAAGCTCTGCTAATTGTGCTGAAGGAATCTGTAGACACACACCTGTTAACAGAACAAGAAGAGCTGAAGAAAACATTGGCGTATGGGCTGAGATGGAAAACATTTGGAGGGAACTCAAAAAAATGAAGAAAATTAATAATGAGATGGAATGGTTAGATGGCGATAATAACCCTCTCTCCATATAGAAACAACAAGAATCAATACCTTCCAAATTAAAACTTTTAAAGGAAACATATGATGGAAGTAAAGATCCTGTTGATCATTTAGACGTCTGTAGGTCATTGATGGATATTCAAAGAATGTTAGATATTGTGAGTGCAGAGTGTTTGTTACAACACTCAGAGCAGCTGCCAGATCTTGGTATTATACATTGCTGTCCAGGTCTATAACTAATTTTGATATGCTTGCCTGAGAGTTTGTAGTGCACTTCTTCAGTAGTCGCCAAGCAGTCAAAACCAATAGCAGTTTAATGTGGAGCAAACAAAAGTCGCATGAGACTCTTAGTGAATATATTAAAAGACATTTAATTAGTTCACATAAAATTAATTCAGATATTGAAAAAAATGAAATTACTATAGGCAAACAATCTCAAATTAATATACATGATGGTAGAAAAAAATTAATTTTGATAATATTCAAGCTAGACGTGGTTTAGTTAGATTTGTAGTTAGGATTGAACAATCATTAACAATTTGTAAAAAAGTAGGATATTTAAAATTTGTTTGTAAATATTTACAACCTGCATATAAATCTATTCCTAGACATACATTAAAAAAGATTGCATGGATATATTTAAAGAATATAAGCAAGCTTTAATTGATAAACTTAGTAATATTTCATCTAGGGTTAGCTTAACTAGTGATATATAGACTAGTACTAACAGTATAAATTATCTTGTTATAACTTATCATTGGATAGATGAAGATTGGTGCACGCAAAAATGAATTTTATCTTTAGATGTAATAGAAGAAGCACATAATGCATATACTATTTATAAATATATATTACTAAAGTTTGTAAATTGTCTGAACTTGAAAATAATAAAGTTTTCGCTATTACTTTAGATAATGCTTCAAGTAATACAGTAGCTATTCCTATGTTAATTGAAAGTTTAAATTCGATTATGCAATGTGTATTTTTTCATGCTAGATGTGCATGCCATATTATAAATTTGTGTGTTTAAAGTGGTTTTAATACTAGTGGTAGTATTAGCGGTATAGGTCCGATTGATAAAATTAAAATATTAGCAAAATGGATTCGTATCCCAAATAATAAACGTGAATGGAAGTAGGTTTGTCAAGCATATAATATACTTGTTAAAGCGTTTCTACTTTTCGTGGAAACTAGGTGGAACTCACTCCTTTGTTCACTTACTTCTGTTTTACCTTATAAAAAATTTATTACTCCTTTTCATAACAATTATACAAGTAGGCTGTATTTAGCACTTTATGATGAAGATTGGATTTTTATTGAATGTTATGTTGATTTATTATCCACTTTTAAAGATGCAATTAAAAGATTTTCAACTCAACTTTATCCAACTCACCTTATTTTGTTCCTTTTATTTATAGAATGTTCGATAAATTTTTAAAATTTAGGGATCATGAAACTTTATCTTCTTTTGTATATGATATGAAGGAAAAATTTAAAAAATATATTGGAAAACAATTCCTCCTATTTATTGTGTTGCAACTTTACTAGATCTAGTCAATGTGAGGTAAATATAGAGTTTTTTTATTATTGTAAAGAATTTCTTGGTCTTGATTCTATTGAGAACCAAAAGTCTTTAATTAACACTTTATTTCAAGAATTGATTAATATTTATGAAGTAGAAAGTAAGCAGTTTAACTTCAACTGAGAATAAGATGAATTGCACGAAGAAATCGAGAATGGTGGCAGCAACAAAGGAAAAGGCATTTTAAGCCCAATCAAAGAAGCAGCAAAGAAGAGAATGAAGCTAAAAGGAAAAGCTAGCAGATCTGAATCATCAACAACTCGATGAAGTTTTAACTTCAACGAGATAGGATTTTTCTTAAGTCATAACTTTTCTATAGACGAAAACTTTTATCTTTTCCAATGGTGGAAAAAAAAATCAAAGACAATTTCCAATTTTAGCTTCCATGGCTTGAGATGTTTTTGTGGCACAAGTTTCTTCCGTTGCTTCAGAATTGGTATTCTCGACCTGTGGAAGAATCATTAGAGACCATCAAACCACTTTTCTTAATTCATTATGCATGTTAACATGCTTTAAAGATTGGATTAAAGCGAAATCCAGCAATATTGAACTTGGAATGACCAATGAATTCATTGATAATATTTCAAAAGAGGAGGAAGAAATTTTCAGGGCAATTCGTATAAATTATGAGGAATACGTAATAATCTAATTTTTCTTTCTTTTTTCTTTTTGTAAATTGTATGTAAAATTGTAAATAACTTTAGTCATAGTAAATATTTTTATGAACTACAGTCCTATGATTTTTATCTTTCTAACTTTTGAGTGGGTTTTTGTCGACTCTAAAGGTAACTACGTGCAAGTGTAGGTGGTCATACAAATAATATAGGATTTGAGTCTCGAATTATCGTCCCATAAAGATTAGTTAAGTCACATAGCTAAATACTAAAATTAGCATCCTAGATTTATTCAAGCAATATGTAATTTTCAAATTAACTAACTAGTAGAAATTAATAAGATGCAAATAAAATTTAAAGAACTTGAGAATTAAAATTCAACAAAAATTAAAATTAAAATGCATGAAATTAAAATAAAACAAAATTAAACAGATGAACATAAAATAAAATTACTTAAAACTAAAATCAAAAATTGTTATTCTAAATTCCTTATTTAAACTTAAACAATAAACAAAGTAAATTAATAACTATTGACTAAACTAATAAACTCAAACTAAAGTAAATTGCTAAGTAATAAACTAATATAAAACCAATAACACAGTAGCCATTAATAAACTAATATAAACTAAAATAAATTAATAAACCGTGTAGCTATTAGCACTCATTATACTCCTACCACACACGTCAGCCCACATGCACTGCCACGTCTAGCCATTCACAAGTCCAGGCCTCGACTCCAGCAGCAAACAGCTTCACGAGAACAGCTCTGTCCAACGAACTAGCATTCCGAGCACGCAGCAAGCAAAGCCAAATAGAACGCAGTAGACAGAAGCATCAGCAACGCTCCAGTAAACAGCCAATAACAATCAAAAAGCTAATCGAAGCTTTAAAGAAGAAACAGAGCACAACCAAAACAAAAGAAATAAATAAAACAGAGGAAGACAAAACTGGAACCAGTAAAGAAAAGAAAAACCAACAAAAACCAGTAACTAAGGTTATATATAACCTAGTTAAATTATTTAAAAACTACTCTAGGATGCAGAAACATAAAAGAATTTATCTATATAGCATAAACTGAATATAAACATATAAAGCAGTTACTGAAACTTGTAATCGAAATATATTAAAATAAAACTATATTAAAAGTTTCAATAATTTATTGATCAAAGGGGAGAAAAAAGGTTGGATTGTGATGGGATTTTGGAAACTTTTTATTTATTACTTACCGTTTTTCTATCCGATCCGCTGTTGGGTTTTTTATGCATGCGTTTAGTGCTTATTTTAGAGAGAAATAAAGTTGTTAATGGGGGAATTTATTTAATATTTTTTGAGGGCTTTGCAATTTTGTGGAAGGAACTGTGTATAGCATGTTACTGCTTAAAATTTTGCAGGAATCTTCATTTGCTCAATACATATTACAGCAGTATACTGTTGCAGCAAGTGGGTAACTTTCTCTCTAAATCTAAAAAATTGGTTGCTAGAAAAATCTAAGACATAAGAGTATTTATGGGATAAAAAGGAATTTTTTTTAGAGTTTTTCGAAGTCGGCAAACGTTTGCCAGCGATGAGACGCAATGGTAGACCAGCAATCAGCCACCATTTTTCTGGGTTTTATGAAGAAACCATTGGGAGAGAGGGGATTTTACAGAAAAGAGAAAGGTGGGAGAGGGTAGAGAAAAAAAAAGAAAAATAAACAAAAAAAATTTGAATTTTTATTAAGTAAAATAAAAATAAATTCTTTTCATCAACTTCACTCTCTTAAACGTCGAGTGTAGACCTGGCAATTCGTGTCAAAAATTCGTTTTCGTGCCATATAAAATCGTGTTCGTGTCGTGTATTCGTGTCAAAAATTCGTGTCGACACGAAAAACTCAAAATGTTATTTTTAGCTTTTACCACATTCATATATTAATTTTAATTTTAATCCCGTGTCATCTCGTGTCACCTCGTGTCATTTATTCGTGTCATGTATTCGTGTCGTGTCTAAGATTGTTAGGTCTAGTCGAGTGTAGTTCACTCTCATTAAAAAGTCTTATATTAAACAAATTCGAAAACGTTTAGTCTTTAATTGAGCAAAATTAAAAATTATATCCTTAATTGAGAACTACCCAAAACGTTAAATCTTAAATTGAACATTTAGCCAAAAATAAAATTTCAGCAACAATTTGGAATAAGGAAAATAAACAATGAAGGTAAGCTGTTGTCACGCCAGCTTCCTCCACCTCGCCTAAACTAAGGAAAATTGTGAAGGTTGAAGAAGAGCTCCTGTCACAAGCCCCCCTCCCCCCATCAAGCGGCAACCTCCACGGAGTATATGTTGGGGCTCTTCAAGTGTATCATGGGCTAGACTTGTCCCTTAGGTTGAGCTTTTCCTTGCCATATCTTTGGGTTGGACATCTCCAACAAATAAGGATAATGGCCCATATTTGTGGGTTGGATTTGTGATGTTTTATTTTGGCCTATGAATTTTTGGATTTAAGGTAAGCTAGGTGTATTTAGGCTTCATGTGATAATGGGATAAGTTTAAGTGGATAATGGTAGGATAAGGGTTAAAAGTTTTCTAAAAGGGTTTGGAAAATTGGTTTAGGTAAGGTTTATGATTTAAAAATAGTGTAGGGGTAAGATGGTAGGAATAGGATTTGGGGTTTGAAAAAGGCTAAGTCTATAGATTTTAGGGATTAAACGCCAAATCCAACCATTTTTCCTTGATTTTCTTGCCATTTTCTTGATTTCCTCATTATTCTTGAATTTCCTACACATGAAAACAATTTAATTAAATTGATACGAAATTGCATTAAAATTCCAAAATTTAATTAAAATTTGTGTGATAAAATACCCTAAAAGTGTATATTTTAGAGACTTATCAGTTTTCCATGTAAAAATCTTTGGTCTCCTACTCTCTCCTTTTTCTTCTTTATTATTTTCATTTATTATTATTGTTAAATACCAAATTAATTAATGTTATACTTATCTATGTTTAAAAAATAAATAAATATTTAAAATACAAAATAAATGAATAAATATTTTAAATGGAAAATGATAAGTTTACTTATATTTTAAATGACAAGTATAGTTATATTTCAAATGTAATAAATAAGTTTAACAAAATAAAATAATTTTAAAAGTATTATATGTTTTATTAAACTAAAACTTTATTAAATAAGTTATAATAACTTTGTCTGTTTATCATAATATCATTATTTATATTTTGAATCAAATATTAAATATCATAATAATTGTATCATAACATTATAATATCATTATTTATTATTTTATTATAACAATAATTTTATTAGATAATTTTATAATAACTTTATCTTTAAATTATAGTTACTTTAATTAAATAAATTATAATAACTTTATGTATTATAAATTTATAATTACTATTAACATTATTTATTATAAAAATAAATTTATTAGATTAAATCATAAAAATATATTAATATATATTTATTTTGATTAAAATTAATTAATATAAATTTTAAAAAATAAAAAAATTTTAAAAAATTGAGCCAGCCAGTTCAGCATAGCTCAGCTAGACCAATTCAAAGGTTTTGAAATGTTGAACTGGCCCAGCTTAGCCTGGTTCAACAACCAGTTGAGACCTGTTCTAAAAATTTGTGGGCCGAAACTGGTTGAGCTTAGTCTGGAATTATACTGGTTCGACCCACTATCACCTCTAGTCTACTATCAAATAAATGATGTCTCCATTTAAAAGTTATGCTTTGATTGGTTGGAAGGATGGAAAGAGGTGATGATAGAAAATTTGCTGCTCTAATGGTTAGGTTTTATAACCACTTTCCTATTTTGTAGTTTAACCAATAGATTAGCAAATTTGCCATCCTTTCTATGAAGTAAAACCTTAAATTTTCCTTATAGACTATAGTTGATTGAAATAAGCCTAGTCTTTATTCTATTTTTCATTTTTTATTCAATAAATAGTACAATTTTCCTTATCTAAGGTTTATTTTTTGCTATATTTTTACCTTTTTATTGCTATTATTGTAACTTTGTTTAGTTTATGACCTATGTCCATAGATTTGAAAGAGAATCTTTGCTTAACTTATATAGTTCTTGCATAAAGAGATTTGCTTGTCTCATTTGGTAAAGAAAAAAAAACTAGCCATTTTCTGTCATTCTTCCATTTTCCCATTTCTAGAGTTTATTTTATACTACTTTTTCTTTCTTTTTATTATTTTATTATTTTTATAATTTTGTTTAATTTGTCTCTTGTGTTTGTAGGTTTGAAAGAGATTGTTTCTTTGCTCCCTCATTCGGTTCCTACATGAAAAAAGGTTGACTACCTAAAAACCCTCTATTCCATTTCCTTTCTGCTTTTCAAAACCATTTTTCATCAAATCTCATTTTTTTTTCAATTCTAAGGTTTATTTTTATGATAATTTTAACTTTATTATTTTTATTCTTATACTTGTGTATAGTTTGTAACTATTGCTTTTGGATTTGAATTGTTGTTTGTTGTTCCCTAACAAAACACCCTAACTTTTTCAAATTTTCAGGTAAGTTTTTTTTTCCTTCCTTTATTTCCTTGACTTTTAGTTGTTCATGTGATTTTTCTTTGAACTTAATATTATATTGTTTTGATATACTTTAAATTAATTCAATCCTTTGAATCTATTAAGTTGTATCTTCTCTTAATTTAAAATTACTTAACTAAAGTTGAGATGTTGTTAAAGTTATAAGAAGATTTATTTATTCATTATTCATGTTGGATCATTTGGTACTTGTTTCCCTTCTACTCTAATTGATTAAGTTTGAAATTTAATTATTGTTGAAGTTTTTTCTTTTTTTATCTAATTAGAGTATAGACTCATGATCAAATTAATGTCTGTATTAAAGCTAAGCTTTTTGGTTGTTACCTTCTGGTGATAAAGTGTTTGGGAGAATACATGTCTATTGCTTTTACACATTCTATATTTGTAGTCAAAATAGTTGATTGTTATGAAATTGATATTTGATCAATTAATGCCATTGTTATCATTTGTTTAATGACATATGATTGATAAAAATTTATTTTTAAAGATTGCGATATTGTTAAAGATGTAAGAATATATATATTTATTTATTTATTGATATTATTGAATATATTGTTACTTGTTTCTCTAAAAAGTTTTCTATTCTAATTGATTATGTTTGAAATTGATCTGTTGTTAAAATATTTTGTTCTTTTATCTATGGAGTCATTGCTGGGTTAATGTTTGAGATAAAACTAAACTTTTTGGTTGTTGCCTATCAGAGATGAAGTGTGAAGCAGAATACATGTATTATTTTTACACATTCTATATTTGCACTCAAAACAGTTGACTATTATGAAAATGTGATATTTTATCAATTAATGCTATTGTTTTCATTTGTTTAATGACATATGGTTGAAGAAATTTTATTTTTGTCGATTGAGAGGTAATATTTTATTTGAATGTTATAATTTTTGTAATGAAATTAAACAGTTAAATAATAGATTACTATTTTCATATGAAATTATTTGTTAATTATTGATATAACAAAAAATTAAGGCTACAAAATGATTTAGAAGCATAGTTTAATACCATAAAATTACCTCCAAGTGATAAAACGTAGTCTATTCATAAAACAATAGCTTACAGTTTTTTCATATTTGATACCTGTATTTGATAAAACATAGTCTATTATTCAAAAAATGCAAATATAAATAGATTTTTGTAAAACAAAAATAAATTATTTAATTAAGAAGACCACAGTTATAATTTTGAAATGTAAACTATTTATCCTTATAAATATACAATAGTTTTAAACTAAAAATGTTGTCTAATTTATAGAGGAAAGGATTATAGTTTTCTCTATCATAGATTACACCATGCCTATAATCATAATCTAATATCATATATTAGACTACGTTTAAGAAAACCGTAATTTATGATACTTGAGAAAATATTATGCATGAATAGACTAGGCTTGAGAGAAAAAAATGTAATCTTTTATCATAGATCACATTTTTTCAACATAGTCTTTGACCTTTTTTTGTAGTGCTAGAATGGAGAGATGATGATAGACACTGTAAAGGGATTGGCAAAAGAAGTAGATTGTAGGAGTTTTTTTTTTTGTGTGTAAAACACGAGGTGTCGTCCTCATACCACATTGGATATGAGATTAACCTTCGCTTGCTCTTTGTGGATGGCGCTGACTCAAAAAATTTTGATTTGACGAGGATTCGAATACGGGAATGCTAATAAACTTGCCCATATGTTTGCAAGGGCCTACTGTCAATTAGGAAGTTTTTTTGTATGGTGGGGGTTGATTAGCACTATCCATATGTAACCTAAATTTTCATTATGATTAATGAAAATTTTCAATGAGTGTTTGATTAGAAAAAAAATAAAACAAAAACAGTTCATTAAACATACGTTTTATTTGATGAACCTTCGAAGTAAATGGAAACATGAACAAAATTGAAAACAACAGTTTCAAACATCAATAATTGACTGAGAAAACAAAAATTTCATATCAACATATTTATTATGTAGGACAATTGTCAATTGAAAATATACTGGATAAAGAATGTGACTGAACTGTGAACTAAATCTGATAATAGAGTTTAAAGGTGTTTATGAGTTGGATTAAACCAAATTTTGTTGACCTTTTAGAATTCTTATTCAAGACTGACTCATAGTTCTTCATTAAAATCTATTTAGATCCATTTAATAATAATAATAATAATAATAATAATAATAATAATAATAATAATAATAATAATAATAATAATAAAATAATAATAAACTATTATTATCATATAACTTAAAAATGGTGAGAATGTTGCAACCTGATGCTGTCATGATTTCAGCCTCTTCATTTAACACGTTTTACACTTCCCGCCTTGCCACGTCGCCCTTTTCCTTGCTTGGGCTTATGCTTTTACAAGCTCTTTTTCTGTTTGCCCTTCCCTCTTGCTAGCTATTACTGATTTTATGTGTGAATAGCTTTTTTGTCATTTTCTCTTCTATTAAATTGATGTCCTGTGCAACTATATTTTCAACATTTCTTTCTCAATTCGTGGGCCCCTTTGCTTTTTGTGTTTACTTTTCTATTAAATTGATGTCTTTTTTTCAACGTTTCTTTTCCAATTCATATCCCCTTTTCTTTTTGGGTTTACTCTTGCTATCTACACATGTTCCCTTACTTCTGTCTCTCTGTTTCTTTTTTTTTTCCCCTCATTAAAAGTTTGCTACCCATGGATGGAGATGGCATCAACCCACCCCAACAGATGAGGGAACACCCAAATTCAAGAGTCTTTTGTTGGCCAAATTCAACACTTGCCTATCTTGGCTTTGTGATTGCTGTTTCCAAGCTCTTCTCACAATCGCTTAAGCTATTTCCAGATCTAGGCTATGTCTTTTCTCTTTCGCTTTTCCTTTTTTCAGTTGATATATTTTGGATTTGGTCAATTTGCTAAGTTCAAAAATACCTTATTGTAATAAACTTTATAGTTTGGTTGATTTGAAGTTAAACTTTTTATAATTATTGTTTCAAAATATTTTATGTTATTTTTTTATGGAATTTTCCCCCAAGGCATAACCTTTTTATCGAAGGCATTTGTCTACAAATGATGTTTCCGTATGAACACCATACTCTTGGCTATTGCTTGGTAATGATGTAGATAATTGTTGAAGTTGGTAATTGATGTAGATAATTGATAATGCGGATTGCAAGCAAAATGTCCATTATCCTCTCTTTGCTGCTTGTGCTTCGTTTCTTTGTCGAGCTTTTTACTATTCTTTTTTTTTCTTAATTTTTTTGTCATTTTGTTCTCTTAGATATTGATTGGGTTGCGTTTTCCAGGTTGGCTGGTGGATTTTGGGTCCCATCTGTGCAGCTTCTCTCTTCTTTAATTCGTTTGGCTTGGTCTGTGGTTATTACTTGCCGCCGTTTTTTCTTAAGCTGATTAGCCATCATAGCTACTTATTCTATCCTGTACTTTTGTTGTCTTTTTTTATCCGGTGTAAAATTTGCTTAGTTGTTCTTTGGTTCCTTTCATTTTGTCTTCCTTTCACTTTTAACTTGGTCCCTATTCTTTGCTATCTTTTTTGGCTTCATTTCTCTTATTCGTGCTTTCACAACAAGCCATTTTTGTATTCGTTGCTCAGAAGGATTAGCTCTTGGCCGCCTGTTGTCCTTGCCTTTTTTCTCCTATGTTTTGAATTGTTGTTGCTTTTTCACATTTTTTGCTATAATTCCTTTACTTTCCCTTATATGTTTTGCTTTTGGTTTTTCACCTTTCGTAGCTTATATTCCCGAGTTGTTTTTCTCCCATGGTGGCTTCAACTTTTCTCTGAAGTTTGTTTTTAAGCTGTCCTATCTCTGGTGTGCTCTTCCATTGTTCTGGTAAGCTGTTTCCTACTCTTCTCATTATATTGTAGTTTACTTATTTTGTTTTGCTTTCTTTCCTTAACAATGTCGAGTCTGATTTTTCATTGCTTTACTTATTGGTTTCTGTCTTGTTTCGGTATTTAAGAGAGTTTTGTCTTCCCTCAGGTTACTGATAATTCTATGTTGTCTCTTATGGATGTGTGTTTTCTGTCTTCTATGTCTTGGTTGAGTGTTCTCTTAGGTTTATTGCTTTCTTGCACCTTTTTCCCTTGCTTGTCTCTCTTCATCATTTGGTTCTCCTTAGGTTCTTTTATGTTGTGCTTATATATTTCTATTTGTTGTGCTATTACTACTTGCAATATTACTTTGTGAATTTTGGGGAAGTTCCTTTTCTTTTTTTCTTTGGATTTTGCTTCGGTTTCCTGCTTTCATTCTTGAATTGTTGATGCTCGGTGTAGCCCTGTGCATGCTTTTTCCCTTTCTTTATCCGTGCTTTTGTTGTGTCCCGCTTATTTGGAATTTAACATGTCTCTATTTTATTTGAAACTCCGCTGGCTGTCTTTGGTCACTCTAATTGTTTTCCTTGGGGTAGGTTGTCTGGGTCAATTGCTTACTGTTTAGTGCACAACCAAGTTTTCATTTGTTCCTTCCTTTTGGGTGGCATATGCTTACTCCTACTCTACTCTTTCCCTCTTTTATGCCTAGCTTTTTTGTTCTTTGCCCTTTTTTTTCCCTCTATCCTATTATTTTTATGCTTTGCTTTTCTTTCATGTGTGCTCTTTTTGTTCCCAGTTTAGATCCTTTGATGTTCTAGGCATTACTTTTGTTGGGCCAATTATGTTTGGGTTGTTTTTACTTATCTGATGCATGTTTATCAATTCTATGGCATGTATTAAGGATGATGCAGCTTTCCATTTCTTTATTGCTTGATGTTTGTTGGTTAACCTATTAATCTTGATTTCTGTCTCAAAGTTTGGTTTTGTGTGTTAAAGTTTTTTTCCCCTAATGTGTTTGGCTTTTATTTTTTTTGACCTTCATGGAGCCTTTTCTGTTTTCCATGGTGTTTTGTGTTGTCTTGCTTCCATTGCTCTTTTTGTTTGGCATTGTCTCCCACTTCTTCTTTCCTGTTTGTGAGGATGTTTTTCAACGGCATAGATTTCATGTTGTTTCTCACATACTCTCCTTTCATGCTGTTTTAGCTTCAGGTTTTCCCTTCAAGCCCTTTCAAATGAGCGATAGAAATTCAAGTCAAGAAAGTAGATTTAAGAGATCTTGGTTCCTTAGGAACCAAAGAATTAGGAATAGGGATGCTCAAAGTATACGGTGTGGTCAGTCATCTCTCAATCCAAGTTCATTTGAGTGCCCTCAGGTAACACACTCTGTTCACATTGAATCTTGTGGAGGATCACAGCCAATCAACTTGTAGCCTGCTGCTTTTGTTAGCAATGGTAATATTAGTGATTCCCAGCATGTTAACACAGTTGTCCTGAATAAATCATATCTATCTATAGTTGAAACAATTGTTGTGCCAACTGCTTTAGATGTTGGTACAAGTAATCGAACCATGTTGACTAATGTCACACGATCAACAGCTGGTGTGAATCTTAGCTCAACTAGTCTCGATTCTGGTAATTTCGTACTTCCTCCTATTTGTTCATTACTTTGTTCCTGGTTGTTTATATGCTTTTGTGTTTGCTACTGTTTACTTCTATTCCCCATTTATTTTTCCTCACTGCAAGATTCTTTCTCATACTTTTTTATTGCTCTCTTGTGCCTTCAGGTCGAACTCAGCCAGGTTAGTTCTCCTACCATCTTTTCTCTCATTTGTTTTTCCTGCTTTGTTATTCTCTTTCTCTTTAATTTTGCCTTTGGACTTACGTTTATTATGTTGATCCGATTTGCTCTTAGATCTTTGCGAGTTGGAAGAATTTTCAAGAAAAGCCAAAAGGTTGAAGCAAGCTCAATCTGTTAGACACAAGCAACAAAGGTATGCAACATATCAATCCGATGTTGATTGGCAGCATATTTTCCTTTGTTTTATCTGATTTTTTTTGCCTTACCCCTACTATAATCTTTTGTTATCAGGTATTCGACCTTATCTCAAAGAGTTAGCTTTGATTCTTTAACTAATGATGGTATCACTCCCTTGCCGAATATGCTTCCTCCTGATGCCAACTCTCTTGCCTCTAACAACCAATATTTACCCATTCATGTTGATGTAGCTACTATATCAAATGTTAATCCTCAACATCGGATGATTAATTTAATTAGTTTGCATTCTAAAGCAAATGTTCATGGTGACTTGGAGACTATTTCCTCCTCCACAAATGTATCTATTGTTGATATTCATAGCTTGATGTGTATTGACTGCACTTTTGTTCCTCTTAAACATGATGTTGGTACAAGTAATCAAAGCATGGGACATCATGTCCAAGTGCCGGCCCATGATCGAGCTGTTGAACGATTACCCTTGTCTTCTCACCAAGGTGCTTATCTTCAGATGATTTCAAATTTTGCTTTTTGGTCATTTTGCTCTTTACTTTTCTCATATTTCCTCGCTATTTATGCTTTGTTATACATTCCTATTTCAGTTTTCTCTCTTTTTCTTCATCGCCACCTTGGTATGATTAATTCAGGTCTTATCTTTACTTGCCTTTATTGTTTGGCAGGTAACACAGTGAATCAATCGGAGATGCGACATTCAAATCGTATGTTAATGCAACTGTATTCTCTTTCTGTCCAGTTATTTTGCTAGGCTTTTACTGGTTTTGTTCATATATTGTGTTCCTCTCTTTGGTCTTCTGCTGTCCATTCCAGTTTGCTCCTTTGCTTTGACCTATTGCATTTGCAGGTCGATACTATGAGCCTCTGGATCTAGGTGGGTTGGACTATGAATGCCTTTATTGTTGTGCTAAGATGTGGTATAAAGAAAGGCTGTGGAAATGTGGGAACACTTCTTACCTAGTTTTTAGCTTGTGTTGCAAAGAAGGGACTATTGCTCTTCCTTTTGCAAGGATAAACCTTCGTTCCTTGATTGCTTGCTCAATTACAATGCTGGGCAGAGATCGCGGAGATTTAGAGATAATATTAGAGCTTATAATTCTATGTTCCAATTCACTTCGATCGGAGGCAAAGTTGATAACAGCATGAATAATCGACCTGACCCTTATGTGTTTAAAATTGGAGGCCAAGTACACCACCGTATGGGATCTTTATTACCACCTATTGGACAAACTAATTTGCCTAGCTATTATACATATGTGACACAGAAAATGAAGTAGCTAATCGAATGAGGCCTTTCCAAGCTCCTGACTCCTTCGATGTAATTGATGCAGATATTGTCAAGGGTTTGATAAATATGTTTGATCAAATAAATACAATTGCAAAGCTTTTTAGGATGGCGAGGGATCGATTTGTGAAGGAAAATTATGCTCCGCTCCAACTTCGCTTGATTGGCAGTAGAGACCATCGTGATCGACATTATGATTTGCCCTCGCACATGGAATTAGTTGGTTTGGTGGTTGGTGAAGATGAAGGACCCTAACGTGATCGAGATATAGTTGTGGAACATCACTCTGATGGTTTAAAGCGCATTAATGAACTCCATCTTGCCTTCATGTCTATGCAATATCCAATTTTGTTTCCTTTTGGTGATAATGGATTTTACTTGGGCATTAACTATAGAGATACAAATCGAAGAATGAGGAAGGAGCGAAAAACAGTAACTATGATGGAGTTCTATGCATACATCATCCAACAGCGGTTATCAACTGGTCATACTCTTCTTAGAGGAGGTAGACTCTTCCAACAATTTGTTGTTGATGCTTGTCTTTGCATTGAGCGAATGAGGTTACAATGGATTCGAGAGAATCAACAGCAGCTAAGATCAAAAATTTATCAAGGTGTGCAAGATGCTGTGACTCGGGGCGATGTTGATAGTCATGCTAAAGGCAAGCGAATTATCTTGCCCTCAACATTTGCATTCAATCCTCGATTTTTGTTCCAAAATTACCAAGATGCAATGGCCATTTGCAGGCAACTTGGCCAACCGGATCCCTTCATAGCATTTACTTGTAATCCAAAGTGGATTGAAATCGATCATGCATTGTCCATGATCCCTGGTCAGAGAATTGAAGACAGACCAGATATATTGGTTAGACTATTCAAACTCAGATTGAAATGTTTGATGGATGATCTAATCAAGAAGAAACATTTTGGTAGAACAATAGCAGGTTAGTTTGCCTTTTAAGTTGTTTTCTATCGTGATTATTTCTATAGAGTTGAATCTTCCTTTCTATAGAGTTGAATCTTCTTGATGGATGATCTAATCAAGAAGAAACATTTTGGTAAAACAATAGCAGGTTAGTTTGCCTTTTAAATTGTTTTCTATCGTGATTATTTCTATAGAGTTGAATCTTCCTTTTGCCTCAATCTTATGTGCATCTTTTCTTTCATTTTATTCCTGTTGTGTACACAATAGAATTCCAAAAGCGAGGTCTACCTCATGCTCATATTTTGCTATGGCTTCATCATGATGACAAGCTTTCAACACTTGAAGAAATCGATCGCTTCATTTCTGTAGAAATTCTGGATAGAGAAGACGATCCAACTACGCATGAAGCTGTATCTAACTTCATGATACATGGTCCATGTGGTCTTCTCAACAATCAATCACCATGCATGAAAGATGGGAGATGTTCCAAGTTCTTTCCTAAGTCATACGAAGAGCAGACTGTTGTTGATGAAAATTCTGTTGTGTCATACAAAAGAAGAATCCCAAGAAGTCAACAAATGGTTGTTGAGAAGAACGATGTTATTCTTGATACACAATATGTTGTGCCACACAATGTTGATTTACTTGTGAGACATCAAGCACACATAAATGTTGAAATTTGTGCGAAAACAAAATCAATTAAGTATTTGTTTAAATATGTCAACAAGGGTCCTGATAGAGCGAAGGCAGTTATAGAAGAAACTTAGAATACAGAGCCTGCCAATGGTCAACCCAATCTTGAGCAAGTTGATGAAGTAAAAACTTTCCTTGATTGTCGATATATATCATCTCATGAAGCATTTTGGAGGATATTTGGCTTTGAAGTCCACCATAGAGATCCTACTGTTATATGTCTACCTGTCCATTTGCCAAACCATCACTCTATTACTTTCCCAGAAAACTCAGATCTGTCAAGTGTACTGCGACAACCAATGTTGGATAAAACTATGTTTACTGAGTGGATGCAAACGAATAGGGTATATACATGTGCTTGAGCTTTGACGTACACTGAATTCCCAACTCAGTGGGTTTGGTCTCAAAAAGAAAAAGCTTGGAAACAGAGGGAAAGAGGAAGAGCAATAAGGCAAATTAATCATGTCCACCTAGCCGCTAGTGAATTGTTTTTCCTCAGGTTGTTATTAAATGTGGTCAAAGGTGCAACAAGCTATGAGGATATCAAAGAAATCGATGGTTTCGTTCATCCTACATTTCAATCTGCATGTCGAGCTTTGGGTCTCCTAGGTGATGACAGAGAATGGGATCATGCTTTAGAACAAGCTTCATTCTGGGCAACAGCTCTTGAATTGAGACAACTAATTGTCACATTGATTATGTTTTGTGAAGTAGAAAATCCAACAGCTTTATGGAACAAACAGTAGGCGCTTTTGGGTGAAGATATTAAATATCAAGCAAACAGTGTTCTTAGCAGAAACCATTCTGTCTTGACAGAGAAAGATTTAAAAAAATCAAATCTTGCTTTTCCTTGAGGAGTTATTCAATAAGAATGGATCATCATTGTCCAATTATGATCTACCTTTTCCTTCAATTAGTCCAACTTATGTAATACAAAATAGGCTGATTAGGGAAGAAATGGACTATGATCTTGATGATCTGCAAAGGCAGCGTGCTTCTTTTCTGTCTATGTTGAATAATGAGCAAAGAATCATATATGATGTTTGAAGGAAACCGAAACAAACACGCAGCGGAATTTAAATCATTCGACCTCCACCAAGATAGATTCGGAGAGTTGCCTGATTAGGGTTTCGAGATTTTACCTAATGTTTTCTCTGATTTTCTGTCGTTGGTCGAGTCACAAGCAACAACTTTTCGTTCCTGCCTCTATGGTATCCACACGAACGGATCTCACGACTCTTGAACGTCTCACGATCAAAAGCCTTAAAGAGCATTTTTGATTCCTTAAAACCGAATTGCTAGCTTCGATTAAAAGAATATTTTGTTTTCTGTTTTTGTGCGGCTCTGTTTTAGAAAACACAAAACATCCTTTTATAGGAAGTAAATTTTACCCTAAAATTTACTGTCAAACAGAACTCTAATCCTACTTAGAATAGGATTAGTTATATCCTTAATCCAATTCAAAATAGGATTAGTTATATCCTCAATCCAATTCAGATTAGGATTAATTAAACTCCTCATTGATCCGTTCTAAGTGTGCGACCCAATAGGTTCTCAAAACAATGGCAATGACAAAATTGTCACAGGCAATGAGCGGTATCTAGCAACACATCATTGCTACCCATGTAACGAGAATGTCAATGACTCGACATAACCTTACTCATGATATATGTTACCGTATAGTCTAATCCCTTTATCCTTTGTTGTCTTGATTAGACACAAGCCATGGAATGTGTCACACTTGTATAGTCTAATCAGTGTTTCTTGATTCCTGAGTAGACTAATTAATCAAATAAAATCAATATCTCATATGGAGTTATTCGAGCACAGCCATGCATTTCTTAGTCTCACTCTATCAAAGGGCCTAAGACATCACTCTTGTTATATAAGAGGGATAAATCCTATCTTGATCACTCAACATCCCTCTACATAGATCAAGGCATACCTAATTACTACCTTTATAGTCCATCCTGTTACGAATGACATCTAGCAGCATTAAAGTATGCAATTCTCTATGTTGGGATCTTTGATGATCTCAAGTCAAAGGATCACATACACCATCATCACTATGAGAATCGCTTATGATACTCATATAACAATCCATGTAGCATTCTCATGGAGGGTCGATCCAGTACATAGTTCTCTAACATGTACCTATATGATAACTTGATATCCTATATCCATGACAATGGTCATCAGTCAACCACATACTAGTCTTATCGTATCATTGTTATCCTTGTTCACAATAATACTTGATTAGAGATATTTTAAGAATAGTGTGTTATTACTATTCTAAGGACATTATCATATAAGATTACATTACGCAGTTATAAGACAAATATAATAATGAACTATAATAAATAAAATGTCATGATAAATAAAAAATGCCAAAGTCAATCATCTAATGAATGGTTCTAAGGGCATAATCCAACAATCTCCCACTTGCACTAAGACCATTCACTCATGTATCTAATACCTAGTGACCTAGTGTGATGATCATGTCTCTACTGCGTCAAAGGCTTCGTCAGTGGGTCGGCGATGTTATCGTCAGTTGGTACTTTGCATATCCTCACATCTCCTCTCTCGATGATATCTCGAATGAGATGGAAGCGCCGTAGTATATGTTTGGATCATTGGTGAGATCTAGGTTCCTTAGCTTGTGCGATGGCTCCATTGTTGTCACAATAGAGCTCAATCGGATCTATAATGCTAGGAACAACTTCAAGCTCAGTAATGAACTTCCTGATCCAAACAGCCTCCTTAGCAGCTTCAGAGGCAGTTATATACTCAGCCTCTGTTGTAGAATCGGCCATTGTCGCCTGCTTTGAACTGTTCTAGCTCACAGCACCACCATTAAGGCAAAACACATAACCAGACTGCGATCTATAGTCATCTTTATCAGTTTGGAAGCTAGCATCAGTGTAACCTGTTACAATGAGCTCTTCCTCACCTCCATATATCAAGAATGTATCCTTAGTCTTTCTCAAGTACTTAAGAATATTCTTGACAGTGATCCAGTGACGTTCACCAGGATTAACTTGATATCTACTCGTCATGATCAAGGCATACGAGACATCAGGACGTGTGCATAACATGGCATACATAATGGATCCAATAGCAGATGCATATAGAACTTTACTCATACGTTCTCTCTCTTCTTGTGTTGTAGGATACTGTTCTTTTGAGAGAGTAATCCCATGTGTCATAGGCAAGAATCCTTTCTTGGAATCCTGCATGCTAAACCTCTTTAGCACTTTATCTATGTATGCACTTTGACTTAGGCTAATTAATTTCCTTGATCTATCTCTATAGATCTTTATACCCAGTACATAGGTAGCTTCGCCCAAGTCCTTCATTGAAAAGCAATTCCCTAACCAAGTCTTTACAGACTGAAGGGTAGGGATGTCATTCCCAATGAGTAGTATGTCATCTACATACAACACCAGGAAGACAATAATGCTCTCACTGACCTTCTTGTAGACACAAGGTTCATCTTCGTTCTTGATGAAACCAAACTCTTTGATTGCATCATCAAAACGAAGATTCCAACTTCGAGAAGCTTGCTTTAGTCCATAAATAGAACGTTGCAGCTTACAAACCTTTCCAGCATTTTTTGGATCAACAAAACCCTCAGGTTGTGTCATGTACACATCCTCGAGTAGCTTTCCATTAAGAAAAGCAGTCTTGACGTCCATTTGCCAGATTTCGTAATCATGGTATGCAGCTATCGCAAGCAAGATCCTAATGGATTTGATCATCACGACTGGTGAAAAAGTTTCATCATAGTCAATACCATGAATTTGTTTAAAACCTTTAGCAACCAATCGCCCTTTATAGGTATGAACATTTCCTTCCATGTCGGTTTTCTTCTTAAAAACCCATTTACACCCTATAGGTTTTACCCTTTCGGGTAAGTCAACCAAGGTCCAAACTTGGTTGGCATACATGGATTTCATCTCAGATCTCATGGCTTCAAGCCATTTCTCAGAGTTTGGCCCTGTAATAGCCTCTTGATAGGTAGTAGGCTCATCTTGGTCCATGAGCAATACATCACCGTTTTGAGTCATTAGAAATCCATATCTCTGTGGTTCACGATGTGTTCTAACTGATCTACGCAAGGCTTGTGTCTATTGAGCAGGTGGTTGCTCCACAACGGCTTGTGGTTCTGGTTCCACAACAACTTGTGGTGCTTGCTCAGGCTCCATCTCAACATCGGGTGCGCTATCTTGTAGCTCTTGAATTTCTTAAAGTTCTACTTTTCTCCCACTAGTTCTTCTAGAAATGAATTCTCTTTCTAGAAAGACACCTGTTCGAGCTACAAACACCTTGCGCTCAGTGGGATTGTAAAAATAATATCCTTTAGTTAGTTTAGGATATCCCACAAAATAGCACTTATCAGATTTAGGTGCAAGTTTGTTAGAGACTTGACGTCTTACATAAGCCTCACAACCCCAAATCTTCATAAAGGACATACTGGGACGTTTACCAGTCCATATCTTATATGGTATCTTTGGAACTGATTTAGATGGAACACGGTTCAGTGTAAAAGCAGCTGTTTCTAATGCATGTCCCCAAAAGGATTCTGGAAGATCTGTATGACTCATCATTGATCGAACCATATCTAATAAAGTTCGGTTTCTCCTTTCAGATACACCATTCCATTGTAGTGTACCTGGAGGAGTGAGTTGTGAGACAATCCCACACTCATTAAGATAGTCATAAAATTCTTGGCTTAAGTATTCACCACCTCGATCTGATCGAAGTGCCTTAATGCTCTTGCCAAGTTGGTTTTGTACTTCATTCTTGAATTCTTTGAACTTTTCAAAAGATTCTGACTTGTGTCTCCTAAGATACACATAGCCATATCTACTAAAATCATCAGTAAATGTAATAAAGTACATAAACCCACCTCTGGCCTGTGCGTTTAAAGGACCACATACATTTGTATGTACTAAGCCCAATAAATCACTTGCCCTTTCACTATGTCCTTTAAAAGGGGCTTTAGTCATCTTACCCATCAAACAAGATTCACATGTCTCATACGATTCAAAATCAAATGAGTCCAAAATTCCATCTTTATGGAGTTTGGAAATGCGATTCTCATTTATGTGTCCCAAGCGACAATGCCAGAGATATGTTGGATTTTGATCATTAGATTTAATCCTTTTAGCATTTATGTTATAAATAGGCATATCAAGATTTAGAATGTAAAGACCATTAATTAGTTGTGCACTACCATAAAAGATATCATTTAAATAAATGGAGCAACATTTGTCCTTTATTATAAATGAAAAACCCTTCTTGTCCAAACAAGAAATAGAAATAATGTTTTTAGTGATGGAAGGCACATAATAACAATCATCAAATTCTAAAACAAGCCCTGTGGGCAATGTCAAAATATAAGTTCCTACAGCTAATGCAGCAACCCTTGCTCCATTTCCCACTCGTAGGTCGACCTCGCCCTTAGTCAACGATCTACTCCTTTTGAGTTCCTGCACATTTACACAAATGTGAGAACCACATCCAGTATCTAATACCCATGATGAAGAAGTAGATAGATTAACTTCTATAACATAAATACCTGAAGGGGAATTCTCACTTCCTCTCTTCTTCTTTAGCTCTTCCAGGTATTTGTTGCAGTTCCTCTTCCAATGTCCGGTCTCACCGCAATGGAAGCATTTCCCTTCTTTGGCAACCCCACCTTTAGGCTTCAGTGCAGTATCATTGGGCTTGAACTTGCCATTGGCTTTATTACCCTTTTTCTTGCCCTTTACATTAGCCCTACCCTTAGCTTTCTTAACTATTAAGACATCCTTGGGCTTGGCCTTTTTCATGTTGGATTCAGTTGTTTTCAACATGCTAAGTAACTGTGGCAGAGTCTTGTCAATTTCATTCATGTTGTAATTAACAACAAACTGACTGTAGCTGTTTGGCAACGATTGCAGAATCACATCAGTGGCAAACTCTTGGCCCAAAGGAAATCCCAATCTTTCAAGGTTTTCAATGTACCCAATCATCTTGAGCACATGAGTACCAACGGGAGCCCCCTCTGCCATCCTACACTGAAACAATGCCTTAGAGACATTATACCTTTCTTGCCTAGCTTCCTCTTGATAGAGTTGCTTGAGATGCTCGATCATATCGAATGCATCCATTTCCTCATGTTGCTTTTGAAGCTCAGGATTCATGGAGGCAAGCATAAGGCAACTAACATCCAATGCATCATCTTGATGCTTCTTATAAGCATCTCTTTCTGCCTTTGGAGCATTATCGGGTGGTTCCTCGGGTAAGGGAATCTCAAGGACATACAACTTCTTTTCTTGCTTGAGGACTATCCTCAAGTTCCTGTACCAATCCAGGAAGTTTGTCCCATTCAACTTGTCCTTCTCAAGGACAGATCGCAGTGAAAGTGTGTTATTTGTGTTTGATGCCATGGTAATCTACAACAGAAATATACAAAATATAAGTATCATGAATGCATCCATTTAATTAAATATTTATTAAATGATGCTCCCACTATTTTTATCGAATCAACAACCCTCACTATTAATTTGAAAAATTATCACATAATTTCTCTAGTGGGCCAAGATCCATATTTCACCTTATCTAGAGTTAGCTTTGGCTAATCGCCCAAGATTTGGCTATTTAGGTAGGCAACACTTACCAATTACATCACATGTAACTCTTGGATAGTTGGGTGAACAACACTTGTTCTAATTCATCTCATGAATGGAAGCCCAACTTTATGCCTCTAAATTCCCAATCCTATTGAGGAAATCTAGTTAAGTCAACCCAATTTATAGCCTTTGGATATCACTATTATCCCATCGTGTCTTACTAAGATAGACATGATATTTTGCTTTGGCAAACATAACAAAATCAATTCTAGCCTTGACCAGTGCTATTCATTGGTAGGCATCTATTATTGACTTAATTTAATTTGAGGGATTTTTCTTAGTTTATTGAATAAGATCTCACCAATTTTACTTTTCTAAAATTATCATATGATTTTCATATCATAAACGTACAAAATAAACCATGCATCTCATGCAATTAAACAATAAAATAAACGTGACATAATTATAGCCCAAACTAAATGGATTTCCCAAGCCAATGAGAAACCCTAAAGGTTAACCTAAGGGTAATAGCATCTTCTCCAAGTGCCTCTTTGGTCATCCTTTGCATGGTTGTCAGCTCCATTAGTGTTGATCACCATCAACTCATACTTAGCTAAATTCTAACCCTATACTACGTTACAATTACATAGTTTAAGAGAAACCTCGAGTTACATTCGAGGGGAGTAAGATGAGAAAAGAATGTACAACTAGAATTTCAAGAACAAGGCACGACACGCAGGTCGTATTTATTAAAATTTACAACCATCAAAATACAATCATATTGGGCTTGGGCTTGGGCTTGGGCTAGGGCTAGGGCTATAACTATGCACCATGCTCAAACAACAACCACCGTGTTATACAAACAAGTGTAATGCAATTTCAACTTTTAGTTTTATTAATGAGGCACATTTGAAAAGAATTATGACCCTGACTTCAGGGTTCCCAGGGGCGGCATTGACATTGCCAACGCCCCTTATCCGGAAAAGTCCTAATCTTATCAGGATGTTCCAGCCAGTATCTCATACTGATTATAATTTTAGTCGCATCAGAACTCTTACCTAAAAGTGTTTCAATCTTTATACACTTTCGACATTATTCTGTTTCTTCCATAACGTTTATGCAGAACAGAAACCGCCATTAATAATTCGCATCACAGATTATATCTCACATATAAGTTGAATCGAAATTGATATATATATCATATATATAATTTCAACAATTCGATTTCTAGCCTCTGAATATATCATATACATTCTAATCCGTATTAATCTCATTAAAACGATTGCATGTAATCATAAACAGAAAGTAACTAGAGATCATGCTCTTATCAAAACAAATCAGGGACTCCGAATCTGGCTCTGATGCCAGTGAAGGAAACCGAAACAAACATGCAGTGAAATTTAAGTCATTCGGCCTCCACCAGGATCGATTCGGAGAGTTGCTTGATTAGGGTTTCGAGATTTTACCTAACGTTTTCTCTAATTTTCTGTCGTTGGTCGAGTCACAAGCAACAACTTTTCGTTCCTGCCTCTATGGTATCCACACGAACAGATCTCACGACTCTTGAATGTCTCACGATCAGAAGCCTTAAAGAGCGTTTTTGATTCCTTATAACCGAATTGCTAGCTTCGATTAAAAGAATATTTTGTTTTCTGTTTTTTGTGCAGCTCTGTTTTAGAAAACACAAAACATCCTTTTATAGGCAGTAAATTTTACTCTAAAATTTACTGTCAGACAGAACTCTAATCCTACTTAGAATAGGATTAGTTATATCCTTAATCCAATTCAGCATAGGATTAGTTATATCCTTAATCCAATTCAAAATAGGATTAATTAAGCTCCTCATTGATCCGTTCTAAGTGTGCGACCCAATAGGTTCTCAAAACAATGGCAATGACAAAATTGTCACAGGCAATGAGCGGTATCTAGCAACACATCATTGCTACCCATGTAACAAGAATGTTAATGACTCGACATAACCTTACTCGTGATAGATGTTATCGTGTAGTCTAATCCCTTTATCCTTTGATGTCTTGATTAGACACAAGTCATGGAATGTGTCACACTTGTATAGTCTAATCAGTGTTTCTTGATTCCTGAGTAGACTAATTAATCAAATAAAATCAATATCTCATATTGACTTATTCGAGCACAGCCATGCATTTCTTAGTCTCACTCTATCAAAGGGCCCAAGACATCACTCTTGTTATATAAGAGGGATAAATCCTATCTTGATCACTTAACATCCCTCTACATAGATCAAGGCATACCCAATTACTACCTTTATAGTCCATCCTGTTACGAATGACATCTAGCAGCATTAAAGTATACAATTCTCTATGTTGGGATCTTTGATGATCTCAAGTCAAAGGATCACATACACCATCATCACTATGAGAATCGCTTATGACACTCATATAACAATCCATGTAGCGTTCTCATGGAGGGTCGATCCAGTACATAGTTCTCTAACATGTACCTATGTGATGACTTGATATCCTATATCCATGACAATGGTCATCAGTCAACCACATACTAGTCTTATCGTATCATTGTTATCCTTGTTCACAATAATACTTGACTAGGGATATTTTAAGAATAGTGTGTTATTACTATTCTAAGGACATTATCATATAAGATTACATTACGCAGTTATAAGACAAATATAATAATGAACTATAATAAATAAAATGTCATGATACATAAAAATGCGAAAGTCAATCATCTAATGAATGGTTCTAAGGGCATAATCCAACAATGTTGTCCTAAATTCAATTTGCCATGATAAAGGTAAAATGTTCTTTGTTTATAGTCATGGGGGCACAAGGAAGACTTTTCTTTGGAAAACCATTTTGACAGCTCTTCGTTCAACTCAAAAAATTGTTCTTACTGTTGCATCTTCTGGTATTGCGTCTTTGTTACTATCGGGAGGTCGTATCGCTCACTCTCGCTTCAAGATTCCGTTGAATGTCGATGATGTATCAACCTGTCAAATTAAACATAACACTGATCTTGGGAGGCTTATTTGCATGTCTAGCTTGATTATCTAGGATGAAGCTCCGATGGTACACAGGCATTGTTTTAAAGCATTTGAAAGATCTCTCTCTGATATCATGCTATCCGGTGTTGGTAACCAGCCAAATCAACCGTTTGTAGGAAAAACTATTCTCCTCAGTGGTGATTTTAGACAAACTTTGCCTGTTATCACTGGTGGAACAAGATCTCAAATTGTTAATACATCGATCAGCAGATCACCTTTGTGGAATTATTGTCATGTCTATATACTTACTGTAAATATGAGACTTAGGTCTGCTTCACTTGATGATCATTCTAAAAGACAAACAGAAGAATTTGCAAGATGGATCCTGGATGTTGGCGATGGCAAAATAATGCCTGCTCATGTTGAATTCGATTCTGATGAAACATGGATTGAAATTCCTGCAGACTTATTGCTAGATCCTGCAGATTCACCTATCTTGACTATGATTAATGCAATTTATCCAAATTTAGAAAATAAATTTTCTAACTGAGTCTACCTAAGAGACCGTGCTATTGTTACTCCTTTTAATGATACAGTTGATTTAATCAACTATGAGGTTCTCTCATGATTGCAGGGGAGGAAAAGCTCTATCTCAGCTTTGATTCTATCTCAAATGTAGATGGTGACTTCTCTGACCAAGAAATCCTTTACCCACCAAAGTTCTTAAATTCTTTGAAATTCATAAATGCACCGAATCATCGACTTGCATTGAAATTAGATATGTGGTCATGTTACTCAGGAACATAAATCAGACTGCAGGATTGTGTAATGGAACTAGACTTATAGTCACGCAAATGGCTGCAAATGTTATCGAAGCACAAATTATCACTGGCAGCCACATTGGTGACAAAGTTTTCATTCCTCGAATATGCTTTGCTCGTAAAGATTCAAAATGGCCATTTATTCTCAAAAGAAAACAATTCCCAGTTCGCCTTTCATATGCCATGACCATCAATAAGAGCCAAGGCCAAACACTTGAATTTGTTGGCTTATATTTGCCAAAACCTGTTTTTTCTCATGGTCAGCTATATGTAGCAATTTCAAGAGTTACAAATCGGACTGGTTTAAAAATCTTGATTGATAATACAAATGCTTAAACACATACTTTAACAAAGAATATTGTTTACTCTGAAATATTTGATAATTTGCCAGCAGGTTCTCTGTTTCTGTTCCAATCCCTTATCCATATTTATCCCCTTGATATTCTGAATTTATGAATGACTATTTTCCTTTGCTTTTGTGTCTTATGTTTCCATTGCATGTCTGACTATCGTTTTCTTAATATAGCAAGTAATGTTTGATATAATCATTTTTCATTTTGTTTTACAAAACTTTGCTCCTTCGCAGGTAATAGTTCTTTCTTCAATTAGAGAAAGCACTTTATAATATGTGCTAACTTATCTATTCTTTAACAATCTTGATATATTCCATTGTCCATGTTTCTGCGGAGTTAATTTATTAAATTTTTTGTTTTTTTTATAATTTTGTCTTCCTCCCTCTTGCTTACCAAGAATTTTCTTTCTTTTTATTTATTAAAATGTACTCAGCTTTTGTGCTAGCCTACTTTTCTTTTTTTTTAGGTTGAGCAATGAGCTAAGCGAACTTGAACTGATAAAGCCTTCAAACAAGTTTCAAGTCTGCATTCTAAGGATTTGGGATATCATTCTGCCAGGCATTAACAAGAAATTTTTGTCCATGGATATATTGGTCATTGATGAAAAACTCTGTGTTTACCTTTTAAAATCTCACTTCCCTTGATTTTGCATCATAGTTTTTTTTCTTATGTTACTGACTTGCTTTCATGCCTTTAACCATGCAGGGCAATGCCATGCAAGTTGCAATTCAAAAAAAAAATGAAGCACTCTTTAGACTCTTACTCAAAGAAGGATCAGTTTGTAAATCGGTTTATGAATTTACAAAGTTCTACGTTGGAAAAATAAAAGCCTCATACAATGTTATTTTTGCTGGAGCAATTATAAAGTTTCCACGTAATACCAAGGTAATCAAAATATCAAATCTAGTCAATCTACCCCTTTTCTACTATTTCCAATCGTAGCCATTTGATTCACTCAATGATCGAGTTGATTCTAACTATTTGCTCACACGTTCTAATCTACATTTTTTTCATTTATATCCCAACCACTTGCACACCGAGCACTACTTTATCTCATAATAACTTTTCATTTCCTCCTTATTTTGTTCTCTGTATATTTTAGATGCTAGTAAAATTCTTATTGGTGTTAGTTCTGTGGGCGATGGATTCACAAAGACCTGTCCAAATCCTATGGATCAAAGAAACATTACCATCCAAGAAGAACTATTAGTTAACTACACCTAAACTTTTCTTTAGTCCTTCAATTATCATATGTATATATGTGTTTTCTTCCCATACAGAGGCAAGACACTTGATGTTACATTATGGGCTGCATCTGCTCATGTCTTTGACAATCAAACACTCTTTTCTCAAGAACAAATGTTGCCGTGGTCTTTGCTAGGATGACAGTGCATAAATTCCTAGGTAAGCAAAGCCAACATTGTTTATTATATTCAGCGATTCTAAATTTCAACAGTGCTTCTTACTTTTTTCTCTCCTTGGATACGCATACCTGCTCTATCAAGCTCCTAGGGCACAAAAATTTACCTAGATCTTCATATACCTAAAGCTAAACTTTTGAGAGACAGGTCTTTACTTCTTTATAATTCAAATAACCTGATTAGGAACTTTGCTGTTTCCATTTTGATCCTTCTTTTATATCTCTTTCCTTGCTGCCAGATATCCTGATCAACCACTTCCTGTGCATCAAATGGATAACAACTACAAACAAGACAAGAAAGAGCAGATGACTTTCATGAAAACAGAATCTCAATTTCTCACCTCCTTAAAATAGATGTCTCATAATCAAAGGTTTTGCTCACGAAATCTTCTTGGAAAACAATTTATTATCTCATTCTATTCGCTATTTGCATCGCTATGTATTTTATAGTAATATTTGAATATCACTACTTTTTCCAGAGAGTCTTCTTTACATGTAAAGCAAGAGTTTTTGCCATTGATTGTTCTGAATCAGCAATTGCAATATATGTGTGAGACCCGATATTTATATATATATATATATATATTATACATCATATTGTAGACGATTGATAATTGAATGAAATTATTGAGTGGAAACTAAATAAATATTGAAGATGAGATTCCACTTTACATTATGGAAATTTCAAAATTTAAATTTACAATATGGTGTATGTGAATTAGAAAAAAAATTATTTGCTTAAATAGCAACCAAAGGAAGTGAAGAAAAGCCAAGGAAGAAGGAAACACACCAACATAATTTTGTTACACTTAGTGTGTTCGGCTGGAAACAAATTCAAGGAAAGAAAATTTGTTTCATGGATAAAATAAGATATAATAAAGCCAAATTAACAATATAACATAAAGACTAAGAGCTCATTGGTTGATGCTTTGAAAAGAGAAGTAAAATATTAGTGGATAAAAGAGCTAGCGAAAGAGATCAAGAGAAGTTAACAAAAACGTATTGCCAAGTATGGACGGCAAGTGTTTTATTTTTTACTTCATGCATGATCTTGAGTTTTGAGCATGAATTTTATACAATAAAAATTCCTAGTTAAAGATATACAATAATGAGAAGTGAATATGTAAAATAAGGAAAAGAAATGCTTATTGGATGGCATGGATTGAAGTCAATAAGGGAGCAGTAAAAGTGGACTTCCACGCCACTTTGCTGCTGATACATGTCCCTCTTCAGCTTTTTTAAAGGCTGTTAGACTATAAAAAATGGTATTTAAAGATATAACATTCAATGGTATTATATATTAAAATAAGTAGGCTGAGAGTAAGCAAACAAAAAAATTAGAAACAAGGCCAAACCCATCGGCTAAGCAAAGTCCACACCAACCTTGCTTCTTTGAGACGTTGCTGCCTAGCCTTTTTAAAGGCTGCCGAAACATGACTTTATAAGCAAAAATATTAAGGAAATATAATATAAAAGGACATGGAATTAATTGAAGTTTGACATGGCTAGAGTCTTAATTGTTGAAGTATAAAACAAAGGCAATAAAAGAAGTAAAATAAGTGTAAAATGGAGGACTTTCACGCCACCTTGAGCTGCAGTTTTTCTTCATGCATTAAATAAATTTTAATGCAACAAATGATGAAGAAATATGATAAGAGGATAGGTGGATTATTAGTATTGGTTAATATGGATAAAGAGAAGAATAAAGAAGCAAGAAGGCTCGGCAAAACACCATCTTCACCACCAAATGTGTTACCTACGAGAACCATATTCTGTTCCATTTCTATTCTGTTTCTTTGCTTCGGTTCAGCTAAGAAAAAATTCAAAAAAATTTCATGGCGATATTCAACCTTCTTTCCTTACTTAACCTTTAATTTAATTGAAGAATCAAATAAGAATTCAAGCTAGAGGGCCGATGTGGAAGAGGAACAAAACAGAAAACAAATTCTGTTTTAGAAACACAAATTGATCAAGGTGAGATTTAATGGTTTCTTGATATTGAATGAAATAATTCTATGATTTCAAGCATGAGAATCATGAGTATAGTCTTGCTTTTGATTTAATTTTGTTAGATCATAGAAATAGAAGAAATTCATATCTTGAAGTAGATGAAGAATAAAATGAAATTGAGCTGAAATTGTAGCATAATGATGGAAAATCATTAAAGGAAACTAGATAAAATGAAAGAAAAGCTTAGAAATTGAAGTAGGTTGAAAAGAGAACTTTAACTATTGAGGAAACATACGGTTGAATATGGGAAAGTATAAGCATTAATGGCTTCATGCAAGATTTGGCCAAGAAATGGCTCACGTAGGAAAGCATTTACTAAGGGAAAACAAGACCATTAAAGAACATGATGGAAAGCCAATAAAAGTGGCATATGAGGTTTGGCCATGACTTGATTTTCTTATGAATTAGTGCTGAAAATTGGGCACTTTGATAGAAGGCAATTGTAGAAATTAAAAGAGAATTGTTGGTGAAATTAAAATCGAAAAAGGATCAAAAATGAGGAAATTGAGTTTTAATACCAGTATAATTTATATTGGTTGTACTTATCAAAGGACATTTGTGGCTGCATTTTATGGAAGTTAGTGGCTCAAAATTAAAAGGAAAATACTAATAAATTTTGATAAAATTATTTTGCAGCCGGGAATTGAGGACTCGGTAAAGGTGATTGGGAAGCTAGGCTTCGTAAGACCAGGTAAGGGAGATGTGTGTGAAGTGAATGCATGTTCTGTGGAGTTAAAATTTTTGGAAATATTGAGAAAATGATTTGGTTTGAAAGATGCATTGTTTTGATAAACTGTTTTCACAGACCATGATTTGGGCGAGCTATAAAGCCGACCCCTATGTTGTTTTTGAGCGAGCCAAAGATAGGCGACCCCTATTTTAATAAAATCCGGGCGAGCCAAAGATAGGTGACCCCTATTTTAATAAAATCTGAGCGAGCCAAAAATAGGTGACCCTTTTTGATAATTCGGGCAAGCCAAAAGTGGGTGACCCCTTGGTTTTGAAAAACTAGTGTTTATGGGCGATCCCTAATAATCTTATGGGAGACCCCGAACCATTGAGTTATATTTCAGCCTTCGGGAGAATATTTTTATGGGCGATTCCCTAGTCAGCTCTGTCGTGTAATCCAATATAGCAGGCGAGCATTAGTCAAGCTCAAATGTGAATGTTAGTAGGCGAACCTTAGTCCATCGTAATGGGCGAGCTGACTATGGGCAAGCCGTAATGGGCGAGCTGACCATGGGCGAGCTATAATGGACGAGCTGACCATGGGCGAGTCGGTTTAATTTGTGTTTTTCTCACACGAAAAATGGTGAAATTATTGGCTGTTTTTTCTATGTTTTGTAAACAGAAAATATAATACCTTTTTGGAAAATAATCATTTTAAAGAACTGATGAAATATGTGAAATATTCCTTAAAGGTTCTTTATAAGATATAAATTGATTTTTGAGACTTTAGGCCTCGAGTTTCATGAGCTACTATTTACGTGGCTAATTGACTCGCCAAGTCATCAGAGGTCTCGAGGTCACCTGGCAAGTGTACCCGAGGACCACCTAAAAATTATGGCCATAGATCTAGCTGTGTCCCTGTGGGGATGATTATTGGGTTCCTTTGAGAACGATGTGTTTCGTCGAGAACGATAATAGCATGATTTAATTGTAGGGTGATGCCTAATGTAACATCTCAAATCTACTATATAACATAATATTTACTTATAAACTCCACTTACTTACCGGTTGGGCTGTCTGTGATGCTTAACACTATTAACAATTTAAATAAGAATTAGAACTCTTATTACTTGCACTAAGATGCATATACATTCCCTTCTATTTAAAGTAGTACTGTACAATTTTCTGAATATATAAAATGAATAATATACCTTCGATATCGAATCTCTACTAGTAGTCGATAATCTCTTGAAGGTAATTCTCTTAACCCAAGATCAACAATCTGTGGAGTGGAAAATAAAGGGTGAGCGATAACATGCTCAGTAAGGAAGTGTATTTTGCATTATACCAGTAAAACCATATTCTTTGTTTAATTTATTTCTCCCAACAATAAACCCATTAGGGAAAAACAATGGATATTGTAATACAATTTGTGATAGTCAAATCATTTACTAAACAGTTACAATATCATATAATAAACAATGAAAAAGGATTCAACAAATCCTCTCAGAAATTATCAAGTCGAGACTAGGCATCACCTTATAAAAAATCATGCTATCATCGTTCCCCCTCCCCCTTGCGAGAACGGAATAATTATCCCAACAGGGATACAGTATATCTATGGCCACAATCTATGGGTGGTCCTCGGGGTTCACTTGCCAAGTGACCTCGAGACCGCTGATGACTTGGCGAGTCCATTAGCCTTATAACTCATAATAATGCATGAAACTAGGGGCCTAAAGTCTCAAAATCATAGTTAATTCATAATAATTTCAAAAAGTATTATTCTCATTTTCATAGAAAATGTAAATTGAAATCTGTTCGCCCATGGTCAGCTCGCCCAATCTGGCTCGCCCATGGTCAACTCGCCAATTGGTCAACTCGCTCATTGGTCAACTCACCCAAAAAGATTTCATATTTCTATTTTCAAAATTATTTAGTATTTGTTGAGAAAAATACTCATAAATCAGTTTGCCCATGGTCAGCTCGCCAGTACGGCTCGCCCATGGCCAACTCGTCAGTGTGGTGAACAAGTGTTCGCCCGCCAACACTTGGCGATTAAAACAATTTAGCCTGGCTCGTCCCCAGGCTCGCCCTTTATGGCATTTCAAATTTCCATGTTCAACTCGCCAACCCATAAAAACACAGGGGTCGCCCGCCCCAAAGCAACATTAAAAAGGGTTCGCCTATATTGGCTCGCCCGGATTTCTATTTAAAACATGATTGCTTGCCCAAAAGAACATAAAAGAGTTCTTTGACTAAAATTGTAAAAATGTTTGGGCTTGCCCGCCTTAACAGTTCGCCAATCATAAAAAAACCAAAGGTTCGCCCGCCCTGTACCAGTTCGCCCAACAACAGTATTGGGGCGACTTTTAGTTCACCCACAACTAAGCAATTTATCAGAGTAACATGCATGTCATAAACCAAAACCATTTCTCAGTAATTTCATAAATTTAACTCCACAGGACATGCATTCTTTTCACACACAACTCCCTTACCTCGTCTTATAAAACCTTGCTTCCCGCTCGCCTTTCTCAATTTTCGTCTGCAAAAATTTATTAAAACTATTAATGTTCCTTTTTTCGAATATTTTCTAAGCTATTTATATTTTCCTAATATTTGGGACACTTTGGCGAGTTTGAGTTCGCCGTTCACCCATAGAGCTCGCCCTTCTATAATTGATCTACTTTTGGGAGCTCGCCCAATCATTCTCGCCATTCATATGGCTTATTTGTGGGAGTTCGCCCATCATGGAACTCGCCCGACAATTCAACTCACCGTGCTCATAGATCAAACTAGCATTGGGCGACCTCGCCCACTTGGACCCGTATATTTAACTTGGCGAGCTCTCTATTTCCTACTCGCCTCATTGGCGATCACTAACATTCCTATGGGCGATTACATCATTCTCACCCCTTTTTGGCGGTCATTTATTTTATACATTTTGGGCGATCATATCTCTCGCCATTCGCCCTCACCCATTCGGGAGTTGTCTTATTATCCAAAGAGTTGGCGAACACTTATGTCGCCGACCATACATCTCTTGAGCTCGCCTCAACCTTGTTGGGCGAGTACTCAATGCTCATCATTTTGCAAGCAATTGGATAATCACTTCATATTTTCTTATATATTCTAACCAAAATCAGCTAAAACAATGCTATATCTATGTTTATTACTTTGTAAAACATAGACATCTACCATTGAACATCTAACAACCCATAAAAAAATATAAAGCTCACCTTAACTGAGTTGCACTTTGAAAATCAGAGTGTTTTCTTGCCCCCCTTAGCTTTGTTTCTCTTGTTCCTTGGCTTTTCAACGCTGCAGAAGGGTTTGGCTAACTAAAATTGATGTTTTCATGGTTCCTATATGAGAGAAACGGAAGAACTACTTGTGAGCAAGCAGTGAAAGCAGACTGGCGAGGAGGTTTCTAGAGAGGATGAAGTTGCTTCCATCGGTTTTTCCCTCATGAAGCCTCCTTATATAGCCATGTTAATCCTGTTAAAACTTACCACTTGTTCCCTACCCCGTTTTCTTCATCATTACCTTGTCTTTCATTCATTAAAAACTTGTGGAAAAACTGCAGCAGATGGAACAACGGTAAGGAGAAATTGCTACACGTTCTGACAATTTTCTTTCCTTTTTCCTCTTCCTCTCCAGTCCACGCCACTTCCAGCAGCCACTATAATTGACATTTTAGTCTCATCTTTTTCCTATCATTAATTACCTAAACCAAATTGTCAAGGGAGCAAAGTGGCGTGAAGTCCACTTATAGTCTATTATATTGACTTTCCTCTCTTCTTCTCTTATTCCTCTCCACGCCAATACTAGCCACTATCATGAACTTTGTTTTATCTCATTTAATTCTTCATTTAATGCTTTCACATTTCCACCAAGATTTTCATTTTATTTCTTTTCAACCTAATGCTTTCCATGCATCTTTTAAATATTCAACCCTCATTCATATACACCATATTGTAATTCATAAATTAAAATAAAGAGTGGAAATTCACATTCAATATTTCTTAAATTTTTCATAAAGAAATTATTTCCACTACTAATCATGTACAAATATGGTATATAGGACAATAAAATTCGGATCTTACATTTCTCCCCACCTTAAGAAATTTGGTCCTCCAAATTTAATTAGGACTTATAACTGAAAGAGCTCTGGATACTTTTCATGCATAAGGCTCTCTAATTCCCAAGTAGCCTCCTCCTCGTTATGATACTACCAGAGCACTTTAACCAAGGGAATCGTCTTAGATCGCAATACCTTATCCTTCCTATCCAGGATCCGTATCAGTTTCTCAACGTAACTCATATCCTCTCTAATCTCCAGTGGCTCATGTCGAATCACGTGAGAAGGATCTGGATGGTACTTTCTCAACATCGAGACATGGAATAGGTTATGTACTCCTGACAACTCTGGTGGTAGTGCTAACCGATATGCCACATCTCCTATGCGATTTAAGATCTCATAAGGCCCAATGTATCGAGGACTCAACTTTCCTCTCTTTCCGAATCTCATTATACCTTTGGACGGTGAGACCTTTAAGAAAACATAATCACCCGTTACAAACTCTAATGGTCGGCGTCTAGTATCTGCATAACTCTTCTACCGACTCTGAGCCGTTCTGAGCCTCTCACAAATCATCCGTACATCACGAGAAGCCTGCTCGACCAAATCAGGAGCTAATAATTTACGGTCTCCCACTTCTTCCCATGCTATCGGGGATCTGCATCGTCTGCCATACAAGGCCTCGTATGGTTCCATGCCGATACTCGTATGAAAACTATTGTTATAAGCAAACTCTGCCAGGGGTAAGTGATCATCCCATGAGCCTCTAAAATCCAGTGCACACGCTCTCAACATATCCTCGAGTGTCTGTATCGTACGCTCGGACTATCCATCAGTCTATGGATGAAAAGCGGTGCTAAAACTCAGCTGGGATCCCATAGCCTCCTGAAATCTCTCCCAGAAATGAGAGGTGAAGCGGGAGTCCCTATCAGAGGTAATACTCACTGGAACACCATGTAACCTCACTATCTCCCTGACATATAATTCGGCCAAGGCACTAACTGAATCTGTAGATTTCATGGCCAAGAAATGAGCAGACTTAGTCAATCTATCCACTATCACCCAAATAGCATCATACCCCTTCCGGGTCCGTGGTAATCCCATAATAAAATCCATAGTAACATGCTCCCATTTCCACATAAGAATCGATAAGGGTCGAAGCATACCCGCCGGCTTCTGATGCTCAATCTTAATCTGCTGGCATGTTACACATCTAGCAACAAACTCAACGATGTCTTTCTTCGTCTTAGGCCACCAATACATTCTCCAGAGATTCTAGTACATCTTAGTACTTCCCGGATGTAACGTGTATCTAGAGGTATGGGCCTCTGATAAAATCAAGTCTCTAAGCTGTTGATCACCGAGAACACTATCCGACCTCTAAACCTCAGTATCCCATCGATGCCAATCTCAAAGTCTGACATAACTCCCATCTGAATCTGATTGGCAACCCCAATGCAATAATCATCCCTCCTCTGATCTTCCCTGATTCAGTCCATCAAATTCGGCTCTATACAAAAACTAGCCGTAAATCCATACTGGTCAGAGGAAACAACTGTCAAACTGAGGTTAGAGAATTGCTCTATCAAATCATGCTCCCTGATCATCATGTAAGATACCATGCCAACATGTTTACGGCTCAGTGCATCTGCTACTACATTAGCTTTACCTGGGTGATACAAAATCTCACAATCATAATCCTTTAACAGTTCCATCCATCGGCGCTGCCTCAAATTCAACTCTCGCTGTGAGAATACATATTTCAGACTCTTATGGTCTGTATATATCTGAAATTTCTCTCCGTACAAGTAATGCCGCCATATCTTCAGTGCAAACACTACTAAAGTCATGTGTCGGGTAATTCCTCTCATGATCCTTCAACTGTCGAGAACCATAGGCTATAACCCGATCATGCTGCATGAGCACACACCCTAATCCTTGAGCGGATGCATCAGTATACACCATAAATCCTCCTGATCCGCTAGGAAGGGCTAATACGGGGGCAGTAGTCAATCTCCTCTTAAGCTCACCAAAACTACACTCACACGCATCATTCCACTCAAACTTTACATTCTTATGTGTGAGTCGTGTCAATGGAGCAGCAAGCCTAGAAAATCCCTCCACAAACCTGCGATAATATCCGGCAAGACCCAAGAAACTCCGTATCTCGGTAACTGTGTTAGGCCTCTCCCACTGAACAATGGCTTCTATCTTGGACGGATCAACTGAAACCCCGTCCCTTGACACCACATGTCCGAGAAATATTATATGGTCAAGCCAGAACTCACATTTACTAAGCTTAGCATACAATTTTCGCTCTCTGAGGGTCTGTAGAACAATCTGCAAATGCTGCTCATGCTCTTCCGGAGTCTTAGAATAAATCAGGATATCATCTATAAAAACTATGACAAACTTATCCAAAAAGGAATGAAACACCTCATTCATCAAACTCATAAAAGCTGCAGGGGCATTTGTCAACCCAAAAGGCATCACTAGAAACTCATAGTGACCATAGCGAGTCCGAAATGTTGTCTTATGCACGTCCGACTCCTTAATCTTCAACTGGTGATAACCTGATCAAAGGTCTATCTTGGAAAATACCTATGCACCCCTGAGCTGATCAAACAGGTCATCAATCCGAGGTAATGGATACTTATTCTTAATGGTAGCCCGATTCAACATCCGATAATCTATACATAACAGGAGGCTACCATCCTTCTTCCGAACAAATAATACTAGAGCTCCCCAAGGTGACACACTGGGACGTATAAACACCTTATCTAATAACTCCTGGAGTTGCTTCTTGAGTTCATCTAACTCAGTCAGTGCCATCCAATATGGGGGTCTAGAAATCGGCTCCGTACCGGGTACCAACTCGATCATAAACTCCGTCTCTCGATCTGGTGGTAACCCTGGTAAATCCTTGAGAAATACATCCGAGAAGTCTTTAACCACAGAAATCTTTTGGATCTTTGGATGTTTCCTCTCTACATCCTCCACACTAGCAATATATCCTTCATAAACATTCATATACAATCTCAATTTCAGTACACATCATTTCACAAACAAATATTTTATTAATTTACAATAACTTTACAATATACTTTTCGGGATGAGAGAAGGTAATAAACTTAGTATTACAATCCAAACTAACATGGTTCGCAGCTAACCAATCCATACCCAAAATGACATCAAAATCATATATGTTCAACAAAATTAGGTTAGCTGTAAAAACCTTCTCTCTTATAGTCAATTTACAATTCCTATATACAATATCCGTCTTCTCGAAATCTTTAAAAGGGGTATTCACTTGTAAAGTATACCCTAATAACTCCGGCTCTACTGGGGTCCTGTTAACACATGTAGGCGATAAGAATGAATGGGTAGAACTTGGATCAAATAAGGCAATTACAGGAAGATCAAAGAGATAAACTTTACCTTTAATCACTTCAATAGAGGTGTCGGCAGTCTCCTGACCCATCGCGTACACCCGACCCTGAGTCACAACCTTCTTACCCTTCTCTGCGGCTGTCGGCCGCCTAGGCTGTGAGGGTGTCACTTTCTCCAGCTCACTCTGAGCTACCGGGGCCGCTATCTGAGGTAAGGCAGGAGGAATAGTAGAAGCAGCAGATTCTCTGAGCATCGGACAATTCTTGATAAAGTGCCCCGTCTGTACGCAATTAAAACATGTCCTAGACATTAAAAAACAAGGGCGTGACCCATGCGACCTTCCACACTGTCTACATAAAGGTGCAACACTCCTCTGAGTAGTGGTAGGGCCATTAGCAGGTGTAGAAACTGCTGGTCTACTAAATCTGCCCTCTGAAATCTGTATGCCCATAGGTCTGCTTCTCTTAGGTTGCCTTTTACCTGATCTTTCCTCCATAAACCTCTTAGCCTTTGCCTTTGCTTTACCTTTACTCTTGCTACTGAAATCGAGTTGGAACTGCTCATAATCCCTCTCACATAGCTGAGCCTGTTGAACTATCTCATCATAAGTTTGTATAACAAATGGGGCTAGCTTTATTCTGATGGATGGCCTCAAACCAGCTCTAAACCTTGAAATCTTATACCGGGTATTCGCACTTGTTTGTGGATCAAAACGGCTCAATGTAGTAAATTTGGCCTCATACTCGTCCACTGACATGCTGCCCTGAACTAAACCCATGAATTCCTGTTGTAATTTTTCCTGAGCAGTGTCAGGAATATACTGCCTCCTAAAAGCTTCCACAAAAATATCTCAGGACAGATCCTGATGCTGAGCAAATAATACAGTATGAGTGGCCTTCCACCAATGTCTCGCATCATCTGCCAACTGGAACACTGCTAGGCCTACCTTCTCTGTCTCTGAACATCTCATAATCTGAAGTAATCTATCAACCTCAATAATCCATTGCTCTGCCGCCAATGGATCCCTAGTACCTCTAAACTTAGGTGGATCTAACTTTTTAAATGATTTCACCAATGCCACATTACAATAAGACTCCGCATTTCGAGGCGGCTGAATCAATGGCTGTGGTGGAGCTACCGGTGGCTGAGGTGCCGGTGGTGGCATAGGCTGAGGCTCAGGTACCACTGGTGCTGGCTGTGGCGGTGCTGGTACCTCAACTGGGGCTGCAAGAGCTGTGGCTCTCTCCCTCTCCGCCCTATCCGCGGCTCTATCCGCCTGATACATAGCCATAAAATCGGCTACTAACCACTCTACTTGGTTCACACGAGTATCAATGTTCTCTAACTGTAGAGGGCATGGAGGTTTAGGGGCAGGTTCCGGTGTCTGCGGCTCTGGAATCTATGCCGCCCTACCTCGGCCAATATCTCTAACTGAGCGTGTCACCCTCCTTCTTCCACTCATTTTTGTACCACAGAGATCATTTATTACTCATCATTTGTATATCAATCATATATTCAGAATATTCAGTACTACATGCAATATTTACTATTCACTTTTCATTATAAACATCACTAGACATCTAACCAACCCTGCTCTGATACCATTAAATCTGTAACATCCCAAATCTACTATATAACATAATATTTACTTATATACTCCACTTACTTACTGGTTGGGCTGTCTGTTATGCTTAACACTATTAACAATTTAAATAAGAATTAGAACTCTTATTACTTGCACTAAGATGCATATACATTCCCTTCTATTTAAAGTAGTACTGTACAATTTTTCTGAATATATAAAATGAATAATATACCTTCGATATCAAATCGCTGCTAGCAGTCGATAATCTCTGGAAGGTAATTCTCTTAACCCAAGATCAACAATCTGTGGAGTGGAAAATAAAGGGTGAGCGATAACATGCTCAGTAAGGAAGTGTATTTTGCATTATACCAGTAAAACCATATTCTTTGTTTAATTTATTTCTCCCAACAATAAACCCATTAGGGAAAAACAATGGATATTGTAATACAATTTGTGATAATCAAATTATTTGCTAAACAGTTACAATATCATATAATAAACAATGAAAAAGGATTCAACAAATCCTCTCAGAAATCATCAAGTCGAGACTAGGCATCACCCTATAAATAAATCATGCTATCATCGTTCCCCCTCCCCCTTGCGAGAACGGAATAATTATCCCAACAGGGATATAGTAGATCTATGGCCACAATCTATGGGTGGTCCTCGGGGTTCACTTGCCAAGTGACCTCGAGACCGCTGATGACTTGGCGGGTCCATCAGCTTTATAACTCATAATAATGCATGAAACTAGGGGCCTAAAGTCTCAAAATCATAGTTAATTCATAATAATTTCAAAAAGTATTATTCTCATTTTCATAGAAAATGTAAATTGAAATCTATTCGCCTATGGTCAGCTCGCCCAATCTGGCTCACCCATGGTCAACTCGCCAACTGGTTAACTCGCTCATTGGTCAACTCGCCCAAAAAGATTTCATATTTCTATTTTCAAAATAATTTAGTATTTGTTCAGAAAAATACTCATAAATCAGTTTGCCCATGGTCAGCTCGCCAGTACGGCTCGCCCATGGCCAACTCGTCAGTGTGGTGAACAAGTGTTCGCTCGCCAACACTTGGCGATTAAAACAATTTAGCCTGGCTCGTCCTAAGGCTCACCCTTTATGGCATTTCAAATTTCCATGTTCAACTCCCCCTTGCGAGAACGGAATAATTATCCCAACAGGGATACAGTAGATCTATGGCCACAATCTATGGGTGGTCCCCGGGGTTCACTTGCCAAGTGACCTCGAGACCGCTGATGACTTGGCGGGTCCATCAACTTTATAACTCATAATAATGCATGAAACTAGGGGCCTAAAGTCTCAAAATCATAGTTAATTCATAATAATTTCAAAAAGTATTATTCTCATTTTCATAGAAAATGTAAATTGAAATCTGTTCACCCATGGTCAGCTCGCCCAATCTAGCTCGCCCATGGTCAACTAGCCAACTGGTCAACTCGCTCATTGGTCAACTCGCCCAAAAAGATTTCATATTTCTATTTTAAAAATAATTTAGTATTTGTTCAGAAAAATACTCATAAATCAGTTTGCCCATCGTCAGCTCGCCAATACGGCTCGCCCATGGCCAACTCGTCAGTGTGGTGAACAAGTGTTCACCCGCCAACACTTGGCGATTAAAACAATTTAGCCTGGCTCGTCCTAAGGCTCACCCTTTATGGCATTCAAATTTCCATGTTTAACTCACCAACCCATAAAAACACAGGGGTCTCCCGCCCCAAAGCAACATGAAAAAGGGTTCGCCTATATTGGCTCGCCCGGATTTCTATTTAAAATATTATTGCTCGCCCAAAAGAACATAAAAGAGTTCTTTGACTAAAATTGTAAAAATGTTTGGGCTCGCCCGCCTTAGCAGTTCACCAATCATAAAAAAAACAAAGGTTCGCCCGCCCTGTACCTGTTCGCCCAACAATAGTATGGGGGCAGCTTTTAGTTCGCCCACAACTAAGCAATTTATCAGAGTAACATGCATGTCATAAACCAAAACCATTTCTCAGTAATTTTAATAAATTTAACTCCACAGGACATGCATTCTTTTCACACACAACTCCCTTACCTCGTCTGATAAAACCTTGCTTCCCGCTCACCTTTCTCAATTTCCGTCTGCAAAAATTTATTAAAACTATTAATGTTCCTTTTTTCGAATATTTTCTAAGCTATTAATATTTTCCTAATATTTGGGACACTTTGGCGAGTTTGAGTTCGCCGTTCACCCATAGAGCTCGCCCTTCTATAATTGATCTACTCTTGGGAGCTCGCCCAATCATTCTCGCCATTCATATGGCTTATTTGTGGGAGTTCGCCCAACATGGAACTCGCCCGACAATTCAACTCGTCGTGCTCATAGATCAAACTAGCGTTGGGCAACCTCGCCCACTTGGACCCGTATATTCAACTTGGCGAGCTCTCTATTTCCTACTCGCCTCATTGGCGATCACTAACATTCCCATGGGCGATTACATCATTCTCTCCCCTTTTTGGCGGTCATTTATTATATACATTTTGGGCGATCATATCTCTCGCCATTTGTAAAATTTGATTCTACACTACTGTATACCCAAATTTCATAAAATTGATAATGTAAATGAAGTAAATATTTAATATTCATTTTCACTTGGATGAAAAACTCCTTAACTTGAGATGTGCATGGAAGAATGTCGGTGAAATAATGTGTGGGCGAGGATGTCGAACAGCTCGCCAATGGGCGAGCAAAGACGGCTGATCGCCAATGGGCGAGCAGATTGCCAACGATGATGGCGGAGGTGAATAGAGAGTTCGCCCAAATGGAGCGAAGGCGAGTAGGTTAGTTCGCCCAAGGCTGGCGAGAGCTCATGATCGTCCATACGAAAGTTCGCCCAAGGCTGGCGAGAGCTCATGATCGTCCATACGAATTTAGAAAAAGTAAAAGCTAAATAAAAGTGAAAATTTGTGGGAAATTATGGCAACGTGGCGAGTAGAACAATATAGGGTGATCGCCAACAATATGACAATTTCTGGAATCACCAAACCTTTATGTGATAGCCAAGAAAGGAAATTATCTCGTAAATTTCAAATATTGAGTTGGCAAACAAAGTCAATAACATGTCGGAAGAAAAGAGTTCTACTTGACTTCTTTTACTACAATAGTCTTCATGAAATTAAGGCAACGTATGAAAGCATTAAATGAAGGTATGAAAGGGATTAATGGCTAGAGGACAAAATGAAGAAAAGAATGAGGAGTTAGCCAATCAACATTGGCTGGAAGGGAATTGGCGTGGAGAAGAGAAGAAAAGAAAAGGGAAAAGTCAAGGAAAGGGGCGGCAGTGGACTTCTTGCCACTTGCTTCTCTTGACAAAGGGAATAAGCAATAAATGGCAAGTGAGATTAGTAAAAAAAACGGGATTTACTTTACACCGTTCCTTTTTCCTGCAGTTTCTTTGGTTTTTAATGCACGAAATGATGAGAGAAACGTGATAAGGAAACAGGTGGTAGTTTCTAACAGGATCAACATAGCTATCTCATGGGGGAAAAATCGATGGAAGCAACTTCACCTTCTCCAGAAAACCTCCTCGCCAGTCTGTTTCACCTGCATGCTCACAAGTAATTCTTCCGTTTCTTTCATATAGGAACCATGAAAACATCAATTTTAGTTAACCAAACCCTTCTATAGTGTTGAAAAACCAGGGAACAAGAGAAACAAAGCTAAGGGACGCAAGAAAATATTCTGTTTTTGGAAAAGCAACTGGGTTAAGGTGAGTTCCATAATTTCTATGGTTCCCTTGATATTCAATACTGGATTTCTATGTTTTATAACGTAATAAACATAGATGTAGCCTTGTTTTAGCTAAACCTTACTAGAATATATAAGAACTAGAATAAGGTGTAGTCTGAATCGAGAACAGACAATGAAAATACTGGAAATAATGATAACGGGCGAGCTCAGTTAGTTTGGGCGAGCCCGTCTCTGAGTTGAAGAGCGGGCGAACTCATACTTAAGCCATGAGTGGCGAACTAAATTGCAAAAGCATAACCACTCGAATTGATTGGGCGAGCTCCCATGTTGGGTGAACTCCCACAAATAAGTCATAAATGCGAGAATGTTGGGCGAGCTCGCTAATGTGAGTCAATCAAGGAAGGTTAAGCTCTATTGGGCGAATGGCGAGCCCTTGTGGGAGAGCTGAAGATTAATCTCAAAGCTCGCCAAAGTAAATTAGGAAAATAATTCAAAAAGAAAATATTAATGGAATTACTATCTTACCTTGCAGCCGGGAAGTGGGATTGATACGGCGAACGGAAAGCAAGGCTGCATCAGACGAGGTAAGGGAGTTGTGTGTGAAAAGAATGCATGTCCTGTGGAGTTAATTTTATGAAAATTACCGAGAAATGGTTTTGGTTTATGATATGCATATTATTTTGATAAATTGCCTTGTTGTTGGGCTAACTGGTAAGGGCGGGCGAGTTGATCCTTTGCTATGTTTTGGGCGAAGAGCCCCTCCTGTGATGTTTTTATCGGGCGAGTGACTTTGTTCTAAGTAAAACTTGGGCGAGTCTTTTTATGTTCTTCTGGATGAGTACCATGTTTTAAATAGAAAATCCAGGCGAGCCATTGTGGGCGGACCCGCTTCAATGTTATTTATGGGCGGGCGAATAGCTTTTCATAAAATGGGCGAGTTGATCTTGGGTTCACCGCAATTGGGCGAGTTGATCTTGAGTTCGCCGCAATTGGGCGAGTTGACCACGGCAAATGTTGCATTGGGCAAGTTGACCATGGTCAATGCCAGTTGGGCGAACTGACGTGGGCGAGCCATTGAAGGCGAGCCAGTTTTACTTGTTTTCAAAGTAAAGGTTGGCGGGCGAACAAAAGTTCACCGCACTGGACTAGTTGACCATGGGCGAGCCAAACTGGGCGAGCTGACCATGGGTGACCAGATTTCAATTTATATTCTCTACGAAAATTAGAATAATACCTTTTTGAAATTATTAATTATTTAAATGAATTAAATGGGTTTCTTTAAAGGTATTTTTAGCTATGATTTTGAGACTTTAGGCCCCTAGTTTCATGCATTGTTACGAGTTATAAGGCTGATGGACCCGCCAAGTCATCAACGGTCTCGAGATCACTTGGCAAGTGGACCCCGAGGACCACCCATAGATTGTGGCCATAGATCTACTGTATCCCTATTGGGATGATTATGCCGTTCTGGCAAGGGGGAGGAGGAACGATGATGGCATGATTTATTTATAAGGTGATGCCTAGTCTCAACTTGTTAACTTTTGTTACAGAGAGGATTTGTTAAATCCTATTCACTCTATATCCACTGGGTTTATTATTAAGAAAGATAAAAGTTTTGGGGAATAAGATTAGATTTGTGTACATCTTCCTTACTGAGCATGTTATCGCTCACCCCTTATTTTCCACTCCACAGATTGTTGATCTTGGATTAAGAGAATTACCATCCAGAGATTATCGACTGCTAGTAGGTATTCGATATCAAAGGTGTATTATTTATTTTATATATTCAGAAAAATTATACAGTATTACTTTAAATAGAAGGGAATGTATATTCATCTTAGTACAAGTAATAAGAGTTCTAATTTAAATTGTTAATAGTGTTAAGCATCACAGATAGCCCAACCGGTAAGTAAGTGGAGTTTATAAGTAAATATTATGTTATACAGTAGATTTGGGATGTTACAGATTTAATGGTATCAGAGCAGTGTTGGTCAGATGTCTAATGATGTTTATAACGAAAAGTGAATAGTAAACATTCCCTGTAGTACTGTATATTCTTAATATATGATTGAGATACTAATGAGGAGTAATAAATGATCTCTGTGGTACAGAAATGAGTGGAAGAAGGAGGGTGATACGCTCAATTAGAGATATCGGTCTAGGTAGGGCGGCACAGATTCCGGAGCCACAGACACTGGAACCTGCACCTAGATCTCCACGTCCTCTACAGTTAGAGAACATTGATACTCGAGTGAACCAAGTAGAGAGGTTAGTAGCCGATTTTATGGCTATGTATCAGGCGGATAGAGCCGCGGATAGGGCGGAGAGGGAGAGAGCCACAGCTCTTGCAGCCCCAGTAGAGGCACCAGTACCGCCACAGCCGGCACCAGTTGTGCCTAAGCCTCAACCTATTCCACCACCGGCACCTCAGCCGCCTCAAAATGCGGAGTCTTATTGTAATGTAGCATTGGTGAAATCATTTAAAAAGTTGGATCCACCCAAGTTTAAGGTACTAGGGATCTATTGGCGGCGGAGCAATGGATTATTGAGATTGATAGATTACTTCAGATTATGAGATGTTCAGAAACAGAGAAGGTAGGCTCAGCAGTGTTTCATTTGGCAGATGCTACGAGACATTGGTGGAAGGCCACTCAGACTGTATTATTTGCTCAGCATCAGGATCTGTCATGGGATATTTTTGTGGAAGCTTTTAGGAGGCAGTATATTCCTGACACAGCTCAGGAAAAATTACAGCAGGAATTCATGGGTTTAGTTCAGGGCACCATGTCAGTGGACGAGTATGAGGCCAAATTTACTACATTGAGCCGTTTTGATCCACAGACTAATGCGAATACCCGGTATAAGATTTTGAGGTTTAGAGCTGGTTTGAGGCCATCCATTAGAATGAAGATAGCCCCATTTGTTATACAGACTTATGATGAGATAGTTCAACGGGCTCAACTATGTGAGAGGGATTACGAGCAGTTTCAGCTCGATTTCAGTCGTAAGAATAAAGGCAAAGCAAAGGGAAAGGCTAAGAGGTTTATGGAAGACAGATCAGGTAGAGAGCAGCCTAAGAGAAGTAAACCTATGGGCATACAGATTTCAGAGGGCAGATTTAATAGACCAGCAGTTTCTACTCCTGCTAGAGGCCCCACCCCTACTCTGGGAAGTGTTATGCCTTTATGTAGACAATGTGGAAGGTCACATGCGTCACGCCCTTGTCCTTTAATGTCTAGGGCATGTTTTAATTGTGGACAGACGGGGCACATTATCAGGAACTGCCCGATGCTCAGAGAATCAGCTGCTTCTACTATTCCTCCTGCATTACCTCAGATAGCGGCCCCGGCAGCTCAGAGTGAGCCAGAAAAAGCGACACCCTCACAGCCAAGGCGGGCGACAGCCACAGAGAAGGGCAAGAAAGTTGTGACTCAGGGTCGGGTGTACGCGATGGGTTAGGAGACTGCCGACGCCTCTATTGATGTGATTAAAGGTAAAGTTTATCTTTTTGATCTTCCTGTAATTGCCTTATTTGATCCAAGTTCTACCCATTCATTCTTATCGCCTACATGTGCTAACAGGACCCCAGTAGAGCCGGAGTTGTTAGGGTATACTTTACAAGTGAATACCCCTTTTAAAGATTTCGAGAGGACGGATATTGTATATAGGAATTGTAAATTGACTATAGGAGAGAAGGTTTTTACAACTAACCTCATTTTGTTGAACACATATGATTTTGATATCATTTTGGGTATGGATTGGTTAGCTGCGAACCATGTTAGTTTGGATTGTAATACTAAGTTTATTACCTTCTCTCATCTTGAAAAGTATATTGTAAAGTTATTGTAAATTAATGAAATGTATGTGAATATATGTTGGTGAAATGACATGTCTACTAAAATGGTGATTGTGTATGAATGTTTATGAAGGATATATTGCTAGTGTGGAGGATGTAGAGAAGAAACATCCAGAGATTCAAGAGATCCCTGTGGTCAAGGACTTCTCGGATGTATTTCCAGAGGATTTACTAGGGTTACCACCGGATAGAGAGACGGAGTTTACGATCGAGTTAGTACCTGGTACAGAGCCAATTTCTAGACCCCAATATCGGGTGGCACTGGCGGAGTTGGATGAGCTCAAGAAGCAGCTCTAGGAGTTATTAGATAAGGGATTTATACGTCCCAGTGTGTCACCGTGGGGAGCTCCGGTATTGTTTGTTCGGAAGAAGGATGGTAGCCTCCGGTTGTGTATAGATTATCGGATGTTGAATCGGGCTACCGTTAAGAATAAGTATCCACTACCTCGGATTGATGATCTATTTGATCAGCTCAGGGGTGCACAGGTATTTTCCAAGATAGACCTCCGATCAGGTTATCACCAGTTGAAAATCAAGGAGTCGGATGTGCATAAGATAGCCTTTCGAACTCGTTATGGTCATTATGAGTTCTTGTGATGCCTTTTGGATTAACAAATGCTCTTGCAGCTTTTATGAGTTTGATGAATGAGGTGTTTCATCCCTTTTTGGATAAGTTTGTCATAGTTTTTGTTGATGACATCCTGATTTATTCTAAGACTCCGGAGGAGCATGAGCAGCATTTGCAGATTGTTCTACAGACCCTCAGAGAGCAAAAGTTGTATGCTAAGCTTAGTAAGTGCGAGTTCTGGCTTGACTATATTATATTTCTCGGACATGTAGTGTCGAGGGACGGGGTATCAGTTGATCCGTCTAAGATAGAGGCCATTGTTCAGTGGGAGAGGCCTAACACAGTTACCGAGATACGGAGTTTCTTGGGTCTTGCCGGATATTATCGCAAGTTTGTGGAGGGATTTTCTAGACTTGCTGCTCCATTGACACGACTCACACATAAGGATGTAAAGTTTGAGTGGAATGATGAGTGTGAGCATAGTTTTCGTGAGCGTAGTTTTGGTGAGCTTAAGAGGAGATTGACTACTGCCCCCGTATTAGCCCTTCCTAGTGGATCGGGAGGATTTATGGTGTATACTGATGCATCCGCACAAGGATTAGGGTGTGTGCTCATGCAGCATGGTCGGGTTATAGCCTATGGATCTCGACAGTTGAAGGATCATGAGAGGAATTACCCGACACATGACTTGGAGCTAGTCGCAGTAGCGTTTGCACTAAAGATATGGCGACATTACTTGTACGGGGAGAAATTTCAGATATATACAGACCATAAGAGTCTGAAATATATATTCTCACAGCGAGAGTTGAATTTGAGACAGAGACGTTGGATGGAACTATTAAAGGATTATGATTGTGAGATTTTGTATCACCCAGGTAAAGCTAATGTAGTAGCAGATGCACTGAGCCGTAAACATGTTGGCATGGTATCTTACATGATGATCAGGGAGCATGATTTGATAGAGCAATTCTCTAACCTCGGTCTGGCAGTTGTTTCCTCTTACCAGAATGGATTTACGGCTAGTTTTCGTATAGAGCCAGATTTGATGGACCGAATTAGGGAAGATCAAAGGAGGCATGATTATTGCATTGGGGTTGCCAATCAAATTCAGATGGGAGTTATGTCAGATTTTGAGATTGGCACCGACGGGATTCTAAGGTTTAGAGGTCGGATATGTGTTCCCGGTGATCAACAGCTTAGAGACTTGATTTTATCAGAAGCCCATACCTCTAGATACACGTTATATCCGGGTAGTACTAAGATGTACCAAAATCTCCGGAGAGTGTATTGGTGGCCTAAGACGAAGAAAGACATCGTTGAATTTGTTGCTAGATGTCTAACATGCCAACAGATTAAGATTGAGCATTAGAAGCCGGCGGGTATGCTTCGACCATTATCAATTCCTACGTGGAAATGGGAGCATGTTACTATGGATTTTATTATGGGATTACCACGGACCCGAAAGGGGTATGATGCTATTTGGGTGATAGAGGATAGATTGACGAAGTCTGCTCATTTCTTGGCCATGAAATCTTCAGATTCAGTTAGTGCCTTGGCCGAATTTTATGTCAGGGAAATAGTGAGGTTACATGGTGTTCTAGTGAGTATTACCTCTGATAGGGACTCCCACTTTACCTCTCATTTATGGGAGAGATTTCAGAAGGCTATGGGATCCCAGCTGAGTTTTAGCACCGCTTTTCATCCATAGACTGATTGGCAGTCCGAGCGTACCATACAGACGCTCGAGGATATGTTGAGAGCGTGTGCATTGGATTTTAGAGGCTCATGGGATGATCACTTACTCCTGGTAGAGTTTGCGTATAACAATAGCTTTCATACGAGTATCGGCATGGCACCGTATGAGGCCTTGTATGGCAGACGATGCAGATCCCCAATAGCATGGGAAGAAGTGGGAGACCGTAAATTATTAGCTCCTGATTTGGTCGAGCAGGCTTCTCGTGATGTACGGATGATTTGTGAGAGGCTTAGAACGGCTCAGAGTCGGCAGAAAAGTTATGCAGATACTAGACGCCGACCATTGGAGTTTGTAGCAGGTGATTATGTGTTTTTAAAGATTTCACCGTCCAAAGGTATAATGAGATTTGGGAAAAAAGGAAAGTTGAGTCCTCGATACATTGGGCCTTATGAGATCTTAGATCGAGTAGGAGATGTGGCATATCGGTTAGCACTACTGCCAGAGTTGTCAGGAGTGCATAACGTATTCCACGTCTCGATGTTGAGAAAGTACCATCCAGATCCTTCTCACGTGATTCGACATGAGCCACTAAAGATCAGAGAGGACATGAGTTACGTTGAGAAACCGGTATGGATTTTGGATAGGAAGGATAAAGTATTACGGTCTAAGACGATTCCTTTGGTTAAAGTGCTCTGGCAATATCATAATGAGGAGGCTACTTGGGAGTTAGAGAGCCTTATGCGTGAGAGGTATCCAGAGCTTTTCAATTGATAGGTCCGAGTTAAATTTGGAGGACCAAATTTCTTAAGGTGGGGAGAAAATGTAAGATCTGATTCTACACTACTACAGACCCAAATTTCATAAAATTGATAATGTAAATGAAGTAAATATTTAATATTCATTTTCAATTGGATGAAAAACTCCTTAACTTGAGATGTGCATAGAAGAATGTCGGTGAAATAATGTGTGGGCGAGGATGTCGAACAGCTCGCCAATGGGCGAGCAAAGACGGCTGATCGCCAATGGGCGAGCAGATTGCCAACGATGATGGCGGAGGTGAATAGAGAGTTCGCCCAAATGGAGCGAAGGCGAGTTGGTTAGTTCGCCCAAGGCTGGCGAGAGCTCATGATCGTCCATACGAATTTAGAAAAAGTAAAAGCTAAATAAAAGTGAAAATTTGTGGGAAATTATGGCAATGTAGCGAGTAGAACAATATAGGGTGATCACCAACAATATGACAATTTCTGGAATCACCAAACCTTTATGTGATAGCCAAGAAAGGAAATTATCTCGTAAATTTCAAATATTGAGTTGGCAAACAAAGTCAATAACATGTCGGAAGAAAAGAGTTCTACTTGACTTCTTTTACTACAATAGTCTTCATGAAATTAAGGCAACGTATGAAAGCATTAAATGAAGGTATGAAAGGGATTAATGGCTAGAGGACAAAATGAAGAAAAGAATGAGGAGTTAGCCAATCAACATTGGCTGGAAGGGAATTGGCGTGGAGAAGAGAAGAAAAGAAAAGGGAAAAGTCAAGGAAAGGGGCGGCAGTAGACTTCTTGCCACTTGCTTCTCTTGACAAAGGGAATAAGCAATAAATGGCAAGTGAGATTAGTAAAAAAAAAAAACGGGATTTACTTTACACCGTTCCTTTTTCCTGCAGTTTCTTTGGTTTTTAATGCACGAAATGATGAGAGAAACGTGATAAGGAAACAGGTGGTAGTTTCTAACAGGATCAACATAGCTATATAAGGAGGCCTCATGGGGGAAAAATCGATGGAAGCAACTTCACCTTCTCCAGAAAACCTCCTCGCCAGTCTGTTTTCACCTGCATGCTCACAAGTAATTCTTCCGTTTCTTTCATATAGGAACCATGAAAACATCAATTTTAGTTAACCAAACCCTTCTGTAGTGTTGAAAAACCAGGGAACAAGAGAAACAAAGTTAAGGGAGGCAAGAAAATATTCTATTTTTAGAAAAGCAACTGGGTTAAGGTGAGTTCCATAATTTCTATGGTTCCCTTGTTATTCAATACTGGATTTTTATGTTTTATAACGTAATAAACATGGATGTAGCCTTGTTTTAGCTAAACCTTACTAGAATATATAAGAACTAGAATAAGGTGTAGTCTGAATCGAGAATAGACAATGAAAATACTGGAAATAATGATAACGGGCGAGCTCAGTTAGTTTGGGCGAGCCCGTCTCTGAGTTGAAGAGCGGGCGAACTCACACTTAAGCCATGAGTGGTGAACTAAATTGCAAAAGCATAACCACTTAAATTGATTGGGCGAGCTCCCATGTTGGGTGAACTCCCACAAATAAGTCATAAATGCGAGAATGTTGGGCGAGCTCGCTAATGTGAGTCAATCAAGGAAGGTTAAGCTCTGTTGGGCGAATGGCAAGCCCTTGTAGGAGAGCTGAAGATTAATCTCAAAGCTCGCCAAAGTAAATTAGGAAAATAATTCAAAAAGAAAATATTCATGGAATTACTATTTTACCTTGCAGCCGGGAAGTGAGATTGATACGGCGAACGGAAAACAAGGCTGCATCAGACGAGGTAAGGGAGCTGTGTGTGAAAAGAATGCATGTCCTGTGGAGTTAATTTTATGAAAATTACCGAGAAATGGTTTTGGTTTATGACATGCATATTATTTTGATAAATTGCCTTGTTGTTGGGCTAACTGGTAAGGGCGGGCGAGTTGATCCTTTGCTATGTTTTGGGCGAAGAGCCCCTCCTGTGATGTTTTTATCGGGCGAGTGACTTTGTTCTAAGTAAAACTTGGGCGAGTCTTTTTATGTTCTTCTGGGTGAGTACCATGTTTTAAATAGAAAATCCAGGCGAGCTATTGTAGGCGGACCCGCTTCAATGTTATTTATGGGCGGGCGAATAGCTTTTCATAAAATGGGCGAGTTGATCTTGAGTTCGCCGCAATTGGGCGAGTTGACCACAGCAAATGTTGCATTGGGCGAGTTGACCATGGTCAATGCCAGTTGGGCGAACTGACGTGGGCGAGCCATTGAGGGTGAGCCAGTTTTACTTGTTTTCAAAGTAAAGGTTGGCGGGCGAACAAAAGTTTACCGCACTGGACTAGTTAACCATGGGCGAGCCAAACTGGGTGAGCTGACCATGGGCGACCAGATTTCAATTTATATTCTCTACGAAAATTAGAATAATACCTTTTTGAAATTATTAATTATTTAAATGAATTAAATGGGTTTATTTAAAGGTATTTTTAGCTATGATTTTGAGACTTTAGGCCCTTAGTTTCATGCATTGTTACGAGTTATAAGGCTGATGGACCCGCCAAGTCATCAGCAGTCTCGAGGTCACTTGGCAAATGGACCCCGAGGACCTCCCATAGATTGTGGCCACAGATCTACTGTATCCCTATTGGGATGATTATGCCGTTCTCGCAAGGGGGAGGGGGAACGATGATAGCATGATTTATTTATAGGGTGATGCCTAGTCTCAACTTGTTAACTTTTGTTACAGAGAAGATTTGTTAAGTCCTATTCACTCTATATCCACTGGGTTTATTATTAAGAAAGATAAAAGTTTTGGGGAATAAGGTTAGATTTGTGGACATCTTCCTTACTGAGCATGTTATTGCTCACCCCTTATTTTCCACTCCACATATTGTTGATCTTGGATTAAGAGAATTACCTTCCAGAGATTATCGACTGCTAGCAGGTATTCGATATCAAAGGTATATTATTTATTTTATATATTCAAAAAAATTGTACAATACTACTTTAAGTAGAAGGGAATGTATATGCATCTTAGTACAAGTAATAAGAGTTCTAATTTAAATTGTTAATAGTGTTAAGCATCACAGACAGCCCAACCGGTAAGTAAGTGGAGTTTATAAGTAAATATTATGTTATATAGTAGATTTGGGATGTTACACCATTCGCCCTCGCCCATTCGGGAGTTGTCTTATTATCCAAAGAGTTGGCGAACACTTATGTCGCCGACCATACATCTCTTGAGCTCGCCTCAACCTTGTTGGGCGAGTACTCAATGGTCGTCATTTTGCAAGCAGTTGGATAATCACTTCATATTTTCTTATATATTCTAACCAAAATCAGCTAAAACAATGCTATATCTATGTTTATTACTTTGTAAAACATAGACATCTACCATTGAACATCTAACAACCCATAAAAAATATAAAGCTCACCTTAACTGAGTTGCACTTTGAAAATCAGAGTGTATTCTTGCCTCCCTTAGCATTGTTTCTCTTGTTCCTTGGCTTTTCAACGCTGCAGAAGGGTTTGGCTAACTAAAATTGATGTTTTCATTGTTCATATATGAGAGAAACGGAAGAACTACTTGTGAGCATGCAGTGAAAACAGACTGGCGAAGAGGTTTCTGGAGAGGATGAAGTTGCTTCCATCGGTTTTTCCCTCATGAAGCCTCCTTATATAGCCATGTTAATCCTGTTAAAACTTACCACTTGTTCCCTACCCCGTTTTCTTCATCATTACCTTGTCTTTCATTCATTAAAAACTTGTGGAAAAACTGCAGCAGATGGAACGGCGGTAAGGAGAAATTGCTACACCTTCTGACAATTTTCTTTCCTTTTTCCTCTTCCTCTCCAGTCCACGCCACTTCCAGCAGCCACTATAATTGACATTTTAGTTTCATCTTTTTCCTATCATTAATTACCTAAACCAAATTGTCAAGGGAGCAAAGTGGCGTGAAGTCCACTTATAGTCTATTATATTGACTTTCCTCTCTTCTTCTCTTCTTCCTCTCCACGCCAATACTAGCCACTATCATGAACTTTGTTTTATCTCATTTAATTCTTCATTTAATGCTTTCACATTTCCACCAAGGTTTTCATTTTATTTCTTTTCAACCTAATGCTTTCCATGCATATCTTAAATATTCAACCCTCATTCATATACACCATATTGTAATTCATAAATTAAAATAAAGAGTGGAAATTCACATTCAATATTTCTTAAATTTTTCATAAAGAAATTATTTCCACTACTAATCATGTACAAATATGGTATATAGGACAATAAAATTCGGATCTTACACCTAGTCTCCACTTACCGATTTCTGTTTACTGAAAGGATTTACTGAATCCTGTTTACTGTTTACTATGCTATATCATAAACTATTTAGCCAGTGATTTGAATGTTAAAGAATGTTTACTATATCCACTGTTTTCCTACTGGGTAGGCTGTTAGGGAAAATAAACGTTTTGTGGTATATAGTTTTTATTTTATAAAGCAGTATACAACTCCTTTACTGAACACGTTGTCGCTCACCCCCTTATTTCCACTCCACAGGTTATTGATTTGGATTAAAAGTTTTACCTTCCAAAGTTATCGGCTGCTAGAGTCAGCAGATATACGATATCGAAGGTACATTATATTCTTTTATATATTCAGTAAAATTGTATAGTACTACTTTGAGTAAAAAGGGAATGTAGGTGATCTCAAAATTTATGAGATATTCATATTTCTATTTTGGTATTGAAATGAAAGTACCATTTATTTCTTAAAGGGTTAATAGAATGTTAAGCATCACAGACAGCCCAACCGGTAAAAATGTGTGAATAAGAGTAAAATATGTGACTTACTATAGATTCGAGATGTTACAATATGCAACAAAAGTCTTAAGCTGATTGAAAACAACTTGTATTGTACTTACCAGAATCATGGTGAGCAACACCAAAAACTAGCTTCGGATATATATTCCTGCTCATCATCTACCTTGATACTTTATGCTGATTTATTGTTGATAAACAATTTCCTTATGTTCCTCTAATTTTATTGTGTTTGTACCATTTGTAAAACAACCAGGTTCAAGCTTCTGATAAATGTTGAAGATCAAATTGGCAAAATAGATTTTTTCATATTTGGCACAAGGGCAGAGCAACTTATTCTAATGCCTCTTGAGGACAGCACCAAGGAACAAGAACTTGACCAAGAAGTCTTGTCGAATCTATTAAACAATTGGTGAATCAAGAAAGAATTTTCAAACTTACCCTTGCAAGACAATCCTTCGATTATGGCATGCCAACATTCACTATTGCCAACACTTTCTTAAGTGAAAGTCATAACCCTTAACTTATGGACAGGAAGCAAGAAAAAAAACACCTACTGATAAACAAATTGAACAAATTGCAGAATCTATTCCTGTCTCGCCTTCGGAATCAGGTTTGCTCCTTATGTTCATTTTTGCATTTCTCCTTTTTGTAATTATAGATGCTATTCCGTCACTCCTCTCTGACAAAATGCTTTCCTTTGATTAATACCTTACTGCCTCTGTAGAATTCAGGAACCAAGCAAGTAACTATTCGAGCTCACCATGTTGCTCCACCCAACCAAGCAAAAAGAAAACTATTTAGGTACACCTCTCTCACAATTTTTTTAAGTCAAACAAATATTTAACTCCACTTCTCCCCTTCCTGATGTAAAGCTCATTTCTACAACTATTTCATGCCTCTTCAAATCTTGCTGTGATGAAAGGAAAAAAGAATCTGAGATCTATGCCCAACAACTTAAAGAAGAAGATTTTCCTAATTATCTCCCTTGGAAGGCATTGAAATCTAGGTATTATCCTTGCTCCTATACCCAAATATTACTTTCTATCCTTTCCTTCCATTTGCTTTGTGCATCAAGCAGTTTTCCCATACATTCTTGCATCCTCTTCAAGAAGTCTTCTTAAGAAAACTATCCATGGAATTCTTTTTTTATATCTCCTAGAAATTAAATTTCTCCGAACAGCATCAGCAAAAAAACCTTTGACTTTTGCCCAGTACTTCACTTTTTAAATATAGTTTGTTCTTAAATCGAACCTATTTATCATACATCTTTTGCTCCTCAACTTTTATACTTTTGATTTGTTTTCTTTCTTGAGCAAGTTTCACACTTCTAGCTTTGTGCTTAGTTGTATTTATCCCCCACAATTCTGATAAAGCAAAATGTTTTCTATAAATTGTCCTATTGTCGATCCATCTTTACAAATCTCATTTCCTATCTTGATTTACCTGCTTAACCTTTCTGTTTATTCTGGTTCTATGGTATTGGACGCCTATGATGCACTGACATTAACTATCCTACTCTGACCCAGTTTCTTTGATCATTGCTTACAGCCTCTTATGTTCACATGCAAGGGTAAACAGAAAAAAAAATAGACGAATTAATCTCTCTGCAAAGATACGCTTCCACATGTGGTTTCAATGATCACAACTTTTGATGAATACTAAACATGAGCCGAACTACGAATGTTTGTTTTGTCATAACTCTTGCTTTTGTATTTTATTCCATACTTTGCATCTTAAGAAATTCTAACATTACCAAGCAGTGCTTTTCTGTACTAAGTTGCCAAGCATCAACCTTTTTGCCTTTTTACCTAAATAATTCTAAATATGCTATGCCAGCCAAAATCCAAACCAACTCTAAGTGAATGTTAACTCTTTATGCTAAAAACAACCTTATACTTCTTCACACTTTAAACAACTGTTCAAAATATTCTTTGCACCAAATTTTCTGTACTTGCCTTTAGGCCCAGATGCCCATGAATTTGAATGCTGGTTTATAATCATGAAACAATAATAGCTAAGAAAAGCGCAAGGAGCTCACTATATAATACACACTCTCTCTTTTACTATGTCATACAACTTGCTATCTCTCTTTACAAATATGTTATCGTCTTGACCTTCTCATGAATCAAACCCGCACCAACGAGCGGGCATATTCTAGTTATTTTTATTATTTGATTTGCAAATTACTGAATTAAATCCGAGTTATTGGTACTTTGCCTTATTTTGTTTTAAATAACGAAATTAAACGCCGGAATATGTGTGAAAGGACATGACAGAAAAGGAGGACGAAGACGTTGTCAACGTAACACAAGCTCTCTGAGCCTTTCATTTAACAGCATTAACAGCTCCTATTCTTAGCAACTTAATTTTGCTATTTCCGGCCATCCAATTCCACCAACATGTCGTCCTTTCTCTCCGTCCCAAACTCTAACTCCAACTCCGACACCAATATCACATTGCGGCTCCCTTGGTGAAGGGCGCGCACGCCGCCCCATCAGTGCGCGTTACCTGCCGGCAACCTCCGCAATGGCCTTCCACCCCATTTGCCTCCCCCCGCTTCTTCTCTTTCTATCCATGCTTTTCGTTTCTTCTGATGCAATGTCCGACCCAGAAATCCTGCTCAAGTTCAAATCTTCATTCACCAACGCCACCGCATTGGAAACTTGGGAAAACAATTCCAAGCCCCCATGCGATGGCCAACATGCCAATTGGCCCGGCGTTCTCTGTGACAAAGGCACCGTTTGGGGTCTACAACTTGAGAATATGGGACTCTCGGGCACCATTGATGTGAATATCTTAACCGGATTGTCCGACTTGAGAACCTTGAGCTTTATGAACAATAATTTTGATGGTCCCATTCCGGAGTTGAACAAACTTAATGCTTTGAAATCCATTTTTTTATCAAAGAATCGCTTTTCTGGAGAGATTCCTGGAAATGCATTTGCGGGTATGGTTTGGCTCAAGAAATTGCATCTTTCACAAAACCAGTTTACGGGCGCAATTCCTGCATCATTGGCCACCCTTCCCAAACTTTTGGAGCTTCAACTTGATGGCAACAAGTTTTCCGGTCAAATACCAGATTTTAAACAGAAGGACTTACAAAAAGTAGATCTCTCAAATAATGAATTAGAGGGTTCTATACCAGCAAGCCTTGGTAAGATGAATGCCAGCTTTTTCTCAGGTGAGTTATCAAGATCACCCCACTGTGCCTTGCAATTAAATTTTGATTTTTTTTCATACGTCTAGCTTTAATTTCATTTCTACTAGCAATAGCAATAACCAAGCAATCATCAATTTGTACAGGAAGGAAAAATTATTAATCTAATGAATAAATTACAAACTACAAAAATAAATATGAAATCTATTCATTAAATTAACAAATTTTCATTCTCTTCGATATCATCTCTCTTCCAGGCAAAGATTATGGGAATTGCTTATGTTTTTTATTGCTGATCTCTTATTTTTGACATTATTATGCAAAAGATAATGAAAAACAATAAAATCCATTTTGTATTTCTTTTCAACAAAAAATAACGAAGGATTTGATTCAGACCATATGACTAGGCCATCCATATATAAACAAAAATTTTATGTATCATTTAGACTTTAACTATTAGCCTTTAACTATTAGCTTTGAATAGAATTGTGATGATGTACATGTGCTTAAAAATACAAACAAATAACTACAAATAACTATTTTGATCTCAAATCTCAATAACTTATATGGTGTAGAACCTTCCATTATTGTGGTTATATCCAGGCAATAAAGCTCTTTGTGGAGTACCATTGAAGCCATGTGACTCCCCTATTGCTCCAAACTCTAGCCCCGACATTAGCCTACGTCCCAGCCCCAAGAAGCCCTCAATATGGGTTATGGTGATCCTTTCCATAGTTGGGGTGTTCATACTACTAGCCATACTCGCTGCCATCATAATCAATCGTCGACGCAGAAAGCAACCACCTTTACCAGTAGAGGCTCCTCCATCAAACCTCCGAACAAAAGCAGGTACGAAGGAAGAACCAAATGCCTCCCCAGTGATTTCACAGCAGTTGGGGACTGGAAAGAAGGTAGAGACTGTAAAACTTTCTTTCGTGAGGGATGATATAGAGAAGTTTGATTTACCAGACCTGCTAAAAGCCTCAGCTGAAATACTGGGAAGTGGATGCTTTGGGTCATCTTACAAGGCCGCTCTACCAGCTGGCCCTGTGATGGTGGTGAAGAGGTATAAACAGATGAATAACGCTGGCAAAGAAGAGTTCCAAGAGCATATGCGGAGAATAGGGAGACTCAGACATGAAAACTTGCTTTCTCTCGTCGCCTATTATTACAGGAAGGAAGAGAAGCTCCTTGTCTCTGATTTTGTTGAAAAAGGAAGCTTAGCTGTTCATCTTCATGGTTTGTTATTTATTACTAGCTTAACTGTTTATCTTCATGGTTTGCTATTTATTACTTGCAATTTAATACCATTATCACGGAAACATAGTTCTAATTTTGGAGTTGTTATTGTTGTAAGAGTTTTATTGTTTATTACTTTCGGTCCGAACAGAATTAGATTCAAACTGTAAAACGAAAAAGGATACATGGGTAAAAAAAAAAAAAGAAAGATGATATATAGTAGGTTTGACTAGTTGCTCATTATTTGTATAATTTTCAGGTCACCAATCTCTGGGGCAGCCGGGTCTTGACTGGCCAACTCGATTGAAGATTGTGAAAGGAGTAGCCAAGGGCCTTGCATACCTATACAAGGAGTTACCTAGTTTGATTGCACCCCATGGTCACCTGAAATCATCCAATGTTCTCCTCGATGAATCCTTTGAACCCCTTCTCACCGATTACGCTCTGATCCCTGTAATCAACCAAGAGAGCGCTCAAGATCATATGGTGGCTTACAAGTCACCTGAATATGTGCATCATGGAAGAATTACAAAGAAGACCGACGTATGGGGTCTTGGGGTATTGATTTTAGAGATTTTAACCGGAAAATTCCCTTCAAACTTCTTGCAGAAGGGCAAAGGAAATGATCAAGATGATTTGGTAACTTGGGTGAAGTCAGTAATCGGTGATCAAGAAGTGATGTCAACGGATTTGGAGGTGTTCGACAAAGATATGGGAGCAACAAGTAACAGTGAGGGAGAGTTAATGCTCCAGTTATTGAAGATTGGATTGAGTTGTTGCGAAGTAGATGTGGAGAAGAGATTAGATTTGAAAGATGCTATTCAGAGAATTGAAGAATTAAAGCTCAAGGATGGTGCCGATGAGGATTTCTACTCTTCAGTGGCCAGTGAGGACAGGAACTGATACCTCGTGACCTAATAATTCTCCTTCAGTTGAAGGGTTCGTCGAATCAATCTTTTTAGATCTGGTTTTTATTTTGTGGGATTTTGAAGAAAGTTGAGATTTGGTGCTCTGTGTATCTAATTTTGTTTTTCTATCCCTAGATTTCCTTATATTAGGACTTATATTGCAAATTCTGATATCAACCAGTTTGTGAGTTGTGTGATGCACAAATAGTTTTATCTATTTAAATATGTGTATACACATAAATTCGTATTATTCATACATTTAAATGTACAAATCTTTAAAATTTACGAGACAATCAAATTTCAAAAAATTTATTAATTTGAAATATGAATAGAATTAAACTACTAAAAACACATTTTGGCATAATTAATCATTTGTTTATATCTCAAATGATTATTCTATTTAATATTATTTTTTATAGAAATATTTATATATATGATTTGAAAAGAATTAAACAATGCATTTAAACAAGTTGAAACTTTAACAAAAACCTTAAAAGTATCACTATCTAATAAAATTAATTAGTTGATTAATGGTGAAATGAATTAAATAAAATAAAGAATATTTTATTCAAATAAAATAAATAAATATATATATATATATATATATATATATATTACCAAGTACTTTTATTTTTTATATTTCACCATCATCATCATCATCATTAAATCTTTTAGCCTAATAAATTAGGTAGGTTACATGAACCAATATATAAAATTAAGTTAAATCGTCAACATAAATTTTCCTCCTCCACTCATTCTTATCTAAGGTAATGTATTCTTCCAACTCTAGTGCCACAATATCTTTTCGAATGGCTTTATTCCAAGTCTTTTTTTTTTTGTCTTTTTCTAGCCTTGACCCTTTTTTTCATTATTTATAGCCTCTACTCTCATAACTGAAGCATCCACAATTCTACGTTGTATGTGTCCAATCTAACATAAATGGCTTTCACTCATCTTGTCTTCAATAAGTATCACTCTAGGTTTTTTACGGATGTCTTCATTTCTCATTCTATTCTTTCTCATATATCCTCACATTCACCACAACATTTGCATTTCTGTTGCACTCATATTTTATGTATGTAATCTCTCAGACGCCCAACATTCACTACCAAATAGCAATGTTGGTTTAACAACTATCTTGTAGAACTTGCCTTTCAACCATATAGGAATTTTTTTCTCGCACGGCATACCTATAGCACTTTCCACTTGCTCCAACTAGCTTGGATCCTAAAAGTCACATCACCACCAATATCTCCATCCATTTGTATGCTCGACCCTAGATATCAAAAATAATCTTGCTTGGGTATCACTACCCCATCTAACGTCATTATGTTTTGATCTTTCTCTTTGTTTAAACTAAATTTACATTGCAAATATTCAATAGTCACTCTACCTATTCTAAACATTCTTGATTCTAGTGTTTGTCTCCACAGTTCCAATTTTGTGTTGATCTCTGCAATGGACTCAACACATAAGACAATTTGCAAACATCATACACCATGGTGCTTTATCCAATTGGATAGATTTTGTCAGTTCGTCTATTACTGCATTAAACAAGAATGGATTTAGCATCGACCCATGACATAGTCCTACTATAATTGGAAATTCGCTTGTTTGCCCTCCATATATCCTTAGATGTGTTTTTGCATCTCCTTGCATATCTTTAATTAGTTTAATATATTTCACGAGAACTTTTTTCTTCACTAAGTACCATTATAGCACCTCCATAGTTTATCATATGCTTTGTCTAGTTCTATAAAGACTAGATGAAAATCTTGACCTAGCACTCAAGAATGCTCCACTAGTTGTCTAAGCAAGTGTTTTGCTTCCATAGTTGATCGGCTAGTCATAAAACCAAATTGATTCTCTAATTGATCTATAGTCTTCCTTCATCTTCATTCTATCATTTTCTCCCATAGTTTCATCATGTGATCAATAGTTTTATTCCTTGATAGTTAGAACAACTTTGAATATCTATCTTGTTTTTATAGAAAGGTATCAAGGCCTCTTCTTCCATTCCTTAGGCATTTTGTTAGTGCTTCGAATCTTGTTAAAAGGATTGGTCAACTAATAACTCCTACCTTTCCAAGGTATTTTAAAACTTCAATTGTAATATCACCCAGCCCAACAACTTTCCTGGTCTTCATCTTATTTAGTATTTTCTTTACCTTTATTTCTTCGATTTTGTGCATAAAGCACCGATTAAAATCTGCGAGAGGCACCAAGGTATTATTCAAATTTTGACTCTATCTATCCTTGAACAATATGTCGAAATAATCATGTCATCTTTCTTTAATATCATTATCCTTAGTGAAAGTTCTTTAATACTAATCATTGATGCATTTCACAACTTCTAATTTATGACTTCTCCTCTTTCTTACTCACGCCAATTTGTATATATTTTTCTTTCTATCTTTGTGTCCAACTTGTAATAAATCTCTTTCACAAACTTCACTTTAGTAGAACCATCTTTTTTGCCTCCTTCTTAGCTAACCTATATTTAGTAAAGCTCTTTTTTATGTTGTTCCTATTCAAAGTCTTGTAATAATCATGCTTAGTCTTTATAGCTTTGTTAAATGATGCAGTCCACCATGTTACATACTTTCCATACAGTGCTTTTCTGTTTAATACTCTTAATATCTCCTTACTTACCTTCCGAATTCTTTTTGCTATCGTCTTTCATAGTACGTTTGGCTTCTCCTCTGTTGTTAGCCTTTTTTCTAGATCCAACTATCTTTACTTATTGCATGAAAATTTTCTTTTAGCTTCTATCATTGAATTCTTGCAATTATTTTTTGTTGGTTCCTTCAATGCAATCTATGAATTCTCATGTTGAAAGCGAAAACATGATTATCAAAATCCTTACAGGCTAGTTTTCCTCTTCTTCTTCTCATTCAGGCAGCTCTAAATTGGTAAATATAGAAATATTGAGAAGTGAAAAGAGGAATTAGCCATATATATGTGTGTGTGTGTGTGCGTACATATTTGGATCGAGTTGAATTTGGGTTGATGACTTTTTTAGTCAAATTGGAACCAAATTGGTCCGAATTTACATTCATCCAAACCTAACCTGATCTGAACCCAAATTGATTCAAATAGATTAATCCAAACCCAACCTGATCCGAACCCAAATTGATCCAAATCCAAATTAACCCAAACTTGAAAAAAATTCAAACTTAAATTTAATATTATCAATAAATATTTAAATGTTAAAATTAATGATCAAAGTATTTTACTATGGTAAAAATATAATTTTTTTTCAATAATATGAGTGTTGTAGTTTTTTTAATCTAGTTAAACTTAAATATTCATATTTATATTATATTCATTTGAACCTAATATATGATTATTTAATGGCTAATATATTTTAGAGTACAGAAGTTATATCACCTACATTTAATATCTCCAAGTATTTTATAAAAAATCAAGAGAAATTAAAGAGATGTATAGTTGTATATTATGATATTTAATAGGGATTAGTAAATCACTTGGATTCATAAAATTATTAATTATTATAGATAATAGAAATAAAATGAAAAAATGTAATTAATTTATGAATATTGGTAAATATATTATTAAGAAAACTATCATGCAGATTATTAAATATTTTGATTATTTCAATCCCAATTTTATTATAAGTCATGTAGGAAGAAAATTTATTTTCATGAGTTTTGTGATTTTTATAAATATAGTTTCAGTTCATTTTCATATCAGACAAATCACATCAAGATGACCAAGGCTTAACTTGAAAAACTTGTTCGCTCGACTCAAATCCAAATTCGACCAACCCAAATTGACTAAAAAAGTCAACGACCTGAACCTGACCTAATCCGAATCTGAATTGATATGCAAATTGATCCGAATTCAAATTGACCCAAAACCCAACTTTATCCGAACCCGAAATGATCTGAACTTGAGATAGACTGATTTTTTCTTGACCCAAACCCAACCTAACCTGAACTCGAAATGATCCAAACTCAAAATGATTCGATTTTTCTTTAACCCCAAATGATCTGATCCAAAATAACCTAACCCAACTCAAACCTAATCCGACTCACGCATTTGCCACCTCTAACATATATAATATTTTTTTGAGTAGTACATTCTCATTCAAAGTTACAATCATAATCAGCATATTTCATTCTATGATATGATAACTTGATAAATTGGTAAATACAAATGATAATAACAAACTAAACAAATAACAAATAAAATAACTTAAATTCAGGCTCGATGAGACTTGAACTTGGGATCTCAAAGTTCCAAGGCCTCCTCCTTGCCACTAAGCCAAGGCCTCATTGGCTAACATATATATTTGATTAAAACCTAAATGCCCCAATTAAAGGCCTATATAGTTTTAAGGCCTACAAAACCATCATACCACACTGACCCAACAAGATTTGCAAAGCCTATACCATGTATAATCACAATTAATTAAATTGAGCTCACTTGCATGTTTCATATACTATAACTAAATTATCAATCTGTTTTATTAAAACATAAAATTACTGTTTAATAGTAGTTCACAATAAAATTTTTTAAAATGCCATCTCCAACTTGACGTGCCAATTGCCAAGCCTTGAAGAACATCTTGCAAGCGGCTATTAAGTCCTTCTACGAGTGCGACCATCCTCCCATAATTTGGTTAGCCAACATAACTGACCTTTCAAGGTCACCAATTACTCTATACTTGGTTTTAAGTGAACGAACCCACAGACTGTCTAGCTCCTTTATAAATCGCCAAGCTATTTTTTAAATTTATGCCATATTTTGCTTACCCATGCTTAGACCTAGTAATTGTAGATAATAGACGATTATATGATATGAATAAAAGACAAGAAGCTAAAACAGGCTAAAATTAAATAAAAATTGTATATAAATACGGTAAAAGCTAAAAGTAAGATTTTATATTTTTCATGTCGACACAAATTTTAATACAAAATTTTCATGTTTTATACTTCATGAATATAATTTTATATAATACTAATACAAATTATAAACACGAACCATGCTCCTTAGACCTAAACCCCCATATCCTTTAGGCTTGCAAATATGTATCCCAAATTATCAAAAAGAAAAAACAACAACAACAACACGCAAGGTTTCAAATAGCGGCCACAAAACGAAATAACGACCGCTATCTCGTGGTAGCGGCGGTGGCCGCCACCGCTATTGAGGGAAAAACGGGCGTGAGTACTGACAGAAAGCCAAAAAGAAGAAAAATCATAATTTCATACAGTAAATTACAACCATAAACTCAATTTCAATCTCAATCATCAACAATTCAACATCAATTCATAGAAAATAGTAGCACAACACAACAATCCATCCAAGTTAGGATCTGTTGAAACAGGGCCAAAGAAGGGGTTTTTATTATGGTTGTGGACTTTGTAGAAGTGGAGTAGACAGAGCAGAGAAGAAACGAAGAGTCAATGACAGTCGACTGGTAGGCAGCATGGGCGTCGGCATCGCGACTGTCGAGCTCTATCTCAATGCCATTGATGAACAAATCTGGGACTGGACTTAGGAGAAAAACAGAGCAGCACCAAGAGTGACTTGGGAGAAAAAGAGAGCAAGAGACGATGGGGTGACTGAGGATTGAATGATGAATGGCTGAGGAAGGATTGAGTGATGAATGGCTATAACAGATGGTGAGGCTACGAGAGTGAAGGTGAGGACTGAGGGGATCGATTGTTGAATGAATGACTGAGGGAGAGTTTTGGCTTGGGTATTTAGGATTTTGAAATTGTTTATTATTATTATTATTATTATTATTATTATTATTATTATTATTATTATTATAGGAATTAGAAACAATGGATTACGGAAAGTTCTATTAAATGTTTATTGTATTTTATTTTAGTAAAATTTTTAATGTAGATAAATATATGTTATTAATGTTTAAAAAATATATATGATATTAAATATTATTGAAACTCAAGAGAAAAATAAAAAAATATTGATATTTAATAATGTAAATGAGATGGCTTAGGTTAATTTATCTTTGTTTTCAATATTGTTATTTGTCAAATATCATAAATAATTTTTAAATATGAATACTTTATTATAATTTAAAAATTATGAATTAACTTTTTTTTACATAAATAATAGATTTAAGGTATCATAAATTATTTTAAAAATCATAAATAAGATTTTTTTTATAATTATAATTACAATTATTATTTTTATACAAAGTTGTGCAAATTTAAAAAAAAAATTCTCAACCGCAATGACCGTGATAGCCTCCGTTATGTCTGCAACCGCAATAAATGCAATGCGACCGAAAACGTGACTGTGACCGCAACTTAAAACCATGACAACATGCACTTTTTTTTTTGTCTATACGTATTAAAGAAATGAGCAAAACATGGGTTAAAAAACCTTATTATCTGAGTATTAGAATATATATGTACATATGTATTTCAATTTAATCACTAAGTACTTAGGTTAGTTATTTGTGAGTTCTACTTATAAAATTTGAAATTCACTGTTCTTTTTTCAAACTCAAAATTCCGAACACTATTAATCTGATAATGCTAAATAATTCATAGATTAACATTATAAAATTTAAGCTATTTATATTGCAAAATTTATACTTTAGAAACATTTATTTTTGTATATAATTATAAGCTAGAACAATGATTCTTCATTATTTTAGTTGACAGGGTTCAGTTGGCTCCTTTTCATGAAAACTTTGCGAGAATGACGGTGGACTTTCTAACAAAAGAATGTTTCGTGCGACTTTAATGGATCTAATGGTTAGCTCATTGTTCATACGCAAGGGGAAAACAGAAAAGACATGGAATTTGTTTTCCAGCTGGGAATTAATAATAGTTTAGTTTCATTCATTTGGAGGGTTTAGAAATTAATCAAGTTTTTTCATCCGTCCTTTCTTTCTTCTTTCTGGCCTAATGATGATGATTCGAAGATTCCGATGAGAGAAAGGTAGAAATCATAGGAAGAAATTCATTAAGAAATGCTTCAGACATGCAGCAGGCTGGAAAATGGAGAGAGAAGGGAAGGAAAAGAGAGACTAGTGGCGGTGGCGGTAGACAGGGACAGCAAATCCAACCAACGTGCCCTGCAATGGACTGTTGAGAATTTCATTACAAGAGGCCAAAGCGTGAGGCTTGTCCATGTTATTCAAAGATCACCATCCAATCCTAATCCAGGTTTACATCCCATCCCTTCCATACATACATACATACATACATACATACATATAATGGTACCTGTGTTGCGTATATTACCACAGTTGCATGATTTCAAAATATTTATAGTGTTTTGATTAAAAACAGGTTTTTATAAATAATGTATTTGCATGTGTGTTGAGAAAATAAAGTGTTGAAAATGTAAAATAAGCTTTGGAATGAAAAATAGTGATTGATTGTTTTTTAATGGCAGTTGACTGCCTATTGCTTATGCACATTATGTTTGGGATTTTGTTGGTGAATACCTTGTAAGATTATACTATTTGAGATTTCGCTTAGGGCAATCGAATATCTTAGGATAGGCAATTGAATGCCTTACAAATTTGCATATTTTATTTTTTCAAGTTTTGCCTAGGGTAATTGAATTTCATCTTTGGGCGTTTGAATACCATTTCTAAAACTCAAAAAATAAATCTATTAGACATAATTATTTATTTCAAAAAGTGGTGATTTTTTACCAAAGTTTGTGTTTGATCATCAATGGTTCGATGTTTCTTGTATTTATAAGGGCTTATAAATACTTCCGAAAGTAATCATAACATATCCTTAAATCTTTTACATCTTTTCATTCAAAAAGTCAGATTTTTCTTTTTGCACTCTATTTTTTAGTTTTGGTTCAAATGAGTTTAAGAAGAACTTGAAGTACAATAAAATTCTTTCTTTGTAGTAGGCATTGTATCATAGAAATTACGTTTCTAAACCAATTACACTAGTGTAGAAAAATTATTATTCTTAAGACAACTTTGTAGAAGTGTTTTGCCTACAAATTTCTTTTTCTTCTTCTTCAAGCTGATTTGCATTTGTTTACCAATCGTACTCAATATACAAGAAGTTACGAACAATAGTACTTCAAGATAGCAACTTCTGCAATCAAGTCTAATTTATAAGAAGTGAAGAAATTTCTTAGGAAGATAGCATGAATGTTCTTGGTGTCGAACCAAAATTCAGGAAAGTTTTTAATATCTCTCATAGTGAATGCTGGAACATTATAATTTTGGACGTATTCAATTCTTGTTCGTGGATTAATCGCAACAAAATTATGGTTTTTGAAATTATGTTCTTTTAATAAATCTTGAACTTAAACAACAGTAAGTTCAGAAACAAAAAAGTGGTATGTGCTATAAGATTAAAATCTTCTTCAGTACATCAGGGTACATAATTAAAATTTTGCACCACTCTATGATAGTTGTAAGACGTTTTTATATCTATCAGGTTAAATGCTTATTGCTTGATTAACGGTTTGAAATTCTTATTAAAGACAACACTGATCAAAGTTTATTCTAGCAGTAAATAAATATTTTTTTTGTTGTGAATTGTCATTAAGTAAATTGAGTTTTTTTGAGCTGCTGTAAAATTTGGTGGATGACCAAGAGTGAAAGAAACGTTTCATCACAGTAAAACTTCAATTATTAGTCTAAAATGACTAGTTAGGTTACAAATGTATAAACCTATAAAATTCTAGCTCGCCCATGATCATTGAGCTCGCTCATGAATTAAACTAGCGTTGGGTGACCTCGCCCATTTGAACAAAACTTTATGCTTGGCGAGTTCTTATTTCCTACTCGCCTGACTTTGGCGATTCCTAATTTTCAACATGGGCGATTACCATAGTCGCCATTCTTGTCACTTATTTCATTATTTTCCTTGTTTTCATATTCTCTAAGGATCTAACTAAAACAAGGCTGCATTCTATGTTTATTATATTGTAAACATATAAATCTACCATTGAATATCAAGAATACCTCAGAAATATGAAACACACCTCAACCAGCTGCACTTCCAGAGCAGATTGCTTTCCATCTCACGTTGGCCTTCCTTAGCTTATTCCTTTAACTCATCAAACTAAGGAGGAAAGGTTTGCAAGCAGGTTTATGTGTTTAGCCAACTGAAGAGTGAAGCTCAGTAAATCAAGCATGACAGGAATGGAAGGAATAACATAAACTTGCAGTTGCATAGCTCTCTCGTGAAGAAGATGAATTTGGCTAAATCAGTTTTCCTCAAATGTTTCTTCTTATATAGCCATGCTATCCAATCAGAATTCATCACTGGCCTTTATTCTGCTTCTTTCATCATTTCACGTCTTAACAAGCATTAAAAACTTGTGGAAAAACTGCAGCAAACGGAACGGCTATGAGAAGCTATTCTCTGCACATTTTGACTTACTTCACTTGCCATTAATTGTCTAAATCGAGAAGCCAATGGCGTGAAGTCCACAACCTCTTTTCTTGACTTATTGCACCTTTGTCTTACTTCTTAACCAATAAGGTTAATTCCTTTATTGACTTTAACCGTTCTCTATTTATTGTCTTCAACCGTATGACTTACAAAGTCAATTTTAGCTGCAAATTATTTTGAATCTCTTTTTATTTTGTCCATGCTGATACCAGTTCACCTGGTTAACTTGAGGCCTCAACTTGCCACACTACATCAGTTCGCCAACCTTCATCTTCTCCAATATTCTCACGCTCGCCCATTAGTTCTCAACTTGCCAATTGGCGTTAACATTTGTCTTTACTTGCTTATTGGCATCTTCATATTATCTTGATTCCATCTCAAGAAAGGACAAATTTTGAGCTGATTACTTACCCTAGGCGATTACATTGAGAATTGGGCGATCACATTTGGCATTGTAGCTTTGGCGAGTACCTTGCTGCTTCACGTGCCTACCAGGCTTCATCTGAATTAACAATCATGGCGAACTTACCTCTTTGCCAAACAAGCAGTTACACCATCTCGCCATCATCAACTCACCATTATGTATTGGCGACCATCCTTTTGCTTGCCATTGGCGAGCTGGCCCATTGTAGTACTCGCCCGCAGAGTATTTCACATAATTTGCTCCATTCATATTTCAAGTTATGGAGCTTTTCACCCTTTTGGAAATTAACATTCATTATTTATTTAATTTCCATTATCAATTTTATAAAATTAGAGTCTACAGTAGGGTAGAATCAGATCTTACAGTATCTTAAGATAGTACCCTAGATATTTGCGTATTTTGGTTCCAAGTTTTGACTAGGATAGTCGAATGCTCTTGGACATTTGAATAGCCTTTCTAGAAACTTAAAAAATAAGTTTGTTGGACATACATATTCATTCCAAAGTGTAGTTAATTTTCACCAAAGTTTGTTTGATCATCAATAGGTGTTGGTTTATAAATACTTACAATGACAATCATTTAAGCACATCTTTACATCTTCTATTTATTTTCATTTTGAAAGTCAGATTTCTCTTGCCCTGCTCTCTCTTTTCTAGTCTTGGTTCAAGTAAGTTCAAGAGAAATTAAAAGTACAATTTTTTTTTTGTAGATCACAAGTATCCTCATCCGTTTTAATGGTCTAAGACTAATCTTGTTCGGGGTTTAGTTACAGTTAAGGCTCTTCACCCCTCCCCAAAGATGTGTTTAGTGGGAATCAAACCTTAGAGCTCTTCCCACAAACTCAGCCTGCGTTACCAACTGAGCCATAACCCTTGGGTTAATTAAAAGTACAATCTAATTATTCTTTGTATTAGGCATTCTATCCTAAGACTAACGTTTAAGAAACCATTTATATCACTATGGAAAAACTATTTTTTTAAAGGTACTTTTCTAAAAGTGTCTTGCATACAAACTTTTTTGCTTCATCTTCAAGTTAATTGCATTAATCTACTAACCACACACAATATACAACAATTGGTAATAGTACTCAAGTAATGGGGTTGATGACAAAGATAGAGGATTAACGCTAACCAGTGCATTATACAATATTAATTTTTTTACTTGTTTTTCAAAAATTTCTTGTTTATTAGGTTTCTTCAGTTGGAACTGATGACAGCCTCAGTAGTAGAGTTGCTGAACGACAACTTGATAATCAGAACACGGACTTATTCCTCCCATTCCGATGCTTTTGTGCGGGTAGACAAGTAAGTTCTAATTCTCAATTAAACTCTATCCCAGCTCATTGTTCTCAATGGATCAAAAGTTTTGCTAATGCTTAATAATTTTTGCATACATCAGGTACAATGTGAATCAGTTGTACTGGAGGACCCAGATGTAGCAAAAGCACTTATTGAATATGTTAACCAATGTGGAATTGAGACTCTGTCGCTTGCTGCAGCATCAAAAAGTGGACTTTCCAGGTAATCATATGGACTATTTGATTTTGGTTAAAGGGTCAAAAAGATTCTCGAAAAAAATAATTTTAGCAATTGAGTTCTTAATTTTTTTTCGCAATCAATTGAGTTCTTATGTTTCAATTTTCATTCAGTTGAGCATTTTCGTGGACAGAAACCGTTAAATTGTACAGTACATGTGACAAAAAAAATAACATACCTAACAAGTTACGTCCAAGTAAAAGTTCAGTAGAGTGAAATTGAAAATATAAGGATTCAATTGATTGCGTAAAAAAGATAGAGACTTTTTATGATAGTACATTCTAAGAATAGTATTTATATGTGATCAAGCATTGAAATAAGGGACATGTATGAGAGTTACATAGAATGATTTACACAAAAGGAGTCACATGAAACGAATTACGTGACATGATTTGCATGAAATGATTTACATGAAATGTTTTAAATTGCATAAAATATAGATTTATTCCAAGTGCATATGATGTTCTAATTGTTTTAATTTGCATAAAGTCTTAATATGTTTTTAAATAGCATAAATGACATTTTAATTATTTTTACATGAACGATTTATTATTTATTTATGTACCAACGAGTTATTGGTATATTTAAAGTTTTCAATGAGTTTTCAATGAGCTTTATTGCTTCTAAATTTAATAATTATCCTTTTATATGATTTATGAAAATGTTTTGAGACAGCTGCTCCTTAGTGATCATGTATACTGAGTGTATATGACTGCGAGATCCTGATCAAGTCCGCAGATTTATGACTGTGGGAATATGGTCAAACCCACAGGTTTTCACAGTGAGCACCTAACCAGTGCAAACTGTGACTGTCAATGATAGCCACTCGTTACTGATTTTCCCTCTGGGAATGCTGTATCATGTATGATTCTATTGGATGTAACTGTCTCCACTGAATTGAATGTGAAATGATTTGGATATTAAAATGATTTAAATACTGATTTATTGATTTGACAGAAAAAAAGAAATATATATATAAAAAAAATTTGCATGATTGATAATGTAAAGGTTACTGGTTTTTCGTATATGTGAACTTTCGAAAGGGAGTTATCAATTGGTATGTCTTAAATCGAATTTAAATTATAGTGTTAAAGTTTAACCTACATTGAAATAATTGACGAGATTCAGGGAGTTAAGGAGTTGCATTGATTAAGAATTTTCGTATAAAAAGAAACATTTTGGGACTCAGAAACATTTGAAATTTGAAAATCAAAAGGGCTCTTCAAACTTTTATTGGTAAAGTTAAGATTGGACGTGACATATTGTAAACCTTGAATCTTTAGTAACTATTGTAGATTACTAAGGCACGTCGTGTAATGTAATAAATCGATGTGAAAGTTAAGATTTTGTGAAATAAGAAACTCGAGATCGTCATGTCCTGGTAATGATCTTGACTCAGTTTAATGGTTTCTGATTTATAGGAGATTATCTATTGCAAAGTGTGAGATAAGGTAGTACCTTTGATTTGTTGAATGCTCGAACAGTTGAATATCTAAGTTAATATGAATTAGATATAATCTCAAGGAAAAGCTTAATTTAGGAAATTCAGAATTTGAGGAATCATCAGACTTTGGATCATTTTGGGTATAGAGAAGATGAAAGAAGGAAAGCATCCTCGCAAGTTTGAGATAACCATGTTCAATTTGGAGGACCAAATTTTCTAAGGTGGGGAGGATGTAATAACTGCAAATTCTTTATTCTTGATGAAATTAACAATGTAATTTTGGAGACAAATTAATGTACCAAGAATTTAGCTTGAAGCTAAGAGAATTAAGGAGGTAAATTGAGAATGAGCATTTTAAGGAATTATTAATTTAGACTATGGGAAATTATAATTGAAGGATTTTGGAAATTAAATAATATTAAGAACTTTATAAATTAAGTGACAATAGACAATATAAATTAATAAATATAGAAGTATGAAATATTACTGGAATAAATAGTATGTAGTAGTGGAATTTATACCATTTAGAAATAAAACAACTAAGTTAGTGGAGTTAAAATCAATAAATAAGCCATATAATTAAATAAAGTCAACAAGCCTATATATACATAAATAAAGCACATAAATAATATTTGTATATTATGTATAAAATATAATATAACTATATAATATATTAAAACAGAATTGGCTTCCTGAAGAAGCCATTTTCTGTTCTTACCAAACCCAACTCACGTGGGTTTGTTTGCAAAACGAGAGAAGCAGACCAGAGAAATGAGAAAGATCAAGAAACTACAGCAAAGGAAAGAGTCAGGAAAGAAAAGGAAAGAAAAGAAAATGCCGCAGTAGAGTAGAAACGATCAGGCAAAAAAGAGATCTACGAGAGAGAAAAGAAAAACTGAAGGAAGGAATAGGGTGAAATAGATAGAGAGTCGAGAATGAGAGAAGATTGAGCAAAAAAAAATTAAATAAATATAATAGTTAGGAGAGGAAATCACAGTTAGCAACTAAAGGAAAAGAAATCAGAGCAGAATCGGGAAAGAGATGAATGACGTGAAGGTAAAGTGAGTAGTGGTATCCAGCGAGAGGAAGTGAAGCTAGAGCGTGGGTTCCTAAACATCGAACAAGAGGTTGCTGTAGAAGAAATCTAGTAAGGTAGGTGCCGATTTTAGCTGCTGAATAGGGGGTTGAACGGCAGTGGAAATGAAGGCATAACAGGGGCATTTGAGGCTGAGTTTAGGGTGTTATTTTGGCTGCTATTTCCAGTGGTCCTAAAAGGCTAGAATTGTGGCTTTAGTTACTGAACAGGGGTCGAGAGAAAGGGATGGAAACAAAGGTGAAAAATGGGCTATGTTGCTGGCATTGGGGTGCTTAATCGTGAGTTTTCGAGTTTTCATAGAGACGTTTCAAGAACTGGAAATAAAGAGTGTTTGAAGGCTGGTAAGTGCAGAAAATAAGTCTTAGAGAACAGGGGCTTTCAAGGAAGATGAAGGCTAGTATTTAAGCTATGTTTAACGGCTGGAAATGGTATAGTTCGAGGTGGTTTTGAGGGCTAGCATTAAAGGTCATTTTACGTTCTGTTTTGGGGGCTGCCGTGCAGTGTTGAGGCGGCAACTTTTAAAGGTTGTACATGTGAGGCTTTAGGCATCAGACAAAAGGTGTTTGTGGTAGTTCATAAGCTACAAACAGGGGTTGAATTAAAGTTGGAGTTAGCTGGAGTTGGGCTAGGGTAAGGTGTAGAACAAAGCATCAAAAAAATAAAGGGAACAAAGGAGGTGCGAGAAGGGCTGAACCGAGATGGATCTTGAGAAATGTTAAGAAGTTTGGTGAAATGTTTAGCCCTTTTCTTTTGGAAGAAACAAGGGTAAGATTTACTTTTACTTTACTATTAGAGATTAGTATACATGTAATGGAAATAGTATATATTATAAGTGATTGGAAATATGCTAGAAAATTTGTGACATGGTTAAGTTAAGGTGGTTTCCTAAGAATAAAGACAATTCCTTTATGCTGACTTATTTGTATGTACCCTAGAGTAATGTTAAATGTTATTTGATATGTTGTATGGACAAGCATAAAAGAGGGTAAGAATGTCTTGAAAACCTAAGTCTAAAATATATATATATATATGTATGTATGTATATATATATATATATATATATATATATATATATATATATATATCAAGAGCTTGATAAGGAAGAGAAATGTAGAACATGAAGTGAATGGATATGCTACCATGCAAATACATATGTATATCATTAAAATGATAAAGATGAGTAAGATAAAGTTATAAATACACACGTATATATATATATATACACAAATACAAATATATAAGTGTAGATATGTATATATATTATTAGTATGATAATGAAGGATTAGTTTTGACGTAGCAGTGAAGCCAACTAAATTGTCGCTCTAAGATACATGATTTTGATATATGATTAAACATGGTTAAGATTTGTTTTGAGACGGCAATGATTTCGGTTTGTAGTGATTTGGAGTAGCTAGGAGCTTGAGCTGTGATTCAAAAACTTGAAGAAATACTTGCTAAGCGCATAAGGTAAGAGATATATATAAGATCGTAGGGGATACTGAAGTCAATTTAAAATCAACTGCCTTGTGTTTACAAACTGTGTTTTCTTGCAGGAGGTTTTAAAAAAATATAAGCTGTTATGCTGTCGGATTTTTTTTGAAAATAATGGTTTTATGATTTAAGCTTAACTTAAGTAATCATTTGAAAATAACCAATTATCCGGCAGATTTATTTTGAAAACGGTTAAATCTTATGATTTTGATTTGTTCATAAGACCTTTAGCCGAGATATTTATCTCGAGGAAATTTATCAACCTATGTTATTATTTTGAAGATATTATGAACATGTATGGTTTATATGTTTTGAAAGAAATGTATGACTTTTGTTATGAACTTTCCTAAAGCACAAAAAAATATTGTTTTGAATTCCGAAAATATATAGTATTGTTTTGAAACTACTGTGCATGACCTTGATTCTGCCCGCAGTAGGTTTGTATTCGGACTACTGTGTGTGGCCTTGAATCTATCTACAGTAGGAACTATACTATTTTGAAACTACTGTGCGTGACCTTGATTCTGCCCGCAGTAGGTATTTGTATTCGGACTGCTGTGTGTGGCCTTGAATCTGTCCGCAGTAGGAACTATATGTATGGAAATGTTTTGAGACATGACTAGCCAAATCACTGCAGTAATGTTCTGGCTACTGTGTGACCCTGATCCAATCCTCAGTAGATATTCGTTCTGGCTATTGTGTGACCCTGATCCAGTCCGCAATAGATATTTATTTTTTGATGCTGTGTGACCTTGATCCAGTCTCCAGCGAGCCCAGTTGACACCTAATCAGTGATCACTGTGGACCCCTTAGACTATGGCCATATGTCAATTTGAACTGCATGATTATTTATTAGTCGCTGACATGTCTCCAGCTTAGTATATATATATACTTTTTCGTGCTTATCTTCGTATACGATTTCCAAATGTATGATATTTGGATTCTGAAACCAATATGAATTTGATTTGACAATCAGTATTGAAAATGAATGTGATAAGCACATAAATTTCGAATTATGTTCAGAATTTGGTTACTTATGTTTCCATTTAAATGAAATGTTTTCCGATGCATTATATATGCATGATTTGATTTCTGAATAGTATGAAATATGGTATTTGAGCTTTAAAAAATATTTTCAAAACTTGCATATAGAAATTCGGTATCTGTTTCTTATATATGTTTCTTATTGGGCTTTCCAAAAAGCTCACCCCCCTCTCCACCTTCCAGATAAATTGCAATAGGTGCTTTGTACACAAGGTTTAAGCAAGTCCTTCAAGGCTTTTTTATCACTCTTGAAGGTATGTGATGTACAGTATTCTCTTTTATGTTCAGACTTCTATATTCAGTACTTTTATAGTATGGGGATGTAATTAAAGGAAGTCTAGAATATCGTTACGGTTTATAAAAATGCATGCAAATTGGGTAGAGATATATTTAGTCAAGTAGAATGATTTAAAATTATAAATGCATGCTTAGTAAGAGAATTTGACTAGGACCTAAGGTAACTAAAGGACATTGACTTAGCTAATATAATTTTAGCTTAAGAATTAATTAGTGACACTACGTACAACCCAACCAACTGTAAGAAAAAGAAAAAAATTAGTCTAGATTTTGGTATAAAGGGTCGTTACATGCTTGTTTTCGTCAACAAGTATATATGTACATGAATTTGGTCTGGCATACAGATTATTCAAGGCTACGGATATTCCTGCTAGTATACTAAAATGGGCACCAGATTTCTGCAATGTATATGTCATTTCAAAAGGAAAGGTTGCTGCCACACGGGCTGCCACTCGTCCTGTCCCCGTGATCCGAGGAGATGCAAACTCATACAGACCACAAAACCTGAATAATGAGGCACCCTCAGTCATGTAAGATAGCTATCACTCAGTACTTACTACTTACTATTAACCGATTGATCAACAGTTTATATTCATCATGCATCAGCTTTGGCTTTGATAATCTTAAAGGTGAATGTAATGATTCCTCAACAGATCACTCTCCAGGGAAAACGATGGGTTATTCTATGAAGTTCCAGCAATTAAGAGTGACAAGATGTCTTCCTCCGGGGCAAGCATGGATGGCTCGTATCTTTCATTCTATGAAAACCTGGGGTCTTCTCTTGATTTGAATCCGCACAGCTTTGACCCTTACAGCAGGCGCTCTAGGGCAGGGAGCACAATAGGCACACCCCCGGAATACTCCTTTCATTCTGCGCCCAAGCATCCACCGGATCTTACCACTCTCCCTGACTTCTCATCCAAATTGCCAGATGCTGAAACAGCAACATCTCCTACAGAATCTGCAGTAAGTCTGAAAGACTTACTCATTGCATTATATAAATTTTCTATCTTAGTTCTACAAGACAACAGGAAGTCTAACATCTTTAAATCATGAGTATATCTTCTTTGTTGAAATTCCAGGAGGACGTAAATGATGAAACGAGAAGATTAAGGTTGGAGCTGAAGCAAACAATGGATTTGTACCATCAGGCGCGGACGGTAGTACACTGTAGGGGGGCCAAGGCCCCCTAAAAAATTTTAAAATCTCTCTTGTATGTATTCTAAGAGTCTGTTCTCATTCTATGATTGGAAGGCATTGGCCCCCCCAATATTTTTGCAAATTTATGTACTTATTTATATGTATAATATATTAAATTATATAAATTCAAATTGATCCCTCAAAAAATAAAAAAAATAAAATTCTATTGATATTTATTTATTTTTTTACTTACCAATCTCTTTAACAAATATTTAAAATTAATTGGGTTGTCACAAATATTATGTCACAATCATGTGAACTTAAAAAACCCAATTAAACTTTCAATCAACTTAAAAAATAAATAATCCTAGAATGATGTGAAACTACAAAATCTTTCTTCTTTATCACAGTTGTACCTTATTCTAACAGAGACAGAAAAATAAAAAATATATTATCTTCTGAATTGATTAGACTTGTTTTAACTCTTCTAGTGTCTATTGCAACTAGTGAATGAGCATTTTCAGCTATGACGATCGTCAAAACAAGACTAAGAAACAAGATGGAAGATGAATTTCTTGCAGACAATTTAATTGTCAACATCGAAAGAGAGATTATTGAGACATTTAGTTCGAACTCAATTCTTGAAGATTTTGTTTCTTAAAAAGAACGTCGCTTACAATTTTAGATAAAATTATTTATTTGATGTATTTTCTTTCTTTATACTTTTTATATGATTATTAAAATTTATAATTTTTTACATATATGTTTTATGTTATTAATACATAAATATAAAACTCAACTATCTTTATATAGTTTTATGTTAATACTTGGCCCCCTCAAAATCAAAGGTCAAGATCCGCCACTGTGTACCATGCAGCCTGCAGAGAAGCATTAGTGGCGAAACAGAAGGTAATTACATGTTATATATTAGAAATTCAGCTTACCATGTTTTAGAAATAGCATGAGGATCAACTGAGAAAGGGTTTTAATTATATTTACAACGTAGATGATGGAACTCCAAGAGTGGAAGAGAAAAGAAGAGAAAAGAATAAGAGAGGCACATCAAGTAGAAGCAGCATCGTCATTAAAGGTGGAAAAGGAGAAAGCAAGGTACAAAGCGGCAATTAAGGCAGCTCAGAAGTTTGTTGAGAAGGAGGTGCAAAAAAGGGTGGAAGCAGAAATCAGGACAGTAATCAGGAAAGAAAATGGCTTCTATGTTGCCAATCCCAAATAATTGTAAAATACCGAAGCTTATATCATATTTTAGCTGTTCTGTTTTTATTCTATTTTTTCTTTTCTTTATGATTGATTGAATATTAATTTTTTTTTGGACAATAACTGGCTAGTGTAGTATCAAAATAATAAAAGAGGTTAAATTAATGGTATTGTTTAACATACATAATGCTCTTTTATATATTAAAATTAGATCTCTCTACTTAATTTTAAGTTCAATGCATGATATAATATCAAAACCTATTAAACACCTCGACGACACAGTACTTTTTTTTGCAAAAATAATAAAAGCATGATCAAGACCCATTTCACCAAGCAAGGTGAAAGAGTAGGTGCCTTATTGGTTATGTGGACCAATGAATACTAATGCTAGAGGTGGTTATTCAAATTTCATTACATTTATAGATGACCACTCTAGATATGGGTATATATACTTGACGAAGTATAAATCTAAAGCATTTGAAAAGTTCAAAGAATTCAGAGCTGAGATAGAGAAGCAGATTGGGAAGAATATTTTGACTCTAAGATCTTATCAATGAAGAGAATATCTGGACTAATATTACTTGGATTATTTAACAAAACATGAGATTCTATCATAATGGACAGCTCTTGGAACTCATCAACAAAATGGAGAATCTGAAAGAAGGAACAGAAATTTGTTGGATATGGTTCAGTCCATGATGTCGACAGTAGACCTTCCAATATCAATATCTTTTTGTAGATATGCGTTAGAAACTGCTGCTTACCTTCTTGTAACAGTCCGTTACCACATTTTTCACGTATTTCTATACAACTTTACCGGTTGGGCTGTTTGCGATGCCATTAACATTCAACAGTGACAATAATAAATGATAAACATTTATTAACAATTACGAAATATAAAATTCTTTTCTTTATTTCCTTACATCTAACATCCCCTACTAACTTTTTTTCACTAAAGTAGTACTGTATACTCATGTTTGAAATGTAGAAGAGAAGGGATTGTACCTATAATGTTAATCATCCATCTTGGAGCTACTTCTCTAACTCCGTGTCTTTTATCTGTGGAGTTAAAACAAAAGGATGAGCAATTCATTTGCTCAGTAAAGGAGACATATGCTGCTTTAAAATCAAAGCCATATACCACAATAAATTTGTTTTCCAAAGATCACATCAAATCAGAAAACAGTGAATATAGTTAACATTAAACAGGATTTAATTGGTCCTTTCAGAAATCATATGATTGAGACTAGGCAACAATTTAAATCATGCAATGAACACAAATCATCCACTTTTGGGGTGCACCCGTAGGCCATCGCCTTTCACGGCTATCTCAAGTAGATCTATGGCCATAATCTATAGATGATCCTCGGGTCCACTTGCCAAGTGACGTCGAGACCGCTGATGACTTGGCGGGTCTATCAGCCCTGTGACGCCCTGAGGTGCGCCCGTAGGTCCATCGACCCGAGCCACCGCCCCAGGCAGGTCACGCAACTACATGAATAATATTGCATGAACTCAAGGCCTAACGTCTCAAAATCAAGTTATATATTATGCTATTATTTCCACAAAATGATTTGATTTCCAAAAGGTCTTATAAAATAGTAAAACAGCCCGCAATCTCAACATTTTCCGTGTGAGAAAGGCACGGGTTATACTGGCTCGCCCATGGCTAGTTCGCCCATAGTCAGCTTGCCAATAGTCAACTCGCCCATTGGTCAACTCGCCCAATGGTCAACTCACCCAATAGTCAATTCGCCCAATAATCAATCCTCTTCAAAAAGTTTATATTTTCTATTTTCCAAATATTAAACTATCTTATTTTTCGTATAAGAAAATAAACTTTAAACCTTTTCGCCATGGTCAACTCGCCCATCACGGCTCGCCCATGACTAACTCAAGAAGGCGGCGAATTAGTATTCGCCCGCCACCTCGCTTTTCAAAACAAAGTTTGGCTCATCAATAGCAGCTCGCCCGCCTTTTATTTAAAGCAAGGGTCGCCCGCCCAAACAACATTAAAAAGGTTCGCCCAACTTTGGCTTGCCCGGATTTCTCTTTAAAACAAAGGCACTCGCCCAGATTCTCATAAAAATTCTTAGCTTAATACTTTATAAAAGGTTTGGATCGCCCGCCAAAACCAGTTCACCCAACAAACAACATAAGGGTCGACTATCTTTGTAGCTCGCCCAAGTCAACATAATTTATTAAATAAATGCATGTCATAAACCAAAATAGTTTCTCGATATTTTCGTAATATTTTTACTCCACAGGACATGCATTTTACTTCACACACATCTCCCTTACCTGGTTTAACGAAGCTTTGCTTCCTGCTTGCCTTCTTAATCGCATTCACCGAGTGCATAATTCCCGGCTGCAAAATAATTTATAAATTCCATTAATATGTCCTTTTTTTCAATATTTTCAATACTTTGCAACACTTAAAATCAAATCCCTCGCCCACAAGGGGTCTTATTAGCTCGCCCTATGGAGCTCGCCATTCATTAATGGCTTACACAAATCATCTCGCCCTCATATATTGTCTTAAATGTGAGCGTCCAACACAACACAACTCGCCATTCACATTGGCTTATATGTGGGAGCTCGCCCCCAAGTCAGTTCGCCATTGCCCAATTCCCTTACAAATATAGTTTGCCCAACTTTCCAACTCGCCATACCTTTGCAGGAAGTTCGCCCACCTAGCTTTTATTCCGAATTAAGTTCGCTTATAAATTTAACTTGTGTTGGGCGACCTCGCCCAATACCAAAACTCATACTAAGCTCGCCCGTGATGGCTGAGCTCGCCCATTTATCATATTTAACACCATTTTCATTTCTTTCCTTGTTCACGCTCAATTATTTTCCAGACTATACCTTGTTCTAGTTTCTGGTATATTCTAGCAAGATTTAACTAAAACAAGGCTATTTCTATGTTCATTACTTTGTAAAACATCAAACGACATCATCAAATACCAAAATAACCATATAATATGAAAACTCACCTTAATCAACTGTACTTCCAAAATAGAATACTTCCTGTCTCCTGTTAGCCTCACTTTGCTTATTCCTTTAGCTCATCAACGATGGAGGAATGGTTTTGCAAACAGGTTTATGTGTTTAGCCAACTTAAGGTTGGAGTTTAGTAGATCAAACATGGCAGAGAAATGGAAGGAACCGAACATGAACTTGCAGCAACAAGGAAATGGTTTTCCATTCAATCTTCATATATATATAGCCATGCTTTACCAATCAACATCTACCACCTATCCCTTATCCTGTTTCTTTCATCATTTCATGTCTTTCATTCCTTTAATGCATGAAGAAAAACTGCAGCACAAGTGGCGTGAAAGTCCTCCTTCCACAGGCCTTTTTCTCTGCTATTGACTTTGTTTTTGTTCCTCAACCAATGAGGTTACTTTCTTTATTGACTTTATTCTTCCTCAATTTATTATCTTCAACCGTATGACTTACAAAGTCAATTTTGGCTGTAAAATGGTTTGAATCTATTTTCATTTTGTCCATACTGATTTCAATTCGCCTCCTCATTCTGGAGACCTTCAGCTCACCAACTCAATTTCAGTTCGCCAACTCAATGGAATTTACGAAATGATTTCCTTTGCTAGGCTATCATTTGTGCTTTTATATGGGCGACCACATTACTCGCCAAATACATTCTTTGGGCGATCACAGTCCTCGCCACACACGGGCCATCATCTAATCACAGCCTTGGTGAACTCACCTATTCGCCAATGAGGCCATTGAATCCTACTCGCCCTCACACTCATTGGGTGATCAATTCTACCAATTAACTTGGCGAACTTACCATTCGCCCTCGCCATAATCCATTGGCGATCACACCCTTACCTTGCTTGCCCATTGGCGAGCCGTTTCTTCATGGTACTCGCCCGTCGAGTATTTCACAGAAATTACTCTCTTTTCATCCTAAGTTAAAGGGCTTTTCACTTAAGTGAAATCAATATTCATTATTTATTTAATTTCCAATATTAATTTATGAAATTAGACTCTACAGTAGTGTAGAATCAAGTCTTACACTTCTTAATAGGCTTCCTACCAAATTTGTAAATAAAACTTCATATGAGATATGGACAGGTAGAAACCATTCTTGTCTCACTTAAGGAATTGGTGTTGTGATGCTTATGTGAAATGTCCAATGTGTGATAAATTAGGCCCAAGATCAGAAAAGTGTAAGTTTGTGGGGTATCCAAAAAAAAAGTAATGGATACAACTTTTTACAATCCCACTAAGTAAAAGGTGTTTATCTCGAACCATGTTGTTTTCCTAGAGAAAGAGTTTCTCTCACAGAAACCTTGTGTGAGCAAGATTGTAATTGAAGTAGTACAGGAACAACAAGCTAACATAGAAGTGGAACCTAAGCTTGTGGTTGATGCATCGGATGCATAGACCAATGCTCAAGAAATACAAGTCTTGTGAAGATGTAGTACGCCAAGACAACTTCTTGAGAGATATGGCTTTCTCTTGGAAAAGAATGCATTGTCTATTGCTAATGAGCCTACTAATTTCGAAGAAGCAATGTCTGACTGATTTTGCAAAATGGCATGAAGCTATAAAACACGAAATGGAGGTGATGGAAGTTAACAAAATACGAAATTTGGTTGATCTACCCATAGGTGTAAAACTTATAGGGTGCAAATGGGTCTTTAAGAGAAAGATCGACATGTTAACCAATATACAAACTTACAAGGCAAGACTAGTAGCCAAGGGCTATAGACAAGTAGTAGGTATAGATTATGAAGAGACATTCTCACCACTTGATATAATCAAGTCAATTCATATCTGAGTTATTATAGCTACATATCTTGTCTATGAAATTTGGCAAATGGATGTCAAAATCACATTCCTTAATGGGAATTTCCAAGAAGAAGTATGCATGACACAACCTGAGGGGTTTGCATCCCAAAATGATGCCAATAAGTTATGCAAGCTATAGAATTCGATCTATGGCCTTAAACAAGCTTTTAGAAGCCGAATTTGATGAGGCAATCAAAGGGTTTGATTTTATCAAGAATTATGATGACTTGTGCTTACATGAAGGTAAATGGGCAAACAATTGTTTAGTGCATTATGTGGATGATATATTGCTGATAGGAAACGATATACCTATGTTACATATTAAAGTTCGACTGTCCAAACAGTTCTCCATGAAAGAATTCGGAGAAGTAGTCTTTATTCTAGGAATAAAAATCTATAGAGATAGATCCAAAATGCTCCTTGGTCCTCCCAATCTATGTACAAAGATAAGATGCTAGTGAAATTTAGCAATGCAGAATAAAAAATGGACAATCTTCTAATGAGACATGACATTACTCTTTCTTTAAAGATCAATCTCTTAAAACTCAAAATGAGAGAGAGAATGGACATAGTACCCGATGCTTTTATGATAGGTTCCATTATGTATGCCATGCTATGTACAAGACCTGATGTGTCTTATGCTCTGAGTGTCACAAGTAGATACCAAAGTAATTTGACAGAGGGCCACTGCATTGTAGTGAAAAATATCCTTAAGCACTTGAGAAGAACTAAGGATATGTTTCTGCGTTATGGATAGGTTGAGTTAAGTGTAAAGTGTAGCATTGTTGCTAGTTTTCAATCAGATAAGGATGACTTCAAATCGCAATAGGGATTTATATTTACTTTAAATAACATTGCAATCAACTAAAAGAGTTCCAAGCAAGCTACACTTCGGATTCTACAATCGAAGCTGAGTACATCTATATGTCTGAGGCCGTGAAGAAAGGATATTGGGTCAGGAAGTTCATCACTGAACTAAGTGTGGATCCAAACATTGTTAGTCTAGTTACACTGTAGTTTGACAACAATGGAGTAATTGCACAAGCAAAGGAACCAAGGTCTCATCAATGATCCAAACATGTACTTAGACATTATCACCTGATTGGAGAAATCATTACCGGATGTGATATTAGTGTAGAGAAGGTATCCATTGAAAAGAATCTTGCTCCTCTCACTAAAGTATTATCCTAGCAAAAACATGAGTGCTCACTACTTGAAGGGATGTGGTCTTAGACACATTGGCGATTGACTTTAGTGCTAGTGGGAGATTGTTAGTGTAAGCCCTGTAAGCCAATTAGGATTTGTCATGGATGTAAACACTTTATGGTTATTCTTTATGTCATTCATATTTATATTGATTATCACCTTCAGTTTTGATAATTATAATGAAGTATTTCATTATCCATTATTCTCAAGAATAATTGTGATTATTATACTTATGTAGATAAAGCCCATGGAACATAACAGACTTGCAAGTGAACTATAATGTGTTACAATTATTTGATCACTATGCATCAAATCTTTGTTCCTAAACTTGTTCCTCATCATTGTACAATCAAAAATGGGAATTAATAGTCCTCAAAGATCGATACATGCTAAACCTTATACTTGTGAAGTATACAACCGATCCAAAAGGTTGAAAAATGGAGATATTGAAGGATAGCTTGTAGGTGCTCATTAGGAAATAAGTTCATTGAACATGACCTGCTATGACTATGAGAGCTCCATTTGGTAGTGTCACTTAAATGCTTATGGAATATACTCTCATTTGATAGTAGTGTAAGTAATCATTGGACTCGAGATGCCAAGCCATCTTATAGGTGGACCGACATACTTTAATTTCATCTTTACAAGTTTGGAAGAGCCAAATGCCTAAAACAGATGTTTTTAGGTATGTCTCGAAGCATATGAAGGTAGATGAATAGTCAAGATGAGGATTCATCTCTCCGAGTGACTTAAGGGGATAATATCTCATGTATCCTAGCTCAAATTAACTTCAAAGTCCTTGGCCAAGGCAAAATGAGAGTTAGAGTTAATATTGGTAGCTTAAAGCTAAAAATGAAAGTATGCATAGAGTAGACATCGAGCTAAACTTTGTCCATTTCTAAGATATTGAAATGAAATGATCAAATTATATTGAAATGTTGTACACTGAATAGGTTGATAAAACCATTGGACCATTCTAACATTTTGATGGTCATGATGCATTGCTAGATGTCACTTCTAATCTATGAATAAAATAGATAATTAAATTCATTGCTAATATGTTAGAAACCTAATGGATCACACACAATAAGATAACAAATAGGTTAAATTATTCACCCAAAAAATGGGTTAAATTAAATTGACAAGCTTGAAATTTTGGAATTTCCTAATTAGGCTTATTAAGAGAGAATTATAATTAGACCTAATTAGAATGCTTAATTAGGTGGATTTAATTAAAAGGGTTTAATTAAGTTGTAGACCAAATTATAATTATAATAAGTTCTAAGGTTAAAGGAAAATTATACTAATTTAAAGGAGACAAAATTCTAGCCTATATAAAGCCATATTATGGCCTTCAAAGAAGAGAAAACCCTAGCACTTCTAACACAAACCCAGAGGATAAAGTTCCTCTTACCGTTGCCTTTTTCTATTTCTCGTGCACTTTATTTCAAAACTATTCTAAGCTAATAAAAGATTAAGAAAACGTTTCTAAATAACTAGAAGGAAACAACAAGACTAGATGGTGAGATTAAAAATCTCAATCTACTAGCATAAGATCCTATTATTGTCTACGTGGATTACCATTAGATGTAAGACCCGATTCTATACTACTGTAGACCATAATTTCATAAAATATGATAGTAGAAATTTAACAAATAATGAATATGGATTTCCACTCTGGTGAAAAGTTCCTTAATTAAGGATGAGAACGGAGCCATTGTTGTGAAACACTCAATAGGTGACTGATAATCTAAACTGCTCACCCAATAGGCGAGCAACACAAGTAAGAAACTCGCCTAAAAGAAAAATATGAGAGTTTTGATGATCGCCCGAATGGGGCGAAGGCTTGCAATCGCCCCTATGGATTGAGTAAATTATATGATCGCTAAATAGGCGAGTAGTATGATAAAAGGTGATCGCCATGGGAAGGAAATTACCTTGTAATTGCCAAATCTTAAGATGTCATCAAGACAATGTGGCGATGCCCAGGTGAAAGCAGAGGCGAGCTTGAAAATTTGCATAGGCGAGCCTGAGAATATTGGCGAGATGAAAAGTTGGCGAATTGAAATAGAGTCGGCGAGCTAAGGACTCAACTTGAGTAGGCGAACTGGAATCAGCACGTGTGGACAAAATGGAAATAAAAGCTGGCGATCTGGGGAAATAAATTCAAACCATTGCAGCAAAAAAAATTGACTTTGTACGCCACACGGCTGAAGAAAATTAAGGGAGGATACTAAAGTCTAACACATGATAAATCTTATTGGCTGCTGTGTGTGGGAATTGCGGCTGTGTTGGATGGTAAGAATAAAGAAAGGTTAAAGTCAATAAAGATTTATCCTTATTGGTTGAGGAATAAAACAAAGAAGGCAAATAAGTCAAGAACGGTACAGAAAAGATTGGCACGCTGTTTCTTTGGCCACAGGTTTCTTCATCTGTTAATGAGAGTTGAAAATTAACCCTAGTTGTCTCTTTCATCTAATTAATGCATGTTAAGACGTGATCATGAAAGAAGTGGAATAAGGGATAGGTGGTAGATTTTGATTGGATAGCATGGCTATATAAGAAGGTTGAATGGAAAACCGACTTGACTAAACCTTCATCCTCATTGCTGTTATTCTACTACTTCTAGCCGATTCTATGTTGCTGCAAGTTTATGTTCTATCCCTTCCATTTCTGCCATACTTGATTTACTAAAATTCATCCTTAAGTTGGCTAAACATGTAAACCTGCTTGCAAAACCTTTCCTCCATCGTTCGAAAAGCTAAAAGAATAAGCAAAGTGAGGCCAACGTGAGATAGAAATTGTTCTGTTCTGGAAGTGCAGTTGGTTAACGTGAGCTTCCATATTTCTATTGTTATCTTGGTATTTGATGATACAGTTCGATGTTTTACAACATAATAAGCATAGATGCAGCCTTGTTTTTAGTTAAATCCTTAGAGAATATGAAAAAACTAGAAACAAGATGTGGTCTTGGAAATAGACGAGAATAAACAAGGAAAATACTGGAAAAGTGACGAGACATAGGCGAGCTTAGCAATAGGCGAGCTTCACTATTATGGGCGAACAAAATTATACCGAGTGTGGTATAGTGGGCGAGGTCGCCAAGTGTTAGTTCAATTCAAGGCGAACCCACCTCTAAGTAAAAGGTCGTATAAGGTGAGCTCTCATGCATATGCATGGCGAGCTGATTTGTGGGTGAGCTCCCACGTGTAAGCCAATTAATGAATGGCGAGCTCTGTTGGGCGAGCTAGAAGATTAGTCTCGAGTCTCGCCAAAGTGCTGGAAATATTTGAAAAGAAAATATTAATAGTATTAATAATTTATTTTGCAGCCGGGAATTGAGAATTGACAAAGGCGATCGGGAAGCTAGGCTTCGTAAGACCAAGTAAAGGAGTAGTATGTGAAGTAAAATGCATATCCTGTGGAGTAAAATGTTATAAAAAAATTGAGAAAATGATTTGGTTTGAGACATGCCTTAGTTTGATAAACTATTTTCAAAGACCATAATTTGGGCGAGCTATAAAGGCGACCCCTGTTTTAATAAAAATCCGGGCGAGCCAAAGATAGGCGACCCTTTTTGTGATATTTAGGGTGAGCCAGAAGTGGGCGACCCCTTGGTTTTGAAAAACTAGTGTTTATGGGCGATCCCTAATAATCTTATGGGCGACCCTAAATCATTGAGTTATATTTCAGCCTTCGGGTGAATATTTTTTTGGGTGAGCTGACCATGGGCGAGCCATAATGGGCGAATTGACCATGGGCCAGCCATAATTGGCGAGCCGACCATAGGCGAGCCAGTTTAGCTCATGTTTTCTCACGCGTAAATTGGTGAGATTATGAGTTGTTTTTACTATGTTTTGTAAATAGAAAATATAATACCTTTTTGGAAAACAGTCATTTTGAGAAAATGATGAAATATGTCAAATATTCCTTAAAGGTTCTTTATGAGATATAAAGTGATTTTTGAGACTTTAGGCCCCGAGTTTCATGCACTACTATTCACGTAGCTAAGTGACCCGCCTGGGGCGATGGCTCGAGTCGGTGGACCAGCGGGTGCACCTCAGGGCGTCACAATATAGATCATGGCCATAGATCTAGCTGTGTCCCATTGGGGACGCAAATTGGAGTTTTGGCCTAATGGCACCGAGAAAGCCGTGAGGGGCGATGACCTACGGGTGCACCCCAAAGCGGATGACTTGTGTTCCTGTGGGAACGATGATAGCATGATTTAATTGTAGGGTGATGCTTAGTCTCAACTTACTAATTTCTGTTTACTGAAAGGATTTACTGAATCCTGTTTACTGTTTACTACATTATATTGTAAACTGTTTAGCCAGTTATTTGAATGGTGTATTGAGAAGACTGTTTACTATATCCACTATTTTCCTACTTGGTATGATTTTACGAAAAATAAATACTTTGTGGTATATAGTTTTGCTTTATTTAAGCAGCACACGTCTCCTCTACTGAGCGCGTGGTTCGCTCATTCCTTTGTTTTAACTCCACAGATAAAAGATACGGAGTTAGAGAATTATCTTCCAGATGGAAGCTACATATAAAGCGCTGGGGCAAATTATGTTAAATATGACAGGTACAGTCACTTCTCTTTTACATTTCAGACATATGTATACACTACTACTTTATTGAAACAAGGATAATATGGGATGTCAGATATAAGGAATAGTGAAAAAATTTCATATTCCGTATTTGTTAAATAAACGTTTATCATTTATTACTGTCATTGTTAAATGTTAATGGCATCATAGACAGCCCAACCGTGGATTATGTGTAAAAATACGTGATTCACAGTATGTGTGGATTGTTACATTTAATGGTATCAGAGCTTTGGTTGACCTGATGTCTGTTGATGCCTTTAGAACAGAAAGTGTTGAAAAATGTTAACATCCCATGTAGTACTGTATAGTATGAATATATAAAGGAGTCAAGTGATTGTAAATTGAGCTAAGTGCTTAATGATGTGAAAGTTGGTGAATTAAGGATTACAAATAGGAATTGTAATCCAAAAACCTTATATGAGATAGGTGATCTTATCGTCATAACGTCAGGTTTATTTGGTAAGGTACAGTGAGGAACTCGGTGAGGGCCCCACAAGGACTTCTCTATCCATATCAAACTAAGATCCTGAAGTGATGATATTGAAATGAAAGGGGATAACATTAGTGCATTGGCCCTAAGATCGCATGTTTGGAGGTATATCGAAGAGAGAGAATTAAAGGGAAATTTATGAACATACCCCTATATTAAAATAATTCCTCTAAGTCATAAATGACTAAACTGATTTGGAATGAATTGATAGTGATAAAGTAACTGATAGTGTAAAGGAGTGTTTATATGAATATTTTTATGAAAGACTTATAGACAAGTGGTTATAAGATGATGTTCAGAATTTGGTATAACTCTTATGAGTCCTTTGTGGAACTTAAGAGAATTATGTAATATCCTATGAAATATGTGAGTTTAATGAATGAAAAATTTCAATCACATACAGATAAATTATAATGGCATCTGACTGTGAGGTGTGAGTATGTGTGTATAAGCAGCATCCTGGAGTAATGCCACAATTTCGAGAATTGAAGAGCTTATTGTTAAGTTCAGTAAACATAAGTCTAATTGAGCTATGTACATTAGAGACGTGAGGTCTCAAGTGATTAAGTGGACATTGAAATTGTCTAAGTAAAGGATCTTACTACTTAAGTGAGATTAAAATGTGGTTATTGGGATATAAAATTTATGAGGTTTACCCGTATAGCATAAACGAATTGTTAAGGAGTTTGTGGAATTCGCTACCTTACTGATGTGATACATACTTATGAGAAAGTGAAAGTGAATGGGTATGTATGAGTATAGTATTCGAAATTGTTAAAAGATTGTAACGGTGGAATACGATAATAAGTGGGAAAACGACTGTGGTGATGAATGTGGAAGAATGAAAATGTCTTAAAAGACAAGTCATATGATGACTAGGGAACACGAGTTATGAGGCAGTTCCCAAGTATAAGAATAAATGTGATTTCCTCTGATCATCATGTGGTTATGGCCGGAATTAATAACAAGCCAGATTTTGACAGATGAAATTTGTTATACTCAGAGGAGCTGATACAAGAAGTACTGCTAATCCTGAAAAATGATATACATATGTGTATATATATGCATATTAGAACTGTGAAATTGTATAAGTAAAGTGGTGACGAAATCTGAATGATGATAAATTCAATTTCAGAAATTGATTGTGTAGAAATTATACTCTCAAATACGTTCTCCAAGTAAGTGATATTACATGTACTAGGAGAATAAGAGATAAAATGATAACTCGATATAAAAGAAGTTATCGAGAAAAATGATTACCTGAGACATAATCGGTGGTTAGTATTAAGGTCTGCAAAAGAAGGGCAGTCATAGTTTAACCATGAAATAATCATTGTGGAATGGTAAAAAATCCGAAAGAACCATGAGGTTATAGAAGTGACTATGGATTGAGTAACCAAATTAATTCACTTCTTCATCATCAGGTTTCGGGATGTCTTGAGTGCCTTAGTCGATATATATCGGTGAAACAGTAGAAAGGTATGTGAAGTTCTAGTGAGCAAGTACATGTGATAGGGATCCCTGATTTGCCACATGCTTTGAGAGAATAACAATAGGCTTTGGGATTTCAAATTTACCGTCAACACCGCCCCTGATTGATATAGATATCCGAGCGCATTGTGTAGATGCTTCGAGATATATTAAGAGCGAGTGCGTCACATAAAAAAAAGGCTACTGGGACAATTACATACGATTGATTAAAACTATTTAAATATTGGTCACCAAACTACTATCGACTTAGCACAGAATGAGATGATGAGTGACAAACAGTATGAATTAATTACTGTGTAAAAAGAAGTGAAAATTGCTAATACCTAAGGATGATAAAAGATTTCAGGGAGTATAAATTGATTTTGAGAGAATGAGCCCGAGTTCTTCAGGACCCTTGGAACAAAATCCGAGATGGGCGACCCATGAGCTAGGCGATTGCCCAATAGCGGATAATATGTTGTGAGGTACAGGCGAACTATGTGGTCGCCGACTCACTTGAAAGAGTAAACCTAGGGTGCGGGAGAGCGCCAAGGAAAGGATCGACAACGACCTAAAGAGACAGGTAAGGCTCTTAAAGAAGATTCAGAGTATAAAAAGATACTAGCAGTCTCATCTTAGAGACAAGAGTAACTGAAAGTTAGAAAATTGATATAAAAATACATGTATTGATGGTACTTCCTAAAGTAAGTGAAAAATTGAATTACCTACAAAAGGGTATAGTGCTATCTGGATAATTGTGGATAAATTGACTGAGTCTGCTTATCCCTTGATTATGGAATTTATTGATCTAATTATTGCCTTGGCCAAGTTATGTGTTAGGGAAATGGTGAGGTTATACGGTGTTCTAGGAGCATCACATTTGATAGGGAGGCCTGTCTCACATCTCATTTTGAGAGAGATTTTAGAGGCCATGGGATCCCGTTTGAGTTTTTACACCGCAGTTCATCTGCAGACTGATGAACAGTTCGAGCATATGATATGGACGCTCGAGGATATGGCGTGCACGTGTGCAGTTGATTTTAGAGGCCATGGGATCCCGTTTGAGTTTTTACACCGCAGTTCATCTGCAGACTGATGAACAGTTCGAGCATATGGCGTGCGCGTGTGCAGTTGATTTTATAGGCTCCTGGGATAATCCTCTACCTTGGCAAAGTTTGCTTATGATAATGGCCAAAGGAGAGTATCGGTATAGCACCTTAAAGGGTTTATTTAGGAGACGATATAATCCACGATAGCATGAGAAGATAGGAGACCGAAAATTATTTTCGACTTGGTTGAACAGACTTCCTGAGATATACAAGAGATTATGTATATTAAGGTCTCACCATTTAGAGGCCTAATGAGAGGAAATTGAGTCCCCAACGCATTGGATCGTTGGAGATCTTAGATCGTGTGGGAGATGTGCACTACCTCCAAAGTTGTTAGGAGTGCATAATGTAATTCCTGTCTCGATACTGAGAAAATGTCATCCAGATCCATCTCACGTAAATTGACGTGAGTCAATGAAAATTAAAGAGAATATAAATTACGTTGAGAGGTCAATACGAATCTTGGATAGAAAGGATAAAGTGTTGTGATCTAAGATTAATACTTTAATTAGATGCTCTGGCAGTAGGAGGCAACTATAGAGTTAGATAGCCTTATACGTGAGAAGCATCCAGAGCTCTTTCAGTGATAGGTCCATATAAAATTTGGAGGACCAAATTTCTTAAGGTAGGGAGAAAATGTAAGACCCGATTATACACTACTGTAGACCATAATTTCATAAAATTTGATAGTGGAAATTTAACAAATAATGAATATGGATTTCCACCTTGGTGAAAAGTTCCTTAATTAAGGATGAGAACGGAGCCATTGTTGTGAAACACTCAATAAGCGAGTGATAATCTAAACTGCTCACCCAATAGGCGAGCAACACAAGTAAGAAACTCGTCTAAAAGAAAAATATGAGAGTTTTGATGATCGCCCGAATGGGGTGAGGGCTTGTAATCGCCCATATGGATTGAGTAAATTATATAATCGCTAAATAGGCGAGTAGTATGATAAAAGGTGATCGCCAAGGGAAGGAAATCAGCTCGTAATTGCCAAATCTAAAGATGGCATCAAGACAATGTGGCGATGCCCAGGTGCAAGCAGAGGCGAGCTTGAAAATTCGCATAGGCGAGCCTGAGAATATTGGCGAGATGAAAAGTTGGCGAATTGAAGTAGAGTCGGCGAGCTGAGGACTCAACTTGAGTAGGCGAACTGGAATCAGCACAGTGGACAAAATGGAAATAAAAGCTGGCGATCTGGGGAAATAAATTCAAACCATTGCAGCAAAAAAAATTGACTTTGTACGCCACACAGCTGAAGAAAATTAAGAGAGGATACTAAAGTCTAACACATGATAAATCTTATTGGTTGCTGTGTGTGGGAATTGCGGCTGTGTTGGATGGTAAGAATAAAGAAAGGTTAAAGTCAACAAAGATTTATCCTTATTGGTTGAGGAATAAAACAAAGAAGGCAAATAAGTCAAGAACGGTACAGAAAAGATTGGCACGCTGTTTCTTTGGCCACAGGTTTCTTCATCCGTTAATGAGGGTTGAAAATTAACCCTAGTTGTCTCTTTCATCTAATTAATGCATGTTAAGACGTGAAATGATGAAAGAAGCGGAATAAGAGATAGGTGGTAGATTTTGATTGGATAGCATGGCTACATAAGAAGGTTGAATGGAAAACTGACTTGACTAAACCTTCATCCTCATTGCTGTTATTCTACTACTTCTAGCCGATTCTATGTTGCTGCAAGTTTATGTTCTGTTCCTTCCATTTCTGCCATGCTTGATTTACTAAACTTCATCCTTAAGTTGGCTAAACACGTAAACCTGCTTGCAAAACCTTTCCTCCATCGTTCGAAAAGTTAAAGGAATAAGTAAAGTGAGGCCAACGTGAGATAGAAATTGTTCTGTTCTGGAAGTGCAGTTGGTTAACGTGAGCTTCCATATTTCTATGGTTATCTTGGTATTTGATGATACAGTTCGATGTTTTACAACATAATAAACATAGATGCAGCCTTGTTTTTAGTTAAATCCTTAGAGAATATGAAAAAAACTAGAAACAAGATGTGGTCTTGGAAATAAATGAGAATAAACAAGGAAAATACTGGAAAACTGACGAGAAATAGGCGAGCTTAGCAATAGGCGAGCTTTGCTATTATGGGTGAACAAAATTATACCGAGTATGGTATAGTGGGCGAGGTCGCCAAGTGTTAGTTCAATTCAAGGCGAGCTCACCTCTAAGTAAAAGGCTGTACAAGGCGAGCTCTCATGCATATTCATGGCGAGCTGACTTGTGGGTGAGCTCCCACGTGTAAGCCAATTAATGAATGGCGAGCTCTGTTGGGCGAGCTAGAAGATTATCTCGAGTCTCGCCAAAGTGCTGGAAATATTTGAAAAGAAATATTAATAGTATTAATAATTTATTTTGCAGTCGGGAATTGAGAATTGACAAAGGCGATCGGGAAGCTAGGCTTCGTAAGACCAAGTAAGGGAGTAGTATGTGAAGTAAAATGCAAGTCCTGTGGAGTAAAATGTTATAAAAATATTGAGAAAATGATTTGGTTTGAGACATGCATTAGTTTGATAAACTGTTTTCACATACCGTAATTTGGGCGAGCTATAAAGGCGACCCTTGTTTTAATAAAAATCCGGGCGAGCCAAAGATAGGCGACCCCTTTTATGATATTTGGGGCGAGCCAGAAGTGGGCGACCCCTTGGTTTTGAAAAACTAGTGTTTATGGGCGATCCCTAATAATCTTATGGGCGACCCCGAATCATTGAGTTATATTTCAGCCTTCGGGTGAATATTTTTATAGGTGAGCTGACCATGGGCAAGCCATAGTGGGCGAATTGACCATGGGCGAGCTGTAATTGGCGAGCTAACCATGGGCGAGCCGTATTGGGCGAGCTGACCATGGGCGAGCCAATTTAGCTCATGTTTTCTCATGCGTAAATTGGTGAGATTACGAGCTGTTTTTACTATGTTTTGTAAACAGAAAATATAATACCTTTTTGGAAAACAATCATTTTAAGAAAATGATGAAATATGTGAAATATTCTTTAAAGGTTCTTTATGAGATATAAAGTGATTTTTGAGACTTTAGGCCCCGAGTTTCATGCACTACTATTCACGTAGCTGAGTGACCCGCCTGGGGCGATGGCTCGAGTCGGTGGACCAGCGGGTGCACCCCAGGGTGTCACAATATAGACCATGGCCATAGATCTAGCTGTGTCCCAGTGGGGACGCAAATTGGAGTTTTGGCCTAATGGCACACTCCAAGAAAGCCGTGAGGGGCGATGACCTACGGGTGCACCCCAAAGCAGATGACTTGTGTTCCTGTGGGAACGATGATAGCATGATTTAATTGTAGGGTGATGCCTAGTCTCAACTTACTAATTTCTGTTTACTGAAAGGATTTACTGAATCCTGTTTACTGTTTACTACATTATATTGTAAACTGTTTCGCTAGTGATTTGAATGGTGTATTGAGAGGACTGTTTACTATATCCACTGTTTTCCTACTTGGTATGATTTTAGGGAAAATAAATACTTTGTGGTATATAGTTTTGCTTTATTTAAAGCAGCACACGTCTCCTCTACTGAGCGCGTGGTTCGCTCACCCCTTTGTTTTAACTCCACATATAAAAGATACGTAGTTAGAGAATTATCTTCCAGATGGATATAGCTACATATAAAGCGATGGGACAAATTATGTTAAGTATGACAGGTACAGTCACTTCTCTTTTACATTTCAAACATATGTATACAATACTACTTTATTGAAACAAGGACAATAGGGGATGTCAGATATAAGGAATAGTGAAAAAATTTCATATTCCGTATTTGTTAAATAAACGTTTATCATTTATTACTGTCACTATTGAATGTTAATGGCATCACAGACAGCCCAACTGTGGATTATGTGTAAAAATACGTGATTTACAGTATGTGTGGACTGTTACATTAAAGGCCAAGCAATTGAATGGATATTGGATTGAAACAACCTATTCGGTGTACATGTTAGATTAGGTCTTCATAATCCTAAGTTACGAGCTCTTAAGATTAAGGTATGATTTTGGTTTTGAAATCCATGTTCTTAACATGTATGTTGATTTCTCTATATATTAAGTGTGATCCAAGGTATGGTTTTGGTATCGCATGTTTATTATTTGGTTGCGTAGTCTTATTATTATATGTTTGATTTGACTAAGTGTGTACCGAAACCTAGAAGTAGATAGGTTGTAAATAGGTGTATAAGACCAAGAAAGATTCTAAAGGAAAGATTGAAAGGTTCAAGGCTTGATTGGTGGCTAAGTGATTCATCCAAAAAGAGGGTGTAAAGTATAATGAAACTTTTTCACTGTTGTCTTCCAAAGATTTCTTTAGAATCATCATGGCTTTGGTTACACACTTTGATTTGGAACTTCATTTAATGGATGTAAAGACAACTTTCTCGAATGGTGATCTTAAGGAGAAGGTTTACATGGTACAATCCAAAGGTTTTAAAGAGCTTGGGAAAGAACATTTAATGTGCTAGCTTAAGAAATCCATTTATGGCCTTAAGCATGCTTCTCGGTAATGATTCTAAAAATTTAGTGAGGTGATTTCTTCTATGGGTTTTGAAGAAATAAAGCTGATCAATGCATATACCTCAAAATCAATGGGAGTAAGTACATATTTATTGTAATGTATGTGGATGACATTTTGCTAGCATGTAATGATGTCAGATTGTTACATTAGACTAGGTAGTTGTTGTCCAAGACTTTTGATATGAAAGATCTTAGGGAAACATCATTTGTTCTTGGGATTGAGATTCATAGAGATAAATCTCAAAATTTATCGGGACTTTCACAGAAGGCTTACATTGATTGTGTGCTCCGCAAATTTAATATGGAAAATTGTAAAGGAGGAAACACACCCATGGTGAAAGGTGATAAATTTAATCTGAATCAATGCCTTAAGAATGACTTGGAGAGAGAATCCATGAAAAATATACCTTATTCTGGTGCGGTTGGGCCATGTTTGCACTAGGCCGAATATAGTTTTGCAGTAGATGTTCTTGGTAGGTATTTATCAAACCATAGGATTGATCATTGGGTTGCTTCAAAGAAAGTCATGAGATACTTGCAAAGGATAAAGGATTATATGTTAGTGTAGAGAAAAGTAGACAACATTGAGATAGTTAGATATATAGATTCTAACTTCACTGGATGTCAGGATTACATAAAGTCTACTTTAAGGTATATTTTCATATTAGCTGGAGGAGCTATTTCTTGGAAGTGTGTTAAGTAAACACTTTTGGCTTCTTCCACTATGGAGGTTGAGTTTGTTGCATGTTAGGCTATTTGGCTTAAAAACCTCATCTTAGGACTTAATATTATTAATTTATCTCTAGACCACTTAAGATTTATTGTGATAATAGATTTGTTGTGTTATTCACTAAGAATAATAAATACTAGTGGATCTAAGTATATGGATATTAAATATCTCAAGGTCAGAGACTTCGTAAACAATGGTGATATTGTTGTTAAGCACATTGACACTGATAGCATGATTGTCGATCCTTTGACTAAAAGATTAAGACATCTTTCATAAGCATGTTGACAGCATGGGTGTTTTGAGGACTTTGATGTATTCGTTTAGTAGAGTGTGTTACTTGTAATTGAACTCTCATATTTTATTTTACATCATGCTATGTTGAGACCTCTTTATTTTTTGAACATTTATTTGACATTTCACTTTATATCTTAATTGATGATCATCAGTGGTTTATTTGTGCTAATGTGTTGATATTTTCTACATGTACATTTGAGAAAATTATGAAATTTACTTTGCATTAATAGGATATGTCTTGGTAAATGATACCACTAAATAACCTTAAGGAATAGAAAGAGACATACCGGCACATCTAGTTTCCAAATAGATTTCTTAGCGAGTTAAGGAGAAATCAGAGGATTGACAATGAAAATAATACATTTGATCACTGTTGGGTGTTACTTGCTATTCAGCCATATTGAGATCCATTGTTGATATGATCATTATTATTTATAACCATGGATTTGTTTTATGTTAATAAAGGGCACAATTGTCACCATGATTCAATATTAGATGGTCATGTTGAATGGGATCACTAAAATGTTTCTAAGGACTAAATTGTTTTCAAATCGAACTATGTCAAAAGTAAAGTAAATTAGCCTAGTCTTGTTTTCTAAAAGTTTAAGTTTTATTAAATTAAAGAAAAAAAATCAATATTGTCCAAGAGGGAGGATGTTAAAAATTTCAAATTGATAAACTACTATTAATTGGTAATTTTAAGTTTTAATAAAAAAAGCTAATAATATAGTTGTAGTATGAAGCATTCAAGTAAGTCCAATTGAATAATTGTGATTAGCAGTTATGGGTTTTTGATGCATCTTATTAGGTAAGTGTGATATGATGGTTTTGTAAGCCTAGAACTTAATAGTTTTTAATAAGGTAATTATTAGGTTTAACTACAAATATATGACTAGGTCTCCTCTTCACTTCTCAACGTTTTGGCATCTATTCATTGAGAGCCACTTTAAGTGAAGTAGAAAAAGACCTATTATCAAGAACACGACTTCAACTTTTACAATGTCTGCTTAAAAAGGTATACCTAATTAAATAGAAATCTCTAGTGTTCTAATTGCTGCATAAGATTTGATTAATTGATTTTATAACCAAGGCCCCCACAAAGTACAATGACAATTCGCCCTTGATACAAATAATCTTCAATTTGTATGTTTCAAAAGCCAAAATCATTATTGTCAAACTTGTCAATCCTTGCTTTTCCTTTTCCCAATGCCATTGCTCTCACACTGGATCACTTTAATTAAAGTTCTTTTACCAGTTGTTAGAGACATTGAAACCCTTCTATATATAGTAAAATTAACTCAAAAAAAATAGAAAGAGACACAAAGAAGAATATGCAAATTTTATGTGATTTGGAGAAAACCTTCCTACTTCCACAACTGCACTGAGTTCTTATTATGTTTTGAGAATTACATAAATATAAGAGATGACTAGCAATCCTTTCAAACATTAGATTTAGGGCAACCTTATTAAAGTGAGAAATTTTACAAAGGAATTTTCGTGTTTTAATTCATTTTGTCACCTCTAGCTTCTCAACCGAAAAAAACAAGTAATTAAACGAACACCTCATGAACGAAAAAACACACACACACCTCTCATGCATGGAATTAGTTTAATAAGACAATAACTGTTCCAAGGGCTACATTATTGGGGAATTGGTTTCGAGCGTTTCGAGAAAACAAATATAACTACCAAACTTACCTCTGAATTAGCCAAAGGATGGACGATGCAAGATAATTAAGTAGCAAAATTTGGTTGGGTGGGTTATTTAGTTTCATAGGCAGGAGAATTGTATTATATCGAAATTGGGTTTGAAAGAGCGAGAGAAGAAGATCGAAGTTAAAGTTGTACAAAATTGTTACAAATCTCAGCATCATTTTCAGAAAATAAACAGAAACCTTTGATCTCCATTGGGAAATTAAAGATGGGGAGAAGAAATGGAGAAAAGAGAGATGAGAGTGTGGCAGTGGCCATAGACAAGGACAAGGGAAGCCAATACGCTCTGAAATGGGCTGTGGATAATCTTATGTCCAAGGGTCAATCTATAACTCTTCTCCATGTTAAAACTAAACTTTCTTCCATTCCCACCCCAAGTATGTAACTATAAAAAATTGTAAAGTTCATTTCCATATGTATAGTAATGACCATGCATTTTCATTGTACAAAATGCATGCAGGTGGGAATCACGTAAACATTTCCGACGTCAACGACGACGTTGCAAAAGCATATAAACAGCAACTTGAGAACCAAGCCAAGGAGGTGTTTCTGCCTTTCCGATGCTTCTGCTCGCGCAAGGACGTAGGCTTACTTTCTTCTCTTCTATTTTATTCATCGTTTGATTACGGTACGCTTACTTCCTAATTCCTAATTCAGTAATTGCTAATGTATAATTCATCAGATCAAATGTAATGAAATCATTCTGGACGAGACCGACATCGCTAATGCCTTAATCCAATATGTCTCCTCCTCTTCAATCGAGAATTTGGTACTTGGCGCACCATCAAAAACCGGCTTTATTAGGTCCTTTATTCTATTTTTTCTATTTAAACCCATGTTATTGTACTACTTTCTGCAAATATATATTCAATGTTATTGCAACTTTGCCTGTGGACATGCTTCTTTTTTTCTGAAATATAATCTTGAAATGTGGACAGAAGATTCAGGACGGCAGAGGTGACAACCAATGTCACAAAAGGGGCTCCCGAATTCTGCACAGTATATGTGATTGGCAAAGGGAAGATCTCATCAGTGCGATCTGCTTCGGCTCGCCCTCCGACAAGACCTTTCCAACGTGCTCAGCTGCCAAGCCCTCAACCCACTAGCATTCCTGAACTCACAGAATCCCTTTCGGCTCCCGCACTTAACCCCAGATACAGAGGTCACTCTCTCCTTTAATTCTATTGTTGTTTTTGGCGTAACCACACGTATCTACGGTTTGAGATTAACTTTATTCGGATCGAAAGTGGGTATTTTTTTTTTGCCATCACATATTCGTTAACAGGATTTACTCTGGTTTTGTAGCAGTACCTGATAGGCCCCGACACACACCACGCAGCCCGTATGAAGACATGGAACTCAAGTAAGTTATAAGATGATCAACCATTTTATATATACATCACTTTTTGTGCGTAATATTGCATTTTATTGTGTATTCTAAAACTAAAATATTCATACCATCGTTAAGTGTTTGGTCATGCTATAAAACACAAGTATAATTAACCTCATAATCTCCGAACAGGTCACCTTTCACTAGAGGAACAAGTCCTATCAAGTATGAGCCTTCAGTTCCTGAATCTGACATATCATTCGTGAGCAGTGGAAGGCCGAGTACCGATAGCGTGTTCTCTAATCTGTATGACAATATGGAATTTGAAACTCCGAAGTTTTCCAACAGCTCAGATTACGACAATGCAGGCTTCGGGTCATCATACTCGGGAAACAGGTCTATGGATTTCAGCTCTCAGTACGGCTGCTCATCAAGCTCACTAGAAAGTAGCCAGATTATGGTAAGCATGTTTCTTTCATGAAAAGGAGCATAATTAACAATTACACTGAAAGTAAACAGCAATTTGAAGGTAGCTCCAAAACAATAGCTATGCACTTTAGTTTCATATGTCTTGAGCAGATACAAGATATAGAATCGTATCCAACTGTTTGGATGCCACAGGAGGATGTGGAAGCTGAGATGAGAAGACTCAAACAAGAGCTCAATCAGACAATTGAAATGTACAGTGCAGCCTGCAAGGAAGCACTCTTAGCAAAGCAGAGGGTACTATCTAAAAGCTGAAATTCTTTTGAGCATAATCAACAGACTTTTGAATGTGATATGTAACCATATTAAATTTCTCTACTTTGGGGAAACTTCTATTAAATGTAGTGTTTAGAATTATGCTGCAGCACTACCAAATATGCTTGAATCTATCAGTTCCATGTTTGTTCGCTATTTTGAAGGATGAAACTGATCAGATGCTGTAATATGTATAGTACAGAACAAAGAAAAAGAATAAAATCATGGAAAATTAAGAACCACCAAAAAAGAGAAAAACAAATAGAATATACACCGAATATATTCAAATGAAATGAAAGCAGTAATACAGAACACTTATGTCCAGTTTCTGCATATTCTCATTACAGGCAGAAGAACTTCATAGCATTAAATTGCAAGAAGAACAAAGAATAGAAGAGGCACGATTAGATGTGGAAGCTGCATTGTCACTTGCAGAGAAGGAGAAAGCAAAGTGTAAGGCTGCCAATGAGGCAGCCCAAGCAGCTCAACGGATCGCAGAACTAGAAGCGCAAAAGAGAATGAATGTAGAAATGAAAGCCAGCAAAGAAGCTAATGGAAGGAGAAAGGCAAAAAGTAGTTTGAGGCATGATCTCAGGTACAGGAAATATACAATTGAAGAGATTGAAACAGCGACAGAACATTTCTCATCTTCTCGCAAAATAGGAGAGGGAGGTTATGGGCCAGTCTACATGTGCAACCTGGACTACACACAGGTTGCAATAAAAGTTCTATGTCCAGATGCTGTCGAAGGACAATCACAGTTTCAGCAAGAGGTACTGTCCAATTCTAGGCACAAATCAAGTTGTAAGATCCACATGCATTAAATCAATGAGAAAACATCTTTTGGCCATGGAAGAATAACATCATCATCATCATCATCAAAGCCTTTATCCCAGTATTAAGATAGATTAGCATTTTTTAGCGACGCCGTCAACGGATGGCACTCAACACGCCAACCAAGCAGCGGAAGAGGCCAAGGCGGAGCACAAGTGTTGTAAAAGAGAATGGAGAATTGAACTTTAGATCTAATCCCTCCTAAGCCATAGAAGAATAACATATGCACATTAAATAACTTACAAATTGATAAGGCAGTTACTTCTGAAATACCTACAGAAATTCACTCTTTTTGTATATTTTGGCAATTCATGTAGGTTGAAGTGTTAAGCTACATACGACATCCAAACATAGTTCTCCTCCTTGGGGCCTGTCCAGAGTTTGGCTGCCTAGTCTACGAATACATGTCTAATGGGAGCTTAGAAGATCGCCTCTTCAGGCGCAATAACACAACAGTACTTCCATGGCAAGAAAGATTTCGAATTGCTGCAGAGATTGCGACCGGTCTTCTTTTCCTCCACCAAACCAAACCAGAGCCACTTGTGCACCGTGACCTCAAACCTGCCAATATTTTGCTAGATCGCAACTATGTCAGCAAGATTAGCGATGTTGGCTTGGCTAGGCTTGTTCCTCCATCTGTGTCCAACTCTGTTACTCAGTATCGTATAACATCAGCAGCTGGAACATTCTGCTATATAGATCCAGAGTATCAGCAAACTGGAATGCTAGGGATAAAATCTGATATCTACTCATTTGGAATCTTGCTTCTACAAATAATAACTGCCAAGCCACCGATGGGTTTGACTCATGTTGTTGAAAATGCTATCGAGAAGGGAACTTTTGGCGAGATTTTAGACCCAGCTGTGCATGACTGGCCAATGGAAGAGACCTTGAACTTTGCCAAACTAGCCCTGAAGTGTTCAGAGCTGAGAAGGAAAGACAGACCAAATCTGGGACAGGTTGTGTTGCCTGAGCTTAACAGATTGAGAGCTCTTGCCGAGGAGAACATGACTTTTACCAAGCTCAATAGCAGTGCAGGCTCCTCACCGATTCACAGCCAAGTTTCAGCCTCCACAATTGAGGTAAGCCCATTGTAGAATTTTGAAAATAGGAATTTTTTTTTATATATTCACTTCAGAAAGTGTACACAGCAGTATATATGGACAGAAATAACTAAGAGTCCATAGAAAGAAAACTACCTAACTGATAGTGATAAGGATAATATTCTAATAATATCTCAGAATTATCTAGATTGGAATAAATCCAATTATTTGTTTCCTAGTTACAAAATAATAAATAAATAAATAAAAATAAATGTTGAAAATTCCACAATTAGTTTCCTGATTTCTTGTAATTCCACACTTCCCCTCAAGCTGGGCTAAATATGATTATCAAGCCAAGCTTGGAACTTAAATCTTCGAAGTTTCTTCTTGATAGTGCTTTGGTGAGGATGTCAGCTATCTGAAGTGTTGTAGGGACATATGATAACTGAAATACTCTTTCTTCAATCTTCTCCTTAATGAAATGCCTATCGATCTCCACATGTTTAGTCCTGTCGTGATGAACAGGATTGTGAGCAATGCTTATGGCAGATTGGTTGTCACAGAACATAGTCATAGGTTCTTCAAAGTGAACCTTTAATTCTTTCAACAATCTTTTTAGCCATATACCTTCACATATACCCTAAGCTAGGGCCCTGAACTCTGCTTCAGCACTGCTACGAGAAACTATTAATTGTTTCTTGCTCCTCCATGTGACAAGATTTCCCCAAACGTATGAACAATATCCAGATGTGGACCTTTGGTCCAGAACAAACCCAGCCCAGTCAGCATCACTGTATATTTCCACGCTCCTCTTCAAATTTTTCTTGAAAAACAATCCTTTTCCTGGAATTAACTTTAGGTACCTGAGAATTCGATGTACAGCTTCCATATGTTCCTCCTTAGGATCATTCATAAACTGGCTTATCACACTTACAGAAAAACTTATATCCGGTCTAGTGTGTGACAAGTATATAAGCTTTCCCACAAGTCGTTGGTACCGACCCTTATCAATTGGAACACCATCCTTTGCAGCACCTAGCTTCTTAGAAAAATCCATGGGAGTATCTACTGGTTTGCATCCCAGCATTCCAGTTTCCTTTAATAGATCTAGGACATACTTACGTTGAGAAATTGAAATGCCTGCTTTAGACCGAGCAATCTCCATTCCTAGGAAGTATTTTAGGCTTCCTAGATCTTTAATCTCGAATTCTCTAGCTAATAACTCTTTGAGACATTTCATTTCTCCCTCATCATCTCCAGTAACAATGATATCATCTACATAAACAATAAGCAATGACATTTTACCTCCGAAAGAGTGTTTAAAGAAGAGAGTGTGATCAGCTTGACTCTGAGAGTATCCATTCTGTAAAACAACCTTTGTGAATCTTTCGAACCATGCTCTAGGAGATTGTTTGAGTCCATATAGTGCCCTTTTTAATATGCACACTTTATTCTTAGAGGAATGTCCATGTAGACTTCTTCTTCTAATTCCCCATTCAAAAAGGCATTCTTGATATCTAGTTGGTGAAGAGGCCAATTTAGATTTGCTGCAACGGATATTAAGACCCGAATAGTATTCAACTTGGCTACAGGAGCAAACGTTTCTTGATAGTCAATACCATAAGATTGAGTGAATCCCTTAGCAACAAGGCGAGCTTTGTATCTCTCAACTTGGCCATCCTCTCGATATTTGACAGTAAAAATCCACTTGCAACCAACCGTCTTCTTCCTAAGTGGTATCTCTGTAATCTCTCAAGTTTTGTTTTTTTCCAATGCTCGAATCTCCTCAAGAACCGCCTTCTTCCATTTTGACATTTTTAGAGCTTCGTTGCAGTTGTGTGGCAGCTGTATCTCATTCAAGCTTGTAACAAATGCATTGAAAGTAGGTGAGAGGCCATTATATGAAACATAGTTGCCAATTGGGTGTTGAGTGCAAGATCTAACACCTTTCCTTACAGCAATAGGCAAATTGAGATCATCACTTGTTGGAATTTCAGGAGAAATTTCAGGATTAGAATTACCTATGCCTTCACTTGAACTCGGTTCAAATTCCTATGAGCGTTCAGGTGGTGCCCGTTGTTCTACCTCCTCGTGATTGTGTCTCCTTCGTGAGTAAACTCTAAGCTCATTATTTGTGACTGCAACCGGCTGAGAATTCTGAGAACTTTGATTCACTTCTTCTGTTATTTTAGGGTCCAGATTTTCATGGTTTTGACTAGAATTGGGTGGATTGGTTTCAGGTTGAGTAGACTCATTGGTGGAGATAGCCTCCCAAAACTGATATTCTTAAGCAGAAATAGTATTCGGAATCATTCTATTCTCCCCCTGAATATTAGTTTTGGGATAATATGGTTGATTTTCGAAAAAGGTGACATCCATAGTGTTATAGAATCTATGGGTTTCAGGTGAATAACACTTATACCCTTTTTGATGAGGGGAATACCCAAGGAATATGCACTTAAGGGCTCTAGGATCAAGTTTTCCCCGAAATTGATGATAGATGTGAACAAAGACTGAACAACCAAATATTTTGATAGGGATATTAGAGATTACCCGAGAGTGGGGATGTGCCTAAAGAAGAATCTGGATAGGTGTTTGAAATTGAAGTACTCAGCTGGGCATTCTATTAATAAGATAAGCAACTATGAGAATTGATTCTTCCTAAAAGTATTTAGGCATGTTGGCTGAGAACATAAGTGATCTTGCTACTTCTAAGAGATGCCAATTTTTCCTCTCAGCAATTCCATTTTGTTGGGGTGTGTCGACACATGAACTTTGATGAATTATGCCTTGATCAGAAAGGTAATCCCCAAGAACTGATTTGAAATACTCCATTGCATTGTCAGTCCGGAGGATTTCAATCTTGGTTTGAAACTAGTTTTGTATCATGGTATGAAATTTTTGGAAGATTTGACCTACGTCTGATTTTTCTTTCATAAGAAATACCCATGTTAGTCTAGTATGATCATCAATGAAAAATACAAACCAACGAGAACCAGTAATGTTTTTAACTCTAGCAGGACCCCATACATCACTATGCACCATTGAGAAAGGACGAGACTTTTTGTAAGGCTGTAATGGATATGAATTTCTGGTATCCTAGGAATATTGACAGATTTCACATTGGAAGGAATTGGGATTTTTATTATTGAATAAAGAAGGAAACAATTTTTCTAGGTAGATAAAGTTTGGATGCCCTAGTCTATAGTGCCACAACATTATTGCACTAACATTATTGGGATTTAAAGCAGAATAAGAAACATCTTGTTTCTCAGAAATTAGACAACCAGTTGAACGAGCTTGTCCACCAACGCTAGAATTGACAATCTCGAGTAGATATAACCCTGAGCATTCCTTAGCACTGCCAATCGTCCTCCCTGAATCCAAGTCCTGAAAATCACACACATGGTTGGAGAATTTAGCAATACAGTTAAGACCCCGAGTGATCTTGCTAATAGATAACAAATTACAATTCAAGCTAGGTACTAAGAGAACAGAGTTTAGAGTTAGGTCCATTGAGAGAACAACAGAACCGGTCCTAGAAACTTTTGAGTGTGAACCATCTGCAATCCTCACTGTCCAATTTTTATTACAGGGAATAAAGCTGGAGAGCAAACTAATATCTTCTGTCATATGATCTGATGCTCTTGAATCCACTATCCATGGGTTTGATTTTTCTCGTTTAACTTTGAAAGCACTTGGAAAGTTACCTTTAAGACCAATCGAACCATTACCAGTAACCGTGGATGATGAGTTGTTTTGTACCTGAACTTGACTCAGCATCTTTTGCAGCAACTCCATTTGATCTGCACTAAACAGATTAGACCCTGGCTTGGGACATTCAGTTGATGTAGTGGCTGCATTTCCTATATTTTTCCTCTGTCTTACTGGTTTCCAGTCTGCAGGCTTCCCATGTATCTCCCAACATGTGTCTCGAGTGTGACCAAGTTTGCGACAATGATCACACCAAGGTCGATTCCTTTTGTTTCCTTGAGACTGTGATCTGTGGACAGCAAGGGCTGAGTTGTCTATTGTAGTGGCAACAATGGAACCCATCATGACCTTCTTTCTAATTTCTTCTCTTCTAACTTCTAAGAAAGCCTCACGAAGAGTTGGTAAGGGCTTTGTTCCTAGTATTCTCCCTCGAACATCGTCAAGAATCTTGTTTAATCCAATCCAGAACTTGTAAACCCGCTTCTTCTCTATGATTTTCTTGTACAAGTCACCATCTTTAGGGCAGTCCCACTTGTAGTCTTCAAGCATGTCTTGTTGCTGCCAAAGTCGATTTAGAGAATTAAAATATTGAGTAACAGTCAATTCACCTTGAACAAGATCATGGATGTTGTTCTCAATTTCAAATAATTCAGAGGTATTTTCCATGTTGGAATACGCTTCCTTGGCTGCCTTCCAAATGTCTTCTGCAGTCTCAAAAAGAAGAAAGTTTTCTCCTATTTCGTTTGTCATAGAATTGATCAGCCAAGACATCACCATATTGTTCTCTGCCTTCCACGTTTTGAACTTTGGTTCTTCTTTCTTTGGCTGAATAGCAGCACCTGTGAGATAGTCATCCTTTCCTTTTCCACAAATAAACATCATCACCGATTGAGACCACTGAAGATAATTTTGCCCATTGAGAATATGACCGGTGATGCAATGATAAGGATAACATGTAGAATTTTGAAAATAGGAATTTTTTTTTTATATATTCACTTCAGAAACTGTACACAGCAGTATATATGGACAGAAATAACTAAAAGTCCATAGAAAGAAAACTACCTAACTAATAGTGATAAGGATAACATTCTAACAATATCTCAGAATTATCTAGATTGGAATAAATCCAATTATTTGTTTCCTAGTTACAAAATAATAAATAAATAAAAATAAATGCTGAAATTTCCACAATTAGTTTCCTGATTTCTTGTAATTCCACACCCATAAATGGATGAAAGCTGAACTCTTTTGTTTATTTCACAAAGGAAATATCCACTTAATTGTAGGAGCTAAATGGAAGATCTGGTTCTTTGTACTCAAATTATCAAAATTGAAAATATGTCTATAATTTGTCCCTTCTATTTGCTTCTCAGGATCGTACAAGTGACCCTCAGTTCCCGCATTCTGGATGTAGTAGCTGAAGTAGCCACTCAAACTCATTAACTTTCTTTGGCAGACGATAAGTGAGCATCAGCAAATTTTCTTTTCTTTTTCTCTTTCCATTTTTACTTATACAAGCTTTAAAAATTTCCCCAGCTTGACCCTTATTGTTTGCTTCCGTTTCTGCAGCAAGATAAGACTGTTCTAATTGAACCAGCCAAACCAGCACAAAAATTCAATACAAGGAGTTTGTCATTAAAATAGAAGTTCAGAATTCTTAGTATCAGAATTCAATTTATTAAGAATGTAACTGTACAACTTCTATAAGCATATTATAGGAAGTTGTGTTTCAGTATACGCAAAGCCACTGATCGAAGATGTGAAAATTTTAATATCCAGGGGTACTGTCGATTTACAATGAAATATCAGGAGAAATTCAAAATGGTTAAAGTTCAAGCTCTCCATACCATCACTTTCACAAAGTTCAGCTCCTTTTCAAGTTGGTTCACGCTACCAACACATATATAGTGTTGGGAATTTAAGCATGCAGTAGACGTACATAGCGAAAGGAAAATTTAAATTTTTTTTCTTAAATTCTCTTCCTTTGATCACCTTGATATTAATAACATGAATGCATAATAAGAAGATCAAAGGATTACCTTTCTCAAGTGAATGCTGGAAACTTCTATGCCAGAGAGATCAATCACCACTACCAAGCTATCCAAGCATCTAGCCTCTAAAAGAATCCAAATAAATTGCAAAGAATAAATATCTTTTGTTAGTGTTTTTCCTTCTTTAAGAAAAACATTAAACGCAAAAGAATGTTCTAAGTCGAAAACCTTTTAGGCTAGGTCAGGGTAGTGCTTCGAATTAATTTGATGAATTAGAAGTTGTAACATCCCAAATCCACAAAATATATAATATTCGCTTACCAATTACACTCACTTACTGGTTGGGCTGTTTATGATGCTTATCAACTCCTATCACTTTAATAAGAATGATTAAATTATTTCCTTAATATGTATATACATTCCCTTCTATTTAAAGTACTACTGTACCATTTTACTGAATATATAAAAGAATACAACATACCTTCGATACTAGCTCTTTGGAAGGTAATTCGCTTAGCCTAAGTTCAATAATCTGTGGAATGGAAAATAGGGAGTGAGCGACAACGTGCTTAGTAAGAAAGGTGTATACTATGCTGCTTTATAAAATAAGGACTATACTTCCAAAACAATCTTATTTATCTAATCACTCAAAACCATTTAATATTAAACAGGATTCTATAGATCCTTTTAGTAAACAGAAGTCAATAAGTTGAGACTAGGCAACAAATACATCATGCTCTCATTATTCCCTCAGGAACACAAGTTATCCGCTTTTGGGGTGCACCTGTAGGCCATCACCCCTCACGGCTATCTCAACTAGATTTATGGCCATAATCTATAGGTGGTCCTCGGGTCCACTTGCCAAGTGATCTCGAGACCGCTGATGACTTGGCGGGTCCATCAGCCCTGTGACGCCCTGAGGTGCACCTGTAGGTCCATCGACCAGGGCCACCGCCCCAGGTGGGTCACGCAATTACACGAATAATAAAGCATGAACTCAGGGCCTAAAGTCTCAAAGATCACTTTTCCAACTCAAGAAAACCTTTAAGGAATTATTCCACTCATGTTATCATTTCCACAAAATGATTTGATTTCCAAAAGGTTTTATAAAATAGTAAAACAGCCCGTAATCTCAACATTTTCCGTATGAGAAAGGCACGGGTTAAGCTGGCTCGCCCATGGCTAGTTCGCCCATTAGTCAACTCGCCCATTGGTCAACTCGCCCAATGCGGTGAACTTGTGTTCGCCCACCAACATATGTTTTTAAAGAAACAAGTAAAACTGGCTCGCCAATAGTAGTTCGCTCATGGTCAGTTCGCCCATTATGGCGTTGCCCTTAGTCAACTCGCCCAATGGTACTACCATGATCAACTCACCCACTTTAATCAAAACATATTTTATTTTCTTTGGCTCGCCCAGAATTATTTTAAAACAGAGGTCTCCCGAATTTCAATTAAAACAAACGTCTCTCGCCCAAAGCTAAGTAAAAGGGTTTAGTTCACCCGCCCAAACCAGTTCGCCCATAAGCAAATAGGGGTCGGCTATCTATCTAACTCGCCCGCCCAAATCATAGTAATTTTATTAGTTCGCCAAATCAACATTAGAATCTGTTTTATAGCTCGCCCAAAAGCAAAGCAATTTATCAAAATAATGCATGTCATAATCCAAAACAGTTTCTCAGTGATTTCATAAATTTAACTCCACAGGACATGCATTCTCTTTCACACACATCTCCCTTACCTGATTTCTTCAAAGCTTAGCTTCCCGCTCACCTTTGTCAATTCCCGTCTGCAAAATTTATTAAAACTATTAATATTTCTTTTTCGAATATTATCCAAAACTGTTTATATTTCCCTTCTTAATATTTATGCCACTTTGGCAAGATTAAGATCGTCATTCAACCACAGAGCTCACCATCCGTTAGCGGCTTATTCATGTGAATTCGCCCAACATGGGAGCTCGACCCACTTTAACTCAACTCACCATGCTCACCAATTCAGTTCGACATTCATGGCTTTTCATTCATAGATGTGCTCGCCCATGAATTGGATAACGCTTGGCGACCTCTTTATCTCCTACTTGCCTCATTGGCGATCATTAACTCTACATATTTTGGGCGATCATAGTCCTCGCCATTTGCCCTCACCTATTCGGGAATTGTCTGACTTTCCAAAGAGTTTGGCGAACACATATGTCGCCAACTCAGGCGACTCTTGAGCTCGCCCAACCTTTGGGCAAGTACACAACTGTTTGGCGAGCAGCTAAATACGTCTATTCGTCGTTCGCCCATAGTATTATCTTACTCATTCTTGATTATTTTCCATCTGATTTATTATATATTCCAACAATGTTTAACTAAAACCAGGCTATATCTATGTTTATCACGTTATAAAACATAGAAGTCTAGTATGGAATATCAAGAGAACCATGGACAATATGAAACTCACCTTAACCCAGTTGCTCTTCCAAAAACAGAATGTTTTCTTGCCTCACTTAGCTTTACTTTGCTTATTCCTCATTTCTTCACACACTGGATAAATGTTTAGCTAACTAAGGATGAGTTTCATGGCTCACTTATGGGAGTAACGGAAGAATTAATGGTGAACTTGAAATGAAAACAGAATGGGCGAGAATGATTTTGAGGAAAATGAAGTTGCTTCCATCGATTTTTCCTCATGAATTCTTCTTATATAGCCATTCAGTTTCACTTAGAATCTAACACCTGTTCTTATCTCGTTTTTCTTTCATCATTTCATGCATTAAAACCAAAGAAAACTGCAGCAAAAAGAACGGTAGTCAAGTCCCTACTGCAGCTCTATTCTTGACTAATTTCACTTGCCATTTATTGCTTAGCCTCATTGTCAAGAGAAGCAAAGTGGCGAGAAGTCCACTGCCGCCCCTTTCCTTGACTTTTTCCCTTTTCTTTTCTTCTCTTCTCCAGCCAATCCACTTCCAGCAGCCACTATCATTGACTTTCATCTCATTCTTTTCTTTTGTCTTGTAGTATATTAATTCTTGAAGAATTTCTCAACACAAGAAATCGGCTAGCCCTTGTTTGTCCTATTGCCATTAATCCTTTTCACACTTTCAACTTTTTATCAAAATTATATCTCATCTATCTCTTGTTACAACTTTAATGTTTGTTTTTCTTTCCTTTATACACCGCACTATACATCATAACTTAAAATGAAAAGTGAAAATTCACATTCAATGACTCTTTAATTTCACTAAAAAAATTTATTTCCACTATCAATTATGTACAATTATGGTATATAGTATGAAAAATTCGAGTTTTACAGAAGTTGAATTACAAAACAATCACACAATGAATTAAAAAATGTTGAGACTTGTCATATGATATTTTCAAATATAGTCATATAGATACTTAGTTTCATTAGTAAATACAATCTTCTTAAGGATTACTCATAAATAGCTCACATTTTGAATGACTAACCAAATTATATTATTATATTTGAAATTACTTTCAAAAGCATTTTGTCAAACACAATTCCCTTTTGCATTCTACAAATTAATTTATTTGTTACTTTTTAAATTAATCTTTTTTTATATGCTAATAGCTATTTGTTAATTATGTGAGTTGTTTAATTTTTTTCCATTAATTTAAGTTAAATAGATAAACAAATATATTTAATGAGAGTTGACTGAAGTAAACTAATTTAATCAAAATTGATTTGGTGATAATGAGTGTAAAATAATTATCACGTCTTAAAAAATATAAAATGTCATTATTTCATTAGTGTCTAAAACACCCATGTTTTAGGATCATCCAAATGTAAGTTAGGGTTTATATATGATGCACTAATAGTATATAGTCTCTATATACTATCAATGCACCAAAGGTTGACATCTCATCAATAAGCCAATTAAAAGATGCCAAGCCCCGCCCTTAAAAATAAATACAAATAAACTTTTTTTAATTTACTTATAAGGGTTTATTGATTAGGTGTCAACCTATTGCATACATTATATCTATAAACTAGTTTGCAAATCTGTGCAATGCACGGATTAAAATTCGTACTATGCTCACACTTTTTTTAAAAAAAATTATGCTTAATTATTTTAATTATTTTAAATGTATTAAAGAATTAATTTTATTTTTAAACGGATTAGAAATCATATAATATCATAATTATTTTTAAATTAGATAATATTTTAATTATTTTATTTGAAGTGATTACATTTTAGTTAAATTATTAAAATTTATTAAAATAGATAATTTTTAAGTTAAAAGATTTTTTATAGTTCATTAAAATTTTTAAAATTTGATAAGTGAGATATTTTCATTTTTAACTTTCAAGATGTTAATATTAATTTGATAACATATTATGCTTAATTATTTTATTTGTTTTAAATATATTTGATAATTAATTTTAGTTTTAAATGGGTTAGATACAATATATATAAATATATATATATATATATATATTTATATATATATATATATATATATATATACATATTCAGAGATTAAGATTAGAGATAAAAGAATATACAAGATATATATTAAATGAATCTTTGAGGAGATTGAGGGGATATCATCCTTTAAAAAAAAAAAAAAGGATACGTGAGTATCAAGTGGAAGTGGTCAGTTAAAAAAAAGAAACTTAATTCAATATTTTTAGTTGACAATTGTTAAGGAAGATTAAATAACTGAAAATAAAGAAAGATATCTGTTTAATGGATATTATTAATGCAAATTTTAGTAGAGATTTGAATTGTCAATTGTTAAAAAATATAGTGACACGTGGAATTTAAATAGACCTTACATATATGTATCCATGTTAGCAAAATTATGCAGGTAAGCATATTTCTTATATAATACTATTAACATTTTTTTATTTACACCGTTAAAAAAACATTTTTTTTATTTCTCAAATTACGTAAATTAGAAAAACAAAAAATATTTAATATATTCACCATGCACCCATTATCAGCACGTTTGCGACTTTGGTTCTCAGCAATTATGTGCACTAATACTACCACACGGTATATCACGAGATTATAAAAACCTCAAAATCAACGAATCAAAAAAGTCCACGTTATGAAAAAAATTATATTGTAATTTAAAAATAAAAATGTAATTATTATTTTAAAGCTGTGTAAGTATTTATTGTTTACTACCCAAGAGTGAATTAATTAAAAGTAAAATTAGAGTTCAATGTTCCAAGAAATAATTGTAATTTACAGATGTTAATCCAATATTTGTAGTTGGTAATTGTTAAGGAGGATTAAATAACAAAAAAAAAAAGAGATATCGATTTAGTATAGATTTTTAGTGCAGATTTATAAGAAAAAAAATGAAAGTGGTCAATTAAAAAAAAAGTGAGTATGATTAAAAAACAATACGAGTATTTATAGGAGAAAAAAATGGCTTACATGTCAATTCACTTATGTTTCGTTCAATAAAAATGTACATGTCAGCATTCATATAAATTATTTTACATATATGCATATTTTCTGTTTTGTAATATATTTATATATATATATATATGATAAATTCTATAAGTTTTTTTTTTTTTTCATTATAACTACTACAACGACCGGTTCTTGTAAATAGAACAAAAGTGTTTACATTCTCAGTTTGCTGTGCAGACACAGAAACAGAGAAAATAAGGGAGAAAGGAAGAGAGAAAGTGAATTGCAGGGAAGCGCTGATTGAAACATTTAAAGAAATAAAGCTTTGGTCTCCTTCTCTCACAGAAACGAATCTCTTTATTTGCTTCTCATTCACACCTCTTAGTTTCTCCTTTTGCTTCTCCATCTCCTTTTCTCTTCTAAGGAAACTCCCTTTAATTGTATTTAAATTTTCATCTTTCTTCTTCTTGATTGATATTCAGGAATTTGACGTGTACCCAGTTGATAATTTTCCTCAAAAATGGAGAATTTTGGTAGGAAAAAGAGACCCATCATCAATCTGAAGCTGTTCAGCACTGTATCGGACTCTTTTTCCAATCCAAACCCAACAAAATCCCCAAGGAACTTCCAACACGCTGTGGTTGGGCTAGGCATAGTAGCAGCTATGATCGATTCTACGCATGCTCACCAAGCTATTTGCTTTGCTCCATCGCCAAGTTCCACCCCCATATCTATAGTGTCATCTGCTAAAGCAGCAGCCAATTTCAGAGGCGGCCTTAACTCGGAGAATTTTGATGAGTTATCTGAGAACTGCACTTGTGTATTTTCTCATTTTGGCGATAATTTGATCAAGAAACATGTTTACTTTGGCGATGACAAGAAGCATTGCATTGTTTTCACTGCTTGTTCTTCTTCGCCTACAAAAAATAATATAGGTCACTTCAATAAAGAGTTTTGGAGTGATGAGTTTTTAACCTCTTGTCATGATTGCAAGAAGGAACTTCATGGTTTGGACATTTTCATGTGCAGGTATTTTTTTCCTTCTTTTAAGTTTTTAAGCTATATGGATTTTGATTCTGGGTGATGTTTTTTGAACCCGGGTTTTGTTATTATTTTGAATTGATGCTGATATACAGTGAATTGATGGATAGTAATGATCTGATGATTACTTGGACATGATTCTCTTTATCTCCATTCATTGTTATCCCTGTTCTGAGTAGAAATAAATCTCTTGGTCAAGTAGTTAGCTAGAGTATCTTCAAAAGCTTTACGATTGATTCTTGTCTTTTGAAAGGTATCTAAGTTGTGTGTTTTGGATTCAAACGTTTATATGATTTGATTGGGAATGCAATGATAGAAAGGAGAACTATATTAGCCTTGGCCTAATAGTCGTCTACTACAGTGGGAAGGGCAGGTAAATTCTAGCCTTACGTAGAATCCTGTTTATCTGGGGCCTTATCATTTGTTTGAATATTAAGCTGTCTATAGTTGACCAGATATATAGCCTATGTGCAAAAGAGTTCGATATGATTTGGATGCATTTACGGTTCTTACAGAACTATCAGAACAAATATGAATGGTTTATGTTTGTACTGCTTACTATGGTAAATAAATTGCAATTAAGTCTCCACAATTGTGCTGGTTCTGATGGTTTCCTTAGCTGTTCTGTCTATGAGTTAACTGATCAGTATGCAGTCAAAGTTGCTTACTGTAAGTTGTAAGCAAATTTGTTCTTCTAGACCTGTGCACCGTAGAATCCTCATCATGTTCGGTGCAGTATCATCAAAGCCTTTAGCATTCTAATTTTTTCTGCTTTGTCAACTGTCTTTGAAGAGTATGGTTTTGACTTTTTGTTGTCATTTCTTTAGTCCCATGTCTAGCAAATATTGTATTGAGTATCATTTTTTCTTATTGCCTGTGGAAGATGCAATTGAAATGCCAAAGAATTTGGATGTAGCTGTTTCCCTGTTAGAACCTTCAAAGTCTCAATATGATTATGCTCAATCACTTAGTACACTTTTAAATGAGGCTTGAAAATTAAAGATTTATGATATAATCAACATCATCACCATCCGACTAGCTGGACAATATTGCAGCAGCATCTGCATGAAGAAAAAGGGGGTTAATTGAAAAGTTACATCAATTACTGTCGTGGAATTAGAATTTTTACAACCAATGCCTCTCTTAGAGTGTTTTTAACTGTGTTTGTGTTCTTATTTTGGATATGTGATGTGTTTTATAGTTAGTTTTAAAAGTGTATTTCATCCTTTCTTTTTTCCACAAATTTCAGTAAGCTTTGTTTTGAAAATTTTAGTGTAGTCTATCGGGATTATCTTCTAGATGCTAACCTTTGGGCTTCTTTTCTTGTTTGCTATTTTACTTGTATTGAGGGAGCAGACTTAGATACATGTGTTTTATATGGACACATTCAAGTTTTTCAAAAAATTTTCTAATATTTGGAGAGTTAGGGCTACACACCCTTGTCAGTCAGATATGTGATACACATAGTATTTCATGATGAAGAATCATAGCAACATAGCTTTTTTATGTGTGTGCAGTGAGGTTTATAAAGTCCAGGGCTAGCATTTTAATTTAGTGGAAAACTTATTGTTGGTGCTCTGTTTTGGTCATGTTTTTCCTAAATTTAGCGGTTATGATTTCATCATTTGCTTGAGATAATTTTTTATAGAAAAATATAGTATAATAATATAACTTTTCTTCTGTATGCGGTGCTGATTTTCTTAGGGGTGCTTTGCCTAAACCTCCATTTTGTTTTGTTTTGGAAATATTGGTATTGATGGCATCTTCTTGATGCTTAGAGTTGAAAATATTCACTGATAAATCATTGGATGGAGCATCGTTTTGCAGAGGGGAAAAAGCGTTTTGCAGTGCTGAGTGCCGTGACAAGCAAATTAAAAGTGATGATCACAAAGAAACATGCGGGTCTGAAGCCAGGAAACCACTGGACTCCTGTGTGTCTCCGTGTTATTTGCTGGGGCTGTCACGGCATAGGCATTCACAATTTAATCTTGAGTTATCCATACATAAAGAAAGAAGATGGGGAAGTTATTGTGAACAAGATACAGTTGTATGACTGGAAACATGCAGAACTCTGGGAGGGGTTTCAATAAAGTAGTCACAACATCTCTGTTTGGAAGGAAAATAGGTTTTCACTGACAACTCAGAAGAACTCGATGAATCCAAAAATGGAGAGAAAGATTTGCATTTTATATGTAGAAAACTGTTATACATTATATTAGAGTTAATTAAATTAAAATGTTATGATGAAGATTAAATTTCAGCAGTGATCACTATTTTCAATTTATATATTTATACTCAATATTGTATGGCAGTTGGCAAGTATATGATCACTCTAGTAGAATATGATATTCACCAAAATTCATTAATGGCTAAATGTTGATAGATTGCTCACATAACTACTTTGTCGCATCAAAATTAAATGTGGGTTATTCTTTGCTCAATCTTTTGGTTAACAAATGTACCAAACTCATAATTTACCCTTTCAAAAAAAAGGGGGGGGGGGAGGGGCGGGGGGGGGGGGGGGGGGGGGGGGGGGGGTGGGTGTGGAGATTTGAACTGCATATAAATTCAAATGGTCAAATGCATTTTCTCCTTTTTTTTTTCGCCTTTGGAAAAATTTACCATTGAAATTTTTGTAATTTCCGTGAATGATAGACCCATATCAACATGTTGGCAATTTACATTGCTCATATAGTTCCTCCTGACATGAAGAAAATTACTTACTACTTTCCCAATAGATTGAACACTAACCGTTCCAAGAATAACATCACAATCAGAACAAACATAAGTGGAGCTTGATGACCACATTCAGCTGCTGTTCTCTCTGTTCATGAATCATCAATGGCTTCCCACTAACAAAACAAACAAGGAAGAAAATATTGCCCACTATAGTCATTTCTAAGAGTTTGACTGCAATAGGAATATCAGGATTCTCCATCATTATGCAAACATTTCCATTACTGAATGAAAGAAACCCTGATGATTATCAAAATTTCATACAAGTTTAAATATGCAATGCCATAAGCAACATTACTAAAGTTCAAACCGGAATGCAGTACAATCAAAGAAAAAAGGCTGGTTGAAGGAATGACAAGTTGACAACTCCATGGCTTATATACCAATCCATCTAAGCCGTTGCACTAGTCAGTTCTTTGGCAGGGGTTGCTAGTACCATTTTCTGTGGCTGCAGGCACAGCAAAAAGAGGTTAAGTTGTATTATTAATAATTCAAGAATCACAGTATCTATTACAGACTTACCAACATCAGTAGACCAATTTATGCAAGTGCGAACATGAAAGAAAGAAAAAGATGAAAAACTAGAAAATTTCCTATAACAGTTTCCAGCAGTACAGATTGACCCCCCAAGTAATTGTGGTGCAACAAAAAGTCTGGTTGTCTTTTAATATAACCACTAACCACTATGCTTGAGTTTTAGCTATTTGCTAATTTTCCAACAAATAAGAATTTGCACGTTGCAACTACTTTACTGAAGCAGAAAGAGATAAAGCAGAGCAAGTGGCAAGAGTGAAGCATAGTATAGTGCTTTCATTGAAGTATTATCCTCATACCTATGTTGCATTAGAAAATAAACCAAGGGGAATTTCTTGTTTAAAGAAGATAAAAAAAAGGAGAAGTTACAAACATGTGTTCTTTTAATTTATGAAGGATGCTATCTTTGGTATAAAACTTAATAAAAAGTACAAATGGCATTCTTAATAAACTGAACCAACTTCTTACCGCTGCTAACTCTTCTTCATGTTTTGGAATGAAAGCAGTGTCAACCTTTCCATTTCTGAAGTCCTGTTAGGTGTTGCATATTAGATAGATTAAAAAGTTTTGAACCTAAAAGCATAATAATCTCCAACTAAACATACACATCCCATATTCAAAAGATAGCAACACAAACCTCAATATCAAGGATGAGTTTATGGTATTCAATAGTTGTAGGAACCCCTGAAGCAAAAAAGAATAGACTAGCAGATTACTCGAGGGATAAACTTTTTCTTGATAACAAAATTAGACTGGATAAAAGAAAATCGAACAACTCTTTTGGCACAAGCATATTCAATTACATGCATGTAGCACCAACTGAACCAACAGGAGTCACACTGACAATGTCAATGCTGGTAGCTATTCATTCAAGTAGATATAGAGAGTTTCTTTTTTCTCAATAGGTTTCTTCTCCCATGGTCCATGCAACCTCAAGTATGTAAATGTTTATAAGAATTGACTAAGGAAATAATGTGTGTGTGTGTGTGTAAAATATATGATACAAAATAGTACAGCAGACTAAACAAAGTCCAAACATTAAACTCTTGGTCAACAATTAGTACCTGTAATTACAGTATCATCAAGAGCCCTTTTCATGCGCTCAATTGCTTTTTCCCTTGTTGGAGCCCATACGATAAGCTAAAACAGAGTACGTAGGTAGAAGAATAATGTCAAAGCTAAAATTTTCATTTTAGACGAGCAGTCCCAAGAGCATGGAAATTTTTTAATATGGACAAAACAAATGCAGCACCTTCCAACATGAATTAAAACATGTATGCAGTGCTACATGCAACTATGCTTTATGTTTTATCATGTTTAGAATAATATTGGCAAAGTTCAAAAATAATGCAGTTTATGCATGCACCTTGACACAAGACAAGTTATGGTTTTCTTATTACTCTTTCTTGAAACAAAGTATTAGAATCCTCTTCTCTTCCAAAATACACTTTCTAGGACCTTCAAGGACTTTGCATCAAATGCTCATATATGCATAATCTTACATGTGATCAACATGATAGTCTAAGAAAAATATTACAAACCTTTCCAAGTAATGAATCATAGCTTGGAGGAACTACATAATCAGAATAGACATGGCTATCCATTCGAACAAATGGGCCTCCAGATGGCAAGTACGATGTTATTCTCCCTGTCATTCAGAAAGCACAGGAGGTGTTTACAATATTGAACTATTAGACTGAGTCCTTCCATTTCCTTCCTATTCTTTAGTTGTTTGAAAAAAAGACATCCAGAGTAGAATGAGGAAAAATTATGAGTGTAAAGTTTGAAAAAAAAAAAGAGAAAGTAAAAGAAACGATATATTCTATAATGTTAATAGATGAAGCTTACACCTAAAAAAGTTGGCAAAAAAGGCATATCCAAGCTTGAACGATTCCAGTAAAGAACAAGAGAAATTTTTAAATACAAGACAACAATGTAAAGGCTCTGATGATAGCAAATACCAAAAAGTAAGCCTATTGCAACAATAATTTGCATATAAACAGAAAACAAACACTATGGCAATACCTGGTCCAGGTCTGAACCCTTTAAATGCATCTTCTGCATTGATACGACATTCAATTGAATGCCCTCTGAGCACAATATCTTCCTGAAAATCATAATTTATGAGCAGTTGAATACGTTAAAATTTTTAGCTGAAACATTTCATTTCAATACCTGTTTGTAGTGAAGTTTTTCTCCCATAGCTACACGAATTTGTTCTTCAATTAAGTCAACAGAGGAAATCATTTCAGTTACAGGATGCTCCACCTGAGTTTAATTGATGAAAAGATATGTTTAGCAGTTTTCCTAATGAATCCACCAATGGGTAGTTCATGAATCATAGTTACCAATCCTTACCTGGATTCTAGTGTTCATTTCCATGAAGTAAAATGAACCTCTTTCATCCAAAAGGAACTCAACAGTTCCTACACCAATGTAACCAATAGATGCTGCTGCAGCCACGGCTGCATCACCCATGGCCTTTCGCAACTCTGGTGTCAATGCTGGAGAAGGAGCCTCTTCTAGAAGTTTTTGATTACGTCTCTGTATAGAAGTCACATTCAACAACATTTACTACCAGCAAGCTAGTTATTCTTTCTATTAAGAATTAAGGGGAAAGAGAGAAAAAACAATAGAGAACATTTTGCTGCCAAAAAAGTCTGGTTAATATTTAGCACATTCCCGGTCAGCAGCAAAAATTTGAGAAATAGCCACCAGCCTTTTTGCCCTTGTAAGCATATTTCCTCTTTTTAAGAGAAAGATGCAATATTTGGAGGCTATTGTCATGAGTAAGATGCTTTCATTACTAACACAAAATGGCAATCAGTCTATTTGAGAATCAGAGTTGATGAACCCATAGGGAATTAAACTTATTTGTTTTCATATTTATGATTTCAGTGCTAACAGTAAAGGATTTTCTTTGCAAAACTTTGGTTACTTTCTTCTAGAGGGGGCAGAATTGTACTTTTCCAAGTTACGCACCCTATGGTTAACTTGTCAAGTTTAGATCTTGAGTTTCTAGCGGAAAAGTTTTCCCTTAGTCCAAATTGGTTATTTAGGCTCCATTTAGGTGTAACTTGGGCTACTCATATTTACTTAGTACAAAGTTGGTATAAAATATAAGCAATTACTAAAAGAGAAGACTATATTTGTTAAAAATGAGCAAAGGTTAAAAGTAAAACATCAATTTAAATATAGTTGTTTGATAAAATCATAAATTATGCCTTTTGTTAGGCTAAAATAACAAAAAGACCCCTGAACTTTACCACTTAGGTAAGCCCTCTGCTTTTATTGTTCCCAAATATGCCCTCACTCCAAATAAAGGTTGATTTCTGTTAATGTCAATGCCAACTAGATCTTTTTTTTTTTTTTGTGCACAAGGAGGCTGATGTGACCAGATGATGTGCACTAGTTAAATTTTCCATCAGGCATGCCATTCAATAGTTTTAGGACTACTCTAAGGCCATCTACAACAAGCATTTATAAGTGAGTCATTGCAATTCATGTGCTCTCCTTACTTTTTTCACTAGTTAACTTTGTAGCAGGAACCCTAGGTCTAGTAGATTTAGTCCTCTACAACCATTATAATTGAAATATTTAGATTTCAGGATGGTTATGATTATTGAAATTATGAGTATTTTACATTATTAAGGAATGGACGCCAAAAATCACTCATCATTCAAACCAAAATTACATTCCCTTTCTTATGACTTTCAACCCTTATTCTTGCCCCAAAGTTCCTATCCATTTTGAACACTAATTCCTAATATTCTTGCTGCCCAGAATGTCAAGCAAACCTTTCACCTTCAGTTTCAGCAATCTCTTGAGATAAATCTCAACTGTTTCAAACCAGATTTTATTCCTAAACCCTAAACATAGTCACTATAATGGCCACAAGTCTTGAGATCCTCAGTTTTCCAACCCTAGTCCACCATACACACAAGTAGGCAAGCTTTTTCATATGTCCTAATTCACAAAGAATTTGGAATGGAGAAACCTTAAAAATGAAGATCTAAATAAGTTGGCACAGATGGTTTTGCCCTTGCACAGAACTTTAGCCTTAAAGTTGAGAAGCTTTTTTCTACTTATGGTTAAAAGTGATTTCTTTATGAATTGGTTTGCTAAAACAAGATACGGCAAAGTTCAGAACTAAGCATGGTAACAGTACCTGGATGCTGCAGTCACGCTCACCAAAGTGAACAACATTACCATATTTATCTGCAAGAACCTGAAAACCATACCACATAGCATTAGAAAAATAAAAACTTACATGTAGTTTATACTCTATAACATAGAATATATGAAGCCAAGGGCACTATGGCAACCATAAGTCAGTAAGCAATGCATGCCACAGGTCTTCCAACAGATAAAGCCATCAACGGAAGCTAAGGAAAATATAATGTATTCTCCTTGCACATATAATGTTACAAATTACAACACCATCTAATGTTAGTAAAAAAAAATTCTAGCTATAAAGAACTACACTAGAATGCACTCCAATTTACATTCTTAACAGTGATTCAAGCCAATGAAGAGGATGGAACTTATACAAGCACAGTCTAATTACCTGGAACTCAATGTGCCTTGGATTTTGAATGTACTTCTCCAAATAAACTCCATCGTTTCCAAATGCAGCTGCAGCTTCACTTTTGGCTTGCTGTAAAATGTAGGAATTCCATTAAAACTAAGCACAACATTAATTTATATTAACCCATGAGATCTAAATAGCATTTTAGAGTATATATGAAATATAACCTGAAAATTTTGTCACATATTATATATAATATTGATCGAGAAATAACATGCAATGCCAGTAATTGTCTAGTAGATCAAAGAAATATTCCAGAGAAAGCACAGATGCCTTCAAGCTAGCAAACAAAATCCTGGAGAAATATGGTAGGATTAGAAGTCCTGAACAAGGTTGCAGGTCCTTCCAATAGATTGACTCAATTAAGTACTGTAGACGTGAAAAATCAATATTTAATGTTATTAGAGGTTTCTTCATGCTGCTGAAATAGAAATTCCAGTTACCATAACTGTAACTGACTGCTTCATGCTGCAAAGCAAGGAGCTTGTGGACCTTTGGGTCAATTTATCAGGAGACAGTAGGAATGAATTAAATCATAAAGACAGAAATGGCTAATAATAATCACAATGATAGAGAAATAGATGGAGAGAGTTAAGTTCTTTTCTCTTTAATTTGTTGTCTTCCGTTTGGCTTCTAAGTTTGCTTCCTTCAAAGGTTGCAAACAATTTCTAATGATTGTAACTAATCAGAACTAGGGGATTGAGCCAGAAGAAAAGGGTTGTAAAATATCATTCTCAAAATACAGGATATATTCCATAGTTAAATGAGTTCTGCACTGCCCTAGGAGGGAAAAGAGAAAAGAACAGTCATGAGCCAAATGATAACCAACTTATGATTAAATGTAACACAAAACTGAAAACTTCAATATATAGATAAGTTGTCAACTAAAATAGTTGGAGCAACTGGTATTTGAAGTAATACCTGCAGTAACTTCACAAACTCATCAGGCTCTTTAGCAAGACGCATTCCACGACCGCCACCACCGGCTGTAGCCTTGAATACATAAAAGAACAAAAAATATATTACAAAAGTTTATTGGATAAGACTGATTTCAGTGCAGTTTCACAAACAACAGTGTCCTCTCCACATTCAAAATCATATTTCATAGCTGCCTTCAGCCAGTAGTACCAGCAAAAGAATACAATATTTTTTCTGCATCTTTTAACAGCAAAACAAAGTTGAACCACCAAAATGTCTTACAACAATAAAATGAACAACTTATAATGTTAAAAAAGTGAACAATAAGAGATTAGATTTTGCAATGATTTTAGAGAAGTTCCAGCTACAGAAAAAGAGAGGTTTATGAATTATATACTTGAATAGGACTCAAAAAGCAAAATATTTTTCAGTAAAAAGAAATGATGATTCTCCAATATTATTCCTGGCTCTGCCTTACATGGATGTTAATTCTTCCTATGAACAAGTCTGTAATAAATTTTAGGCTTTTAGGTTGCTTTTCCTATCAACATACATGTGCACAAGATTTGTTTCTTTTTAAACACTTAATCTTTAAATTAATATGAGAAAAAATAATTGAAAAATTAAATGAAAAATTAAATAAAAAATTCTAAACAAAACCTAACTTGAATTGCCAGAAAAGGTACACCAAATTTCCATGTTCAGCCAGTAAATTATACTGATAATAGAACATATCTTGATTGTTAGGGAGCAAAATAATCACCTTGATCATCACAGGAAAGCCAATCTCATTGGCAAGCCTAACTGCTTCCTCTGTACTCTATATAATAAATAGAAAGTTAGCCATGGAATTGAAAACTAACCATAACACTACCATGTTTGAGGTTGCATACACAAACAATTGCTGAAATATAATACCTGTAACAATCCATCACTTCCCGGAACAGTAGGAACACCTGCATTCTTCATTGTTTCTCGGGCAGTCGATTTGTCACCCATAACACGGATACTGTCAGGCTGCCAAAGCATAACCAGAATTCTTTCCTTTAAATTAGGACTAAGGATGAGCTAAAACCAAAAAAGTATCCAAGTTGCACAAACGAGCTAAAAAAAATAACATCGATGTTTACTTTAAAACCCATCAAACACATAAACTTAGCCATTCAGAAAGCAGATGAAACTCTCTGAATCCCCATTTTATAAGCAAAAAGGATTAAAATAAAATAGAAAAAGATTTTAGCCACAACAAACAAGTCATTTCTAGTACACACACAGCTCACAAATTGTCAAGTCATCCGCTTACGAAAAAGAAAATTTATTTGTAGTGATCACTTTCAAGCAAATGTTGAAAGCAAACAAGTCCAACATAGAAAACAGACTAAAATAAATGCAGAGAACTAAGCCAAAATCCCACCAAATTTCAGATTCTAGATGAAAACACCAGAATCAAAAATTCGGGGTAAAAAATTGGTGCCAAAATAGGCAGACAACAAAGGGATGTGTCCTCTCATAAGTGGATCTTTGAACTGCATACAAATATAACTAACTGAAATAGTTAAATATTTGTTTTAGAGAAAAATTTGCTTTCCCAAGCTCAATATCTATTTCAAACATCTACAAACACTTTATGTTGAGGTAGCTCCTTATTAGCTGATGGTTAACAGCACCATAAGGTATCCAAATTGAGTACCAAAACTAAGTTCATCAGCCTCCGCAGAAAGAACAGGTTACAACTCTATATCAATATTTTATCCACCATATGGGCAACATATTATGCACATTCATTACTTTTGAGCAGGAAAATGCGATATTAAATTACTTACTCCAATTAATTAGGAAAATTTTCCGATAATAAAACTATTCTCACTTTACTTGATAGTTGTGTACTTACATTAGGCCCAATAAAGTTGATTCTGTGATCTCTGCACATTTCTACAAACACTGCATTCTCAGCAAGGAAACCATATCCAGGATGAAGCATGGTACAGTTACGGCTAATTGCAGCAGATAGGACATTTGGAATCAATAAATACCTGAACAAGACAAGACAGTTGAACATACATATTATGCTGTTATCAGTACTGAATCTGAATAAATACACAAAATCTGAGCACAGAAATATGGCATTGGTATACATACCGTACAGAACTCCGAAACAAAGATAAAGATTGTAATAGAAGAATATGAAATAGAGGCAGGTGCAACAAAGAAAAAGAACAAAAAGATGGCTTATATATGCTTGATATATGCCCATGGCCAATGGATACAATCTAATGAAAAGTTAACACTTGATTCTTCCAGCGAAGACAATGAAGGCCTCGTACATATTTTCAAAATTCATGAATTCCAAATGAAATTGAGCTTCCAACTCTTAAAAGAAGCAAAGAAGATCGCAAACTTACTAGAATATTAAAACTTAACTGGATTTAGACTTTAGAGCCAAAATAGAAAACAAAAACTTGTCAATTAAAGAATACTACCAAATTTTGGAAACAATTTAAAATTTAAGTACTATAGTTCCTATTTACATGGGAAGAGGATTGCCATTAGTAGACATAAATAGACCTCAGAAAGCCTTTAGCATGGGACAGATATAAAAAAAAAAAAAAGAACAACCAAAATGATGAGAACATTCTAGAATTCTATTGAAGTGCTACATGCAAGCTGTTTTCCAATTAAATCTTGATACAACTTTCATTACTTTTTCATATATTATTGCTTGTTAAGGCTTGTCTAACAGGTATATTTCAATCAGATATTTTTTATCTTGGTAATTGTTTTATTCATGGCCTACCCCAATATTGAAATAAAAGCTCTAATGATGATGAATTGTTTCATTCCCCGTTCCTTCCTCTTCTTTCATAAAGTGTGCTTGGTAGAGTAGAAAAGTGAAAGGAAGGACATGAGTGAGTAAAAGAATGGAAAGAAAATAAGTTTTACTAGTGTTAGGTAAGAAAGAAAAGTGTGAGGAAAAAAAATAAGAAAGGTTGTTATTTTCTATCCTTATTCACAAAAACAAATCATTCCAAATTGGAAATATTAATGAAGAAAAAAATGAGAGATGTAAGTTAAATATGTATATTTACAAAATTATCATTTATTTTTAAATATTACTTCATTCTCTTAATTTATTAGTGATATAATGGTAAAACAATATAATTTCATTTTTTTTCTTTTCTTTTTTCAATTCTACCAAGCAATTGATGGAAAGAAAAGTATATTAAATTTATATCTTATTTCAACTTTTCCATATTTCCTACCAAGCACATCAATGAAAGAAAAAATATATATTTTTCATCTTTTCACCTTTTCTCGTTCCAGTTTTCTTTCTTTACAGTCTACCAAGTAAAGCCTCAATCTCTACCTTACAGATTCCTAATTCAATGAAACAAAGAAGATTAAACAAGGAGCATATGCAATATGTAGCAAGTAACAAGACAAATTTCATCGTAAAGTTTGCTGGAAAATCTAAGACAATTATGATAGAAGCTGATCAAGAAAACCATAGAGGCTCAAGATATGACTACTTACGATTGACTGCTTGGTGCTTCACCTATGCAAACCGATTCATCAGCCAACTTCACATGGAGTGCATCCTTATCTATAGTTGAGTAAACAGCAACACAAGGGATTCCCATCTCATGAGCTGTTCGGATTACACGCACAGCAATTTCCCCTCTATTTGCCACCAGAATTTTCTCAGCACGGCATGTAGCACCAAGAGCTCCTCCACGCTTACTAGATTTACATCTAACTACACTTGACTGAGCTCTCTGCCGCGGAAAGTTGATCCTGGTTCCCACCATAAAGCTACACTGGGAACTCCTAATACCTCTACTTTGCCCCAAGAATAGGCCCTTCAATAGGAAAACCATAATAACAAAGCAACGCATAACTTCGCTTAACAATATGTGAAAAGATTGGAGCTTTGGCAGAATTCATTCTAGGAAAATAGACCCAATTTCCAAAACCATATGGAAGAAGGAATGCTATCAAGTTACATATGATTTACCGTTACGAGACCCACTGAAGCATCCAAGGACAAAGTGAAAATTATAATTAGAACGAGCAGCGAGACTTACAGGAGGAGGGGTGACAGATTTGCATATAGTCATTGAAGCATCCATTGCCATTGCAAAACAAATACCTACAATAACAAATACCCATTTAAGCCATACTTGCACTGCTACATGTTTAAGCATCAAAAAGCAATTAGATCCATGTATAGCTGAGAAAGAAAGAAGAAAGAAAGGAAGATACCAAGTTTGACGTTAACAGAATCAGACAATGTAGCGAGAGAGAAAGAGAAAGAGACTGTGAGAGTGAGGGAATGGAGAGGCAGAGAGAAAAGGAGAAGTTGTCGATGGAAACGAGGGAAGTGTTAGATTGAATGCTCCGCCTAAATGGTTGGGGACATCAGCCGTGCTCCCACGTTCGACCCTTTCCTACGGTTCCTATCTCTGCGGTTGGATCTATTCTCCAATGCCTTCTTTCCACGTTTACCTCTCACAATTGCGTGGGACCCAATTGGTTCCTTGCTGTTTGGCTGCTCAACTGCCCTATCCAAGAAAGCTGCCAACCGCAGCCAACCCATTCTGACAGCCTGCGCACCATCTTTTTCGTGTCATTATAAATTCGAGTTGATTTGATTTAAATTTAAATTTGTAATATGCAAATGTAGGGAATAGGTAGAGGTGGTAAAAATTTGTCCGAGTTTAAAAATTTGTTCGAATTCGCTCGAGATTCAGCTCGAGACTGAATCGAAATCAGTCTGAATTGATCAAAAAAGTCAAAGGCTCGTAACAAAAAAAGCTCGGAACCGAAAAAGCTCGAAACCGAAAAAGTTCGAAATCGAAAAAACTCGAACCCGACACAACCCGAACCCGACACGATCCAAACCCGATACGATCCGAAACCGAGACCGACCCGAACCGAAAATCGAAAAAATCGAATTTATAACCCGAGAAAACCCGAATTATAATTATATAATTAGTATTTAAAAATAAATAAATAATTGATACACTTTTTTAATTAAAAAATTTAAAATTTTGAAAACAATTATTATTTATTATACAATTTTATCAATTATATATTACCAGCATAATAAATATTGAATCTTTTTAATTAAATTAAATTAATTTAAAACACCATAATATATGATATAATATATTATATCAAATAATCTTTAATATTATCCTTATTGCATTTATAATAATAAATATATTATTAAATTGACATTTGATTTTATTATAAAAATCATTTTAACATTTTATTATTTTTATTTATAATAAAATTTTAATTTTAATACAATAATAAATCAAATATATAAAAATTATATAATTTCAATATTTGTTTGAAATTTTAAATTTGATATCTTGTGCAACACATTAAAAATATTTTTAATAAAATTAAATTTAAACTATATTTTCTTAACGTTTCAAGTATAGAAAGATATTAAATTTAGATTAAAAAAAACCTAATCTTAAAATTAAAATTCAAATTTTTAAGATTAGAAAAAGTTAAGTTATTAAATTAAACAATACAAGTACAATTTTTTTATACTTGGGTATCATTAAAAGAGAAAATTATAGTGATAATTTTATTTTTAGCCTTAAAACAAAAGACATTAAAAAATCAAGCTAGTGATAATTAATTATTTATTATATTATAATAATCTTATACATGAATAAACTAGTTTGGTATCTTGTAATAATGATTTGTATATTATATTATAATAATCTTTTAAGAATAAATTATGTAATCTCCTAGTGTGTAAGTATTATTTTGATAAAATTAAGTATTTATTAAAAATAATTTCTTTATTATCTATTAAATGTAAAATTAAAGTGTGGATAAAAATAATAATTCTAATAGTAAATTAAAGTGTAATTTAATAATATATTAGAGTTGTATTACTATGTAAGTGGTAATTTTAATAAAATTTATTTTTATACTTTGTTAATATTATTATTAATTATATTTAAATAACTAGCATTATATTAATTAATTTAGTAATATCTATTATTTAACATTTTAATTAGATATTCAATCAATTGGTGTATATCTAATATTATTATGTTAATCTAATATTATTATGTTAATGTGAATATGAAAAAAATTAGTACTCAATTTGGAATAGTTTTTTTGATGGCAAATAAAATACATAATATAGTTAATAAATAACATCTTATCATAATGATACTACAACAATTAATGTTTTTAGTGACAATTTTATTGTTACCATGAGTAATTTTGTCACAAATATTAGGTTTATAGTGACAAAATTTTGGTGTGACACTATTGTTTTAAGTAATTGTGACGTATTGTTTTTTTGTCACTATTACAGTAGTAATTGTGACGATTTCAATATTTTCACAATTAAATCATCACTGTTATAATAGTAATTATGACGACTTAAGATTTATCATTAAAGACTCGTCACTAATAAAATACACAAATTGGCGCCAATTGATTTTTGGCGGGAATTTATATACTAGTGACGAAATATAAAGTGGTCACTATTTTTTATCGTTATTGTGACGACAAATTTATTAGTCACTAAATAATTTATTTTTTGTTGCGAAAATTTGGTCACAATTAAACATAACAAATTAATGTCGACTACATATCGTCACAATAATAAATTTACAATTGTGACAATTCAAAATCGTAACTATTGTAAAAATTAATGACTTAAACTACTTATTCACCATTTACATTGACCAATTTAATAAATTATTTTTTATTACAATAATAATTTGTATATCAATAATTTTGTTTTTTTTGTTGGATAACAATTGTGAATAATTTTTTAACAAAAATAATTCATACTACTAATATTGAAAATTCATCAACAATAATATCCATTAATGGATATTACTTAAGAAGAAAAAGCAAATTAATCTAATTCCCAAATGTAGATATCTCCTTATTGAAACCAATTACACTTTTAAGAAACATAGTAAACCCGCTATTGAATGGAAAAATATTGAGACAATTTCTTATAAGATTGATAATGAGATGCCTTAACTGCAAACTAATAGCATCACATAAACACATTGACACAATAAACATCTCAAACACTCCTAAAATTTAGTATATTCATACTTTTCTTATTTAAACAATACTTTCTACTCATGTAAAAGTTCAATATCCTTATATGCCTTCAAAATTTTAATTGTTACAAAGAGTTCAAACTGTTTCTCTATGATTGACGATTTCATAACCTTTATGTAAAAGTAGTTGAAGTTCATATCTCACATGTATTTCAAATGAATTCTAAATTAAACATGGATGAGTAAGAAAGCAAAAAGCTGAAACATTTACAAAGCATAAGTACCTTTGACATAATTTTAAAAAATATACAATAAATAAAATTTATAATAAACAAAAATCTTGTACCATAACAATAAACAAAAGTGTCAAACTAACCTTCAAAAATCTAATTCTAAATAATCTATTCTAAATCATCATCATCTTCTATCTCCTCTTCATTTATTGAGTTTATCTCATCATCATCATCAATAGAAATAAAGTCATCATAATCAGACTCATCATCATCCCCAACACCCAACATATCAAGATTTAATGGATTTCTTTCAACATTTGTACTGACTAATTCATTAGGTCTATCTAAAGGTACAACATCATCATCATCATCCTCATCATTCACATTAGGGTCATGGAATCTAAAACCTAATTCCTCATTTTCCTGGCATGGCTCTTCTCCTACCTCTTCAATAGGCAAATCGTATAAATCACGAGATTTTGTCTTTACCACAACTTGCCAATTGGTATCTTTAATATCTTTTACATAATAAACTTGTTTAGCTTGAGAAGCTAAAACATATGGTTCATCAGTTTTCAATCTACGAGTCACATTGACCATAGAAAACCCAAACTTGTCTTCTTTAAACCCTCTTTTATGATACACATCCCACCAATCACACTTAAACAAAATCACACTATTTTCTCCATGATAGTTTAATTGTATGATATCTGTCAACACACCAAAATAATCTAAGTTACCTGTATTCTCATCCCCTGTCACTAAAATACCACTATTTTGTGATTTCAACTGCATGTCTCTCTCCTTTGTATTAAACCTCCAACCATTGATAAGAAAGCTAGTGTAGCGTAAAACTCGTTTATCAGGCCCAAGAGCTAGATTTAGTAATTGATCATTGACCAATTCACTTCCTTCCTCATGTAATTGAGTGACCTGTGATAAACGGTAATAATTAAATATCAATAAATTTAACATTAAAGATAAAATAATATTGAAAAACACATCTAATACTTACATATTTCTTAAACCACTCATGAAATTCTTTTGCATGCCTTTTCTCCACATTTCTAGCATTCTCCCTTTTGAGTTGTTCCTTATGCATCCTTCACATTTTATAAGAAATAAATACAAATAAATATTTAGAATAAAAATATAAACCATAAACAAATCACATAAAATTTAACTATAAAAGTTGGATCACTTACTCAACAAATTCTCTTATTTCTTCACAATTTTCTAAAACATACATTTTGGCTTGAACCCATTCAGTCAAACTCAACTCGTCATATTTTTTTCCAAGCAATGGCCTCCCAACTTGAGAAAAAACATATAATCCTGTATAAGAACGGCTATCATTTTCCTCATCATTTCTTCCAACTCGATTCAATCCAGTCTCAGTTTGACATAAATACCTTGAACAAAAATGCATGCATTCTTGCACTATATATGCTTCAGCAATTGATCCTTCTGGACGTGCCTTATTTCTAACATAAGATTTTAGCTTACGTAAAAATCGCTCAACAGGATACATCCATCGATATTGTACTGGCCCAGCAACTTTTGCCTCACTTGCTAAATGAATTGTTAAATGTACCATTATGTCAAAAAATGAAGGAGGAAATATCTTTTCTAACTTACACAAAGTTAATGGAATTGATTGTTCTAGTCTCTCTAAGTTCTCAACCTGTATGGTTTTGACACATAACTCTCTTAGATAAGCACTCAACTCAATTAACACTTCAGATACCTCTTTACATAACAAACCATGTAAAGCCAAAGGAAGATATCGATGCAAAAATACATGACAATCATGGCATTTCATTCCAAAAACCTTTAGCTCCTTGAAATTCACACAACGAGAAATATTGGAAGAATAACCATCTGGAACTTTTAGATCAATTAAGAACTGCAAAAATGCTCGTTTTTCTTCTGTTGACATTGTATAACATGCAGGGCGAAACACATACCTGCCATCACTTGTGAGGGTAGCATGAAGCTCAGGTCGTATACCCATGCACTCTAAATCAAAACGAGCATTGATATTATCTTTTGTTTTGCCCTCAATGTTTAGTAAAGTCCCAAGCACGTTCTCACAAACGTTTTTCTCAATGTGCATGACATCTAGATTATGTCGTAATTTGAGTGTTTTCCAATATGGCAATTCAAAAAAAAATACTCTTTTTCTTCCAATTACCAAGCAATAGAACCTCTCCACGCTTTCTTTTTCTTGGAGTTTTACCAAATGTCACCTGTTTTAGAAAAAAATATGTACAAAAAATGTTAAAAAAATAAATAGCTAAGAATATAATAATACGTAAAAAACGAACAATTAAAAAGTTAAAGAAATTCACCTGAGAAAATTGCTTATATTGTTCAACCACATCATACCCTGATAATTGTTTTGGTACACATCTTTTTTCTTTTGTACCGTCAAAGGACTTAGCATTGTTTCTCCATGGATGATTGAGCGATAAGAAACGACGATGAGATAGATAACATGTTTTACGTCCATTTGTAAGCCTATGAGATAATGTGTCCATATTGCAAATAGGACATGCTAATTTACCTTTGGTGCTCCATCCTGATAAATTAGCATAAGCAGGAAAATCATTTATGGTCCATAAAACAGCTGCATGTAACTGAAAATTACTCTGTGACAATGCATCATAAGTCTCTACACCTTTCTCCCATAACTGTTTCAACTCATCTACCAACGGTTCTAAAAACACATCAATATCATTTCCAGGAGCTTTAGGACCAGGAATGAGAAGTGACATCATGAAATAAGGATCCTTCATGCACATCCATGGTGGCAAATTATAAAGAATCAATACAACTGGCCATAAACTATAAGAAGTGCTCATATTCCCAAATGGGTTGAAACCATCACTTGCTAGGCCAAGTCTAACATTACGTGGATCTGCTGCAAAAGAAGGATGCAATGAGTCAAAGCTTATCCAAGCCGGAGAATCTGCTGGATGTCCCATAGATCCATCATTGCAAGGTTTTTCCTTATGATACCTCATTTCTTTAGCAATCTTTGATGACATGTACAACCTTTGCAAACGTGGAGCTAATGGGAAATATCGTAAAATTTTTTGCGCAATCAATTTCCTTCTACCATTCTCATTGTTCATGTTCCCATCTTTTCCATCTTTCTTCCATCTAGATTCACCACAAGTTGGACAAGATTGAGCATTCTCGTATTTCTTTCTAAAAAGAATACAATCATTTACACAAGCATCTATCTTCACATATTTAAGCCCCAAGTCTTGAACAATTTTCTTACTTTCAGAGAATGAATGAGGAACTTTATTACCTTTAGAAAATGCTCTTGTCAGGATTTTAAATAGAGCATCAATGGCTTTTGCACTAATACCATAGAGACACTTCAAATTCAATACTTGAACAACAAATGAAAGCTTAGAAAAATCCTCACAACCAGGATATAATTGTTGTTCTACTTCTCTTAATAATCTATAGAACTTAGCAGCTTCTTTATTCGGAGCAGTAGAACTAACTTTGATAGATTCATTAACTTCCTCGACAGAAACATTAGGACTATTTCTTCTAGGCTCGCCATCACCCATTTCAACGTCAAACTGTTGAGCAAAATTTGTAGTAGCACGTCCAAAATCATACACCATATCATGCATTCCATCATCATCATTTTCCTCACTCTCATCAACAATCTCATTATCGCTTTCTTCATCAGAATTGTACAAACGCTCTCCATGATGAAACCAATGCTTATAATCTTTGTTTATCCCATGTATTATCAAATGTTCATAAATAGATTCTCGTGTCCTGAATAAGTTGTTGTTGCACTTTTTACATGGACAACGAACTGCTCTTCCTTCGTCAATATTTTCAAACGCAAATTCAAGAAATTCATTAACTCCTTTCTCATATTGAGGTAGTCGTCTATCAGAAATATCCATCCAACTTTTGTTAGCCATACCTAAACAATTAAAGAAGCCAAAGATGTGAGAGCAAAGCCAAAAAATTTTTCCATCAGGAAAACCATTAAAGTAAAAAAAAACATTAAAAAAAAGACATAGAAATGCATCAGCATTAGTAAACAAATATATGTACATATATAAAATACTAAATCATGAACCTAATTCAGTGAGATACATTAATTAGGAACAAAAAAAGAACCTAAATGTCACATCCCAATACATCGCTTTTTTTCGGAAGTAGAAATTAGGACCAATTTTTTTTTTCATTGGCTATACCATTTGAGTGTGTATAGTATAGGCATCAACTCAAGCTTGCTTTAATAAATAATTATAATTTGGATTCGTCAAGTCATAGATTTCAAAAAAATCCGACAGTATAACGGCTTATTATTGACCTAATCCTCATGCACGATAAACACAACAAATATGCAACTCCAACCACAATATATTCACCAAAAGGCATATCGTAGTAGATAAAACTATAACATCATCATACATCCCACATGCTCGACCTATATACAACTACTACATTGTGCATAACTGCATAATCTCTGTGTATATATACATATATGTACAAACAAAATATAATGCCGCTATCGATACCTCAAGCTAGCTACTAATGCGTCTCAGAGTATCGACCCAACTATAGTCCACCAGGACTATCACGAGCTAATCTGTGAGGAAAGGAAGGGGGTGAGCTTGGGAGGCTCAGTAAGGGAAAATATAAGTAGCAAAAATCAAAACTAAGTTAATGATGCTTTTATAAAACCTTGCATGTCAAAAATCACAATAAAGAACACTATGCAGTTCTTTAGAAGTCATATGTTATAAATGGTATTGTAAATCATTAGACATGCAATCAGTTAATCATGGTCCACAATCATAACATTTAAAGTCTGCTATGCAATCATTAAAAATAACATAGCCGTATATGCACTTATAAATCGTATAAATCATAAATTTCAAAAGCATACTAAAACATAGTTTCAGGAAACAAGTTAGGCATATACGTAAAAGTGTGAGGTTGCACCAATTTATCTCATGCCTAGAGCTCATATCATCATCACCGGATCACTACAGCGCTATCAGTGAACCTATTCGTTCCTTTCTAGGAACTGTCCCTCTCTAGGAACCTACTTATGTGCACACAAGTTCGCCAGGCCGTTGATCAGACAGTACCTGACAATATATACTGATCCTCTTGCGGCAGGACCAAACCAAATACAAATCAATACTTGCTCTAGTAATTTAAAAGTGCTATTCTCACAAAATCACCGTGAAGGGATTCATAATTATTGTCGAGAAATAGAAGTTACTGTTTGACCCTACTACTCACATGAAATTCTGACCTTTGTGCATTAAAATTTACATTAATAGTCATGGGAGTATCCAAAAATTATGAATCCAAAGCCATGTGAAACCTAATTCAATTCCCTATTCAGAAATGTAGATTTCATAATTTTATCATTTCCAAGTTACATCCAGCAATTTCGTAAAATTACCCTATGTACAAGCACAATCAAACAGTATGGTCATTTGACCTTTAAGCACAAACTGTCTCATATCTCAATACAGGGATATCCAATTTACGTAAACTCAAAACCATATTAATCTTGTCTCATTTACCTTTTCAAAAATGTATGGTTTTGCAATCATACTAGATCTGAGCTATTTCCTATGAAATTTTGAAGTTGACACTAGGTAATCTATCCCCAGTAGTGAGTGTCCTGCATTCGTTTGTATATATCTTAAGTCACAAAATTCCAAATCTGGAAATTTCAAAACTAGATGAAAACTAACTCATTTCCCTATCTATAAGTGTAAGGTTTATAATTTAACTCTTCCTAGATCAACACCAAAAATTTTCCAAAGTTTCAATATGTTCAGCAGTATTCTGACACAGTATAACACTGACCAATTTGCACAAATTATCTCATATCTAATTATAGGAATATCCAATTGGTGCAAACTCAAAATGTTAATAATCCTAACTCAATTACCTTTCTGGATATATAAGGCTTGTAACCTAACTCAATCGGGCCTATTTTCTACAATTTTTCAAACTCTGATCTGGGATTCACGTTTTCTGGCAGAACACCCTGTATTCATTTGTACATATCTCAAGCTATAGAACTCCAAATCAAGAAATTCCAAAACTGACTTTCTCCTAGACCATAAGGCTATTTACCATAATTTTTCTAGAATTTATTTCATTGTATAGCATTTAAACTGAATGTTTTAATTACAACCCAGAAACAGAACATCAATTCCAGATTTCAACAGCAAACCAAAATCCAATCATGCCAAGCCAACCTCATAGCAATTCAACTCAAATCATTATAGTTTCATATTCATATTCAACAATTAGGGATTATAAAGTCAGAATCTTACCCCCACTTATCAATTTCCAGCAGCCACACTCCTTTAAATCGTAGCTCCCATTCTCTACCTCTTTGGGTTCTTGTTTTCTTGACTTTGTCTAACCAAGAGTTGTCTCCAAAATTCCTCTAGTTCAAATCTGGAAATATTTTTGTCAAAAAACAAAAATACCAAACTCAAATGAAACACTTTCATCCAGAAAGGAACACTTAGACAACCAAAAAACATGTCAAATATAGAAAAATTTTTGTCAAGAAAACAAAACTACCATTATCCACCAAAATGAAGCATTTAGGAATGTTATTTCTCTCTTATTTCAACCTTAAAAGGACACACACAAACAATGCATCTTTACTACACCTGCTGCTCAGAAATTACTCCCAACCTGCTTTAAAGGCTGAAATAAGAGAGAAATAGCATTCCTAAATGCCACAGGTTAAACCCATATAATTAACAGGCAATATAAGATATATTCTTGACCAAAAAATTGTATGAAAAATTTAAAATTGAACCACATATCTAAATGCAAAGATAACATTATAAAACACGCACATGAAAAGCACCACTTACCCTAAGTCTCATGCTTTCTATCCATAAGATGATGGACAGGAATGTACAGCTTTTGGTTAGACATATATAAGCACAAATATAGTTCAGAACATGCCACTTCAACTGAAATGCTTGATAAAATCAACAACAAAATTGAACTTGATTCATTTTTAAGTAATCTATACATTTATATAATATTCAATCCTGCTCCTGCACAATAAATGCAGGACCAAAATGAGGTAGCTTTGAAATGATTCATACCTTCATTTAGGTTTTTTTTTAATATATTTAAATGGCCTAATAGATGCTCTTGTTTATTTTACTAAAATAAAAAGGTAAATTAAATATGTGCTATGTTTCTCAAGTGTGAATTTGGATTTCACTTGCTATAAAATTGTAAGAACGAAATGCACACACCATGGACAAATTAGTTAAGATTCAATGTGATTATATATTTGAAAGGTATAAAGACATGAATTTCAAATTCACAAATACCTCTAGGTATTTTAAATTCACCACTAAACAGACATCTAACAAATCCGTGGATGACAAACTCCTATAATTTGACAACAAAGACTTAATATCAGCGAAATTTATGAGCATTTTGAATCCCAAATTAACATAAGGTTGACCAAAGATAAGCTTTTCAATTTGTCTATACAAAAAAGGTAAGCTTTTTTACATGTTGTAATGACACACTGACACTGGTTTGCATAAACTCAAATGTTTAAATAACTAACAATCTGATTGTTTGATTAAGGGGAAATGGATAAAAAATACGGTCTGCTTGAGAGCAAATCATAGGTCACACGTAGAATGGTGGACTCATGAAATATGAGGAAGCACCATTGTTAGCTCATTGGCCGTTCCCTAGTCATTCTAGATTTCAAAGCAACCAAATGAAAAAACAAAGCTTTCAACGAAAAAGGAAAGGAAAATCTGCATAGGGAGAAGTGGAATTGGCTGGCGTCCACACTATTACAGAAGAATGAAGATGGTAACCAAGGAATGCAAAACACAAGTTTTTGGTGTGCGAGTGTTTAATGCTATAGAGATTAATGAGTACAGAAACAAGAATAAAGTCCCTTCCCAACATAAAGGCATTGAAAGCAAAAAAAATAAACCAAGGAAAGGCAAGGCAAAGCCAATGAAAAAATAAAACATCACAAATAACAGAAACACTAAAGTCTTGCCAATACCAATTTTACCATAAGCAAGTACAATCTCATACTAACCTTGATTAGCTGCTTGATAAAAAACCTTATCAAATCCAAAATCTCTCCAACTTAATATGATCTAACCACAATCAGGCAATAAGGTTTACTCTAAGTGAACTTGCCTAACTAAAACTTTAGGTTTTTACTAAATTAAAAAATGTATGGGGCTCATGGGTTAGGAAGAGGTCAATTAGGGTGTAGGTTGCTTGAATTATTGTTTTTATTTTGTGTCCATAACGTAGGCCCATTGTAATTTTTTTAAATTTACATTTAGATTTATATATTAAAATACAATTTTGTTTTCTAATATTAATTCAAGGCAATTTTTAAGTAGTAAATTGGAATTTATATGAAAAGAACAAATTATTTCATGAAAAAGATACTAAAATTTGTAACAAGTAAAAGAAAATACTAAAAAAATTGGGTCACAATAGGTTGGATGCAATTGGTAAATCATACATTCCGTTAGAGATGAGGAAATATACGAACTAATTATATAAAAAACATATTATACATCAGGTATTTGCTTATGCTAGGGAAACTAACTAAAAAAATCCCTATAATAAAAATTATTTTAGGCGGTAAATTGACCACCAATAACTCAATAGGCGGAAACCAAATTTTTAGATAAACTCTACAAATAAAAGGAAAAAAAAGAAAATCAAAATAAAACATATCAACCTAACCTAATATTCTATTATGTTCTCAAAGTATCAAGAAGCACCGCTCTTCAACTTTACAGAGGTAATTTTTTTTGTTAAAATTTTGGTTCAGTACGTACTAGATAATTTGTTATGAAATCCTAATATATGATTTACTTGTATTTTGACATTTTACATTGCAAAACCTCACACGATTGAAGTAAAATATTTTTCAATTACATATTTATTTCATGCTTAATTAAAAAAAATTACCTACAAGGTGAGAATCCTCAAGCTTACAATACAGGGCATCGTAGATTGTTGGCTTCTGGGTTTAGATTGAGTCGTTTCTTGTTGTTCTTCGAATTTTTGCTAGGATTAATGCCTGGGTTTAGCAGTACATCGAGAAGGTAAAGTGTTTTCAGATTGAGATTGAGGCATTTTCATTCTATGGGGAAATTTGGCCTTCTGTCTTATGAGAAACAAAGAAAATGTTTTTTTTTCCATGAAAATGTTTACCGATTTAGGTACAACACCTAGGTATTTTTGGTTTACTGAAAAAACACAGGTAAATGGGTCGATGATGAGAGGCATTTTGGGTTTATCAGACTGTTTTGGTTTAGTGAAAACACACAGCGTTGAGAAGGTAAAGGGGTCAACGATGGGAGGTGTTTCGGGTTTATAACCGAACAGGTAAAATGGGTTGTTCACGGGCATTTTCGTTTTTGTTAGGCATTTTCGTTTTTGTTAGGCATTTTCGTTGTGCCCATTTAACACAGATGCTTTGTTTTTTCTCAAGTGTCAGAAAGTGATGGTAAAAGCATTAAATGCTAAAGATTTTAGTGGCCAGGAGACCAAACCGAGGTGAAAAAATTTAAATTATTAAACTATGAAATTATTTATATTGAATTTCCATTGTGTGGTATATGTGATATATATTGTATTGTCAATGGTATATGATTTGTATTGAATTGCTTTATTTTTTATTTTTTATGCTTTTTTTAATTTTTAAGCTTTAAAAAATAAATTCAATTTTTATGATTTTTTATATCATTTAGCATTATTTAATTTTGAATATGATTTGGCATTTTAATTGATATTTTAAATAGTTTCAGGTATAAAATGGTAAATATTTTACGACGCAAGTTTCCAGTAAATTCAAGAGATATGCAGCAAAATCCACCTCATATTCAAGATGAGTCTCAATCTGTCAATGTGCCTAATCAACAATTGAATGCTTTACTTGAAAATTCAAATGAGGAGATAAATACAAGTGGACAAGTTATTGCTTCTACAGGTGATGTCATTTCGAAAAATATATTTAGTAGTGCTTTTAATTAGGTGAGTGAAAAATTAATGCATATGATGTTATTTTTTTTAATTGTATTTTTTTAATAGGTAATGTAACTTCTAAAAAAAGAGGACGGGGACCAACTAAAAATACAAAGCTCGCCAAAAAGAAGGCCAAAGGTAAAACGCTTGATATCCACTTTCCTCCTCCGTACCATAAGGTATGTGGCAAGCATGCTAGTCTTTTCAAGGCAGAAGTAACAAATTGCATTCGGCAATATGCACCTCTTCGAGTCACTAGCTGGAAAAAAAATTCCTCCAAATGATATCAAAATAATGTGGATCTTCTTAAAGGTATAATTACATATATATATATATATTTAAGTTTTTTCATGAATATACAATTTAATATGATAAATAAATGGTTAGTTTTTGTGATCTTATTTTCAATATCATATTATTCTAATATTTTTATTTCATTTTAGGACAAGTTCAAATTTACAGATGATGCACATCCTTATGTGATGAAACAAGTGCAAGCACAATACAAGAATCGCCAATATCATTTGCACCAGAGCTATCTCAAGAGCAAAAATTGTCCAAATGATGTGGACTCGGATGATTGGCAATGGTTAATTGCCAATAAATGGTCCACAAATGAATTTAAGGTAATTTTCTTATTCAATAAACTTAATTATTTTTGTTAGTTATGTTACATAAAAATATAAACTTTTTTTTTTACAATAATATAGGTTCAAAGTGACCAAAACACAGCCAATAGGGGAAAACAGCAAATAGGTTCCATTGTTGGCACAAAGTCAATTGTTCAAAAGGCATATGAGATGGTAAATTCAATTTTAATATATTATTAAAAAAGTTAATTCTATTTTTTTAAAATGACTTTTTAATTATATGCTTTATCCTTTGGTTATTTATTTTTTTTATTTCAGAAAGATAAAGATTCTGAAGAATGGCCAGATGCTGTGAAAGTTTGGAAGGCAACACGAATGAGATCTAATGGAACTTGGTCTGTCCCAGATGGAGAAGAAATAATGGTATAGAAATTGTTTAAAATTTTGTTTTTCATTTGATATTCATTTACTTTTAAAAAATTAATTATTATTTTAACTATGTAGAACAAGCTTCAAGAAGAGGGTGAGAAAAATCAAGAGAAGATGTCATCTGCACCCATACCACTAGTAGAGCATTTTTCTCTTGTTTTGGGAACAAAGTCAAATTACTTACGTGGAGTAGGTGTTGGAGGGATCACATCTAGCTCTCAAGAAAAAAGTCGCATTATTGCAGAAGCTGAGGCTGCAAGGAAACGTGCAGAGGAAGAGGTTGAAAGGCTTACTGAAATCACAAAAAAACAAGAGGAGACCAACACACAACTGCAAAAGGATATGGAAGCTCAACGTGAAGAACTTGTGGCTCAAGGGAAGGCTATTGAAAAACAGAACCTGGAATTGAAAAAAGTGAAGGATATATTTGATCGTTTAGCAGGTGAAGGGCTAATTTCAAATTTGTTGTCTAATGGATCTTCATCAAATTCAACAAGCACTAATGTAAGTGTCCTAGATAAATAATTAATGTCAGTTCTAGTATTATAATAACAAGATATAATATGTTTATATTATTTATTGACTTTATATTTTTGTTTGTTTTGTAGGAAAATAATGAAGGGTGAACTTTTATTAAGACCATTTATGGATTGCTAGCTTGAATTTCCACTTGGACAATTTTATATTTAGTCTTGGACAATTTTTTTCTTTGAAGTAATTATTTATATTTTGATGAAAATGTATTAGCACATTGATAATTGTATTTTGGATGTTACTTTGGAAAACTTTCAGATTTTAGGAATTAAGAACATATTATATATTTTCGTCTGTTATTTACTTTTAAATTATTATTATTATTATTATTTATTCAAAAAAATAAATGAAGTGACCATTTTTTGTGTCACTATTATCTTATTCAATTTTGAAATTGTTTTTTAGTGACTATATTTTGTAACTAAAACTGTCAACTAATTGTGACAATGTCATTATATAGTCACTAATGATTTTTTATGTATAAATTGATAAATTTTAATTGTGACAATAACTAATTTATTAGTGACGATAGTTATTGTAAGAAATTCTTTTAATATTTGTGACACAATTTATGAGTCACTATTTTGGTGAATACTAGTGACGAAATAATCGAAACTATTAAAAATAGCACTAGTGACAATAATTTTTGTAACTATTGTAAATACGTTTAGAGACGATATTGTCGTCACAAGAAAAGTAATTAACAGTGATGACTTTCTTTGTCACTATTTTAACATTTTTTTAGTGTCGAAACATTTGTCACAATAGTTGTGAGCTAATGTGACGATATTTTTTGTCACAAATACCAATATTTTTAATGACAAAAAATTTGTCACAAAAGAAATATGTTATTGTGACGAAATCCTAAAAATTGTCACTAAAGAAATAGTGACGCTGTTTTTTGTGACGACAGGTGACGAATTGAAAATTTGTCACTAAAAATGATTAGTGATGAAATTTTATGCTTTTAGTGACCAAATTTTTCTCCACTAAAAACCATATTTCTTGTACGTTATTATAACTTTAAAAATAATATTTTATCATGTGATATATAATCAACTATACAAGTTCTTAATTATATAAAATAGATTATTAATATATTTATCTTATCATAATGATTTGTATGTTACATTATAATAATCTCTTACCATGTAATATAGAATAAATTAAACAATCTCTCACATCATATTATAGTTTTAATTTCAGACATTTTTCATTCCAATTTCTTATCATGCTTTTAGAATATACTTTTGTTTTTAATTTCAAACATTTAATCTCTTAGGATGTTTTCATGTAATTTAGTTTAACTTGATCAATTAATAATCATAATATTGTATGATTAAATAGATATTGACCTTCTCAACTACTTTTTTAGTCAAAAAAGTGTTTTTTTTAATTTATTATAATGAGTTACAAATAAAATAATAAACATAATATACTATATATATATATATATATATTAAGATTTACATTATAATAAAATGTCATATATGTTAAATTTATTGAACTAAGAGTATCTAAATTCCAATGACCCAATATTGACCTAAAAAAAAAACACAACGACTTAATAAGTTATTGTTAAGAGTATAAAGCTATTTATATAAATGTTTAATAGTTTAGTGTGATTTATTTATAATTTGTTAGTTATTTATTTGTATAAATAATACTTTTGGATTTTCACTTTCTTTTATTTTTACTATATATATTTGGCTCATTTAAAAAATAAATTTTTATATAATTATTAATATATAATTATATATTTTATAACAAATGTAAATATTACATGAAATTAAAAAAATAAATAATAATTATCAAGTAATAAAAACATTAAAATGTAAAAATTTATATTTATATAAATTTAGTCAAAACAACAATATTTTATTTATGAGAGTTTCATGTGAAAGGAGATCTGTTTGATTTTCATTTTTCAATTCCCTCCAAACAAGCTTTTGCCACATTACCAAAAAATTTCAAATTCTTTGGGAATATGCCTTTTCCCTCACTTGAGAATCACATGAAAAAACTTCAAAAGCAAACTTTGAAATATATTTATCTCAATATACTGTCATGCAATGTAGATATGATAATTAAAAAAGAAATTGTGTTTGGTATATCAATATAAATTTTAATACAATAATTTTTATATTTTATATGATATAAATATATTTGATGCAATACGAATACAATATATATACAAATTATTAAGTCTAATATAATGTAATGTCTATTATAATCGTTTTAATTATAATCAAAATTCAAAGATGATTTTTTTATTACAAGGAAAATATTAAATAACTGAGGATGGGAGTGTTGGATTCAAACCCAAGACTTACAATATGCCACAACTCATCTTTAACCACTAGGCCAAGAGGTTGTTGGCAATTCAAAGATGATTTTTAGTAGTCGGAGTTTGTGGACAAAAAAATTAATTAGTACAGAGATCTAGATGCTTCCAAGGCAAAAGTTTACAATAGCAGAAATGCTTTCCTTTCTTGCAAATGCAATGCAAGATTTAAAACTTTTTCAATGTCTTTTACATCTTCGAGTATTTTACTTGTTATTCTTTTTACGATAATTAATTAATTATAATTAAAAATTATGTATTGGTCCATCATTTACAAGTGTGAACTTTATGTATTATTTTGATAGATCTCACGTGACTTTAAATTTTGATTAATTAATTATAATGTAATAATTATATATGATATGTTCTCTTTTATTATTGTAGATAACTATATTCTTCATTGGTCCACTCCCAATGTTTTCAAAATCATCCCAACCAAATTTCTTAATATATTATACAATTCTCATTTATTAAATTTTAACTTTAATTTAGCATTTCTATTATATTTTTATTTAACTATATAAAATTAAATTAATTATTACATTCAAAATTATAAAATACTTATAATTTATAAAATTTTAAAATAATTTGACTAAGCCCGCTAAGCCCGCCCGATTAAAACCGGACCGAACCCGAAATCGGACCGAAATCGAGAAAACCCACAACCGAAAAAACCCGAAACCGAGAAAATCCGCAACCGAAAAAACTCGAGACCGAGAAAACCAGCAACTGAGAAAACCCGAGATCGAAAAAACCCTCAACCGAGAAAACCCGCAACCGAAAAAATTCGTAACCGAAAAAGCCCGTAACCGAAAAAACCCGGACCGAAACTCGCCCGAACCCGCCCGTTTACCACCTCTAGGAACAGGTTGGTTCGAATTGATTTGATTTAGATTTAATTTAAATATTTTGGATTCGAGTTATTTTGAGTTTATTTTTTAAATTTGAATTTTTTTATATTCGAATTTTTATATATTTAAAATTTTTTGGTTTTGGGTTCAGTTTAATTCTAATCGGGCAGCTTTAGCAAGTTAGGTCAAATTATTTTGAAATTTTATAAGTTATAAATATTTTTTATAATTTTGAATGTAATAATTAATTTAATTTTTTATATAGTTAAATAAAAACATAATAGAAATGCTAAATTAAAATTAAAATTAAAATTTAATAAATATTTATATAAACATATATATTTTTACATTTTATTATTTTTATTACTTGATAATAATTTTTTTATTTCCTGCGATATTCACATTTGTCATAAAATATATAATTATATATTAATAATCATATAAAAATTTATTTTTTAAGTGAGCAAAATATATATAGTAAAACTAAAAATCCAAAAATATTAGTTATACAAATAAATAGTTAACAAATTATTAATATATTATACTAAACAATTAAATATTTATATAAATGGCTTTAGACTCTTAACAATAACTTATTAGATCATTATATTTTTTGGTCAAAGTTAGGTCACTAGAATTTGGACACTCTTGGTCCAATAAAATTTTTTTTTACTTTTTTTTATTAGCTTTTTTAATAATTATATTATATTTTTAATAAAATTTTAAATTTTTAAGAATTTTTGTTACATTTATTTTTTTTAAATACCAACATAATTAGTAATTAAATTAAATCTAATTGTATAACTAGTTAACTAATTATTCAGTTATAATGTTGAATAAAACTACAATATATATTAAAAAGTACTTAATATTATGAATAATTGGTCCACTAATTACCTCAATTTTATATTTATTTTATTTTTGGTTGTCACGGTCCGAAATACTATATATTTTACTAATTTTACACATATAAATCACATGCATAGGTTGGGCTCGTCTGCAATGTCAATTTAACTCTATCTAAAAATTTATTTATATGTAATCCCAGGATTCGAAAAATTATTTACTTGAACAAAAATATTCATAATTACATCCCAAGTTTAAGGTATGTAAAAGTAGTACTGTAAAAAAATCTGAACATACAAATATACCAAGTATACATTGATGAATCCGAAAAATCGCCAAAAGAATACCGGAATTAGGTCCTCCTAAAATAGCAGACTTGAACTCACTGCAAATAATTTGAGAGAGAAAACAATAAATGGGTGAGCGAAACGTGCTTAGTAAGAGACATTTATACGAAAGTTGATATAGCATAACCTATATGCAATTTTTCATAACACAAATATTTATAGGAAAACATGAATTTAAAATATGAATAAAATTTAGCATGATCTACTCGAAAAGATACTATAGTGGGTTGGGTAACCAGGTGGAGTATGGGAAGTACTTTGGAATACCTATCATGTTGCAGTATCTGAAGCCATTATATGGAATTTATTTGACTAAATTAAATCACAAATTCAATATATTGCAAAACATAAAATATAAAACATTAAAAATTAAATAAATTCTCCGTAAACATTTTAAATCATAATCATGTCAATTTTTCAACATCTAAATCAAATAATAATTTCACAAAGTATATCATTCATATCAGAAAGCATATCTTACGAATAATTCAAATCCATATATATAAATCAAACCAAGAGTGCTTAGATCTAAGTTAACCAGGGATTTACCATCCCAATATAATTTTAATGGAGACTAGGCTATATCCAATAGACACATGCACTATAATAGACGTATGGCCATAGTCAAGAGGCCACAGTGTGAGCACTAGTCAAATGTCACTTGTGGGAACTAGAAGACTAGGCTAAAGTCAACAACAATCAGAACAGAACAGAAACGCATGTACCCGAAGGTAGCTAAGGGGCCCATAGTCTCTAAAACATTTAAATAAATATTTTCAGAACTATTTACGGAGATGAATATCTTTAAAATATATCATAGTATATTCATAAAATTTAGTTTCATCAAATTAATAAATTCAAACTTCCAAAATACAACAAAACATAAAAACAATATTTAATCATCCATGTCATAACGTTTCCTAGGGCTAGGATGCTAGACATTAAAGAAAAGGAGTCGCCACCAATCTTTTTTAACCTAGGTGTGATTGGCCACCTAAATGACTCTAAGTACTGGTCTATATTTTAAGTTTTGCGTTCGGGAGTTCATTTACATGTAGGGAAGGTTATAGCACCCCTGCAATGCCCAAAATTGGTACCATTTTAATCTTGTGTTATTTTAATTTAGTCTTAATTATGTGACCTTTATATTTTATTATTTGGATATTAAAAATTCTTTTAAGAATCCTCCATCATTCTGGATGAACTCTTAAAAAATCTTCTCACCTCAAGAGTATTCAAGGGGTACCATTCGACTCCCTTGAAAAGGCTCCGTCATCGGAAGTATTTTAGAATTTTATTATTCGTTAATTTATTTTTTATTTAATTATTTTTATTATTTTTTATTTATTTATTTTAAAATATTATTATTTTTATATATTATTTATTAATATTTTTAGGATTGTTTGTATTTAATATTGAGAATATCTCCTAAATTTTTCATCATTCTGGATAAACTTAGAAGAATCCTCTCACCTAGGAATTCCTCTAGTGTTACTCATTCGCAATCACCTTGAAGATTCCATCATCAAAATTATTATTTTATTATTTATTAACTTTATTTATTATTTATTATTTTATTTTATTAGAATATAAATTTTTATTATTTATTATGTTTTTATCTTTATTTATTAGTCATTTATTTTGAAAATGCCTTCTAAGTCTTCCATCGTTCTGGATAAACTTAGAAGGATCTTCTCACCTAAGAATTCTTCGAGTGTTACTCATTCGTAATCACCTCAAAGATTCCATCATCGGAATGATTTCAATTTATATTTATTATTATTATTATCCTAAAGATTTTTACTATTATGTTTGTTATTATTTTTTTGTTACAATTATGATTTTTGTTTGTTATTTTATTTTAATTATTTGAAGAATAAAGTTTAACCTTCATTTTTTTTAAATACATTTTAAACCTTCCATCATTCTGGATAGACTTAAAAGGAATTCTCTTACCTAGGAATTCTTCGAGTGTTACTCATTCGTAATCGCCTCGAAGATTTCATCATCGGAAAGTCTAGCTCATCCTCAACATTTATTATGCCATTATCTATTAATTAAACATCTATCTTAATAACTCTTATTTATCTTTTTAATTATTATTTCTTATTTTTTACTTTTACTCATTTTACAGTTTGTTATCTTAGTTACTTAAATTTTAACTTTATTTATTTTTCTATTTTTGTTATTTATTATTCTTGATTTTTTTAAAGTTTTAAACTCCTATATTTTATTATTTTAATCCTCTTTATTATGAGAAAAGCAACCTTTTTTATAGAACAATACGAGAAAGAGCAAATTAAAGTATCAAATATAATGATTAACCATTAATAACAAATACCATATGTAGCATCATAAAAGTAAAGAAACAATACTTACCTTGTAATTGGATTAGCCAAAATAAAATAGTTTGAGCTTTGTAGATTACTGACGTGATTTGCTCTTGGAATTGATGGCCGAAAAGCAACACCTTTAATCCGATCCTAACCTTAAAACAGTAACAGATGCTGGCATTGTCTTTGAAAGCCAAAACAAAACGCTGCTATGTAATAATATCGTCCGATTCGGAAACCCCTTCAGCAACCGTAAGCTGCAGGCTACAACCCACCACTGCTTCGTCTGCCTTATATATATATATTTTTATTTTTTTCTCTAAAAATTCTTCTTTTTTTTTATGCAGACTGCTTTTTTCTATGAATTTTTTTCTCTCAGAATTGTTGTGTCAAGTTATGGGGTTTGCCCCCTTTTTATAGTCATAAACTTATTAGAGTCCTAATACAACTAAACCTATCCTATTAGTTATCTCTTATTTTTCAATATTTTATCTATTTAATTCTTATGTTAATCCTAATCTAACTCTATCAACTTTAATATTAATCTAAATAATTATCTTAAAAAATCTAATTATCTTATCTTAAAATTAATTTTATTTTCTCTTCTTATCTCTTCTTCTTCTTTTTATTTATCATTCCTAAATCCTATTTTAACTTTAATTTACTAATTAATGTTAATTCTAAATATAAAAAGTCTAATTTAATTCTAGCCTAATTCTAAATTATTAAATTAAAATATAATGTCACCTAATCCAATTAATTATTTTTTTTAAATTAAGACTCCGGACAAAATCAAGTGTCTACATCTGCCCCTCTTTGCATATTTTCTGAAAACCAGGAATTGTGCAAAGACAATTAGACAACTATTTTGTCCGGATTTTTTTTTTACAAAATATTTACAATTTTTAAGAAACATTTAGTTTCTCTCACCAGAGGCTGTACAACTTCAAAAATAACCTTTTGCTCCTCTAACCAAAGGCATTGGAACTTCGAAACATAACCTTGTGCTCCTTTCACTAGAGGCAATGAAACTTGGAAACATAACCTTGTGCTCCTCTCACCAGATGCATTGAAACTTTGAAACATAACCTTGTGCTCCTCTCACAAGAGGCAATGAAACTTTGAAACATAACCTTGTGCTCCTCTCACCAGAGGCATTGAAACTTTGGAAAAATAACCTTGTGCTCATTTCACCAGAGGCATTAAAACTTGGAAAAATAACTTTGTGCTCCTCTCTCTAGAGGCATTGAAACTTTGAAACATAACCTTGTGCTCCTCTCACCAGAGGCATTGAAACTTTGGAAAAATAACCTTGTGCTCTTCTCTCCAGAGGCATTGAAACTTTGAAACATAACCTTGTGCTCCTCTCACCAGAGGCATTGGAACTTTGGAAAAATAACCTTGTGCTCCTCTCACCACAGGCATTGGAACTTTGAAACATAATCTTGTGCTGCTCTCACCAAAGGCATTGAGACTTGGAAAAATAACCTTGTGCTCCTCTCACTAGAGGCATTGGAACTTTGAAAAATAACCTTGTGCTCCTCTCACCAGAGGCGTTGGAACTTTGAAAAATAACCTTGTTTTCCTCTTACCAAAGGCATTGATACTTTGAAAAATAACCTTGTGCTCCTCTCACCAGAGGTATTTAGACTTGGAAAAATAACCTTGTGCTCCTCTCACTAGAGGCATTTGAACTTTGAAAAATAACCTTGTGCTCCTCTCACCAGAGGCATTGGAACTTTGAAAAATAACCTTGTGCTCCTCTCACCAGAGGCATTGATACTTTGAAAAATAACCTTGTGCTCCTCTCACCAGAGGCATTGAAACTTTGAAACATAACCTTGTGCTCTTCTCACCAGAGGCATTGAAACTTTGGAAAAATAACCTTGAGCTCCTCTCTCCAGAGGCATTGAAACTTTGAAACATAACCTTATGCTCTTCTCACCAAAGGCATTGGAACTTTGGAAAAATAACCTTGTGCTCCTCTCACCAGAGGCATTGGAACTTTGAAACATAACCTTGTGCTGCTCTCACTAAAGGCATTGAGACTTGGAAAAATAACCTTGTGCTCCTCTCACTAGAGGCATTGAAACTTTGAAAAATAACCTTGTGCTCCTCTCACCAATGGCGTTGGAACTTTGAAAAATAACCTTGTTTTCCTTTTACCAGAGGTATTGATACTTTGAAAAATAACCTTGTGCTCCTCTCACCAGAGGCATTGAGACTTGGAAAAATAACCTTGTGCTCCTCTCACTAGAGGCATTGGAACTTTGAAAAATAACCTTGTGCTCCTCTCACCAGAGGCATTGATACTTTGAAAAATAACCTTGTGCTCTTCTCACCAGAGGCATTGAGACTTGGAAAAATAACCTTGTGCTCCTCTCACCAGAGGCATTGAAACTTTGAAACATAACCTTGTGCTCCTTTCACCAGAGGCATTGGAACTTTGAAAAATAACCTTGTGCTCCTCTCACCAGAGGCATTGGAACTTTAAAAAATAACCTTGTGCTCCTCTCACCAGAGGCATTGGAACTTTGGAAAAATAACCTTGTGCTCCTCTCACCAGAGGCATTGATACTTTGAAACATAACCTTGTTTTTTCATTCACCAATATACCAATTCCAATAGACTTGAAACAACAACATGGCATAGGATTCAACATTTCATTTTCAAGGATTTTGACATCTCGAGTTCTTATCAATTTCCTTTAATGTATGCACCTAAATAATGTAAATGTATATGTATATGTCAAATAATGCAAATGCTCATGCAACACTGACTTCCTTTTAATGCTAATGTGAAAGTAATGAGATTAAACAATCCTATCATGAAGTGAATGCCTATAACCTTAATGTATGATGCAAAATGTAAAAAATCAGTTTTTAATTTGAATCTTCATTTTAATGTCCTCCAAGATTAACAACCACATTCCAATTTCCATTCTTCCACTATTCTTGCCCCGCTCGAGATCAGTGTCATACTTCTATTGAATCAATCTTTATCTTTCGTGTTTTAGCCCCAAGTAATGTTGGCAATCATCATCCCTTTGTATTTCCTTCAATGTAATGTAAACACCCTCTTTTTTTTTGAAGACCCTATAGTACGTTATTCAATTCCAATTAGAACAAAAGCAAGATGAATAAGATAAGAACACGATGATATATTTATTCGAACAAGGTATATTTATTTGAATAACAAGTGAACATTTTCAAGAATTGATAGGGATAAGTACAAAAGCAATGGCTAGTGAGTCACAAATAATGAATATCCAGACAACTACACCCATCATCACAGAATTTTGCTTTGCAAGCCTCGTTAGTAGATGTCCATAATCTTCCAAGAACCTTTAGATCAGAACTTTGCCCTCTTCACTATGAGACATTCCTCTTTTCAATCTTTGGCCCAATTATTCTTTTTTTGTTCAAGCCGCCTTTTCAGGTTTTCAACTTGAAATTTCTTTTTTTTGTTTTTTTCCTTTTTGTTTTTTTCTCTTTTTTTTTTGAATTCAAGCCGCCTTTTCAGGTTTTCAACTTGAAATTTCTTTTTTTTTTGTTTTTGTTTTTTTTGAATTCAAGCCGCCTTTTCAAGTTTTCAACTTGGATTCTCTCTTTTTTTTTTTGTTTTTGAAATCAAGCTGCCTTTTCAGGTTTTCAACTTGAATTCCTTTTTCCTCTTCAGGCATAGTATTTCTTCACTGTATCTGAATTTATTGGATTTGGTAAATCATCTCCGTCCATTTCACTAAGTAACAATGCCCCTCTTGAAAAAGCTTTCTTCACCACATAAGGGCCTTCCCAATTTGGCGCCCATTTTCCACAAGGATCTGGCTGATTTGGTAGAATTTTCTTTAATACCAATTCTCCTTCTTGAAGATGTCTAGGACGAACTTTCTTATCATGAGCTCGCATCATCCTCTTTTGATACAATTACCCGTGACAAAGAGCTTTAAACCTTTTTTCTTCGATCAAATTTAGTTGTTCATAACGACAACGAACCCATTCAGCTTCTTCTAATTCAACTTCCATCAATACTAGTAATGACGGGATTTCTACCTCGATAGGTAATACAGCTTCCATTCCATATACCAATGAAAATGGGGTGGCTCCAGTAGATGTACGAACTGAAGTGCGATAAGCATGCAAGGCAAATGGTAATTTCTCATGCCAATCCCTATATGTTTCCGTCATCTTGCTAAGGATCTTCTTTATATTCTTGTTAGCTGCCTCTACTGCTCCATTCATCTTCGGACGATATGGTACTAAATTGTGGTGTTTGATCTTGAACTGACTGCACACTTCTTCCATCATTGTGTTATTCAGATTAAGGGCATTGTCTAAGATGATTCTTTCTGGAAGACCATATCGACATATTATCTCTTTCTTGATAAACCTACACACCACGGCTTTTGTCACATTAGCATACGAAGTTGCCTCTACCCATTTTGTGAAATAATCAATGACCACAAAGATGAAACGGTGTCCATTTGAAGCTTTTGGAATAATAGGGCCAATGACATCCATACCCCACATAGAGAAAGGCCAAGTAGTTGCCATCACATGCAACGACAACGGAGGAGCTTGCATCTTGTCTACATATATTTGGCATTTATGACACTTTCTGGCATACTTAATACAATCACCTTCCATAGTCATCCAGTAATAACATGCCCTTATAATTTTTTTAGCCATTCTCTGACCATTAGCATGGGTCCCACAAACTCCCTCATGAACTTCTTCAAGAATTCTTCTTGTTTCAACAGCATCTACACACCTCGAAAGCACTTGATCTCTTCCTTTTTTATATAAGACTTCACCATCTAATAAGAAATTCATTGCCAGTCTTCTCAATGTTCTCTTATCATTTTCAGAGATCGAATCTGGGTATTGTTGAAATTTCAAATATCTCAAAATATCATAATACCATGGTTTTCCGTCAACTTCTTCTTCAACATTGCAACAATGTGCAGGAGACTCTTGTATCCTTAGCTTAATGGGATAAATTTCGGCATTGGGGTTTACTTTGAACATTGCAGCTAAGGTGGCTAGAGCATCGGCCATTTGGTTCTCTTCTCGAGGTAAATGATTAAACTAAATTTCCTCAAACTGTTCAACCAACTTAACTATGAAGTCACGGTAGAGAAGTAACTTCAAGTCTCTTGTTTCCCATCCTTTCCGCAATTGGTAGATTTCTAAAGCTGAATCACCATAGACCTCTATCTTTTTTATTTTCTTTTCAATTGCAGCCTGAAGCCCCATGACACAAGCTTCGTATTCTGCCACGTTATTGGTGCAGTTGAAATTCAATCTTGCAGTGAATGGGCATTGATCTCTTTTTGGGGATATCAAGACAACTCCAATGCCATGCCCCAAGGCATTTGATGCACCATCAAAGTACATCTTTCATGTATCCTTTTCTACTTGATCCTCATTAACTTGCATGACAGCCATTAAGTCTTCATCTGGGAAGTCAAACTTTATGGGCTCATAATCTTCTAAAGCTCATTCCGCAAGGAATTCAGCAATGGCACTCCCTTTGACGACTTTTTATGACACATACACAATATCATATTCAGAAAGCAATACTTGCCATCTTGCTATTCTTCCAGATAGAGAAGGCTTCTCGAAGATGTACTTGACAGGATCTAATTTTGCGATCAACCAAGTGGTATGATACAACATGTATTGTCTGAGTCTATGAGCTGCCCAAGCCAAAGCACAGTACATCTTTTCCAAGGATGAATACTTGGATTCATAGTCAATAAACTTTTTGCTCAAGTAATAAATAGCCCTTTCTTTTCTACTTGTAACATCATGTTGCGCCAGTACACATCCCATGGATTTTTCATGCACTGTTAAGTAGAGGATGAGAGGCCTCCCTGGAACAGGTGGGACCAATACTGGTGGATTTGAGAGGTACTCCTTAATCTTTTCAAAAGCTGCCTGACATTCTTCATTCCAATCCCCCTTATCATTCTTTCGTAGGAGTTTGAAAATTGGATCACACTTGGCTGTTAATTGAGAAATAAAACGGGCAATGTAATTCAATCTTCCAAGAAAACCCTTTATTTCTTTTTGAGTACGTGGTGGAGGCAAGTTTTGAATGGCACGTATTTTGTCTAGGTCCACCTCAATGCCTGTTTCACTAACAATAAATTCCAACTATTTTCCAGAAGTTGCTCCAAACGTGCACTTGACGGGGTTCAACTTGAGTCTAAACTTTCTCAATCTTTCAAATAACTTCTTGAGGTTGTCCACATGATCTTCTTCTTTACGAGATTTAGCAATCATATCATCCACATATACTTCTATCTCCTTGTGCATCATATCATGGAATAGAGTCACCATAGCTCTTTGACTCTTTGATAAGTTGCCCCTGCATTCTTTAATCCAAATGGCATGACTTTGTAACAGAAAGTCCCCCACATCGTAATGAATGTAGTTTTCTCCATATCATCTTTATCCATCTTGATCTGGTTGTAACCTGAAAAACCATCCATGAAAGAGAATAAGGAGTACCTAGCAGTATTATCAACCAAAGTATCGATATGTGGCAATGGAAAGTTGTCTTTTGGGCTAGCCCGATTCAAATCCCTATAATCAATGCACATTCGTACTTCCCCATCTTTTTTCGGAACAGGGACGATGTTTGCTACCCATTTGGGGTATCTTGCCACTTCTAGAAAACCAGCATCAAATTGCTTTTTAACTTCTTCTTTTATCTTCAAAAGCATGTCTGGCTTCATTCTTCTTAACTTTTGTTAAACCGGTTTACATTCTGGTTTCAAGGGTAATTTATGCACCACAATGTCTGTGTCTAAACCGGGCATGTCTTGATATGACCATGCAAATACATCCTGGAACTCATGGAGCAAATTCACTAGATTCTTTCTTGTAAAAGATGAGATGGAAGTTCCGATCTTGACTTCTTTCTTGACTTCTTCATCCCCTAAATTGATAACCTCAGCAGATTCCTTATGAGGCATGATTTGCTTTTCTTCTTGCTCTACTAATCTCAATAGATCGGGAGGCAAAGCATAATCATCAGAATTCTCATCTTTATTAAGTTCACCCACACAACTAGACCTCTCAAAATCAAATCCTGGATCATCATTATAATTGTTTGTGTATTCATCATTTGTACACCTGTCATTGGGCAAAAAATAGGAAGATATAGAGAAGTGTATAAAGAAACAAATACAAAAGAAAGAGGAAAAAATAATATGGAAAGAGATATGAGCAAATGCATCATGCTTTTATTTTATTGAAATTGAATAAACGCCCTACATAAGATCTCAAATGCTTTTGGGCATAAGCACTGAGAAAGGATTTATTGCATTACTTTGAAGAAGAGTTATAGATGGTAGGGATCTCAATAGCACTCCAATTCTTCAACTCAAGATTCGGTGGGCAAGGGCGTATTTCCAACATCTTGGTGCTCTCTCCAATTTCTTCTTTATGTACCATCTGGATAGAAAGTTCTTCAAAAGCCTTTTCCAATGCAGAATTATTCACTTCAGGGTAGACATATCCTGCTGAGCGGAAGGTATCATATAATGGAGGGAATACCATCGGTTTAGTTTCCAGATCTTCCTCGTTGAAAGTAGCCATTCTTTTCTTCCTCTTTTCTTCAACAAACCTCTTCATCTCAAACCCTTTTGGCTTGTAACCTAAACCACACCTATCTTTCTTCATAATGACCTTCACCGGTATCCTGATTCCTTGTAGCCTCTTTCCCAAGCTTGACCCAGCATGGCATCCTTTTCCTACAATCTAATAAACACCTGCTTTAGTAACCCTAGACAATCGTGGCATAGGCACAGTAGATCCTTTTCCTACAAAAGTGGCATTGACCAACTCCAAAGACCTGAAAGAACATTCAACAGCATCTTCTGTGATTTCCACATATGGTGTTGACAAGAAGGTTGTGGCAATCATATCCTCTTCAGCATTTACCGTCACTAAGTGTTCATCCTTGACAAATTTAATCTTTTGATGCAAAGTTGAAGGGATTGCACCAACTTGATGAATCCATGGTCTTCCTAAAAGACAATTGTATGAGGGGGGGTGATATCCATCACCATGAACTCAATGCTGAATACATGTGGCCCAATCTCGATAGGCAATTCAATCTCTCCTATTATCTCTCGACGAGTACAATCAAAAGCTTTGACTATCGTGTGGCTTCTTCTCATGTGAGACTTATCAACTGGTAACTTAGATAGAGTAGCCATTGGCATTACATTCAGAGCTGAGCCATTGTCAATGAGGACCCGTGGTAGGATATGATCTTTACATTTGGTAGTTATATGCAAAGCCTTGGTGCTACCTCTTCCATCCGGAGGAATCTCATCATCACTAAATGAGATAAAATTATCAATCGTGATATTTCCCACCAATCTATCTAACTTTTCTACCGAAATGTTATGTGCCACGTGTGCTTCATTGAGTACTTTTAGCAAGGCATTCCTATGTGGCTCTGAATTTAGCAATAAAGAGAGCATTGTTATGCGAGCCGGTAGCTTATTCAGTTTCTTTACAACACTATACTCACTATGCTTGATGAATTTTAGGAATTCACAAGCCTCCCTTTCAGTCACGGGTTGCTTAAGTTCTGTAAGTATTACTGTCTTTCCTTTGTCATCCTTCAACGGAACCTCTTCAACCTCTTTCCCTTTCTGTGACATCAGCATTTGGGGTGTATAACAACGTCCACTACGGGTCATCCCACCTTCACTTGTTAGATTCCCAAACATTGCAGCACTATCAACGTCTGATGCATTTTAGGTTACAATACTACAATTATAGTTCCATGGAACTGCTTTATTATCCTTATATGGGAATGGTTTTGGAACTTTGATGGTTACTTTGGGAAACATTGAAGTAGTATTAAGTGATGGCCTCTTCTTATAAAATATGGTCACTGGCTCTATTCTTTCAAAAAGGCGATCCTTTTTTGAGTCTTCTGCCATAGCAACAATTGCATTTTCCTCCATTTCCTCATAAAATTCTATTGTACCCTCATTCATCATCATTTGTACTTTCTCACGAAATTGTTCACAAAACTGAATGGTATGTCCAACTGATTGCCCATGATATTTGCAAAAAGTGTCCTCACCGTTCTCTCCCTCAACTCTCAATCCCATATTAGTAGGTTGAATCATCTTTGCTTTTGTCATTGCATCTAATACCCTTTCCATTGGTGTCTTGACTTCATTGATGCTACCCTTAACCCAACACATTTTTCCTTCAATAATAGCATTGACTTTTAATTTATGATCCGGTGAAGGATTTCCAACTACATTTGGTTCTTTTTTAACATCAAAGTTCAAAATTCCTGCTTTTATGAGATCACGAACTTTGAACTTTAGCCTTGTGCAATTTTCTGTCAAATGACCAGCGATCCCATAATGATAATCACAATGAGCATTAGGATCATACCATTTAGGTAAAGGAGGTTTAAATGGCTCAATGTGGATTGGTGCTATTAGGCGTTTTTCAATGAGTTGGGGTAGCAATTCAGTATAGGTCATTGGGATGGGATCGAATTGGTATTTGTTTTGATTATTCCAAGACCTTCCTGGGTTATGGCTTGAATTGTTGGCTTGTTATTGTGTTTGTGGAGTGAATGGGGTTATTGGACGATAGGTTGGAGGTTGGGACACCGATTGGTGAGGGTAAAGATTTTGGGACATTGGTTGGTAAGAGTAGGGGCTTTGTGATACATTATTGCTGGTAGGGTAAGAATTGTAGTTGGATCAAGCATGGTAAGGAACATTGCTTGGTTGCCTACTTCTAAAGCTGATGTTGTTGGCCTCCCCTTCTTTCTTCTTGGATTTGCCCCTTTCCTGAAACTTAGAGCATCGCTTGCTTCAATCCTCCCATTTCTTATTGCATTTTCAATCATTTCTCCTGCTACTACTAAATCTGCAAAGTCTTTTGTTGCATTGCCAACAAGCCTCTCATAATAAGGTGTTCGAAGCGAATTAATGAACAACATGGTCGTCTCTTTTTCTATGAGAGGTGGGTAGACTTGGGTAGCCATGTCTCTCCATCTTTGTGCATATTCCTTAAAGCCTTCGCTTGACTTCTTTTCCATATTCTGAAGAGATAACCTATTTGGGGCCATATCCACTACATGTTTATACTGAGCTTTAAAAGCTCTAGCCAAATCTTTCCAAGAGCGAATTCGGTCTTTATCGAGTTGAACATACCATCTGGCTGTAGATCCTGTCAAACTATCTTGGAAGCAATGGATTAGTAATTTTTCATTGTTCGTATACCCAGCCATTTTTCGACAGAACATTATGATGTGAGTCACAGGGCATGTCGTTCAATCATATTTTGAAAATTCAGGAACTTTAAATTTTGGCAGAATCACCAAATCAGGAACTAAACTCAGTTCACTTGCATCAATGCAATCAAAATTATCTTTCCCTTCTATAGCCTTCAACCTTTCTTCTAACAAATCATATTTAAGCTGAATTTCTTTATCTTCTACAGGTTCAGAAGTTTTTCTTCTCAGCTTTTCTTGTTCCAAAGGATCATCTAGATTTGGAACATATAAAGGGTTCACAAAGCCTCCTCCAAGGTTTGATTCCACTTGAGCTTGATCTCTTTGTTGCCCCATAGGAATAAATGGTTGCTCTACAGCTGGTGGATGACCTTGAATAGTTACGCCATGAGAATTTTGAGGCGGGGTAAACCCTGGTGGATAAACTGCTTCAGCACTGAATTCATGAGACTTGCCTTCATCTTTTGAGGGGGATGTTTCGACAACAGCTTTCCCTTTTGTCATAGCTTTCATCATTTGCATCATCTCGAACATTTGCTTCCTCATTTCTTCCAATTCTCCTGCCATTTGTTCTCTCATTTCTTCTTGCATTCTCTCCATCTTCTCAACTCTTGCAGACTGTTCATTCTCCATTTGTTTACTTCGAAGACGGGTACTATATGGATGTTGAATAGATTGACTTGCTACTTTGGATCTTGTCACCTCGAGACCTTGGTGATTGATATACATCCCAATATTAGTTCTTTTATTCCCATTTTGTTATTTAAAAAAATGAATGACTTTATGCATGTATGCAAAGAAGACTTGGAACATAATTATTTGTTAAATGAAGGAACCTTTATTATTAAAAATCTGAAATTACATCCAAGAGAAAATCTAAAGAACTTGTAGTATAACATAAGCAATAAATGAAATCTACTACATAAAGAGGACCTATAGTCTCCATAATAGCCTTTTGATTAGGCTATAGTGATGTTGCACCTCATCAAGTAACTGCTCTAATTGCCTCCCATGATCTGAAATAGGGCTTATCCCTGGTTTTATCTCTGTTATCCTTTCTTCCATTTCTCTGGCTTTACGCGCGGCTAGGTTGAACTGTTGGAACATCTTCAATAACAGTTGAGATCCTTCAGCTTTCCTCCAACCATCACATTCTTCTCTTAGAGTAGTCACTTCCTGAATCATTTGTTGAAGTGCCTGTATATAATCTTAGGTTTCAGAAAGTGCGGCTTGCATCTGTGCTTGCATCAAATCTTTCTCTGTTTGAAATTATTCTTTCTTAAGCTTCATTCTTTGTATTTCATCTTTCAATTGTTCATTTTCTTGCTTTTTTGTCTGCACTTCTTTTTTCAACTGCTCTTTTTCTTGCTTCAATCGCCTATTTTCGGATTTGGACAATTCCCTTCTCAGTCTGGTGACTAGTTCTGTTAATTCCTTCTTTTCTTGGTCAACTTTCTTGATTGTCTGGTTACATTGTCTCAATTCTTCCTTCATATCTACTTTGAGCTTCTTATTTTCTTGTTCAAGTTGCTCTTTCTCTTCTTGAAGCTTTCTCTTAGAAATTTCCAAACCTATCATGGGGTCTTGTGGAGTAGGTTCAGTCGATTGATCTAACTTTACTTCTTTAGGAATTACCACATCCTTGGCTCTCCTCATGTGCCACACCGCATACTCTGGAGTCACATCATTAGTAAGTCTTCCTTGATCGATCCTCAAAGTTTGTTTCCAAGCCCTTATAACTTCTTCAATCTTCTTCAAAGCTCCTGTTTCAGTGTATGCAAATTCCAATTTATCCAGTCCTTTGGTCATAGGAATGAATTGTTCATAGCCTGCCTGTCTCCTTACCATTATTGGTGCATAACTGATAGCACCCCACAGCCCCAAAAGTGGAACCCATGGTTGACCCCCATAACTAAACAATACGGCATCATGTCGCATCCAAGGTTCCATCCATACTATCTCTTGACTAGTACTAGAAAGCTTGCGAAAAATTGAGACCCACTCATTCTTGGATTTGGGTTTTGGCCACTGACTCTTGCAAAATTCCTTGATAGGGAAGCTGGTATTAAAGAAAGCTCTGCAAAATTCACTTTTCTCGCATACAAGATAACTTCTCATCCAAAGGTATAATAATTGGGCACAGCCGATGAAGCGTCCTTTCCCATTTCGTCGTCGACAAAAGCTCAAGGATCTGAGAGTTTCAGCTAGAATAGTTGGAACGGGATTAACTCCATGCTCAACCTGATCAAGGAAATCTATCATTGTGACATATATATATCCCAAGACTTTGGGAAAGACCACCATGCCATATATCGCCAATGCCATCATGCTCATACTCTGATCATTCTCTATATTCTTCCTAATGTGATCTCGTAAGAAATCCCAAGGCACAAAATCTTGCCCTCCTTTCTGTCTCACCCATTTATCAATTTCTGGCAAACTGACATTCATCATTCCAGCGAGCTTCCTACGATAACCGATCTTCTTGTTCTTCCAATATATCTTATCTGCATTGGAACACTGGATGCGGAGTAAGAGTGAGTACTCTTCAATCGTTGGAACCATGTCAACTTCATTAAAAACAAAGCATCTATAAGAAGGGTCCCAAAATTGTGTTATAGCTCTAATCAAGTCTTTGTTTATAGGAACTGCAATTAATAATGCTATGCCACCGTACTTCTTTTCAAAATCTTCTTTTTTTGAAAGACTCCAAAGCTTCCAAAGATCAATGAACTCAGTAAAATCATTTTGTTTGAGATCCAGGTGAACTCTTTCAAGGAGTGATGATATAAATTCTTGAGACAAACAATCTCCTTCTCTTCGTTAAGCTACTTTAGATCTGATTCTGACACTGCCAGAATTCTCAGTGGGGAAATGTGGGCTTTAACGCTTGATAAATCCTCCATGGATGTAACTGAGGTTCAATCAATTAACAAATTGTTATGTAACAAGCCTTCTTTTATATGATATGACAATGAATGAGAATGCAACTATGGGAAAGATATTGGGATTTTGTTCCCTCATGTGTCCTAACTTTGGCTTACTACTTCATGGATAGTCAAGGTTCTAACTTAAGGGTTGGCTCTTAGGCTTTTTATATGCTAGGTTTGGATATAATAGTTACTAAAAGTTCCCAAATTGTTCCTTACTGTCGTCCACTCTGGACTAGTAAGGCACCCCAATCCTCACCCATGACAAGCTACAAACGGAAAAGGTTCAATTTGAGTGGGAGTATTTGGCTAGCCCATGCGGAGGTTACCACCTCACGAGAGCGGTAGCTACTCTACTCCCTCCTAGAAAGGATTGAGCTCGGGTCGAGAGCTTTATGCATGCAAATGTAAGGTGTGGTGTGTGAGAGGGAACTTTATTTTAACCAACTCTTCAAAACACTAAACAAATCAAAAAGAGCATCAAATAAGATTAGTGCAATAAATTTCAACAAATTTTAGGCCATCAAAATTTAGACTTAGTATAACACAAGATCAAATTATGGCTCGACTCACTTTGCTGTCCCCAGTGGAGTTGCCAAGATGTCATAACGTTTCCTAGGGCTAGGACGCTAGACATTAAAGAAAAAGAGTCGCCACCAATCTTTTTTAACCTAGGTGTGATTGGCCACCTAAATGACTCTAAGTACAGGTCTATATTTTAAGTTTTGGGTTCGGGAGTTCATTTACATATAGGGAAAATTATAGCACCCCTGCAATGCCCAAAATTGGTACCATTTTAATCTTGTGTTATTTTAACTTAGTCTTAATTATGTGACCTTTATATTTTATTATTTGGATATTGAAAATTCTTTTAAGAATCCTCCATCATTCTGGATGAATTCTTAAAAAATCTTCTCACCTCAAGAGTATTCAAGGGGTACCATTCGACTCCCTTGAAGAGGCTCCGTCGTCGGAAATATTTTAGAATTTTATTATTCGTTAATTTATTTTTTATTTAATTATTTTTATTATTTTTTATTTGTTTATTTTAAAATATTATTATTTTTTATATATTATTTATTAATATTTTTAGGATTGTTGGTATTTAATATTGAGAATATCTCCTAAATTTTCCATCATTCTGGATAAACTTAGAAGAATCCTCTCACCTAGGAATTCCTCCAGTGTTACTCATTCGCAAACACCTTGAAGATTCCATCATCGGAATTATTATTTTATTATTTATTAACTTTATTTATTATTTATTATTTTATTTTTATTAGAATATAAATTTTATTATTTATTATGTTTTTATCTTTATTTATTAGTCATTTATTTTGAAAATGCCTTCTAAGTCTTCCATCGTTCTGGATAAACTTAGAAGGATCTTCTCACCTAAGAATTCTTCGAGTGTTACTCATTGCGTAATCACCTCAAAGATTCCATCATCGGAATGATTTCAATTTATATTTTTTATTATTATTATCCTAAAGATTTTTACTATTATGTTTGTTATTTTTTTTTGTTACAATTATGATTTTTGTTTGTTATTTTATTTTAATTATTTAGAGAATAAAGTTTAACCTTCATTTTTTTTAAATACATTTTAAACCTTCCATCATTCTGGATAGACTTAAAAGGAATTCTCTTACCTAGGAATTCCTCGAGTGTTACTCATTAGTAATCGCCTCGAAGATTTCATCATCGGAAAGTCTAGCTCATCCTCAACATTTATTATGTCATTATATATTAATTAAACATCTATATTAATAACTCTTATTTATCTTTTTAATTATTATTTCTTATTTTTTACTTTTACTTATTTTACAGTTTGTTATCTTAGTTACTTAAATTTTAACTTTATTTATTTTTCTATTTTTGTTATTTATTATTTTTGATTTTTTTTAAGTTTTAAACTCCTATATTTTATTATTTTAATCATCTTTATTATGAGAAAAGCAACCTTTTTTTATAAAACAATACGAGAAAGAGCAAATTAAAGTATCAAATATAATGATTAACCATTAAAAACAAATACCATACGTAGCACCATAAAAGTAAAGAAACAATACTTACCTTGTAATTGATTGGCCAAAATAAAATAGTTTAAGCTTTGTAGATTACTGACGTGATTTGCTCTTGGAATTGATGGCTGAAAAGCAACACCTTTAACCCTATCCTAGCCTTAAAACAGTAACAGATGCTGGGATTGTCTTTGAAAGCCAAAACAAAACGCTGCTATGTAATAATATCGTCCGATTCGGAAACCCCTTCAGCAACCGTAAGCTGCAGGCTACAACCCACCACTGCTTCGTCTGCCTTGTATATATTTTTTTATTTTTTCTCTGAAAATTCTTTTTTTTATGCAAACTGCTTTTTTCTATGAATTTTTTTCTCTCAAAATTGTTGTGTCAAGTTATAGGGTTTGCCCCCTTTTTATAGTCATAAACTTATTAGAGTCCTAATACAACTAAACCTATCCTATTAGTTATCTCTTATTTTTTTAATATTTTATCTATTTAATTCTTATGCTAATCCTAATCTAACTCTATCAACTTTAATATTAATCTAAATAATTATCTTAAAAAATCTAATTATCCTATCTTAAAATTAATTTTATTTTCTCTTCTTATCTCTTCTTCTTTTTTTTATTTATCATTCCTAAATCCTATTTTAACTTTAATTTACTAATTAATGTTAATTCTAAATCTAAAAATTCTAATTTAATTCTAGCCTAATTCTAAATTGTTAAGTTAAAATATAATGTCACCTAATCCAATTAATTATTTTTTTAAATTAAGACTCCGGACAAAATAAGGTGTATACAATCCAAATTTATTCATTTAAATTCCATAAAATACATCAACATTTTCAATTACAAAAAATAGATAAAATGCCAATAAAATCATTTTAGTTATTGAATTTGTGATTTAATATTTATTAAACTATATTCAAATATTTAAAATTTGGATATCTAATTTAATTTTCTCTATATTTCAAAAATTCATACTAAGTCATTAATTTCATGAATTTCATAAATTTAAGGGTTTAGGTTAGCAAATAAAAATTTCGACAACATAACAGTTTATTCAAACCTAACCCCTCATGCATAAGAATCCAACTTTCAAACCATAGTTCATAGTTCCAAAATTCATTCCAAGCTATTTATTTAAATTCCACAATTTGCAATTCTCATCAAAACATGCAACACTATATCCGTACGCTTCATACAAACATCCTTTACCTTTTATTTTCTCGGTATCTAATCCCTCGACACTGGTAGTACTCTCGGGCTTAGAGGCTGCAAATAATTATTCAAAATTGAGAAATTTACTATTCTTTAATTAAAAGAATATTTGATAATTAAAATGCTAATGAATTGTCAGTATAGTATACTAAATGCAATCTAATTTCGACCAGTGCAAAATTATAACTTTTTCTACATAACTCCGATTTCGATTTCGATTGCGCTTGTGAAGACCAAGAATTTTCGAAATAAATATAAGGTATCCGAAAAATTTAATTTGGACAAATTGAGATCCAAATTAAATAAGAATGAAATTGGAGAAAAATATATTTGGATATCAAGAAATCCAAATTTAATCCAAAATAAAGATATGTAATTTTATATATATTTATATAAGGTTATTATATAAATATATTTTTAAATAAATATATACATTCATATATGAAATATATGTATAGTATTTTAAATTAAGGTATATATATGGTTTATACAAATTATATATATATATATCAATTATAGTAATTATATTTATAATAATAAATATATATAAAAAAACTAAAGAGAAGTGGGAATCGGGGAACCCGATTCCCACATTCCTCTTCTGTTAACAAAACAGAAGAGGAAACCTAAAGTAAAAGTCGGACGACGCCGGCCACCGGAAAGAAGAGGAGCGAGGGGGGGGTGCGTCGCCGGCAAGCCAAGGAGAAGAGAGAAGTGATGGCGACGACCCAAATGGAAAAGAGAAGAAACGAAAAACAGGGAGAGAAGCGACGAAACTGAGAAGAAAAGGAAGAGGAGATCGGCGGTGCCAACGGATCCGGGCATCGCCACTCCCCCCACGAGACCGGCGAAGACTAGGGAAAGGTGAGAGGAGCTGCCAGCGAAGACTAAGGAAAGGTGAGAGGAGCTGCCAGCGAAGAGGAAACCGACGAAGGAAGGAGAAAAGAGGAAGAGAAGAGCAGTCGACGTTGCTTCTAGATCCGGCGCCGTCGCCGGTGATGGGGCAAAACCGAGGCCAGATCCGGCTTCGTGGTAACCTCGGCAAGCTGTTGGGTGGCCGAACCGCCGGAATGGGTGGTCGAACCGCCGGAATGGGTGGCCACCGGTGACCGAACCGGTCAGCCAAAGTTGAACCGGCCAAGCCAAGCTCTGAATCGGCCTGAACCGACCTGACCCTACCTAACCCGGTTCAAAAAAGAAAAGAAAAAGAAAGAAAGGAAAAAGAAGAAAAGAAAAGAAAAAGAGAAAGAAGGAGAAAGAAAAAAAAGAAAAGAAAAAGAAGAAAAGAAAAGAAAAAGAAAAAGAAAAAGGAAAAGAAAAAGGAAGAAGAAGAAGAAGAAATGGGTAAGGACAATTAAAAGTTTTGCTATATTTCTATGGAATTTATTAGAAATTGTTGGATTATTTTCTAAATGAAAATATGTGTTAATTATTGAAATTGTAGCAAAACGGAAATGAGACGAAAGGTGGAGTTCGGCAAGGCTCGAAAATCGGAAAGTACGCTAAGCTTTGGCGGATAGGTAAGATACTTTTATAAAGCATTAGTAGCATCATATTGTAGGTGGGATTTATGATTTTATATGATGCAGTGATGAAATAATTTTTAATGGAATTGTGATATTTTTATATATGATGCATTGATTTAATTGATATTAAAAATGCTAAGAAGACCCACAACTGATGATGGGGGTCTTAGTAGAGACATAGGAATTGTGAGAATCAACGGCTGTGGTATAAATTGTGTTTCCCTTGCAGGAGGTTAGGGAAAATTAAGTCGTTTTGCTGCCGAAATTTTTAGGAAAATATTTGAGGAAAAAGATTAAGTTTCTCACATAAATGGATTCTTGGAGATAATTATTGAAAATAAATATTAAAAGGATTTATGGTATTACCGAAAGAGTTTGATATTGAAATCGATGAGAAGATAGATCGTTGAAAACGATAATGTGATGAATTATATGGTTTAAACCTTATAGAATTGATAAATCAAGTAATTTTAATATCACAAATGGTATCAAGTTGAGATTGAGGTGAAATCATTTATTAGACGGATCATTGATAAAAGTGACGATGATTATAGGATACAACTTAAAAGAAAAAAAATTTGAAGTTGTGATTTAGACGATCAAATGATAGAAGTGCAGAATTATCAATCGAGTGATGATTATGGAATTGATAGATTCAAATAAATGGACCGTCTTAGTGGTATGAACTAAGATTTTTGCAATAATATGGATAGTCGCAAGACGACTTAAATGATTGAAACACTGTTGATAGTGGAAAATTGGCAAATCCTTTTAAGTGGTAAATTGCCAATCAAAGAATTGAATTGAGGACGCTTTATAGATAATTCGAGCATGATATTACATTCTACAGGCCATATGAAAAGTGAATTGAGGATTGTGATATGATTTTATGATAGTGAATGAAATTGAACCGTAAGTCGAAAATTCTGAATATTTACCAATAGGTCGAACCATAAATGGATTTGATAAGCGATTATTGATCTTGTGGTTCTATGATCCTCGATGTCGACTCTGAAATAGATATCGAATGAGGATATTAGTAATTCATAATTTCAGTATCTTGATGACTATATGCAAACATGATATATAGATGCTCATAGATACTAAGAGGATTCACACTGATGATGTGGTTCTAGTATCGATATTAAAATGTACAAATGATTATTATAGTCGATAATTATCGAAAAAGGATATTGAATACCGAATGGTTTGAATACCAAGTGATCTGGTTATTAAATAATTAGAGTATTAAACAATTTGAATACTGAATGAAATGAATCTTGAATGATTTGAATAGTGATTTACTGATTTGACAGAAAGAAAGTCTTGAAATTGAATAATTGATGGTGACAAGTTAAATGAATCGCTTCAGCGTACTTGATGAAAATATTACCGAAGCTGCATACTGAAATGGTTTATAGCATCGCATTTAAGCATGCCTTCTTATAACATGAATAATTATAATAATGTTTATATGAATATTGAAAAGTATTGATTTGTTTTGAAATGAAAGTATATGGTAGATATATATTTTGATATATGAAATCTCATACAGAATTTTACCATATGCTTTACATGATATAGAAAAGAAAGATAAAGATTTAAATGTTTTATGAGACTGTAGGCACCCTAAAAGAATTAAATTCAATAAAGCATAGTGGAAACCGCCTAATTGGAGCTTTGCTCATTAGGCAGATATGCTTGTCCGACAATAGTCGTGGACAGGTCTCAGTCACGCCTGATCAGTGGGGCTGAGAGAGATGAGGTCTATGGCCATAGATAGCGCCCTAGTTGGTTTCCAGGGGACGATGACATGATTTTCACTGCTAGCTACAGTGATTTAAGTCTTTATTGATAGAAAGATGATAGGGACCTAGCCTAGTCTCCAACTGATATGATATGAAGTCTAGAGTATGATTTTTATTGATATGAACTCTAGACTTAACATGATTTATACTGTACATGAAACCGATTTGAAATGAAATATATTTTGAAATAGTACATGTTTTAAACATGTTTTAAAAGTCCATGAGATATGATTTTGGCACTTATATGATCTATATGTGATTTTGTGTCGAACATGGCATGATATGCGGTTAGAGTATAGTTTGATTTGATATGAACTCTAAACCTGATATGATTTACAGCATATGTTTTAAAAGTACATGATAAATGATTTCGACCCTTACATGATTTATATACGATTTTGTGTCGAATTTGAAATGACCTGCGGTTTAGAGTATAGATTGATTTGATATGAACTCTAAACCTGATATGATTTATAGTATATGAAAAATGTTTTAAAACCACACATGTTTTAGACATGCTCCGAAAACGAATACATGAACTGAAATTGAACATGTTTCTATCATGCCTTAAAGGCAGATTTGAAATGAATTGAAAATTCATATGTTGAGCATGTACTAAAGTATATATGATATGATTTGAAATGATAGCGGTTTATACAGAAAAATTACATGAATTGCATATTAAACCCTAATATGATGATATGCTTAGTATATGAGAATTCCATGAGGAATGTCATGACTCGACGTTAATGAGGTTTCATCTATACGATGATATGATATGATATGATATATGAACATAAGATTGATATGAAGAGAATTTTGATCTCACTCTATTGTGATCATAAATTCCCAGACGATAAGTGATATGAATTGATGTAATACGGGAATATGATTGTTAAATGTAAAGTGAATTCAATAGGATATCTGCATTAAACATGGAGAATATATGAGGAGTGTCATGACTCGATAGTAGCGATATTTCATCGATATGATGTCATGATATGATATGAAACATGAATATAGAAATACACGAAGAGAATTATGACTTCATATCACCGTGATCATGATCCACAATATGAGAATTGATAAGAGATTATATGAGAATTGATAAGGGATGATAGAATACGGAAATATGATTATGAAATGAAAAGTAAATATGAGAATTGATAAGAGATGATATGAGAATTGATAAGAGATGATAGAATACGGAAATATGATTATGAAATGAAAAGTAAATATGAGAATTGATATGAGATGATAGCATACCAAAGTATGATTATGAAATGAAAAGTGAAAATGAGAAGTGATAATGAGATGTATCGATGATAAAGCATTAACTGTAATTGCATCCTTGCAAGTTTTAAGCATTGCAGTTTAAGACAGTGTAATCCTACTTTTGTATTTATATTAGTATCTTACTGAGCCGTGGTTTTGCTCACCCCACTAAATTTCATCTCTTTCAGACTATTGAAGTTAACATCTGCCATGTGAGCTGCTCAGTGGGCATCAGAGACGGTATATGGACTTGGTACTAGTCTTCTGAGGTATATGCTCCTTATAAAATACTTGTTTACATGTAAGACTTAAATTGATGCACAGTACATATTCTGTTTAACAAGTTGGGATGTAACTAAGAACCGTTTCCGTGTTTGTTTAATATTTAAATAGAATGACTATAGGTCACCTAGATAGTATAGTAACTACACTGACACCGAATACAAACCTTAAAATGAAAAAGAAAAATTTAGTCCATAAATTTGTAGACTAAGAAAAGTATAAGTATTAAAGGAAAGTCGCGGCCTTCGGGTTGTGACAGCGCCTAAATTCTCAAAATAATTTCTATATTATTTTAAGGCCTAAATTTCATTGAAATCAACTCAATTCCTTCTTCCCCTTCATCAAGGCCGATTAATTATTTTATTAACTCTAAATTATTTCTACTAATTTTCTACACCATAACCACATGAATTTCATATGAATTGACATCAAATTCCTACCCATCATGGTTTGGCCGAAACTTTCTTTTCTTCCTACAACTTAAATTCTTCCAAATTTAATTTCCTATTAAATCTAATTTTACTTATTTAATTTTCCTACATGTTTTCCATATCGAATTTATATCAAATGGCCTCAATTCCTCATCCTTTTAATCATGGCTGAAAGGTACCTTAAAGCCCAACATTTTTATTTTCATCCATTTAAGCTAACTAAGCTTAAATTCACACTCCTCATAATTTCCACTTCATTTTCCTACATTAACTCCCATCAAAACACATCAATTTCATGAACATGGTATGTTGACTGAAACCCTCTTGTGTCACTTTTCATGATTCATGCACAATTTAAGTTAAAGGAAGCATGAAACATGATGAACATCAAGTAATTAATAAAATTTATGAAAGAAAATCGAAATTCCACTAAATCTCACCTTAGCCAAATTGTATGAGAGACACCAAAATCAGATTTTTGCTGATTTAGCAGTTAATTTAGGCACCAAATAGAAGAGCAAGTTGAATAGAATGATTTTGGTGAAGAAAGTGTGTGATTTTAAGGTTAATTTCTTGGGTTTTTGGAAGCTTTTTCTTCCTTAGAGGTGGCGTTAATGGTGGCTGAGTGTGGGTTCTGGTTTGCAGCAGAAATGGACGTGGAAGGTGCCGGAGAAGATGAGAAAAGTCTTATTTTATGAGCAAAATTATCATTTTGCCATTATACTTAAAGAATTCGTCCATAATTGCCCTTAGAGTTTGATTTGGTTGAAAACAGTCTGTCTAAACTCTAAAATATTTTATTTAATCATAAATCAACTCTATTTAGCTTACTTTAACATTTGGTAAAGCTTTTGTTGAAGTTCGGATACCGATTTAGGTGAAATTACCAAATTACCGCTAACCGTAAAATCACGTAAATTTCTATCTTCACGTCTAGATTCCACAATCCATCTAGATATTCTAAAACTATATTTTATGAGGAATTATTTGGTATAATCCATAGGTCTTAAGTCCTCTTAATTTGACTGTTATTTTCGAAAATTCTAACAGCGTATGGACTAAACCGTAATTTTCTATTGTTGTATATTTTTCAAAATATGCAAAAAAAGGTTGAAATTGAGGCTAGAATTCTTATCATAATATTTTTCGGCTCCGAATATCAGGTCCTTGAAGTTTCACCTTCATCTAGACCTCCGGGAATCGGTGGGGCCCACTTTACTAGTTAACTGTAAAACCTAAAATAAAATCAAGTATTTATTAATTATAAATATTCCAAAATTCTCAATTATTTAATTATAATTAAACAGTACTCACAATTTCGAGGTCTCACATTGGTATGTACATAAATCATAATATTAATATTGTTACATTAAATATTATCGTACTCGTACACACTAATTAATCAAATATTTTACTAAAAATTTAGAACGTTAAATTACAAAAGTTATATACATCAATTGACATTTTATTAATAAATAATAAGATTTGATATAATCATATCATATACAATTATACACTAATTGAGTACTAATTTTTTCATGTTCATATTAACATAATAACATTAGATATACATCAATTGATCGACTGTCTAATTAAAATGTTATATAGCAGATATTACTAAATTAATTAGTATAATGCTAATTAGTTAAATATAATTAACCATAATATTAATAACGTATAAAAAACAAATTTTATTAAAATTAACACTTACACAATAATACTACTATAGTATAATATTAAATTATACTTTATTTTACTATTAGAAACATTATTTTTATCCACGCTTTAATGTTATATTTAATTGATAATAAATAAATAATTTTTACTAAATAATTAATTATATTAAAATAATACTTACACACTAAGAGATTACATAATTTATTCTTAAAAAATTATTATAATATAATATATATATAAATCATTGTTATAAGATACCAAATTGAAATTTTTTAAGATTAGGTTTTTATTTTCAAGTAAATTTAATATTTTTTTATACTTAAAACTTTAAGAAAATATAACTTAAATTTAATTTTGTTAATAATGTTCTTAATGTGTTGCACAAAATATCAAATTCAAAGTTTTAAACAAATATTAAAATTATATAATGATTTTTTATATATTTGATTTATTATTGTATTAAAATTAAAATTTGTTTTTGAAGTAAAAATGATAAAATATTATAATAATTTTTTATAATAAAATCAAATGTTAAATTAATAATGAATTTATTATATTGAATACAATAAGTATAATATTAAAGACTATTTGATATTCATATATTATCGTGTTTTAAATTAAATTTATTTAATAATTGAATTAAAAAGATTTAATATTTATTTTGTTGATAATACATAATTGATATAATCTAATATATATATTTATATAAAAGCCAAAGCATTTGACTGCAAGTAAAACATCATATGTGAATAGTTTAAAAAGTTGACACGTGTAATATCTTAAAATAAAAAAAATAATTTTTTTCAATTTTTTTATAGATAAGAATCTATATACATTAAAATTTCAAAATAAATTAATTATCTTTTTAAATCAATTATCTATTTCAATTTCTAAAAAATAAACATATATTTTTATAAATTTTAAAAATTAAAGAAAAATCCCATATTATTTATAAATTTCTTTACTCATCTTTTATCAATATACATGTACTATTGTTATGTACATTATTTATAGAAATAATTAATTTGGTATAAATTTTTTATATGGATACACTTTTTTAAAGAAAAAGACAAATGTATTTTATATAAACACGTGATATGTGTGGTAAGATGAATTTTTTTAATCTTTAAAATATAAAATGTCCATAAAAAATTACTTAATTATTTATCAATATTACACTTTTAATTTCAATAAGATTCAATTTTTTATAATAATCTTATATCTTATATAAAAAAATAAAAGCCAAAACTCCTAGCTAAAAAAAAATCCTAAGAAGATACCTTAACTTTTTTATACTTAAAATAGTAAATTGATTATCTTTCAAAAAAATAATAAATTGATTTTAATTTTTATGTAATAATCCTATTCAATTAATTTTTATTTTTAAAATATTGAAATTTAAAAATAATAGATTTCAACTATATTATCTTAATTTAAATCAAATAAAATTTATCTTAGACTTTAAATTTTTTATCACTTATTATGTTATTTTTAAATTAAAAAATCTATATATTTTGATAAGAATTATATTAAAATTTTAAATCTTTTATCAAAAACATTAAAACTGGATATTTAAGTTTATATATTTTAGTATCGAATTATGCTTCCATATTTTTTTTCAATTTTCATTTATTCATTTTTTAGAATTATTTGTTCAATCATTTTATTTGGAAAAAATGTCCATATGGATTATCTATTCTCTTGAAACATGTATAATCTTAAATGTTGTATTTAATTATTTTGAATTGATTTTAATTTTAAAAAACTTAAATAATAAATTATTTTTAGTTTTATTTTTATTAACATTTTTATTTTACTTACCTCTTATGTTTAACACTATTATAAATAATTTTTTTAAAAACCCAAAAAAATAGAGTTTTCCAACACTAATTAATTTTATAAGATTAATTTGGAGTCATCTAAATTCAAATTTTAAAAATAAATCAGTTTCAAATATGCACTATTAACAATAATCTATTAATGATTAATATAGTAAGAATTGTTTTCATTAAATTTGTAGTTATTTAATTCATTTATTAAATATTTAAGATTTGTGAAATTTAATTTTTCTATAATTTTTTAATTGTTATTTGATTTTGAATTATTTTTTAATTTGTGTATTCTATATATGTATCAAGTTTTTAATATGTTATTCAACATGTATTTCTTAATACTTTTTTTATAATTTTATTCTTTAAAAAATTATTAAAAATTAAAATAATTGCTGTGCATCACACGGATTTAAATTTAGTTGTATAATAAATAATAATCATTTTCAAAATTTTAAATTTTTAATTAAAAAGTGTATCAATTATTTATTTATTTTTAAATAATAATCATATAATTATAATTCAAGTTTTTTCGGATTATATATTCGGTTTTTTACATGTTTCGAATCGGATTGGTCTCAGTTTCGAATCGTATTCAGTTTGGGTTATGTCGGGTTCGAGTTGTGCTGGATTCCAGTGTTTTTAGGCTTAGGTTTTTTCAGCTTTAGGCATTTTCGGTTTTACTCTATACAATTTATTTATTTAAAAAACCTAACCCAGATTATTTGTGAGACCTCGTAATTTAGAGTATTGTTTAATTATATTTAAATAATTGAGAATTATGGAATAATTATAATTAATTCATATTTGATTTTATCTTAGGTTTTACAGTTAAATGGTAAGTGGGCCCTACCAAATTTTAGAGGTTCAAAGGAAGGTGAAACTTTAGGGATTCTATATTCCGAGCTGAAAAATATGATGGCAAGAGTTCTAACCTTAATCTCAAATATTTTGCATATTTTAAAAAATGTGTAACAAATTAAAAAAATGACAGTTTAGTCTATAAGCCATCAAAATTTTCGGAAATAACAGTCAAACCAAGAAGACTTTTGACCTGCTATTTATACTAAATAATTTCTCATAAAGTATAGTTTTAGAATATCTAGACAAATGGAAGAAAATAGATGTAAAAACAAAAATTTACGTGATTTTACTGTTAAAGGTATTTTAGTAATTTCACCTAAATAGGTGACCGAACCTCAACAAAAGCTTCACCAAACATTAGAGCAAGCTAAATAGAGTTGATTTATGATTAAATAAAAGATTTTGGAGGTTAGACAGTCTGTTTTCAACAACGTCAAAGTTTATGGGCAAATTTGAAAGAAATCTTTAAGTATAAGGATAAAATGGTAAAATTGCCCATAAAATATCATTTTTCTTGAATTTTCCAGCTTCTTCATCCTCATTTTCAGCCAACAACTAGACCCCAACAATTCCTCCATAGCCAACTTTGGTGGAAGAGAGAGAAAGTGAGAAAACTTAAAGAAAATCACCTTAAAATCCAAAACTTCTTTCACCAAACTTATCCTACTCAACCTCCTCTTTAATTTGGTGTCTAAATCAAGTGCCAAAACAGCAAAAATCAGAGTGTAAGAATTCCCGTAGTGTTTGGCCAAGGTAAGGAAGAATGGAAACCTTAAGTTTTTTATGGTTTTCTAGCTAATTACTATGTGTTTATAATGTTTCTTTAATGGTATCAGAGCAATGTTAGTCAGATGTATAGTGGTGCTTGAAACGAAAAGTGAATAGTAAACATTCTCTGTAGTACTGTATAGTCTGAATGTATAAAGAAATCAAGTGATTGTAAACTGAATTAAGTGTTTAAAATGATGCAAAAGTTGATGAATTAAGGATTACGAAAAGGGATTGTAATCTGAGGATTTGACATGAAATAGATGATCTTATGGCCTTATTGGAGGTCTGTTCAGTATGATACGGAGAGGAACTCGATGAGGGCCCCACCAGGACTTCTTTGTCCGAATCGAACTAAGACCTTGAAATGATGATATTTGAGTGAAATGGGATATCATCACTTTATAGACCTTAAGATCGTCTGTTTGAATGTATCTTAAAGAGGTAGAAATAAACTAAGAAATGACAAGTATGCCCCTATATTGAAATAATGCCTCTGAATCATGATTGACTAAATTGATTTGGAACTGATTGATGGTGATAGAGTAATTGATGGGGAAAAAAGACATATTACATGTTTAATGATCCCTACTGTGAGCCCCACTTATATTTTGATGTGTAATGCGACCAGGGTGGGTACTGTACTATTGGAGGTCACAAGATAGTTGGCCCTATTATGGATTTTGGGGTCTGAACTAAATGTGAAAATATGGGGTATATTGGTTGGGGATTATTGAATATTATGAAAAGTGATCCATTTATAGAGTGAAAAAAAAGGTGAATCGTGTAATCGATGATGTTAATATTGGTTCTATATAATCCTTATGTTTTTAGGAGAATAAATTAAATATTTATAGAACCGAAATATTGTGAAAGATATGTATAGGTAAGGATACATAGTGGATTTGCGGGATGTAAATAATGAAACATCCAAGATGATATGAAATTATGATTTAGAAGTTACTGAATGAATTTCTAAATAAATTTTCAGTGTAATGTGAATTCGAGAGATTATTGACTCGATTCACAACATGGAATCTATTTATAAGCTCTTACCAAAAAACATAAAAGAGTCTGAAGAGCTTAAGAAATTACTCCAGAGATTAATGAATAAAGAACCCATCTGTATTAGAGTAACTGGTGAAAACACAGATAATATGATTCGAAAGAATAAGCATTGCTTATGATCGTGTACTAAATCCTGAATTTTCAATAAAGTTGTTACTGAAAATGGATATTCAGTTGTTCAGGATTAATATTCTAATCGATCCATTTAATGATATACATGGAGTTTTAAGACCAGTCTTTAAACAAGATGTTATCGGATAAAAAGCTTATAGACAGGCATTCGTAAGATGATGTTCAGAACTCGGTATAACTCCTATTATTCCTTGTGGTACTTAAGAGATATATGAAATATCATGTGACGTATGTGGAATTAATGAAATCAAATACGGATAAATTATAATAGCATGAAACCACGAGATGTGAATATGTATAAATGTTTAAAGAATATAAACAGCATCCTTGAATAACTCCACAAATTTTTGGAAACTAAAAATTTTAATGTTAAGCTCAATAAATATGAGTTTTAACTGAATTCAAGCACTATTAAAGACAGGTGGTCTCAAATGATAAAGTGAATATTGATTTATTTAAATAGAGGAGTTGTGGAATCAGCTGCTTTACTGATATGGTACATGATGTGAGAAAATTAAATGGGAGTGGATGAATATGTATGAGTATAATATTTGAAATTGTTAAATGATTTTAACGGAAGAGTACTATACTAAATGTGAAAGGATGAGAATGATCCAAAGACATGTCATATGATGACTAAGGAACATGAATTATGAGGTAGTTCCCAAGTATAAGAATAAATGTGATTTCCTCTGATTATCATATGGTTATGGCTGGAATTAATATCAAGCCAGATGTGACAGTTGAAATTAGTTATACTCAGAGGAGTAAGTACATGAAGTACAATTAGTCATGTAAAAAGACATATAGGTATTGGGATTGTGGAATTGGATAAGTAACGTGAAAACGAAATTGGTATTGTGATAATTTAAATTACAGAATTTGATTGTGAAAAAATACATCCTCAAGTACCTTCCATAATTAAGGGATATTACATGTACCATAAGAGTTAGGGATGTAATGATAATACTATATGAAAAGAGATATCAGGGAAAATTATTACCTAATGTCTCATCTACTGTAAATGATGATTAATAGTAAGGTCGCCAATAAAGTGCAGCAAAGCTTCATTGTGAAATGATGGTTGTGGGATAGTAAAGAATTCAGAAGAATCATGATGTTATAGAAGTGACTATGGATTGAATGACCAAATTGATTCACTTCTACATCAAGTTCTTGATCTCTTGAGTGCCCTAGTCAATAAATATATCTGTGAAATGGTGAAAAGGTATGTAAAGTTCTAGTGAGTGAGTACATGTGATAGGGATCCCTGATTGGCCCATGCTTTGAGAGAGTAGCAACAGGCCTTGAGATTCCAAATTTACTATTAAAACCGCCTCTTATTGATATAGATATCCGAGCACATTTGTGGACGCTCAAGGATATATGGAGAGCGAGTGTATTGCATTTAAAAAGGCTACTTGGACAATTACATACGATTGATTAAAATTGTCTAATGATAGACACCAGTTCATTATTGACTTAGCATCGAATGAGATGATAAATGATTTCAGGGAGTATAAATTGATTGTGAAAGAAGGAAACGCGCTCAAGGGAATTAAGCTTGAGTTCTTCAGGACCCTTGGGACAATCAGTGATGGGCGACCCACGAGTTGGGCGATCGCCCAATAGTGGACAATATGTTGTGAGGTGCGGGCAACTATGTGGTTGTCGACTCACTTATAAGAGTAAACCTAGGGCGCGGGAGAGCACCAAGGGGATGTTCGCTGGCGCCCGAAGAGATGGGCGAGGCTCTTAAAGAAAAATCGAATCTAGTAGTCTCATCTTAGAGACGAGATTAACTAAAAGTTAAAAATATGATAAGGAAGAAAAATACCTATATTGGTGGTACTTCTTAAACTAAGTGAAAATTGAATTACCCACAAAAGGGTATAATGCTATCTGGATAATTGTGGATATATTGACTAAGTTTTGCTAATTTCTTGGCTATGGAATTTACTGATCCAATTATTGCCTTAGCAGAATTATATGTCAGGGAGATAGTGAGAGTACACAGCGTTCCAGAGAGCATTACATCTAATAGGGAGTCCCGCCTCACGTCTCATTATGAGAGAGATTTCAAGAGGCCATGGGATCTCGATTGAGTTTTTGCACCGCAGTTCTTCTGCAGACTGACGGACAGTTCGAGCGTACGATATAGACGCTCGAGGATATGTGTGAGCATGTGCATTTGATGTTGAAGGCTCCTGGGACGATCATCTACCCCTGGCAGAGATTACTTATAATAATGGCTAATAGGTGAATATCGGTATGGCACCTTACGAAACTATATATAGAAAACAATATAGATCCACGATAGCATGGGAAAAAGTGGGAGACTGTAAGTTATTAGCTCCCTATGTGGTCGAGCAGATTCCCAAAAGGTACGAGTGATAATATATTTTTAAAGGTCTCACCCCTTAAGGACCAAATGAGATTCGATAAGAAAGGAAAGCTGAGTCCTTGATACATGGGATCTGTCAAGACCTTTGGTCGCGTAGGAGATGTGGCATATCGATTAGCACTACCACCAGAGCTCTTACAGTGACAGGTCCAGATGAAATTTGGAGAACCAAATTCCTTAAGGAGGGGAGAAATGTGAGACCTGATTTTATTACACTGTATACTATACTTGTGAATTATTGATAGTGAAATTTAATTATTTAGTGGAATTTAAATAAAGATGGAATGAATTTCCATCCTCAATTTGGAATTTTTGGATTCATGAATTGTCGTATAGTGTATAAAGTTGAAACAAATATAAGAAGAAAAAGAATCAGAAAAATTATGTATGGAAGAGTTATTCCATGGCATAAAATATCAACAAAAATATTAATAAGAGAAAAGAGAATTTTATATCACATGTGATGTATTTTGGTTGTATGGAATATGCAAAGAAAAGAGGAATCAAACTTGAATCATGTAGCAAAGAGGGGAAAGCTTCCACGCCAACTACATGGCTGCTACATATACTCGGTATTGCATTTGAATTTGATTTAAATTTTGATGAAAAATAAGTGATAAATAGTATTAGATGAAGGGGAGTTAATATACAAAGATGAAGGAATTTAATTGGTGGAAATAACTAACCAAAAGAAAACAAGAAATGGTGAATCACATCACTACATGGTTGCACGTAGTGTTTGGTTTACTCCTCAAAGAGGTGTGAAAGCAGAATTTTCAAGATAAAATTCTATTAAACGATTTCACACGGGATTAATTGTGATTGGTTGAAATGGTATGAAGGTGGTAAGAAGAGTCAAGAAAACATGGGCAACACGCAAAAGAAAATCCTTTGCTGCTTTAGTATGAACGGCTGGAAAGTTTAAAGGGAAGAAAGACCAAAAATTCATGGATAAAACAATATTCAATAAAGAGAAGATTACACATAAAACCATGATTAACAGTATATTGGATGAAATATGCCATGGAAGAAAATGGAAGTCAACAAAGGTGCAGCAAAAGTGGACTTCCACGCCGCTTTTGTTGCTGCTACATGTTCTTCTTCAGTCTTTTAAAGGCTGATCAAATTTGCTTGTTAAATGTAAATTAGATAGTAAATAATATTTAAAAGAAGTTAAAGTAAATGTTACACAAGGAAAGTAATCTCATTGGTTGAAGCTTTGAAAAGAGAAGAGTGAAGAACAAGGATAAACGGAATGGTCAAGCAAAGTCCACACCAACTTTGCTGCTTGGAGACGTTTCTGCCTAGCCTTTCTAAAGGCTGCCGAAACATGACTTTATGAGCAAAAATATTAACGAAATATAGTATAAAAGGGACATGGAATTAATTGAAGTTTGACATGGCTAGTCTTAATTGTGAAGTATAAAACAAAGTAAAGGAAGTGTAAAATGGAGACTTTCATGTCACCTTGAGCTGCAGTTTTTTTCAGCCATTAAATGAATTTTAATACATGAAATGATGAAGAAATATGATAAGATGCTATGTGGATTATTAGTATTGGTTAATATGGATAGAAAAAAAAGAATAAGAAGCAAGAAACTTCAGCAAATTCGGTTTTCTCCACCGAATTCCTTTGTTTCCATTAGCCTTCTGTTTGCTAAAGCTATTCTCGGTCTCCACTTGTTTCTCCATAAAAATCCCATAGCAAACATCATTGCTTACCAAGTTGTTAACCTAATCTTCTTCATAGACCCTATATATATCTTAAGACCAATTAAGATACCAAGTGACCAATTAAGATACCAAGTTAGGAGACTAACGAGGGGAAGGAAAACCAAAATAGAAAATAAAATTCTATTTTGAGACACTCGTTCGGTCAAGGTGAGATTTAATGGTTTTTTGAGATTGAATGATATAATTCTATGATTTCAAGCATGAGAATCATGATTATAGTCTTGCTTTTAATTTATTCTTGTTAGATCATAGAAATAGAATAAATTCATATCTTGAAGTAGATAAAGAATAAAATGAAACTGAGTTGAAATTGTAGTATAATGATGGAAAATCATTAAAGGAAACTAGATAAAATGAAAGAGAAGCTTAGAAATTGAAGTTGGTTGAAAAGAGAACTTTAACTAAAGAGGAGACCTACGGTTGAACATGGAAGTGTGGAAGCATTTAAGGCTTCATGCAAGAAAAATGGCAACAAGGGGTTCACGTAGACAAGAACAAATAGAAGCAAATGTTGAAAAGTCAATAAAAATGGCCATGAGAGGTATTCAGCCATGACTTTGAAAAAGGAAAATTATGTTGAAAATTAGGGGTTTTGGTAAAGAATAATTATAGAAATTAAAAGAGAATTTTCAGTGCAATTAAAATCGAAAAAGGAAGTGGAACGAAGAAATTGATTTTGAGTACCAGTATAATTTATACTGGTTGTATTCATAACATGAAGTTAGTAGCTGTATTTTATGAATTTTAGTAGTTTAAAAATAAGAAGAAAATTATTAATAATTTTCGATAAAATTATTTTGCAACCGAGAAGTACGATTTCGGTAGACGCAACCGGGAAGCTCGATTTCGTAAGACCAGGTAAGGGAGTAGTATGTGAAGTGAAATGCATGTCCTATAGAGAAAAATGTTATAAAAATATTGAGAAAATGATTTGGTTTGAGACGTGCATTAGTTTAATAAACTGTTTTTACAGACCCTGATTTGGGCGAGCTATAAAGCCGACCCCTATGTTGTTTTTTGGGCAAGCCAAAGGAAGGCGCCCCTGTTTTAATAAAATCCAAGCAAGCCAAAGATAGGCGACCCCTTTGATATAATTCTGGGCGAGCCAACAGTAGGCAATCCCTTATTTTTATTAAAGAAAAATATTTTGTGGGCGACCCCCCAATTCGACTCAGCGTGAGAGCCACAGTGGGTGATGTTAGTTCGCCACATGGGTGAATAAAAACATGCGAACTCAATCCACTGCGAGGGGTGAGCCGTAATGGGCTAGCTGGTAAAGGGCGAGCCAGTTTAACTTGTGTTTTTCTCACATGAAAAATGGTGAAATTACTGGCTGTTTTTACTGTGTTTTGTAAACAGAAAATATAATACCTTTTTAGAAAACGATCATTTTAAAGAAATGATGAAATGCGTGAAATTTCCTTAAAGGTTCTTTATGAGATATGAATTGATTTTTGAGACTTTAGGCCCCTAGTTTCATGCGTTACTATTCACGTGGCTGATTAGTGTCATAGATCTAGCTGTGTCCCAGTGGGGATGAGAATTGGAGTTTTGGCCTAAGGGCACACTTCGAGAAAGCCGTGAGGGGCGATGGCTTATGGGTGCACCCCAAAGCGGACGACTTGTGTTTCTGTGGGAACGATGATAGCATGATTTAATTGTAGGGTGATGCCTAGTCTTAACTTACTGATTTCTGTTTACTGAAAGGATTTACTAAATCCTGTTTACTGTTTACTATATTATATCGTAAATTGTTTAGCCAGTGATTTGAATATTCAAGACTGTTTACTATATCCATTGTTTTCCTACTGAGTATGCTGTTAGGAACAAAAAACATTTTGTGGAATATAGTTTTTATTTTATAACGCAGCATATAACTTCCTTACTGAGCATGTTGTCGCTCACCCTTATTTTTTCACTCAGCAGATTGTTGATTTTGGACTAAGAGAATTACCTTCCAGAGATTATCGACTGCTAGAGTCAGCAGATATTTGATATCGAAGGTATATTATAATCTTTTATATATTCAGTAAAATTGTACAGTACTACTTTGAGTAAGAAGGGAATGTATATATCTTAAGGAAATAATGTAACAATTCATATTTCCATATTGTACGATGAATAAGGGTGCTAATTATTACTAAAGTTATTAACGAGTTGTTAAGCATCACAGACAGCTCAACCAGTGAAAATGTCTGGTTTATAAGTAAATGTTATGTTATATTGTGGATTCGGGATGTTACAGTTTCCATGCTTCCCTTAGCTTGAATCGTGTAAAAATCATGTAAATGGGTAAGTGAGGGTTTCGGCCAACATGTATGGTGCATGAACATGATGGTTTTGATGAGTAGTTGATGTAGAAAATAATATAGTAATTAAGAAAAACATGAAATCAAGCTTAATTTAGCTTAATTGAAAGAAAATCAACATGGAGGTTGAAGAAGACCATTTAGCCATGGCTAGGAAGAGTAGATTTTGATGCCATTTAATGTATAATCCATGTAGAAATGGTGTAGAAAATTATTAGAATAAGATTGGAATTAGAAAGTAAGCAAAATTTGAAGAAATTTCAAGTATAAGAATGATGGTGTGATTCAGCCATACTAAGGAGAGGAGTAAATCATGCCTATTTTAATGCAATTTAGATCTTAAAATGATGTATAAATTATTCTGAGAATTTAGGTGCGATCGGAATCGAAATCGGAGTTATGTAGCAAAAGTTACAATTTTGCACTGGTAGAAATTAGACTGCACTTAGATAATTTTTACAGACTATGCAATCATATTTAAATCGTTAAATATTCTTTTAGATAAAATATAATAAATTTATCAAGTTTAAATAATAATTTGCAGCCTCTAAATCCAAGGGTACTACCAGTGTTGATGAGGCACCTACTGAGAAAATAAGAGGTAAGGGAGTATGAAGTGTAGGGATATAGTGTTGCATGATTTTATGAAAATTTCAATTGGTGGAATTTAAATAAATATTCTGGATTAAATTTTGGAACTGTGAATTGTGGTTGGAAGCTGGATTTTTGTGCATGAGGCGTTAGGTTTAAATAAACCGTTATGCTATCTACAATTTTCTAAAAGAAATCCATGCTATTCAAATTTGTCACTTTGGCATGAATTTGAAATATAAGAAATTGATTTTATAAGGCTGATTTTAAATTCTTAGAAATGAATTTATATAATTAAATCACAAATTTATTATATGCCTTAAATTTGCTAATTAATTATAAATTTGTTTGTGTTCGAATATTTTCTATCATTGTGAAATTTATATTGAATATTTGCAAAGCTAATATGGTTTTGATAATTATGTTTTGTGAAATTATATCATTGATTTTGTGATTATATAATTATATGAATTTATTTAAGATATGTTTATTTAATTTACCTCCGTAAACAGCTCTGAAATACTTATTTTAAATGTTTTGAGACTGTGGCTTCGTAGCTACTTGTGGGTACATGCATTTCTATTCTGTTTTGATTGCTGTTGACTCTAGTCTAGTCTTCCAGCTCCCACAGGTGTCACCTGGCTAGTGTACACACTATGGTACCCTGACTATGGCTATACGTCTATTATAGTGCATGTGTTTATTGGGTGTAGCCTAGTCTCCACTAAAATTATACTATGGTGGTAAATCCCTGGTTAACTTAGATCCGGGCACTCCCAGTTTTGATACATTTATGATTTGATTTATCCGTATTTTATATTCCGTAATATGAATATGATATTTTGCAAAATCATTTAATTGATTTATTTGTTAGAAATTGCTATAAATATGATTTATACCGTTTACGGAGAAATTGTTTAATTTCTGTTACAAGTATGTTTATTTCTCAAAACATTGGAATTATATTTGAATTTGTGATTTAATTAAATTAAATAAATTCCCTATAGTGGTTGTGGATACCGGAACACGAAAGGTACTTCAAAGTACCTCTCATATTCCATCTGGTTACCTAACCCACTATAATATCTTTCCTATTAGATCATGCCAATTTTACTTCATATTTTAAACTCATGATTTCGTATAAGTATCTGTTTATGAAATCTGTATATAGGATACGTTATATCAGCTTCCATATAGATATTCCTTGCTGAGCACATTTGCTCACCCCTTTATTTTTCACTCCCAGATTACTTGTAGTGAGATTTGGTCTACTTTATAGGAGGACTTGATTTCGGTATTTCTCAGGTGACCTTACAGACTCGTCGATGTATACTAGTTTTACTTTTATGTATTCAGATGTTTGTATGGTACTACTTTTCTGTATAATAAACTTGGGATGTATATATTTGTATTTTGTTTGTGTAAAGTTAAATTTCGGATTCCGTATTTTGTATATATAAATAATTAATTTTTATTTGAAAATTAAGTTGACATTGCAGATAAGCCCAACTTACGTGTTTAATTAGGTGAATTTAGTAGATATACAGCATTTCAGGGACGTTACATTATTCTTCTAATTTTTACTTGGCACAACCTATTTTTAGGGAAGGCAACGGGTAGGGTACCCGCTAATTTTGTGAGGGGTATCATAGCACGGTTTTCAGACCGAGGGCCGAAGCCAGGGCCCACTCACTCAACCGTACTGTCCTCTTTGGGGTATCATATCAGGGCCCCGCACGGATTTCTTTCGCGTCCGCCGCTACTCGAACCCCTTACCACTTGTAAGTGTCGAGTAACGACTAACCATTGGACCTCCAATGGTTAGTCGTTACTCGACACTTACAAGTGGTAAGGGGTTCGAGTAGCGGCGGACGCGAAAGAAATCCGTGCGGGGCCCTGATATGATACCCCAAAGAGGACAGTACGATTGAGTGAGTGGGCCCTGGCTTCGGCCCTCGGTCTGAAAACCGTGATATGATACCCCTCACAATAAAACGCGCGTTTTTTTGTGACGCCCTGGGGTGCACCCGCTGGTCCACCGACCCGAGCCACCACCCCAGGCGGGTCACTCATCCGTATTGTCCGCTTTAGGGTATCATATCAGGGCCCCGCACGGATTTCTTTCGCGTCCGCCGCTACTCGAACCCTTGACATCCAAGCGATTCGAGTAACGACTAACCATTGGACCTAGGTCCAATGGTTAGTCGTTACTCGACACTTACGGGAAGTAAGGGGTTCGAGTAGCGGCGGACGCGAAAGAAATCCGTGAGGACCTAAATGCCACGTCAGCTGAACTGACGGGGGCCATCTCTAGAATCCAAAGCGGACAATACGGATGAGTGAGGTATTCCGGAAAAGCGGGCCTCACAATAAAACGCACGTTTTATTGTGAGGGGTATCATGTCATGGTTTTCAGACCGAGGGCCGAAGCCAGGGCCCACTCACTCAACCATATTGTCCGCTTTGGATTCTAGAGGTGGCCCCCGTTAGTTCAGCTGACGTGGCACTTAGGTCCTCCAATGGTTAGTCGTTACTCGAATCGCTTGGATGTCAAGGGTTCGAGTAGCGGCGGACGCGAAAGAAATCCGTGAGGACCTAAGTGCCACGTCAGCTGAACTGACGGGGGCCACCTCTAGAATCCAAAGCGGACAATACGATTGAGTGAGTGGGCCCTGGCTTCGGCCCTCGGTCTGAAAACCGTGACATGATACCCCTCACATATTAAAAATGCTAAGAGGACCCACAACTGATGGTGGGGGTCTTAGTAAGATATAAAGAAAATGTGAGAATCAACGGCTGTAATTATAAACTGTTTTCCGTGCAAGAGGCTTAGTAAAAAAAATTAAGTCGTTATACTGCCAAAATTTTAGGAAAATATTTAAGGAAAAAGATTAAGTTTCTCACATAAATGGAATCTTGGAGATAATTATTGAAAATAAATATTGAAAGGATTTTATGGTATTTCCGGAAGAGTTTGATATTGAAATCGATGAGAAGATAGATCGTTGAAAACGATAATGTGATGAATTATATGGTTTAAACCTTATAGAATCGATAAATCAAGTAATTTTAATATCAAAATGGTATCAAGTTGAGATTGAGGTGGAATTATTTATTAGACAGATCACATATAAAAGTGATGATAATTATATGATATATCTTGGAAGAGAAGATCACAGTTGAAATTTCGATGGTCGAGTGATTGAATTATGAAACTATTAATGGAGAATGATTCTAGAATTTATCGAATTGATCTCTTGATCTTGAAGTAGTTCCGAATGTGATGACATGATTAATTCAAGAGGTCGGTGCTGAAAGGATTTCACCGTATCACACAGTATTGTTGGATATATGTGAGATAATCAACGAACCTATACTAGTGGTATGGATCTTAGTATCAATACTGTGGTACACAATGGATAGTTATGATACTGAGTCATAACGAATATATAATTTATGCAGACATAATTCTATTAAAATTGAGGTTGAATTACGACACAATCCGATCATTTATAGATTTAAATAAATGAGTGATGAAATATGTGAATATATGGTTTACTTATAACCATAGAATAGGCCTTGAATAATAAGATTTGACAATTTCATAATTTCAGTATTATATTATACAGGCCATATGAAGAATTGATTGAGGATTGTGATATGATTTTGTGGTAGTGAATGAAATTGAACCTCAAGTCGATAATTATGAAAAAGGATATTGAATACCGAATGGTTTGAATACCAAGTGAATTGATTTTTGAATAATTGGAGTACCGAGCAATGTGAATACCGAATGAAATGAATATTGAATGATTTAAATATTGATTTATTGATTTGACAGAGAGAAAGTTTGAAAAGAATAATTGATGGTGATAAAGTTAGACGAATTGCTTCACCGTATTAGATGAAAATATTACTTATATCGATATTGGAAAATAATATCGAATTTACCTATTAGGTATGATCTGATTGAAATCAAAAGGATGGAAATGAGAGAATTGGATTATAGTTAACATTATAATTAAACAATATGTTTTACGAAGATGATAGTTCATCATTTGAAAACTCATGATTGAATCTGCATCGCATTTAAGCGTGCCTTCTTATAACTTGAAACATTATAATAATGTTATATGAATACTGTAAAGTATTGTTTTGTTTTGAAATGAAAGTATATGGTATATATATATATATTGATATATGAAGTCTCATGCAGAATTTTACCATATGCTTTACATGATATTAAAAAGAAAGCTATATATTTAAATGTTTTATGAGACTGTAGGCACCCTAAAAGAATTAAATTCAATAAAGCATAGTGGAAACCGCCTAATTGGAGCTTTGCTCATTAGGCAGAGAGATGCTTGTCCGACAATAGTCGTGGACAGGTCTCAGTCACGCCTGATCAGTGGGGCTGAGAGAGATGAGGTCTATGGCCATAGATAGCGCCCTAGTTGGTTTCCAGGGCACGATGACATGATTTTCACTGCTAGCTATAGTGATTTAAGTCTTTATTGATAGAGAGATGATAGGGATCTAGCCTAGTCTCTAACCGATATGATATGAAGTCTAGTGTATGATTTTATTGATATGAACTCTAGACTTGACATGATTTATACTGTACATGAAACAGATTTGAAATGAAATATGTTTTGAAACAGTACATGTTTTAAACATGTTTTAAAAGTCCATGAGATATGATTTCGACACTTATATGATTTATATGTGATTTTGTGTCGAATATGGCATGATATGCGGTCTAGAGTATAGTTTGATTTGATATGAACTCTAGACCTGATATGATTTGCAGTATATGTTTTAAAAGTAAATGACAAATGATTTCGACACTTACATGATTTACATACGATTTTGTGTCGAATTTAAAATGATATGCGGTCTAGAGTATAGATTGATTTGATATGAACTCTAGACCTAATATAACTTATAGTAAATGAAAATGTTTTAGAACCGCACATGTTTTAGACATGCTCTGAAAACGAATACATGAATTGAAATTGAACATGTTTCTATCATGCCTTAAAGGCAAATTTGAAATGAATTGAAAATTCATATGTTGAGCATGTTCTAAAGTATATATGATACGATTTGAAATGATAGCGGTTTATACAGTAAAATTTCATACATTACATATTAAACCCGGATATGATAATATGCTTAGTACATGAGAATTCCATGAGGAATGTCGTGACTCGACGTTAATGATGTTTCATCTATACGATGACATGATATGATATGATATATGAACATAAGATTGATATGAAAAGAATTCTGATCTCACTCTATCGTGATCATAAATTCCCAAACGATAAATGATATGAATTGATGTAATATGGGAATATGATTGTTAAATGTAAAGTGTATTCGATAGAATATCTGCATTAACATGGAGAATATATGAGGAATGTCATGACTCGGTGGTAGCGATATTTTGTCGATATGAAATCATGATATGAGATGAAACATGAATATAAAGATACACGAAGAGAATTATGACTTCGTACCACTGTGATCATGATCCACAATATGAGACTTGATAAGAGATGATAGAATACAAAAGTATGATTATGAAATGAAAAGTAAATATGAGAATTGATATGAGACGATAGAATACAAAAGTATGATTATGAAATGAAAAGTGAATATGAGAAGTGATAATGAAATGTTATTGATGAGAAAGGACTAACTGTAATTGCAAACTTGCAAGTTTTAAGCATTGCAGTTTAAGACAATGTAATCCTACTCTTATATTTATATTAGTATCTTACTGAGCCGTGGTTTTGCTCACCCCACTAAATTTCATCTCTTTTAGACTATTGAAGTTAACATCTGCCATGTGAGCTGATCAGTGGGCATTTGAGACAGTGTATGGACTTGGTACTAGTCTTCTGAGGTATATGCTCCTTATAAAATACTTGTTTATATGTAAGACTTAAATTAATGCACAGTACATATTTTATTTAACAAGTCGGGATGTAACTAAGAACTGTTTCCGTGTTTGTTTAATATTTAAATGGAATGACTATAGGTCACTTAGATAGTATAGTAACTACACTGACACCGAATACAAACCTTAAAATGAAAAAAAAAATTTAGTCCATAAATTTGTAGACTAAGAAAAGTATAAGTATTAAAGGAAAGTCGCGGCCTTCGGGTCGTGACACTTATTCATCTCAATCTCTCTTCAATCTCTTCAAATCTTCATTATTTACAATAATTTAAAGTAAATTTATTTAATATCTTAATTTAAAGTTGTTAAATTTTGGATGAAATTCAACGTAGCACTCTGCCCTTTTTTTTATGTTCACTATGCTTAGGGAAAGAAAATTTTGTGAGCCATAGTTGGATCACAAAAGAATGCTTTCTTGAACTTTCTATGGTTCAAGAAAACAGGCTCCCATAACCTTCTTGGAAGTGAGTTTCCGAAAGCAACAATGTGATTTTGGAAATGAATTTCTGAGAACACCACAAAACTCTTGGAAATTCACTTCCAAGAGTTTTGAATCCAGAGGTTTCTTTTTTAGCTTTATTCAATTATTCTTCAATTTACCAAAAAATTGTTAAGATTATTAAGATTGGTGGTTTAGAATGAGAAGATGAAGAAGATATGTTATTGGGGTGATGTAAAAGGGGTAAAATGGTAATCTTGTTCAGTAGCATTTTTGTATTAAAAAAACATTAAAATAGGTTATGTGGAGCAATGGATGGGTTGTGAATGAAAAGCTCTCATTAGTAAATTACCATCTTGGTTTTTAATTTAGGGTTTTTTTTATCTAATTATTGTCATTTGAAACCTTAATTCCCAAAGTACTATATTTCAAAACTTATTTTCCATTATATAATAGTTTTTGCTATGTCATCGATATATTATTACTTTTTAAAAAATTACAAAATTATTTTCTTTACCTGTCTTTAACTTCTTCTTGTTCTTCACTCTTTCTACTTCATGGGAGTTAGCTTTGTTGTTTTAGTTCATTTAAATACAATAACCTTTTAATTTGAACCTTTTTTTTGTTTGTATCAACCATGTTCTTTTACTTTTCTCCTCTTTCAATATTATTCAAGTCTGAGAGATGATTTAAAAGATATATATGTTATGAATAGTATAAAGGAAACAAAAATGCTAATGAGAGCATGCAAGATGCACATTGGACTCCGTAGGCAAGAATGATAAAACAATTGATTAGATTAGGTTAGCAAACTAGTAAAGAGTTGAAATCTGAAAGATAAAAATTTTCAACGAGTGGTGATTTGTTTTTCGGGTTAAGCGGAGAGAACGATGCTACTGTTGTGAAGAAAAAGAAGATTGAAAGCTTCAGTGAACAGATCAAATAAATTTCAGTTTAGACTAAAAATTAAACTCAATAAACTTAGTAAAAAAGTGAAAAATAAGAAACAACTAATAAATCAAAAGTACCTCTATTATTAAAATTGAATGAAAAGTGAAAGAACTCAAAAAGATGGAGAAAAAATAGAAATAAAATCAAAGAGATGGAGAAAGAACAAAAAGAAGCTAGAGAGAGAAAAGCAAAAGGTTTTTTCTAGGGCTTATCATGATTCAATTTTAAATAACCGGGTATAAGTTTTTTTTTAAATATTAAGAAAAAAATATGACATTGTGATGACATGTCCAAAAATATTATATGATGTGAAATAAGATTACGAGTACCATATTTTAGGAAATAAGATTTTTTTTGAGTAGTACTTTTTCATTAGAAGTTACAATCACAATCAGCATATTACATTTCATGAACAGGTAACTATAAAAATCACATTACTCAAACTAGGTAAACTAGTAAATAACTATAACAAAATAAACAAACTAGTAAATAACTATTCTAACTCAAGCTCACACTTGATGAAACTCGAACTTGACACCTCAAAGTCTCAGAGCTTCCTCCTTGCCACTAAGCTAATGCCTCATTGGCTAGGAAATAAGATTTTAATTCATAATAATTCGTTAAAAATATTCTTTTAATTTAAGGGGTCTTCTTTTTTTTTAGTTTTAGTTTTTTTTAATTTCTTTTCCAATTTTTTTGAAACAAAAAATATCTTTCATAAGTAATATTTTTACATATTAAAATTAATATTTAAATCATTTCGAATAAAATAACTCAAAGCATAGATTTTTTAAAAAATAAAAATAGTAATACATTAATATTATTTACATAAAAATAAATAATATTATTTTATTCTATTTAAACACAATATTCACTACAGCAAAATTAACTTTTAGCGGCATATATTTAGCGGCGTTTTCAATATAAACGCCGTCAAATTCTGTGTTTTTAATTAACTCGCTGGGTTTTATCCAAAAAACGCCGTTTAATTAAAAAATTTTGACACATAGCAGCGTTTCTCTGATAAAACGCCCTAAAATTTAATAGATAGCGGCATTTATTGGAAATAAACGCCGCTATATAATAAATATTTTAAATAATTTTTTAAAAAATATAGATAACACATAACGGCGTTTTTTAGAAAAAAACACCACCATGTTAAAAAAATATCTGTTTTAATGGTTTTTGGTGGAAAAATGAAAATAAAATTAAACATTTTTTTCTTCCTCGGTTGCCGATCCCAAATTATATATATCTCTCTCTCTCTCTCTCTCTCTCTCTCTCTCTCCGATTCTCTCCATTTCCTTACTTTTCTAATTTCTCTCCCTCACGCTCTTCGGATCTCCATAACTGATCTTCTCTCCCTTGCGCTCATCTCTCTATTGCTGATCTTCTCTCCCTCAAGCTTTTCTCTCCACCACTTAGCTCTCATATTCTCCCCTCACGCTCTCCATCGTTAATTTCCAGTTCTTTTGTCCATCATTGCTTCTTCTTTTTTAAATTTAATATTAAAAATTATTTAATCATGCTTGAATTTAATTTCATTTAAATATTATTACAATTAAATATAAAACTAAACAATATAATTAGAAAATATAAATTAAATTAGTGAATGAGCTCATATAATTAATATTTAATAAATTATATAACTATTCAAATATATAGAATATAATATAGATAATATTATTTACCCAATACTGTCAGCTAATTTTCTGTCACAACCTCACTCCCAAACACTGATCAAGACATTCCACTGTCATTGTCCCCTTCCTCTCTCTCTCTCAACGCAATTCAACATTCCAATTGCAAACATGCAACATGGTCTGTTTCTTTACATTTTTATTTTTATTGATTTGTTCAACTCTCTACAAGTTGTTTCCACATTTAAGGGATAAAATATTTGGGTTTGGGACTTATTTGAGTTTGACTATTAGATTGTTACAAGATAGCAACAGCAGAGGTGTATAAAGTGCATGAAATGCATGGGTGTATGGGGTACATGGAAATACATGGGGTAAGTTCATTATTAATAAGAGACTTGATTGGGGTAGTTAAGATTGTTAAGTTGTTAACCTGAAATCAGAAATATATACAAAGTGACCAACTATTGGCTGTCACGATAATCAACACAACAAAATAATTTTTCTTCCTAGTTGTAACTTATACATTCTCTTCTCTCTTTCTCATTTCTTTTCTTCTATTTTCTTCTTTCTGTTCTGTAATCTACTTGTTCAAGAATCATTCTTTATAATCTTCAACTAACATTTTTGAAGACCAAAGATTATAGCGCATTAAGTTGGTATCAGAACTTGAAGTAGCCATGGCTAATGGGGTGTCAACAAGAATCCAAAATGATGTTGGACAGCTCCAAAAGGATGTGGCTTATTTGGACACTAAATTGGATGAAACCATGGAATAGATTTGAACTAAAGTGCAAGTGGAGTTAGAAAAAAGTGAGTACAATGTGCCCCAGGCCTTGACTTATCTTTTGTTTTATAAGAAAATCCTCCTTAAGATGTTAAATTGTTTCTCTTGTATGATATTATGGGATATGGCAATCTCAGGATGATCAGGTGTAACTTCTCTGGGAAGTAATATTCTTTAATGCACTTACTTTCACAAAAAAAAAATGTATAATACTGATGATGAATTTTGATTTATCAAAGCAAATTAACCAACTTACATTGACACTCAGTATTTCTTATGAAAGCCCAAGTTTTTCTTTTATTATATATATATATATATATATATATATATATATATATATATATATATATATACTGAAGGCTAAATTATTTGATGTTATCTATTGCTCAACCATTTTGCTCGGGTGAATATGTGAGAGGAAGGCAATAGAACTGAGATTTTTTTTCCCAGAAATTTCAGTTTTGAAATTTTAAAGTTTATCCTAGCTTCGCTAAAAAAATTTCTTTTTTTATTCAAAATTTTTACATTAAATAAAAAATTTCTTGGTAACCATGGAACCCTACAAACAAGTATGTCATATAAAAAAAAATCCACCTAATCAATTTCAATTTTGGGCATTTTCAGAAAATGTCACATTAATCAAGTCAAAGATCACATCATCATGCTAAACATATAAAATTTTATTTGTTATAAATTGGATATGATTTTATAATTTATAAAAAGATATAAAGATTCAATTTTGATATATTAATTTTTAAAAATTAAATCCACCATTTTACATAAATACAAAAATGGATTGAACAATTGACCAAGTTTTTTTTGTTCTTAATTATATTAATCTTCTTGAATGTTTGATTGTCTTGAGATTCATTAGTCTTTTATATTGCAAGAAATCTTGTCCTAGTTTGTAGGGAAAGCACGCCGAATATTTATATGTTTTGTGCTTCCTGCCTTAGTTATAAAAATCGACTAGAATATTGACAACACTTCGGGAAAGTTTACTTTATTGGTTATGATTGTGAGAAGGAAATCATTAATTGATTTCAACACTTTACTAAAATAAAGTTCGATTTTATTGCAGAATTTCTCCAGAAGATTTTAGTTTCATAATACAGGAAACCCGTTTAATGTAATTTTGTTGATAAGATAAAAGATATTTTTTTCTACTTTATTTATCTTATTTTTAATCAAAAGTTAAAGAAAACTCATCATAGTTATTTTTTTTATGATTTATGTAAAGCTTTATAAGCTCACTAGAATGACTCTCTTTAATTTGTTTTATCTTGGAACAATGATAATAGGTTGATATCTACTGTTGTTAATAGGCAAGATATTTGACTATAAAATGCTACAAATTTCCCTTTATGTTATTTATAAATAATTCTTTTCCTGAAACCACTTATATATTATTCAGAAAAGAAATGTAATTTTCTTCTTCTTTTTCTTTTTTTCATTTTCATTGTTTTGGTGATGATGTCTGTATGTGTGCAATTGTAATGTTGTATTTGTGAAGACCGAGAATTTTCTAAATAGATATAAGGTATCCGGAAAAATTTAATTTGGACAAATTGAAATCCAAATTAAATAAGAAATGAAAAGGAAAATTAAATTGGAAATAAGAAATGAAGGAGGAAATTTAATTTGGATAAATGGAAATCCAAATTAAATAAGAAAATGGAGAAATAATTTTGGATATTTAGAAATCCAAAACTTAATAAGAAATAAAAATATTTCGATATATTTATATAATGATATTATATAAATATACCTTGGATAAATATAAATATTATTTTGTGTTAAAAGTGTAAAAAGTATATATATATTTTGATACAAAATATGTATTTAAATATATTATGAATAGTGTATATATATAATTATGTTGTATAATAATTATATATATTATAGTTATTATTTGTATATATAATAAATATATATTAAAAAAAAAAAAAAGAAACTGAAGTGGGAATCGGGAAACCCGATTCCCACACTTCTCTTCTGTTAACTAAAACAGAAGAGAAGCAAATAGAGAAACAATGGAGAGCCGGCCGGCGCGGGGAGGAGGAAGTGGCCGCGACGCCGCCGGCGAGCAGAGGAGAGGCATCCGACGTCGACATCGACGTCGACGGCGGGAAAAAAAAAAAAAGGAAAACAGAAGCGAAACGGAAATGGGAGAAGAGGAAAATCGAAGAAAAAAAAAAGGGGAAAGAGGGAATGCCGGTCGATCCAGATGCCGGTACCGCCACCAACGCCACCGGCAAGGACCAACGAAGGAGAAGGAGGCCACCAACGGTGAAGGAAACGGCGGAGGAAGGAGAAGAGAGGAAGAAAAAGGGCCGAAACCCACGAACCCAGATCCGGCGCCGTCGCCGGTGATGGGGTGAAACCGAGGCCAGATCTGGCTTCCCCACAACCGTGGCCAGCTGAGGGAGGCCCGAACCGGCGGTGATGCCGGCGGGAAGAGGTCGAACCGGCCAGCAGAAGTGAACCGGCCAGAACCGGCCCGAACCGGTTCAGGCCAGGAAAAAAAAAAAAAACAGAAACAGAAAAGAAAAGAAAAGAAAGAAGAAAAGAAAAGAAAAGAAAAGAAAAGGAGAAAGAAAAGAAGGAAGAAGAAGAAGAAGGAAAGGAAAAAGAAAGAGAAGAAAAAAAAAATGTGGTAAGGAAAATTTAAGTGTTTTCGCCATATGTCTATTGGATTTATTGGAAATTTTCGGATTATTTTCTAAATGAAAATATATGTTAATTTTTGAAATTGTAGCAAAAATGGAAATGAGACGAATGGTGGAGTTCGGCAAGGCTTGAAAAATCAGAAAATGCACTAAGCTTGGCGAATAGGTAAGATACTTTTATAAAGCATTAGTAGCTTTATATTGTATGTGGGAATTATGATTTTTTTATGATGCATTTATTTAATTGACTTTAAATGGAATTATGATTTTTATATGATGCATCAATTTAAATAGATTTGCTAAAAAATGCTAAGAGGACCCACAACTGATGGTGGGGGTCTTAGTAAGAGGTAAAATTGGTGAGAATCAACGGCTGCAAGTATAAATTGTGTTTCCCTTGCAGGAGGTTAGGGAAAATTAAGCCGTTATGCTGTCGAAATTTTTTAGGAAAATAATTGAGGAAAAAGATTAAGTTTCTCACATAAATGGAATCTTGGAGATAATTATTGAAAATAAATATTGAAAGGATTTTATAGTATTACCGAAAGAGTTTGATATTGAAATCGATGAAAAGATAGATCGTTGAAAACGATAATGTGGTGAATTACATGGTTTAAAACCTTATAGAATCGATAAATCAAGTAATTGTAATATCACAAATGGTATCAAGTTGAGATTGAGGTGGAATTATTAATTAGACGGATCACGGATAAAAGTGATGATAATTATATGATGTGGCTTGGAAGAGAAGATCATAGTTGAAATTTCGATGGTCGAATGATTGGATTGTGAAGTTATTAACGGAGTAATGATTTCCAGAATTTACCGAGTCCGGTTTCATGATTTTGAAATAATTTCGAAAGTGATAATATGGACAAATTCGAGAGATTGAAATGGAGATTTAATTACGACACAATCCGATCAATTATGGATTCAAAGAAATGAGTGATAAATATGTGAAAAGATGATTGTGCTTATAACCTTAGAATAGATCTTGAATAATAAGATCGACAATTGCATAAGTTCGGATAAAATCATAAAGGCCACATGAAAATGGATTTGAGGATTTAGATACGATTTTGTGATAGTAAATGAAATTGAACCTCAAATCAAAAATGATAAACATGTATCAATAGATCAAATCATAAATGGATTTGATAAGTGACTATCGATTTTGTGATTCTGTTATCCTCGATGTCGATTCTGGAATAGATATTGAAGGATGATATTATTATTTGCATAAATTCGGTAACTTGATGACTATTTTAGAAATTGATGTTTAAATGCTTATCAAAACTTAGAGGATTCATACTAATGATGCGATCCTAATATTGATGATGAAGTGTATAAATGATTATAATAGTCAATGACGATCAAGAAAGGGTATTGAATACCGAATGGTCTGAATACCAAGTGATTCGATTTCCAAATGAATTGAGTACTGAGCAAATTGAATACTGAATTAGATGAATAGTGAATGAATTGTATAGGGATTTATTGGTTGACAGAAAGAAAGTCTTGAAATCGAATAATTGATGGTGATAAAGTTAAATGAATCGCTTTAGCGTATTTGATGGAAACATTACCGAAGTTGCATACTGAAATGTTTTACAGCATCGCATTTAAACATGCCTTCTTGCAACTTGAAACATTTTAATAATGTTTATATGAATACTGAAAAGTATTGATTTGTTTTGAAATGAAAGTATATGGTAAATATATATATATATTTTGATATATGAAGTCTCATACAGAATTTTACCATATGCCTTACATGATATTGAAAAGAAAGCTATAGATTTAAATGTTTTATGAGACTGTAGGCACCCTAAAAGAATTAAATTCAATAAAGCATAGTGGAAACCGCCTAATTGGAGCTTTGCTCATTAGGCAGATAGATATGCTTGTCCGACAATAGTCGTGGACAGGTCTCAGTCACGCCTGATCAGTGGGGCTGAGAGAGATGAGGTCTATGGCCATAGATAGCGCCCTAGTTGGTTTCCAGGGGACGATATGATTTTCACTGCTAGCTACAGTGATTTAAGTCTTTATTGATAGAGAGATGATAGGGATCTAGCCTAGTCTCTAACAAATATGATATGAAGTCTAGAGTATGATTTTTATTGATATGAACTCTAGACTTGACATGATTTATACTGTACATGAAACAGATTTGAAATGAAATATGTTTTGAAACAGTACATGTTTTAAACATGTTTTAAAAGTCCATGAGATATGAATTCGACACTATATGATTTATATGTGATTTTGTGTCGAACATGGCATGATATGCGGTCTAGAGTATAGTTTGATTTGATATGAACTCTAGACCTGATATGATTTACAGTAAATGATTTAAAAGTATATGATAAATGATTTCGACACTTACATGATTTATATACGATTTTGTGTCGAATTTGAAACGACATGCGGTTTAGAGTATAGATTGATTTGATATGAACTCTAAACCTGATATGATTTATAGTATATGAAAAATGTTTTAAAACCGCACATGTTTTAGACATGCTCTGAAAACGAATACATGAATTGAAATTGAATATGTTTCTATTATGCCTTAAAGGCAACTTTTGAAAATGCATATGTTGAGCATGTCTTAAAATATATATGATATGATTTGAAATGATCGCGGTTTATACAGAAAAATTACATGAATTGCATATTAAACCCTGATATGATAATATGCTTAGTATATGAGAATTTCATGAGGAATGTCATGACTCGGTGGTAACGATATTTCGTCTATATGGGGTCATGATATGTTATGAAACATGAATATAGAAATACACGAAGAGAATTATGACTGGGTACCACCGTGATCATGATCCACAATACGAGAATTGATAAGAGATGATATGAGAATTGATAAGAGATGATAGAATACAGAAGTATGATTATGAAATGAAAAGTGAAAATGAGAAGTGATAATGAGATGTATCGATGAGAAAGGATTAACTGTAATTGCATCATTGCAAGTTTAAGCCTTGCAGTTTAAGACAGTGTAATCCTACTTCTGTATTTATATTAGTATCTTACTGAGCCGTGGTTTTGCTCACCCCACTAAATTTCATCTCTTTCAGATTATTGAAGTTAACGTCTGCCATGTGAGCTGCTCAGTGGGCATCGGAGACGGTGTATGAACTTGGTACTAGTTCTCTGAGTTATATGTTCTTTATAAAATACTTGTTTACATGTAAGACTTAAATTGATGCACAGTACATATTCTGTTTAACAAGTCGGGATGTAACTAATAACCGTTTCCGTGTTTGTTTAATATTTAAATGGAATGAACTATAAGTCACCTAGGTAGTATAGTAACTACACTGACACCGAATACAAACCTTAAAATGAAAAAGAAAAATTTAGTCCATAAATTTGTAGACTAAGAAAAGTATAAGAATCGAGTGAAAGTCGCGGTCTTCGGGTCGTGACAGTATTTGAGCTGCATTGTCTTTTGTTGTTTTTTTCATGTTGATTTTATTGTTTAACTTCTCTTTCTAATTTATTTTCAGATTATTAATATGCAAATTTCTACTATATTTGAAAATTTTAGCTATGAGTGTTGAGTAATGGTAGTTTTCTTGTTGGATTCATGTTCCATTTTACCATTGATATAATAAGTTTCAAGTTTTATAGCATGTAATGAAATTGCGTCATATAATTGTCATTCAATATAGAAAAATTACAAATTTATGTATTTTATATTCATTATTAGAAGTTGTATTCCAAGTTTTTCTAATTTCATTGCTAATTGCTTTTATTAATAGCATTATTATTTCATTCATCGTTAGTAGAATTAAAAAACTCCACAAACGAGTCTCTTTACATATCATGTGTTCTTTTAATAACTTTGATTCATTGACTTTCTGTTTAAAAGGACACATAACATGTAAAAAGACCCACTTGTAGAGTTTTTTAATTCCACTGAAAATGAATAAAATAATAATTCTTATTAATATTAGTGGTTAGCTAGGCTACTTATTTTCTTTCTCTCAAGCATTAGGGAAAATTTTAAAAATTATTTTGATGGTAAATTATTAGTTTAAACTAAAAAATAAGGCAAATAATAAAAAAAAATAAAATAAATCCAGAGGCATTGTGCGGAATTCATCACTAATTTATAAGAAAGTCATATATTCTTTTTTCTTTAAATTAGTGCATTTCACTCGAATTCTTATTTTGGAATTCGATATTAATTTTTTATACTTGTGAAGACCGTAAATTTTCTAAATAAATATTAAATATCCGGAAAGTTTAATTTGGATAAATTGAAATCCAAGTTAAATAAGAGATGAAAATGGAGAAATTAATTTTGATATTAGGAAATCCAAAAAATTAAAGAAATAAAAAGGTATATATTTATATAATTATAAAATTATATTATATAAATATATTTTAAATGTTAAAGAAATAAAAATGTGAATAAAATATAATTATATAAATAGATTATATAATATATTTTTACATGTTTTTAAATAAATAAATATATATATATGAAATATATATTATTTAGATCAAAGTGTATATATATATACATATATTCTAAGATAAAGTCTGTATATATGTATATATATTTAATTTTAATAGTAAATGATATATATATAAATCTAATTTTATATATAAAAAAAATTGAAAAAAAAAAGGGGGGAGGGGGGGCGGGAATCGGGATACCCGATTCCCTCCTAAACTTTCTCCCCCTCTGTTACAAAACAGAGGAGGGAATAAAGCTACAGATTCCCCGACGGTGGAGAGAAAGAGAAAGAGAGGGGAGAGGCCGGCAAGCCAAGGGAGGGGAAGGCAGAAGCGACCGGTGACCGGCGGAAAAGAAAAGGGAAAGGAAAAAGAAACGAAGCGCAACAGAGAAGAAAAGAGAGGGAAGAAAGGAAAGAAAAAAACGGCGGTGCCGGCCGATTCGGGCACCGTCGTACCCACCATGACGTCGGCGAAGGTAAGGGGGACGAGAAGGAAGCCGACGGTGGAAGGGAGAAAGGAAAGAGGAGGGAGAAAAGAGAGGAGAAGAGGTCGAAACCAACCATCCCAGATCCGGCGCCGTCGCCGGCGGTGGGGGAAAGAGAAGACCAGATCCGGCTTCGTGGCGATCCCAGGGTGCTGAGAAGTGGCCGAATCGCCGGAATGTGTGGCCGCCGGTGGCTGAACCGGCCAGCCAAAGGCTGAACCGACTGAACCGGTTCGACCCGACCCGACCCGGTCCGACCCGACCCGAACCGGTTCAGAAAAAAAAACAGAACAGAAAAGAAAAGGAGAAAAAAAAAGAAAGAAGAAAAGAAAAGAAAAGGAGAAAGAAAAGAAGGAAGAAGAAAAAGAAAGAAAGGAAAAAGGGAAGGAGAAGAAAGAAGAAAAAGAAAGAAAAAGGAAGGAAAGAAAAGAAAAGGATTGGTAAGGAAAAAAAAATAAATTGATTGATATTTATTGAATAAGTTTATTTATATATATTTATGTAAGTGCAATTAGTGTTGAAATTGTAGCGGAAGTGACAAAGACGTGATAGGCGTTCGACGAAGCTTGGAGCTCGTCACGGCGCTAAGTTTCAGCGTCAGGTAAGATACTTTTATAAAGCATTAGTAGCATCATATTGTATGTGGGATTTTATGATTTTTATATGATGCATAGATGGAATGAATTTAAATGGAATTGTGAAAATTTTTATATGATTTATAGATTGAATTAATGTTAAAAATGCTAAGAGGACCCACAACTGATGGTGAGGGTCTTAGTAAGAGATAAAGAAAATGTGAGAATCAATGGCTGCAATTATAAACTGTTTTCCGTGCAGGAGGCTTAGTAAAAATTAAGCCGTTATGCTGCCAAAATTTTTAGGAAAATATCTGAGGAAAAAGATTAAGTTTCTCACACAAATGGAATCTTGGAGATAATTATTGGAAATAAATATTAAAAGGATTTTATGGTATTTCTGAAAGAGTTTGATATTGAAATCGATGGGAAGATAGATCATTGAAAACGATAATGTGATGAATTATATGGTCTAAACCTTATAGAATTGATAAATCAAGTGATTTTAATATCACAAATGGTATCAAGTTGATATTGAAGTGAAATTAATTATTAGACGGATCACAGATAAAAGTGATGATAATTATATGATACAACTTAAAAGATAAAAATCGAAGTTGTGATTTAGATGGTCAAATGATAGAATGGCGTAATTATCAATCGAGTGACGATTATAGAATTGATAGATTCAAATAAATGGACCGTCTTAGTGGTATGATTGTGATATCGATGTTAAATAGATGTGAACTGATATTTTTGCAATAATATGGATAGTCGCAAGGCGACTCAAATGATTGAAACACTTTTGATAGTGGAAATTGGCAAATTCTTTTAAGTGGTAAATTCCAATCAAAAATCAAATTAAGGACGTTTTATAGATAATTTTAGCATGATATTACATTCTACAGGCCATATGAAAAGTGAATTGAGGATTGTGATATGATTTTATGATAGTGAATGAAATTGAACCGCAAGTCGAAAATTCTGAATGTGTACCAATAGGTCAAACCATAAATGGAATTGATAAGCGGTTATTGATCTTGTGGTTCTACGATCCTCGATGTCGACTCTGGAATAGATATCAAATGAGGATATTAGTATTTCATAATTTCAGTATCCTGATGGCTATATGGAAACATGATATTTAGATGCTCATAGATACTAAGAGGATTCACACTGATGATGTGGTTCTAGTATCGGTAATAAAAGTACAATTGATTATTATAGTCGATAATTATCGAAAAAGGATATTGAATACCGAATGGCTTGAATACCAAGTGATCTGGTTATTAAATAATTAGAGTATTGAGCAATCTGAATACTGAATGAAATGAATCTTGAATGATTTGAATAGTGATTTACTGATTTGACAGAAAGAAAGTCTTGAAATCGAATAACTGATGGTGATAAAGTTAAATGAATCGCTTCAGCGTATTTGATGGAAATAATACCGAAGTTGCATACTGAAATGTTTTATAGCATCGCATTTAAGCATGCTTTCTTGCAACTTGAAACATTTTAATAATGTTTATATGAATACTGAAAAGTATTGATTTGTTTTGAAATGAAAGTATATGGTAGATATATATATTTTGATATATGAAATATCATACAGAATTTTACCATATGCTTTACATGATATTGAAAATAAAGCTATAGATTTAAATGTTTTATGAGACTGTAGGCACCCTAAGAGAATTAAATTCAATAAAGCATAGTGGAAACTGCCTAATTGGAGCTTTGCTCATTAGACAGATATGCTTGTCCGACAATAGTCGTGGACAGGTCTCAGTCACGCCTGATCAGTGGGGCTGAGAGAGATGAGGTCTATGGCCATAGATAGCGCCCTAGTTGGTTTCCAGGGGACGATGACATGATTTTCACTGCTAGCTACAGTGATTTAAGTCTTTATTGATAGAGATGATAGGGATCTAGCCTAGTCTCTAACCGATATGATATGAAGTCTAGAGTATGATTTTATTGATATGAACTCTAGACTTGACATGATTTATACTGTACATGAAACAGATTTGAAATGAAATATGTTTTGAAACAGTACATGTTTTAAACATGTTTTAAAAGTCTATGAGATATGATTTCGACACTTATATGATTTATATGTGATTTTTGTGTCGAACATGGCATGATATGCGGTCTAGAGTATAGTTTGATTTGATATGAACTCTAGACCTGATATGATTTACAGAATATGTTTTAAAAGTATATGATAATGATTTCGACACTTACATGATTTACATATGATTTTGTGTCGAATTTAAAATGATATGCGGTCTAGAGTATAGATTGATTTGATATGAACTCTAGACCCGACATAACTTATAGTAAATGAAAATGTTTTAAAACCGCATATGTTTTAGACATGCTCCGAAAAACAAATACATGAACTGAAATTGAACATGTTTCTATCATGCCTTAAAGGCAAATTTGAAATGAATTGAAAATCCATATGTTGAGCATATCCTAAAGTATATATGATATGATTTGAGATGGTAGCGGTTTATACAGAAAAATTACATGAATTGCATATTAAACCCTGACACGATAATATGCTTAGCACATGAGAATTCCATGAGGAATGTCGTGACTCGACGTTAATGATGTTTCATCTATACGATGACATGAGATGATATGATATATGAACATGAGATTGATATGAAGAGAATTCTGATCTCACTCTATCGTGATCATAAATTCTCAGACGATAAGTGATATGAATTGATGTAATACGGGAATATGATTGTTAAATGTAAAGTGAATTCGATAAGATATCTGCATTAAACATGGAGAATATATGAAGAGTGTCATGACTCGGTGGTAGCGATATTTATCGATATGATGTCATGATATGATATGAAACAGGAATATAGAAATACACGAATAGAATTATGACTTCGTACCACCGTGATCATGATCCACAATATGAGAATTGATAAGAGATGATATGAGAATTGATAAGAGATGATAGAATACAGAAATATGATTATGAAATGAAAAGTAAATATGAGAATTGATATGAGATGATAGCGTAACAAAGTATGATTATGAAATGAAAAGTGAAAATGAGAAGTGATAATGAGATGTATGGATGAGAAATGATTAACTGTAATTGCATCCTTGCAAGTTTGAAGCATTGCAGTTTAAGGCAGTATAATCCTACTCTTGTATTTATATTAGTATCTTACTGAGCCGTGGTTTTGCTCACCCCACTAAATTTCATCTCTTTCAGATTATTGAAGTTAACATCTGCCATGTGAGCTGCTCAGTGGGCATCGGAGACGGTGTATGGACTTGGTACTAGTCTTATGAGGTATATGTTCCTTATAAAATACTTGTTTACATGTAAGACTTAAATTGATGCACAGTACATATTCTGTTTAACAAGTCGGGATGTAACTAAGAACCGTTTCCATGTTTGTTAAATATTTAAATGAAATGACTATAGGTCACCTAAATAGTAAAGTGACTACACTGACACCGAATACAAACCTTAAAATGAAAAAGAAAAAATTTTAGTCCATAAATTTGTAGACTAAGAAAAGTATAAGAATCAAGTGAAAGTCACGGTCTTCGGGTCGTGACAGATTTAATGATATCAGAGCACGATTTGTCTAGTACGTGTCGGTGTAGTTGAGACAGTGATAGTGTTACATCCCATGTACTGTGCAGTGTCTATATGTAAACTTGTTGATTTTCAATCTGTACCAAGATTAGTCAGCTATTGGTATGGGTGATACCAGTCGACGCCTATTGAAACAGGCTGGCCTTTGACATAAAGATGCCAATCGATGGCTTATTGAAACGGATTGGAAACCGTTAATGAATGGTATCGATACAGTATAGAAGAATTGTGTATCACCTTAAAGGAATAGGATATGAATGATCAAGAATGATTGATTGTGGCAATTTATATGGAAGATAATAGAATGATTATATAGAATATGATCGATATGTAAATTGAGAAGGATTGAAAGAGGTCAAGAAATGGCCAATGAAAATGATCGAACAAAAGTATACGGCTTGATTGAAAGTGCAATTCCATCTTAATTATGAGGACTATTGAAAATTGAAAACTATGATTTCGAGTTATAAGGGAACACGAATATGAAACAGTTTTCGAATTTAAGACTGGAAGTGATTTCACTTTGGTTATCACATCGAGATGTAATAAGAATACTACATGAAAAGAGATATAGAGAGAAAATGATACATGAAAAGAGATATAGAGAGAAAATGATTGATAAATGTTGCATTATGGCAAGAGATGATTAACAGTAAAGTCTGTAATGAGGTGCAGCCTTGATTTATCAATGTGACAATGAGTGTTGTGGGATAATACGAAACCCAAAAGAAATATGATATTATGGAAGTGATTATAGACTAGTTGATCAAATTGAATCACTTTTCCATTTTCAGACTTCTATATTTCTCTAATGCCTTAGTCGAAATATAAATATGAAACGGAGAGAATGTATGTGAAGTTCCAGTGAGCATTACATATGATGGAATCTTGAATTGCCATATGTTATGGAAAATAGTAAAAGGCTTTGGGATTCCAAATTGATTGACGGCATCGCTCCATACTGATATGAAAATTCGAGCGTAATGTGGAAACGCTCGAAGATATGTTAAGAGAGTGGATGCACGAGATCTAAAAAGCTACTGGGACAATCACATACTACTGATTAAATCGGTAAACGATAGTTACCAAATTATATCGACTTGGCACCAAATGAGAGAAACGAATGATAAATGGTGTGAAACAGCTATTATGTGAAAAGAGATGAAAGTGATAACTCCCAAAATGATAAGAAATTTTAGGGAGTAGGAATATATAGCGGAAAAATGATATGTAATGGTATAAAAAGGTGATCCTAATGTTGAAGGTAGACTGGCTGTATTAGTTAAAAGATGATATAGAGGACAGGAATCATAAATATACGGAACTGTAACACCTTTAGATATAAGTTATATTCGGAGGACCGAATTTCTTAAGGTGGGGAGAATGTGAAGACCGTAAATTTTCTAAATAAATATTAAATATCCGGAAAGTTTAATTTGAATAAATTGAAATCCAAGTTAAATAAGAGATGAAAATGGAGAAATTAATTTTGATATTAGGAAATCCAAAAAATTAAAGAAATAAAAAGGTATATATTTATATAATTATAAAATTATATTATATAAATATATTTTAAATGTTAAAGAAATAAAAATGTGAATAAAATATAATTATATAAATAGATTATATAATATATTTTTACACGTTTTTAAATAAATATATATATAAAATATATATTATTTAGATCAAAGTGTATATATATATACATATATTCTAAGATAACGTATGTATATATGTATATATATTTAATTTTAATAGTAAATGATATATATATATATAAATCTAATTTTATATATAAAAAAATTGAAAAAAAAGGGGGGGAGGGGGGCGGGAATCGGGATACCCGATTCCCTCCTAAACTTTCTCCCCCTCTGTTACAAAACAGAGGAGGGAATAAAGCTGCAGATTCCCCGACGGTGGAGAGAGAGAGAAAGAGAAAGAGAAAGAGAAGGGAGAGGCCGGCAAGCCAAGGGAGGGGAAGGCAGAAGCGACCGGTGATCGGCGGAAAAGAAAAGGGAAAGGAAAAAGAAACGAAGCGCAACAGAGAAGAAAAGAGAGGGAAGAAAGGAAAGAAGAAAACGGCGGTGCCGGCCGATCCGGGCACCGCCGTACCCACCATGACGTCGGCGAAGGTAAGGGGGACGAGAAGGAAGCCGACGGTGGAAGGGAGAAAGGAAAGAGGAGGGAGAAAAGAGTGGAGAAGAGGTCGAAACCAACCATCACAGATCCGACGCCGTCGCCGGCGGTGGGGGAAAGAGAAGACCAGATCCGGCTTCGTGGCGATCCCAGGGTGCTGAGAAGTGGCCGAACCGTCGGAATGTGTGGCCGCCGGTGGCTGAACCGGCCAGCCAAAGGCTGAACCGACTGAATCTATTCGACCCGACCCGACCCGACCCGAACCGGTTCAGAAAAAAAAATAGAACAGAAAAGAAAAGGAGAAAAAAAAAGAAAGAAGAAAAGAAAAGAAAAAGGAGAAAGAAAAGAAGGAAGAAGAAAAAGAAAGAAAGGAAAAAGGGAAGGAGAAGAAAGAAGAAAAAGAAAGAAAAAGGAAGGAAAGAAAAGAAAAGGATTGGTAAGGAAAAAAAAATAAATTGATTGATATTTATTGAATAAGTTTATTTATATATATTTATGTAAGTGCAATTGGTGTTGAAATTGTAGCGGAAGAGACAAAGACGTGATAGGCGTTCGACGAAGCTTGGAGCTCGTCCCGGCGCTAAGTTTCAGCGTCAGGTAAGATACTTTTATAAAGCATTAGTAGCATCATATTGTATGTGGGATTTTATGATTTTTATATGATGCATAGATGGAATGAATTTAAATGGAATTGTGAAAATTTTTATATGATTTATAGATTGAATTGATGTTAAAAATGCTAAGAGGACCCACAACTGATGGTGGGGGTCTTAGTAAGAGATAAAGAAAATGTGAGAATCAACGGCTGCAATTATAAACTGTTTTCCGTGCAGGAGGCTTAGTAAAAATTAAGCCGTTATGCTGCCAAAATTTTTAGGAAAATATCTGAGGAAAAAGATTAAGTTTCTCACACAAATGGAATCTTGGAGATAATTATTGGAAATAAATATTAAAAGGATTTTATGGTATTTCTGAAAGAGTTTGATATTGAAATCGATGGGAAGATAGATCATTGAAAACGATAATGTGATGAATTATATGGTCTAAACCTTATAGAATTGATAAATCAAGTGATTTTAATATCACAAATGGTATCAAGTTGATATTGAAGTGAAATTAATTATTAGACGGATCACAGATAAAAGTGATAATAATTATATGATACAACTTAAAAGATAAAAATCGAAGTTGTGATTTAGATGGTCAAATGATAGAATGGCGGAATTATCAATCGAGTGACGATTATAGAATTGATAGATTCAAATAAATGGACCGTCTTAGTGGTATGATTGTGATATCGATGTTAAATAGATGTGAACTGATATTTTTGCAATAATATGGATAGTCGCAAGGCGACTCAAATGATTAAAACACTTTTGATAGTGGAAATTGGCAAATTCTTTTAAGTGGTAAATTCCAATCAAAAATCAAATTAAGGACGTTTTATAGATAATTTTAGCATGATATTACATTCTACGGGCCATATGAAAAGTGAATTGAGGATTGTGATGTGATTTTATGATAGTGAATGAAATTGAACCGCAAGTCGAAAATTCTGAATATGTACCAATAGGTCAAACCATAAATGGAATTGATAAGCGATTATTGATCTTGTGGTTCTACGATCCTCGATGTCGACTCTGGAATAGATATCGAATGAGGATATTAGTATTTCATAATTTCAGTATCCTGATGGCTATATGGAAACATGATATTTAGATGCTCATAGATACTAAGAGGATTCACACCGATGATGTGGTTCTAGTATCGGTAATAAAAGTACAATTGATTATTATAGTCGATAATTATCGAAAAAGGATATTGAATACCGAATGGCTTGAATACCAAGTGATCTGGTTATTAAATAATTAGAGTATTGAACAATCTGAATACTGAATGAAATGAATCTTGAATGATTTGAATAGTGATTTATTGATTTGATAGAAAAAAAGTCTTGAAATCGAATAACTGATGGTGATAAAGTTAAATGAATCGCTTCAGCGTATTTGATGGAAATAATATCGAAGTTGCATATTGAAATGTTTTATAGCATCGCATTTAAGCATGCTTTCTTGCAACTTGAAACATTTTAATAATGTTTATATGAATACTGAAAAGTATTCATTTGTTTTGAAATGAAAGTATATGGTAGATATATATATTTTGATATATGAAATATCATATAGAATTTACCATATGCTTTACATAATATTGAAAATAAAGCTATAGATTTAAATGTTTTATGAGACTGTGGGCACCCTAAGAGAATTAAATTCAATAAAGCATAGTGGAAACCGCCTAATTGGAGCTTTGCTCATTAGACAGATATGCTTGTCCGACAATAGTCGTGGACAGGTCTCAGTCACGCCTGATCAGTGGGGCTGAGAGAGATGAGGTCTATGGCCATAGATAGCGCCCTAGTTGGTTTCCAGGGGACGATGACATGATTTTCACTACTAGCTACAGTGATTTAAGTCTTTATTGATAAAGATGATAGGGATCTAGCCTAGTCTCTAACCGATATGATATGAAGTCTAGAGTATGATTTTATTGATATGAACTCTAGACTTGACATGATTTATACTGTACATGAAACAGATTTGAAATGAAATATGTTTTGAAACAGTACATGTTTTAAACATGTTTTAAAAGTCTATGAGATATGATTTCGACACTTATATGATTTATATGTGATTTTTGTGTCGAACATGGCATGATATGCGGTCTAGAGTATAGTTTGATTTGATATGAACTCTAGACCTGATATGATTTACAGAATATGTTTTAAAAGTATATGATAATAATTTCGACACTTACATGATTTACATATGATTTTGTGTCGAATTTAAAATGATATGCGGTCTAGAGTATAGATTGATTTGATATGAACTCTAGACCCGATATAACTTATAGTAAATGAAAATGTTTTAAAACCGCACATGTTTTAGACATGCTCCGAAAAACGAATACATGAACTGAAATTGAACATGTTTCTATCATGCCTTAAAGGCAAATTTGAAATGAATTGAAAATCCATATGTTGAGCATGTCCTAAAGTATATATGATATGATTTGAGATGATAGCGGTTTATACAGAAAAATTACATGAATTGCATATTAAACCCTGACACGATAATATGCTTAGCACATGAGAATTCCATGAGGAATGTCGTGACTCGATGTTAATGATGTTTCATCTATACGATGACATGAGATGATATGATATATGAACATGAGATTGATATGAAGAGAATTCTGATCTCACTCTATCGTGATCATAAATTCTCAGACGATAAGTGATATGAATTGATGTAATACGGGAATATGATTGTTAAATGTAAAGTGAATTCGATAAGATATCTGCATTAAACATGGAGAATATATGAAGAGTGTCATGACTCGGTGGTAGCGATATTTTATCGATATGATGTCATGATATGATATGAAACAGGAATATAGAAATACACGAATAGAATTATGACTTCGTACCATCGTGATCATGATCCACAATATGAGAATTGATAAGAGATGATAGAATACAGAAATATGATTATGAAATGAAAAGTAAATATGAGAATTAATATGAGATGATAGCGTAACAAAGTATGATTATGAAATGAAAAGTGAAAATGAGAAGTGATAATGAGATGTATCGATGAGAAATGATTAATTGTAATTGCATCCTTGCAAGTTTGAAGCATTGCAGTTTAAGGCAGTATAATCCTACTCTTGTATTTATATTAGTATCTTACTGAGCCGTGGTTTTGCTCACCCCACTAAATTTCATCTCTTTCAGATTATTGAAGTTAACATCTGCCATGTGAGCTGCTCAGTGGGCATCGGAGACGGTGTATGGACTTGGTACTAGTCTTATGAGGTATATGTTCCTTATAAAATACTTGTTTACATGTAAGACTTAAATTGATGCACAGTACATATTCTGTTTAACAAGTCGGGATGTAACTAAGAACCGTTTCCATGTTTGTTAAATATTTAAATGAAATGACTATAGGTCACCTAAATAGTATAGTGACTACACTGACATCGAAAACAAACCTTAAAATGAAAAAGAAAAAAATTTAGTCCATAAATTTGTAGACTAAGAAAAGTATAAGAATCAAGTGAAAGTCGCGGTCTTCGGGTCGTGACAATATGGTCCAATGGTAGGAGGTGTTTGACATTTGATTGAAATCAAGTGTTCGAACCCTCCGGGACGCGAAAGAAATCCGTGAGGGGGCCCCACATGATAATCCCAAAGCGGACAATACGGTTGAGTGCGACCGGCCCCACATGATACTGGTCGTCACAATACTAATTAAATATTTATTTATTAGGATATTGGATATTATGAAAGTGACAAGGTAATTGCATAGAAAGAGAAGAAAATGGAAGAATTGGAAATCAATTTAAGAAATTCATATTGACCCATAATTTGCAATTACCAAGGTGAAATAATAATTATTTTTGGAATATTAATAAAAGTTTATTTGGTTTAATCTGGCATAACATGTTATATTCATTTAGAGCAACCATAATGAATAACCAATGAGGTGTTGACTCAATAAAAACATGTTGACCTCAAGCAGATTTTACTAGGGGTGAGCATTCGGTCGGTTTCGGTTCACAAAACCGAAAACCGAAAAAACCGATCCCTTAGGCACAAAACCGAAACCGAACCGAATGAAACTCACAAACCGAACCGAACCAAACCGAATTGATTTGGTCGGTTCGGTTTTGCAAGGTTAAAACCGAATTTAAAGCTTTGGTAAATAAATGTATAAAAGTATATAATATAAATTTGTTTTATTAATATCTCCTACAAGATTTACAACATGTAATCCAAATAAATGCATAAATTTCACCAAAAAAAGATAAATAACCAATATTGTTCATAAATTTACTAACTTAAAAACATAGATATAATATTTATCTAATATATATTTATATTTATAATTTATTTTTTGGGTAAATCGGTTTTTCGGTCGGTTCGGTTTACCATTTATATAAACCGACAACCGACCGATTTAACCAATAAAATCGATTAAACCGAATCGAACAAACCGAAAATCCGATTAAACCGAACCGAACAAACCGAAAACCGAACGGTTCGGTCGGTTTTTTCGGTTCCAACAATTTTTGCTCACCCCTAAATTTTACCTATCAAAATGCAGGGCCTCACTTCAATAGGATTATGTTGGGCCTAAACGGACCTTATTAGCTAAAGTGTAAGGGTTTAAAACTTGAAAAAAACTCTTATTGCGAGAGGAGATAACCTTATTACTCTCCCCAAAATAGTTGCCCATTCTACTTTCATTTTTATTACCTAGAAAAAAACAACCATAATAAATATCAACAGAGTCACCGTGGCATGAAGCTTGAAATTGATGACATAAGATGAATGCATGGTCCAAAAAAATGCAAATAAATTTGCATTTTTTACTGTAAATTTGATTTACATCAAGGGGAGTAACTTGGTAAGCATAGTTTAACATTTTTATCATATGTTTTGTGTTCTATTTATTTTATAGTTGGAGATAGGATGGCCAAGGGTAAGGATCCAACACAATATTGAGAGAGAGAAACATCTCAAACACTAAATTGATCGTGTATATTTTACTACTCAAAAAAAAAGTATAAGACATTGCATAAAAGTGAAATTATCTTTATTCACACAATCTTTTAATCGAGTGATTAAGAAAAAAAATTATGTCATGCTTTATGTTTTGAGATCAAACCCAAAAAATCTCAATCCCATCCCCAATATGTATGTATGTATGTATGTATGTATGTATATATGTATAACACCCTATGCAACACACCTTATGGAAAGAACTAACAAATGCATTACAAACTATAATATCACGTGGGCACATAGAATGTCACATTTTTGCTACGTACATGCAAGGATCAAAACTAAGAAAGTTAAAATGAGCGTTCTCAGGTGGATCTTACCTTCTGCTACATCTTCAGCCTACTTTTGTAGTGTTCTTTCATTAACAAGGATACATACCCTTCGTAAGCTCCTATTTGGTTATATTACAAAACTGAATGTGCATGAGATATCTCTAACAAAGCTACTTGGCCATCAATATTCCATAAGCAAATCAAGTATTTTCAAAACCAGCACTCACAAAGCTCTCCTCCATTTTAAGGAATAAGTTGTCTATCATTGATTTTTTTGTTCATTAAGGAAAGGCTGAAGGCCGACATACAAAATCAAATTAGAAAAGCAGACCAAGGTAAGAGGGGGGTTGAACATCAATTCGCAGGACAGCAGCCCATTCTTGCCATTCTAGCCACCCAATCTGCTATTCTGTTTGCCTCCCTAACAGTGAAGTTGAAACTAACCTCATTCAAATCATGAACCAAAGAAAGAATGTCATCCTCGATAGCCATGGTTTGCCAACGGTTTCCTGATATCTTGGCAAACCAGGATTGTTGAGGCATCAAACAAGGTTCAAATTATCAAATTCCAGCAGTACCTTGAACCACCCATTACAAATTATCAAACCACAAGCCGAATGAACAGCCAGCACTTCAGCCACATCAGTGAGACAACAGTTATCATCCCAAACACAATAGCAATCCCAGCATGTTTGGACTTTGCATTGAAGGATGCATTACAATTAATTTACAGAAAAAAAAAATAGAATGAGGCTTTAACTAAGAGGAGTATACCTCTGGTTTCTGTCAGCTCGAATGGTCCCTCTAGCTAGCTCTTCTGAAAATTCTTGGTGATCACGGAGAACAAGTAACCAAATCTGGATGGGGTCCCCAGTCTTCTCTTCAAACAAAAATGAGTTTCTGGCTTTCCACAGATTCCAGCATAAGTAGCTGAGAAGATCGAGACAATTTAAAGAGCCAAAATTAGAGAAAAGAGAAGCAATATCAAAATCAAACCACCATCTTGAAAAACCTATTATCCTTGTCTTCGTGGGCCCTTACCATTTAAGATGTAAACCCGCTCAAGTCCACAACAATAGAAGTTGCAAAATAGCATGATGGCATGAAATACTTTTAGCCTGTATCCTTGAAATCCCATTTGACTATGAATGCTTATAAGCTTCAAGTCCATTCTGCAGCCATGCAATTTGATAAGTTATGGTATTTGCATTTTATCCATCCTTTTTTCGGCATCATAACAAATACACCACTACAAGGCTTGATTTCCTATGAATTTCAATCTCATGGCAGAACATGCTATGTGAATATGATCCTTGGTTACAACTTAAAAGGTGGTCATGTAAGAATTAGTATTGTCATCGTCAAACCAAAGGAATTTCAAGTGATTATCAATCCCTATCAAAAATAGCATGACCTCCTCCATAAGCAAATAAGACATATCACCTGCAATGAATTCACACACCCTCCCATCCATTTCAATCAAACTACATCCCGGCACCTTTCTGACCTTCTTTGCTCCCATTTCCTTTCTCACCTTCACTACCCAATCCCACTGGTTAGAAGAGGCATAAATGTTTGACAGCAGGACATGAACCCCACCATGGTCAAGACCTCGCTCAACCAAGCTCTCAACCGTCTCCTTCCCCAACTCAACATCACCATGCACTCTGCAAGAATTCAGTAATGCACCCAACACATAGGAGTCAGGTTCCATAGGCATCTCTCTCACTAATTTCTTTGCCTCTTCAAGCAGTCCAGATCTGCCCAAAAGATCTACCAAACAACCATAGTGCTGGACACCGGGGCCTATACCATAAACCTCACTCATGCAATTGAAGATTCTTAACCCTTCATCCACCAATCCCATTCGACTGCAAGCGTTTAGGACACATATAAAAGTAACTTCGTTAGGAATAACTCCTTCACTTTGCATCCTTGCAAACAACTCAATCGCACTTGCGCTTTGACCATGATTAGCTAGGCCTGAAATTAAAGAAGTAAAAGCAAAAACATCCCTATCTGGCATCTTATCAAATACCGAACATGCTATCTCAATGCAGCCGCACTTGGCATACATGTCAATAAGGGCAGTGCCCAAAACTCTATCTAACTCCATTCCATTTCTATCTACGTATGCATGTATCCATCTTCCATGATCCAAAGCGCCAAGAAATGCAGAAGCAGTGAGAGCTCCCACGATCGCAGCATGATTCGGGCAAAGCCCAGAAAGCTGCATATCATTAAAGAGTTCCAAAGCCTCTCTAAACATCCCCATTTGTACGTACCCAGTAATCATTGCACTCCATGAAACTGCATTCCTTTCAGGCATTTGATAAAACAGTCCCCTTGCATGCTCAACTTTGCCAGATTTAACGTACCCATTTATCAAAGCTGTCCACGTAACGACATCTCTGTCAGTGTTCACATCAAACAGTTTGCGAGCTGCGTCCATTGAGCTCCAATTAGCATAAAAATGGATCAATCCGTTTAACACAAAATCATAAGATTCCCAACCCAACTTCATCGCTTGAGCATGAGAGGCTAAACCCATAGAAAAATTCTCACTGCAGGCTCGAAGAACGAAAGAGAAGGTGTAGTTATTGGGCAAGAACCCACTGTGAAGCATGTTTTTGTACAGAGAAAGAGCGGTGGCGTTTCCGTTTTTCTCTACAAAAGCTCTAATGATGGTGTTCCAAATAAAGGTGGTTCGATGTTGAAGAGAAAGAAAGAGTTTGTAAGCATGAGAGAGGTCAGCATTGGAGGAGACAGCAAAGAAAGAAATGATTTTACCAGCGGCAAAAGGGTCGAAAAGAGTGGCTGAGACGATGAGATGAGATTGCATCTGCTTCATTTGAGACATCGTAAGACATTTGTCCAGCAAAGAAATACATCTTTGGCTGGCCTTGACATATTTACAAGCAAGGCTTGAAGCCGACATTCTCAATTTAAATCATCCTTTTTCTCTAATCTTTCTCATTTTGATGAATGAGCGATCTTTCAAGAACGTTAAACAAATAGCATAAGCAAGCTTCTTTACCCGCGCGTTATGGCTAAATCTTTTTCAATAATCAGACATGCTTTATAAGAGTTTTCTAAACCCAATTTTTTTCTCTCTGCATCTCATTCTACTCGTAGTTTATTGTACTCGACATTTTATTGTTCAATGCAAAGAAAAAAAAAGTCTCAAAGGAAAAATTTTGGATTCATTTAAAATTGTCTTGGGTTGTAATGTTGAATGTTTAATTAATATCAATGAAGTTTCTTTGGCCAAAAAAAATATCGTCAATAATTTAAAATTAGTAGTCTCAACAAAAATATTCTCAAAATTTATTTTTTCGAAACTTTATTTAGTAAATGTTTTATGGGTTTGTATATGATGCACTCCAAAAATTGACACCTCATCAATTAGTAAATTAAAAAATATGTCAAGCCCTTAAAAGCAAATCTAAATAAATTTTTTGAATTTGCCCATAAAGACCTATTGATGAGGTGTCAACTTTTGGTGTATTGACAGTATATGGAAACTATACATTGTCAGTGCATCATATATAAATCCATGTTTTATATCATACAATTATTATATCAATGATACGAACACATTTAGTTGTAATTGTTAATAATCTAATATATATATATATATATATATATATATATATATAAGCCAAAATATTTGACTACAAATAGAACATCCTATGTGGATGGTTTAAAAGGTTGACATATGTAATATTCTAAAATAAAAAAAATATATTTTTCCACTTTTTTATAGATAGGAATTTTTATACATTAAAATTTGAAAATAAATTAATTATCTTTTTGAATCAATTATCTATTTTAATTTCTCAAAGATAAACATATATATATATTATATTTTAAAAATTAAAGAAAAATCTAGTATTATTTATAAATTTATTTACTTATCTTTTATCAATATACATGTACTAATGTTATATACATTATTTATAGAAATAATTAGTTTTGCTATAAATTTTTTATATGAATACATTTTTTTTAAAAAAAAAGACAAACGTACTTTATATGAACGCATGAGATGTGTGATAAAATGAATTTTTTTCATCTTTAACTGTGATAACCCTAATTTTTCCATATTCGATATAAACTACAATGTACGAATTTAAAAGAGAAAATTAATTGTTAAAATACTTAATAAAGGGTCCGTTCGATAAGGTTCAAAGAAGTACTCGATGAGGGCCCTACCAAGACTTTCGCTGTCCAGATCGAAAGGAGACCCTAGAATGATGATATTAGACAATGAAATTAGTGTAATTTTAAGTACAAAATAAGTGTATTATAAATATATTATGTGAGTGAAAATAACTCTTAAATTATGGAATTAAAGTAAATAATGAATAAAAGTAGATTGTGAAATTAAAATTGAAAAGGAATACAATTTATGGTAATTATATTTTAGTAATATGTAATAAGAACTAAAATAAATTAATTATAGGAATTAATAAAATAGAAGATAGGAAATTAAAAAGAAATTACTAAGATTATAGTGTAAAAATTGGAATATAATTTGAGAAAGAATATAATCTAATAGTAATTATGTTTTAAAAAACTTAATAAGAAACAAAGTAAGTTAACTATTAAAATTAACAAAATATATCAAAAAAATATATAAAAAAAAGATAAAAGATAAATAAATAATGCAGCAAGCTTCTCGTGGAAGCTTGCTGCAGTGCAAAATTAAAAGCAGAAATGAAAGGAAAAAGAATAGAAAAGACGAGAAATTAAATTAAAATATTTCATGGCATAATTCTATTAGATGATAATTAATAAAAGAGGACCAACTCAACCATTTTTATCAGCATAATTTTACAGGAAGGTGTATAAATTAAAGAAGACAAATAAAACACTGCTCAGCCATTCTTATAGCCATTTCCACGGACCTCCCCTGTTTTTCTGCATTTCACATTTCTTCACTGTTTCCTTGAGAAATTTCCTCCGTTCCTCCCATTTTCCTCAACCGAAATCACCATTTGCTATCAACAAAACATAAAAATCCTCTACATGATCCATCATTCACCATAGGAACATCTTAACTTCAGAATTGGAGGGCTGGATGTGAAGAAACAGAACTGGTTTTGGGGAAAATTGTACAGTTGGCAATGGTGAAAGGTAAGGCTTGGTGATGTACTATTTATTTCCAGCCTTGGTCTTCAATTTATTCATGCCCATGAAATATATTTGAGACATTAGAATGAATTGATGTTAAGTGTAAGTGAAAATGAAGTGTTCGGCTGTAATGTGAAAATAAGCAAATTTTTGTGATTTTGATATATATTGGGTAGAATTTAATAGTACATGATGAGTAGAATCTAGTTTGATCATGGTTGTAGTGAGAGTTTGCAACAAACATGGAAGTGGCGTGGTTGTTGGAGGAAGATAGGCTGTATGCCATGAAAAGGGGGCTGCACGATGATGATGTTGTTTTGATGAATATAAAATATTTGATAAAATTTCTAAGTGAATAAAAGATGACCATATGTTAAAGGATGAGAAAAGGAATAGAAAATGTTAAGAAGAGATAAGGTGAAGCTGCCGGCATGGAAAGGGGGAGAAAGAAACAAAGCAACCGGGCAGTAAAAGGAGACCAGAAAAGAAAAGTAAAAGACAAGAAGAAAATATTAATGTAGTATTGATAGATGGTAATAATAGAATTTTATAAGATTATGAAATTGGCCAAACTTAAAAGAGGAAGTTTCATACAAAACTTATTAAGTTGAGGAACAGAAAATAAATGAATTTAAGTTAAGATTTTGGGTGAAATTTGATTTAGGAAAAAGGTTGTTGATTTAGTTGTAAATATATTCGGTGATTGATAAGAAGTGAATCCGATTAAATTAATTGTTGAAATTGAGAAGTAGAAAATGAAAATTTAGGGAAAATCTATTAAAAGATATAATATGGAATTAAATCGGAAAAGAATACAATTAATTGTGGCCTTGTGTTATATTTGACATGAGATGGAATAAATTAATTGTTGAAATGGATTTATAGAAAAATTTATTATAGCTAAAATGCTAGATTTTAGATATAAATTGGACAAGAACAAGTGAAATTCAAGAATGGAAATTAAGCCATAATAAACATTTCATGATATTGGTGGAGTGAATTAGAATAAGAAAATATAATTTAATGGTAATTATAGTGTACTAAATAATAGAGAATAAATTGATTGTGGGAATTAATTGAATGAAAGTAAATTTGACATAGGCACATGATGGAATATTTATTAGAATTAGAATTTGCAATATGGGATTTTGAATATAATTTAGGTTTATTGTGCAGTATGAGGAATGAGAAATAAAGAGACGCAAATAGAGCTATCGGATTCTTATATCGCGCGGAATTAGAAATAAGAAACATGTATAGGATTTGCATAGGATATGTTTTACTTGCAATTGAAAATTCTTGAAAATCTCGTTTTAATTGTTTCTTATCCAATTTTCCTGAATACAAGAAATAGGAATTATCTTTAATTCTTACAAGTTTAAATATTTCATTTTATGAAATGTTTTATATGAGTTGATTTAAATAAAATGATTTATATGCATTGAATTACATTAGATGATTTACATGAAATGAGTACATGATATGATTTACACAAATTAAATTGCATGCAATGACTTACATGAATTGCATTATATGAAATGATTTATACGAATTTCATTATATGAAATGATTTGCATGGATTGCATTAGATGAAAAGATTTACATGAATAAAACTACAAGAAACGATTTATATGAATTGTGTTACATGAGACGACTTACATGATTTGAATTACATGAAATGATTTACATGAATCACATTATATGAATGATTTACATAAATTGATTTACAAGAAATGAGTTACATGAATCACATTAGATGAATGATTTACATAAATTGATTTACAAGAAATGAGTTACATGAATTATTTTACATGATTTGGAACTACAGGAAATGATTTACATAATTTGAATTACATGAAATTATTTATATGAAATAAGTTACATAACTTGAATTACATGAAGTGTTTTACATGAATTGAATTTCTTGAAATGATTTACATGAATCGATTTATATGAAATGATTTTACGAGATTGATGTATCCTTGATGATCGTGCATACGAGATAGTGATGATTAGGTTGGGAGACGTCCCAAACCTTCCCTAACCTTCCCTTTACATGATATAACTGTGGGAATTGTGGTCAAACCCACAGGTTTACACAATGAACACTTGACCAGTGCAAACTGTGAGTGATCGACGATGGCCATTCATAACAGTGTTTCGTAGGATTGGCTAAGGAGTTCCGGATGCCTAGCTTTCCTATACAGGTCCCTTACGGGATATAGTGCGTGCATGAATCTCTAGGAGATTATTTTTCTATCGATATGTGATACTTGACAGATGATTGAGTTACTGAATGATTTGGTTTACAAGAATGATACATGATTTGATTTTAAGTGACAAAAGGAGTGATATGAGTTTTACAGTATATGTTTTCTCAATACCGGTGCATTCATTCTGTTTTAGTGATTTTAAATGCATAACTTTACTGTACTAAACGAAATTACTGAGATTATTGCATTATCTCATGATCTTGAATTCGTTATCATACTGTTCATTAATATTGCATTGCATAAAATATTAAATGTTTCTATTGTCTCTTTATAGTTAAATTTAATATACCTTTTTATAATTAGTAAAATAAATGATTTATATTCATTTGCATATAGTATGCACTTTTATATATATTTTTTACTAGACTTTCCCCAAAGCTCACCCCTTTCTCACCATCCTAGATAGCTTATCGGTATACAAGAAATCCACTGCTTTTAGTTAGTCGAAGAAATCGTTAGAAGTTAAAAGTACCAAGCGATCAGGTATTTATTAAATGTTTATTTATATTCAGACATGTATTTGCGCAACAGTTGTATTTATGAAATAGAGTATAAATATGTATCGCAAATTAGTGGGATGTAACTTATGTGAAGTTTATCGTGAACGGAATCGTAGTTATTATATTATAGTCTGTATTTAATTTATTATTATTAATTGAATTAATGGTATACCGAATTGATTGAAATGAAAAGTTGAATTGTACTTACACTGATTTCGAATGCAAACATATTGTTACCAATTATTTGAAAGAAAAAGATAGTATCGAAAGGAAAAATTTAGTTCGAGATTTTCTAATTTCGGACGTTACATTTGTACTTGCTTTTCCATATAACATTTATATTATTCACTAACAATATGCATTTCCATTCACACCATTCATTTTCACTATGGTTCTTCATCTTCTCTAATTAGACATAAACCCAATTTTGTAAATCTTTCTCAATCATTCAGTATTTCATTCCACAACACTTTCCTAAAATATTCATGACTATCATCCTCGTTCTTCCTGTTAACCATCAATATTTCTTTATCGATTGACACTTAGTCCCATTTCTAAATATCCTTTACAATTTATATTCAAGCAATGTACAGCAGTATGGGATGTAATTTAATTCTTAAACTATTTACACCGACACGTACTAGGTAAATCTTGCTCTGATACCACTTTTGTAACATTTGAATTCATAGAATTTCGAACCAACTTTTTATTTTTAAAACACTTATTCACTTACAATTTTTTGATTTGCATTCAGTGTCCGTGTAAGTGCACTCCAAATTTTTATAATTAGACGAAATTTTAGCCTTGAAAAATGAAGATATAAAATGAATTAATTATAGTCATAATTATAAATTTAAGAAAGAATAAATTGATATCATAAAGGCTACTCAGTCAAAAAGAGAAAAACGAAGATGGAAGTGTAATGTTAATACGAGGGAATGAAAGATTAAATATTAAGAATAAATAAAAATTTATTGAAGCTAAAATTTGAAAGTAATATATATATGGGAGCTATAAAGAGTTTGGGCTAAAATAAAAAGAATAATGGAGATGACCAAATTTTAAGGTAACGAGGATGTAGGATTAAAATGTGAATTAAATAGAAATCATTCATGGAATGAAATAAGAAAAGATGAGTATAATGAATTGATCATAATTGGCCAAGTGGAAGTCATAAGCAATTCCATATTATTTTCTTAGGTGAAAATAGTTTAAAATAGAAGTTAGGTAAAGTAAAGGAACTTTTATGGCTATGATCAATAAGTGTTGGTTATGTAATGTTATTTTGCAGCTGGAAATTTGGAAGAAATAAGTGAATCAGTGGTGCTATTAGATTTTATTTCGTACTGCAAATTGAGGTAAGAAAGATGTATAGGAGTTGCATAGAACATGTTTTACTTGCAATTGAAAATTCTTGAAAATCCAATTTTAGATTGTTCTTCACCTACTTTTCCTTAATACAAGAATATAGAAATTTATCTTAAATTCCTACAAGTCTAAATATTGCATTACATGAAATGATTTTCATGAATTGATTTACAGAAAACTATTTACATGAATTAAATTATATGAAATGATTTACATGAATTGAGTTACATGAGAAGATTTATCTGAATTGATTTATAAGAAATACCTTACCTAAACTGATTTACATGATACGATTTACATGGAGTATGTAAATTACATAAAATGAAATTTATTATTATTATTATTTTATATGAAATGTTTTATCATTTATGTTTAAACATGATATTTTGAATATTTAGATTTACATTAATAATTTAATGAATTTTATTACTGTCAAATAAAACAAATATTGTTTTACGAGAGTTTGGACTGACTGAAGATAATTGCTATTTGAAATGATTTCTACTATTGAATTATACGATTTATGAAAATGTTCTAAGTTACAATAATTTTTATGGAATTGTCTTTGAAGTCAAATTGCTTCGAAATTGATGAAATTGTGGATACCGGCTGGTTTGGAAACTATGCTTTATATGTTGGAAGGCTAAGTTAAAAACAGTCATTATACTGCCAAAGATTTTTAGAAATTTTAAGAAATTATCTTTAAGGTTTCTTAGCATGTGAAATAAATAAAATTTCAAGTGAGTTACATATGATCTATTAAAATTTCATAATTTAATGATTTACCGAAAAGCAATATTTAAATATTCATATTGATGAATTTTAATTTCCTGAAGGTACTAGCATATACTTATTACTGTTCTATAGATAAATAAAACTTTTCAGAAAAGAAATACTGAAGTGTGAACATTTTATGAATTTTATTCATGAATTGAATATATTTTTCAATATATTTATTTATGGACTGATTGAGGATTTAACCTTCCGAAAGCATCTCCATAAACAGTTGTAAAATGTTTTATATTGTTTTTAGAAAATATTGGACCCATAGCTGCCTGCGGGCACATGCTATTATGAGTGTATGATCGTATGACTGACTAGTAGGCTGATTGACCCTGATCCCGTCATCAGCGTCCCAGATAGTGTCTAATCAGTATCACTGAGGACTGTATTCTGACTATGACCATATGTCCTATTGCACGAGTCTGTTGGGTGATGCCTTATCAGAGCAGGGTTGGCCTGATGTCTGTGAATACTTTTGGAAGGAAAAGTGTTAAACATCCCCGGTAGTACTGTGTAATCTAAATACATAGAGAAAATAAATGATTGTAAACTGAGTATAATGATTTAAAGGGAGTGAGAAAGTATAAATTGAGAATGTTAAAAAAATAATATGCTCAGAAATTACCGAAAAATTGGTGATTCTTATAATCTAAATGAAGGCCTGTTCGGTAAGGATCAGTAAAAGACTCGGTGAGGGCCCCACCAGTACTTTTCGATTCGGATCGAACTGAGACCTGAAAGTGATGATATAAAGGAGGGGAATGACATATCATCATTAAATAGACTTTAAGATCATCGATTAAGGGTAATTTGAAGAGAGAAAATTTTTGGCCAAAAATGACCAAAATACCCCTGACTCCGAAATTTTACCGGGAGCCAGAATAGACCAACAAAAGTTGGAATTGATTGATCTGCCAGAGAAATTGATGATATAAAGCTGAATTACAAGCAAAATAGTCCAATTATGGATTTTAGTGAACTTCTCTGTCGAGATCGAATAAGATCTAAATTGCTGATATAAGTATCAGAAAGGATAATATCAGCACATGGATAATGAGATGATTGATTCCCATGTATACTGAAGAGAAAGAAATAAATGTCGAAATGACAAAAATGCCCCTATGTTGAGTGATGTTTGAAACAGTGATAAAACCGAGCTGAATTGGAATCCATTGATAGTAATGGAGTTATAAATGGCATAAAGGCCATGACATGAATATAATGATCCCTATTATTGATTCCACTTACACGTAGATTATGGACGCGAATGGTGAGTGACCTAGTGAACGGATTGGGCTTCACGATAGATCCTTAAGGAGGCCAGTGTGCTCGCCAAAAGAGGATGATATAGATATGTACAGGCGGACGGCGGACGGGCCGGAGCCTTACACGATGCGATCCAATGAGTGCATAGTGGAATGTCATAAGATGATTGGCCCGGTTATAGACTGTAAGAGCTGGAATTAAAAGTGTATTGAATTATTACGGGATCATTGAATATGATGAAAAGTAATATGATAGCTGGAGATGACTAACAAAGAGATCAATATAAATGATGAAATCTATATCAGTACTGTAAATTCTGGTTCTACATATTCCTACTATTTTTGAGGTATCAAACAGATAATCATAGAACCAGAATATATTGAAATATGTTTTATAGAATGATGTACTGTATGGAGTAAATGAATTGTAGAATATGCACAAGGACAGTAAGTAAAGATAAGAGATGAGGAAGATAACAGCTAACCTGGATTATTAAATGAAAATGATTTAAAATGAATTTTAATAATAAATCGATTAGCTGTGAAAGGTGTTAATCAAATAATTAGACTTAATTTAGCATACAAATTAAGATGAATGTTCAAAACGATAAAAGATGAATGATTAAAGGAAGTATCAGATGTAATTCTCGATAAAATTTTCAGAGTTATATAGATTGGAGAAATCGAGATAACCTTGACTCGATTGGTTATAAGCTTATGTCGGAGAATACAAAAGAGTTCGAAAGCTTTACAACAACTCTGGAAAATGAGTGAATAATGAAATTCATGTGTAAAAATGTGATTGATGAAAATATAGATAACGTAATTTGAGGTTAATGAAGTTATCTGTATAAGTGTGAATGAAAGAAGCACAAATGACTTTGATATGTAGATGAATTGAAGTGATATAATAAACTATTACTAAATAGTAAAGTTCTTGTGAAGAACAAGTATTCATCTACATGAAAATAGACGCTTTATTAATCTGATCACAGATATATGAGGAGTTAATAAGACTAGCCTCGGTATAAAGCATTCTTAGATAAAAGATTGAAGATTGATGTTCATAAGATGATGATTAGAACTCGAAGTAAATTTTACGAGTTCCTATTGAGGTTTCAAGGTTAATAAATTACCTTGTGAGGTATATAAACATAAGGAGTGAGATAGCGAAATAGTTAAAGATACACATGGAATAGGAGCAGCATTATAATATATAACCTTTAACTCTCAGAGACTACGGACTTATGTTAAGATTGGCGAATAAGAGACTTGGCTAGACAGTATCTCTTTCTGAGATATATGATCTCGAGATCACAGAATGATAGTGAATCTGTCTGTGATAGTGAGGTGATGATTGAGATACGGAATTACTGAGTCTAGCTAGATATTGTTACCAATCTATAGAAGAGTGATGGGATTAGTTGCTCTACTAATGAGACATAATTAGAGAAATTAAAGTCAGTAAATGGATAAGTGGAAAGAAAAGATGGTATACAAAATGTAAAGAGATTATACGGTAGAATACAATACCACTTGAGAAACCCGACTGAAGTGATGATAGTGAAAATACGGAAATGAAATAAGAAGATAAGTTGCATAATGAGCAGGGAACATGAAATAGTTCCCAAAATTAAGACTGAAAGTGAATTGTGATGGTTATCACATGACTGTGGCAAGAGGTAAAATCACGCCAGATTTGATAAGTGAGAGTAATGATACTCAAAGAAGTAATATGAATGACATGTTTACTGCCAGTATATAAATGGAAAATGATTATATATATATAATCACCGTAATATAATAGAAACGGTGGAAGTATATAAATGATGTGGTGATTAAATATATAAATTGAAGATTCAATTGTGGAATCTAAATTATGAAAAGAGATGTAAGGACCATACTACATAAAGAGAAAATGACTTATGATCTATGATTGTAAAAGATGATCCACAGTAAAGTCTGCAATGAGATGCAGCCTTGATAGAATAAATGAGAGAATGAATACTGTGGACAATAAAGAGTCCAACAGAGATATGAGGATATAGAAGTGATTAAAGATTAAAGATCTAAATAGAATCACTTTCCATTATCAGACTCTTAGATTCTCTAGTGCCATAGTTGAAGTATGAGTGTGAAATGGTGTGAAAGTATGTATACAGTTCCAGCGAGCATTACATGTGATGGGAGTCTCTGAGATGCCATATGCTTGATGATAATAGCAAAAGGCTTCAAGATCCCAAGTGTATTGATAGCACCGCTCCATACTGATATAGATATATATGAGCGTGAGATGTAAACGCTCCATGATATTGAGAGAGCGTGTGCATGAGATGTGAAAGCTACTGGGACACTTACATATAATTGATTGACATGAGTACATGATAGTACCAAATTATGTCGACTTGGCACTAAGTGAGAAAAATGAATGATGAACAGCATAGATCAGCTGTAATATGAAAAATACTGTGTGTGGACTCTTATTTGAAAAGAGTGGAAATGAATAACTCCCGATTTGAGAAATAAACTTACGGGAGATAGACATATATGATGAAAGATAGCATGTAGTGGTCTAAAGTAATCTTGAATGCTGAAAGTGTACTAGCAGTATTACTTGGAGGATGACCTAGAGGTCAGAAGTCGTAAGTATACGGCATATACCACCTTTGGACTTAAGTTAAATTCGGAGGACCGAATTTCTTAAGGTGGGAAGAATGTGATAACCGTAAATTTTCCATTTATTGGAAATATATATTGGAGAAAATAAAATTGGAATTATGAAAAATAATGGAAAGAGGAGATTTAACTTGGATAAATGGAAATCCAAATTAAATAAGAAAAAAGAGAAATGTATTTATATAATTATATATTATATAAATGTATTTTTATACAAATACACATGTATTTAAATACTGTATAATATATAATATATATTAGTATACTTTGGTATATATAGATATATATATATATACACTATTTATAATGTAAATAATACATATGTATAATGTTATTTTGTATGTATACATATATGAATATGTATACAAAGGAAGTACAAATTAGTAATTTTAAAAAAAATTGTGTAAATATATATATATATATATATATATATATATATATTTTTGCATAATTGAAATACAAATATATATATATATATATATACATATAAAATGTATATTGTAGTTAATTTAAATTATATATATGTTGTAATATAATATAATATTAGTATGTACTTTATATTATAATATTAGTATTATATTTATAAAGTAAATTATAAATATAGTATATAATAAAAATAAAATAAAAAAGGAAACAGAATGGGAAAATCGGGAAGGATCCCAATTTCCCTTCCCGTGAGCCAGCCGACCATAGTCGGCGGCGAGAAAGAGAAGAGAGGAATGAGGGCCGTCGCTAGCTGGCGAGCCGAGGAGGGGAGGTGAAGTGCCGGCGACGGAAGAAAGGAGAAACATAAACGGAAAAGAGGCAAACCGAAGGATACCAAAAGAGAAAAGGAGAAGAGGATATCGGCGGTGCCGGCCGATCCAGGCACCGCCACCGCCACCGCCACCCGAACCTCGGCGAAGGTGAGGGGAAGAAGGAGGAAGCCATCGGTGAGGCCGACGATGGCCGAGGGAGGAGGAACGAGGAGGAGAAGAAACTGAACCTTCCGTCGCCAGATCTGCCGCCGTGCCGTCGATTCGGGATGAACGGAGGCCACCAGCAACTTCGCCGTCACGCCGGCCAGCTACTGAGCTGTTGAACTCCCGGAGAACCGGCCACCGGAGAAGAACCGACGATGAGGAGAGGTGATCGGTCCAGTTGAGAAGAAAAGAAAAAGAAAAAGAAAAAGGAAAAAGAAAAAGAAAAGAAAAGAAAAGAAAAGAGAAAAAGAAAGAAGAAAGAAAAATAAGAAAGAGGAAAAGAAAAGGAATTCCGGGAATTTGAAAAATTCTTGAGAATTCGAAAATCCGAAAAATCCCGGGCACTCGGTAAGGATTTCGGAAATTAATTCCGAATAATTAATTTGAATAAATTATGAAAAAATTCTAATTTTTAGAATTTTAATTTTCAAAAAATTTTCTCGATAATCGAGCTGATGGAATCAGACGAGGTGAACACGGGCGCACAAGAGGCAGTCGCCGACTCGAGACAGGTAAGAGAGACATGTGCAGCCTGTAAGGATATTGGCACACATGTTTTAAATTATGCATTTAAATTTTATAAATGCAATTGATAGTGATTTATCGGTTTGGAATTGTGGTGATTTACCGGTTGAGATTTAAACTGTATTTTTTGCAGGAGGCTAGCCAATCGGTAGCTGTTATACTGTCGAAAATTATTGGAAAAATTACCGAAAATCACAATAAATGATTTTTCATCATGAGAAATGATTTTCAACACGAAAATCGAGAAATCGATTAGTTTTCATAAAATATGAATATATTGATAATTAATTTTAAAATATTCATGTTTTGAAAATGGTGAAAAAGGAAATCACATAAATTTATCCCGATAGGTGATATTTCACGTGAAACAAGGTGGAAAATGAAAAGGATCCAAGTGAATATTTTAATAATATTTCTTCAAATATTCACTTGATTTTATAAATAACCTTTATGGGTTCAATTGTGAAAATAAATATTTATAGAAAATTTCATAAAGGTAATTAAAGATGAAAAACAGTGTTTTGAGGCTAAAAGGTCTCCGCATGTGTTTACAGAGAAAACACGGGACGGGAGTATTGATTTGGAAAATAAATATTTTAATTTTCCATAAATTATAAAAATAAGTGATTTGAATCCCGATAACTTTGAAAATCATGTTTTCATAGAAAGCACGGAAAAGCGTGCATATATGTTTTATGGTGAAAAAGGGACAGTTATGACCTTTTATGTTTTACAGTGATTATTTTATAAACTGTTTTCACCGTATGGAAAATATGATTTATGATGTTCTATAATGTTTAGAATATTTTCGGGAATGATGACCCCAGTATGAATATTTTATAAATGTTATTCATAAGATGAAAATATTTTCCTTATGAATATTTGTGGATTGATTAAACTTATATTTAGTGAAAGTGATTTCATAAATGGGGTCTATATCACGTGTTTACTGTTTTGAGACTGTTAGGCCCCATATCATGCTCACGTGTCACGTGTTAGTGCTGATAGATACTGATCCTATTATCAGCGTCCCAGTGGACACCTGATCAGTGCACACTGAGGACCCTATAGACTATGGCCATAGATCTCATGTGTTTCCCCTATTTGGGATGATATTATTATAGCATGATATATTTAGGGTGTTGCCTAGTCTCCATGATACTGTACTGATGATTGTACTTTTCACTGAACTTTTGCTGGTACTAAATTACCTACAGCTACTGAGCTTTTGATATATCACGTGTTAAACTAAATATTTTACGGTGTTTTACAAGTGTGGAAAAAGAGTATTTGTGAAAGGAACATGAATTCCTTATTTATTTACTTAAGTGTTTTATCACGTGAATATTTAATGTTTTATTGGGATTTGAATATCAAAAGAAAACGATTACTCTCTACAGTTGCCTCTAGGTTTCGGGACAAGCCAGGTATTCTAAAATACCTGCCTTACTCCATCCGGATCCCTAGCCGACTGTAGTATTCTTCCTACATGTGAACCTAGAGCCCGTTAGGAAGATTTAAAAAGAAAGTGAAAAATTATTTTCAACATATAGATAGCTGATATCAAGTGTTGCATATAACTCTCTTACTGAGCCGTGGTTTGCTCACCCCTTAATATTAACATTTCAGATTTTCGAGGACTAAGAGATCTGACATTTGAGGATTTCAATCTGCGCATTTGGAGACACTACGACAACTTAATTTATAATATGAGGTATGATCATTTATTTTGTGTATTTAGACTTACTTTCAGTACTACTTTCTTGAGAATTAAGATAGGGGATGTAATTGACATTATTAATTTTATATTTAATAATTAAATGAATATGAAAAGTAAAGTATCACAGACAGCCCAACCGTATAAGTTGTATAGAAAAACGTGAAAAATGTGGTCACGGGATGTGACATGCCTTGTCTCTATTGATTTAACTTTGATGATAATTGTGATTTTAGATCTGTGCTTTATCACGAATGTTGTGAACTAAAGTTTTATATGTTTACGGAGTATTTTAGAGATGGTTTATTAAATTTAAACTTATGAATTTATTTGTGAAATATATTATTTTATTTAATTGCATATAGTACGCACTTTTATATGTGTTTCTTACTGGGCTTTCCCCAAAGCTCACCCCTTTACTCATCATCCCAGATAGCTCACCAGTGCACGTACCATCCGTTACAATATGATAATTGAAGAATCTTACTAGAAGTTTAAAGTGCTCAATGACCAGGTATAAGTAGAATTTTATATTTATATTCAGACTAGTTATGCACAGCAGATGTATTTAATTGAGATGCAAGTGATTATATATTAAGTTGAAGAATATAAATCTTATAGTGGGATGTAAAATTTTACGGATAAATATATTATAGTAGATCTAATGAAATTTTTGATTTAATAATTAAATTTTTATTTTGACTGAGATAAAAATGTGGAGTGTACTTACACTGACACCGAATTCAAACCAAAAGATTGTAAGTGAATAAGTGTTTTAAAAAAAAAAGTTGGTTCGAAATTCTATGAATCCGAACATTACATTGTAACTCTGAAAAGCATTATATAATTAAAGTTCTATACAAAGTATTAATGCCAAATAATTCCAAACAATTATTTCAAAAACAAAATGATAAAACAAAGAAACTTTATAGATACATAAACCTCCCATACAGCATCCTTCGTAGTTACCATTTTCTTTTCATTGTCCCATCCAAATCCACCGATACAATTGTACCATATCATACACGATACTCTAATCTTTTTTCAACATCTTAATTCGAGATTTTATATGCGATTTTGCTTTAATATTTGATTTTGGTAGCCTTCAACCCATCATCATTTCAAGTTCTAACAAATATCTCGCTTTGAATCCAGTATCTGCATTAAATGTGCCTATATTGTGCAAATCAACCATGCAGGAGACTAAAATAACATCTTCTTTGTAAGACAATTTCCTATTAGTTCTCTTGGCACTTTTAAATTCAGGTAAGGAAGATGAAGCATGCGTTGACATTTTGCTCTATCATACAACGTAATTCATAAATACAAAAAAATTATGAGAAAAATATCAAACTATATATAATTGTTTACAAACAAAAGTACAAAAATACCAAATTATATTAACATTAAAAAAGTACAAAGACAATAATAAGCTCCAATGTCTAAAGAGAAAATTTTAAAAGTATGCTTGAAATAAAAACAAAAAATAGACATAGTTAAACCATAACAATCTCAATTTTCATCAACCTTAGAACTTTGCCATTCATCAAACATTTGATTTGCTAATTCCGATCTCCAATTTGACCATGTATCATTGGGATCAATAGCAGTGATTTGATCTTCTTCGACAACTGTGTTCACTATGTGATTGGGTATCTCATCAGTTTCCAAAATGGTTGAACTTATTTCTCTCTTAATAAAATTATGAAGCAAACAACAAGCTACAATAATTCAATTATGTATCATAAGTGGGTAAAATGATGGACTTCTAAGGATCGCCCACCTATTTTTTAGCAACCCAATACACATTTTTATTACATTTTGAGCAGCTGCATGTTTCATATTGAAAAGTTCTTCAGGACTGGTCGGTTGATTACCTTGCCGCCATTCATTCAAATGATACATTTGTCCCCCAAAAAGTGCAAGAAAACCCTCACAATTTGTGTACCCTGTGTCAACCAGGTAATAACAACCTAACAAAAAAACTCGAATATGTTACATAGGTAATTTACGAGTCATTGCAACAAGAGCTTGCAAAAAACCTTTCTATTGTCATAGGAAAGCTTACCATGTGGTACTTTTAGACCATGTCTCCTAGTAATAGCATCTGAAAGAACTCTGCTGTCAATAACAAACCCTTCCCAACCAGGGAGAACATAGACAAATTACATGTCAGGTGTACAAATACCTAACATTTTTGTAGCAATGTCACCCTTACAAGTTCAATATCTAAGTTTGACTTCACTTGGTACTATAACCTTGATATACGTCCCATCTAGCACACCTAAACAATTCTACAGTTCAAATACAAATAATTTTTAAGTTTAGTTACCGCTTGATGTATTGTATATGTCAAAACAAACAGATTTGAATGATTGATCTACCTTAAACCACTTCCACCAGAGTAGAATTTGAATGAATAGGCTCAGGTTTTCTAAATAACTTATCTTACAAAAGTACCATAGCATTTAATACTTTTTAAAATAGCAATTGATTTTCTCACACAACCTTTGAAAATTTTGTCTAATAACTTGATCTTAAGATGATGAAAAATAATATGCAAAAAGATTGCAACTTGCTCATCTACCGACATGTTCCTAGTGGACTTTAATCCTCCAATGCTTTGTAGATGTGAGACCTTGTATTTTAAAGCATTATTTAATTTTATTTATATAATTAAGATTATTGAATATTTATAGTTAATAAATTTTAATTATATCTTTAGTATTAAGGTTAAACAGTAAGTAGGTCCTAGTGATTCCCGGAGGTTCAAATGGAGGTAAAACTTTAGGGATGCAATATTTAGGGTTGGAGAATATGATGGTAAGAGTTCTAACTTTAATCTCAATTATTTTTGCATATTTTGGAAAATATGCAACAATTTAGAAAATGATGGTTTAGTCTATAAGCCGTCAGAATTTTCGGAAACAATAATCAAACTAAAAGGACTTTTGACCTATGGACTATACCAAATAATTCCTCATAAAATGTAGTTTTGGAATATCTAGACAAATGGAAGAAACTAGAGGTAAAAACATAAATTTACATGATTTTACGGTTGGGGTAATTTGGTAATTTCACCTAAATCGGTAATCGAACTTCAATAAAAGCTTCACCAAACATTAAAGAAAGCTAAATAGAGTTGAATTATGATTAAATAAAATATTTTAGAGGTTAGACAGACTATTTTCAATCAAGTCAAAGTTTAAGGGCAATTTTGGAAGAAATCTTTAAGTATAAGGGTAAAATGGTAATTTTGCCCATAAAAATCAGAATTTTGTCATCTTCTCCAGTAGCTTCTTGTCCATTTTTGCTGGAAACAAAACCCAAACAGAAAACCTGTGATAACCGTAAATTTTTCATTTATTGAAAATTTAATGAAATAAATAAATATAATTATGAGATCAGAATATAGTGAATATTCCGTGAATTGAAGAAGTGACAGATTTTGGAAAATTCGAGTGAAGGAAAAATAAATTGAAAATAAGAAATGAAGATAGGAAATTTAATTTGGATATATGAAAATCCAAATTAAATAAGAAAATGAGGAAGAAATGAATATGATATATATTTATATCATTATATATGAGTTAATTGCATCTGTGGTCCTTATAGTTTGGGCTCCATAACAAATTAGTCCCTAAACTTTAAATCGTAACAAATTGGTCCTTAAAATCATATTATTGTAACAAATACGTCCTTCCGTCTCTAAAACCGTTAGAATAACCGTTAAATGCCAACTAGATTATAGTGGAGGACACGTGTTGCCCACCTACTATTTCTCTTTTATTTTTCTCTTTTTTTCTCTTTCTCTTTTTTTTCTTCCTTCTCTCTCTTTCTTCTTTTTTCTTTTTCTCTCCCTCCATGGTCGGATGACCTAAAAATTCTAGATTTTGGTGCCAGTAGCCTTGTCAGTCACTGTGACCACCGTCGGCCACCTCTCTCTGGCGGCCGTTTACTCCAAAGTGCACCAAATGTTTCATTTTTTTCTCCTATTTTCTCTTATCTAGTTAATTTCTACTGAAAATACTTAAAATCTCCTAAATCCAAGCTTAAAAATTGTGGGTTCAAACTCTGAAATTTCTTCCACCACTTCTCATTTTGCTTCATCTTCCTATTATGTCATTCCCCTCTTTCTATTCCACCTTGTCCTCAAATTTCAAGCTTAAAAACTCACTCAAAAGCTTAGAACCAAAACACCAACAAAAAAGTAACAATTAAAAATTTTTTAAAGTGGAGAAAATATCATGAAAAAATAAATGAGAAATATTCTTTTTCCTCTTCTTTTGAGTTTTGACAAAATAAGGAGACATTTTAATGTTTTATAAGGCTGTGGATAATTTTTTTTTGAAGAAAAAGAGGATTTTGAAGTTTGGCAGGTGAGAAAATGAGAAAAGGTTGAGATTTTTAAGTGAAATGAGAAATTGGGTTGGACAGTGATTTTTAAGTGTCATTCAGGATAGGAGGAGTACCTGAAATATGAGTATTTGAAGAAATGAACAATCATATGTTTGGCTGATGAGAAAACATGAGAAAGTTGAGATTTCTAAAAAAAGAATGTAGTGATTTGGGAAGGGGGGGGGTTGGTCGAAGAGCCTTGAATGCTCATTATTTAGCTGACATTTGTTGCAACTATCAACAAAAAAAAGTCAGGATGTTAAAGATTTGAGAGAAAAGTAAATGAAAAGCTTTTAAAAATGTTTGGTTGGAAATGCCTCAAAAAACGTGAAATAAAAAGAAATGATAGAAAATAAAAATAAATAAAAAGTGAAAAATATAGGTTTTTTTTATTATTTTAATAAAAATTAAAATTAAAAAACCCCTAAAAGAGAAAAAAGATGATGTGACGTATACATGACAAAAAAGATGATGTGACTTATACATGACATTATTGCACGTTACATCCAATTAAGGATATCCACGTGTCTTTCACTATAGTCTTATTACCATTTAACAGATATTTTAACGATTTAAATGACGGAAGGATTTATTCGTTATAATAATATAATTTAGGGACTAATTTGTTACGTTTTAAAATTTAGGGACTAATATGTTATAGAGCCCAAATTATGGGGACCATAGATACAATTAACTCATTATATATATTATATAAATATATTTTTAATACAAATACATATGTACTTAAATGATATATAGTATATATTATTATACATTGGTATATATATGAATATATACTATTTCATATATTTAACTAGTACATATGTATATTTTATGTATATATAAATATATACATATATAAGAAATGTAAATGTATTTTACATTAAAGTTGTATATATCTATATTGTAAATACAATATGTATTGTATTATTATATTTATATAGATATATCTAAATCAAGTGAATATATGTATAATATGTAGTATATAGATATAATTATATGTAATTAAATAAAACAAAAAAAAAAGAAAAAAACAGGAGAAAAGAATTAGGAAATTCCCGAATCTTCTTCCCAGGTGAGCTGACCACCGTCAGCCGGCCAAGTGAGGGAGAGAGACGAGGGAGGCTGTCGCCAACAAGGGAAGAGGAGAAGGAATTGACCGGCGGCGGAAGGAAAAGAGAAACGGAGAAGGGAGAAACTGGTGGAAGCCGAGAAAAGAGAAAAAAAAGGAAAAATAGGATCTGGCGGTGCCGGCTAAATCGGCCATCGCCACTGCCACTGCCACCAAACCTTCACCGGAGGAAGAGGAAGAAGGAGGAGGCCACCGGTGAGGCAAATGACGGCGGAGAAAGGAGGAACGAGGAGGAGAAGAAACCGAACCAAAACCGAGTAGATCCGCCGTCGTGCCGCCTATCCAGGCCAAAGGAGACCACCAGCAGGTTCGCCTTGCCGTCGGCCAGCTGAGAAGCAACCAAACCGTCGGAGAACCGGCCAAGAAGGGGTCTGATCGGTCTGGCCAGAAAAGAAAAAGAAAAAGAAAAAGAAAAGAAAAGAAAAGAAAAGAAAAAGAGAAAAAGAAAGAAAGAAGAAAAAGAAGAAAGAAAGAGAAAAGGAATTCCAGGAATTCGAAAATTCTTGAGAATTCGAAAACTCAGAAATTACGAGAATCGGTAAAAAATCCCGAGAACTGTTGATAAGAATTATTTAAATAATTTATTTATTTAAATAAATTAAGAAAAATTCTAAAATTTAGAATTTGGTTTCCATAATCGTTCTCGATGAATGAGACGATGGAACTGGGAGAGGTGAACACGGGCGCGACGAAATGAGACGGTCGTCGACCCGGGATAGGTAAGGAAGACATGTGTAGCCTGTAGGGATACTCGGCACACATGTTTTAAATTATGCATTTAATTTTTATAAATGCTATAAATAATGATTGGTTGGAAAAATTGTGGTGATTTACTGGTTGAGATTTAAACTGTATTTTCTGTGCAGGAGGCTAGCCAATCGGCAGCCGTTATACTGTCGAAAATTATTAAAAAAATTACCGAAAATCATAATAAATGATTTTTCATCACGAGAAACAATTTTCAACACGAAAATTGAGAAATCGATTAGTTTTCATAAAACATGAATATATTGATAATTACTTTTAAAATATTCATGTTTTTGAGAATGGTGAAAAAGGAAATCACCGAAATTTATCCCGATAGGTGATATTTTCACGTGAAACGAGGTGAAAAATGAAAAAGATCAAAGTGAATATTTTAATAATATTTTTTCAAATATTCACTTGATTTCATAAATAACCTTTATGGTTTTAATTATGAAAATAATTATTTATAGAAATCCCATAAAGGTTAATTAAAGATGAAAAATAGTATTTTGAGACTAGAAGGTCTCTACACGTGTTTATAGAGGAAGACATGGTGACGGGATTATTGAATTTGGAAAATAAATATTTTATTTTCCATAAATCATAAAAATAATTGATTTGAATTCTGATAACTTTGAAAAACATGTTTTGGCTAGAAAGCACGGAAAAACGTGCGTACATGTTTTACGATGAAAAAGAAAAAGTCATGAGATTTATTTCACAGTGTGATTATTTTATAAACTGTTTTCACCGTATGGAAAATGTGATTTATACTGTTCTATAATATTTAGAACATTTTCGGTAGTGATTACCCCAGTATGAATATTTTATAAATTGTTATTCAAAAGATGAAAATATTTTCCTTATGAATATTTATGGATTGATTGAACTTATATTCAGTGAAATTGATTTCATAAATAGGGTTTATATCACGTGTTTACTGTTTTGAGACTGCTAGGCCTCATATCTTGCTCACGTGTCATGTGTTAGTGCTGATAGATACTGATCCTATTATCAGCGTCCCAGTGGACACTGATCAGTGCACACTGTGGACCTCATAGACTATGGCCATAGATCTTATGTTTTTCCCCTATTTGGGATGATATTACAGCATGATATATTTAGGGTGTTGCTTAGTCTCTATGATACTGTACTGATGATTGTACTTTTCACTGAACTTTTTGCTAGTACTAAATTATCTATAGCTACTGAGCTTTTGATATATTACGTGTTGAACTAAATATTATACAGTGTTTTACAAGTGTAGAAATGAGTATTTGTGAAAGGAACATTAATTCCTTATTTATTTACTTAAGTGTTTTATCACGTGAATATTTAATGTTTTACTGGGATTTGATTATCAAAAGAAAACGATTACTCTCTACAGTTGCTTCTAGGTTTCGGGACAAGACAGGTATTCTAAAATACTTGCCTTACTCCATTCGGATCTCTAGCCGACTGTAGTATCCTTCCTACATGTGAGCCTAGAGCGTCTAGGAAGATTTAAAGAAAGTGAAAAATTATTTTCAGCATATAGGTAGCTGAATATCAAGTATTGCATATAACTCTCTTACTGAGCCGTGGTTTGCTCACTCCCCAATTTTAACATTTCAGATTTTCGGTGGCTGTGAGATCTGACATCTAAAGATTTTGAGTTGCGCATTTAGAGACATTGCGACAGCTTGATTTATAATATGAGGTATGATCATTTATTTTATGTATTTAGACTTACTTTCGGTGCTACTTTCTTAAGAATTAAGATAGAGGATGTAATTGATATTACTAATTTTATAGTTAATAGTTAAATAAATATGAAAAGTAAAGTATCACAGACAGCCCAACCATATAGAATGTATAGAAAAATGTGAAAAATGTGGTCACGGGATGTGAGAAAACCACCATAGCTAAGCTCCCAACAAAGAAAAACTCCAAAAAATCTGAAGGAAAATCATACCAAAATTAATAACCCTCTTCATGAATCTTGTTCTACTCAACTTGCTCTTCAATTTGGTACCCAAATTAAGTGCTAAATCAGCAAAAAAAATAAGATTGTGAGACCTCCCATTGATTTTGGTCAAGGTGAGTTCCGTGGGAAACTTGAATATTTTCATGGTTTTCTTAATAATTCTCATGTGATTAAGCTATATCCATGTTTATTTAAGCTTAAATTATGTTCAAATCATGTGTTTAGGCAAGTGAGGGTTTTGGTCATTATTCCATGTGCATGAACAAGAGAGGTTTTGATGAGAATTTTATGTGGGAAATTTAGTAGAAATTATGAAAAGATTGGAATTAAGCTTTATTAAGCTTAATGTGAAGTAAATAAATTTATGGCATTAAAAGGGAGGTTCAGCCAAACATAGAGGGGCTGGAAATTAATGTTATTCAATGTGAAATCTATATAAAAATGGTGTAGGAAATTTTTAGAATATGATTGGTGTTGTAACGATTTTTGTCCGAGGATCTAATTGTGTCACATCCCGTTACCGTATTTTTCACCTTATTTTACACGATTCCTTCGGTTGGGCTGTCTGTGATACTTCACTTTTACTAACTGTTAAACAAATATACAGTACATTGTTTATATTATACACATCCCCTATCTTAATTAATCAGATAAGTAGTACTGCAGATATGTCTAAATACAGAAAATAAATAATCGTACCTCATATAAATCAGTCGATCTGTCACATTGTCCTTTGTGTACAGCCGTAATTCACAATCAATTGATCTCACAATCATTAAAACCTGAAATGTTTAAAATTAAGGGGTGAGCAAACCACGGCTCAGTAAGAGAGTTATATGTCACACTTGATATTCAGCTATCTATATGCTGAAAATATTTTTTTTTTTTTTCTTCACTTTCTTTAAAATCTTCCTAGCTGGCTCTAGGCACACATGTAGGAAGGATACTACAGTCGGCTAGGGATCCAGATAGAATAAGGTAGGTATTTTAGAATACCATACTTGTCCCGGAACCTAGAAGCAACTGTAGAGAATATCAATTTTGTTGTTTCAAAACGATATAATTTTTGTTTTTCCACAGAGTAAACCACTTGTTCCTTTCCACTTCGGTATACTTTAAAACCCTTGACAGTTCAGTAATAAAAACAGTGGTTTACTTCTCTTCTCTTCTCTTCAGTACAGTAAAAACAGTACAGTACAGTGATTTGCAAATATCAAATCATTGGATAATTACTTCTTCGATTTTCTTTATCTTAGAAATAATTCTTATGTTACTCTTTTAGAATAAACATTTATTTCTCTTTTCAAATCAATAACCGTATCGTACTAAAGCCTCATAAGAAATGCATTTAAAATAGTCATAGTATCGATATATGCAGAAAACAAATGCCATAATAATGCATTTCATACTTTAAATCATTGTATGAATTCTTTAATGCATATATCTAAAATTCATACTTGTTTCAAACATGCATCATACTTTCGAAACTTAACATCATAATTAATAAAACTTTTCATACAATTCATGGAGACTAGGCAAAATCATATAGCAAGTATGCGGTCATGACACTTACTTCTTCCTCCGAAGAGGGAACGGAATACCTATGGCCATGGTATGGGCTGTAGACCTGATCAGAGTCGTACAGCGAACATGCACCACGAAGGACCAACATACCCACAAAGGATGAAAACATACACAATGTGGGCGAGAACATGCACGACGTGGGCTAAACATATGCCACAAGGGACGGAAACATGCACAATGTGGCAAGCATGACAGGCAATAACATAAACTATAGGAAAGCCTTAGTCTCAAAACTTACTTACATACCATCGATATAAAATAGTAAGGACCGGACGTGCCAGGGTCTAAGTTAGCCTGGGGTTTGCCACTCCGATACTTTTTTCGGAAAACATATACTTAAATCATACAACTGATATAAAATAGTAAGGACCGGGCGTGCCAGGGTCTAAGTTAGCCTGGGGTGTGCCACTCCGATACCTTTTTCAGAAAACATACTTATAGCATTATTGAAAAATATACATAGAAATCATAAATTCGTTTAGCTAATTATCAAAAGACTATGGAATTTAATTTCAGAACAAAATTCATGCTTCAAACATTTCTTTATAAATTGCGATGAAGACAGTTTGAAAAATCATCACTGAACATGTAAAAGGTTAAAACTATCTTTTTTCACCATAAAACATATATGCACGTTTTTCCATGCATTAAATTGAAAACATGATTTTATAATTATCGGAATTCAAATAAATTATTTTTATACTTTATGAAAATAAAATATTTATTTTCTAACTTTAAATTCTCATCTCAATGTTTTCTTTTAAAAACAAGTGTAGGGACCTTTAGTCTCGAAATCATAATTATTCATCCTTTCTTAACCTTTATGGAATATTCATAATTAATTATTTCCATAATTAAACCACAAAGGTTTTCTGTAAAATCAAGTGAATATTTAAGAATATTTGTAAAAATATTCACTTCAGTCTCTTTTTCATTTTCATTTCGTTTCACGTGAAATATCACCTATCAGAATAAATTTAGGTGATTTCCTTTTTTCACCATTTTCAAAACATGAATATTTTAAAATTAATTATCAATATATTCATGTTTTATGAAAACTAATCGATTTCTCGATTTTCATGTTAGAAATCGTTTCACGTGAAATAAAATCTTTTATTTTGGTTTTCGGTGATTTTCGATAAATTTCAGTAATTTTTTTCGATAATTTTTCGGCATTATAACGGCTACCGATTTGGTTAGCCTCCTGCACGAAAATACAGTTTATATTTTCAACCGGTGTTTCATCACAATTTCATCCGATAAACCATCACACTATAAAACCGATAGTTATCAATAGCATTTATAAAATTAAATGCAATTTAAAAACATGGCCGAATATCCTTACAGGCGGCACATGTCTCCCTTACCTGTTTCGGGTTGGCGACTGCCTCTTACCGGTCGCGCCCGTACTCCATCTGTTCCGATTCCTCATCTCGATCATCGAGAGAATTTTTCTGGAATTTAAATTCTAAAATTTAGAATTTTTCTACATTTATTTAAATAAATAAATTATTTAAATAATTTAGTACTTTTCGGGATTTCTTACCGATTCCCGAATTTCCCAGGATTTCCCGGAATTCCCTTTTTTTTTTCTCTCCTTTTCTTCTTTTTCTTCCTTCTTTCTTTTTCTCTTTTCTCTTCTTTTTTTCTTTTTCTTTTTCTTTTTTTTTTCTTTTCTTTCTTTTTCTTTTTTCCTTGGTCTGATCGGTTCAGACCAGTCAGACCGGTCAACCTTCCTCCACTGCCGGTTCTCCTCCAGCGGCTGATTCTCCGGCGGTTCGGTGGCTCAGCAGCTGGCCGGCGTTGAGACGAAGCTGTCGGTGGCCTCAGCTCAGCCTGGATCGGCGGCACGGCGGCGGATCTACTCGGTTTACCTTCGGTCACTTCTCCTCCTCCGTCGGCCTTCCTCCGCCGTCGTTGGCCTCACCGGTGGCCTCCATCCCATTCCTCTCCTTCCACCGATGCTTCGGTTGTAGTGGCGGCGGCCAATTCCGCCGGCAACCGCCAGATCTAGTTTCGTTTTCTTCCTCGATTTTCCGTCGTTTCGCGTCGATTCCTTCTCCGTTTCGCTTCGCCGGCGTTTCCTCCGGCTTCCTCTTGCTTTGCCGGCGACGACTTTCTCTTCTCCTCTCTCCCTTTCCTTCTCCGGCGGCCGCTGACGGGGGCGATCTCGCCTGGGGAAGGCAGAATCGGGGTCTTCCCGATTCTGTTTCTCTTTTCTTTTTAGTTCCCTTTCTAAATTAAGTATATACTACATTATATACTATATATCATATATTATACATATAATATTTATCATATATTATACATATAATATTATTTCATGTATAATGTAATACAATATAAATATATATATATATATTATATAAATTATATATATTGTACATTACAAAAATATATATCTAGTATATATATATGTATATTTATATACTTAAAATTAAATAACATTTATATAAATATTTATATAAATGTCATAATTCCATATATATTGTATTTACAATATATATACATTTAAACTTTAATGTAATTTAATATTTATATTTTCTCAAATATGTATATACTTACATATACATAAAATATCATACTTGAATACATATGTATTATTTAAATTTATCAAATAGTATATATATATTCTTATATATACCAATGTACCTTTAATATATACTATATACCATACAGTATTTAAACACATATGTATTTATATCAAAATACATTTATATAATTTGTAATTATATAACCATATTTTATTCTCATTTCTCATTTTCTTATTTAATTTGGATTTCCATTTATCCAAATTAAATTTCCCTATTCTTTATTTAATTTCCTTCACTTAAATTTCCAAATTTTATCACTTCCTCCATTCTCGGAATTTCCACAATATTCCGATTCTCACAATTTTATTTATTTACTTTAATTTATTTATTTCCTCTTATCTATTTTCTTTAATATTAATTTCTACTATTAATAATTTCCAATAAATGGAAAATTTGCGGTTATCACATTCTCCCCACCTTAAGAAATTCGGTCCTCCGAATTTGGCTTAATTCAGAAGGTGGTATATGCCGTATACTTACGACTTCTTATTTCTAGTTCATCCTCCAAGTCATACTGTCAGTACACTTTCAACATCAAGAATACTTTAGACCACTACATGCTGTCTTTCATCATATATGTGTCTATACTCTCGTAAGTTCATTTCTCAAATCGGGAGTTATTCATTTCCACTCTTTTCACATAAGAGTCCATGCACAGTATTTTTCATATCGTAGCTGATCCATGCTGTTCATCCTCCATTTTTCTCACTTAGTGCCAAGTCGATATAGTTTAAAACTATCAATTACACATGTCAATCAGTTATATGTAAGTGTCCCAGTAGCTTTCACATCTCATGCACACGCTCTCTCAATATCATAGAGCGTTTACATCTTACGCTCATATATGTATATATATCAATATGGAGCGGTGCTATCAATACACTTGGGATCTCAAAGCCTTTTGCTATTTCTCATTAAGCATATGACAACTCAGAGACTCCCATCACATGTAAGGCTCACTGGAACTGTACATACACATTTACACCATTTAACACGAATACTTCGACTACAGCACTAGAGAATCTAAGAGTCTGATAATGAAAAGTGATTCTATTTAGATCATCAGTCTTTAATCACTTCCATATCATCATTTCTCTTTTGGACTCTTTATTGCTCACAATATTCATTTTCACTTTTATCAAAACGACATTTCACTTGCAAACTTTATTATGGATTATCTCTTACAATTACCAATCATGAGACAATCATATTCTCTTCATGTAGTATAGTCTTTAAATCTCTTTTATAATCTAGATTCCAAAATTGAATCCTCAATTTATACATTTAATCACCACATCATCTATATACTTCTACCGTTTCTATCATGTTACGATGGTTATATGTATAATCATTTTTCATTTACATATTGGCAGTAAACATATCAATTATCTTACTCCTTGGAGTATCATTAATTTCATTTATCAAATCTGACTTAATTTTACATCTCGACACAGTTATGTGATAACCAATACAAATCACTTTCAGTCTTACCTTCGGGAACTATTTCATATTGATGTTCCCTTCTCATCATATAACTTATTTCCTTATTCCACTTTCATTTTTGGTTTTCATATTCCCACTTTTATCTCTTCATATATATATATATATATATATATATATATTCATCCTTTTAGTCGATTTTCTCGATTAGTATGGTACTATACTGCTAAGATCTCGTAAAATTTTGCATACCATCTTTTCTTTACACATATCCATTTACCGACTTTAACTTCTTTCTTTAATTACATCACATTAGTAGAGCAGCTAATCTCATTACTCTTTTATAGATTGGCAGTAATATCTAGCAAGACTCATTAATCTCGTATCTCAATCATTATCTCTATATCGTAGACAGATTCACTGTCATCCGGTCATCCCGAGATCATATATCTCAAGAGGAGATACTATCTAGTCACATCTCTTATTTGCCAATCTTAACACAATTTCACAGTCTTTAAGAGTTTAAGGGTTATACCACAATGCTGCTCATGTTTCATTTGTACTTTAGGCTCTATTAGCATTTCATCAATTTACTCATGTATGAATGCCTCATTCTTTAGGTTTATATACCTCACAAGGTAAATCATTAACCTTGTAACCTCAATAGGAACTCGTAAAATTCACTCCGAGTTTCTAATTATAATCTTACAGACATCAATCTCCAATCTTTTATCTAAGGACGCTTTATACCAAGACAGGTCTTATAAACTCCTCATGGATATCGAATCAGATCCATAAGACATCTATTCCATAATGTAGATGAATATTTGTTCTTCAAAAGAACTTTATTAATGATAGGAATTTAATACATCCTTTTTATTCATCTAATTTTCAATATCATCTGTGCTTCTCTCACTTACACTTATACAGATAACTTTCTTATCCACAATTAATGTTATCGGTATTGCCATCAATCACACCTTATACACATGCACTTCATTATTCTTTCATTTTCTAGAGTGGATTTCTTAAGCTTTCGGATTCTCCTAAGTTCTCCGATATAAGCTTAGAATCAGATTTCATATTCAAAATCGAGTCAAAGTTATCTCGATTCCTCCAATTTATATAATTCTAGAAGTTCCATCGAAATTCAAATCCGATGCTTTCTTTAATCCCAGCTTTCTTATTAATTCAGACATTTCATCCTCATGCCATTAATAATTCCATTATTATCAATGGATTCAAGATTAACTTGATTTCATCACTATTCAGAGCTTTGCCCAACATAGGGGCAATTTCGTCATTTCGACATTTATTTCTTTCTCCTCAGTATACATTTGAATCAAGGATCTTAATATCTATGTGCTGATAGTACCTCTTCTCGTACTAATATCAGCGATTTGAGATCTTATTCGATTTCGACAGAGAATTCCACTAAAATCTATAATTGAATTATTTTGTATGTAATGTAGCTTTACATCATCAATTTCTCTGTCAAATCACTCAAATCAAACTTCTGTTGGTTTATTTTAACTCCCTGTAAAATTTCAGAGGTAGGGGTATTTTGGTCATTTTTGGCCAAAATTTTCTCTCTCTTCAAATTACCCTCAATCGATGATCTTAAAGTCTATTTAATGATGATATATCATTCCCCTCCTTATATCATCACTTTCAGGTCTCAGTTCGGTTCGGACCGTAAAGTACTGGTGGGGCCCTCACCGAGTCCTTTCGATTCCTTACCGAACAGGCCTTCAAATAAATTTCAAGATCACCAATTTTCTGGTATTTCTGAGCCTATTATTTCTTTAACATTCTCAATTTATACTTTCTCACTCCCTTTAAATTATTGTACTCTATTTACAATCATTTATTTTCTCTATATATTCAGACAACACAGTACTACCGGGGATGTTTAACACTTTTCCTTCCAAAAGTATTCACAGACATCAGGCCAACCATGCTCTGATACCATTAAACCTGTCACATCCCGTTACCGTATTTTTCACCTTATTTTACACGATTCCTTCGGTTGGGCTGTCTGTGATACTTCACTTTTACTAACTGTTAAACAAATATACAGTACATTGTTTATATTATACACATCCCCTATCTTAATTAATCAGATAAGTAGTACTGCAGATATGTCTAAATACAGAAAATAAATAATCGTACCTCATATAAATCAGTCGATCTGTCACATTGTCCTTTGTGTACAGCCGTAATTCACAATCAATTGATCTCACAATCATTAAAACCTGAAATGTTTAAAATTAAGGGGTGAGCAAACCACGGCTCAGTAAGAGAGTTATATGTCACACTTGATATTCAGCTATCTATATGCTGAAAATATTTTTTTTTTTTTTCTTCACTTTCTTTAAAATCTTCCTAGCTGGCTCTAGGCACACATGTAGGAAGGATACTACAGTCGGCTAGGGATCCAGATAGAATAAGGTAGGTATTTTAGAATACCATACTTGTCCCGGAACCTAGAAGCAACTGTAGAGAATATCAATTTTGTTGTTTCAAAACGATATAATTTTTGTTTTTCCACAGAGTAAACCACTTGTTCCTTTCCACTTCGGTATACTTTAAAACCCTTGACAGTTCAGTAATAAAAACAGTGGTTTACTTCTCTTCTCTTCTCTTCAGTACAGTAAAAACAGTACAGTACAGTGATTTGCAAATATCAAATCATTGGATAATTACTTCTTCGATTTTCTTTATCTTAGAAATAATTCTTATGTTACTCTTTTAGAATAAACATTTATTTCTCTTTTCAAATCAATAACCGTATCGTACTAAAGCCTCATAAGAAATGCATTTAAAATAGTCATAGTATCGATATATGCAGAAAACAAATGCCATAATAATGCATTTCATACTTTAAATCATTGTATGAATTCTTTAATGCATATATCTAAAATTCATACTTGTTTCAAACATGCATCATACTTTCGAAACTTAACATCATAATTAATAAAACTTTTCATACAATTCATGGAGACTAGGCAAAATCATATAGCAAGTATGCGGTCATGACACTTACTTCTTCCTCCGAAGAGGGAACGGAATACCTATGGCCATGGTATGGGCTGTAGACCTGATCAGAGTCGTACAGCGAACATGCACCACGAAGGACCAACATACCCACAAAGGATGAAAACATACACAATGTGGGCGAGAACATGCACGACGTGGGCTAAACATATGCCACAAGGGACGGAAACATGCACAATGTGGCAAGCATGACAGGCAATAACATAAACTATAGGAAAGCCTTAGTCTCAAAACTTACTTACATACCATCGATATAAAATAGTAAGGACCGGACGTGCCAGGGTCTAAGTTAGCCTGGGGTTTGCCACTCCGATACTTTTTTCGGAAAACATATACTTAAATCATACAACTGATATAAAATAGTAAGGACCGGGCGTGCCAGGGTCTAAGTTAGCCTGGGGTGTGCCACTCCGATACCTTTTTCAGAAAACATACTTATAGCATTATTGAAAAATATACATAGAAATCATAAATTCGTTTAGCTAATTATCAAAAGACTATGGAATTTAATTTCAGAACAAAATTCATGCTTCAAACATTTCTTTATAAATTGCGATGAAGACAGTTTGAAAAATCATCACTGAACATGTAAAAGGTTAAAACTATCTTTTTTCACCATAAAACATATATGCACGTTTTTCCATGCATTAAATTGAAAACATGATTTTATAATTATCGGAATTCAAATAAATTATTTTTATACTTTATGAAAATAAAATATTTATTTTCTAACTTTAAATTCTCATCTCAATGTTTTCTTTTAAAAACAAGTGTAGGGACCTTTAGTCTCGAAATCATAATTATTCATCCTTTCTTAACCTTTATGGAATATTCATAATTAATTATTTCCATAATTAAACCACAAAGGTTTTCTGTAAAATCAAGTGAATATTTAAGAATATTTGTAAAAATATTCACTTCAGTCTCTTTTTCATTTTCATTTCGTTTCACGTGAAATATCACCTATCAGAATAAATTTAGGTGATTTCCTTTTTTCACCATTTTCAAAACATGAATATTTTAAAATTAATTATCAATATATTCATGTTTTATGAAAACTAATCGATTTCTCGATTTTCATGTTAGAAATCGTTTCACGTGAAATAAAATCTTTTATTTTGGTTTTCGGTGATTTTCGATAAATTTCAGTAATTTTTTTCGATAATTTTTCGGCATTATAACGGCTACCGATTTGGTTAGCCTCCTGCACGAAAATACAGTTTATATTTTCAACCGGTGTTTCATCACAATTTCATCCGATAAACCATCACACTATAAAACCGATAGTTATCAATAGCATTTATAAAATTAAATGCAATTTAAAAACATGGCCGAATATCCTTACAGGCGGCACATGTCTCCCTTACCTGTTTCGGGTTGGCGACTGCCTCTTACCGGTCGCGCCCGTACTCCATCTGTTCCGATTCCTCATCTCGATCATCGAGAGAATTTTTCTGGAATTTAAATTCTAAAATTTAGAATTTTTCTACATTTATTTAAATAAATAAATTATTTAAATAATTTAGTACTTTTCGGGATTTCTTACCGATTCCCGAATTTCCCAGGATTTCCCGGAATTCCCTTTTTTTTTTCTCTCCTTTTCTTCTTTTTCTTCCTTCTTTCTTTTTCTCTTTTCTTTTCTTTTTTCTTTTTCTTTTTCTTTTTTTTTTCTTTTCTTTCTTTTTCTTTTTTCCTTGGTCTGACCGGTTCAGACCAGTCAGACCGGTCAACCTTCCTCCACTGCCGGTTCTCCTCCAGCGGCTGATTCTCCGGCGGTTCGGTGGCTCAGCAGCTGGCCGGCGTTGAGACGAAGCTGTCGGTGGCCTCAGCTCAGCCTGGATCGGCGGCACGGCGGCGGATCTACTCGGTTTACCTTCGGTCACTTCTCCTCCTCCGTCGGCCTTCCTCCGCCGTCGTTGGCCTCACCGGTGGCCTCCATCCCATTCCTCTCCTTCCACCGATGCTTCGGTTGTAGTGGCGGCGGCCAATTCCGCCGGCAACCGCCAGATCTAGTTTCGTTTTCTTCCTCGATTTTCCGTCGTTTCGCGTCGATTCCTTCTCCGTTTCGCTTCGCCGGCGTTTCCTCCGGCTTCCTCTTGCTTTGCCGGCGACGACTTTCTCTTCTCCTCTCTCCCTTTCCTTCTCCGGCGGCCGCTGACGGGGGCGATCTCGCCTGGGGAAGGCAGAATCGGGGTCTTCCCGATTCTGTTTCTCTTTTCTTTTTAGTTCCCTTTCTAAATTAAGTATATACTACATTATATACTATATATCATATATTATACATATAATATTTATCATATATTATACATATAATATTATTTCATGTATAATGTAATACAATATAAATATATATATATATATTATATAAATTATATATATTGTACATTACAAAAATATATATCTAGTATATATATATGTATATTTATATACTTAAAATTAAATAACATTTATATAAATATTTATATAAATGTCATAATTCCATATATATTGTATTTACAATATATATACATTTAAACTTTAATGTAATTTAATATTTATATTTTCTCAAATATGTATATACTTACATATACATAAAATATCATACTTGAATACATATGTATTATTTAAATTTATCAAATAGTATATATATATTCTTATATATACCAATGTACCTTTAATATATACTATATACCATACAGTATTTAAACACATATGTATTTATATCAAAATACATTTATATAATTTGTAATTATATAACCATATTTTATTCTCATTTCTCATTTTCTTATTTAATTTGGATTTCCATTTATCCAAATTAAATTTCCCTATTCTTTATTTAATTTCCTTCACTTAAATTTCCAAATTTTATCACTTCCTCCATTCTCGGAATTTCCACAATATTCCGATTCTCACAATTTTATTTATTTACTTTAATTTATTTATTTCCTCTTATCTATTTTCTTTAATATTAATTTCTACTATTAATAATTTCCAATAAATGGAAAATTTGCGGTTATCACAAATTGTTAGACGTAAAGTTATGGAGTCGCCACCAATCAATATTAACCTAGGTGTGATTGGCCACCTATTCAAAACTAAGGATAAGTATATTGATCTACGTTTCGAAATTTGAGTTCGGGAGTACGGTTACGTGTGAGGAAGGTATTAGCACCCCCACAACGCTAGTCCAATGGACGATACCAATTAATCATGTTTTATCATAAGCAATCTTAATTTAGATGGTCTTTATGCTTAATTAAAATTTTCTTTTTATTATTTAATATTCAATTATTTAAATATTGACATTTTTCTGAGGACATTCTTCAACACTTTGATCGAATTCTCAAATAAAATTTGCACCTCAAGAGTATTCACGGGACACACTTGTCCTCATGAAGAGGCTCCGTCATCGGATCAATCAAATGTTTTATGAAAAAAAATTAGTTAAAATTTATCCCTTAATTTTGCATTATTTGCTATTCGATTCTTAATTTATTTAATATTAAAGATTTTCTTAATGTTTCTCCAACACTTTGATTGAACACATAAGAAAATCTTTTTACCTCAAGAGTATTCACGGGACACACTCGTCCTCATGAAGAGGCTCCGTCATCGGATTTTTTATTTTATTAAAATTTATCTTCATAATTTCTAACTAATTTATTTTGTATTTTTTTAATCACTTAAATATTGAAAATTTCATAAGGTACCCTCCAACACTTTGATTGAGTGCCTAAGGAAATTTCCTCACCTCAAGAGTATTTATGGAAACACATTCATTTCCCTAAAGAGGTTACGTTGTCGGATTAATTAAATGTTTTATGAAAGGATTTAATTAAAATTTACTATTAAATTTTAATTTTTTTATTGTTATTTTTTATAAATAAAACTTTGATATTAAAATTATTCCTCCAAATTTTCCAACGCTTTGGTCAAATTTAGAAGGGACGTCTTTCTGCCTAGAATTTTCTAAATATCACACACTTGTGAAATTTTATTCTAGTCAGAGTTTCATTTACTATCATTATCAGAGAAAATTTATATTTTATGATTATTCATTATTGTCACTCTCTTTAATTTTGAGTTGGACTAATTCACTATATTTTTATTTAATCTTTATAAGTTTTAGCGAAAATTTTTCTATATCCTTCAACACTTTGATCGAATGTAGAGGATTAAAGTTGTTAATTTTTGTTCCAAATTTTCCAACACTTTGGTGAAATTTGGAAAATCATTTTTTAATTAAAGATTTATTTTTAATCTACTCTACATGAACCTCTTGCAAATCAAATTATGTCCAAAGCAAGTTTTTTTTTATTCATCATTATTGTCCTCTTAATTAATTTTTATTATTATTTTAATTGGACTAATTTATTAACGTTTTATCTAATATTTATAAGTAGGAATATGATGATAATATTTCTACACCCTTCAACACTTTGATCGGATGTTTTCTTTTATTTATTATTTTAAGATGGTTAGAGACTCTTAGTTCTAGAGTTATTAATTTTGTTCCAAATTTTTCAATATTTTGATCAAATTTGAAACATGCTTATCTTTCACTTTAAGGCTTTAAAACATTGGATACTAGCAAATTATTATTATTCATAGGTTTTCTTTTACAATTTTCTTTGAAAACCCTTTTTTTTGTTACATATTTATTTTTTTATTTATAAATTTATTCTTGCTATCAAATTTTAAGCTAATATTTCTTAAATTGAATTACTTCTAGGAGGCCTAAAAATGGAATACTCACCCATATTTCAAGTGCCAAGATCATTTTTAGATCCAAGAGTTAAAAAAATCAATATTTAATAAGCCCACGTACAGGAAAACATGAATTAAAAAAAAAAGGAAGAAAGGTCACAATACATGATAAGCCCAACTTAAAAAATGAAAACAAACAAACAAACAAACATTTCCCGTATGAGTTAAGCTCATCTCTAGCTTTTACCCAACAAATGCAAGTACCCAAAACCCATAATTTAAGTTCACCCAACAAATATATTCCACACCACAAACAACGTATTTAAAACAAAAGAAACGAAAGGCAATTGGCGATGCACAGGGAGAGCATACTTACAGTGCTCTGTTCGGATAAGATTTATTCCCCTTCCTCTTTCGTTTTTCTTTTGCTGATTGGGCCTCTCCTTTTTCGTAGGTCAGCCGCCGGCTAATCAGCACGCATCACCACATCCAAGCTATTCCGCCTCCTCTGTCTCCAGTTATGTTTGCTTCCGATAGCTACTATCTTCTTTGTTTTTTATTTCGTTGAATACCTCTTGTGATTTGTGCTTCTGACTTGGATTCGGTTTTTTTTTTAATTTTGAATTGAAATTGGGAATTTTTTTTGATCTATGCTATTGAGTATGGTTTTATTTTGGGTGTGGAAAAGTTCCCTCTCTGTTTCTGTCTCTTATCTCACTGTCTCTGTCTTTATCTCCGATCTTCTTCAGGCTATTTATAGACATTTTTAGTCAAAAAAATCAGATGGAATCTTTTTGAATCCAAGGATTGTAATCCATTGATCCGCTGCTTTTCAAACCCAATGATGTTTGATTTTTTTGGTGTTCTTAAATGCTGGAGAAAACATGTTTGAAAATGTGAGTCTATAATGGAGGCAGAGGATTTGTAGAGGAAGGTTTTTGAGGTTTTGAAACAGGGGTTCTTTTGAAACCACTTCCCCTTGTCTTCTTTTATCTCCCTCGAGCTGCTCTTAACATGTATTTTTAGTCAATAAAAATGGAGCAAATCTCAGAGAATTAATTTACAAAAGACTTTCAATCTCAAATGAGGTTTGTCAAGAGGTTGGTGGAGACGGCAGGGCTATTTTTAGGGTGGCTGGTTGCAGCCTTCTTTGCTAGTGTCGGTATCGACACCAGCACCAGCCTTTTTTTTTATTTTTTACAAATAGTCTAAAAAAATAAATATTTAAAATATTAATTTTCTTCTTTTCTTCTTTTTTTAATTTTAATTTTAATACAAATTAATAAAATAAAATGAAATAAAATATATGGGCTTAGATCTTTAATTTTAACAACCCAACTTCATTTAATATGGGTCATTAGATTTTGCGCTTCAGCCCAATTAATTTTCACACATCAAGTAAAAGGCTCAATTATTTAGGACAAATTTGGGAATCGATCTTGAAAGACAAAATTCGATTTTCATGATACGTGAACTAATTTAAGTTTTAAATTCATCCCGGAAGTCACATTACTCGAAATTGATTCAAGTGCACAATTAAATTGAGCAAATTTCAATCTCAAATAACTAAGATTGAAACAAGATCCAATTCAAATATATTTATAATTTCGGATAAAATTAGTTGTCTACAATTGGAATTAATATGGAAACTTAAAAGTTGGAAATTCAATATGTATAAAAGAAAGAAGCATTTCGGCCAATGAAGGGGAGGATGAATTCATGGCCATTTTAATGTAATTTAGGTATTAAAATAATGTATAAATTATTTTGAGAATTTAGGCGTAATCGGAATCAAAATCGGAGTTATGTAGCAAAAGTTAGAATTTTTACACCAGTAAAAATTAGACTGCATTTAGTAACTTATACTGACAATTCATTGGCATTTAAATTATTAAATATTCTTTTAATTAAAGAATAGTGAATTTATCAAGTTTGAATAATTATCTGCAACTTCTAAGTTCGAGGGTACTACCGGTGCCAGAGGATCGGATACCAAGAAAATTAATGGTAAGGGATATTTGTACGAAACATAGGGATATTTCGTTGCATGATTTTGATTAAATTGTGATTTGATGAAGTTGGATTTGATGCTTTGGATTGAATTTGGACATTGGAAATTGTGGTTTTGAAGTTGGTTTTCGTGCAAGAGGGTTAGGCAAAAATATACTATTATGCTGTCAAAATTCTCAAAAATAGCCTAAAATCCTCTAAAATATTATTTAACATGACATTCAGTTTAGAAGGAATGAATTTTAGAACGTTGAAGAAATTAAGTTCTTAAATATGATTTAAATGCATTAAATCAAAAATTCTATATGTAAAAATTCATGTTATTGAATTTGATACAAGTGAAAATATTTATATACTTTTATAACTTATATGCAGTTAAAATGAATTTTTTGGGACTAAATATTGCCTTGTGAATATTTTATGAATTTTTGTTTTGAACTGCTTATATTTCTAATGTTAAGTATTTATGAACTGATTGAAGATATTTGATTTTTGAATTTATCTCCGTAAACGGCTCGAAATTGTTTTACATGGTTTTAGAGACTGTAGTCCCCGTAGTTACCTTTGGGTATATGCATTTCCGTTTGGTTCTGATTGCTGTTGACTTTAGCCTAGTCTTCTAGCTCCCACAAGTGACACCTGGTTAATGCTCACATTGTGGCCCTTTGACTATGGCCATACGTTTATTATAGTGCATGTGTCTATTGGGTGTAGCCTAGTCTCCACTAAAATTATATTGGGGTTGTAAATCCCTGGTTAACTTAGATCCAAGCACTTCCAGTTTGATATATATTTCTGATTTTGATTTATCTGTGTGATATGTTTTCTGATATGAATGATATGCTTGTGAAATTATTTATTGAACTATATGTTGGAAAATTGATATAAATATGTTTTAAAAATGTTTATGGAGAAATTATTTAATTTCTGATGTTTTATATTATATTTTGCAAGGTATTGAACTTATATTGAATTTGTGATTTAATTCCATCAAATAAATTCCCTATAATGGCTTTGGATACTGAAAAACGATAGGTTCTCCAAAGTACCTCCCATACTCTACCCGATTACCTAACCTACTATAGTATCCTTCCTAATAGATCGTGCTAGTTTTATTTCATGTTTTAAATTCATGTTTTAGTATAAATATCCGTTTTGTGAAATTTGCATTAGGATATGTTATATCAGCTTTTATATAAATGTCTCTTACTGAGCACGTTTCACTCGGCTCTTTATTTTTCCACTCCCAGATTATTTGCAATGAGTTCGGATCTGCTATTTCAAGAGGACTTGATTCCGATATTCCTTAGGTGACTTCTCCAGTTCGTCGAGGTATATTTGGTATATTTTATATGTTCATATTTTTGTACAGTACTACTTTATGTACTTTAAACTTGGGATGTAAATATGAATATTTTGTGGATGTAAATAAATTTTCGGATCCTGAGATTGCATATAATTAATAAATTTTATTTGGAGTTTAATTGACACTGTAGACAAGCCCAACCTTTATGTATTTGATTATGTGAATTTAGTAAAATATACAGTATTTTGGGACGTTACAGTAGCATTCACATAGTTTGAAAAATTCAGTTCTATTCATCCTAAGTTGTGAAATACATGACTCATTATTACCATGCACAAGTCATGCAATATAATCTCGTTTTTTTATAAAAATCTAATAAATAAGAAATTCTTGGCCTATAAGTATGTAAAGATGATATGGATGACAACAAGCTAAAGAACCTACTAATGACAGAAAACATCTCCAACCGCATGTCAAGATAGCTACAATCCTTTTTTTCCTCTGAGCATATCAACTCAAACTGATACGAGCCATAACTGCAGAAAACATATTATTTAAAGTACATTCAAGATTGTGATGTTATGAAAACAATGTTAAAACTTATCTAAAACAATCAGATAGATTATGCAAACACCTATTAAATAATAGGTTTAGGATAACAACTAACTCTAACCCTTTTAACTACTTGTTAAATAAAACTTCGTTCATTCTACATAGTCTTTATTCTTTGTTACTGGGAGATAGGCACATAATGAACACAAAAATTCCACAAACACAAGCATAACCAATCAATTTTCGTTACAATATGTCATAAAGAACCTCAAATTACCAAAACACAAGTTAGACAAGTTTGATTAAATATAGAAACAAACAAGAAATTAAACCATAATTAATGTTTAAAATAGGAAATAAGATTCATGAGATGAAAAAAAATGCAGCAACACCAATATTATCTTGAAATAATAATGGCTCAAAAATTACCAAAATTTTAAAAAATTGTAACAAAAATAAACCAAAAAAAGAGTAACAAAGACAAAAAAATCATCTTCAAGAAGGAAAAAAATTGAAATTTCTCTGACCTCTTACCTAATTTGAACTAGAGTTGTATTCTTGAAGGGTAAATTTCTAAAAAAAAAAGAAGGAAAAATAATAAGTTAAACATATAAACGAAAAAAATGAAAAAAAATAGAATATGGATTCAAGATACCCTAACTTGTAGAAACTTGCAATGTAAGCTGAGTAATGATCTTTAACTTCATAATTTATAGATTGAAATGAAAAAAAAAAGAAAGGAGATTAAGACAGAAAAAGATCGGCAAAACCATGAGACGAGTAGAAGAAAATAAGTTTTAATGGGAAAATTGAAAAAGCAATAGTGGCATTTGCTGTAATTTTTTGATTTTTTAAATGACACACTTGTCCAATTATTTTTTTTATGCCCATAGAAAATGCATTCTTTGGTGGAAAAGAATATTTGTTTTTCCACTCCCGCCAGTTTGTGGTTTTCTCCACAGAAAACCACCTCTTTTTTATTACCCCTTACCAATATGCAGATTCATGGACCTCAATGAAAAATGGGAGAATTAAAAACCAAATCCCCCCAAGTAAACACGTCGTAAATCCTAAATCTTAAATCGCTTCAATTTAGTTTTTATTTCTTCCAATCAACTTTAAATACTAAACCTTAAACAAACCCTAACCAAATAGTTTTTCTTCTCTCTTATTCTTATTTTTATAGTAATGGATAAAATTGTGGTAGAAAATAACCTAAACGAAGAAACTTTCGATAATAAGTGCAAAGAACCAATGGTTTACAAATATTGTCGTCTAAAGCAACTAAACAAAGCTTATATGAAAATAATCGTAAAAATATAATAATCAATGTTAAATTTAAGAGATTAAGCGCAAAAATATGATAATAATCGTAAAATTGATGTGAATAAGCATAAAACTATTTTAATTAATGTAAATTTGATGAGATTAAGTGCATATCTATGACAATAATCGAAAAATTGATTAGATTAATTGTAAAACTAGGATAATTATTGTAAAATTAATTAGATTAAGCATAAAACTATTTTTAATCAAAATAAAATTGATAAGATTAAGCGTAAAACTATGATAATAATCGTAAATTTTATGAGATTAAGTATAAAAATATTTTAACTAGCATAAAATTGATGAGATTAAGCATAAAACTAAAATAATAATCATAAAATTGATGAGATTAAGCGTAAAACTATGATATTAAATTGTAAAACTAATGAGATTAAGCGTAAAACACGTAGGGTTGAATCATTAACTCATAAGGTTGAACCAATGACTTAACCCATAAAGTTGGACAAATGTTCATCATTATAAATTTGAAAAGATAAAATCTATTTGGAACGTAAATTTTGCATTAATGATTTGCAATAGACTTGTTCATGGATCAATACTTCGTTAAAATTTGAAAATTATTTTGGTTTTTAGATGGATTTGACAAAAATATTAAAAGCAATAAATGGGTTTGGATAAAAAATGGCTTGATAAAAATATAGTGGGGTTTAGGCTTTACCATTTGAGACCTAGGCTTGAAAATACTCGTAAATTGTTAATATTATACGATTATATATATATATATATATATCCATGTTTACTAAGTATTAGGGGTAAAGGTGTAATTGAGCAGAGTCGATATAGTGGGGTGTTCGAGTTCGAGCTCGACTCCAAAACTCACTGCTCGATATCAGCTCGAACTCGATCGACTCTTAATTTTTGAGATCAAACTCGACTCGAGATAAAAACCTAGCTACTTGAGCTCGCTCGATTAAGCTCGATTTTCATGCTTGAAGTTGTGTTTGATTCATATGCTTGAGCTCGAATCTTATGCTGGAGCTTGAACTCGAACTTGAATTCAACATATTTTCATGTCAACATATATGCATCAAAACCTAAATACTTAAAACCTTTTCTTTATAAGTAACTAGAAATAGAGAAAATATATGAAAAATAAAGAGGAAATCAGGGAGACTTGGTTATGAACATGCTTAGATTACAAGCAAATATAAAGTTAATTCATGCTAAAGTCTTATCCAGATGCAAATTTATGATAAAGATGAATTTCAGATTTGATATCCTAGAAATTTTGAAATTTATTTATTGCCAACAAATATTAGAGTACACAGTATCTGCATTCTTCTTTACTTCCTTTGTTTTACTAATACAATCAGCAGCTTCAAAGCAGATATCTAACGGCAGATCAACACACAAAGACACAATAAGCAACAAATTAAAAAATCTACTAAAGGAAACAACTATGTAGTTATGAGTAGGTTAAAAAAATACAATTATGAATAATTAGTATACTTTTGAATTTGAGTCTATTAAAATATTTGAAATTTTTGTTAAGAACTTAAATGTAAATTCCAAAGGCTTACTTTTCATGAAGACAAGCGATATTTGCAAGGTTTGAAAACTTTTCCAAAACTTTCTTCACGAACCTGTCCTCATATTTAAGTTTCTAAACCCATCATTATATTCCATATATTCAGTAGTAAATTGAACCTAAATCGATTTCTTGCCCTTATTAGGATTGGATTAGGAGGGAGAGCGAGAGAGAAGGGGGAGTATTAGGTCTAGGCACCTGAGACTTGATACTAGAATTTTTTTGAAGGCTAAGAAAGGAACGACATAGTAGAGAGCAGAGTTGTCGGAAGGGTTTTTGCTCTCACCAGAAGGTAGCTGCTCTTGCTAGGATGGGATCAAGACTCATGAAGGGGATAAGAGAAGAAAGGAGGCGTCGTTGTATGTAAAACCATAAAGGAGACTTGGGATATTGAGGGAGGTAAATAGTATTATGGTTTTTAGCATGCTTATTTTATATATTTTAAGGGTAAAATCATGATTTCACTAGTGAAATAATAAAAATATACTAAAATAAAAAAAGTTCGATTAGACTTACGAGCACTTGAGTTAAGCACTTGGATGCTAGAACTCGGCTTGTTCAATAATTTGAGCTGCTCGAGTTCGAGCTCAGCTCGACAATATCGAGCCAAATTCGAGTAGCTTGCGAGCATATATGTATCATTTATATATATATATATATATATATATATTAAGTATAATGTAATATATGCATATAAAGCATTGTTGACTAATTAACATTATTATTAAATAAAAGTAGAGCAATTAATATAAAAATTGACATGCAAAATTGACAAACTAAATTAAACTCTAAAAGCAATAAAAAAAGGATTATTATCTTATCTATTATCTTGTCTTGAGTCAGGCACTTGGATGCTAGAACTCAGCTTGTTCAATAATTTGAGTTGCTCGAGTTCGAGCTCAGCTCGACAATATCGAGCCAAATTCGAGTAGCTTGCGAGCACATATATATCATTTACACCCATATTAAGTATAATGTAATTATATGCATATAAAGCATTGTTGACTAATTAACATTATTATTAAATAAAAGTAGAGCAATTAATATAAAAATTGACATGCAAAATTGACAAACTAAATTAAACTCTAAAAGTAATAAAAAAAGGATTATTATCTTATCTATTGCTAGTGGAGTTTTTTAACTTCACAAGCAAAACTAGGATAATGATACGTGTTCTTCAAAAAAATTTAAAAAATAAAATTAAATGAAATATAGTACGTGTCATCATCCTAACCCTGCTTATAGAGTTAAAAAATTCCACTGGTAGTGGATAGAATAATAATCTATAAAAAAATAATAAGGGTAAATTTCACCTAAGTTCTTGAAGCTTGAACCTAATTCAATTTTAATCCATTAGTATTAAAAATGGGCATTCCACCCCAAATAACTTAATATTGTTAACAAAAGTTAATAAAATGTGAGCAATTACAAAATTACCCAACCTTAAACTTTTCAATATAAATAATTCTTCATTCTTCTACTTCTCTTCTATCTTCCACCATTCTTTACTTTTTTTTCATAATTTTTTCACTATTTTTCACAAGTATTGTTCAATCTATGATTTTATTCTCAAATATATTAGATGTGATCTTATTAATTATTAAAATAAGATTATACTTAATTTAAATTTTAATAATTTCAATCAATGTTTTCAACTTTTTAAATTTTAAGTATTTTTATTTTGCATAATTTTAACTATAAATTATTTTATATTATGTTATTTTAAATTAAGTTATTTACATTGTTATTAGAAGTAAATAAATAAAAAATAAATTAGAAGTAAAAATAAATAAACAAAAAATAAATTAGAAGTAAAAAAAGAAAATAGCATTTCTTTTTTCATTTTTGTTTGATTATGAGTATTTAAAGCATTCCAAATGGTTCAAGGGTAAAATGGTCTCAAATTTAAGATTTTAATAGTTAACTTAACAGTTGATTAATGGAATTGTGATAACCGTAAATTTTCCCTTTATTCGAAATTAGAAATATTGAAAATAAATATCGGAGAAACTAAATAAGAGAAAATAAATAAAATTTTGCGAGAACGAGATATTGGTGAAAATCCCTAGAATCGAGGAAGTGAAAGAATCGAAAAATTCGTATAAAGGAAACTAAATTGGAAGTGAAATTAAAAATAATAGAGAGAGGAAAAAAAGAATTAATTTGGATAAATTAAAATCCAAATTAAATAAGAAAAATGAAAAATAAAATAAATAAAATAAAGTATGTTATATAATTATAAATTTTATAAATGTATTTTATACAAATACATATGTATTAAAATACTATATAGTATATTTTAATATACGTTGGTCTATATATGGAAATATATATTATCTTATGAATTTAAATAATACATATGTATATAAACATAATATTTTATGTATATATATATACATACATATATAGAAAATGTAAATATTATTTTATATTAAAGTTTATATGTATAAATATTTTATTATAACAATTATATAATTTGTATATATAAATGTTATTTAATTTTAAGTATATAAATATACATATATATACTAGACATGTATTTTGTAATGTACAATATATATTTTATATATAATATATGTTATATTATATTATGTGTGAAATAATATAAGTATAACATATAGTATATATTATATGTATAAAATATAAATTTTAGTGTATAATATATAGTATATAGTATACTAAAAATAGAAAGGGTACAAAACCAAAAAAAAGGAAACTAAAAACAGAAAAAGGAAAAGGAGGATCGGGACAGAGCCCGATCCTTCCTAGCCAAACCGACGCTGGCGAAGCCGCCACGACCGGCGAGAGGGGAAAAGGAAGGTGAGACGCCATCGGCCAGAGAAAGGGAAGAATCTGCCGGCGGCGTGAAGAAACGAAACGGAATCGAAGGAAAAAAAACGAAGGAAGCCGGAAGAGGAAAGGAAAATGGCCGACGGCGGTGCCGATCGAATCGGTGGCTGGCACTGCCAACGAAGCTTCACCGGAGGAAGAGGAAGCTGATGGAGGCCACCGGAGGCCCAATGGATGGCGGAGGAGGGCCGACGAAGAGGAAGAAGAAACCGAGGCAAAACCGCCTCGATCCGCCGCCGTGCCGCCGATCCAGGGCAAACGGAGGGCACCGGCAAGTTCGTCGTGCAGTCGGCCAACTGAGGGACGCTTGAACCGCCGGAGAACCGGCCGTCGGCGAGGAACCGGCGAGGAAAGGAACTGGACCGGTCTGACCGGGAAAGGAAGAAGAAAAAAGAAAAGAAAAAGAAAAGAAAAAGGAAAAAGAAAAAGAAAAGAAAGAAAGAAAAGAAAAAGAGGAAAAAGGAGAATTTCGGGAATTCGGAAAATTCCCGAAAATTCGACAACCCGAGATTTTACAAAGTTCGGTAAGAAATCTTCCTTGAGATTTAATTTTCAGAAAAATTAAATAAATTACGAAAAATTCTAAAAAAATTAGAATTTTATTTCCAGAAATTATTTTCAGCAATCGGGATAAGGAATCGGGAGAAATGGAGTGCAGGCGCGATCGATAAATGGAAGTCGCCGACCCGAAAAAAGGTAAGGGATGCATGTGCAGCACTGTAAGGATACTCAGTCTACATATTTTAAATTGAAATATTTTATGCAAATATTTTATGAAAATTATTATGATGCATGATTTGCTGAAAATAATTTGGGAAGAAGTACTGGCTGAAAGATTTAAAACTGTATTTTTTCGTGCAGAAGGTTAGTAAATCGGCAGCCGTTATGCTGCCAAAAATTTTAGAAAAACTTTATAAAATCATATTAAATGATTTTATTTTCGAATTTCGATAGTAAATCACGAAACATGAAGAAATTACTAAATTTCATAAAACATGAATATAAGGAGATGGAATTTTAAAATATTCATGTATTCGAGAATGGTGACAACAAAATCACCGAAAATTCTCGAAATAGATAAATTACACGAAATACGAGACGAAAGATGAAGTGAAATATAGTGAATATTTTTATGAATATTTTTATAAATATTCACTAAAGGATTTTAATCCTTATGGTTTTAAATTATGGAATTTTATATTTATATAAATTTCATAAAGGTTTATTTTATGATGAAAACTACGGTTTTGAGATTGGTTGGCATTCCTATCATGCTGATGCATGATATGTGATATGTTTAGTCCCGGTCGACACCTGATCCGCGACCCACAGAGGACAATATAGATTATGGTCATAGAATTGACCGGTTTATTTCTGTACCCTTCGAGGTTTATAGTACGATAAGATTGATGTCTATCTTAGACTCCATAAATGATAGGTGATATGTCAAAAAGGAAAGTGTTTTACATGATGGGAAATCTTGCTATTGACTTGCATGTTATGTGTTATAGTTTGGTTGTGGTTATTGAATGTATAAATTGTATACTTTTTGGTGCTTGCATTTTGAATAATAGTTGTTAGAAAGGAAATCTTGTTTATGACTTGCATGTTATATGTTATAGTTTGGTTGTGGTTATTGAATGTATAAATTGTATACTTTTTGGTGCTTGCATTTTGAATAGTAGTTGTTAGAAAGGAAATCTTGCTTATGATTTGCATGTTATGTGTTATAGTTTGGTTGTGGTTATTGAAGGTATAAATTGTTTACTTTTTAGTGCTTGCCTTTTTGAGGAATGCATTATGCATAGGAATTAATAAGAAATTTCCGAACCGTGGGAGCCACCTCTAAAGTTCTTCGGGAACTAAGTGCTATACGAGTTTCGATGTGTTAATAAGAAATTTTCGAACCGTGGGAGCCACCTCTAGAGTCCTTCGGGAACTAAGTGCTACACGAGTTTCGATGTGTTAATAAGAAATTTCTGTACCGTGGGAGCCAACTCTAGAGTCCTTCGGGAACTAAGTGCTACACGTGTTTTGATATATTAGTAAGAAATTTCTGTACTGTGGGAGCCACATCTAGAGTCCTTCGGGAACTAAGTGCTACACGTGTTCTGATGTGGTAGTAAAGGCCAAACCGAGCAAAGACTCAATGATTGTACCGTGGGAGTCACCTCTAGAGTCCTTCGGGAACTAAGTGCTACACGTGTTTTGATATATTAGTAAGAAATTTTTGTACCATGGGAGCCACCTCTAGAGTCCTTCGGGAACTAAGTGCTACACGTGTTCTAATATGTTAGTAAGAAATTTCTGTACTGTGTGAGCCACCTCTAGAGTCCTTCAGGAACTAAGTGCTACACAAGTTCTGATGTGTTAGTAATCAATCTAAGTTCTGATGAGGATGCGACAAATGTCGAAGGATGAAATAGATCTTGTGCATATGACATATGATGTGTGTGATATATCGGATTATGTTTATATATGCCACTCAAACATGTGCTACTTGAATGTTCGTCTCTTTCACACTTAATCATACTGATAAAAAAGAATGATGCCTTGTGAACTTAAGAATGGAATGAAAGTATGAACAAGTTTGAGACGTTTGTGTGCATACGAAATGAGTTTTAAAGAAAAATAATAATGATTTAAGTAATATTCTAAAGAAAAATAATAATGATTTAAGTAATATTCTTTTCAAAGAATATATGAATATTAGTTATTTTATTTAAACCCTTTATTTCATAAAAGCATTATTATGAAAAGAATGTGAAAAGGTTATGAAGATTAAAAAGAAAAAAAAAGAATTTATTAATTCAAAACGAAATGAAAATTTCTCTCTACAGTTGCTTCTAGGTTCCGTAACAAGTATGGTATTCTAAAATACCTACCTTATTCTATTCGGATCCCTAGCCGACTGTAGTATCTTTCCTACATGCAAGCCTAAAGCCCATAGGAAAAATGAAAAAGATTTTCAGCAGATAGGAAGCTGAGTATCAAGTGAGGCATATAATTCTCTTACTGAGCCGTGGTTTTGCTCACCCCTTAATTTTCAACATTTCAGGTTTTGATGAATGTGAGTTCAGTGGATTGTGGATCCTGGCTGTACACGAAGGACAATGTGTCAGACCGACTGATTATTTGAGGTATGATCATTTATTCTCTGTATTTAGACACGTCAACATTACTACTTATCTAATTAGTTACGATAGGGGATGTATATAATATAAACAATATTATGTAAAATTATTTAACAGTCAGTACAAGTGAAGTATCGCAGACAGCCCAACCGGTTAAGTTGTGTATAAGAAGATGAAAAATGTGGTCACGGGTTGTGACAGGAATAACTTATTTGTCCTGCGAAATAAAAAAGTTTGGAGCAGAGTGTCCATTTTTTATACTAATGAACTAAAGTTGAATTAGGTGTAAATCTGGAAGAATTAAATGAAATTTACTCTAATAATCTTATATATATAAATACAAGCCAAAGCATTTGATTACAAGTAAAATATCTTATGTGGATGATTTAAAAATTTGACACGTGTTATATCATAAAATAATAAAATAATGATATTTTTCAAATTTTTAAAAGATAGAATTTATATACATTAAAATTACAAAATAATTAACTATATTTTTAAATCAATTATCTATTTAAATTTCTAAAAAATAAACATTTATATTTATATATATTATGAAGGAAACTGAAACAAACACGCAGCGGAATTTAAATCATTCGGCCTCTACCAGGATCGATTCGGAGAGTTGCCTGATTAGGGTTTCGAGATTTTACCTAACGTTTTCTCTGATTTTCTGTCGTTGGTCGAGTCACAAGCAACAACTTTTCGTTCCTGCCTCTATGGTATCTACACGAACGGATCTCACGACTCTTGAACGTCTCACGATCAGAAGCCTTAAAGAGCGTTTTTTTTCTTTTATAACCGAATTGCTAGCTTCGATTAAAAGAATATTTTGTTTTGTTTGAAAGAAGCTTTAAAACCACAGAGAACATGTTTCTCTTTTCTGTTTAATTGTGCGGCTCGGTTTTAGAAAACACAAAACATCCTTTTATAGGCAGTAAATTTTACCCTAAAATTTACTGCCAAACAGAACTCTAATCCTACTTAGAATAGGATTAGTTATATCCCTAATCCAATTCAGAATAGGATTAGTTATATCCTTAATCCAATTCAGAATAGGATTAATTAAGCTCCTCATTGATCTGTTCTAAGTGTGCGACCCAATAGGTTCTCAAAACAATGGCAATGACAAAATTGTCACAGGCAATGAGCGGTATCTAGCAACACATCATTGCTACCCATGTAACGAGAATGTCAATGACTCGACATAACCTTACTCGTGATAGATGTTACCGTGTAGTTTAATCCCTTTATCCTTTGATGTCTTAATTAGACACAAGTCATGGAATGTGTCACACTTGTATAGTCTAATCAGCGTTGCTTGATTCCTGAGTAGACTAATTAAACAAATAAAACCAATATCTCATATTGACTTATTCGAGCACGGCCATGCATTTCTTAGTCTCACTCTATCAAAGGGCCCAAGACATCACTCTTGTTATATAAGAGGGATAAATCCTATCTTGATCACTCAACATCCCTCTACATAGATCAAGGCATACCCAATTACTACCTTTATAGTCCATCCTGTTACGAATGACATCTAGCAGCATTAAAGTATGCAATTCTCTATGTTGGGATCTCTAATGATCTCAAGTCAAAGGATCACATACACCATCATCACTATGAGAATCGCTTATGACACTCATATAACAATCCATGTAGCGTTCTCATGGAAGGTCGATCCAGTACATAGTTCTCTAACATGTACCTATGTAATGACTTGATATCCTATATCCATGACAATGGTCATCAGTCAACCACATACTAGTCTTATCGTATCATTGTTATCCTTGTTCACAATAATACTTGACTAGGGATATTTTAAGAATAGTGTGTTATTACTATTCTAAGGACATTATCATATAAGATTACATTACGCAGTTATAAGACAAATATAATAATGAACTATAATAAATAAAATGTCATGATACATAAAAAATGCCAAAGTCAATCATCTAATGAATGATTCTAAGGGCAGAATCCAACATATTAAAATTAAAAAAAATTCACATATCATTTAACAATTTCTTTTCTCATCTTTTATCAATATATGTACTGTTGCTATATATATATATATTAAAAAACATATTTATAGAAATAATTAATTTTAGTATAAAATTTTAAATTAATATCTTATACACACATGTTCTTTGAAAATATTAAAAAAGTAAAAATAAATAAAATAATACATGTATCATTATCTTAACCCCCAATTGTAAAGTTGGAAAAACTCCATGATAGTCTATAGAATAATTATCTTGAATTTTTTACTTGGATGCACTTTTTTTTATAATAATCTTAAATCTTATATAAATATATAAAAACCAAAACTTTTGATTAAAAATAAAATATCATTTGTATGTAGCTTAACTTTTTTATACTTTAACTAATAAATTAAATTTTAATTTTTCATAAAATAATCTTATTCAATTTATTATTTAATTTTAAAATTTTTGAAATTAAAAAAATAGATTTCACTGGTATTATTTTCATTTAAATTAAATAAAATTTATCTCATAATTTAAATATTATTTTATAATTTATTATGGTATTTTTAAATTGCAAAAATATCCATATATTGACCATAATTATCTTAAAGTTTTAAATATTTTATCAAAATATTAAAATGGGATGTAGAAATTTATATATTTTAGTATTAAATTAAACTTACAAGTCTTTTTTTTAATTTCCATTTTATTCCCTTTTCATATTATTTGTTCAATCATTATATTTATAAATTTGCTCAATCATTTTCTTTAATAAAAAAATTCATAGGAATTGTCTATTATTTTGAAATGTGTATTATCTTTGTTGATGTATAACAATCTTAAATGTTGTATTTAATTATTTTAAATTGATTTAAATTTTAAAAGAAGTTAAATAATAAATTATTTTTTATTTTTATTTACATTTTTACTTTAGTCACTTTTTATACTTGAGACTATTATAAATAATTTTTTAAAAACCCTAAAATAAGTTTTTAACATTAATTAATTTTATAAGATTAATTTAGAGTACTGTAAATTCAAATTTAAAAAACAAATCAGTTTTAAATATGCAACATTAACCAATAATCTATTAATGATTAATGTAGTAAGAACTATTTTTCATTAAAATTGTAGCTATTTAATTTATTTATTTAATATTTAAGATTTATGATATTTAATTTTTTTATAATTTTTTATTAGTATTTCAATTTGTATATTTTATATATGCATCTCAGTTTTTAATATATTATTCAACATATATTTAAAAATAAATTTTTTATAATTCCATTTCATTTTTTAAAAAATTATTATAAATTTAAAATTTTTATTATGCATCGCACGAATTTAATAATAATAATAATAATAATAATAATAATAATAATAATAATAATAAAATCGAATCGGCTTAAATCGAATTGTTATAACATGTTTTTTACAACGGATGTTACTGAAAATTAAGCCCGAATAATTGGGCTCGACTTCATTGATATGTCCGCATCACAATTCTTTGATCACAAATCTCTTCGTAGAAAATCTTGATTGTAGTCGCCTTTGATTTTTACTTCAGATTCAGTGGATGTTTCAGATTCTCTGGTAAGCCAAATGAGAGGAACCGTTGGCAGAGCCTTTTCTAGCCCTAATTATCACCACCTTACATCTATTACCAGACGCACTTCTTTTCTCCTTCATTCCTCCTCCTCCTCATCCTCCTTCTCCACTTCCTCCAGCTCTGGCAGCGGCCGTGGCCGTGGCCGTGGGGGTGCTTCCCCCTCTGGTTCTTTCATTGATTTCACTTCGGCTCTGGGAAAATCCGACTCAGAGGACTCAAAGGGCGACTCCACTGAATCACCTACCGTCGGATTAGGCCACGGCCGTGGAAGAGGAACACCCTTATCCTCCGAACCCATTCTCCCTTCTTTCTCCTCTTTTGTTCCCCAAAATGGGGCTGGTCGAGGTCGAGTCACCAATAAGTCGGTGCCACCGACACCTCCGCCTCCAAGGCAAGCAAAACAGCCGCTGTTTATCAAGAAGAAGGATGAAGATGAAACTGGTTCCTCCGCCAAGCCAGCCACTGTGTCGATTCAGTCGGGTGAGCCCATTTTCCCATCTAACACACCCTCAGTGTCAGTTTTACAGGGTGCTGGGCGGGGTAAGTCCGTGAAGCAACCCGAGTCTGCTTCGCAGATGAAGGAAGAAAATAGGCATATCCGGATGACGCAGCAGCTGCTACAGCAGCAGCAGCAGCCCCCTTCGGCCCGGTTGAGCCAGGAACAAGCGGTAACGAAAGCAATGGGCATACTTTCAAGGAGAAGTGAGAAGGAGGAAAGTGGGATGGCCGGTAGAGGAGGAGGGGCGGGTATGACTATGGGTAGAGGTAGAGGTAGAGGCAGAGGTAGAGGGATGGGTAGGGGAAGGGGAAGAAGGCAGAGAGAATCTACAAGGACAGAGGACTCCGACGCAGAGGATGGAGATGGACTTTATTTGGGAGACAATGCGGATGGGGAGAAATTGGCTAAAACTATTGGAGCTGATAGTATGAATAAGTTGGTTGAAGGATTCGAGGAGATGAGCAGTAGAATCTTGCCTTCGCCTACAGACGACGCTTACTTGGAGGCTTTGCATACCAACTGTTTGGTCAGTGCTTAACCTTTTAAATGTTTGTTCCTTTTTGTTAAAATGTTGGAATTCATAGTCATTATAAATTCAATTGTTTTCTACTTTTTCTCGTGTGCTATCAGCTAAAAGAGAATTGTATAGTAAGTTTCCTTTGATTTTAGGTTTGAATATTAATTTATTTCTCTGCTAACATCCCATTAGCATGGATAGTAGTTTTGTAAGTTTTTCTATCATATGTATGTAGCTTATATGCATAAAACCCATGGGGAAGGTTCATTTGGTTGGTAAAGTAATTTGTACATGTTAATATGAGTTTCTCTTGATCTTTTTGGCGCTTCATGACTGCTAATCCGTGCTCGAGTCTTGGTATGCTTTGTTTACATGTTGTATGTAAAGCAGTCTGCATATAAGCTGAAGCTAAGTGTACATATTAGTGAAAGAGAACTGACTCAGCATGCAGAATGTTCGATGCAGAGGGTCAAGTGTTGTGAGTACCCTAAATATGTGCTAAGGTGGTCCAGGAGCATTATGGGGTACCTAGATTGATTAATGAGTGAGAATTTTTTGGGGCAAAGGATCAAGGGTTTAAATGATTGATAGGAGTTTACTTGATAGGTGATGCAGTAAATATAGTATATTTATTGAAGATGTACATATTACAAAATACAAACATGAGAGAAATAGTAAGATATTAGTGACAACCTCTAAAGAAAAATATACATTTCTTATAATCCTATAGATGGAAAATTGGGAAATTTTGACTAAAACTCATCATAATAAGGAAATTTTGACTATAATTCTCACAACCAAATTATAGTTTTAATTATTCTTTGAAAAAAAATTGTATTATAATCTATAATCTGTATATCCTATGGATGTTGGTACAGCATTTTTTGGATGTAAAAGGACAAAGTTTTGTTGTATTCCTAAAATTATTGCTTTATACTTCTTATATTAACTTTGAGTTAATATCTAGTATTTAAGGTAGATATGAATCCTTTCAAAAGTGAGCTTCGATAAAAATATGATATTTTTAATTTCTCTATGTTATCAATTTTATTGTTATTACTAAATCACTCATAAATTAAAAAAGACAAACCATTTATTTATATTTGAAAATTAGGACTTTGGCACAGATTCACGTGCAATAATGTGACAATTATTATGCCTATACTATTTTTTATAATTGAATTAATCTAAATTCATTTATTCATATGCAAGTATTGTTGTATTCTGATAGGTCACCATAAATAAGGTACACTGGTTTATATTGGAGAGAATGACTATGACATCATCATCATCATCATAAAGTTTTCGATTAAGTTTATTGATAAGCGAGGCTTAATATGTATGTTCGTCATTGAGAATTCAAATGCTGTTGCATGCTTTTGTTTTGTTTTTGGGGTAAAAAAGGATGAATGGAAAAACCAGGGCTGGGTCAGACAGGTCTAACTGTTGTTGAACATCATTATGGCTTTTAAGGTTTATCTAGAAGGAGAGAGTAAAAGGGTTTTAGGGGTGTCTTGACGATCCAATACGATGTGCCATGGTGATTAGTGCATTTAAAAAAAATTGCAAGCTAATAATACTCTGTAGCCTAATTGGCTGGTGTAAAAATTATGTTCACATTGCAGTGCTTACATTCTCTAATTAGTTTGGCATAATTTGATGTATTATTGCTGATTTCCTATAATTCACTTGTTCTGACTACAATGCAGACCAACGTGTTTGAGATTCCTGAAGTCGTTCTAGGATTTTTTTTTGTTTGTTCTTGAAAATTCTTGAATTAAATAGGCTATTTTAAGCTCATTTTTGTTTACTTTGATGAACTAAGAGGATTGAAAATTGTGTTTACTTGTGTGCTGTATAACAATTTTCTTTTTCTTATTAATTACCGTTTGTAAATGCATTGGTTGCTATAAGTTTCCTTATTACTACTTAAATTGTGCGCAAAGCAAAACATCGGGTGACAAATAAATATATCTTGTTGTTGTAGAAACAATTGATAATAAACACATGCAGATGTGAAAGAGGAACAGCGGAAACTAGATTAAACTTATTCAAACAATTCCTTAATTGAATATTGCAACAAGATTATGCACGAAGTGTTGACAAACTTTGAAGTTTTTTGGGTTAATCTGGATTTCAGAGCTTTTTATGTATTTATATATTTCAGTTGTTTGACAAGGATAATTATTTTGGGTTGCAGATAGAGTTTGAACCAGAATATTTGATGGAAGAGTTTGGCACTAACCCAGATATCGATGAGAAACCACCTATGTCTCTTCGAGCTGCACTTGAGAAGGTGAAGCCTTTCCTCATGGCATATGAAGGAATTCAAAGTCAAGAAGAGTGGGAGGTATATTCTATTGCTTTCAACATGATTTATGGTTTTTTTGTGTGTGTGTGCGCGTGCGTGCGCCCCCCAGAAAGAGGATGCATTTCTTCTATATGAAGTACCCTGAGAACTAGAAATATCTCTTCTTCCTGATATAGTAAGACTTTTAACAAAATTTTCTTGATTACATGCTGCTCCATCTTAATCCCATAGTTAATTTGACTGGTTTAGGTCCTTTTTTGTTAACAATTCTCTTGTGCTTGGGCAAGGCTGAATTTAAATTAACAGAGAAAAGAACCTTTATTTCTGAGCAGTAAAATCACCATAAGGAATTATGGAGGTCTTTGTGAAAATTTCAAAATACACAAGATTTGTGGTATTTTATGTTTGTCAACTGTCACATCGTGCTGGGTTGTACACGTTAAGCACTTAAATAACTAATTTATGTTTGTTTTTGTGTGTTTTCCATTTCAATGGAATTATACTTCATGGTGGAAAATATTCTTTGTGCTTGTAAGCAGTTATTTATTCAAATTATGGCAGACCTATTAATCTTAAACTGAGTGAAATGTACGTAGTCAAGTTCAGTTCCCTGAATGGAAATAAAATTCACCACTTCTTCGTCAATAAAAGCATTCTCTTTCGACCTGTTTAGCAGTATTTTATGGTGATACCATTATGGTTTTTATTTTTATTTTTTTTTATTTGGAAAAGGATACTATGTTTTTTTTTTCTTTCAAAGTCTCTTGCAAAATGATTTGTTCATGTAAATAGTTGTATACTATCTATCCTACATTCTTAAAATTTTTCAGGAAGTGATCAAAGAAACAATGGAGAGGGTACCTCTGCTGCAAGAGATTGTTGATTACTACAGTGGACCTGATAGGGTAACCGCAAAGAAACAACAAGAGGAGTTGGAAAGGGTTGCTAAAACTATTCCCGAAAGTGCACCTGATTCTGTGAAGCGGTTTGCAAACCATGCTGTTCTCTCTCTTCAGGTTACTGTTCATCCTTAATAATTTTTATTATCATGCACAAATTGTGTTTGAGGAAAATGTTCTCTGGTGATGTAAGGTTTTTGTAGGATAACAGTTATGTAATTTTAGCTTCATTGCTTCTTTTTGGGGCTTAATAGATTTGAGACATAAGTAGACAACTTCTCTTCCCTAGGAGGTATGAGATTCCTGGCACTACGAAAAGGTTAATAGCAGTAATAAACATATTCCTTATGCTTGGCTTTTGCTTCCCTTAATGGTCGATAAATTCACTAATTAAAAATAGAAATAAGCCTAATGGACTATTTGAATGATGCATAAGAAGACAGGAAATCTAGAGTGGAAGCTTGTTTTGCTTTCCAGTTTTTCTTTGTTTTCTTTCTTAAGGAACAAGGTTGGAAATGGGTCACCCTGCCTGGCTTCACCCGAGTCCTAAGTAGTGGGTTTGGTTAGATTGAGTATATATGAGAAAGCAGAATGTCCGAAAATTACTTGTTGAGAGTGACTTCTACGCTTAGCATCCTTCTGTTAATGTTATTACAAGATAAGATTGCTGAATATAAGTTGTATGAAGAGTAAACAAGGCAAGAATGTAGTTTTTGAACCACTAAAACCATGTATGAATGATTTAGTTGATTAGTGCTCTTTTGTGGTTGGAATGTGGGGAACTGCATAATTAGAAAGAAGGATTTAAAGGACAATTAGGGATTCAAAATGACAGCTATTATGGGGTTATAATATATAAGTTGTACAAGAAAAAAGAGTGCAGGTTACCTAAGAAGAAGAGATTACACCGTAGGAATCTCATCTGACTTAGGGTTTCTAAAACAATCAAATCTAGAAGTAGGCCCTTGCACCGCACACTGGAATTCAATAAGAGTTCATGATGGCATATAAATAGACTTAACTTGAAATTCAACTGTGAAACTTTAGATTTAATGCTATTAGGCTACATAGAAGGCTCAATAGGACAAGCAGACTACTGATGACACCATAATAAGACTTATTGTCTTATTCCAGAAAAGCTAGAAATTTCATAATCAACCTTGACTCAAATAAAACTGAGAAAACTCAATAAACTGAACCAGCTGGAAAATTACTGAAAAATGGTACAAACTACATTAAACTTGGCCTAAACTTAATTACTTAAGATCACTTGTCAGCCCTAACTCTTTATAGGAATTCCAAAACAAAGTTTGTGCCTTAAAGCTATCTATCTCTCTCTATTTGTACTTTAAATAATGTTTTTAAGCTGGACCAGACCAGCCTGTTCCACCAGTTTGACTGGGAACCTCTGAGGTCTCCAATAAGATACCATAAAATTGGTACTATGCAATGCTTAACTTGAAAAAGAAACCTTAAAGTGAGGGAAATATTATCTATACGGCAACAATGAAACAAAATGTTCTGCAGGGAGAGGTTCTGCTCTCTCTTACGTCCCAACAGCACCTTGGATCTTACATTTAACATGATGCTTGCAGAATAGGGTTTTCTTTCATTTATTTCCTTGTTTATTTAATTTATTTCAAACAGATCCTCGTTTTCCTTATTATTCTGATGTTTGAAAGTTGAAACATTTAATAGGATGAAAGTGCTTTTAGCATGCTACTATGATTTCTGGAGGTTGCATTGCACTTGTCTAATTTTACATACTAGTTAGGAATGTATTACCATCTCCTCTGAATTTGATAATGCAGAGTAATCCTGGTTGGGGATTTGACAAAAAATGCCAATTCATGGATAAGCTTGCATGGGAGGTTTCTCAACATTACAAATAAAGCTGGAAAGGCCTGTTTTGCCATGATGATACTTTGCCATGATGATACGAAGTAATTATGGCCTCATGATGGGGTGAGATTTTATTCTGAAGCAATGCCATAAGGAAAGGTTGACTGCATTCACAAATTCAATTTTTTAGGGGGTATATTAACAGTTTTTCTGAAAAGAGATTATTTCAATGTGCTGAGCCATTGCAGTACTGTTACTTGATAGTCATTTAGTTACATATCTCTCCCTCCAGAGGCATCTTATTCTGCATGCTGTGCAATAATATTTTTGTTTTAGCTTTGGGCAATAGATAGTATTTTGAGAATGCAACATGCTAAAGTTTGTTGTTCTATTGCTGGAAATGATATTTTGCAGTCCTTTACCACTTGTGATGCTGGTACCATTGTCATGTTGTTGCAACAATTGTTATCGCCTGCTTAACTTGATCAGGTCAATAGTCAAGCCTTGTCGCTTGAAAGTGTCAATGGTTAAAATGTTTCAGTGGCCGGTTTGGTTTGTTTGTTTGTTTTTTTCTTTTTTTAAGTCGAAAGTTTCAGCATGATGGACAGAAATTGGGATGGTAGCAATTAGGGAGTACTATTTCATTTAAAGAGCAAAAATAATCCCCGAATTTTTTATTGGTCTTCAAAATTTCAAGTCATTTATTGGTCTTCAAACTCTCAAGTCAGACACATTTTTACCCTTTTGTCGAGATTTATGCCATTTGAGATGATAAGCGCTAGCTGGTATCGCATGTTGGCATCACATGTTTGGACATGTGGCTTCGGGTGCTACCATGACATGAAATTTCAGTTAAAAGCTAATTTTAAATGGAGCAATTAACAAAAATGGTCAATCTAAAAGGTTTATTCAGTGGGATAAGATTTTGTTGAGCTTCTGAGTGAGCTCAATTCATTTGGAGAAGTTGTGTTTGAATCTTCATTTAAGTCTTTGGGTCAGTGTCAGTTATGTAGCGCGAATAGAAATTAGTTTCATATTTAATATGGTATAAAAATACTTTCGTCTTTTTTTATTTTTTAAAAATGGTCAGCAACATTTTATGTCAATAGCATTTAAAGGAGACTCACTCATTACAATAATTTTCGAACATTTGCCATCAAATAAATAAATTGTATAATTTCTGTTAAAAAATAATTCTAAATACAAAATTTTTTTTCTAAGAAAATATTCAAAGAAGCCAACAACAACCTTGTAATATACGGCCTAATAGTTTTAAAACATATTATCAAGCGATTTCAATAGCACAGTAAATTTAATCGAATGGTGGAATTACCGAATTACTTTAGGGATGAAATTGAATAAATATAAAATATAAGTGTACAAACCCTAGTCAATCTATAATTTTAAAAACCTTGGATATCACAATGCAATCAATATATAGGATAGATTTAAAATTATTAAAACCCGAATTGTGAGGAAATATTCGACCCTATTCCCCATCATCAACTTTAGTCAGGTTATGCATCAACCTGTGAAGCCATTTTTTAACCCATTTGGACTTTTTTGGGTTTCTTTAAAATTTTCTAATTAATTTTTCTTCAACTAGAAACCAAAAATCATATGTTTAAGCATTGATCTACAAAGACTAGGTATTATTTTAAGGATTTATATATGATGCACTGACAGTGTATAGTTTCTATGCACTGACAGTGTATAGTTTCTATATACTGTCAATGCACTAGAGATTGACACCTCATCAATAGATCCTTATATGCAAATATAAATAAATTTTTTTAATATGATGCACTGACAGTGTATAGTTTCTATGCATTGACAGTGTATAGTTTCTATACACTGTCAATGCACTAGAGATTGACACCTCATCAATAGATCCTTATATGCAAATATAAATAAATTTTTTTAATTTGCCCATAAGGGCTTATTGATGAGGTGTCAGCCTTTAATGCATTGACAATGTATAGAAACTATATGCTGTCAGTGCATCATATACAAACTCTTATTTTAAAACAAAATGATATGTAAAGAGGGAAATTCAGGATACGAAATTTTGTTTACGAATCTGAAATAAAATTTCAGATATTTTTTCCTTTTTTTTTAGCTTTCAATCATTTTTTTTCCAAAATAATTTTATAAAAAAAAACCTTAAAGAATCTATTTTAGAAATTTTTTTGAACAAAATTTCAAATCATAAATGTATTTTTAGACTTGAATTTTCAAGTCAATAAAGACCAACCATTTCCAACCCAAATTCGATTGATTCAATTTGATTAAAAATGTCAAATTACCAATGAAATCCAATGAAAATAATGACAAAATCCAATGAAATCAATGTACAATGATAAAAAAAATCTACACCTACAACACAATTATAAATTTAATTTTTTATTCTTTATTTTTTATAAAAAAAAATTAAACAAACTAACTGATAAATACAATAACAAATTCATTTTCATTAAGCATACAAAGTTTCATATATATATATATATATATATATATATATATATATATATATATATATATATATATGAGAAAGAATTTTGAGAGAAGAAAATTTTATGAATGGCTTGACTTATTTTATTGATGGGAGTAATACCTATTTATGCATGTATAAGCTATGCTAAAGATAACAACTAAATATATACAATTAAATCCAAATCTCTAGAATCAAAGATTACAATTAAATACAAATCTCTAGATCAAAGATTTGGCTTGAATATAATATATGCAATAAATCCCTTGATTCAATGAATTTGTTCTTTGCATATCTTTCCCATTATGTTCCTTCAAGTTGGAGTTCATGTAATGAACGCCAATTTTGTATCATAAATCATTAAGACGTAGTCATGAAAGTGGCTTAGTTAGTGCATCGGCTAGTTGATCATGATAGGAGACATGAGATATACATAAACTACCATTTTGAACATTATCATGATCAAAGTGGAAATAAAGGGCTATGTGTTTCATTTGAGTGAAAATGAGATTAGCACATAGGTAGGTAGTATCAATGTTTTCATAATATATGGTGGGTGTTGTTGTAGTGGCGACACCAAGTTCATACAGGAGAGATTGTATTCAAGTAATTTTTGAAGCGGTAGATGCTACCATCCTATATTCACCTTCAGTGGAGGATCGAGTAACCGTTATCTGCTTTAATTGTTATATACTATTTATAGCTCTAAGAGATAGCATTGGCACCAAGAAGGACAATGTAAAGGTACAATCATCAATATTGCTAGCCTAACCAGCATATGAAAAGGCATGAAGAGATAATTGTATTTTTGTGAAGAAATAAACCATAATGAATCATACGATGCAAACATATCAAAAACTGTTTGATCGTCGATCAATGCCCGTTGGTTGGTTGGTGCATGAATTGTGAAAGCTTGTTGACGACAAAAGCAACATCGGGTCTTGTAAGAGACAAGTATTGTAAAGCGCCTACAATAGATCTATACGTGATGGCATTTGTGAGAAAAATGCCATCATTGAGGATTCACACTTGATTAAGAGACATTGAAGATGTAACTGGTTTAGTATTGGACATCTTTGCTTTTTCCAAAAGATCTTTAATGTATTTGTGTCAAGAGAGAAAAACACCATTAATAGTAATAATAACTTCAGCACCAAGAAAGTAATATAAATGTCTAAGATCTTTAATAAAGAATCGAAATGCTAACTTGGTTATAAACTGTTGAATATGCTATATTCTTACCTTTTATGATAAGATCATCTACATAAATTAACACAAAAATGGTTAGACTCATATGCTTGAGAATAAAATGAGATGTGTTAGCTTGAGAATTAATAAAACCACTAGCTAGGAGAACTTGTTTGGGGTTGTATAGCTATGGGATGTGGGGTTGGTTAGTGGTGATGGTATTTTGAAGTGTGAAGAGAGCTAAGATGAGAAGGTGTCTTGAGATATAGTGCAAAAAGAAAAAAGAAAGATAGTTTCCACAAAAGTGACATCTCTTAAGATAAAGATTTTTTAGAGTGTGGATCATAACATTTGTAAGTATTTGAGTGAGAGAATAGCCCAAGAAAATGCAGGGTGTTGATTTGGGCTCAAGTTTGTTGGATACATATCGACTAAGCAAGGGATAACAAAAGCACCCAAAAATATTAACTTTGATAGGTTCGATGGATTTCCAAATAATTTTTCAAAGGAAGAGATCATGCAATATTGTACATTTGGCATGTGATTAATGAGATAAACTATCATTTCAAAGGCATGTGGCAAAAAATGTGATAGGCATGGAAGCATTATGTAGTAATGTGAGCCTGATTTTAGCAACATGACGATGTCGTTATTCTGAAAAACCATTATATTCGGGGGTCTGAGGAGGGGAGGTGAAATGAGAGATGCCATATTTAGAAAGAAATTGTTTCATGGCTTGATATTTCCTTTTATTGTTGGTAAAAAAAGTGATAATAGCCTTTTGGAAAAAAATTTAATGATTGATCATTTAAACCATATTAAAATGGTTTGGACTTCAGATTTTCATTGCATTGGATAAAGCTAAATATAACGAACAAAGTGATCAAGAAACAAAACATAATACTTGAAATTATCATAAGATTGAACAGAAGAGCTCCACAGATCAATTTAAACTAATTCTAAGGGTGTAGTGTTTGATAAAGATGACTTAGAGAGAGGCAAATTGTGGCTTTTAGTACAATTGCATGAATTACAAGAAGAGGAGAGATTATGCAAAGACAAATCTAAAGTTTTTGTGGAATCAAAGTGATGGAGAAGTTTGTATAATGGGTGGCCAAAATGAGAATGCCATTACGAGGATCAGGCTTTGGTGGTGGAGAAAGCAACTAATGGTGGTTTACCAAGATTGTGCGTAGGCCATTCATAAACACCATCTTTAGTCTTCTCTTCTACTAGGTTATACCCATTTGACAATCCTTCACAATAAAAGAAAAAAAGTATAAATTTTATAAAGATTATTATTTTGGCAATTTGAGAAATAGAAATCAAGTTTCTTTTCATGTAGGTAGACAAAAAACAGATAAATGAAAAGAGTGAGAATGAAAAGTGAGAGAAGTGGAAGCAGTGTGAGTAATGGAGAGACTGGTACCATTACCAATCATAATATCATTGGACTCACTATAGGGTGAAAGAAAAGAAAGGTTTTTAAGATCAGTGGTTACATGGTGTGAGGTACTAGTGTCAAAGAATCCAATGATAGGTGAATGGATTTGAGGAGGTGGCATAATTGAATTAGGGGGGGGGGGGGGGAGGGGTATTGGTTTGGGTTGACGCGGATTTGTTGTTGGGATTCCAAAGAGTGTAGTGATATGTGGTGTAACAACGGGCAATTAAAATGGCTTGCAAAAATATGATTTTGTTTGGATTTTTGGTGGGGAAATTTTGGGGAATAGGGTTAGTTGCAGTGGACCTTTGGTTTAGAGATAAATTGCGATAGTGGTGCTGGAAGTAAAAGTTGATATTTTTATGTTGGTTATTGGAAGATTTGTAGGTTGGTTGGCATTAATAGGAAAATGAACGTGGGGATTTAGGATTGGGAGTGTAGAAGATGAATTTCCTTGATTTGGTGTTTGGAGAGTGTTAGAGTGTTAACCATTAGAGAAGAAACATAAAAATTTTGGCTCATTTTGCTTAGGGCTGTTATACCATGAAAGAATTTAGGAAGAAGAATCTTGACTTATTTTATTGATGGTAGTAATATTTATTCATAGATGTATAAGCTATGCTAAAAATAGTAACTAAATATATACAATTAAATACAAATCCGTAGAGTCAAAGATTACAATTATATACAAATCCCTAAAATAAAAAATTTGACTTGAATATAATATATGCAATAAATCTTTTAATTGAAGGAATTTATTTTTTTTTGCGTATTAATATAATAATAATTTTATAGAATAAGTAAAACCTAATGATTGATTTTTATAGAAAAAACGTTAATAATAGTTATCTCATATTTAAGTGTTTAATTTTGGACCTGTGTTCATTCTTAACGTAGATGATCATTGTTTCTTTAACGTAGATGATCATTATTTCTTTAACGTTGAGATGGCCTGTCACACCCTGAACTCGGGATTTAATAGATGTCGCACACCTATAAGATATAATCTTATAGATATGCAATGCATTTATCATACTAAACTTTAATCCTTTCAAATATCTAAACTGAAAATATGTCATCAATGATCAAAAGAAGTTTACAGAACTTCAACTTATTGCTTAAAGCCTTGAATAAAATTTTTTGGAACGTTCTTAAATCTCAATCTAATCATAATCTTAAAAGTCTTGAGACATGCCCTAAACTCCAAAATGTCACCCCCTGATATTTCCGTGAACATTATCAACACCAAAACTTGTAAAATGTTAAGAAAAATGGAAGAGTACAACCACTTATTAAGTCACCGATATCCCAATAGTTGGATTAAGCATGTCATAAAAATATTAGGCCAAAATATCAATGTAAATATTCAAAATCAACGTTGGTTTTTCTTATATTCAATAATGTAATTTATCAAATTCATATAATCAGATTTCAAAACTAAACAGGATTTCATAGATACCAAAACTGAACAAAAGTTTCACAAATCATAATTTTTAGGTTTCCAGTAACATGCCATGACCACGCTTAACACTTATGGCATAAGTCAGAATCAGAACAAAAACCACAATTTACTTTGGTTGCTCGGGTCAGAGATATCAGAAGCAACGAATAGTTGCACATAACAGAATAAAAAATCCATTATTCTTAACCGGTGGTTTGGTTAAAAACTACTTTTTTTTAACAGAATACATGTCGATATGACCAACATTTAAGCCCCATTAATAGGATCAGAGCACAGACATACTAGGAGACAAAACAAAACATTTTCAGATTATCCTAGATGTACAAAACTGTGAAGACCGAGAATTTTCTAAATAAATATAAGGTATCCAGAAAATTTAATTTGGACCAATTGATATCCAAATTAAATAAGAAATGAAAAAGGAAAATTAAATTGGAAATAAGAAATGGAGGAAATTTAATTTGGATAAATGGAAATCCAAATTAAATAAGAAAATGGAGAAAATAATTTTTTGGATATTTAGAAATCCAAAACTTAATAAGAAATAAAAATATTTTGATATATTTATATAATGATATTATATAAATATACCTTGGATAAATATAAATATTATTTTTGTGTTAAAAGTGTAAAAAGTATATATATATATAATTTGATACAAAATATGTATTTAAATACATATTATAAATAGTGTATCTATATATATATATATATATAATTATGGTTATATGTATAATAGTTATATACATATATATATATATATATATTATAGTTGTTATTATTATATATAATAATAAATAAAAAAAAAATGAAAACGGGCGGGAATCGGGTATCCCGATTCCCACCCATTTTCCTCCTCTGTTTACAACAGAGGAGGGATCTCCAAAGAAGAACCGGCCCCCTGCCGGCCAAAGGAGAAAGCGGAGGAGAGAGTGACGCCGCCGGCGAGCCGAGATGGAGGAAGAGAAGTCGACGCCGACGGCGGGAAAGGAAAAGGAAATAGAGCGAAGCGAAAACGAGAGAATGGCGAGGCGGAAAACCGAAAGGAGAAGGAAAAAGGAAAGGAGGCGACGCCGGCCGATCCACCGGTCGCTGCCGCCTTGCGAAGCCCCGACGAAGCCAGATCTGGAGGGAGGAACGCCCGACGGTGAAGAAAACGGCGAGAAAAGAGAGGAAGAAAAGAGAGAAGGAGCTGCCGCCGCCCGTCCCAGATCTGCTACCGCCGGCGCCGCCGATCGAGAAACGGAGGCCAGATCCGGAGTCGTTGCAACCTCGGCAAGCTGTGGAGTGGCCGAACCGCCGGAATGGGTGGCCGCCGGTGACCGAACCGGTCAGCCAAAGTTAAACCGGCCAAGCCAAGCTTTGACCCGACCCGACCCGGTTTGACCCGACCCGACCCGGTTCAGGGAAAAAAAAAGAAAGAAAAAAAAAGAAGAAGAAAAAGAAAAGAAAAAGAAAAAGGAAAAGGAAAAGGAAAAGGAAGAAAAAGAAGAAAAGAAAAGAAAAAGGAAAAAGGAAAAGGAAGAAGAAGAAGGAAGAAAAGGTAAGAAAAAATTGAGGAAAAATAAATTATTGATGTTATTGAATAATTTATGGTTATATTGATGTAGTGCATTAATATTGAAAATTGTAGCAAAACGGAAATGAGACGAATGGTGGAGTTCGGCAAGGCTCGGAAATCGGAAAGTGCGCTAAGCTTTGGCGAACAAGTAAGATACTTTTATAAAGCATTAGTAGCTTTATATTGTATGTGGGAATTATGATTTTTTTATGATGTATTTATTTAATTGACTTTAAATAAAATTATGATTTTTATATGATGCATCAATTTAAATAGATTTGCTAAAAAATGCTAAGAGGACCCACAACTGATGGTGGGGGTCTTAGTAAGAGGTAAAATTGGTGAGAATCAACGGCTGCAAGTATAAATTGTGTTTCCCTTGCAGGAGATTAGGGAAAATTAAGCCGTTATGCTGCCGAAATTTTTAGGAAAATAATTGAGGAAAAAGATTAAGTTTCTCACATAAATGGAATCTTGGAGATAATTATTGAAAATAAATATTGAAAGGATTGTATAGTATTACCGAAAGAGTTTGATATTGAAATCGATGAGAAGATAGATCGTTGAAAACGATAATGTGGTGAATTACATGGTTTAAAACCTTATAGAATCGATAAATCAAGTAATTTTAATATCACAAATGGTATCAAGTTGAGATTGAGGTGGAATTATTAATTAGACGGATCACGGATAAAAGTGATGATAATTATATGATGTAGCTTGGAAGAGAAGATCACAGTTGAAATTTCGATGGTCGAATGATTGGATTGTGAAGTTATTAACGGAGTAATGATTTCCAGAATTACCGAGTCCGGTTTCATGATTTTGAAATAATTTCGAAAGTGATAATATGAACAAATTCGAGAGATTGAAATGGAGATTTAATTACGACACAATCCGATCAATTATGGATTCAAAGAAATGAGTGATAAATATGTGAAAAGATGATTGTGCTTATAACCTTAGAATAGATCTTGAATAATAAGATCGACAATTGCATAAGTTCGGATAAAATCATAAAGGCCACATGAAAATGGATTTGAGGATTTAGATACGATTTTGTGATAGTAAATGAAATTGAACCTCAAATCAAAAATGATAAACATGTATCAATAGATCAAATCATAAATGGATTTGATAAGTGACTATCGATTTTGTGATTCTGTTATCCTCGATGTCGATTCTGGAACAGATATTGAAGGATGATATTATTATTTGCATAAATTCGGTAACTTGATGACTATTTTAGAAATTGATGTTTAAATGCTTATCAAAACTTAGAGGATTCATACTAATGATGCGATCCTAATATTTATGATGAAGTGTATAAATGATCATAATAGTCAATGACGATCAAGAAAGGGTATTGAATACCGAATGGTCTGAATACCAAGTGATTCGATTTCCAAATGAATTGAGTACTGAGCAAATTGAATACTGAATTAGATGAATAGTGAATGAATTGTATAGTGATTTATTGGTTGACAGAAAGAAAGTCTTGAAATCGAATAATTGATGGTGATAAAGTTAAATGAATCGCTTTAGCGTATTTGATGGAAACATTACCGAAGTTGCATACTGAAATGTTTTACAGCATCGCATTTAAGCATGCCTTCTTGCAACTTGAAACATTTTAATAATGTTTATATGAATACTGAAAAGTATTGATTTGTTTTGAAATGAAAGTATATGGTAAATATATATATATATATATTTTGATATATGAAGTCTCATACAGAATTTTACCATATGCCTTACATGATATTGAAAAGAAAGCTATAGATTTAAATGTTTTATGAGACTGTAGGCACCCTAAAAGAATTAAATTCAATAAAGCATAGTGAAAACCGCCTAATTGGAGCTTTGCTCATTAGGCAGATAGATATGCTTGTCCGACAATAGTCGTGGACAGGTCTCAGTCACGCCTGATCAGTGGGGCTGAGAGAGATGAGGTCTATGGCCATAGATAGCGCCCTAGTTGGTTTCCAGGAGACGATATGATTTTCACTGCTAGCTACAGTGATTTAAGTCTTTATTGATAGAGAAATGATAGGGATCTAGCCTAGTCTCTCACAAATATGATATGAAGTCTAGAGTATGATTTTTATTGATATGAACTCTAGACTTGACATGATTTATACTGTACATGAAACAGATTTGAAATGAAATATGTTTTGAAACAGTACATGTTTTAAACATGTTTTAAAAGTCCATGAGATATGAATTTGACACTATATGATTTATATGTGATTTTGTGTCGAACATGGCATGATATGCGGTCTAGAGTATAGTTTGATTTGATATGAACTCTAGACCTGATATGATTTACAGTAGATGATTTAAAAGTATATGATAAATGATTTCGACACTTACATGATTTATATACGATTTTGTGTCGAATTTGAAACGACATGCGGTTTAGAGTATAGATTGATTTGATATGAACTCTAAACCTGATATGATTTATAGTATATGAAAAATGTTTTAAAACCGCACATGTTTTAGACATGCTCCGAAAACGAATACATGAATTGAAATTGAATATGTTTATATTATGCCTTAAAGGCAAACTTTTGAAAATGCATATGTTGAGCATGTCCTAAAGTATATATGATATGATTTGAAATGATCGCGGTTTATACAAAAAAATTACATGAATTGCATATTAAACCCTAATATGACAATATGCTTAGTATATGAGAATTCCATGAGGAATGTCATGACTCGGTGGTAACGATATTTCATCTATATGAGGTCATGATATGTTATGAAACACGAATATAGAGATACACGAAGAGAATTATGACTGGGTACCACCGTGATTATGATCTACAATACGAGAATTGATAAGAGATGATATGAGAATTGATAAGAGATGATATGAGAATTGATAAGAGATGATAGAATACAGAAATATGATTATGAAATGAAAAGTGATAATGAGATGTATCGATGAGAAAGGATTACTTGTAATTGCATCCTTGTAAGTATTAAGCATTGCAGTTTAAGACAGTTTAATCCTACTCTTGTATTTATATTAGTATCTTACTGAGCCGTGGTTTTGCTCACCCCACTAAATTTCATCTCTTTCAGATTATTGAAGTTAACGTCTGCCATGTGAGCTGCTCAGTGGGCATCGGAGACGGTGTATGAACTTGGTACTAGTTTTCTGAGTTATATGTTCTTTATAAAATACTTGTTTACATGTAAGACTTAAATTGATGCACAGTACATATTCTGTTTAACAAGTCGGGATGTAACTAAGAACCGTTTCCGTGTTTGTTTAATATTTAAATGGAATGACTATAAGTCACCTAGATAGTATAGTAACTACACTGACACCGAATACAAACCTTAAAATGAAAAAGAAAAATTTAGTCCATAAATTTGTAGACTAAGAAAAGTATAAGAATCGAGTGAAAGTCGCGGTCTTCGGGTCGTGACAAAAACAATATTATTATTTCTTATAACATATTCATACAAAGTAAAATTCGCCCATCATTCCAAAGTAAATTCAATATTTTCAAAATAAAAATATATGTAAGTACATTATAACGAACTTCAAAAATCAAAGCGATTAAATCATGTGTCATAAAAAACGTATATTATGCAAAGCATATTTAGCATTTCTTTTTAAAATATCTTATATGAAAAATTATATCCTCAAATATATACTTGGATAAAATCATATTCGAAAAGTCAATACAAAACCACTTTCGCAATTCATAATAAAGAAATCACAAATACATATGTTTACATACTTAACCCATTTAACCAAAAAAATCAAGGGACAAAACATTGCATTTGTACATAAATATAACTTATATTGAAGTTAATTTTAAGAGTGTCAAAACATCGAAGGGATATCGAGTCACTTACTTAAGCTCGCTAAATTAAAATCAAAACAAAACTTTAAGATCTCTTGGAGCCTCTCATTTAAAAATATTAAATACTAAAAAAATAAACTATCTGATAAAAGCTGACAATTTATAGTATATTCACTAAATTATAACTCAATAAATTATGAACTTAATATGAGTTATGTTATTTGATGAAAGTTAAAAATATTTATACTTTTTTTAAGTACAAATTTTTTTCAAGTTTTCAATATTTTTTTTTCAAAACTCAATTCCTAACTACACAACGTAACAAAAAAAATTTTTAAAAAAATTTTTACTCACCTTGATTTTCTTGCACTTACACTAAGAGCAATTTCAAATCTCCCTTTCAATTTTTTTTTGTTTTTTTTTCCGGTAACAATGGCTATAACTTTCTCAAACTTTTCCTTTCTTTCGACGCTACAGTGCATTTACGCCACTCTTTTTTTTTTTTCATTCAACTTGGCAGCAGCAGCCTAGCTTCAATTTTCTCTCTTCCTTTCGGCGCTGCTTCTACCTTCTTTTTTTTTTTAACGCAAACTACTCAAAGTTACGGGACTTGTCCCGTTTATTCGTTTGCCGTACGTTCGGCCATGGGCCTTTCTAATTTGGACCGAGTACTACATGGCCACTTGTCACTATTTGTTTTTGCTGTAGCTTGTATACCGTCCGTAGAGGTTGTAAACGGGTCGATTCGGGCAGATTCGATCTGAATTTTATTCAGGTTTGGATTTTTTGGGTTACAGGTTTTTTTAGTTACGAATTTTTTCGATTTCAGGTTTCTTCGATCTCGGGCACTTTCGGTCTCGATTTTTTTCGGTTTCGATTATTTTCGATTTTGGTCCGATTTCGAGTTCGGTCCGCTTTTAACCGGGCAGGTTTAACAGATTTAATCAAATTATTTTAAAATTTTACAAGCTATAAATTTTTTTATAATTTTGAATGTAATAATTAATTTAATTTTATGTAATTAAATAAAAATATAATGAAAATGCTAAATTAAAGTTAAAATTTAATAAATATTTATATAAATATAAATTTTTACATTTTAATTTTTTATTACTTGATAATTATTATTTATTTTTTTAAATTCCTGTGATATTTACATTTGTTATAAAATATATAATTATATATTAATAATTATATAAAAATTTATTTTTTAAGTAAGCCAAATATATATAGTAAAACTCAAAGAAAATAAAAATCCAAAATTATTAACTATACAAATAAATAACTAACAAATTACAAATAAATCACACTAAACAATTAAACATTTATATGAATGTCTTTATACTCTTAACAATAACTTATTGGGTTATTGTGTTTTTTTGGGTCAATATTGGGCCATTGGAATTTAGACACTCTCAATTCAATAAATTTCTTTTTTTTTTTACTTTGTTTAATTAGCTTTTTTAATAATTATATTATATTTTTAATAAAATTTTAAATTTTTAAGAATTTTTTTTACATTTATTTTGTCTTTTAAATACCAACATTATTAGTAATTAAATTAAATCTAACCGCATAACTAGTTAACTAATTGTTCAATTATAATGTTAAAGAAAATTATAGTATACATTAAAAAATACTTAATATTATGAATAATTGGTCAATTAATTATCTCAATTTTATATTTATTTTGTTTTTTGTTTGTACATAAATCATAATATAACATTTTAAATATAATTGTACTCAAACACATTAATTAATCAAATATCTCATTAAAAGTTTAGAACGTTAAATTAAACAAGTTATATACACCAATTGATATTATATTATAAATAATAACATTTGATATAATCATATATAGGGATGTAAATGGGTAATATATAATCAGGTATCCGGCACTACTCGACCCTATAATTGGGTAATTATAGGGTTCAGGTAGTGTTCTTATTACCCGTATTGAGTTTATATTTATTTTGTTTTTTATTTGTACATAAATCATAATATTATTACTACTAGTAAATGGGTTTTTAGCGACCACAGTGTGCAACGACTGGCAATATCATTGCAAAATCTTAATACATTTGCAACGACTTCTCATTGTCGTTGCTTATTTGAAATTTTCTATATTTTACACAACGATATCTTTTGTTGTTTCGAATTCATATCAAATTGACAACAATATAAACACATCGTTGCGATATCATTTTCTATTTTGCAACAATTCTTTATTATCATTGCCTAATTAATTTATTAAATATTTTATTCAACAATGAAAAAAATTGCTACAATATCTATATCATATTCACAACGACAAAAAATGATTGTTTCAAAATCTTATCAGATTAGCAATTACTTTTCATAATCATTGTCAACATAAAATTTTCTTAATATTATATATAACAACAAAGTAATTTGTTACAGTATCTATATTATATTCATAACAACAAAAAAAATTATTTCGAAATCTTATCAGCTTTGCTATGACTTTATAGTCGTCATCAAATTAAAATTTTCTTAACATTTTAAAATTTTGTTAAAATGTTATTGTCTTGATATTTTATACAAGAACAAAATCTCTATTATTTGTAACAATTTTTAAAAATTTTACATAATTAAATAATTTTAATATTTTAAAGACAAACAAAAATTATTATTAAAAAAGTTATAATACAAAAAATGGATTTCTAATTATCACAATTGGCAAGGACTCAAAATACTGAAAAGTAAAAATAAAAAATCAAAGCTAATTTTTTTTAATGTTTTAAAATGATAATGAATGATAGTTCATATAATTATGCAAAAATATTTATATAATATATAACAATTTAAAATATTCTTATTATTTTGACATTGACCTAAAAAGATTTAATAACTGAATTAACTTGAGACCCAAAACTTTAATCGAGTCATTATATTCAATTTGATTCTAATATCTGTAATTTTAATCTCTAATCATTTTTCAAGCAAAAATCTAAATAAAATATTATTGTAAATACTATAATATTTTTGTATATGACTATGCCTATATATAATAGGTGTAGTTATAGTCTTATAGATTATAAAGAACAAAATTTATGGTAAAAAAAAATAAAGAACAAAATTTATAATTTTTATTGTTTGTTAATATTTCAAAATATTTGGATACTAATAATAAATTAAAACCAATAAGCGATTGACATATATATACTCATTAAATAACTAAAAAAAAGAACACCTGAGATTAGCGTCCAAAAGAGGCGGACTAAATGCCGCCAATTATCGAAATTTTACTTTGAAATTGGAATTTGATACTTTAGTACCAAATGGAAAGTGAAAAAAAATGCCGCTCATCCTGTTTTTTTTTTCTTTTTCGGCTCCACGGTCCTCTTTCTGTGCTAGGGCTTTTGTCACCTATTATCTACTTATAGCCACTTGTCGCCTATTAGATTGCTTTGCCTTCATTTGCACTAATTTTATTATTACTATCATCGTTTTGGGTAGGGTGGGTGAGGAATTGGGACATGGCTTGCGTCTAGTTTGAGAGGAAATAGAATTTCATGAATTCTATTATGTTATACTGCATAATATAAAATTTTACTTAATATATCATTTATCCATATTGTAATTTTTCGCTAACTGGTAAACATTTGATTTTATGCAAACACGTCTCGCTTAGTAAGTTTCATTTTCTATTATGTAGTCATTTTTCTCACGTCTTCTAATGTCAATTTATTTGTTTTTTTTTTGTTGAAGTTAAATATAATCGTACTCAAATACATTAATTAATCGAATATCTCATTAAAAATTTAGAATGTTAAATTAAACAAGTTATATACACCAATTGACATTATATTATAAATAATAACATTTGATATGATCATATCATATACAGTTATACATCAATTGAATACTAATTTTTTTCATATTCACATTAACGTAATAATATTAAATATACACCAACTGATTGAATATTTAATTAAAATGTTAAATAATAGATATTACTAAATTATTTAATATAATGTTAGTTATTTAAATATAATTAATAATAATATTAATAAAGTATAAAAAATAAATTTTATTAAAATTACCACTTACATAGTAATACAACTCTGATATATTATTAAATTACACTTTAATTTACTATTAGAATTATTATTTTTATCCACACTTTAATTTTACATTTAATAAATAATAAATAAATTATTTTTAATAAATACTTAATTCTATCAAAATAATACTTACACACTAAGAGATTACATAATTTATCCTTAAAAGATTATCATAATATAATATACAAATCATTATTATAAGATACCAAATTGGTTTATTCATGTATAAGATTATTATAATATAATAAATAATTAATGATTACTAGCTTGATTTTTTAATGTCTTTTGTTTTAAGGCTAAAAATAAAATTACCACTATAATTTTCTCTTTTAATGATGCCCAAGCTTATAAAAAAATTGTACTTGTATTGTTTAATTTAATTACTTAACTTTTTCTAATCTTAAAAACTTGAATTTTAATTTTAAGATTAGGTTTTTTTAATCTAAATTTAATATCTTTCTATACTTGAAACCTTAAGAAAATATAATTTAAATTTAATTTTATTAAAAATATTTTTAATGTGTTGCACAAAATATCAAATTCAAAGTTTCAAACAAATATTGAAATTATATAATTTTTTATATATTTGATTTATTATTGTATTAAAATTAAAATTTTATTATAAAATAAAAATAATAAAATGTTAAAATGATTTTTATAATAAAATCAAATATTGAATTAATAATATATTTATTATTTTAAATGCAATAGGTATAATATTAAAGATTATTTGATATCATATATTATATCATATATTATAGTGTTTTAAATTAATTTAATTAAAAAGATTCAATATTTATTATGCTGGTAATATATAATTGATAAAATTGTATAATAAATAATAATTGTTTTTAAAACTTTAAACTTTTTAATTAAAAAAGTGTATCAATTATTTATTTATTTTTAAATAATAATTATATAATTATAATTCGGGTTTTCTCAGGTTATAAATTTGATTTTTTACGGGTTTCGGATCAGATCGGTCTCGGTTTCGGATCATGTCGGGCTCAGGTTATGTCAGGTTCAGGTTGTGTCGGGTTCAAGTTTTTTCGGTTCCGAACTTTTTCGATTACGGGTTTTTTCGGTTACATGCCTTTGACTTTTTTGATCAATTCGTGCTTGTCCCGGTTCGGACTCGGACGGATTCGGGTGAGTTTTCGAGCTCGGGCCAGTTTTTGCCACCTCTAAATGCAAAGTTCAACGAGAATCATTAGTCCAAATCTTAATTGTCAAGGAGTAGGTGACAGCAAAACTTAGACAAAATTGCTTAAGTTAATTTCACGAGTTTCTTAATAAAAATTTTAAATAAAATTCATTCCACGAAAAAATCAATGCTAAAAGGTAATTAAAAATATTTTTACGCAATCTCTAATTATTATTGAATGGGGAAATTTTGTCATAACTATTAACCAGCATATCTTTTTCAAAAATGTATAAAATCATATCTTTTGTTGTCAAAATTAGTACACTTATTATGTAACAAATATGGCAAAAAATCTATTCCATTTCCAACTTTTACTGAATCATTTTTAATAAAAAAAAATCATGAACTTAATCTAAAAAAACCTTATCTAATAAGTTTTATGTTGAGAAAAACACTCAACATTTTAAATCTATCAATGGCGTTAGGAGGTCATTATTCTATTCCAAATTATAAAACTAAAAAAATGTGGAATAATCAGTTAATGAAATTTATGAAATTGCCCCTTATCATTGGAACCTCAAACTCGCATTTTTTTTTTGTAATAACATGTATTTTCATTTGTTTTATGATATGAGATTAATTCTATTCAAACTGGAAGTGATAAACAATAAAACTTTTCCAACAGTGATGACTCTAAAATTCGAATCATATGCAAATACCTGGAGTAACAATATCCAATAGCATGGAGTAAGAAATTGAAGGCCCTTCAAGCCCCCACCGATACAGTAAACGTTAGATTAAGTTAGAAATGAAATAGATTAAGGAAACTGTTATCAGTAGAAGTTATGTTGAGAAATTAAATTGATGATCAAGTGAAAGTTAGAAATGAAATAGATTAAGTTCATGAAATTGAAGGCCCTCCAAGCCCCCACCAGTACAGTAATATTAAAGCTGTCACTATTTGTTTTTGCTGTAGCCTATAGCCTGTGTGTATTTTCACAACTTACATGCAAAGTTCAACGAGAATCATTAGTCAAACCTTAATTATCAAGGTGCAGACGAAAGCCTTCGCGGGTTCCTTAATAAAAATTTTAAATAAAATTTATTACACGAAAAATTCAATCCTAAGAGGTAATTAAAAATATTTTTGCACAAAATTTGATCTCTAATTATGATTGAATGAGGAAATTTTATTATAACTTTTAATCAAAATATCAATTTAAATAAAGCATAAAATCTTTCTTTTTTTTTTCATAACTTGTATACTTATTTATGTAAAAAATAGGGCAACAAATCTATTTCATTTTCTAACTTTTACTTAGTCATCTTTAATAAATATTTTCATGAACTTTATCTAAGAAAACCTAATCTAATAAATTTTACGTTGAGAAAAGAACTTAATGCTTTGAATCTATCAATGGTGTTACGAGGTCATTATTCGGGTCCAAATTATAAAACAAAAAAATGTGGAATAAAATGAAATTTATGAAATTGTTTGCGAAACCTCAAACTAATCAACCTTCTTTGACTCTGTGATTTTGTCAAGAATAAAAGAAATTAAATATCTGGGACATGAATTTTGTGGTTGGAGGTAGAAGGTTGTAGTAGTTGAATTCAGTTGTCGTGAAAGCATTATAAAGTAGGTACGATGCCACTTGAAATTGAATACCAATAGCCAATGGCATGGAGTAGGAGTATTGAAGCCCTCCAAGTCTCAACCTCACCTACCAACTAAAGCAATCTTGACTTTGAATAATCCCCTGTGCTCTCCTACCTTGATTCGCAAAGAGCCCATGGATTTTCTGCAAACCATTGGCATCGGCCATCCCACCAACCCTCCTCCTACGCCTATATTTTTCAGTTCCACAACATCAGAGTGTGGCAAGCCTTCTCTACTGTTTCATCTTTAAACATGGCTCTTCTGAGTTCCAAGCCAATTCTTGCCACAACTCTCACTCTACTCGTTCTTGCACTCTCCAAAAGCTTTGTGCATCCTCAGCTCTACGCGAACTTCTCGCCAACCTTTCTCCAACTCGCCTTTGTTTCGCTTGCTATCTACCTTTTCTTCCGCGCCATTTTCAGGTCTTCCGCTGGCCTCCCTCCGGGCCCTCTCTCTATTCCAATATTTGGAAACTGGCTCCAGGTTGGGAATGACCTGAACCACCTCCTCCTAGCTTCCATGGCACAAAAATATGGCCCGGTTTTCCTCCTAAGACTTGGCTCGAAAAATCTGGCTGTGGTATCAGACCCTGAGCTGGCCACCCAGGTGCTGCACACGCAAGGCGTGGAATTCGGTTCCAGGCCGCGCAACGTTGTTTTCGACATTTTCACGGGCAATGGACAGGACATGGTTTTCACAGTTTACGGTGATCATTGGCGTAAAATGCGCAGAATCATGACGTTGCCATTTTTCACTAACAAAGTCGTGCACCAGTACAGTAATATGTGGGAGGAAGAAATCGAGATGGTGGTCAATGACCTGAAGAAAGATGAGAAGGTGAAGACCAAAGGGATTGTTATCAGAAAACGTTTGCAGCTAATGCTTTATAATATCATGTACAGGATGATGTTTGATGCCAAGTTTGAGTCAATGGAAGACCCCCTGTTCATTGAGGCAACCAGGTTCAACTCGGAGAGAAGCCGCTTGGCTCAGAGCTTTGAGTACAATTATGGTGATTTCATTCCATTGCTCAGACCATTTTTAAGAGGGTACTTGAACAGGTGCAGGGATTTGCAGCGCAGGAGGCTTGCCTTTTTCAACAATTATTATGTTGAGAAAAGAAGGTGATTGATCGTTTTACAGTTTCCTAGCCTATTATTTTGTGATTGATTGTGTTCTTATTCGACGGGTTTTGATTTTCGAAAATATTTTCACAGGGAAATAATGGCTGCTAACGGGGAGAAGCACAAGATCAGCTGTGCTATTGATCAGATCATAGACGCTGAAAAGAAGGGAGAGATTAGTGAAGAAAATGTTCTCTACATTGTGGAAAATATCAACGTTGCAGCCATTGAAACCACTATCTGGTCGATGGAGTGGGCTATAGCTGAGCTGGTGAACCATCCCAATGTTCAGCATAAGATTCGCCAAGAAATCTCGCAGGTGCTGAAAGGAGAGCCAGTGACAGAATCAAACCTCCATGAATTGCCCTACTTGCAAGCCACAGTGAAAGAGACACTGAGGTTACACACTCCAATCCCATTGTTGGTGCCTCACATGAACCTTGAAGAAGCAAAGCTTGGAGGGTTCACAATTCCCAAGGAGTCCAAGGTGGTAGTCAATGCCTGGTGGTTAGCCAACAATCCCAAATGGTGGAAAAATCCAGAGGAATTCAGGCCTGAAAGATTCTTGGAAGAAGAACGTGGCACAGATGCCGTTGCTGGTGGGAAAGTTGACTTTAGATACCTGCCTTTCGGAATGGGCAGGCGTAGTTGCCCCGGAATCATACTTGCGCTGCCAATCCTGGGGGCTGTGATTGCCAAACTGGTTACTAATTTTGAAATGAAAACTCCCCTCGGGACAGACAAGATTGATGTGAGTGGAAAAGGCGGGCAATTCAGTTTGCACATAGCAAACCATTCAACGGTTGCATTCAGCCCGATCACGGTATCATCTATTGGTGAGATAACAGTCATTTGAAGAATTTGGCAGTAAATATTTCATTTCATATTTCACTGCAACTGTAATAAAATGAAAACTTTCCCAAGAAGACGCACGTGCCACACAAGTTAAAAGCTCCTACTGTGTATTCATTTGCTGTCTTGCATCATTACTTTTCTTCATGTTTGTTTGGACAAGAGATTCAAGAAAATCGAATATATTTTACCATCGTGCGTTAAAACTTTGCTTGGTAAAAAATTAAAAAAAAATAAAGGAATGAAAAATTTATTAATCCAATAATTACATTTTATAATGGTAAGAATAATAATAATTTTTATATATATACATATATATTGGTATAAATAAATAAGAACAATAATACGAATAATTTAACTGAACCAAGACAAGACAGAAATACATAGTTTTCTTAAAATAGATTTGTCCTCTTACCGTGGTTGTTTGAGTAATGTAGACATCTGTCTCCAAAGATACTATGGTAACCAACCAGCAGAGGTGCACCACTAATTTGTTTGTTTGCAAGGGTTTAATATGGACTCTACAGGAAACAAGATTTATCACAAATGTATTGAGTCTATCCCTAGGAAACTGTGATATGGTTTTAGGTATCTAGTGGCTGGAAATCATAGGGGAAATCAGGTGAGACTTTAAGCAGCTTTGAATGAAGTTTTTGATGAAAGGAAATAAATATGTTATGAAAGGTATTAAAGAGAGAAAAGGAAGAAAGGAAAGAAACAGAATACAAAGTGGTTGTATTGAATGAATCTGTCATCAGTACATGAGTCTTTATATAGTTGGAGTAACTAACTCATTAACTACCTAATCAACCGTACAGCTTATACAACAAAAAAAGTAACTAACATAACTAACAGCATATGTTTAATACTCCCCCTTAAGATGGAGAGTATATGTTGTAAACTTCCATCTTGGAAAGAAGAGAATTAAACGGAGAAGGAAGAAGGGGCTTGGTAAGAATATCTGCAAGCTGATTCTGTGAAGCAACATGAAGTGTTTTGAGCTGGCCAGTGGAAATCTTCTCATGAATGAAATGACAATCAATTTCGATGTGCTTTGTACGCTCATGAAAAACAGGATTAGATGCGATATGAAGAGCTGCCATATTGTCACAAAAGAGAAGAGCCGGTTTGGAATGTTGCACATGTAAGTCCTTAAGTAAAGACAGGAGCCAAAGGATCTCAGATGTAGCAGTGGCCATTGAGCGATACTCAGCCTCAGCTGAAGAGCTCGAGATGGTATGTTGTTTCTTTGACTTCCAAGAGACAAGAGATTCACTAATAAATATGCAAAAACCAGTGACTGACTTCCTGCTATCTGGACATGAAGCCCAGTCAGAATCTGCAAATGCCTAGAGCTGGAGTTCTGAGGTAGAAGAAAATAAAAGGCCTTGGCCTACAGTGGTCTTTATATACTCCAAAATCCGATGTGCAGCATGGCGATGAGGAAGCCTTGGTTTTGCAAGAAATTGACTCAGCTTATTAACAGAAAATGATAAATCTGGTCTGGTGATAGTGAGATACAGCAGCCTACCAATGAGTGCCCTGTGCTGAGTTGGATCATCAAGGAGATCACCTGCATCTTGGGAGAGTTTGATATTAGGGTCCATTGGAGTCTTTTTGGTCTTGCATCCAGTGTACCCTGTGTCAGAAAGTAGTTGCAATGCATATTGTCTTTGACAAAGGTAAATACCTTTGTTGGATCTAGCAAAACTTCCAGGCCCAAAAAATATTTTAACTCCCCAAGGTCTTTTAATTTGAATCTGCTGTTGAGGAAATGTTTCAAATCATCCACTGCCTTCTGATTATTTGAAGCTATCACAATGTCATCAAGATAAACCAAAAGGGCAAGAAAAAATTATCACCATATTTTGTAAACAGAGAGTTATTAGCAGAAGATTGGAGAAAACCAATATCCAACAGGGCAGTAGAGAACTTAGAAAACCATTGTCGTGAAGCCTGCTTCAGACCATATAATGATTTGTGAAGTTTGCAAACAGGATTGCTTGGCAAAGGCTCCCCCTCACGATGATAACCAGGTGGTAGGCTCATGTACACTTCTTCCATCAAGTCACCATGAAGAAATGCATTATTTACATCCAATTGAGTAAGTGACCAGCCATGGACAGCAGCCAAGGCAAGAAGAACTTTAACAGTAGTCAACTTTGCAACTGGGGAGATTGTTGATATGTAATTCACTTTGCAATTGTTGTAACTTGGTGTAAGATGGATGGCCTAAATGAAAATGCCAAAGTTCATTTGCAGACAATGTGGTATTACAAACAGATGACCAAGTAGATGCTGAGACTGGCTTTGATAAATCCAAAATATACAAGTTTCCAAATCGATTACCCATCCCAATCATTGTTCCCTGTAAATGATCCTGAATTACACAAGAGTTGGAAACAAAATTAACAGAAAAATTGTGTTTTTGAGTAAGAGTACTAATGGAAAGAAGGTTGAAATGAAAGGATGGAACAGATAAGACATTGTCAAGAACTAACTCATCAAGTAATTGAACAGAACCTATCCTGGCTATTGGAACAAGTTGGCCATTTGGAAGTGTGACAGAAGAGTTTTGCATTGGTGTGGACTGTTTAAACATTGATAGAAAACAACATACATGGTGGGTTGCACCTGTGTCTAAGACCCAAGATGATGGAGAAAAAGAAAAAGAGAAAATTGATGGAAGAAGAGTAGGAGAAACTATACCAGTAAAATTGGAGATAGAAGCATTTTGAGTCTGGTTTGGAAATTGTTGAAGTTGAGAGTTGAGAAGTGCAAGAAGTTGCTGGCATTGAGCAGTAGTAAGTGTTTCTGCAGTGGAAGAAATCGATTCTGAACCTTTTGGTACATGGAGAGAAGTTTGATTAACTTGCACTTTGGCAGAAGGCTGGGAATACTGTCTTTTTGATTTGTATCCTAGTGTATAGCCATGTAACTGATAACAACGATCAATAGTATGACCTGCAGTCTTGCAATGAGTACAAAATGGCCTATCGCTCTTAATCTTGTTGGTATGCACAGATGCATTAACAGAGGATTCTGATGAAGAAGATTGTATCAAGAAACTGTCATGGGTTGGGAAAGAACCATGAGTTATGCTGCATTGTCTCTCTTCTTGAAGAACAAGGGACAAAACTTTGGAGATAGAGGGCAACGGATCCATCATGAGAATTTGGGCACGAGTTTGAGAATATGAATCATTAAGTCCCATAAGAAATTGCATTACATATTCTTGCTATTGAAAATCTATCCATGGTTGCATCCCACCACAGTGGCAAACAGAAATGGGTTGAAAATCCTTAAGTTCATCCCAATAGATCTTTAACTGAGTGTAGTATCCATTGATGTCAAGTGACCCGTGTTGAAGAGCAGCCAAGTGTTTCTTGATTTGAAAGACTCGAGGGCCATTGCTTTGACAAAAACGATTTTTAAGATCAACTCATATCTCACAAGCAGTAGAGAATTATAAAAGGCTATCTGCAATATCTCTTGCTACAGAATTCAAGATCCAAGAAGTAACCATGCTATTGCATCTGTTCCAAGAATTGAAGAGTAAATCATCTGAAGCTGGTCGAAGGATGCTGCCATCAACAAAACCAATCTTGTTCTTGGCTGTTAAAGCCATGATCATAGCACGGTTCCATGTATTCCAATTGGATCCCGTAAGAACATGAGTAACAAGAACCAAACCAGGATGATCACCATTATGAAGGTAAAAAGGGGCTAGAATCTTCAATGGGATTTGAGCTGCCTATAACAACTTGAGGTGGAGCATGATTACCTCTAGCCATGGCAGGAAAATATCAAGTGTTGCAACGAATGTTCAAAACCATAACCAGTAAACAGATGGAAAGGTTGCTTCCTTATTCATCTGAGTGTTCATTGGTATAACTTTACAGCCTACAAATTGATGGTGATCACTCAATTCAATGTTTAAGCACTGGTGGAACAGCAGTTGAGGAAGAAACAGTTCCAGAGTGTATATGATAGCTGCTAAGTAAACATGAATTTCTATTTCTGAAGCCTAAGCACTTATCTCCACATAGGAATCATATCCATAGGATTCCACTCAAGAATGGAACTAATGCCATCAATGTTAGGCCTTACAGATATTCTACCTTACAAAAGGATGTCATTGAGAAAATGACTCAGGATCTTTTGGATGCTGGTCTTATTCAACCTAGCAACAGTTCTCTTTTCCTGTAGTCCTTGTCAAGAAAAAAGATGGCACATGGAGAATGTGTATAGATTACACCGAGAATTGGACAAAAATACTGCCAAAGACAAGTATCCCATTTCTATTATTGAAGAGTTGTTGGATGAATTATATGGCTCTACATTGTTCTCAGAGATTGACTTGAGATCTGGTTATCACCAGATTCGTATGCATCCACATGACATTCCAAAAACAGCTCTTAAGACATATCTTGGTCATTATGAGTTTTTAGTCATGCCTTTTGGGCTAACTAATACTCCATCTTCCTTTTAAAGTCTGATGAACGATATTTTCATACTATGCTTAAGGAAGTTTATCCTATTCTTTATGACGTTTTGATTTATATCAAATCAAAGGAAGAATACTGCCAGCACTTGGAATGTGTCTTCCAAGTACTTCAACAACACTCGCTAGCAACAAAGAGAAGTAAATGCTATATTGGTCAAACTAAGCTAGAGTATCTTGGTCATTTTATCTCGAGTCAAGGGGTATCTAAAGATCCTAAGAAGATTCAAGCAATACAGAAATGGCCAAGTCTTAAGAATGTATACCTATTAAGAGGATTTCTTGGCTTGACAAGATACTACTAAAGGTTTGTCAAGAATTACGGTGTTATTTGCAAGCCTCTAACAGGGCTACTTAAGAAAGACCAGTTTTAATGGTCTGAAGAAACTGAAGTTGCATTCCAGAATTTAAAATGGCCATGACTACACTACTAGTGCTAAGTTTGCCAGATTTCTCTCAAGAGTTTGTCATGGAGGCTAACGCTTCTAGCCCTGAAATTGGAGCAGTAATGATGCAGAATGGTCATCCATTGGCCTACATTAGTAAAACACTAGCTCAAAGACACCAAAATCTATCAGTCTACAAGAAAATATTGTTTTCCATTGTGTATGCTGTAACTAAATGGCATCATTATCTCACTAGTAGGCATTTTTTTATTAAAACAGATCATCAAAGTTTGAAGTATTTGCTACAACAAAGAAATACTTTCCCTGGTCAACATTCTTGGTTGACTAAGCTAATGGGGTTTAATATTACAAAAAGGGATAGGGGAATGTTGATGCTGGTGCATTGTCAAGAATACACTTTGGAGAACTAATGGAATTGGCAGTATCCAGCATATCTTTTGATCTGTTTGTTGAGATATAAAGAAGCCTGGACAATGATTTGATGTGAAGGACATGTTCACTATGCTGGAGCAACAAAAGTCAACTAAATCCATTTATATGCGGGATGGTAAGCAGTTAACTAGAAGGAGATTGGTAGTTGGGAACGACCAGGAGTTGCGAAACAAGTATCATTAAACTTTTCCATAATGGTAGTTTGGGTGGTCTTTCTGAAATGCACACTACCTTTAAGAGAATAAGTACAGTGTTTTTTGGACGGGAATAGAGAAACAGGGCTGGAAATTCATGCAAATATGCGATATTTGTCAAAGATATAAGTTTGAAAATATTTCTTCTCCTGGACTGTTGCAACCACTGCCAATACTTGAGACTGCTTGGTCCCAAAATCATAATGGACTTACATTCAAGGACTCCCACTCTTAGAAAGCAAAAATGTGATTTTGGTAGTAGCAGATGCTCTTATCACAGATGTAAATTTTATTGGCCCTAAGTTTGCCATTATATCCCAAGTTTTTAAGTATGCTAATATAAACTTCCTTTTTCAAGGCTTATAGAGCAACCTCTAAAACTACTAAAATTTCACTTCAAAATTTAGCTCTCAAGGGTTTCACTCCCTTTTTACATGTAGTGGATTATGGTTACAAAGATATAATCTCTAGACCTCTCACAAAGGGTGGATGATTACAAATGTAAGCACAATCAATGGTTAAAAGATGAGAATAATAGATAATACAAGAGCTTTTGTCCTTGAATAGGTTGGAGCAATAAATGATCACTAATTAAGAATTAGAAGTAGAAACTCTATCTGTTGATCCTCTTGAATGTTTGTGTTTATATCCTTTTTAGTAAATTCTTACGATTGGCGAGCATTTAATGTGATTCTTCCAGTTGTCTTTCTCAAATAATATTTATCACGATCTACTAAAGTTGAAAGATATTGATACTTTACTTTGGGATATCGGTACTTTAAGAAGAAATCTTGCATTTCAAACAAAAGAGTATCAATCTTATAACCCTAAAGTATCGATACCAAAATAAAGTATTGTCTCTATTTGATGGTAACGATATGGGTATTAATACTATCCCTTTATGAAGTCAAAAGTCAAACAATGATATCGATATCTTAACCAGAGATTCCTTTTTCAAACGGCAATTTTCTTTAAGCTTCCCTTGGATCAAAGCTGCCCTTCACATGCTTAAAAATGGTATTAAATGAGTGGGAAATGTTAAGAAGATACGAATACAGGGGTTTGTATGGGTGCCTTCAAATGAGGTTATGAGCTATACAAATAACAAATCACCAAAGAATGCTCGGGTGGTTGGATTGTTAACAGCTAGGCTAAGAAGCTAGAACCATGAGTGCATGACCTGATAAGCAAATTCTGTAGTGATGAAGCAGCCATCATGATTGTTGGGATTCCAATTAGCAAAAGGAAAGAAATAATCTGGAGTATGAATAAAATTTATTTATATAAAAAATAATAAATATAATTTGCATTGAGATTTCAAAGTTTTAAAACTTCTTCTTTGCCATTAAATTAAATCTCATTGGCACAACTTCTCAGGAAAAAAGTCTCACCGCCACAACACTGAAACTGAAGCATAATTTTTTCCATTTGACAAATGAAGAGCACAACTACGCATTTACACGCTCGAATCTAAGCCATACAATTCATGATTTTTCCTTTCTACAAAGACTAGAATACACCTGGGGATCAAATGTCAATCCAAAGGAGAATAAACTGGAATATCAATTTCATGACATAATCAAACCTATTAACGAGTTTTAAGCATATAACAAACTGGATTCTTAAATAAGCTGAACCGTCCCTACCCAATTTTCGGAGTGGAGAGGCTCGGTTCATCGCCAACACTTTCCTTCTCTGCTGCTTCTACCATCTATCTATTCTTTTCTAGCGTACAAGTTCAGCCGAAATTGTATGTGAACATCATCTCACAGAAGGATTGTCCGCAAACCGGCTAGTTACAAAGGATAAAGAAACAGCCAATACACGGAAAATATACATGTATGGAAAGCTATGAACAGAATCCTACAAACAATATAAGCTTGCATCAACTAACAATGATTAGCTTGTTGCTAAGCTAGTTTATGCGTTCCCATTGTCAGAGCTGCTACAGGCTTGATTAGGAAGGACAGAGTTCCCAAAATCTCCATCCAAACTCATCTGCTGGACTTCCTGAGGGGAGAGGATCTTGATGCATCGGACACAGTTGACAAACTCCCTGAAATGGAACAGATGTAAAAACTGTCAAGAAAAGGACCAACTGCATTGTTGATCACATTATCAAAAATTCAATAATGTTACGGAGTCTAATTTCTTTTTCATCAATGCGTTCTTATGGCTCAGATCTTGTTCCTTGGGGCAACCATTGAAAAGAATAGATGGGAAGAGCTATTCGAGAAAAGGGACAACAGGGCTTACTCCCATGGATCATCTCCTACTAGCAGAACATCATTCTCATGATCCACATAGACTAGTTTCCAGCCTATTCTCCCTCGGTCTTCCAGCTGCCCCTCAATGCCAAACCTCCGAGCCAGATCTTGTTTGAGCTCATCATAACCTGAATAACGGGTTATATCTATCGATCTTCCAACAGCTCCACGTTTGTACACCTTGAAAAGGTAAAAATGCAAATTAGAACCCTTGACCACTAAATGAGAAAACAAAGGATTTGCCATATGTGCATGCGTGGTGAGTGCAAACGCACACTTTTGTCGATTAGGCTTACAAGCGGTAGGGATCACAGGTAGAGAGATTGACTCAAAGTAATTGTTAAGTTTAGAAAAACAAACCTTAGTATATGTTCGCATTCTCTGAAACTGTGTTGGTGGGGCCCATGCACCCCGGTTTACAAAGCTGCTATCATTTATAGTGGAATCAATGGAGTTAAATGTCATATCTGGAACTCCAAATGACTGGGAAACCATTGAGGATGAAAGTTCTTGCTGAGCTTCTTTGGGGTTTTCATAGCTGGCCAGCATTCCTCCCGAAGAGAGGTTATTTGAAAAATCTTTCTTCAGCCCCATCATGCCCTTTGTCAACAAAGTGTCAGAATTCATAGGCATCCCAATTTGGCCATCCATATTAGTGCCATACAAAACATTGTTCCTTGGATCTGCCTGAACTTCTCCATCTTGACTTGTGTCTCTCAACAAAATTGTTTGAGGATTGTAAGTCAATGAGTTGTTTTGCTGCAAATGAACATCATTCTGAGAAAGGCACACTGAAGTTGTAGAAGAAGATGTGTCCAAATAATCTGCTTGTGCATTAGCACCATTGATGTAGTTTTGTGGGGAAAAAAGTCCTTGATTTTGACCCTTGGATATATTCAACGAGGGTTTAACATCAGACTTCAGCTGCAATTCTTTAATCATATTAGCATTAGATGGAATGGTTTCTAATGCATTAGGATTCAAGACTGTGGCAGCAGACTGAGCTATGCCGTCACCTAATCCAATACTTCTGTGGACTCTGCTATTTATCATTGATTGAAGAACATTTGGAGAGTTTGTTGATAGCGAAGTGGAACCAGATGGATTATCATCAGTAATAACTGACTGTGCAGCTACAGCAGCACCTGTCATTACACCACTAACAGCAGTAGAGAGTTGATTTGTTGCTGTGGTTGGAGAGGGACCCACATGACCAGGAATTTCAGGCATCACTACAGGTTGCTGTTGGTGAAGCTTTGACTGCAGAGGTGGCTGAGAGATCCGAACATTTGCCTGGCTGTTATTTTTTGAAATCTGCTGTGGGACAGCATTAGACTGAGGTAGCAAGGTAGGTGTCATTTGAGGCATTTCTAACACTTGGCTAGTTGTCATAGACCTAGAGAAGCTCTGAGACACATCTAACAGCTGCCTCTGTTGATCTTGGGGTTGGGAAAGTTGAGCAGGCTGCTGAAGTGCAGATTGCTGTGCCAAAAGCGACTGCTGTTGCTGCTGAAGCTTCTGCAATAGTTGAAACTGAATCTGGTTGTCAGGCATTTGTAAATGCTGGTTAACTGGATCAGGCAGCTGGGAATGCATTAGGTTTTGCTGTTGATTTGGGCCCATAAGATGTTGCTGTGGCTGCAGGTTTTGAGGAAGACTTCTAGGGAGTTGAAGCGTTTGAGTAGATGTTTGTTGCTGCTGAAGGATATTGTTACTTTGGACAAGGGTTTGTGGCTGCAGCACCTGAGCCTGAACTTGACTACAGGGTAGAGCCTGAGCAATCAAATTTTGCCTTGATTGCTGAGTCATGTCATTCTGCTGTGGTGGTTGCATAATGGATCCCAATGGGTTCATTGTAGACGGTAGCTTTGGAAGCTGATCAAGCTGCTGCACTTGCTGAGGCGGCCTCTGAGCATTGAACTGCAAGTTGTTGGGCTGGGGAATTTGTGGTGCTGACAAACCCATTTGACGGGAAAGATCTGCTCCAGCAAAGTTTTGCATAACAGAACCAGAAAGAGACTGCATGAAATTTGGCTGAATTGAGTTTGACAGCACAGAATTTTGCTGCATATTCATCCACTGGACCAAGCTAAGCCCCGGAAGAGCCTGGGAATCCTTCATGCATATATCATCACCAAGCCAAGGCATTGGCCTCTTGAATAGATTCTCTAAGTCAGAGGATTCATCATCTGCAAAATTGTTAGGCAAGGCAAGTGGCTAAACCATGTCAATACATGACGTAGGACAAGAATATTTAAGAATGCAATCATCGGCATAGGACATTGAGAGAGTTTGATATTGAATAGACCAAATAGATTAAAAGGAAAAAAGATCAATCAACACAGGAAAAAAGAGGGAATATAAATCATTCGTTGTACTCATTGCATAATTGTATTCAGCAGATGCCCTTTACTCCCAAACATGCTACTCTACGGCAGGCCTAGTGTGTCCAGAGGAAAAAAAAAGGCATACAAACAACCAATAGAATCTAGCGTGAGTTCAGAAATTGGTTCATGTAGCATACCCCAATCTCTTGGAATAAAGGCTCTGATGATAATGACAAACAACCAATAGAAGGTACTGCCAAGAAACAAACACCCTAGGTCATATCTAAGGAACTGTTCATGCAATTATAAGAGGCTATATGATCTGCTACCTGGCATTCCAGGTTGTCTAGGACGCTTTGATCGGAGGAATGGAGGGGGACAGATGAAAAATGGAGCTGTAACGGGTTCGATCTCCCAAATAGAGACTCGATTACGTCTTTCCCCAGCAGTTGACTCATCCCAACCAACCTATTCAAGAAAATGAGATGGTAAAAAATGTTATCTACATCAATGAGAAGGAAATCCTCATATTGCTATAATAAAAATAATTTTAAAAAATACCTGCAAATTACGCCATTGTGAGTTTTTCCATCTTACAGTATCAAGATCACTAATTCCCATAATTGTACCCATATACCTGATGGGAAAAAATAAGATCTTATTTTCCACAGTTGCTCACAGTAAATAGCCAAATCAAATTGCACTGATCCAATAAAGCAATTTCAATTCTTAATGCTCAAGTCACATCTAAACTCAGATTTATAATTGCTAAGTTTAATACAGAATAAGGCATACAGTAATTTAAATGCTAAACTATCTGTACTTCCAAATTTTTAGTCATTCTATTTGAGTTCATCAACATCAAAGCCATAATTAACATCCACTTTTATAACTCAATGCATCAGTAATCTGGAGATATTAATCAATATTAGAAAATGAGCAAAGACTTGAAATACAGCTACCTTCTTGTTCCTGACTCTTCAGTTTCAAACATCATTCGGAAGCGCATGCCAGGTGATATTTGATTGTTGTATACAGCTTTGTAATACTTGGCTAAAGGAATAACAAACTCAGATGGACTAGCCCTAAACAAACAAAGAATATTTTAGAATGAATACTTACAGAGTAAGAAAGTTTCCTTACCAATATAAACCAAACAGCTGTTTTAACGTAGGTGAAATAGTCAGAAAGCGGTTGTTATTAACCTTGGATTGTAGAACACAGTAAAGGGGCTATGGTTTGCCGCTGCATGAGCAGCTGCAGCAAGGATGCCAATATGCATGCTATCACTAGACAATACTGACGATGATAGATTTGTGGGTTGCCTGTTAGCCCGCCTTATGCCCAAAAGAAGCTGCTGCTTTTCATCTCTGCTCACAGATTTTAAACATCATAAGAGTTATAAAATTGCCTTTGTTTTTCGCTATAAAAGAGGAGCAGAAAAACAATAAAAATCTCACAAGTGACGTGACAAGGCTTTTGAAAGCAGAGCGACATAAAACACCATGAAATGAGAGATTAAAAATATAGATTCTAAGAGAAAAATCACTTTATTACCATTACCTAATGAATAAAACTGAGTCACCAGCAAAAAGTCTCTTTCCACTAACAAATAGACTCCATCCAGTAGTAAGCAAGTGGCGTTTTGGTTGTCCTAAAATTGAAAACCAGAGCTTGGAATTAGACAGATCAAGTTGATGAAGCACAAACAAACAAATTATTAGTAAATACTGTAATAACAATTCATAGATCCTACTGGTGAAAGTTCAGGGCCGCAAAAATGAACATACCACGATAGATATGGCGGAAGGTCCAGACACTGTCATGCAGATCCCTAGCTACAAGTTCTTGAGCAGGTGGTTGCATTGAGAAATCCTGACAAAAGAAGCACAACAGAAATTAATTTCTAAAGTTAAAACAACCAAACTTTTAGGTGAGTAAAACTGCTTACAAGAGAAGGGAAAATTTTTTCAGCAGCACGGCGAGGAACAGAAAAACCTCCATGAGTGCTTGTATCACTTGCTGTCAATGTCTTACAGAAGAATTCTGGTTGTGGTTTATTTGCCTTAAGAGAAAGATCTGATCTCAGTAACGCCTCTTTATCAAACTGCATCAAAATATCAACAGGTTCAGTTATTATAGCCACTTAACCTTGTTGAGGTCACTTGTATATTATTCAAGAAATTTAGATTAGTTTGATGCTGCTATTTTACTTCCAGTTGCTTTCTTAAAAGGTATTATCTAATCCATGGCATATGAAAAATTCTGTAATGAGATATAGATTCTTTTAGACATTTGGGGTTAGCTCTTTACAGAAGAAACAGGCTGGAGCGTCATCTGAGCATAGACTTCGTCTGTCTCAGGGTCTGCCTGCAAAATCAAGCAAAAGAGTTGAGAAAATAAATTAGAAAGCACTAAAAAATAGAATAAATAAAGAAACAAAAGATCATCAATATTTATAAAAGGCAAGGAACAAGAGTAAGAAAGAATTAGGTAGCAATACATGCAAGGTGACATTGTGAAGGAGACATAACAGCTTCGAAGGAAGATTAGGGTAGTTTGGAATTTGAGCATCCACATCTTTCTTCATAGATGCTGCGACCTGAGATTGGAGATTTCATTGAAGTCAGAACACATACTTAACCAAAACAGAAGGCAAAAAGTTAAAACAATTCGACAGCTTTCATGTACTATATCACCGTGTAAATATTTCCAAGTATAGTGACCTTTTTTCCATGATACAAGGTTTACATTAAACAAAGTTGCACTACCCCGCTTAGCTTCTACTTAAACAAGATTTTATAATCCCACGAACACGACATTCATGAAATTCACAGACTGCCGCTGACAACACAAACAGAAGAATAAAAGCAAAAGAAGAGCTGTTGTAAATGCGAAGTAGGGGGTATTAATGATGATTATGATTTATGAGGATAGTAACAACACTAACATTACTAATAATATTGCTTTGAAACCAACAGTGCACATTAGACTATAAGTATTTTATAGTCCAAGAAATGCACAAGGATTGTTTCATAAATATGAACAAATAAATCCATAGAATACAAGGAAATAATTTCTTATGTTACTGAAGTATTACACAAGTAAAAAATATGGTAATCCCAGCTAAAAAGGGTCTTTTAGAGGCAAAAATAAAAATAAAAATAAAAAAGAAAGTGAAAAATTAGGTGAAAACATTATCTTCTCTTCCCAAATACCCATCACACGATTCAATAACCGACGAATTGAAGAAAATTCCAACAACGGCTAATCTCACATGTTAATAAAACCCAAAACATCGGATCATATACCCATCTAAAAAAAATAGATAATCACAAAAAATATATGGTAATTATTGAGGAACCCAATTAATGTAAAGAGTAAATGAAGACGAGTGTTTGTAATTAATTCACCTGCTCGCTGTGGCCTTGAGGGAAGTAGACAACGTAGGTCTCAGCCGCCGGCAAGTTGACCAGCGGTCCAGCACACGCCTGCCATAGCTCCGGGTTTATGCTCTTGTTCTCCAGCGCTCCACCTGCATCATCATGCGTCAAACAACCATCCGTCAACTCACTTTCCCTCATCTGTTCTCTCTTTGCTGCTTGTTTTTCCGGGTTAAAAAAAAAAAAAGAAAGCAAAAGAAAATCTAACAATAAAAAAGAAATAAACTTGTATCTATTTAGCGAGAGATTTTGGTTCAATAGAATACAGCAAAGCTTAAGGTTTTAAAGAAGAGATTGATTGAAAAAAAAGGGGACAAAACCGGCGTAGAGAATAATAAAGATAAGGCAAAAACACTTCTTACCTGATCCACCGGTTCTATCAATGCTTCTCAAGATAAACAAAGTAAGAGAGAGAGAGAAAGAGCTTGACCTTCAGCCGAATTCGGAGCTGCAGCGTTCGATGCAGCTCCAGCTCCGGTCCCCGGCATCTTCATTGCGTTTTTCCCTTCAACTTTCAGACAAAAATAAAATGTAAACTTTTCAGCTGCTCATCTCTGATTTGGTTGAAGAAGACAAAGCAAGGATACAAGCGTTTGACAATCGAAGTGGCTGCTGCTGAGCTCAGATCAACTCATTTAGCAAGTTAAATCAATAGTAGCAATAGTAAAGATAAGAACTTTATTTCCCAGGAAAAGAAATAAAATTAAAAAAACAAAAAGACTGACGGATTCCGGCAAGACGGCCGGAACCAGAAAAAGAAGGTAGAGAAGGTGGCCGGAAAAACAGTCGACAATGAAAGGCGGCAAGAGGAACAGTAATCTAAAATGTTGCAAAGAACGTGCGGTTCAAAGTCTGAAGATTTAGAAGAGTTTGTTAAGTATCACAGAGACCAAATGCTGCCATCTTCCCCTACAATACCCAGACATTTCCCTACATTTCCTTTCCTTTGTTTTCTCCTCCCTACTTCTCTCAGCTATCTTTTTCTTTTCCCTTTTTTTTTTTCTTTTTTCTTGAACTTTGATACCTATTTGGTTGACCTCCAAGGCTCAACGGTGGGTTATCATTTATTAATTTATGCCGTAGAATCTACTCCTCGAACGCAATTACTGTAATAATAATAATTAAAAAAAAACTATACGATAATTTTTTAATGTCACTTGTGATATTAAAAAACTGCCGTTATCACTACATGAAATATTAATCCAAAAACTTACGTGAAATTTACTATTATTACAAATATATATTTTTAACTTGAAAAATATTCTTGATACTTTTATCATATTTAGTTTTTTGTGTTTAATGAATTATGTATTTTCAAAATTTTAATAAATAATTAAAAGATGTAAGAAAGTAAATAAACTATTCTCTTTTGTTTTTGCATTGTTCTTAATGAAAATTTAAAGATGACACTTTCAAAAATAATCAAATATTTTTTATTGAATATGTGAAATGTCATGCTAATATAATAACATTAAAAATAAAAAAATATTATAACCTAACGTTTTTAATAGATTATTTATCATAATTTTTTCCTTGATTTTTATTTTTTTTCATTTTAATCTTTATAATAATATCTTAATAATTATTTTATATATTTTATAATTTTTAACAAAATTTGTGATTTTCTATAATTTTCAGATAAAAATATATCCATCAAAATTCTTATCTCATCATGGGTACTTTGACAAATATACTCAAGTTTTTTCTCTTCACATCTCATTTTCTTTCAATAAGATTATTGTTCAATGTAAAAAAAAAAAAACTTGAGTACATTTTTTAGCCATACATTTTCATTGAAAGTTATAAATATGATCAGTATATTATATTCAATGAATCGAAAATTAAATAAATTAATAAATACAAATAATAATAACAATAAAAGTTTGATATATCTATTGTTAAATTTTCTTAAAAAGTAGATTAAATCCAAAATTGAATTTTTTTTATTTTTTATAAAAAATTTATGTTCATTTAAAATCCTGATAATTTCAACTGCACTATTTTGAACGTGCTTTACATAAGTAATTGCTAAAAAAAGTGTTAATTAATAACCATGTTTGTAATTCCGACAAGTTGTACTATTATTTTGTTCTAAAATAAAATTTACCCCATTTTTGTTTGTAATAATGTAAAACTAGTCAAGGAATAGTATTAGGAACGAAGCGCAGACAAAATCATGTGTTTTATTGACTCAATGCTTTGACCATCATTATCACCACCCATTAGGCCATTATCAACACCCGACACCACTCAACATCCCCTTTTCACTGTTAATTTCTTTTCTGTTGTTTTATCTTCTCTTGAGTGCTCTTTTATCACAATTCTAGGTTTTCCAACTCCAACAGACCATTTTAGTTCAAATTTAAGTAGAACTCTCATAAATTAATAATTTTTTCACTTAATAAAAAATTATAATCTTGACCCAAGTAAATAAAAATTTAATAAATTTTTTTATCGTAATAATTAATAATTTTATTTTAAAATTTGGTGTAAAATTTTAGTCGTACTTACTATGTAAATTAATAATTTGATAAAAACTACCAAATATATTACATAATATTTAAAAATTGGATAGCATCCCAAAATATTAATTTGAAAAAGACTATCATATTTGAAAATTTTTATTTTAAGAATTTAAAAAGTATAAGATATATTAAAAATATATATTTGCAAAAAGATTTTTATAAAATTGAAGACTATAAAGTTATTAAAAAAATTTAAAAAAATTTGAAAATTAAATAGATACGATTTTTTAAATAATAACAATTCACAACATAGAATTCTTTAAATTAATAACACCTATAAATTAATACTTGGAGAGTCTAAAAATATTAATTTAAAGGAATTTAACAGCAGCAAGATGTTTTAACCAAATTGTTGTAAGAACACACACGTGTAATGTTTGGTCTGATTTTGACATTTCTGTGTATTTAATGCTAACAGCTCGGCTTGATGTCGTATGGTTCCAACAATTCGTTTATCATTCATACGTAGGGTCTAATATTTGGACCAGTGACATTACATATGGTTCAATATTCCTACTTATTTTTCCAAACTCCTACTTATTTTATCATTCAGCCTCAAATGTTTAAATTTAGTCGACTGAAACTAACTCCCCCACTACAAGCGCAAAATTTTTCCTTAATTTGGAATTATATATGTACTATAGATTTATATTTAATGTATTTATAGTTACTCAACTATAAAATATCACTTCATTAATGAGTTAAATTAAAAATTACATTCTTAAAATAAATTTAATCAAAACTAAATAATTTTATCGATATTTAGTTTTTACAAGTTTGTATATTTTTTATTTTGCTCATTAATGAACCTAAAGAGTTGGCACAATAATGTAAGTCTTCATTGAATTCTTGGGTAAGGACGATCCATAACAAGAGGTTTGATAACTCTATGAAAATGGAGTTATTTTAGTACTTTATTGATTAATAATTATTTAATTCCCCCATTATTTTATTAATTATTCCCCTAATTTTATTAAATTCCTCATGTTTTGCAGAAAAATAAATTCTAGATGAATTTCAGTCTTTTCGGTAGAAAATAAACTAAAAATGGGTAAGAAAAGAGACTGAACAACTACAAGACAAGGGAGCATGACTCTTCATTTTCTCTCTCATCTTTTGACATCTAGCATGCCACATGTCATCATCCTACTCACTCTTAGGAGATAAGAACAAAAGACATATGCCAACACATGAAAGACACATGCTCTTGCCACCTTGCATGCTTATGTGGATTAGAAGACAAAAAGGAAGGTGCTAGAAGAGATGAGATGTCTATGGTTGATGTGACCACTTAAATGACATGAAAATATCCATTTTGAAGAGCCAAGGACATGAACAGAAGTGGCAATTAATGCCAACTCATCTAGGATAGGAAATTATCATTGTATCCCTAGGTTAAGTGACTATATAAGCAACTTTATGAGACCTAACCTAAGGGGGGCTGCCTAGGGTTTCTTAGATTCACTTTTCCAGCAACTTTTCTTTCTTTACAAGTTTAGAGCAGCCACCATTTTTGTTTCCTTAATGTTCTTTACATTCTTGCAATTTAAATACAAGTTTTCATGATGCTTTCCTTTGCTCTTTACTACATTCTTGCACTCTTTACTTAAGCTTTTTGTTTCTTTAAATTTTCAGCAACTATATTCATCTTCTACTCTTTCTTTTTCTTTTATTTTGGTTCATGATTGAGTCCCATGATCATGGGAGCTTAAGAGGTTGAAAAAACTACCTCCATAGCTCTTGTGAGGGAGCTTGGTCCATAGTTTCCTTTTGCAATTTTTATTTTATGCTTTTAAACGTCTAAATGAATTTTTAGTATTTTTATTCTACTGTTTTAGGGGTCTAGTTTAATGGGTTAAAGCAGTTTTTAAAAATATTTCAAAAGAAAAATATAAAAAATGTTTAAAGTAGGATACGTAGGAAGTTGGTCTTATTTTAGGATAGTCTAGAGGAGGTTTCTTTAGCAATTTTTATTTTCTATTTTCCGATCTTTAAATAATTTTTTAGAATTTTTTATACTGTTTTAAGAGTCTATTTTATTGGGTTAAATCAGTTTTTACAGATTTTACAAAACAAAAATACAAAAAATGATCAAAGTATAAGAGGTTAGCGTAGGAGTTATTTTTGACTGTTTTCAGTTTTTCACTTTGTAGCTGCTGTTTGGTTTGGTTTTAGGGTCCCTTTAGGTTCTGTTTTTAGTCCTTTTTAGTGTCTTTTAACTTTTCTATTGGTTGGTATTAATTTCATGCAATTAGGTTAGGGTTTACTAAGTGTTTGATACATGCTCTAGGTTAGCAGTTGATGTTTCATGCAAATTTTTAAATCTGTCCAACAAAGTGACGTTTTACTATAGCCTCTTTTTAGGTCAGTATTTGTTTCATTTTAAGGTCCATTTATGTGTCTTAGGATCATATCTAGGTTATATTTTAATTTGGAAATTTTAGGACTTCATTTAGATTAGGTTCCATTGCATTTTTTTAGACATAGTTGCATTGGTACACTATTTTTCTGTTTGCATTTTTTGGCTACTGTTTTATGACATTTTAAGGTGCATTTAGGTAGCATTAGATCATAGTAGGACCATACATACATTAGGTAATTTTTTGGGCTAACTTAAGTTGCATTTTCATGCCATTTACAGCATAAACTTTGCATTCATTATCATTTAGGCGTCCTTAGCTAAGTGTTCTGTCCAGATTATTTTTAGCTGCTGCTTTGGAAGTTGTTTAAGTCCAGTCACATTAAGTTTAGGTCATTTTAAGTGCATTTAGATAGTGATTTAAAAATAGGACAAGTTTGGTTAATTTACATGAGCATTTAGTTGCATTTTTAGGTTCAATTAGCATTAAATTTGCTTGCTGTCCAGATTTTATTCCTCCATTAATTCCATGCATTTAGGTATTGTTTTAGGGTAGTTTTAGATGTCTTAGGACAGTATTCATATAGTTCTTTGATTAGGTAAAGTTTGGTTTAATTTCAAGTTCATTTACTTAGGCAATTTCATGCATTAGTTTAGGAACTTCATGCATTAATTCATTTTTCTTTCAATTGCATTAGTTTTGATTTTTTTTTCTTTTTACATGTTCATGCATTTTTATTTTCAATTTTCATGCATATTTTCATTATTTGCATTTTAGACCGATATAGTTAGGAAATTACATTTTTACCCTTCCATTTTACTTATTTGTATTTTTGCTTCTTTTGTTTTGCAGTTATTTTATTTTCATCATTTCTACTGTAAGTATTTCTTATTTGCTTTTTGATTTCAATTACTTTTATTTTATTTTATTTTGCTTTGTCAGCCTTTGTAGATCACACCCAAGAAAACAAATTTTCATAATTTGCTAGGATATACCATAGATAATAGTATCTAGTATTTAGCTAAGCTTTGCACTACCAATCTCTGTGGGACGATATTTTCGGACTCACCTCCGTATTACTTGAAGACCACGTGCACTTGCGTGTAGATACCTTTTAGGGTCGATAAGTTTTTGGCATCGTTGCCGGGGATTAGTCTAGGTTGTTTTTAGTTAATATTAGAATCAATCATGCCTAGGTTTAGTTCAAGCCTTTTCTTTTTCATATTTTTGTAAATATTCCTCCTTCCTAATATTTTAATTCTGTTTTTTTGCGAGGTACCATGGCGGATCTGGCAGAGCCCAGAACCTTGGGAGACTATGTTATGCCTCGTGTGCCTATGATACATTCAAGCATTAGGAAGCCCAAAATCGAAGCTAACAGCTTTGAGATTGAGCCAGACTTCATCTTAATGATCTTGAATTCAGTTCAATTTGGAGGTTTGCCTAGTGAAGACCCATATGCTCATCTTGTTAACTTCTTGGAGATATGTGACCAATGCAAGTACGATGGTGTTTCTGATGATGCCATTCGATTGAGACTCTTCTCATTCTCACTCCGGGATAGGGCAAAGGATTGGCTGCTGTCACTTCCTCATCATTCTATTTGTACGTGGGATGAATTGGCTAATAAGTTCTTAGTTAGATTCATTTCACTTGAGTATATGATGAAGATGAGGAATCAAATTTTATCCTTCGAGCAATATGCTCTGAGCCTTTTTGTGAAGCATGGGAAAGATTTAAGGACTTGATTCAGAGATGTCCTTCTCATGGATTACCCATATGGCTACAAATTTAAAGTTTCTATAATGGTTTGGGTAATTCATCAAGAGTAGTGATCGATGCGGCAACAGGTGGAGCTCTTATGAGGAAATCTATTGAGGAAGCATATGAATTGATAGAGTTAATGGCTTCCAATGAATTTCAATGTCAATATAAGAGAGATACACTGGGGAAGACCATTTATAATCAAGAGCTTGATCTTATTGAGACTTGGACTTCTCCAGAAGCCACCTCACCCGGAAAAGTCCATATAAGTCCTTTTATCTCTTGTGAAATATGTGAAGGGAGTCATACCACTAAGAATTGTCCTATCAACTTGAGTTGGGTGAGTCATCCGAGCTATTCCTCGAGCAGCTATGAGAAGCTTTCATCACCTTCTTCGGAGCTTATGGAGACATGTGACCTTTCTCCTCAAGCTCCATTGCTAGCATCACATCAAGAGGTGGTGAGTGAAGATGTTGAAAAGCCTACACCACTCGAGCTTATTGAAATTGAAAGTTTGGTTGATGAAAAAGAAATGGAGAATAGTATGGATGAGGAAGAAGTCCAAGAGGAAGGGTTTAAGATTGAAGTCCAAGTCCTAGAGGTTGACAAGAAACATCAAGAGGCATCCTTCATTGTTTCTTCATGGAACTCTCCACACGAGAATGAAGAATGTTATATCTTAGAGGACTATGGAATTAAGTTCTTTGAAGCCAAGTATCTGATGGAATCACCTTTCATGGTGGTACATTATCTGCATCCATCAATATTCAGACCATTCAAGCCACCTTGAAGGATGACAGAGATAGTCAAATTGATGACTATAAATCAAGCGCTTCTGGGGAGGCAACCCTAGCTCTTTAGTAGTTTATTAGTTGTTTCTTTCTTTTATTACTGTTGGCTCTATAGGCTATACCGAGAGGGGGGTGAATCGGTTTTTCGCTAACCTTAAGTTTGTTTTGCGATTCTTCTAAATTCTCTAACCTATATTGATATTTTCTAAGTTCTCTAGGCTAGACAAGCATGCAATTCAAGTTCAATGAAATAAACACAATATAAGTGCAAGTAAATAAAGAGTAAGGAGAGAGAGATTTACACAATCGATTTATAGAGGTTCGGCTACCTTGCCTACGTCCTCTACCTTGAGACGCTCTCAAGGATTTTCCCCAAATTCACTATACTTGAATTTGTCTTTACAATCCCTCTTTTTAAAGGCTCAAGAGAAACCTCTCTCTTTTTCTAAGCTCAAGAGAAACCTCTCTCTTTTTCTTAGGCTCAAGAGAAACCTCTCTCTTTTTCTTAGGCTAAAGAGAAACCTCCCTCTTTTTCTTAGGCTAAAGAGAAACCTCCCCTTTTTACAAGGAATGAATTGGTTTACAATAGGTGTAATCAAAGAAGGCCTCTAAGTAGGCAAATGATTACAGAAATTAAGCACAAGGAAAAAGCCTATACAATATTTGTGCTATTCTATACAAGGAATATGAGAGTGATGGAAGATGAAGACTTTGTAGCTCTTGATTTGTTGTTGAGGCTTGAGGATTTGAGGAAAATGAGTATTGGAGTTGATTGAGTAGTTCCCATTGCTTTCTTTAGCTTCTAAGCCTCTATTTATAGTCCCTTGGATGTATTCTAGCCATTGGGTGGAGCCAAATCTCGGATATTACTGTTGTCTCACAAAAACTAGCCGTTATAGGCTATTTTCAGGCAAAGGGATCGATCCTTTTCCATAGGGGATCGATCCCTTTTGTCCAGAATCTTGATTCTGGGCTTCAGAGACCTTGGGAAGACTTTCTGCCACAAAGGGATCGATCCTGCTACAGTGGGGATTGATCCGTTTCTTCCAAAGGGCATTTTTCTTGCACTTTTGTGTTAGAAATGATATGACCTTTGATCTTAATTCAACCCAAAACATTTATAAGCTTTAAGGGAGTTTTTCTTGACTTTCTCAGATAAAAACATGGTCTAAACATTCATCAAGTGATTTTCTAAAATATTCAAAATATTTATAAAGAATTAAGACCAATAGGGATTAAATCATGGTCTTAATGTTTGATATGATCACTTGAAAATGGATTGAGAAAATCATGTGTGATAAGGCAAATTTACAATATGAATTAAAACATTAAAGCTTACTTAAGTTTTTGTCATTTCAAAATATATATGTCAATTTAAAGCTAACAATCTCCTCCTTTTTGATATGACAAAACTTAATATAAATTTACTTTGAAAATTCTTTAATAAAATACTCCCCCTCAAATAAAGCAGGATTTTGTAAAACTCCCCCTTAATATAAGCATGGGTTTTAAAAATGAATTTTCAAACTATTTCTCTCCCATTATATTTTTCTCCCATTATCTCTCCCCCTTAATATCTTTCCCTTTTAATATCTATCTCTCCTCCTTTTTGTCATAGCAAAAAGAAGGAAAACTAAGAAAAAATATGCTCCCCCTAAAATTATGGCTATGTGAGAAGAGATAAAAGAATATGCTCCATTCAACAAGAAACATGTTAGTACATGGGACTCATAGCACAAATAAATAAGTCAATATTCACAAAGAGTATGAAATATTCATGCAATGAATATGACTTATGATCCTATACCAATTGTTTATAAATAATTTTGATACCAATTGTTGATAAGTAATTTTGCAAGAAGGTTCCAATTGGTAAGAAGTTAAGCAAGCACCGAAGTATATCAATTGTTTTCTAAGGTCCAACTAAGGTGCATGGCAATGTATCATGATTATGAGCTAAAATTATATAACATATCATATGCATGTGCTCATAAATCATTTTCAAGAAATATTGTGCCTAGAATTAAGATATATAGCAATTAACTACAAATTCTAGTACACAAGAGTTTCATGCAAAAATCTTCTAAAAGAATTCTTCTCTATTTGTCATTTCACACTAAAGAGCATGAGAAGAGTTGTCAATTTAAAGCTCATACCAATTGACAATTTAGATTTGGCTTAATTATTGAAAATATGGTTCCCAATGATACTAATTGTTATTTCAATCTAAAGACCAATTGTTACTAATGGTTGACTTAGGCATTTTGCATGAATCCAATATCTATGTGTAGTGTGTTCATGTCAAGAAAATAATCATTCCAAATATGCAAGAACACAATACATTTCATCAAATATGCATATGGATCAATTAATCATTAGCACATTATCATAAAGTATTAATCCATATTCATATTCACAAATTTATACCATATGGAAGATTCACAAAATCAAGGTATTCAAGCAAACACATTTTCTTCCATGAAACTAAAGAATCCTATGCTCAATTTTCCATTCAATATCTTAACCAATTATGAGCAAGGAAAGATTCAACATTACCATTTTAATCAATTATGAGCCATATCCCCAATTGTTATCATCATTTATCGTTCTTGAGGGTATATGCTATTTTAACTAAAATGGCTTCACCTAAGTGAATCAATATTATCAAGCTAAAATATATTTTATCATTAAAATTCATAAACTATGAGTGAGATTAAGCACTTAATATCATGAAATAACTATTCTCATATCATCGGCATGATTATTGATTCAACTTAAGTAAACATGCATGTTCAACAGCAAAACAATCAAGATTCAATGCATGTATATCAATTATTGGTGTTGTCTTTAAAGCTCAATTTCTTTAATAGTTTGGTCATAAGAAAAATTTAAGTATATGGATGATAAAGTTTCATGCATTTGAATATTCGGGATCCATTTATCATCACACATTGTAGGCCAAGGAAAATTATGACCTTATACCAATTGTTGAATTTACATTTGAAATCAATCCACTAGATGTATAATTATCATGAAACCTAGTGTGGAATTGATAAGTCAAGCTAAGAGACATAATCCTATAAGCATGCTTGACTAAGATGAACAAATGGAATGATCAATATTCATGATGCACAAGTTCATCAAATTCTCAAATATATACACAAATCATTGAAATAAATCTAAAAAATTATGTTTAAGCATTCATTGAAAATATATTTCAAGATTATTTCAAGATTTATGCAATTCATGATCATTTTCAATAAGAAAACTGATTTTGCACTTGTGAGCTCAAGAAAAGTGATATTGATTGTTGAAAGTGATATCATTTGTTGGAAATGATACAAATTGATGAAGTTGAGGCATGATATCAATGAAAAATGAGTTTTCATATATTAAAGATCATCAAAAAGAAGTTCAAACAATAAATTTTATGCTTATACAAAATATAGTGTGAAACTAGCAAAAGATCCTCCCAATTTTCAGTTTAAACATGCAGTAGAGCCTTTTCTGGCCTAGGGGGATCGATCCCTTTAGGAGGGGGATCGATCCCTCATATGCTTCCTGCAAATTCTGCAGTTGTTTTGACAGAAAATCCAACCTTGTGAGGTACCAAAACTTTGTTTTTGAGTAATTTAAGTCCAAGTAAAGGTTTAAACATTTGTAAAACATGATTTTGGACTTGTATGAATGAAAAATATGATTGAGAAACCATTTTACAAAAGATTTTGCAATTTTGGAAGAATTTACACAATAAAATGCATTTTTGGCCTCAAAGGGGGTCATTTTAAGCATTATGCATATTTTGTCAAAACCAAAGCTTTGGAAACCACAAATATGCCAAAACAAACTTGTTCACATAGATTTTAAGCACATATAACATTAAAGCATACATCTTGTGAACAACATGCCATAATTTTCAACATACAAGTTCTTCATTCTTGCTCATGACATGACATTTTGCATATATGACATATTTGACAGCTTTTGAGCAACTAAATATATTATCTAAACATATCAAACTTGCCTAAAATACAAAACTTCACTAATCTTTTCAAAATCATCAAACATGCTTTTCATTCAATGTATCAAGTACTATTTATCAAACATTCAACAATCATTCATCATGCCTTTTGTTCTATCATTCAACTCACAATGCATCAACAATCATTAACACATTTTCTCATCAAAGCACAACTAATCAAATAAAAAGTTTAAAGAGTAAGGAATTAAGCTTACAAAACTCCTTTGCTTGAGAGTGCTTTGCCTTGAAGTGTTGGATCCACCATTAGCCATTCTTTGAGAAATTGTTGTCACCTTGCTAAGGATGGATTTCCAAGCTCTTCCTTTTTCTCATTGGCACAAGCAATCTCCATGAGGTGTGTAGAGCATTCAATCCCCATTGTCTCTTTGTAATTCCATGCTCTAACACTCCTACAACAAATAAATTCAAGCATGCTTTAGTACCCAAATTTCTTGGGTCCATGAGAGTTAGTGTTCACAATTTTAGATCCCTTAGGGATCCATTTTAAGCACAATTCATCATTATTTATTGCATGCTTTGGCATCCACATTTTTCTAACAACTCTTCCTCTAAATGTGGCTTTTCTATATGTGCATGCTTGTGAGGAGTGTCCTATTTTATTACATAGTGAGCATGTGAGAGATGTATCATGCATGGAATTTTTGCTCACAAGGAAATTCTTTAAATGAGTTTCTTTTTGTATTGCATTATAACCCAACCCATCTTTATCAAAGAAAGCTCTTTGGGTCTCTAACATATGATCTAATTTTTGTTGACCCATATAGAACCTAGAAAATGAGTTATGCAAATTTGTATTCTTTTCATTCAACTCATTTATTTCTAGATTAGCTTCCTCTAATTTCTTTTGAAATGCTAACTTAGCATTCAATAGCTCATCATTTTCCATTTTTAATTTTGTGATCATTTTCTTGTATTTTGAGTTCATGCATTCAAATTCACTAGCTAGCTCATCAAAAGCATCTTGTAAATCATCATAAGAATGATCATTGCATTTACTAGAGCTAGGTTTCTCCTTTTCATCCTCAATAGTCAAAGCGCTAGGATTTGCCAATTTATCTTTAATATCTTCTAATTTCTTTTCTAGCTCTAATTTCACCTTGGTGAGTTCATCATTCTTTGAGCCTAGATCTTTTGTCCAACTCAAAATTTGTATTGATCAAAATTTCATTCTCTTTTCTAAATTTATTTAACTTTTTGTTATATTTTGCATGCATTGATTTATATTCATCACTTAGCTCATTAAATGCATCTTGAAGCTCATCAAATGAATATTCTTCTAAAGTTTGTGAGCTAGTCTCAAAATCATCACCTAGAGCCATATATGATCGTTTTGCTCGGTAGAGGTTAGTCTAAATCAATCTCGAGCCCAAGCTCTGATACCAATTATTGGCTCTATAGGCTATACCGAGAGGGGGGTGAATCGGTTTTTCACTAACCTTAAGTTCGTTTTGCGATTCTTCTAAATTCTTTAGCCTATATTGATATTTTCTAAGTTCTCTAGGCTAGACAAGCATGCAATTCAAGTTCAATGAAATAAACACAATATAAGTGCAAGTAAATAAAGAGTAATGAGAGATAGATTTACACAATCGATTTATAGAGGTTCGGCTACCTTGCCTATGTCCTCTACCTTGAGACGCTCTCAAGGATTTTCCCCAAATTCACTATACTTGAATTTGTCTTTACAATCCCTCTTTTTAAAGGCTCAAGAGAAACCTTTCTCTTTTTCTAGGCTCAAGAGAAACCTCTCTCTTTTTCTTAGGCTCAAGAGTAACCTCCCTCTTTTTCTTAGGCTAAAGAGAAACCTCCCCTTTTTACAAGGAATGAATTGGTTTACAATAGGTGTAATCAAAGAAGGCCTCTAAGTAGGCAAATGATTACAAAAATTAAGCACAAGGAAAAAGCCTATACAATATTTGTGCTATTCTATACAAGGAATATGAGAGTGATGGAATATGAAGACTTTGTAGCTCTTGATTTGTTGTTGAGGCTTGAAGATTTGAGGAAAATGAGTATTGGAGTTGATTGAGTAGTTCCCCTTGCTTTCTTTAGCTTATAAGCCTCTATTTATAGTCCCTTGGATGTATTCTAGCCGTTGGGTGGAGCCAAATCTCGGATATTACTGTTGTCTCACAAAAACTAGCCGTTATAGGCTATTTTCGGGCAAAGGGATCGATCCTTTTCCATAGGGGATCGATCCCTTTTGTCCAAAATCTTGATTCTGGGCTTCAGGGACCTTGGGAAGACTTTCTGCTAAAAAGGGATTGATCCTGCTACAGTGGGGATCGATCCGTTTCTTCCAGAGGGCATTTTTCTTGCACTTTTGGGTTAGAAATGATATGACCTTTGATCTTAATTCAACCCAAAACATTTATAAGCTTTAAGGGAGTTTTTCTTGACTTTCTCAGATAAAAACATGGTCTAAACATTCATCAAGTGATTTTCTAAAATATTCAAAACATTTATAAAGAATTAAGACCAATAGGGATTAAATCATGGTCATAATGTTTGATATGATCACTTGAAAATGAATTGAGAAAATCATGTGTGATAAGGCAAATTTACAATATGAATTAAAACATTAAAGCTTACTTAAGTTTTTTTCATTTCAAAATATATATGTCAATTTAAAGCTAACAGTTACCTTTAGTGTTAATATTTCGTAGCTTTGATTTCTTTTTCTTTCTATTTTGTAGGTATGAGTCTAGGTTTGGGGAGCAGTGAAGAACTTTTGGGCATGCAGTTGAGCTTCAACAGAAAATCTAGGGGAGTCTCCTTCTATCTTTTTTTGAAATTTTTTGAATCACTTACACATTGAGGACAATGTGCACTTCAAGTTTGGGGGGAAGGAAATTTGAGCTAAATTTTTTCAAAAATTTCAAAAATTTTCAAACTTTTTGGGTTTTAATTGTTTTGCCTTGAGATATATTGTGCTTGATTTGGTTATTTCCCATGTCCCCATGATTGAGATTTTGATTGAGGCTGATTTTAATCTTTAGAAAAGCATGATTATTGAGAAGCATAAGTTGAATTCTTGAACTTACCTTGTTCTGATTATGATTTTTTTTTATCTTAATGCACTATGTCTTGATCATGGATTGATATGCATGTTTAGAGAAGGATTATGTGAAAATAGGATTGTATTTGTTTTTGAAATTGTGAGCATATCCTAGAATTTGTTTGATCTTCTCTCAAGGCGAAATTTTTAGCCCATGCTTAGTTAGGAAAATGATTAAGGCCATCCTTGAATCGTTTGAGCTTTTCAAGCTAACCTTATACGTATTTGTCCTTAGTCACCCCTCTATGCCAAACTAGCCTATCTCTGTTTATACACCTAAAAGTTAATTTCCTTTAGCCAAATAAATACACTTTCCTATCCCTTACCTCGAAAGCATGCATTTTACTAGGATATATCATGAGCTATGTACATATTTGGGTAGATAGATAGGATATAAAAAAAAATTGAAAAAAAAAAGAAAGAAAGAAAAATAGAGAAATAGAAATTTCAAAAAAAAAAAAGAAAGGAAAATGAAAAATGAGAAAAACACAAAAATAGAATAAAGTGTATAGCAAAGTATGGAGAAAATAAGTTTGGGGGAGTTAATTGAAGCTCGAAACATAAAGATCCTAGAGTGTAATGCATGATTAGGGGTTGTTAAACCTAAATTGCCTTTTGTCATACCTTCACCCTAGCCTTACATTACAAGCTTAATGAAATCCTATTGATTCTTGATTGAGTATGGCTACATTAGTGGAGAGAAAAGTGAAAAGCAAACCTATGAGATTGTTCATGTTTTAGAGACTTTGCTTTTTCATGTTTGCATAATCTCTTCCGGATATGTATGCTTTGATATGTGATGGACACTTCACACACACACGAAGAATCTAATTAGGACGTGGGCATGTGATTGGAGGAAACTCTATCTTAATTAATAATTTTGATTTTCCTTAGATTAAATCAATACTCTTTTTATGAGATGTATATGGGGAATATATCTATTAAGTATGTGTTATCTCTTGCATGTTTGAGATCGTTTTGCTTGAGGACAAGCAAAATATTAAGTTTGGGAGTGTGATAAGTCTCTAAAATATACGTTTTTAGAGTATTTTATTACACAAATTTTGATTAAATTTCGAAATTTTTAATGTAATTTCTTCTCAATTTAATTAAATTGTTTTCATGTGTAGGAAATTCAAGAATAATGAGGAAGTCAATAAAATGGCAAGAAAATCAAAGAAAAATGGTTGGATTTGGTGTTTAACTCCTAAAATCCATAGACTTAGTTTTTTCCAAACCCTAAATCCTATTCCTATTCCTAACACCACAAACCTTACCTAAACCAATTTTTCAAACCCTTTTTAGAAAACCTTTAACCCTTACCATATCATAATCCACTTAGACTTATTCCATTCTCACATAAAGCTCAAACATTTTTTATGCCCATCTCAAATACTAAAACCCACAAATCAAAAACATTTCGAATCCAAAACCATTTTGATATCTTGACCTTTTCTTATGCAAGTCAAGTCATACTCATTTATGGATTTATTTTCCTCAAGAAACCCAAAGGAAAGGGCAGCCCATGAAGATTATTTGCCAAAGCCTTTTTGAAGGAGCCCTAACCTATACAAAAGGAATGAGCTGCCGCAAGAGAAGAGAGAGGAGGGGAGGCTGGTGACAGGAGCTTCTTCTTCATCTGTATTTTTGCCGCGTTTCCTTTCTTAGTTTCTTAGTTTGATAGTTTGAGTTTAATTTTGAAGCGTGTAAAAACTCTGTTTGGATTGTTAAATCTGATGAAGTAAAGTGCAGAATTCGTAACTTCCTTTCTTATTCTGTTTTTATTATTTTTTATCACTTTCAAATTCTTTTCACTATTGCTTTATTTTCTTCTAGTTTATGCTTTAGTTTTCTTGTTTTGGTTTTTAAAAAAATTTTGCACTGCATTGTTCTTTCGCTTCTTCATTCATGCTTTAAGTTTTCTGCACTTTTATTATAGAGCATTTTCGAGAAGATACTGTCGATGTTCTTGCTTGCAAAGTTTATCTGATTGAAGGCTACTGCATACTTGATCTGTTCTGGTTGCTTGTGGTTGCTGGTTCGAGGAGTTGACTGTTGGCTGGTGCGTGGAAGTTGCCGGCGAGCTATGCAAAGCTTTGCTAAAGCAGATGCAAGGTGGTGTGATTAAGCTTGGCGTGACCAAAATAGCTGTTGAACATGGGCTTGTGCTACAGCTGTTAGCTAGAAACGGTGAGGGGCTGCTGCGGCATGACATGTGCAAAAGCAGTAGCTATTAGTGGCGTGGATGACCATGCGTTGGTTGGCAGCTTTTAAGTTTGTTTTGTTAGTTTTAATTGTTTGTAGTATATTAAATCTGGGATAATTATTATATACACTAACAGTAAAATTTTTTTACTTCACAAGCAGCGTTAAGATCGTGACATGTGTCTTATAAAAATATTAAAATAAATAAAACAGGACATGTGTCACGATCTTAACACTGCTTGTGGAGTAAAAAAACTCTACTGTCAGTGTATGTAATAATTATCCTTAAATCTGTTTATTAATTTAGTTTATTACTTAGTTAATTAGTTTATTACCTTTTAATGGTTTTAGTTGAATTAGAGCATTTTTTTATTTCTTTAGTTACAGTAATATTTAATTAATTAGGTACTCAATTTTCATGCATTTTAATTTTTTTAAGTTCTTTAAAATTAGTTGCATTTTAATTTTGCTTTGCTTTAATGTAGTTTGAATTTTTATTTTTTTATTTTATTTTTTTATTTTTGCTCTTAACTTTCAAATTTAGTTTTCATGCGCTTTAATTTAATTTCTAATATTAGTTTAGGATTTATTTTAATGCTTTTAGTAGTTAATTGACTTCTAGAAACTGTTCATTTGCTTGAATAAACTTAGGATGACCAATTTCAATACTTAGCTAAAACAATTCTAACTAATCTTCGTGGGAACGATACTCTACTCACTCTTTATTACTTGTCGCAACCCGTGCACTTGCGGTATAGGTCTTAGACGCGCAACAAGGTCTCATGTTCGAATCATCACAAAGTCAATATTTCTTGGGTTAGCGCGTAGCCACGCAGTGCGAGTGATGGTTTACACAAAAAAAATTTTGCTCATTAATGAAGTAATACTTTATAATTAATTGATAATGTATAGCTCTTACATAATAAACAATGCATCAAATATAAATTCATTAAATCGAGTCTTTTGAATTATCGGAATATTTATTATATATTATAAGGTACATGCTTACATGTCAATTTTTTTGATGTGGACTCCTATGTGGATAGTTTAATTCTTTAACATGTAACCTATGTAACAGTTACCAAATAAGTATTAAATCAATACTTCAATAGATAAATATGTATAAACAGTTACCAATGTTATAACATGCATTAACTAATAGACAGTTGACTTAATTCATCGATTTAAAATCTGATTTTTATATTGAATTTAAAAAAATATTTTATGATATTACTTAATCATGTATTATATATTATATATATATATATATATATATATATATATATATATATGAGTTCTATCTTATATTTAATAATTAAGTATTACTTAAGTTATATATAACATTAGTTATATTTAATGATGGAGTTTAAATATACGAATTTTTTTAATTTTATTTATTATATTTAATATATAATACTTATATTAAAAGTATTTCTTTATTTATATTTACACATATTATAATTAAAATAGTATAAATTTAAATAATACATGATTTCCACAATACATCATTTCTTTTATTTTTTTGGTACTTGCATAATTTCTCTTTTGGTCACGAAGGAAATAATAATACATCATTTTGATACATGATTTATATATTATATTTAATAATCAATGGATAAATGCATTACTTTATTTATATTTACACATATTATATTCAACTCATGAATAAAAAATAAAATAAATAAAATTAATCTATATTTACGGATTATTTTAAATAAATTATCTATTGACTTGCATCTCCACTTATTACTTACCATATATTAATCTAACTTCTTTACACCCAAAATTTCTCAATTAATTTTAAAAAATAAAACAATTAAAACATAACCTAAATAATCTAAAACAATCAAAATTGTCCAAGTTTTATCTTCAAAATTTTAACACAATTAAATTGTTATTTAATTTTAAAAATAATTAAAATATCTTAGGTTATCAATCCATTTAAACATATTTAAATATATTGAATTTTTTAACTTTTTTCCTTTTGTTAAAAATATTAAAAATTTTGAAAATTAAATATATATAAAATATTTTGATGTAATTAACAAATTAGTTTATATTATGAACATATAAATAATTAAATAATTTATATGTTATAATTAAAATAAATAAAATTAATTCATGCATCGTACGAGTTACAAACTAGTAATTAATTAATAGCATCTACAACTGTTTTCAGAAGGATATTTCAGCCATTAGACTTTAAGAAGTCATGTTGGATTCTAATCTCAAAATGATCAAATTTAATTTCGAAATTAAATCTTAAGATGGACGGATTAAAATCTTACGAGATTGAAAACCACTATTGTAGCCTAATATTACAAGATTTGAGAACTTATAAACAATAGGATGATTTAATGTCACGTAGCGAATATTAGACTTTGGTATTAATTTCTCATATCTTAATTACATTTGATTGGACTGTTTGCAATTTCCACACGTACTTTATAGTTGTTAACTATCTTATTCATCTGTGATTTACCCAGAACCACACAAATCAATTTAAAAGTAGATAAATAGATAAAATCTCAAACTTATATTCAATGTTCTACATTCAGTTTACATCCCAAGTATTAATATACACACAAGTAGTACTATACAAATACCATTTGAACTTATAAAAGTAAAACTCGTATACCTCAATGAAAATTGGTAACTACTTGAGGGATATCGAAATAAAATCCTTCTAAGCAGAATAGAAGTCTACTGCAGACAATCTAGAAAAAAAATGAGGGGGTGAGCTTACGCTCAATAAGAAATATATGTAATAGAATTCATGCTATGCATATCTATATACATGAATTTTAAAATAAATAATGCTATTTCACACAGAAAATAATAATCACACGTTTAGTAGGCACATACTAGGAAATGATACTATAGTCGGTTAGATAACTAGGTTGAGTACATAAGAATGCTTTAAAGCACCTCACTTGTCTCAGCACCCAATTCCAAGTATAGGGGATTCATGAAATTCAGAGAACATGTTAAATAGCTCTTTTAAACTAATTCATAAATCACTCTGTTGAATAGTTCCGAACACTAGGTAAACATATAGTAATCATTTCATAAAACAATACAGATAAGAAAACAATACAGATCAGAAAACATAATTTAATAAACACACTGAAATCAGAGATAATCAAGTCTAGGAGTGCTGGATTAGCTAGGGATTTACCACCCAATAAAACAGGATAGTGGAGACTAAGCTTCACTTGATAGACTCATGCAATATAAGTATCCCAACAGGGAGTAATAATGACATATGGCCATACAAAGATCCATAGTGTACACTAGCTAGGTGACATCTGTGAACATTGAAGATGTTGCTAAAGTCAAACAGCAATGGAACAGAACACATAGAAGAGCATGTACCCGCAGGTAGCTATACGGCCAATAATATCAAAACAATTCATAAACCAAATCAGATTCGTTTGCGAAAAACCATTCAGTAATTTATATTTTCAGTCAGTTCATAAAGTACTCAAAATAAAAATCATTATAGTTGAAATATAAAAATTCGCCAAATATTCTCAATTCAATAATCAAGGTTCAAAATATTTTAATTATGTATAACAGTGATGTGAAAACGTGAATGTATTTTGGGATGGGTGAAAATTAATAAATATCCCTTCAGAACCTGAGTTACAAGTTTGGTATGCATTTGTGACCTTTAGGGAAACTCAACCAAAACACACTTTTATTTCACTTTTAATCACAAAACTATGCCATATAATGATTTTAAGGATTTAAATTCATTTAGAAAATTTTGGCTACATAACGATACTACCTATCCTAGCATTCCTGCACGAAAACATAGTTTATAACCATAATTCTAGTTTCCACAATTTCAACCAAACCATCAAATTCAATATCATAAAAACCCAATTTCATTATTTCCAATATAACACAGTATCTTTACACTTTGTACATATATCCCTAACCACTCAAACTCCCGTAATGTAGTCCAATAGCACTAGTATCGTTTTCTGACTTCCGAGAGCAAAACACCATACAACCACTGTCATTTCTTCATAATTCAGTTATAAAGAGTAATCAACTCTTTAAAACCTACTACATTGTCTACAACTGTAACATCCGAAATCCACTATATAACATAATATTTACTTATAAACTCCACTTACTTACCGGTTGGGCTGTCTGTGATGCTTAACAACTCTTAACATTTTAAATAAGAATTAGAACTCTTATTACTTATACTAATATGACTTGTTACATTAATACTCTAAGGTGTATATACATTCCCTTCTATTTAAAGTAGTACTGTAAAATTTTTCTGAATATATAAAAGAAATAATTAATACCTTCGATATCGAATATCTGCTAACAGTCGATAATCTCTGGAAGGTAATTCTCTTAACCCAAAATCAACAATCTGTGGAGTGGAAAATAAGGGGTGAGCGATAACGTGCTCAGTAAGGAAAATGTACGCTGCTTTAATATAAATCAACCTTATTTCCCAAAAATGACTTTTATCTTTCTTTAAAGTAAACCCAGTGCATATAGAAAACAGTTTATAATGTCATGTAATAAACATTGAATAGGATATAACAAAATCCTCTCTGTAAACAGAAATTAACAAGTTGAGACTAGGCATCACCCTATAAATAAATCATGCTCTCATCGTTCCCCCTCCCCCTTGCGAGAACGGCATAATCATCCCAATAGGGATACAGTAGATCTATGGCCACAATCTATGGGTGGTCCTCGAGGTCCACTTGCCAAGTGACCTCGAGACCGCTGATGACTTGGCAGGTCCATCAGCCTCATAACTAATAAAAATGCATGAAACTAGGGGCCTAAAGTCTCAAAATCATATTTATAACTCAAAATACCTTTTAAGGAAACAAATCATTGAATTTAAATCATTTAATTAAATAATAATTCCAAAAAGGTATTATTCTCATTTTCGTAAAAATATAAATTGAAATCTGCTCGCCCATGGTCAACTCGCCCATTATGGCTCGCACATGGTCAGCTCGCCCAATGGTCAGCTCGCCCATTGGATCAACTCGCCTAAAAGGTTTCGTATTTTCTATTTTCAAAATATTTTTCTTTCTCATTTTTCCTTTTAGAAAATGTACTTTAAACTTGTTCGCCATGGTCAGCTCGCCCATCATGGCTCGCCCATGGTGAACACCAAGGTGGGTGAATTAGTATTCGCCCACCAGCTTTCCTTTTTAATCGACAAATAAAATTGGCTCGCCCTTAACGGCTCGCCCAATATAAGAAAAGATAGTCACCTGCCCCAGAAAACATTGAGAAGGGTCCGCCCACAATGGCTCGCCCGGATTTTCTATTTAAAACATGGTTGCTCGCCCAAAAGAACATAAAAGGGTTCTTTGCCCAAAATGATAAAAGTTTTGGTTTGCCCGCCATAACAGTTCGCCCAACAACCAACATAAGGGTCGGCTATCTCTGTAGCTCGCCCAAGTCAAAATTATTTATTAAATAAATGCATGCCATAAACCAAAATAGTTTTCTCGATATTTTCATAATATTTTTTTCTCCACAGGACATGCATTTTACTTCACACACATCTCCCTTACCTAGTATGATGACGCCTTGCTTCTCGCCCGCCTTTCTCAATTCCCGTCTGCACAAATTTATTAAAACTATTAATATTCTTTCTTTTTTTTTTTGAGTATTTTCTAAACTACTTATATTTTCTTAATATTAGTGATACTTTGGCGAGATTGAGTTCGCCATTCGCCAGAGAGCTCGCCCCTCTATAATTATTCTACTCTTGGGAACTCGCCCAATCATTCTCGCCATTTATATGGCTTATTTGTGGGAGTTCTCCCAACAAAGGAGCTCGCCCCAAATCATGCTTGCCTACCTATATTTGTGAACTCTTTATTCTCGCCCTTTTGGAGATCATTAGTGCTCGCCCATGCCAACTATCACTCTGATTGTCCAAATAGTTGGTCGGACACGTATGTCACCAACTCATGAAACTCTTGAGCTCGCCTCAACTGTTGGGCGAGTACTCAAATTCCTTCCTGATTCTAAATTACTTTCCAGAATATGTTTTGTTCTAATTTCTTATATTTTCTAACAAGATTCAACTAAAGCAAAGCCATATCTATGTTTATCACGTTATAAAACATAGAAATCTAGTATGGAATTATCAAAAGAACCATGAAAAATATAAAGCTCACCTTAACCCAATTACTCTTCCAAAAACAGAGTATTTTCTTGCCTCCCTTAGCTTTGCTTCTCTTGTTTCTTGGCTTTTCAGCACTGCAGAAGGATTTGGCTAACTAAAATTGATGTTTTCATGGCTCCTATATGAGAGGAACGAAAGAACTACTTATGAACATGCAATGAAAACAGACTGGCGAGGAGGTTTCTGGAGAAGATGAAGTTGGCTAAATCATTATCCCTCACGTATTCCTCCTTATATACCCATGTCGATCCTGTTAGAAATTACCACCTGTTTCCTTATCACGTTTCTTTCATCATTTCGTGCATTAAACACCCAAGAAACTACAGTCAAAAGAACGGTGTAAATTCCTTACTAAAACCCCGTTTTTGACTGACTTTTCCTTGCCATTTATTGTTTAGTTCAGTTTGTCAGAAAAAGAGAAGTGGCGAGAAGTCCACTGCCGCCCCTTTCCTTGACTTTTCTATTTCCTTTTTCTTCTCTTCTCCACGCCCATTTCACTTCCATCCCACGTTGATTGGTTATCAACCTATCCTTTTCCTTGTTTTGTCCACTAGCCATTTATCCCTTCATTTAATGCTTTCATACCTTTTTTTATCCAATTTAAATTCCAACAATTTCTTGCTACACTTAAATATTAGTTTTTCTTTCTTTAAACACCATACTATAATTCATCAGTTTTAAATTGAAAAGTGAAAATTTACATTCGGTTATTCTTTAATTTCACTAAAAGAATTTATTTCCACTATCAATAATGTACACATATGGTATACAGTATAATAAAAATTCGGATTTTACAACAACAACTATAATTTCAGTTTAATTTGTACTGATACTAACACTACTACTTTTGTCAAAACACTTCTCTTTTAAGTTCTAACTGCACCAACAGTCTTGTATTAATTTATATATTATTCTAAGACCCAAAACACATTAAATTGAGCATGGTTTCAGTCTTGCCTTCTCTTGGCCGAAATGCATTCTCTCTCCTACACACTTCATATCTTCAATCAAAGCTTAAATTCATGTTTTACACTTCTACATTGATTCTACATCCTTTTCACATTGAATAACATCATGTCCATGAAGAGGCATGCTTGGCTGAAACCTTAGGGTGATGATTCTCTTGGTTTTAATTCAATTTAAGCTTAAATATACACTTGAATATCTTAAACACATGACAAATAATCATAAAACCATGAAAACAAAAGCTTTCTTACCCTATCTCACTTTGGCCAAAACTTGTGGGATTTCCTACACCTTGCAATTGGTCACTTTAATACTCAATTTTGGTACTTAATTGTAAAGGGAAGTGAGAAGAGCAAGTTTGGTGAAGACAATTTTCTGTTTCGATGTGTTTTACTAGGGTTTTTGGTGACTTTCTCTCTCTACTCAAGCTTTCATTAATGGAGGAGTGAGAAGATGAAGGTGGTGGACGGCCAAAATGGTGAGAAGATGAAGGTGTTAGCAGACCAAAATGGTGAAAATATGTAGAATTTTCTCATTTTAAAATATCTTTTAAGGCCAGTCAAAATGGTCGAAATATGTAGAATTTTTAATTGTAAAATATCTTTTAAGACAAATTACAAAAATGCCTTTATACTTATCGAAAATTCTAATTTTGCCCTTCGTGATTTGACATCATTTTAAACAATCAGTCTAGCCTTCAAAATATTTCAGTTAATCATAAAATATATCTATTTAACATATTCTAAACACTAGTTAGGCTTTTGTTAGGGTTTAATTAGTCAAATGGGTAAAATTACCAACATACCCTTAACAGTCGAATTATATAATTTTTGGAAGTTTCGTGTGATTTAGTCTATTAGTCAACATGGCATAAGACTTTGTCACATGAGAGTTTATCTATGAGTGTTAGTTGATCAAAAGTCAACTCAATTTGACCTTTATTCATAAAAATTTCATCGGCCTATAGACTTAACCGTATTTTTTACGTTTTTTGAAACACATACAAACAAATGAGTTTGAGGTGCAGATTCTTACCATCTCTGTATCTGGCTCTAAATATTGAGTCCACCAAGTTTCACCTCCATCAGGACGCTAAAAGTCTAGTAGGACCCACCATCTAGTTCCATTTCGTACCTATAAAACAATTAGCATTCAAAATACTTATGAGACATCTAATCTCCCCAACTACACTAATAATATGTATAGATGGCAAAAAATATGAATCTCACATTCCTCCACACTTTAGGAAATTTGGTCCTCCAAATTTGATCAAACCTGTCCGATGAATAGCTCTGGATACTTTTTTTTTTTCATTAGGTTCTCTAATTCCTAGGTAGCTTCTTCCACTGAATGATACTGTCAGAGAACCTTTACCAGAAAAATTATCTTAGATCATAGTACTTTCTCCTTTTGATCCAAGATCCAGACTGGTTTCTCCACGTAACTCATGTCTTTTCTAATCTTTAAATGTTCATACTGAATCACATAGGATAGATTTGGATAATGCTTTCGTAGCATCGATACATGGAAGACGTTATGTACTCGGATAGCTTTGGCAATAAAGCCAATTGATAAGTTACGTCCCCACTTGGGCTAAGATATCAAAAGGTCCGATGAATCAAGGACCAACTTCCCTTTCTTCCCAAATCTCATGATGCCTTTGGACGATGAAACTTTCAGGAATACCGAATCTCCCATTAAGAATTCTAATTGTTGGCGTCTAGTATTTGGGTAACTTTTTTGCTGACTCTGAGTAGTCTTCAACTAATTACATATAATTCGAACATCCTCTGTAGCTTACTCAACAAGATTGGGAGTTAATATCTTTCGGTCACCCATTTCTTCCCACCCAATAGGGGAACAACATCTTCTGTCATACAGAGCTTCATAAGGTGCCATGCTGATCTTGGAGTGATAATTGTTATTATTGGCAAACTCGGCCAAATGATGAATGATCATTCCAAGAGCCTTTAAAATCCAGTGCACAAGCTCTCAACATATCTTCGAGCATCTAAATCGTGCACTTGGACTTCCTATCAGTCTACAGATGGAAAGTTGTACTTAAATCTAATAGAAATCCCATAGCATCTTGGAAATGCTCCCAGAAATGAAAGGTAAATTGGGAATCTTTATTAGAAGTAACGCTAACTGGAACTCCATACAATCTTGCAATCTCCTTGACATAAAGATCAGCTAAAGCACTCAAAGAATCAGTACACTTGATGGGGAGGAAGTGGGCCCACCTCGTCAATCTATCAACAAAAACCCAAATCGCATCATGGCTCCCCCTGGTTCTTGGTAAACCTATGATGAAATCCATAGTAATATGCTCCCATTTCCATATTGGTATCAGTAGAGGCTGATGCAATCTCGTTGTTTCTGATGTTCTACGTTTACATGTTGGTAGGTGAGACACCTTGCAACAAACTCAGCGATGTCTCGTTTCATCTTAGCCCACTAGTACACTTTACGAAGGTTATGATACATGTTGTTACTACCTAGATGTAAAGTGTACCTCGAGGTGTGCACCTCTGTTAAAATCAATTCCTTCAATTGTCTATCCTTAGGAATGCAAATCCGACCCCTAAATCTTAGAATGCCATCAATGCCAATCCCAATATCTGATTAAGTCTCCAACTGCACATGACTGGCAATTTTAATACAATTAGTATCCTCCCTCTAAGCACTTCTAATTTGATCTATTAGGTCTGGCTCAATCCAAAGATAGCTGTCAAACTGTATCTCTCATAAGGAGTGACATTTGTAGACACCACTTTTGTCCGGGTCTTTTTCAAACATTTTTAATTAATAAGTTTTTATATATTAGATCCAGAAATAAATTTTGATTTTTGATTTTTTTTATTTATTTTTATTTTCGATAAAAAAATATAAAAAAAAAAAGAAAGAAGGAAAGGAAATCAAAATTAATTTTGATAGGAAAGTAAAATTAAATGAGCCTATTAAAAGATGAAAAATTAATTTGCATTTGGTGGAAAGAAAAATCAGAATTAATATCGGATTTAATATCTGATTCTTGAGATATAAAATTACCTAAAAGATTGATTCTCGATTTTTATGTATTACCTAAAATAAAAGGAGACATAAGTCTATTTAAACAAGATAGAAAAAAGGGGGGGGGGGGGGGGGAACAATACATGGAGGAAAAAGAAAAACCCTAAAAAATTTTTCTACTACTCTTAGTCACCAGCAGACCTTCCACAAACGCATATAACCTTCCCTGGCTATCCTCACCGTAACCTTGGAAGCCACCTTTTGCATCGCCATAGTTGCAAACCGCCTCCTGCCCCAGCCCCTGTTTTGCCATTCATCATCAAGGCTGGCACCGTTCCTTGTCCCCAGTTTCAAAAAGCCACCACCTATTGCACACCTCTGCTGCTGCACTTCACCGCTCCTGTCCGCTGCACAAAGCCTAGTCGAACCACTGGCCTGCGCACTAACCATTGCTATTGCTGGTCTGCTTGCGCGCCTCTGGTCACATTCGCTCTGCTGCATTGCTCCACACCCTGTTGCATCATCTTTGACACTACACCACGCATCATCACCATTGCTGCAGCTTGAAAGGTTTTGTTTTGTCGTGGATACCATTCGGTCCTACCCTGTTCATGCCTAGCATTCCAGTATCATCATCACCTTGTGCTACTGTCTCTGTGTGCATAAAAGAAAGAAGGAGAAGGATCTAAACACACCGTTTAGATCATATAAGGTATAATGGTTTTATTTTATTCTTTTGTTTTGTTTTGTTGTTTTATATATTTATTTAATCATTTGTCTAGGATTGATCATTTAAGATAGCTCATTAGGATAAAATACATTAGTCTTAAAATATGAAATTACAAGATAAAAAAAATAAATAAAAAAATAAATAATAGTTTATGCTTATGAAGTAATTAATAATAAAAATATTATTAGGAAAAATAATTACTACTTTAGATTTTTTTTAACATGGAGATGTAGGAATAAATTATAGATTTGGAAATTAGAATTAACCTTTACTGTAAAAGTTTTTAAAGACTATAAGCAAGTTAAAATTATTAGGAAAAATAAATTTAAACTAAATTTGTAAATTAAAAAAATAGTTTTAGAAAAGTAAGATTGTTATTAAAAAGTTTTGAGATATGAAGATAATTATTAATTAATCCGATGATGAAATATCAAGGAAATTGTGCTTAAATAATTTTCTTAAAAATTTTTAGGTGAGAAAATTCTATCCAAGGCCTCACCAGCTTAATGGAAGGTCTAAATAGAGTTTTCAATAACAAATAATTTATATTCATTTTAAAATAAGTTTATCATAAAATAACAATAAAAATAATTATTTTCAAAATTAGAAAAGATGTTAATGATTAGAAATAATATGATAAAAATAGTAATAGCAAATAATAAAATAACGAAGGAAATAAATAAAATAACCAAAGCAAGATATTAAATAATAAAAAATAATATAATTACTCCGATGATGAAACATCAAGATAATTATGCTTAAGTAATTTTCTTGAAGATTTCTAGGTGAGAAAATTCTATTCAAGGCCTCAACAGCTTAATGGAAGGTCTAAATAGGATTTCAATAAAAAGTAATTTATATTCATTTATATAAAATTAAAAAAATGAATAATTAGTAGATTTATCATTAAATTAGAACAAGAATAATTATTTATAAAAATTAGAAACAATATTAATGATCCATGATAATATAATGGAAATAAGAATGAGTAGCCAAATAAGGAATGGAATAAATAAAATTAGATATTAAAATTATAGTAAAAAAGAATATAATTACTCCAATGATGAAATATCGGGAGAATTACGCTTAAGTAATTTTCTTGAAAATTTCTAGGTGGGAAAATTATTTTCAAGACCTCACCAACTTAATGGATGGCCTAGAGAGAGTTTTCAATAATAAGTTATTTTTATTTATCTTTAAAATTATAAAATAGGTGATTTTTATCTAAAAATATTATAAAATTAAAATTAAAATTAAAATTAAAGTAATTAATTAAGAAGATAAAAAAATTTCAATAATTCATGTTAACTATAATAATAAAACAACAATAATAAATAGTAATAAAATTTGATGAAATAATAAAATGATAATAATAAATAGGAATTATTGAGGATGAATATTGATTGTTCCTATGATGAGATTCCAAGTAGATTTATGCTTAAGTAATGCTTTGGAAATCTTTAGGTAAGAAAATTTCTTTTGGGTTTTATCAGCTTAATGGAAGATCTAAAATGAGTTTTTTTTAATAAAAATAATTCATATTCATTTTCGCATAAAAATAAACAAATAAAACTAAGAATTAATAAATAATAGGATGGTAAGAATAATTGGGTAGAAGGAGTCAAAGTTAGGAATTTCTCATAAAATATTAAAATGAATCCGACGACGGAGCCTCTTCAAGCAAGTCGCATAGTACTACTTGAATACTTCTGAGGTGAGAAAGATTTTTGTGTTGTCCCACCAGCTTAATGGAGGACACTTAGAAATATTTTTCAATAATAATTATATCGAGATTAAAGATCAACATAAGCAAATTTATCAAATGACCTAAAACTAAGTGGTACCATCTTAGGATGGGCGTTGTGGGGTGCTAATCCTTCCCTACACGTAACCGTACTCCTAAACCCTAGTGTCTTTAAACGTAGACCAAGCCTGATCCTTAGTTTGAATAGGTAACCAATCATACCTAGGTAGAATGGTTGGTGGCGACTCCATATCTTTGTGTCTAGCTATTAGGTTTTGCTCTAAAACGTAATACGTTATGACAGTTTGGCAACTCCACTGGGGACATAAGAGAGTTAGGCCAATACTTAGTTTTAGGTTATCTTAGAATTTGCTTAAGAGATCTTAGTAGAAAACGAACATTAAATAAAACATTATTCCTTCATACACACACATCACTTTACATCAACATGCATAAGCCCTCGACCCGGGCTCAGTCCTCTTAGGAGGGAGTAAAGTATCTACGCTCTCGTGAGGTAATACATCCGCAATGGCTAGCGAAATACTCCTACTCAAATTGAACCCTTCCGTTTGTAACCTATGAAGGGTGAGGATTGGGTGCCTTACTAGTCCTATGTAGGCAATGCTGAGGAACAATTTGAGAACCTTTAGAATTCTAACTTATCCAAGCCAAGCATATAAAGAAACCTAAGAAGCCAACTTAAGTTAGAGCCGTGCCAGCTCATCATGTAGAGATAACCAAGGATCAGGACAAATGAAGGAAAATTTCTTCTTTTCAAAAAATATAATAATAAAAAAATCAAAATAAAGAAAATAAAGAGATGAAATGTGTCTATTCATCACATGAGGTTTTCCTTTGATTTTGCGATGCATAACATGTCCATATGAACGTTACACCTATACATCTAGATATTTTTGGTCATACGTAAATTGAGCATGCATCTCATGCATAGGTTTGTATGTGCACATCATGGCATCTTGACTTAGACTATGGTAATAAAGGTGAAAAGATAGCTCAGCCATCAAAATTACCAGTCACCCACACAATACTTGTTTACAAATGAGAGTAATGGAGAATGAGCAATTGGCACGAATTGATGGAATTGAAAAGGTGCAACAAGAGATTGTCAGGGCCCAAGAAGAGTCTAGGGAACAAATGGCCAAGGTGATGGAGATCATGATGAGCTTGGCAAAAGGGAAGGGAGTTGATGAAGACACTAACATTAGAGTGGAGCCCCAAATAGAGGACCCCATCAAGCAAGAAAAGCTTAGGAGGGAAGCGACTGAACTAGGTTCTCATGAGGAGATGAATCGCATGTGTGATATGTTAGAGGAGAGACTGAGGGCTATCGAAGGGAACACTATTTATGGAAACATTGATGTGGAGAAATTGAGTTTGGTTTCTGATTTGGTGTTACCCGCAAAATTCAAAGTCCCCAACTTTGAAAAATATGATGGAACTAAATGCCCATTAGCCCATATTACAATGTTTTGTCGAAAAATAGCAGGGCATACTCACAATGAAAAGTTGCTCATCCACTACTTTCAAGATAGCCTTATTGGGTACGCAGCAATGTGGTATATCTAATTAGATAGAGGATGTATCCATTCATGAAAAGATCTTGCACGAGCCTTCATAGCTCAATATCAACATGTAAAGGATATGGCACTAGATCGATTATTGTTACAGAATATGGAAACGAGGGCTACTGAGAGCTTTAGAGAATATGCTCAGAGATGGCGAGACAGTGCCGCTCAGGTTTAGCCTCCCCTTGCGGAGAAAGAGACGACAATTCTGTTTGTCAATACACTTAAGGCTTCATACTATGAGAGAATGATTGGTAATGTCACAAAAAACTTTGCAAATATGGTACTCTCTGGTGAGATAATCAAATATGCTATAAAAAGCGAAAAGATGGAATGGGCAAATACAATGAGAGGTGCAACATTCAATAACAAGAGTCGAGATGTTCAGGCTGTGACTAATGAAATGCAGTGTGAAAGTTATATCTCATATTACCTATACCCCATGCAACAAGCCCACCACCTTTGTCCATATCCTTATCAGTCAATTCCTCAAAATGGTTTTCAACCTAACTTTTGTCCTCAATCATCCTCCACCCTACCAAACAATCCAAGAAGGCCAAGAAACAGTGTAGAGAGATTACCAATTCCAATTTCTAAACTATTGCCTTTGCTAATAAAGAACTAGTATCTGGTGCCTATGCCTTTGAAAACAACTCCAAACCCAGCAGCAAAGAGTTATGAACCAAATAGCAAATGTGAATATCACATGAGGGCAATTGGGCATTCAACAGAAAGGTGTAGGCAATTGAAGGAAAAGGTTGAAGAACTCATCAGTGGTAATGCCTTAACTCAAGAGCTTATTGAGCAATGGAGGTTTGCTTCTCCATAGGCCAAGTTTCCTATGTGTAATTTGTGGATGTGAGATGTTCTCAGGATTTTTGAAATTTGCATCAAGTTGTTTTGAAAGCTTTTCATGTTTTTCTTTCCAAGTTGATGAAATAAAATAATTTTGAAAACATTGGTGATTGATTATTGAGAATGAATAAACCTAGCCATTACATTTCCAATATACTTTTCGATTCAATGAAAACTTGGAATCCAAAAGAAACATGAGCTTGAAATTCATTTATTTTTGCTTACCATGGTAAACTTTTGAAGTCAATGATCTTCATTAAGACAATGAGCAATGAAATGACTGATGAATCTGCAAAACTTTTTGAACTATTTTGAAGGACCAATTCATGAAGCATTCTCTTAAGGACTTTGTATTTGGAAATTTCATAGATGTTCAGGCCAAGCTAAGAGTCCCAAACACATCAACCCAAAATTCTTTCTCATAACTTGAACTTTTCTAACTCAAACCATCCTTCGCTATATCTTGGGACAAAATGATTGAAAGAGCCAAGCTTTTGATAACCTCAATATCTTTTAATGGCCATTCTTAATTTGATTGATATCCTTTTTCCGATCTTAAAGCATGATGATGAAAATTGCTGCATATGGCCTTCATAAAGTTGAGTTGATACATTCTGGGCATGAGTTGTGAAAAAAAGTGAAGAAAAAGGAAGTGAAAAAAAAACAACAAAAGAAGAAAAGAAAAGAAAAGAAGAAAAAAATGATTGTGAAACCATGCATGAGGGATATTCAAATGATTTCAAAAGCAAAATAAAATTTTCATCTTGAGGATTGGTTTTTCAATAGAAGTGTCAATATTTGATATGACAAATGGCCATCTTTCATACTCCTATTACTGAAATGAAATCATCCCTTTGTTACCCCTTTTGAGCCTATTGATTTCTTTCTAAATGAACCTTAATCAAGGATCACCCTCCACAATGGAGAAGCAAAAACATAAGAGGAGTTTTAGAAGCATTCGTGATTGATCTTATGTCAAATACAAGAAAATGATGCCCTATGACATGAGGCAAATGTGAGAAGAAGGATATGTGAAAATGGAAATCAATGTGAAAAAATGAGAAAAAATATGAAAATGGTAGATGCAAAAAAAGAATGGAAAAGAAGAAATGAATGAGAATAAAAAATTAGAAAAGAAAAGAAAAGAAAAGAAAAATGCTTCAAAAAGTGGGAAGGACAGATGTTCACAATCGAAGAAATGATCCTTGATTCGATAAACCTTAAAAACACTTATTTTTGGCCTATTTATCCATTCCTTGAAAACCATAAACCTAGGCCTACGGTACGTGCTTAAAAGTCCATTTTGATCAAATAGAGATGCTTGTATTGAAAAGCTTTTCTTTGAGAAACCATCATCATTATTTAGTTTGGAATGAAATTTGAATTCTCAAAGGCATGGTAGAATAATCAATAAAAAAAGAAGAAAAAAAAAGAATGAAACTCTAGGGTGAAAACCCATGAAAGGGCAGTCTAGAGCAAATTTGAAACAACTCAAGGTCATTGTTTGTGACTATGCTAAGGCAATAACAAGAAAGAAGAAACACCAGAAGAATGATGCTTTCAGTCAAGACCTTTTGAGAAATTCAAAAACCATCACCTTGAAAATTTGATTTGAGATTTGAATCCTTACCCAGAAATTTGAGCCATCACAACTAGTCTTGACATTTGTTAAAGTCCACATATCAACAAATTAAGAGAGTGCTAAAATGGATTGTGTTCTGTGAAAGTTACTTTTACAAAAGGAATTTGATTTTCAAGGAATTTGTTTCATTTGTGAGCCTATATGAAGAGACATTGATCAATAGAACCTTTCTTGATAACCAAATATCCTTGATGCACCAAATCAGTACACTTATTCAGCTAGACCAAGTTATGACTCATTCTATTTGTTCTCAATAATAATCACCAATTTTTAAGAGATTTAAATGTCAAATGTTTTTATCTTGGAAAATTATTATGTGGGGTAATGAAAAATGAGAGTTTTGTGATTTTATGGGGGCAAGTTCTTGTTTTTAAAGAAATCAAGTGTGGTGATGGTGTTTTTAAGACTATTCTTGGGGTAATCTTTGGTTGATTTGAGAGCATGAATTTTCTTAAAGATATGAGAAGTGGTGAAGTGTTCTTGTGAATAGTTTGGGATGATTTTGTTGTTATGATTTGGATTAATGAATTTTAATTTGATAAGAATTGTGGGGCAAGAAGAAAGCTAAATGAATGATGATGATGGGGCAATGGGAAGACTGAATGAGTGATTGTAGGGCAAGAAGAAGACTAAATGAATGATGATGATGGGATTGCTAGAAAGAAGAATGATGAGGCATTGAAAGATTGAATGATGAGGCAAAGAGAAGATTGAAGGATGACGAATTTTTGAAGAAAGGAATATGGTAGATTGATGATGTGACTTGGTAAGGTATTGTTTATCATTTGCATTGCATTCATGACATGCATGATATTTCATTATATGCATTTTGACACCAAAATTTTTTTTTGTTAAGACAATAAGATAAAAAGTTTTGAAAGATTAGATGACTAAAATTTTGAAAAATTAAAAAAAAGAAAAATAAAAAGAAAATAAGAAAAAGTAAGAAGGATTAGAAATAAGATGTGACGAAAAAGGTAATAAGTTTTGAAACAAAAATGTTAAAAATTTGGAAAGAAAGAGGAAACCAAAAAGGTATGGATGTGATGGGATAATGAAAAAGGGATTGAAAGATGTGATGAGATGAAAAAATGCGATAGAAAATAACAAAAAGAAGAAACTGGAATGATAAGATGATCTAGAAGATAGAATTGAAATGATGAGATAAGATCAAAGCCTCCGAGTACAATCTGTAAGACCTCCTGGCTTGATTCATTAAAACCTTCAGGTACAATCTATAAGACCTCCAGGCATGATTCATTAGAACCTCCGGATACAATCTATAAGACCTCCAGGCATGATTCATAAGAACCTCCGGGTACAATCTGTAAGACCTCCAGGCATGATTCATTAAAACCTCCGAGTACAACCTGTAAGACCTTCGGGCATGTTTCCTCAGAACCTCAGGGTATAATTTATAAGACCTCCGGGCATAATTGAGCGTTTTTAAAGATGAGAAATTTTTAAAGTTTTAGGGCCTTCCTAGTCGAAGGAGCATTTTAGATGTGAGAAAATTTAAAGTTGCAAGGCCTTCCTAGTCGAAGGAGCATTTAAGAGATGAGAAAATTTAAAGTTTCAGGGCCTTCCTAGTCGAAGGAGCATTTTAGAGATGAGAAAATTTAAAGTTTCAGGGCCTTCCTAGTCGAAGGAGCATTTTAGAGAGGAGCAGTTAAGAGATGAGAAATATTTAAAGTTTTAGGGCCTTCCTAGTCGAAAGAGCATTTTAGAAATGAGAAAAGTTAAAGTTTCAGGGCCTTCCTAGTCGAAGGAGCATTTAAGAGATGAGAAAATTTTTAAGTTTCAGAGCCTTCCTAGTTAAAGGAGCAATTTAGAGATGAGAAATTTTTAAGTTTCAGGGCCTCCTAGTCGAAGGAGCATTTTAGAGATAAGAAATTTCAAAAGTTTCAGGGCCTTCTTAGTCGAAAGAGCATTTAAGAGATGAGAAAATTTAAAGTTTCAGGGCCTTCCTAATCGAAGGAGCACTTCAAAAATAAGGAAAATTTAAAGTTTTAAAAGCCTCTCGGTTAAAGGAGCATTTTCCTGATAAAAAAAAAAGAAAAAAATCGATTCCTTTTAGAATGTAAAAAAAAAAAGAAAGAAGAGAGAGAGAGAGAGGCAAAATTGGTGTCTAAAGTCTTTGCCCTATTCCTGATGCTTCAGCAATGTGCAAGGAGGGGCAGCTGTAGACACCATTTTTGTCCGGGTCTTTTTCAAACATTTTTAATTAATTAGTTTTTATATATTAGATCTAGAAATAAATTTGATTTTTGATTTTTTTATTTATTTTTATTTTTGATAAAAAATATAAAAAAAAGAAAGAGGAAAGGAAATCGGAATTAATTTTTATAGGAAAGTAAAATTAAATGAGACTATTAAAAGATGAAAAATTAATTTGGATTTGGTGGAAAGAAAAATCAGAATTAATATCGGATTTAATATCCGACTCTTGAGATATAAAATTTCCTAAAAGACTGATTCTTGATTTTTATGTATTACCTAAAATAAAAGGAGACCTAAGTCTATTTAAACAAGACAGAAAAAATAAGGGGGGGACAATACACGAAGGAAAAAGAAAAACCCTAAAAAAATTTTTCTATTGCTCTTAGTCACCAGCAAACCTTCCACAAACGAATATAACCTTCCCTGGCTGTCCTCATCGTAACCTTGGAAGCCACCTTTTGCATCGCCATAGTTGCAAACCGCCTCCTGCCCCAACCCCTGTTTTGCCATTCATCATCAAGGTTGGCACCATTCCTTGTCCCCAGTTTCAAAAAGCCACCACCTGTCGCACACCTCTACTGCTGCACTTCACCGCTCCTGTCCGCTGCACAAAGCCCAGTCTAACCACTGGCCTGTGTACTAACCATTGCTATTGCTGGTCTGCTCGCACGCCTCTGGTCACATTCGCTCTGCTGCGTCGCTCCACACCCTTTTGCATCATCTTTGACACTGCATCGCGCATCATCACCATTGCTGCAGCTTGAAAGGTTTTGTCTTGTCGTGGATACCATTCGGTCCTACCCTGTTCATGCCTAGCATTCCAGTATCATCATCACCTTGTGCTACTGTCTTTATGTGCATAAAAGAAAGAAGGAGAAGGATCTAAACACATCGTTTAGATCATATAAGGTATAATGGTTTTATTTTATTCTTTTTTTTCGTTTTGTTGTTTTATATATTTATTTAATCATTTGTCTAGGATTGATCATTTAAGATAGCTCATTAGGATAAAATACATTAGTCTTAAAATATGAAATTACAAGATAAAAAAATAAAAAAAAATAAATAATAGTTTATGCTTATGACGTAATTAATAATAAAAATATTATTAGGAAAAATAATTACTACTTTAGATTTTTTTTAACATGGAGATGTAGGAATAAATTATAGATTTGGAAATTAGAATTAACCTTTATTGTAAAAGTTTTTAAAGACTATAAGCAAGTTAAAATTATTAGGAAAAATAAATTTAAACTAAATTTGTAAATTAAAAAAATAGTTTTAGAAAAGTAAGATTGTTATTAAAAAGTTTTGAGATATGAAGATAATTATTAATTAATCCGATGATGAAATATCAAGGAAATTGTGCTTAAATAATTTTCTTAAAAATTTTTAGGTGAGAAAATTCTATCCAATGTCTCACCAGCTTAATGAAGGGTCTAAATAGAGTTTTCAACAACAAATAATTTATATTCATTTTAAAATAAGTTTATCATAAAATAACAATAAAAATAATTATTTACAAAATTAGAAAAGATGTTAATGATTAAAAATAATATGATAAAAATAGTAATAGCAAATAATAAAATAACGAAGGAAATAAATAAAATAACCAAAGCAAGATATTAAATGATAAAAAAGAATATAATTACTCCGATGATGAAACATCAAGATAATTATGCTTAAGTAATTTTCTTGAAGATTTCTAGGTGAGAAAATTCTATTCAAGGCCTCAACAACTTAATGGAAGGTCTAAATAGGATTTCAATAAAAAGTAATTTATATTCATTTTTATAAAATTAAAAAATGAATAATTAGTAGATTTATCATTAAATTAGAACAAGAATAATTATTTATAAAAATTAGAAACAATATTAATGATCCATGATAATAATGGAAATAAGAATGAGCAAAATAAGGAATGGAATAAATAAAATTAGATATTAAAATTATAGTAAAATAGAATATAATTACTCCAATGATGAAATATTGGGAGAATTACGCTTAAGTAATTTTCTTGAAAATTTCTCGGTGGGAAAATTATTTTCAAGACCTCATCAGCTTAATGGATGACCTAGAGAGAGTTTTCAATAATAAATGATTTTTATTTATCTTTGAAATTATAAAATAGGTGATTTTTATCTAAAAATATTATAAAATTAAAATTAAAATTAAAGTATTTAATTAAGAAGATAAAAAAAATTTCAATAATTCATGTTAACTATAATAATAAAACAACAATAATAAACAGTAATAAAATTTGATGAAATAATAAAATGATAATAATAAATAGGAATTATTGAGGATGGATATTGATTGTTCCTATGATGAGATTCCAAGTAGATTTATGCTTAAGTAATGCTTTGGAAATCTTTAGGTAAGAAAATTTTTTTTGGGTTTTACTAGCTTAATGGAAGATCTAAAAGGAGTTTTTTTTTATAAAAATAATTCATATTCATTTTCGCATAAAAATAAACAAATAAAATTAAGAATTAATAAATAATAGGATGGTAAGAATAAATTGGGTAGAAGGAGTCAAAGTTAGGAATGTCTCATAAAATATTAAAATAAATCCGACGACGGAGCCTCTTCAAGCAAGTCGTATAGTACTACTTGAATACTCCTGAGGTGAGAAAGATTTTTGAGTTGTCCCACCAGCTTAATGGAGGACACTTAGAAATATTTTTCAATAATAATTATATCGAGATTAAAGATCAACATAAGCAAATTTATCAAATGACCTAAGACTAAGTGGTACCATCTTAGGATGGGCGTTGTGGGGTACTAATCCTTCCCTACACATAACCGTACTCCCGAACCCTAGTGTCTTTGAACGTAGACCAAGTCTTATCCTTAATTTGAATAGGTGACCAATTACACCTAGGTAGATTGGTTGGTGACGACTCCATATCTTTGTGTCTAGCTATTAGGTTTTAATCTAAAACTTAATACGTTATGACAACATTTAGACTGAGGCCCGTAAACTGTTCCAATAGATCATATTCCTGAACCATCATATAAGAAACCATACCCATGTGTTTCCTACTCAAGGCATTTGCCTCCATATTTGCTTTCCTCGGGTGGTATAAGATCTCGCAGTCATAATTTTTTAACAACTCCATCCATCTACACTGCCTCATGTTCAATTCACGTTGCACGAATAGGTACTTGGGATTTTTATGATTAGTATATACCTAGACCTTCTCACCATATAGATAAAGTCAGCATATCTTTAAAGCAAACACTACGGTAGCAAGTTTTAGATCATGGGTAGGATAATTCGTCTTATTGTCTTTCATAATAAGCAATTACTTTGCCATTCTATATGAGCACACAACCCAAAACCTGTGAAGAGGAGTCACCGTACATTGAAAAACCCTTTGACCCACATGGAATGGTGAAGATTGGAGTTGTGGTCAATTTGCACTTCAATTCCTAAAAACTGCGCTCACAAGCATCAGTCTACTCGAATTTAAAATTTTTGTGTGTGAAACCTGTCAGAGGAGCAGCCAACCAAGAAAAACCCTCAACAAACCAATGGTAATATCTGTCTAGACTCAGAAAACTCCAAATTTCAGTCACTAACTTCAGTCTCCCCCTTGTACAATAGCTTCTATATTAGACAGATTAATTAACATCACGTCTTTAGACATCATATGTCCCAAAAATATAATGTGATCTAGTCCAAAATTTACACTTACTGAACTTGGCATAAAGCTTCTGGTCTTTGAGGGTCTGCAGAACAATGTAAAGGTGCTACTTGTGTTCTTCTTGAGACTTAGAATATACAAGAATGTTATCAATGAACATGATGATAAACTTATCCAGATAGAGCTTGAACACTTCATTCATCAAATTCATGAAAGCTGCAAGGGCATTTGTCAACCCAAAAGGCAAAACCAAAAACTCATAGTGGCTATATTGAGTTCTAAATGCAATTTTAGGGACATCTCCTTCCTAAATTTTCAACAGGTGATTTCTCGATCGAAGATTAATTTTAGAAAATACTGTGCACCCTTGAGGTAGTCAAATAAATCATCAATTTTGGGTAGAGGATATTTATTCTTGATAGTAGCCTTATTAAGCAACCGATAGTCAATACAAAGTAACAAGCTATCATCTTTCTTTTGGACAAATAGTATTGGTGCACCTTAAGGAGAAACATTGGGATGGATAAAACCCTTGTCAATAACTCTTGGAGTTGCTTCTTGATCTCATCAAGCTTGACCTGTGCCATTCGATAAGGAGTCTTGAAAATAGGTTCGGTATTGGGCACCAAATCGATGGTGAATTCTTTCTCTTGATCTAGAAGAAATCTCGATAGCTATCCGAAACACATCTGGAAAGTCCCTAACCATAGGAATCTCGTGTAACTCTGGACATTTCTTTTCTACATCTTCCACATAAGCAATGAACCCTTCAATGACAAACATAATTCTTCAACTTTCACACCCAGACAAAATTTTAACAAAATACTTTAATTTCGTTACTACCCATAAAGTTTTATAGTATAATTTTTGGGATAAGAAAAGGTTACATACTTAGTATAACAATCTAAACTAATATGATTTGTAGCTAATCAATCCATTCCTAAGATGACATCAAAATCATACATATTAAGCACAATCAAATAAGCTATTGTATCCTTTTCTCCTATCTTTAGTTTACAATTTCGGTATACTACATCAGTCACTTGAGATTCTCTAAAGGGTGTATTTATTTGTAGTAAATGCCCTAAAGGTTCAGGCTTTACCAATATTTTAATAGCAAACACTGGAGACACAAATGAATGCGTAGAACCTAGATCAATTAATGTAAATGCATCTGTCAAAAACAAAGATCTTACCCTTAATGACATTAAGGAAGCGTCAGCAGACTCCTTATCAATGGTGTACAATATGCTTTGAGTCATAGCCTTCTTTCCTTTCTCTACGGCTTTAGCTCTACGCAAGTGGTGTGGCCTTCTTTGATTCTGTAACTGCTGGTTCTGTTGTTGCTAGCACTATCAACTTCTCATTAGGGTAATCCTTTACCAAATGCCTTCTCTGTCCACATCTAAAACATATTCCCATAGCCCAATAGCAAGGTCTATTTTCATGTGACCTCCTACATTGATCGCACCTGGTCGTAATATACTTTTGTGTAGTAGTGGGGCTATCGGTCCCTCTAGAATTAGCAGACTTATCTCTAGTGACTTTACCTTCAATCACAATACCCTTTGCCTTCTTAGCTAGTCTTTTGTCAGATCGATAATCAAAACCCTACTTCACTTTCTCTTTACCCTTGCCTTCAGCTAAGGACCCAAACTCTGCCTATTGGAACTCAAAATCCTACTCACATAACTAAGCTCAGGGGATAGCTTCATCATAAGTAGATATATCAAGCGGAGCCAACTTGGTTCAAATAGATAACCTTAGACTAGTCATGAACTGCTCAATTTGATGCTCCTCGCTTTTGACGGTTTCTGGATCGAAGATTCTTAATGCAATAAACTTGGACTCATATTGGTCCATAGTCATGCTTCTTTGATATAAATTCAAAAGCTCTAACCATAATCGTTTCTAAGCAATGTGAGAATTTACTGCTTACTAAAAGCTTCTAAAGGTGCCCCACGTCACTGCTAGGTGTCTGGCTGCCAAAATTGTCTCCGTAGACTTCCGCCAATGTTTTGCCTCATATACTAGTAAAAAGGTGACCAATCCCACTTTCTCTGTCTTTGTGCAGCTTATATGTGCAAACAATTTTTTCACATTGTTTCACCTAATTCTCTACTGTCATAGGATCCTTCTTGCCTTTAAACTTGGGTGGATCCAATTTCTTAAACTATCGGAGGAGAGTCATATCACAACCCTTCTCTAGAATTGGCTTTGGCTGGATTAGACCTTGAGGTTGAGGTTGTGGTGAGGACTATACTGGCTGTGGCTAAGGTGCTAAAGGGACATTAACTTGAGGCGGAGAAGGCCGTACTACTTCCGGCACTGTTCTTTAATATAGTTTGCTATAAAATCGGTGAACATACGCTCCAGCCTGAAGATATGAGTATTGGGACTTTCAGGCTATAAAGGAAGAGCTGGTTCTGGCATTGTCTACAGAGATGGTTCTAGGGAGGGCTGAATCCATCTTCATCCCTGTCCTTATTTAATACCCTTTCGCCTGTCATTCATCTTGTTAAAATAGATACGAAAGTGTTTCCAGTCACACAAAAAATATATATATATTTAGACAAGTACAATACTACTATGGATGTAGACCATTTTTAATCTTAAAACACTGACAGATATCAGGCTAATCTTGTTCTGATATCAACTTTACTGTCACATACCAAATATTGGACTTCGGTACTAATTTCTCATATCTTTATTACATATGGTTATGCTGTTTGTAGTGTCCACATGCATTTTATAGTTATTAAGTACCTTATTCATCTATGATTTATTTGGAACCAAACGAATCAATTTAAAAGTAGATAAACAGATAAAATCTCAAACTTATATTCAATGTCGTTCATTCAATTTACATCCCAAGTATTAATATACACACAAGTAGCACTACACATATACCGTTTGAACATATAAAAGTAAAACTCTTATACCTTAAGGGAAACTGGTAACTGCTTAAGGGATACTAAAATACAATCCTTCTGAGCAGAACAGAAGTCTACTGTAGATAATTTGGAAGAAAAAAATAAGGAGGTGAGCTTATGCCTAGTAAGAAATATATATATATATATATAAGAGCTTATGCTATGCATATCTATATGCAGGTATCTTAAAATAAATAATACTCTTTCACTTAGAAAACAATAATCACATGTTCGGTAGGCACATACTAGGAAAGAATACTATAGTTAGTTAGATAACTAGGTTGAGTACAAAAGATGTTTTAAAGCACCTAACTGGTCTTGGCACCCAATTTCAACTATATGGGATTCATGAAATTCAGAGAACATGCTAAATAACTTCTTTAAACAAGTTCATAAATCACTCTATTAAATAGTTCCAAAACACTAGGTAAATATATAGTAATCATTTCACAAAATAGTACAGATCAGAAAACATAATTTAATAAACACACTGAAATCAGAGGTAATCAAGTCTGGGAGTGCCTGGATTAGCTAGAGATTTACAACCCTAGTAAAACAGTATAGTGAAGATTAGGCTTCACCCAATAGACTCATGCAATACAAGCATTCCAATAAGGAGTATTAACGACATATGGCCATAGTTAAAGATAAATAGTGTACATTAGCTAGGTGACATCTGTAGGTGCTGAAGACGTGGCTAGGGTCAAACAGCAACAGAACAGAACACATAGAAGATCATGTACCTGCAAGTAGCTATAGGGCCAACAGTCTCAAAATAATTCATAAACCAAATAAGAGTCATTTGCAGAAATTCATTTAGTAATTTATAACTTTAGTCAGTTTATAAAGCAGTCAAACTAGAAATCATTATAGTTAAAATATAAAAATTCACCAAATATTCTCAGTTTAATAACCAAGGTTCAAAATATTTTATTTACATATAACAATGATGTGAAAACATGAAAGTATTTTGGGAAGGGTGAAAAATAATAAAAATCCCTTCGGAAACTAAGTTACAAATTTGGCATGCATTAGTGACTTTTAGGGATACTTAACCAAAACACACTTCTATGTTCCTTTTAATCACAAAACTATGCCAAATAATGATTTTAAGAATTTAAATTCATTTTAGGAAATTTTGATAGCATAATGGTATTACCTATCCTAGCCTTCCTGCACGAAAACACAGTTTATAACCACAATTCTAATTTCCACAATTTCAACCAAACATCAAATTCAATCTCCTAAAAATCCAATTTCATTATTTCCAATGCAACACAGTATCCTTACATTTTTTACACATATCCCTTATCACTCAAATTCTCAAAGTGTAGTTCAATAACACCAGCATCATTTTCTTACTTCTGAGCTGCAAAACACCATACAACAACTGTCATTTCTTCACAATTCAATTATAAAGAGTAATCAACTCCTTAAAACCTACTACATTATCTACAGCAGCTACAATTCTAGTCTAATTTATATCGATGCTAACACTGCTACTTTCATCAAAACACCTCCATTTTCAGTTCTGACTGCGCCAACAGTCTTGTATTAATTTATACATTAGTCTAGGACCCAAAACACATTAAATTAAGCATGGTTTTAGTCTTCCCTTTTCTTGGCCAAAATGCATTCTCTTTTCTACACACTTCAATTTAAGCTTAAACTCATGTTCCATACTTGTTCTACGTTGATTCTACATCATTTTCACATTAAATAACATCATGTTCATGAAGAGGCTTGCTTGGCTAAAACCCTAAGGTGATGATTCTCTTAGTTTTAATTCAATTTAAACTTAAATATATACTTAAACATCTTAAACACATGACAAATAATTATTAAACCATGAAAACACAAGCTTTTTTAATCTATCTCACCTTGGCTGCAACTTATGCGAGTTCCTACACCTTGCAATTGGTCACTTTAATACTTGATTTTGGTATTAGGTTATAGAGGGAAGTGAGGACAGCAAGTTTGATGATAATAGTTTTCAGTTTCGATGTGCTTTACTAGAGTTTTTGGTGACTTTCTCTCTCTACGCAAGCTTTCATCAATGGAGTGAGAAGATGAAGGTGGTGGCCAGCCAAAATGGTGGAAATATGTAGAATTTTCTAATTTTAAAATATCTTTTAATACAAATTACAAAAATGCCCTTATACTTATAAAAAATTTCAATTTTGCCCTTCTCAATTTGACTTCATTTTAAACAATCAGTCTAACCTTCAAAATATTTCATTTAATCATAAAATATATCTATTTAATATATTCTAAACACTGGTTAGGCTTTTGTTGGGGTTTGCTTGGTCAAAGGGGCAAAATTACTAACATACCCATAACAGTCAGATTATGCAATTTTTGGAAGTTTCGTGTGATTTAGTCTATCAATCAACATGGCATAAAACTTTGTCACACGAGAGTTTATCTATGACTATGAGTTCGTCAAAAGTCAACTCAACTTGACCATTATTTACAAAAATTCCACCGACCTATGGACTTAACCATTATTTTTAAAATTATTACACGCTTTTCGATATAAACACAAACAAATGAGTTTGAGTTGCAGATTCGTACCATCTCTATATTTGACTCTAAATATTGAGTCCACCAAGTTTCACCTCTATCGGGACTCCAGAAGTCTAGTAAGGCCCTCCATCCAGTTCTCTTTCGTACCTATAAAACAATCAGCATTCAAGTACTTATGAGACATCTAATCTTTCCAGCTATACTAATAATATGTACAGATGGCAAAAAAAATATAAATCTCACATTTAAATAAGTAACTAATTATTAAATTTATTCATAGCATATAAGCTTGAATTTAATAAGTACAAGTTTTGGGAATTTTTCAGTAAAGTCAAATTTTTTTATCTTATTGTAAGGTCATTATAAATACACATAATTAAACATAAATTTATTGTCATTAGACATGAAATATGTTACAATATCGTAAACAAATAAGAATAAATGTAAAATTAAAATAAATAGACGTAAACACGTTATAATTTTGTTCAAATGTATCATTATTTATTCTCACATGTTTACGATACTTCTAATATATTTTAAATCTAATAACATTAAATTTACATTTAATCATGTATGTACCTTAATTTTATAGTAAAATAAAAAGTTTTGATCTTACGGTCAAATTCCTCATACATTTTATATATTTTACTTACAAATTGATGTGACTGTGTGGCAATCACTAATAGAGTAACAAAAACAAGCCTCATATGAAGTTAGATATCATAGTCAATATTTCATCGTCATGTCCATCTTCAACAGCTGGCATTAAGACTTTTTTCTGTGAAAAAAAAAATAAGAAAGAGAAACAATTTTAATGTAACGATTCAATTATCTATTATTATATGATATTTTGTCGTTCTATCATTAAATTAAAATTTTTTCCCTTTTTTTTTGGTCAAACTCTTTTATCAATTTTTATTTTTTTTCTATAACAATCCTCTTCGAAAACACTGGCTGCTGGTACTAATGGTTCATAATTACATTGGATTTATGTAAAGACATAATAAATAAATAAACAGAACGAAACGATTTAGTTAATGGTGTTAAAAATTTTATGACCAGCATGACATTTATTGTACAAATTATATGACACAACATAAGTATATATTTAGATAATAAATGTTTGCACACAACAAAATATAAGTAACTTATTTATTTAAATACATTTAATATATTTAAACACGATGTAGTTATAATTAATCTATTGAAACACCAATAATAAGCTTTTTTTTTTTTATATTTACAATATTAAAAATTAATAAATAGTTTAAATAGAGGTTAGATATGTTTTGTATATGTGGATTCACTTAATATGACTAATTAACTATATTTAAATAGGCCATATACGAATTTGGTGAGTCAACTCGCATATGACACAAAAATTTTCTGGTCAGAATGAGTTGGCGCGAATTTGATTACACAAAACTCAAACTCCCTTAGCTCGGTGTAAAGTGGATTGTGGTCAAAATTTCTAGGCTTATTGTTAAGCCTATATAAAATCAATTTCATATGTATGATAAATGAAAGTCAATGGACAAAAATACAGTTAAATTGATCACAATTAGGGATGTAAATGAGTTAAATTATTTGTGAGTTACTCGAACTCGATTCGATGATTATTCGAGTTTGACTAGTTTATGTTTTAGCCGAACTTGAGCTCGAATTATTCAAATAACAAGTCAAGTTGAATTTGAGCTTTTTAATACTCGGTTCGAGTGGCTCGTGAGCCTTATCGAATTGTTTTAATTTGTTTTTAATATTTTGTTATTAATTTACCATTTTACCTTCATAATATATAATTAAATTGACAAATCAACTTATTGAGTCGAGCTTGAGCTTCAAAAACCAAGTTCAAGCCGAGCTTTCGATTCTCGAGTTTTCGAGTCAAGCCGAGCTCAAGCTTAGTACTAGGTTATCTCGACTCGGCTCGATTACACTCTTAATCACAATATTATTCTTTTAAAAACCAAAGAGGAAAGGGAAAATTTTAAAGGTACACTAAACCTAAAATATTTAGTGATTGGTGCTAAAATACATTTCAAATTATCATTCACTAAAAAAAAGAAATTTTATGAAATTAGTAAGGAAGAAATAGGAATCACAATTTTAACTTTAATGAATCCTTTAAAAAACAATCTCTTTTTTTTTTATTATTTTCCAAGAGCAATTAATATTATAAATTTGAATATCTTTTTTAGGTATTCAAATACCTATATTATAGCATTCCAATCCCTCATCGAGAGTTTGTGAGACTTTACAATACTATATATGTAGAGACTTAAACCCATACTGCGAGGTGTCGTTTGTGGGACAAAACCGTGAGATCTTCGGGTCAAAGTAGACAATACCTCACAGGTTGGGTGTGGGTTTTCACAAATGATATCAAAATCGGTCCACCAATTGGAACACGAGAGCTAAGTGCTATATCGTGGGAGCTACCTCTAGATTCTTGTGAGAACTCAATGCTACACTCTGGGAACCATCTCTAGATTCCCAATGCTTAGAGTAATCCTGATTCTATTCTGATTAGGCTTGATGAGGACGTCAAGCTTTAAAGTGGGAGAGTTTGTAACATCTCAATTCCACATTAGGAGTTTGTGAGACTCAGTAATACTATATATGTAAAGACTTAAACTCATACTTATAAAGCGCATTTTGTGGGACAAAACTATGAGATTTTTGGGTCAAAACAAACAATACCTCTTAGGTTAGATACAGATCTTCACATATATTGACAAAACTATAAAGAATATATACATTTTTTTGATTATATACATCCTATATGGATATATGTACGTATCTTCGAAGACTGAAAATAATCTATAGCATTTCAGTACTTTCATATAAGAATTCAAATACCTTTGAGTATAAAGCTTTATTAAGTGAACCGAAAATAATATTTAGCATTTGAATATCTTTTTTAGGTATTCGAATATTTAAATGTACAAAGTCATAAAGAATATGTACATTTATTGATTTATAAGTGTACATCCTATATGACCATGTGTATGTCTCATCTAAGACTAAAACTAAGATAGAGTATTCAAATACCTTCTTATAGGCATCCAAATACTTATATTTACAAAGCTATAAATGATATGTACATTTGTTGATTTCTATTATGTATATATATTTTTTATAGCTTACATATAGGTATTCAAATACCTAAAACATGCATTTCAAATGCTTAATATTGTTGTAACAAAAAAAAATGCTTAACATTATTTTCGATTCTCTTAACAAAGTTTTATACACAAAAGTATTTGAATTCCTTTATGAAAATATTTGAATTTTGTAGATTATTTTCAGTCTTGAAAGAAATTACATATGTTCATACTGAATGTATATATGGTAATCAACAAATGTACTTTTTTTTTTACTTTTGTATGTATAAGTATTTGAATACCTAAAAAAGGTATTTAAATTTCTAATTTTAATCTCTCTTAGAAAAGAACTGAAACTTTAATGATGACTATAGTCTCCTCTGCCTTAGGGTTTGTAGGAGTTTCTCTCAGTCTTGTCTAGGTACAAGTTAGTTACTGCCTTGGGGTTATCATCATAGATGGTCTTTGAGGTTTTCGTGAGTAACAGTCGTAAGCGGTCTGTAGTTTCCGTGTAGTGGAAGAGATTGTTATCTGAGCGATGGAAGAGGGATTAGAGGATCTGTGGAAAAAAATGAGATTGACAGAAGATGAACTAGATTGTTTTGTACCGGAAGTAGAAGGGCTGGAATCACAACAGATGGAGGATAAGAGATGGATGGTTGGCAAACTATTTACGAGCCGGCAATTTCACAAGGAAGCCATGATTCGTACTTTTAAGGTGGTTTGGAAATTAGCAAAAGAGGTGAATATTATTGCGTTGGAGGATAATCTTTTTCTCTTCAAATTTGCTACAATGGCAGATAAGAATCGGGTAGTCGAAGGCTTCCCCTGGTCCTTCGATCAGCATATTTTGCTTCTAAAGGAATATAGTGCAGATTTGCGTCTAGAGGAATATGTCTTCTCTGAGGTGATGTTCTGGATACGGATTTATGATTTACCATTGGGAATGCGTAATCAAAATTATGCAGTTAAACTAGGAGAGAAGATTGGAAAGATGCTGGAGATAGACGCAAGTCTTGATACTGGAGGGTGGGCTCAATTCTTGAGAATAAGGGTTGCCATCGATGTAACAAAACCTTTACGACGTGCCATTGTAGTTGGGAGAAATGGCATTAAAGGGCGTATCAAATATGAGAGATTGAATATTTTCTGTTATTGGTGCGGAAGACTTGGCCATAGTGATGTTGATTGTGAAGAATTTGCCTCAATAGAAAATTCAGTGGAACCAATCTATCAATATGGTGATTGGCTTCGAGCATCCCCATTAAAGAAACAGAGGCAACTTTCAGGAAATAGAAGTGGTTACGTCCCCGAAAATCAATCAAAGACGAAGGCGGCGTGCAAAGTTCCGACCGGAGAAGACATTGACGGTGGCAAGGAAGGATCGAGAGTGGCAAGACAGATTGTTTTGGAAAGTGAAAAAACTTTGGAAAGTCAACGTACAGAGAAACCACGAAGTTCGCAAAGTTTTGATGAACCAGCTGATGACGCGGACAATTACGACAATCAAGAAAGCTTGATTTCAGCAAAGAAAAAGCCGATGGAAGAACAAACTGGCTTTAGTGAAGGAAAGCAGAATCCTAATGAATATTCGATGTCGAAAGAGATCCCAAAGGAATATACTGAGCAAGTGACATGTGGACCTCTGCAAGGGATGCCACGTGAGGAGGCTGTTATCAATAAAGAAATCCATGCAGCCAATGGGAAGGTAGGGACCAATGCAACGTCTAGTCTGGATACAGAACTTAGAGAAGGTATACAGGAATTGGATTATTCGTCACGGCATGTTCAGGTACCCTTTGATAACAATAAAAAGGAGATGGGCAGAATTGGTGATAGTTCCGGAACTCAACCCCGAGCTAAGTGGAAAAAATTAGCTAGGGATAGTGCAAAGAAGAATAGGGAAGAACTGGTATCGCTTGGGAAGCGGAAACAAAACTTGCAACAGATGGAGACTGACTTAATGGAAATCGATTTCGAACTCAAAAGGAGCAGGGAGACTGAGAAGGTGAATGGAAATGGCGCAGCTATATCGGTGGAGACTGGCTTCCAGTCCCGCCACCAGCAATGAGATGCCAGCTTGGAACTGCCGGGGGCTTGGGAACCCCCGAGCAGTTCGAGCTCTTCAACATGTGTTGAAGAAAGAGGCGCCCGATGTTGTGTTTCTCAGTGAAACAAAATTACAGAATAATAAGTTAGAGGGGGTGAGAAGGAAATGCAACATGAACTCGGTCCTTGGAGTCAATGCAGAGGGACGCAATGGAGGTTTAGCTATTATGTGGAGGGAGGAAGTGATTCTAAGTTTGAAGAGTTATTCAAAAAATCACATTGACATGGATATTCGGGATGAACAGAATAAGGAATGGCGTATCACTGGTTTTTATGGTGAACCAAACACCAATTCTAGACATGAGTCATGGGCACTCTTGAGAAGATTATCCAGAGAAAGCTTAAAACCATGGCTCTGTTTAGGCGACTTCAATGAGATTCTATGGGACACAGAAAAATCAGGGGGTGCTCCTAGACCAGTGGGGCAAATTACTGCATTCAAGGAAGCGCTAGAGGATGCTGGTCTGTCTGATTTAGGATACGAAGGTGATTGTTTTACATGGCAAAGAGGTCGAGAGGTGGAGACGAGAATCTGCGAGAGATTAGACAGAGCTATGGGGAATAAAGAATGGTCAGATATGTTTTCTCTCTACAAGGTGACATCAATAACTAGTTCAGTGTCCGACCACCATCCCATTCTGGTGGACACTACAGGTAATACAGAGGGTAGCAAGCGCAAACAAAGGAGGCGGTTTTACTTCGAAGCTATGTGGACAAAAGAAGGCACGTGTAAAGAGATTGTTCAGAATGAATGGAGGAGAGGAGACAACGGTACAGTGTTGGCGAACATAAAAAATGTCACTCAAGGTCTTCAGGAATGGAGTAAAGTTTGTTTTAGAGGAATGCACAACAGAATTGAAGCACTGACAAAGGAGCTTGGAGTAATCAAAGCCACAAGCCCATCACGTGAATCTTTGAAACATGAAGAAGAGGTCTGTAAGGAACTCAATGACTTGTTGGCAAAAGAAGAAGATTACTGGAAACAGAGATCTCGTGTTTCTTGGCTAAAGGAAGGAGATAGAAACACGGCTTTCTTTCATGCTCAAGCTTCACAGATGAGAAGGAATAATCAGATTGTTGGGTTAGAGGATGAGAGGGGACGTGTGGTCAAAGAAAAAGAAGAATTGGAGGGGGTCATTGTGAGTTATTATAAGAATCTTTTTCAGTCTCAAAGACCATCCAACTTTGATGAGATCCTCCAGGCGGTGGACAAACGAGTATCTAACGAGATGAATGAGTTTCTTCTTGCAGATTTTAAGCCGGAGGAGATCAAAACAGCCTTATTCCAAATGCACCCACACAAAGCCCCTGGACCTGATGGTATGTCACCTCTGTTCTATCAAAAATTTTGGCACATAGTAGGACCTGATGTGACTGAGTTTTGCCTAGCTTTTCTTAATGGTAACAAGTCTGTTGAGGATATAAATGACACAATCATTGTTCTAATTCCAAAATTGAAAGACCCTAAATCTATGGCCAATTTTAGACCAATAAGCCTTTGTAATGTTCTTTATAAAATTATTGCAAAGACTATCGCAAATAGGCTCAAACATATTCTTCCAGAATGTATTAGTGAGTTTCAAAGTGCATTTGTTCCAAGTAGATTAATTTCTGACAATGTTTTGGTAGCCTACGAAATAATGCACTCTTTAAAGAATAAAAAAAAAAGGAAGAGAGGGACATATGGCTATTAAACTTGACATGAGCAAGGCCTATGATAGGGTAGAATGGCCATTCTTAGCAGCAGTCATGGAGAAATTAGGACTGAATAGTAGATGGGTTACTCTGATCATGAAATGTGTAACGTCTGTCTCCTTTTCTGTTTTGTTTAATAGCTCATTTACAGAGAAATTTTATCCGGAAAGAGGACTCAAACAAGGAGATCCTTTATCTCCTTACTTGTTTTTACTATGTACAGAAGCTTTTCCTTCCTTGTTAACCAAAGCACAGGAGGAAGGTAGAATTTCAGGAGCTAAGGCAAGTCGGAATGGTCCCCGAGTTACCCATCTATTTTTCGCAGATGACAGCCTATTGTTTTTGAAGGCCAAACAAAGTGAATGTGAGGAGGTGAGAAGCATACTTATGCAATATGAAAACTATTCGGGGCAAAAAATCAATTTCGACAAATCCTCAATATTCTTTGGAGGCAGTGTATTAGCAGCAAGTTGTGAGACCTTAAAGCAGCATTTGGGAATACAGTCTACTTCAAGCCCAGAAAAGTATCTGGGACTTCCAATGCTAGTTGGTAGGAACCGGAAGCAAGCTTTTAGGGAGATTACACAGAAAATGCAAAAAATGGTGCAGCAATGGAACAGAAGATTGCTATCGCAAGGAGGCAGGGAAGTTTTTATCAAATCAGTTCTTCAAGCTATCCCGGGGTACGCGATGTCAATTTTCCTTTTCCCGAAAGCACTCTGTGATGAAATGTGCAGAATAATTAGGAATTATTGGTGGAAATCCAAAGCACAAGGGAGAGGAGTCAATTGGGTTAACTGGAGGACACTCTGCTTATCCAAAGCAGAAGGGGGAATGGGCTTTCAGGATTTTGAGAGCTTTAATTTAGCTTTGTTAGCTAAACAAGGATGGCGACTACTGAAAAATCAGGAGTCATTGGCGTACAAGGTTCTCAATGCAAAATACTTCCCTCACTCAAATCTTTTGGAGTCTCAGCTGGGTCACAACCCATCATTGACTTGGCAGAGTATTTGGAAAGCAAAAAAGGTGATACAGGAAGGTGCGATATGGAGAGTAGGACAAGGGAACCAGATTCGGATTTGGAAGGATGTTTGGTTACCTACGACTAAATTGGCTAGGCCAAGGACAGAAGATAGCCCATTGGATGATACCCGGGTAGAGTTCCTTATTGATGAATTGACTAAGACCTGGAAGGAGGAGATGATAGATGCTACACTTAATGCAGAAGATGCCTGCGTGGTAAAGTCTATACCTCTTAGCCGAATACTGCAACCAGACGAGTTAATTTGGCTAGCAGAGAAAAGGGGAGTTTTTTCTGTTCGTAGTGCATACAGAGGTATACGTAACAAGAAGCTTCAAGAGGAGCAAGAAACGATGGGCCCAAGCGATGCTAGGGAGGAGCCAGGGAAGTGGAAGGCTATCTGGAAAGCACAAGTGCCAAACAAAATTAAAGTTTTCTGCTGGAGACTTAAGCACGGTGGAGTACCGGTAATGTACAATTTGCAGAAAAGAAGATCGTGGCAGAGGCAACCTGTCCAAGGTGTAGACAAACTGATGAAACAGTGGAACATATGATAAGTGGTTGTGACAAGTCCAGAGCAGTATGGAATTTACTATCCTTGAATGGAGGTTGGCAAGTAGTGGATCAGGAGGATAAAAGAGATTGGTTTGAGGAACTGGTCAAAGTAAATGTTGCAGTAAAATTGGAAAAGCTGATGATGGCCTGTTGGGTTATGTGGCATTACAGAAACGCTGAAGTGATGAGCGGAGAAAAGAGAGAACCGGGTCAAATAGCTTCTTATGCCCAAAGATATCTACAAGAGTTCCAAGAGGCTCAACATAGGAACGATGAGCGACCCCACAGTCGACCAGGTAGATGGAACCCTCCACCACCTGGATGGGCTAAAGTGAATTTTGATGGTGCTCTAAAAGCAGAGGAAGGAATTGGAGGAGTTGGAGTAGCAATAAGGGACTCTCAAGGACAACTCTTGGCTGCATCATCTGTGCTACTAAGGCACGTCACATACCCAAGGTGGTGGAAGCAAAAGCTGCACTTACGGCGACAGAGATAGCCAGGGACTTGGGTTTTCATACTATCCTTCTCGAGGGTGATTCGTCCGAAATCATCAATGCACTTTCTGCAACATCAAGAGACCTATCTTTTGTAGGTAATCTTATTATGGAGGCTAGGGAGATCCACAGAAGTTTTTTTGCATGCAGAATCGATCATATCAAGAGGGAAGGAAACACTGCAGCTCATACTCTGGCAAAGTTTGCCCTCAGTAATAAATCTGACTCTCACTGGATCGAATCCTGTCCTGTGATTGATGCAATTGTTATGGCAGAATGTTCTCTTTCTTCTCATGATTAATAAAGCTCTTCTTTTCCTCAAAAAAAAAAAGAAAAGAACTGAAGAAGGAGACGTATTTCTTTTTCCAACGATTCATCAAGAGTGAAATGATCATTTCTATTTTTCTTCTTATTAATTTAAAAAAAATTTATTTCTTTTTGAACAAGTAAAAACGCAATATCACCAATGTTCCATTAAATGTCTTTGAAATTTTCCCAAGACAAATTTGCACATTGGAAAATTGAATTGCTTCCTAAAGTAAATTAACGTTAGTGTGCCATTCTATGAAATAATTTGAATTAAACATTATAACTATAAATTACGATTCTTTTACAAATTTATTTATAGTTTGTCATTATTAACATATTAGAAAAAAATTCTTACAATAAATGTCTTTAAAAAAATTTATAAATCTTATAATTATAGGTGTTAAAGGCACGAAAATCACCTTAAGAAATGTCATTACAAGTTTAGAATTTTACCAAATTTAGGGTACATCAATTAAGAAAGATTTGGAGTTTCTACCCGATTTTATGCCAGAAAATGAAAACCGATTATAAGCATTAAAACGGTAAGTATTGTTTACTATAAAATTTAGTTCGAAGAAATATAGAAAGAATAAAAAACTTATAAGCTTGCATGATATGATCCATACCTTATTATTTCACTTCAGATAAGACCCTGCCAAGCATTCAAATTAAAGAACACACATCACCATTTACTTAATTTAATTCAATCATGCAATTATTTGATTGTATATCCGAATTAAACATGTTGTGTCACATATATACTTTTTCATGCAAAAGACATTAGATATAATTAGATGTTACAAAGTAAATATGTTTTTTAAGCTCTTGGGCTTGTAGGATGAATGGATTGGGTAGACTTCCGGTTGTTCAAAATTTTTTTACCTTGCAAGAGATATAATATTTTTACCTTACAAGAGATATCATAATATCAAGACTTTGATCTCCTTATCTTCTTGTACACTAAGGCTAGGTTATTGCAAACCATAGTTATCCAATTATTTGGCCTCTAACAGTATCTAAATAAGTTGTGAATGGCACCTCCACAAAGGTTATGTTGAATTACAACCGTTACCATGTTAGTAACTTGAGTATAAATATACTCGCTACCCAAGATTCATAATCTTGATAAATGCTATTCCAAGATTCACAATCTTGAAAAATATAATCTCAAGGAAGAACATTTTTTTTCCAAAGTAAGAAAATAATCCTGACAATCTACAAAAAAAATCAGCATAGGAAAAGCACAACTCCTTGTGCCAGTCGATTTCTACAGGGATTGGAAACCCTATACAGTTGATCTCAAGTCAAACTTGAGCCAACCAACTTAGAAGAAAGGTTTTCTCAACAAGTCAACAACTTACAAGGAACTCTAACATATGGTTTTTAATTCTACACACCCTAAAAGGTATGACAATTCCCTATCACAAGGCATCAAGAATTTTCCAAAAATCCTAAGGGAAGAAACATAAAGCTTTTCGATTTCCACAAAGAGAAATCATCAATTTTGCTGCAAGTCCATAGGGAAGAAAACCCTAATATGTAGCAACCTTCGGGGAGGAAAAGAGCTCTGGGATTTTGCACAGTTTTGTTTCCAGCTACTTAGGTTGGTCTGCCAAAATGATACTTCTATAGGCTAGGTCAAATATATTTCACTAAATGGAATAATTACTTTTAGCCCTTGGATTTATTATTAACTATAATTGGGTATTCCTCTTAATTTAATTATGAGACAATTATCCAAACTTAATTAATGATAAGGATTATAGTTTAATTAAACAATTTAATTAAAATTCAATAATCTTTTATTAATTATAATTTGGCCAAATGAATTAATTAAAACATTTTTAATTAAGTTGGCTTAATAAAAACACATTTAATTAAGCCAAATTATAATTCCTAAAAAATAAATCTCATGAAAAATTCTAAAATTTCCAAGCATGATCAAGTTAATTTAATCCATCCATAACTCTTATGTGTGTGACCCTTTAGGTTTCTTACATGTTGACAATGAATTTAAATTTTCAGTTAAATTTATAGATCAATATAGGTATCTATAATATATTATGACCACCTAAATGTCAAAAAAGTCAAATAGTTTGACTAACTTATTTAGTGTATAGTATCTCAATGTAATTATGTCATTCCATTAAAAATATTTCATAAATACATAAATCATAGTATAGTGTCTAATTAATAAATATTTTCATTTTTATATGGAAGCTACCAATATTAATTCCATAACATTTATTACTCTAGCTAAAGACTTATGAGTTAATATGAGCTAGCATGAATGAGATATCATCACCTAAAGTCACTCGGGGAGATGGATCATCATCTTGACTACTCATCCATCTTCATGTGCTTTATGGCACACCCAAAATCACCTATTCTAGGCATTTAACACCCAAACCTATGTGGATGAAATCAAAGTGTAACAATTCACATATAAAAAATGACCTAACATTTTAAGTCAAAAGACTATTTACACTACTGACACATGAGAACATTTTCATAGATACTTGAGTGACACTACTAAATAAAGCTTTGGCAGTGGCTGATGTTCAATGAGCTTATTCTCTAATAAGTACTCACATGCTATTCTCATATTTCAATTTATGTGATTGGTTGCTTTCTTCATAAGTAAAGAGGATTAACATGTGCAAGTCTTTGAAAACTATTAATGCTCCTGTCTTAATAGTACGTCAACGAAACAATTGAGGAACATAGCTTTAATGCATAGAAATCTCATAATTGTAACCCTTTATCCCTTTCGATGCTAGTTTGTTCCATGGGCTTCACCCATTAAGCACCCATTAAGTGAGTAATGAATCAATTCTTGGTAACAATAAATGTTGAAGAGAAACCTATATGTCACTTACCCTTAGTGATCATATGTTGCCATGATATCATGTCTCATGCTAAGCAAGTTGGCTCTAAGGCATATACTAACAAAATCATACATTATTTATGGGATGGAAGAGTAATTTTTATATGTTTACTACACTATTAATGTGGCCTTATTGATTTATGATCATTTTTGTATTGAAAAATAAGGAAATGGGTTATTGGTTTTTATATGGAAAAGCTTTAGTCTTTGGTTTTTCATGTGGGTTGAGATCTAAGGAAGGGATTTAATTACCAACACAGATTCTGTTTAAACTAATTTTAAGTTGAAATGGGTTACAGATAAAGCCTTAGATGTTGTTATTACTTGTGAAAGATATTTTATAGTAGCCTGCTATCTTGTTTCCATTTTTCTTTTACTCTAAATTGATGTTATTGCGAGTGAAAAATATTTAAGATGTAATTATCTTTCAATTAGCTTGCTATCTTATTTTTACTCGTTCAGTTTTCAAGACACTTCCAACGGTGATAGGCTTAAAGTAAAAAATTTTCACATTGTTTATGCATATGATGTGTTTAATTATAGCTTTAATTAAGTTTTGTCAGTAGTTTACTCACCCTTATTTTAGAATGATAATCTTAGTTGCTGCTTTGGCATGCTTGTTGGGTTTTCATGCCAAAATTGACTGTCGAATTGCATCTTTGTCTCTTTGAGTACTAAACTAAATGCATGTACATATTTCTTTCATTTAATAGTTGAGATTATTGATGGTTTCACCCAGTTGAAAATTTGTGAGAAGAGTATTGCTTATGCAAGACTTTGCCGGTCTTCTATTATCTATTGAAATTTGTTTGACATTCTTTTTAATGCATGAATGATAATTAGTATTTGAAAATGATGCTATTTTTTATTTCAGAATGTTGAATATTCTTATCTGTTTGTAGCAATGTATATTACACGAGCGGGCTGCATGGCAAGAAAGAGATAATAGACGCCATTTGTAAGCTTGTTCCAAATTTCTCTTGCTATTGGAAATGATTATTAAGAGCTCTTCATTTAATTTTCCAGAATTAGCAATTGGATTTAATATCACAATGGCTGCTATCTAGAATGGCTCACAAGTTGAGCTTCTCACGAATACTAGGAACCAGAACTTAGTGTCTTCATATGTCTCTTGTAAAGATGTCATGAAACAGTTTTATGCTTTATTTCAAACTTTGAAAACTTTATGACTATTGTAATGTAATAATATGATATTATGTGATGTTATCTTTTTGTTAAAAAAAAAAACTAAAAAAGTTTTCGACGTACTAAGCTTGCCTTATGTTCATATAATAAATGTTCGAATGAACTTTGACTAATAATCAAGCCCGAATAATCAAATTGGGTCAAACTCGAGATTGCATATCGTTTGTTAATATTCTATATAAGCCCAATCCGGTCAGTGCATGGACATATCTAATCACATTGCACTTGAGAAATCAATTTACTAAATACCCTTGAAATGTATAAAAATATCTTATCTTAGCTATTATTTTCTACAATAAATAATGTTTAAGAGATTTGTTCTACTTCGAAAATGAGATGGAGGAAAGAATGTCAGGACTCTTTTATGGTTCAAGTATATCAAACGTGTATCTCAAATCTAAACCTGACAACTCTATTTATAGAGATCTATTCCAGAATTGTGATCCTTTAATCATGTGTTATGATTTTTTACTTGTGTTGTTTGATTCGAAAAACACAATTAGTTAATACAACCACAACTTTGGAATCCAATTGTTAAGTTTTTTTATCCATTTGAAAGTGAAAGAACACTTTTTGAATGAGTTTGTAACTCTTCAAAGATAAAATTGTTTGTTTTTAGCATTTGTACTAAGGCAATCGAATGCCCTAATGTTTTTAAAAACAAAAAATTTCTTCCTTTGCATGGCAATCAGCTGCCTAAATGAGCAGCCAACTACCTTAGTACAGTCCTTAAACAGAAGTTTAGTCTTGTCTAGTTGAATTGTTAGCCTTCTATTTAAGCTTCATTTAGAGCCAGTTTGGCTCATTGATTGGCATCACTGTGGAACAGTGAGAATTCTCACCATGCCGCATTTCTAAATATACCCCTCCCCCTTCGTGCTTTTTTTATTTTAATATAATATTTTTAATAATTTTTTTCTCTTTTTATTACACTTATTTTAGTATAATTATTACGATTGCATCCAAACTTATTACCGTTTCACATCAATTTAACTACAGTACTGTTTCATTCTCACTAAAACTAATTAGATCATCTATCCAAATTAAATCTTAATCTATTTAACTCATTTTTCTTATCTCTAAAACTTTCCAAAATCACTAATTATTTAATTTCATTGATTAAGCATCGCGTTTAATCAATCGTCCATTCACTACTTTAAAAATTTCCAATATAATTTCTAGACATTAGAGGAATTTTCGCATTTGGATAAATTTCATTATATTGTCTTAAGCAAGTGTTGGTAATGAATCGAATTATGAAAAATTCCAAACTAAGAGCAAAAAGTAAATAGCACTATAGCAGAATGATTAGCATATTAACACTTGAGAACATGTAATAATTGCAGCAAATAATTTTGGGAACTTTTTTATAAACAAATTAAGAATCTAAATAGAAAATGCGTGACACAAGGTTAACTTTGTTAATACCTGAAAAAAAGGGTCTTTTTCTTTTTTCCCTTAAATCAAAGAGTACGGCGACCATTGAATGAATAGATGGAGATTGGAGTGGGTTGCCTTGCCATTATTGGGTTGGTGTGGCCTCTCAATCACCGCTCAATCACATGGCACTGTACCTGACATCTTTTGAAACTAATAAATGTCCAATTAAGTAGAAACTAAGAAAAACTCTACTCAGCACTTATGAGTGCCATAACTACATGCTGACGTGGCTCACTATGTCGGCGGCTGCGGACCCACACTGCATATCCCTCTTGCTTCACATGACAGGACAGCTCTTCTTTCTAATACAGTGGCGGTCATTTGCCAGAAATTTTATAAGGGGTTGATTTCAGCATAAGGTTAATTTATTTAATGTTATCTAATATTTATTTTTATATTAGAAGGGTTACAATCAAACATTTATAAGGAGGTAGATTTCAGCATAGTTTTGACTTAGGATTGCCCACTCAAACCGTGCTTTTCTCTAATAATAACAAAGGACATTGAAATTTCAAGTAGTGACAAAATCAATATTAATTTGACAATAAACCTATTCGAGCCAAACGACACAGCATTAATTGTGTAAAAGTTTTCACCAAAAAACAAATTCTATCTATAACCTCTTTCGACCATTTATAACTTAATGTCAAATACGAATTTAGGGTGGGGCAGTAATCATAAAATTAAACCTAATATATTCAAAATTTTAATAATTCTTGAAATTTGCCCTTTAAAAAATCTAAAAAAAAATAAAATTATTAGAAACAAACGCAAATTTTAATTTTTTTTGCTCCTACTATATTATTAAAGGAAATTTAAATATTGGTCTTTAGTAATATTTAAAGTATAAAGACGTATTAACAAATCAAAAGAAAAAGTAATTGAGTAAAATAATGAATTACAATGCAAATATAAAATGTTTTTAGCTGTTACTATAATTATTCTGTTATCATTAGTTGAAATTAGCTTCAACTCTAAAAAAAAAGAATATTATATTGGACCAAAAAAATTACTTGTTTGAAATCAAACAACTAAGTAAAAGAAACAAAATTTATAGAAAAGGAAATGTTAATTAATTTAGTGTGAATACTAAAATGTGAGATTCCCAGTTCCTAACACTGTTGCTTTACTATTCATGAAGTTAAGATAAATAGATGTCTTACAACTATTTAAATGCTATCTACTTTGTAGGTATATCAGGGATCAACTTGGTGGGCCCTACTAGACTCCTAATGTCTTGAGGGTGATGGAACTTGACATACACAAAAATTTAGAGTCAAATATTTAGATGGTAAGAATATGTAACTTAAACTTATCTGTTTATGTCATTTTTGAAAAATGTGAAATAATTTCAAAAATGACGATTAAGTCCATAAGTTTAAAAACAACCGTAAAAATGGGCAATCTAAGTTGATTTTTGATCAATTGATAGATGTAAGATAATCCTCATACGAAGAAGTCCTAGGCCTTGTGGACTGATAGATTTAATCACACAAAAATGCAGAAAACTATGTTATTTTACGGTTAGGGATATTTTCGTAATTTCACCCATTTGACAGTCAAATTTTAACAAAAGCTCACCCGACATAAGGCCATGTTGTTTAGATGCATTTTATGACTAAATGAAATATTTTGAAGATTAGATTGATTATTTTGAATGAAGTCAAATCGTTAAGGGCAAAATGGTTAAATTTTAATGTTTTAAGGGCAAAATGGTAATTTAATACTTTAAGATATTATTTTAAAAGAATTTTACAGCCTTTCTTCTTCCTATTTTTGGCAGCCATACTTCTCTTCTCATTTGCACAATTTTCATAAGCTTGAAGAGGGAGAAAGCTTTAAAAATCATAGACAAACAACCTCTAAACCTAAAACTGTCTTCACTAACCTTGTCTAATTTTCAGTGCTCTATGCTTTAACACCAATATCAAGTGCCAAAGTGGCCAAAATCCAGGTGTGGGGTCTCCTTCAAAATTCATCCAACACCAAGGTGAGAGAAAGCTTGAGTTTTTTCATGGTTTTATGATTGTGCATTATGTGTTTAAGGTGTTAGGCATGAATTTAAGCTTGAATTGAATTGAAACCATGAAATTCTACCTCTTAAAGTTTCGACCAACCTCCCTCTTGCATGAATGTGATGTTGTTTGATGTAAAGATGATGTACAATAATCATAGAACATGAATTTAAGCTTGAATTGTTGAAATGAGACATATACGAAAGAGAAAGAGATTCATCCAAATGAAGGGGACTATGAAATCATACTTAATTCAGTGTGTTTTGAGTCTTAGAATGCTGTACAAATTAATATGAGACTGTAGGTGCAGTCAAAATCGAAAACGGAAGTGATTTGACTGTAGTTGCAGTGTTAGCACCGGTATGAAGTAGACTGTTTTTGCAACTACAATAGACTATGCAATAGGTCTAGTGGCGATGAATAATCTTTGTAGCTGAAGCGTGGTTATTTGACTGCATCTGTTTTGTGTATTGGAGCTTGGGAGGCAGAAATAAACATCGGTGCCAATTAGCAATATTTCATAATCCAAGAGGTAAGGGACATATATAAAAGCGTAGGGATAATGTGTTGCATTTGAAATGATGGATTTGATGATGAAATGAATTTAATTTGAGGATTTGGGATGAAAATGGTGAAACTGGAATGTGGTTATAATTTATGTTTTCATACAGGGAAGCTAGAGTGATAGTACCATTATGCTGCTGAAATTTCCTAAAATTTTTAGAATTATATTTTGATATGATTTTTAAGATTAGAAATGAAACTAGAATTGGGTTTAGATTTGTTATGCTAAGAATGCCTTAAGTGCACTCAGGTTTTGTAACTCAGTTTCCGAATGCAATTGGATTAGTTTTCGCTCATTTTGTGATATCTGCATGTTTTAGTATCTCTATTATGCGAAAATAAAATATTTTAGAACTTGAATTATGAACTGAGAATACTTGGTGAATTTTTATAATTCAATGGTATTAAATTATGTTTTGAATTCTTTTATGGATTGACTGAAGATTTGAGCTATGATTTGACTTCTTAAAATGAATCGAATTGATTTATGAATTCTTTTGAAACTGTTGTCCCCATAGCTACCTACGGGGTACATACACATCCGTTTTGTTTTGATGCTGTTTGACATTGATCATGTCACCAACACCCACAGTTGTCACCTGATCAATGCACTCTGTGGACTTTTGACTATAGCCATAAGTCTTTATTATTATGAGTCTATTAGGTGATGTTTAGTCTCTATGATATTTCATTACTGGGGTGGTAAATCCCTGGCTAATCCAAGCACTCCTAGACGATTATTGCTTTTCTGATTTATTGAAATGTATAATAAGTTCTGTTCTGATTTTTGTATCATTTTATGAACTTGGTTGCTAATTTTTGATTATGAACTTCTAAACTATTCTGAAATGACCTTTCTGATGTTTATTCGAATGATTTATGCATCAATTGTTAATAATTATCCGGTTTGATTAATAAATTCTGTGAACTCTCTATAGTTGGAATTAGATGCTAGGACAAGTGAAGTGCTTTAAAGCATTCTTCTGAACTCAGCCTGGCTATCTAACCATCTATAGTATCCTTTTCAATTCACGTACCTTTAGATACTCCAACTTCTGTATTCTGAATAAAATGCATGTTTTTATGATACTTGCACATTGTTATGTATAGTATCAACTCTTATATATGTTTCTTACTGGGCTTCAGCTAACCCCCTCTTTCTCCTTTTCCAGATTATCTGCAATAATTAATCTGGTCTGCTCAGGAGGTTTTGGTACTGTATCCCTCAAACAATTATAACTGTTTATAAAGCTATACTATTTTGTTTTGTATATTTAGACTCTGTATATGTATAGTACTATATGTATGTAATTAGGCTTTAGGATGTAAATTTAATGTAGAACAGTAAAAGAGTTCATATGTGTATTTAGTATGTATGAATCTGTATAGTGTAGTTCTAGGATCAATAAAATAAAATACTTAAACATTGTAAGAGTGTTTGTGTGACACTGCAGACATCCCAACCAAATATTTGAAAAGTATAAGAAATTAATGTGAATATTTGATATTTGAGACGTGACATAAAATAAGTTTTCTATAAGAAAAGCTAAATATACATTTTTTATATTTTTTTTTCTGTCTTGACAAGTAAACCTTATTTCATGATTTGAATTTTTTGTTTAGATACTTGATTTAGATTAATTTTGATAGCGTGATAAAAATTCAATATTTTATGATGTTATCGAATTTTTTTTGTTCTTTGAAGTTATGTGATAAATTTATTACTTTGTAAAATGATTTTATTTAATTATCACATCCCAAAAGTGAACTTAATAACCTTTTAAACTTTGGATAAAAATTGTTTTTAAAATAATTATATATGAAAAATGTCAAAAATTTTCTTATAAGTAGTTTTTTTATATAAAAATGACCTTTTATACTTTTAGGGACAATTAATGGCTTTCATGAATATGGGATATTGTTTAGGTGACAGATATCATGTATTATTGCGTGGGTTCCATAAAGTCATTCTAGTTGCAGCCTGGTAAAAAGCCTTACTTTTTTATTGTTATTGTTAATTTTTGCCTTTGGATCATCCTTTTCAATGCAAAGAGATAAATTTCAAAAAAGAGTTGAGTGTGACTCCTTAATTGAGAGGTTATTTGGTGAGCAAATTCTAAAGTGGTTACACGGCATTCTAAATATTCCTTTCGGCATAAAATGTAATTAACAAAAGCCAAATGATTTTGATGAAATGCATAATTGGATGAAAATAGCATATTTTGTGTCAGGCTCCAATTACCAAAAATAGAACTAATTTTTTTCTACTCATAACAATTAGTTAGGCTGTCTGTTATGTCCACACTCAATTCTTGACTCTCAATTAGTCAAGATTCTGAATTCATCTGATTCACAACCGCCGCTAATTTAACTCGTATCTATATTCAACCATGCAATTTAATAACATACTTAGGTAATCTCAATTTATACTTATTTTAAATATGAAATACATTTACATCGTGATATAACTCCATAATTTAACATTCGACTAGACCAACAAAAAATAACATTTTGTACACTACAGTCTAGTTTACATCCCTTATACAATAAATTATACAAAGTAGTACTGTACATTTATAGTTTGAACATATAAAAGAGAAAAAGATACCTCTACTGTATGAGATAATTGCCGAAAGAATACTGTATCAAAACCATCCTATGCAGAATTGAACTATTGTAGATAATTTAGAAGGAAAATAAAGGGTGAGCTTACACCCAGTAAGATATATCTGTAAAAGAGCTGATACTATGCAAATCTATATGCATATGTTTTATGCGTGCTCTTACACTATTAGTCACTATCAATATCAATAGTATTAAAGGACCTTAAATTTTGGAAGGATACTATAGTTGGTTAGGTAATCAGGTTGAATACTAAAGGATACTTTAGAGTACCTTACTTGTCGTAGTCCTTAATTCCGACTATAGGGAGTTTATTGGAAATTGCTCAAAAAGTAGTTAGGTAATATAGTTTCCAATGAACAACTACATGAACTGTTCAATGAACAGTTGACAAATAGTTCGGTAAATAGTACGGTAATCAATTCGATAAAACATTTGGTAATTCATTCAGTAAACAATACAGTAAACAGTTTTAGTAAATAGTATGGTAAAATAGTTCAGTGAAACATATACGATAAACAGTAAGGTATGCAGTCAATAACCCAGTTCGGTAAGCATTTTAGCAAATGGTATAGTAAACAGTTTCATTAACAATACAGTGAAGATAAGGCAACACCCAATACAATCATGCCGTTTCAATATCCCAAAAGAGAGTAATAGTAATCAGTAAGACATTTGACCATAGTCAGATGGGTATCCTCAATATGCACTGATCAGGTGACATCTGGGATAGCTAATGACGTGATTAAGATCAATCAGCAAGTAGTAATAACATAGTACACTCAGTAGCATGATACCCAAAGGCAATTATGAGGAGCCAACAATCCCAAAACAGTTCATAAATGGTCAAAAACATTTTACAGAAACAATTTTAGATTAAAATATTTTCAGTCAGTCTATAAGATTTAAAATAAGTAACTATTACATTTGAAGTATAAAAATTCAGAAAATATTCTCAGTGCAGTAACCAATGTTCAAAATATTTTATTTACATTTAAAAATAGCTTTAAAATATACGTGTATCTTGAAAACTGTGGAAATCTTTAAAAATCCCTTTGGAAACAGCGTTACATATACGTGCACCTTTGTAGCCTAAATGCCAACCTAACTTAAATCACTCATTTATTTCTTTCCTTCTTGCACTAACAGTTTCTTATTACTAGTTTATGGTTTTACAGCCATTTTATGGAGTTTCGGTAGTGTAACGGTTCTATCTATCCTAACCCTTTTGCACTAAAATGCAATTCAATAGCCACAATAACAGTTTCTCAATTTCAATCCATCACATTATTCAATCTCATACAATTCCAATTCAATCATTTTTAATGCAATGCAATATCTCTACACCTCTTACACATATTCCTTACCCCTCAAATTGCGCAATGCTGCTTGATAGCATTAGTCTATATTCCTTACTTCTAGGCTGTAAAACACTACACAAACACAATCAATGCTCCACACTTTAGTTATAAAAAGTATATAACTCCTTGAGATCTACTGTGTTGCCTACTGCAATTGTAATTTTGGTTTACTTCATACCGGTGCCTATGTTACAACTATCATCAAAACACTTCTTTTTTCGATTCTAACTTCACAATAGTCTTGTATCAGTTTATACAATATTATAGGACCCATTTGACATTGAATTGGGCATGGTTTCCCTATCCCCTTCACTTGGCTGAATGCTACATGCATGCCTACACACTTCATTTCAATAATTTAAGGCTATATACATGTTCTACACATTCTCTACATTAATTCTACATCACTTATGCATTGAACAACGCCATATCCATGCATGTCTCATCTTGCCAAAACCCTAAGAGAGTGATTCTAATGGTTTTGCTTCAATTTAAGCTTAATTATACACTTAAACACCATAAACACATTACATGTAACCAGTAAATCACTAAAATTCAAACTTTCTCTCACCTTTTCATCTTGGTTGTGTTCTTGAAGAATGAAAACACTATGGAAATGACCACTCTAAGGTCTGATTTAGAGGTATGTTATAGAGCTAAGAGAGGTGAGCAAGTTCGCTTAAAACAGTTTTCGATTCTACGGTGTTTTTACTAGGGTTTTGATGAGTTTTCTCTCTCTAGATTAAGGTTGTTAATAGTGGAAGAATGGAGAAGATGGTGGACAACAATGAGAGAAGAAGACATAAAAAAATCTTATAAAATAATATCCTAGGTGGCAATGTACTAAAATACCCTTATAACAATTTTATAATACCAAACATGTTCCACTCTTTCTAATTTCTATTTAAAATTTTAATTTAACTTCTATAATATTTTATTTACTCATAAAATATATTTATTTAACATATCCTAATCATTGATAAGACGTTTGATAGGGTTTGACTAGATAAAACGATAAAATTACCAAAATAACCTTAAATATCCAATTGGGTAGTTTTTAGCCCTTTTGTGTGATTTAGTCTATAGGTTAAAATGGCATAAGACTTATTCACACAAGAAATCATCTATCACTATCAGTTGGTCAAAAGTCAAATTAGATTGACTATTATTTGCAAAAGTTTTACGGGCCTATGGACTTAACTGTTATTTTTGAAATTGTTGCACATTTTTCAAAACATGTACAAATAGATGAGTTTTGAGATGGAGATTCTTACCATCTTAGTATTTGGCTCCAATCATCAATACTGTTAAGTTTCATCTCCATTATATTAGTAGAAGTCCTAATGGAGTGCATAGTCCAAATCTCCTTTATACTTAGAAGTATAAGGCATTTAAACTGTTATGAGATATCTTATTTTCCTAACTTCATTAAAGTAAATATGGATGGTAAAAAGTGTGAACCTCACATCCTTCCCATCTTAGGAAATTTGATCCTCCAAATTTGACTAGGCCTATCAATCGAATAACTCTGGATACTTCTGTCACGATCTGATTATTGACACTCAGTACTAACAATTTTCTTTTCATTATTATTGGTTGGCTTGTCTGTAATGTCCACACTCATTTTCAATGTCAATCGATATTTCAATCCTAGAATCCGAAACATTCACTTCTAATATACACACACACACACACACACACACACACACACACACACACACACATATATGAACAATCAAGACTTAATTTACGTATAGCTTTCATTAATAAACACTCGATAGATACCTTTAGTATACCACAGTAAAGTTTACATCCCCTATACAAATACATACACAATAGTATTTTACATATATATTTTCTGAACATAAAAAAGTAAAATAATATACATCTATGGTCTCTTATAACCACATGAGGGATACTGATCAGATCTCCTCTCGGAATAGAAATAAGCCACTACAGATAGTTTTGGAAGGAAAGTAATGGGGGCAAGCTTACACCCAGTAAGAAATATATATAAAAAAGCTAATACTATACATAACTACATGCATGTATCTTAAGGATGCTCCTACATTCAAAATCAGTATCAGTACAATAGTTAGGCACTCTATCAGAAAGAATACTATAATCGGTTAGGTAACCACGCTAAGTACAGAAAGATACTTTGAAGTACCTCATTTGTCTAAATCCCTAGCTTTGACTATAAGGAGTTTACTATAGTTTGCATGATAGACAGTTCAATGGTACAGTTTTTGATCAATCATTACTTAACCAATTTAGTTTACAATTAACGGTCACTTGGTAAACAATACAAAAATCAGTTCAGTAAATTGTTCAATAAAACAATCAGTAAACGATATAGTAACCAGTTTAGTAAATCATTTAGTAAAAGTGTAGTAAATTCAATAATCAGTTCAATTGATCATACTTAGTGAACACTAAGCAAATAGTACAGTAAAACCATTCGATACTAGTGCAGTGGAGATCAAGCAACACCTAATAAAATCACGCAGTTTCAGTATCCCAAAAGGGAATAATAGTAAGACATGTGACCATAGTCAATAGTGGTTCATAGTGAACACTAGTCACGTGATAGTTGTGGGTGCTGAAGATGTGATTATGGTTAATCAATAACAGTACACTCATTCACTCAGATTAGCATGATAAACCCAAAGGCTGCTATGGGGCCAACAGTCTCAAAATAGTGTATAAAACAGTGGAAATACTCTTCAGAGGTCAATTTAGTATAACTAATCTTCAGTCAGTCCATAATTTAGTAAAATTAATAACAATGATAGCTGAGATAAAAATATTCATCAAATATTCTTAGTTCAAAATCCAATGTTCAAAATATTTTATTTATGTATAAGAATGACACTAGTACTCGTAGGTATCTTGAAAATTGGGGAAATCATTAAAATCAATCTTGGAAACTAAGTTACAAATTTGAGCATTCTTAACGACCTACATGCAACTTTCGATCCATTCACTGTTTAACTTCATTTCAATGACATTTATAAACTACCCTTATGATTCTAGGGTTTAAGGTTGTATTTACAAAATTTCGATAGTACAACAGTACGATCAATCCTAACCCTCCTGCACTAAAAACAAAGTTCAATAACCACAATCACAGTTTTCCAATTTCACTCAATTCACAGTATTCAATCACATACGATCTCAATTCAATCATTATAAATGCAAAAAAGTATCCCTATGCCTCATACATATATCTTTTACCACTCAGATTGTACCGTGCTACTTGGTAGCACCAATATTACATTACTCACTTCTGAGCTGCAAAACACCACATAATCATAGTCAATTCATTACACTTCAGTTATAAAAAGTATTTAACTCCTTAAAGCGTACTACATTACCTACTGTAGCTATATATCCAGTTTACTTCCTACCAAGGCTTACACTGCAACTATCATCAAAACACCTCTTTTTTTTATTTTGACTTTACCAGCAATCTTGTATTAATTTATACATTATTATAGGACCCATTTTGTATTGAATTGAGCAAGGTCTCACCATGCTCTTCACTTGGTCAAAATGGCCTTCCATGGCTACACACTCCATTTCAATGATTTAAGGTCGTATACGTGTTCTACTCACTCTCTACACTGATTCTACATCATTTTTTGCATTGAACAACATCACATTCATGCATGGCTATGCTTGGCTGAAACCCTAGGGGATTGACTCTCATGGTTTTAATTCAATTCAAGCTTAAATACATGCTTAAACACCTTAAACACATAGCTTAAAACCATTAAATCATAAAAACTTAATCTTTCTCTCACCTTTCCTCCTTGGCCGAATCTTGATGTAGCCTAAACACTACGAAAAAGGCCATTTCAAGGTTGGTAATATGTTGTAGAGCTCTGAGAGTTGAACAAGTTTGCCTAAGACAGTTTTTGATTTCAGGGTGTTTTTACTAAGGTTTTAATGGCTTTCTCTTTTTTAACTAAGCTTTTAGTATGAGAAGGTAATGGTGGATGGTGATGGCTGGCTAAGATGGGAGAGAAGACTAAAAATTTCCTTTTAAAACAATATCTTGGTGGCAAATTACTAAATGCCCTTAAGTTTTATGAAAATTTCTATTTTACCCTTTACTCTTCAATTTCCATTTAAACAGTCAGTTTAACTTCCAAAATATTTCATTCAATCATAAAACATATCTATTTAACCTATTCTAATCATTGAATAGGCCTTAGATAGGGTTTTACTGGTCAAAAGGGTGAAATTACTAAAATAGCCCTAACCGTTAAATTGCGTAGTTTTTTGTTTTCTCGCGTGATTCAATCTACCAGTTAACATGGCATATGACTTCTTCACACAAGGATTTATCTATGACTGTTAGTTGGTCTATATCAATTTAGATTGACCGTTATTTATGAAAATTTTTTGACCTATGGATGTAACTGTCATTTTCAAAATTGTTGCACACTTTTCAAAACATGCAGAAACAAATGAATTTTGAGATGTAGATTCTTACCATCTCAGTATTTTGCTCCTAATATTGATACTATTAGGTTTTGTCTCCATTAGAACAGTATAAGTCCTAGTGAGACGTAGAGTCTAAATCTCTATTACACTTACGAAGTATAAGGCATATGAATAGTTATGAGATAACTTATCTTCCTAACTTCATTAACAATATATAATAGTAATAGGAAGTGTGAATCTCACATCTTCCCACCTTAAAAAAATTGGCCCTACGAATTTCGTTAGACCTATTAGTCGAATAACCCTTGATACTTTTCCTTCATCAGTCTCTCTAATTCCTAAGTAGCTTCTTCTGTTGAGTGGTACTGCCAGAAAACCTTGACTAGAGGAATCTTCTTAGACTTTAGCACTTTCTCCTTTCGATTTAAAATCTGAACCGGTTTCTTTACATAACTCATATCTTTTCTGATCTCTTGAGGCTCATGCTGAATTACATAAGATGGGTCTAGATGATACTTTCGTAACATTGATACATGAAAGACATTATGTACTCCAGATAACTCTGGTGGTAATGTTAACTTGTATGCTATGTCTCCCACTCGGTCTAAGATCTCAAAAGGCCTAATGTAGTAAGGACTCAGTTTCCCTTTTTTTTTTAATCTCATAATGCCTTTAGATGGTGAAACTTTCAAAAACATTGAAGCCCCTATTGAGAAAGCTAAATGTCGAACTCTAGTATCTACATAACTTTTCTACCGACTTTGAGTGGTCTTCAGTTGATCACATATAATCTGAACATCCTTTGAAGCTTGCTCAACATGATCGGGAGCTAGAATATTTCGATCACCCACTTCTTTCAAGCCAATAGGAAAACAGCATTTTCGACCATATAGAGCTTCATAATGTGCCATGTCGATGCTGAATGATGGCTATTATTGTAGGCAAACTTTGCTAGTGGCAAATGATCATCCTAAAAGCCTTTAAAAATTTAGTGCACAAGCTCTTAACATATCCTTGAGTGTCTAAATCGTGTGCTCGGACTGACCATTAGTTAACGGAAGGAAAGCCACGCTAAAGTTTAGTGGAGATCTCATGGCATCCTGAAAATACTCTAAAGAATGAGAAGTGAATTGAGAATCTCTATCAAAAGTAATACTCATTAAAGCTCTATGCAATCTAACATTCTTTCTGACATATAGATCGGCTAAGGCGCTCAAGAAAAAAGTAGATTTCACGGCAAGAAAGTAGGCTGATTTCGTCAATCTATCAATAAAAACCTAAATTGCAGCATGGTTCCTTTTGGTCCATGATAAACCTATGATGAAATCCATAGTGATATGCTCCTATTTCCACATCGATATTGGTAGAAGCCGAAGCAATCCTGCTAGTTCTTGATGCTCTACCTTTACTTGTTGGTAAGTGAGACACTGTCATGACCCGAAGGCCGTAACTTACACTTGATACTCATACTTTTTTTTTCTTACAAATTTATGGACTAAATTTTTCTTTTTCATTTTAAGGTTTGTATTCAGTGTCAGTGTAGTCACTACACTAATTTCACTAATCCTTTCTTTATACTCTAGCATTGATAACTTAAACATATAGTCAACCAACATAATCACATCTCAAATAGCATTCGATGATTATATGAACCTATATAATAATTTACCACGATCCTAAGTTACATCCTGACTTATTGAACCAAATACATACTGTGCATCAATTTAAAGTCTTACATGTAAACAAGCGATTTATAAAGAGCGTATATCTCAAAAGCAACAAAGTAGGTTCGGAAGACAAGGGCCAGTACCAAGTTTAGATACCGTCTCCGAAGGCCCACTCAAAAGCTCTCATGGCGGAGTTTAACTCCAATAGTCTAAAAAGATGTGAAATTAAGGGAGTGAGCAAATCCATGACTCAGTAAGATACTAATATAATAACTAAATTAGGATTATATTGTCCCTAATGCAATGCATGAAATCCTGCAAGTGTATCTCCCAATATCATTTAGAAGTCAATATTCTTTGAATATTTATTAGATCATGCCCTAATGATACTAAGTATTCTTGTATCACTGCAAATCATACATCAATACGTATACTGTCATCACATGATTCAATATGTAACGTATAAAATTTTTATTGTATAAAACATCTGTTTCAAATCATGTTTCATGTAGTACATAATCATGTGTCATTTAGTTCAGAATCATTTGACATATGCTTTAAAACACATTTCAAAACATATACCGTTGGCTCTTATAGGCAATACCGAGAGGGGGGTGAATCGGTTTTTAACTACCCTTAATCTCGTTTTGCGATTCTTTTAAATTCTCTAGCCTATTTGATTATTTTCTAAGTTCTCTAAGCTAGACAAGCATGCAATTCAAGTTCAATGCAATAAACATAATATAATCGCAAGTAAATAAAGAGTAGGGAGAGAGAGATTTACACAATCGATTTATAGAGGTTCAGCTACCTTGCCTACGTCCTCTACCTTGAAATGCTCCCAAGGATTTTTCCCAAATTCACTAACTTGAATTTGTGTTACACTCCCTCTTTTCAAGGCTCAAGAGAAACCTTTCTCTGTTTCTAGGCTCAAGAGAAACCTCTTCTCCCTCTTTTTCTAGGCTAAAGAGAAACCTCCCTCTTTTTCTTAGGCTAAAGAGAAACCTCCTCTTTTACAAGGAATGTTTGTGTTTACAAGAGATGTAATCAAAGAAAGGCCTCTATGTAGGCAAGTGATTACAGAAATTAGGCACAAAGAAAAGCCTATACAATATTTGTGCTAAACAATACAAGAGATATGTGAATGATGAAAGATGAAGACTTTGTAGCTCTTGATTTGTTGTTGAGGTTGAGGATTTGAGGAAAATGAGTATTGGAGTTGATTGAGTAGTTCCCCTTACTTTCTTTAGGTTCTAAGCCTCTATTTATAGTCTCTTGGATGGTTTGTGGACGTTGGTTGGAGCCAAAACAGAAACTAGCCGTTATGTCTCACAGAAACTAGCCGTTGGGGGCTTTCTGGCATAAAGGGTTCGATCCTTTCCTTCATTTCACGCATTGGAGTGCTTCTGCCAAAAAAGGATCGATCCCTTTCCCTATGGGATTGATCCCATGCTTCCAGAGGGCATTTTTCCTGCACTTTTGGATTAGAAATGATGTGGTCTTTGATCCTAATTCAACCCAAAACATTTTGGCACTTTTGTGGGAGTTTTTCTTGACTCTCTTTGATAAAAACATGGTCTAAATATTCATCAAGTGATTTTCTAAAATATTCAAAAATATTTATAAAGTATTAAGACCAATAAGAGTGTATCGATAAATCATGGTCTTAAGTTTGATATGATCACTTGAAAATGGATTGAGAAAATCACGTGTGATAAGGAAAATTTACAATATGAATTAAAACATTAAAGCTTACTTAAGTTTTTGTCATTTCAAAATATATATGTCAATTTAAAGCTAACAATCTCCCCCTTTTTGATATGACAAAACTTAATGTAAATTTGTTTTGAAAATTCTTGAATAAAATACTCCCCCTCAAATAAAGCAGGATTTTATAAAGCTCCCCCTTAATATATGCATGGGTTTTGAAAATGAATTTTCAAAATATTTCTCCCCTATTATCTTTCTCCCTTAATATCTCTCCCTTTTAATATCCATCTCTCCACCTTTTTGTCATAGCAAAAAGAAGGAAAAATAATAAAAACATATGCTCCCCCTAAAATCATGGCTATGTGAGAAGAGATAAAAGAATATGCTCCATCCAACAAGAAACATGTTAGTACATGAGACTCATAACACAAATAAATAAGTCAATTGTTCATAAAGAGTAGGAAATATTCATGCAAAGAACATGACTTATGATCCTATACCAATTGTTTATAAATAATTTTGCAAGAAGATCACAATTGGTAATTAATGAAGCAAGTTGTGTATAAATATCTACTAAGGTCTATGACTTGCTCATTTCAATCCTATTAAGCACCTAAGTGTATCGATTGTTCTCTAAAGTCCAACTAAGGTGCATGTCAATACATCATGATTATGAGCTAAAATTATATAACATATCATATGCATGTGCTCATAAATCATTTTCAAGAAATATTGTGCCTAGAATTAAGATATATAGCAATTAACTATAAATTCTAGTGCACAAGAGTTTCATGCAAAAATATCCTAAGAGAATTCTTCTCTATTTGTCATTTCAACCTAAAGAGCATGAGAAGAATTGTCAATTTAAAGCTCATACCAATTGGCAATTTAGATTTGGCTTACCAATTATTGAAAATATGGTTGCCAATGATACTAATTGTTATTTCAATCTAAATACCAATTGTTACTAATGGTTGACTTAGGCATTTTGCATGAATCTAATATCTATGTGTAGTGTGTTCATGTCAAGAAAATAATCATTCTAAACATGCAAGAACACAATCACACATCATCAAATATGCATATGGATTAATTAAACATAAGCATACTATCATAAAGTATTAATCCATATTCATATTCACAAAGTTATACCATAGGGAAGATTCATAAAATCAAGGTATTCAAGCAAACACATTTTCTTCCATGAAACTAAAGAATCCTATGCTCAATTTTCCATTCAAGATCTTAACCAATTATGAGCAAGGAAAGATTCATTAAAGCCCAAGTTCTTTAATAATTTGGCCATAAGAAAGATTTAAGTACAATGATGATAAAGTTTCATGCATTTGAACATTTAGGATCCATTTACCATCACAAATTATAGGCTAATGACCATTACCAATTGTTGAATTTATAGTTGAAATCAATCCACTAGATGTATAATTATCATGAAACCTAGTGTGGAATTGATAAGTCAAGCTAAGAGACATAATCCTATAAGCATGCTTGACTAAGATGAACAAAAAGAATGTAAAATATTCATTATTCACAAGTTCATCAAATTCTCAAATATATCCATAAATTCTTGAAATATTTCTCAAAATTATGTTTAAGCATTCATTGAAAGTATATTTCAAGATTATTTCAAGATTCATGAATGTTTTCAACAAGAAAAATGATTTTGCACTTGTGAGCTCAAGAAAAATAATATTAATTCTTGAAAGTGATGCCATTTGTTAGAAATAACACAAGTTGATGGAGTTGAGGCATGATATCAATGAAAAATGATTTTTCATATTCTAAATATCATCAAAAGGAAGTTAAAATATTGAATTTTAAGTTGAGAAGAAAGAAGTTATCAAGAGACTTAAGAAAAACTTCTCAACTAAGGCTTAAAAATGCATAAAAGGGCATAAATTACCTAGAGGGATCGATCCTATGAGGAAAGGGATCGATCCCTAAACTCCAGAATCAAGTTTCCTGCATGTTTTTCCAAAGGGATCGATCCTGTATGTAGAGGGATCGATCCCTCATTCTAGTTCTGCATATTTTTGACAGAAAATCCAACTTGTGAGGTGCCAAAACTTCGTTTTTGAGTATTTTAAGTCCAAGTAAAGGTTTAAACATTTGTAAAACATGATTTTGGACTTGTATGAATGAAAAACATGAATGAAAACCATTTTACAAAAGATTTTGCAATTTTGGAAGAATTTACACAATAAAATGCATTTTTGGCCTCAAAGGATGTCATTTTGAGAGTTAAGCACATTTTGACAAAACCAAAGCATTAGAAACCACAAATGTGTCAAAACAAACTTGTTCACATAGGTTTTAAGCACATATATCATCAAATCATCATACTTGTGAACATTATGCCATGATTTCCAACATACAAGTTCTTCATTAATGCACATGACATGGCATTTTGCATATATGACATATTTGGTAATTTGAGGCAAGTAAATACATTATCAACACATAGAAAACTTGCTCAAAATGGAGAAATCCAATAATCATTTCAAAATCATAAATCATGGTTTTCATTCAATGCATCATGAATTGTCCATCAAACACTCAACAATCATTCATCATGCCTTTTGCTCATTCACAATGCATCATTAATCATTAACCAATTTTCTCATCAAGGCATAACTAATCAAATAAAAAATTTAAGGAGCAAGGAATTGAGCTTACAAAACTCCTTTGCTTGAGAGTGCTTTGCCTTGATGTGTTAGATCCACCATTAGCCATTCTTTGAGAAATTGTTGTGATGGATCCTCAAGCTTTTCCTTTTTCTCATTGGCACAAGCAATCTCCATAGAGGTGTGTAGAGCATTTGATCTCCATAGCTTTTTGTATTCTCATGCTCTAACACTCATACAACAAACAAGTTCAAACATGCTTTGGTACCCAAATTTTCTTGGGTCCATGAGAGTTAGTGTTAACAATTTTTGATCCTTTTGGGATCCATTTCAAGCTCAAATCATCATTATTTATTGCATGTTTTGGCACCCATATTTTCCTAACAACTCTTCCTCTAAATGTAGTTTTTCTATATGTGCATGCTTGTGAAGAGTGTCCTATTCTATTGCATAGTGAGCATGTGAGAGATGTATCATGCACATAATTTTTGCTCACTAGGAAATTCTTTAGATGAGTCTCTTTTTGTATTACATTATAACCTAACCCATCTTTATCAAAGAAGGCTCTTTGGGTCTCTAACATATGATCTAGCTTTTGTTGACCCATGTAGAATCTAGAAAATGAATTATGCAAATTTAAGTTCTTTTTATTTACTTCATCAATTTCTAGATTTGCTTCTTCTAATTTCTTTTCAAAATCAAGCTTGGCATTCAATAACTCATCATTTTCCATTTCTAGTTTTGTAATCATTTTCTTGTATTTTGAATTCATGTATTCAAATTCACTAGCTAGCTCATCAAAAGCATTTTGTAAATCATCATAAGAATGTTCATTGCATTCACTAGAGCTAGGTTTCTCCTTTTCATCCTCAATAGTCAAAGAGCTAGGATTTGCCAATTTATCTTTAATGTCTTCTAATTTCTTTTCTAGCTCTAATTTCACCTTGGTGAGTTCATCATTCTTTGAGCCTAGATCTTTTATTTTCTCCTCCAACTCAACATTAGTATTCATCAAAATTTCATCCTCTTTTCTAAATTTATTTAACTTTTTGTTATATTTTGCATGCATTGATTTATATTCATCACTTAGCTCATTAAATGCATCTTGAAGCTCATCAAATGAATATTCTTCTAAAGTTTGTGAGCTAGTCTCAAAATCATCACCTAGAGCCATTTATGATCGTTTTGCTCGATAGAGGTTAGTCTAAATCAGTCTTGAGCCCAAGCTCTGATACCAATTGTTAGCTCTTATAGGCAATACCCAGAGGGAGGTGAATCGGTTTTTAACTACCCTTAATCTCGTTTTACGATTCTTCTAAATTCTCTAGCCTATTTGATTATTTTCTAAGTTCTCTAAGCTAGACAAGCATGCAATTCAAGTTCAATGCAATAAACATAATATAATCGCAAGTAAATAAAGAGTAGGGAGAGAGAGATTTACACAATCGATTTATAGAGGTTCGGCTACCTTACCTATGTCCTCTACCTTGAAACGCTCCCAAGGATTTTCCCTAAATTCACTAACTTGAATTTGTGTTACACTCCCTCTTTTCAAGGCTCAAGAGAAACCTATTCTCCCTCTTTTTTTAGGCTAAAGATAAACCTTTCTCTTTTTCTTAGGCTAAAGAGAAACCTCCTCTTTTACAAGGAATGTTTGTGTTTACAAGAGATGTAATCAAAGAAAGGCCTCTAGGTAGGCAAGTGATTACAGAAATTAGGCACAAAGAAAAGCCTATACAATATTTGTGCTAAACAATACAAGAGATATATGAATGATGGAAGATAAAGACTTTGTAGCTCTTAATTTGTTGTTGAGGCTTGAGGATTTGAGGAAAATGAGTATTGGAGTTGATTGAGTAGTTCCCCTTACTTTCTTTAGCTTCTAAGCCTCTATTTATAGTCCTTTGGATGGTTTGTGGACGTTGGTTGGAGCCAAAACCGAAACTAGCCGTTATGTCTCACAGAAACTAGCCGTTGGGGGCTTTTTGGAATAAAGGGATCGATCCTTTTACCAAAGGGATCGATTCTTTCCTTCATTTCACGCATTGGAGTGCTTCTGCCAAAAAGGGATCGATCCTTTTCCCTATGGGATCGATCCCATGCTTCCAGAGGGCATTTTTCCTGCACTTTTGGGTTAGAAATGATGTGGTCTTTGATTCTAATTTAACTCAAAACATTTTGGTACTTTTGTGGGAGTTTTTCTTGACTCTCTTTGATAAAAACATGGTCTAAATATTCATCAAGTGATTTTCTAAAATATTCAAAAACATTTATAAAGTATTAAGACCAATAAGAGTGTACCGATAAATCATGGTCTTAAGTTTGATATGATCACTTGAAAATGGATTGAGAAAATCATGTGTGATAAAGCAAATTTACAATATGAATTAAAACATTAAAGCTTACTTAAGTTTTTGTCATTTCAAAATATATATGTCAATTTAAAGCTAACATATACAATCTCAAGGCATATCATGTGTGGTACAAAACCATGTGTACATCATTTCATCTCAGTCATGTCAAATATATTGTAAAAACATATCATGTCTAGAATTCATAAATAGTAAATCATACTCCAGACAACGTTTAACATTTAGTGAGAGACTAGGCATGAATCCCTCTTCTGTTATCATATCATCTCTAACCCATTGTAGCTAACAATGGGATAGTTTCCCTCGAGGGGTTCACTATCTATGATCATAGATCGTCCCAGTCCCACCGATCAGTTGGAAACTGAGGAATGTGTCCACGACTATTGTTGGACAGCCTGGAATGATCTCATTAAGCAACATTTACATGTACATATCATATATGTATAAACGAGGTTCCATGCCACACAGGCAAAACCACACAATATATACATACTTTGTGCCACACAAGTATTCTGTAAAGTACCTGTCGTCTCTAAATCTTTGCTTCAAATTTTCTTTTCAAATCCTTTAAGACAGTCCACATAATAAAACATTTAAAATTAAATTATTTCCCAAATCAATGCATAATTAAATCTTATGCTCAATCTATTCATGTCATAAGTGATGTAAAAGAAGTATTAAACATCAAGGTCTGTGGCTGTCTATTCATTTCAAACATTTACTTTCACTTAAAGGATTTTGATACATTTCACTTTTAAAACAATACTTTCTCTTTTAAAATGATACATGTTTTTCGAAAGTCATATGCTATGCATGAATGAACCTGAGTACACCAAAATATAGTTCAACCTTTATTCAATATGATATTGTACATGCTTAGCTAAATAGCTTGGCTATATCTATAGTAACCACGATTCCTCATTCACGCGTAACCTTTATACTATTATAACTTGTTAATCATTATGCATTTACATATAGTCTATCACTCTTCAAAAGTATTTATACAACAGCTTATACCACAAATACCACAAGGCTATCATGCCCTCACAAGTCATTAATAGTCCACAATGCGTTTGTGTATATATTTATTTATGTGTATTTCAATAACATCCACATGTTACTAGATCATAAATCTCTCATCTTTCTTAAAATATTGTGTAAATACATCTTTTCATATCCAAATATCATCCACCCAAAATATCAATTAACTTTCCTTTTCTATCATCAATTCATAGTCTATTGAAACAAAATGCATATCTATCCATACTCACGTATACATATTTATATAATTTCAATAAAATCACTGAACGTTAAAAATACATTTCTTGTCAAGATCGTGCTGTTGTATCAATCCACAATATCTATATTTTTAATATCATCCATAGTCACACATTAGCATAAAACAATTCTCTTCAGTCTAATCACCAAGTCATATATAATTAGTAATTTACTTAATAAAATACATTTCATATTCCATATCACTAATTATACAACCTTTATTATCTATTTCGTTTCCACAAGATACCGTAAGTTATATTTCATAATCGTCTTATTAGACCAAAAATTGAAATTATGACTCCAAAGATAATATCCATTTCCATCGTGAGGCAATTATCCCAATTCACATGTACATAGTCCCAACGTTATGCTAATACTAGTGCCTCATATTTACCTCATTTGTCTCTATAGTATATATTCAAATTCAACCATGTACATTAGAATCTTCTCAACAAATCATTTTAATCGTTCTTTCTAGATCTCCATTTACGAGGGAGTCAGTAACTTCTACATAGGACAATTTTATCTAAAATTCGACAGCATAACATTTAAGGAATCAGAACCTCCTATAAGTAAAATTCAAAATTTTCAACCAATCCAAACCATTCTAAAAACTCAAATTTTCCAAGGTAATTCATTTTGCTATAACAATAGCTCAAGTGCTTTTAATTCAACGCTTTCTCCTACAATCTATCTTGAATCGTATCCACGTAGTGTCATGGTTACGCCAACACAATTATCATGTAATGATCTTCTTCAACTTAAAAGCGTAACACTATATACCAAAGTCAAATGCACCCATGAACTATTATGTTCCCTTTGGATGATAAAGTCACATAATTGTCACACATGTTCACACAATGTTATATTTATTTATATTTACTTATCCTAACACCGTCACAATCCTTAATCTTCAATATAACTTTAAACAACATTTCTTAAAACACTAACAATCTCCACACTTCGTGGGACATTGTTTCCTATTTATTTCAATATGAAATCAATATTAAAACTATTAAATTTCAAGTTCCAATACCATTCAACAATTATCAACTATCTTAGCAACAGTCCATAATTTTTCTTAACCTTTGTCCATATTTATAAGAAATCCAATTTCTTCAACGTTATATCAAAGATCCTTAAGATACTTAAGACATATCCTAAAATTTCAAGTCAATATCCCAAGCTCAATAATCAATATTATATTATTAACTTAACGATACTCCAATATTACGCAATCATAATCACGTAAACACCATTTTTTTATCTATACGATATAATACTAACGCAATCTTATAAAAGTATCTTATCTAGTATCAAAGTTGACGATTTAATCTCTCCCAAATTCGTTCATGCTCCAATCGTTCTTGTATAATTCCTACAAGTTCAAGCCCATACTCACATTTAGAAATTTACGAAATTACTCAACAATGATAATAATAATAATATTATAATAAATTTCCTACCCATTTTCTTCTTCTTTTTTTCTTTTTTTCTTTTTCCTTTCTTTTTCCCTTTTTCTGTCTTTCCTGTTTCCGATTTGTTTCGCTTCTTCCTTTTCTTGTTGTCGCCAGCAACCTTCTTCTCTTCTCGTCGACTGGCGACAGCCCTCGCCCCTCTCTCTCTTTTCTCCTCTCGCCCACAGGGTCGACTTCTTTGGTTTCTCCTCCATTACAAACAAAGGAGAAGAAACGGGGGTCGGGTTATCCCGATTCCCGTTTCTTTCTTTCCTTTATATATATATATATATATATATATATATATAAGTATACTATATTTAATATATATATATATATGTATTTTGTATATAAATTTACATACATATCTATACACTTTAATATAAAATAATATTTATATTTCATATATATTTATATATATTTGTAATATAAAATCATATATATCTATCATTATATAATAATATATACAAATATTTCATATATGTACATATGTACTTATATAAAATATATTTATATAACATAAATATATTAATATATAAATATACTCATTTTATTTCTTATAATTTGAATCTCTTAATATCCAAATTAATTTCCTCAATACAATTTCTCCATATGAATTTTCCAAATCCGTTACTTCATCAATTACTGAAATTCCAACAATATTTCGATCTTACTTTTGCTTATCTGTTTACATTTAAAATTAAATTTTCAGGTACTTAATAGCAAAATAAGAAAATTCGCGATTATCACAGACACGTTACAACAAACTCAACAATGTCTCGCTTCATTTTACCCCACTAGTACAATTTACGAAGATTATGGTACATCTTATTACTATCCGGATGTAAAGTGTACCTCGAGGTATGAGCCTCTATCAAAATGAACTCTCTTAATTGTTTATCTGCAAGAATACACATTTAGCTCTTGAACCTCAGAATGTCATCAGTTCTAATCCTATAGTCTAACAAATACCTAACTGTACCTGATTGGCAATCTCAATACAATCAGTATTCTCCTTTTGAGCATTCTTGATCCGATCTATCAAATCTGGCTCAATCCATATACTAACCATCAAACCATACCCCCAGAAAGAGTGACATTCATACTGAGGCTCACAAACTGTTATAACAAGTAATATTCTCGAACCATCATATAAAAGACTATACCTATGTGTTTCCTGCTCAAAGCATCTACCACCATATTTGCTTTCCTCGGGATGTACAATATCTTGCAATCATAATCTTTTAGTAGCTATATCTATCTATGCTCTCTCATATTCAATTCACGCATATTCAATTCACGCTGTAAGAACATATACTTAAGGCTCTTATGATCGGTGTATACTTGGAACCTTTCAACAGATAGATAATGCCGCCATATCTTTAGAGCAAACACCATAATAACCAGTTTTAAATCATGGGTAAGATAGTTCTTCTCATGGTCCTTCAACTGACGAGAACCATAAGCAACCACATTCCCATTTTACGTTAGGACACAACCCAAACCTAGTCAAAATGTGTCACTATACATAAAAAACCCCCCTAAACCATTAAGAATGGTGAAGATCGGTTTTGTGGTCAATCTGCGCTTCAATTCCAGATAACTGCACTCACATTCATCAGTCTATTCAAACTTTACATCTTTGCGCATGAGGCGCGTCAAAGGAGCAGCCAATCTAGAAAACCCTAAATAAACTGACGCTAATCTCCGAATAGACCAAGAAAACTCCGAATCTCAGTCACTGATTTCGACCTTTCCCATTGTACTAGCCTCTATCTTAAACGGATCAACTGACACCCTGTCTTTAAACACCTTGTGTCCCAAAAATGAAATATGATCTAGCTAGAATTTGCACTTACTCAGCTTAGCATAGAGTTTCCAATCTATAAGGGTCTATAGACTAATGTACAGATGCTGCTCATGCTCTTCCTAAGACTTAGAATACACAAGAATGTCATCAATGAACACGATAATAAAATTTTCTAAAAAAAGGCTTAAACACCTCATTCATCAAGTTCATGAAAGTTATTGAGGCATTAATAAGTCCAAATGCCACAACCAAAAACTCGTAATAGCCATATCGAGTTCTGAATGCTATTTTAGGGTTATCTCCTTCTTGAATCTTCAATTAGTGATATCCTGATCTAAGATCAATTTTTTAGAATACTTGTGCACCCCTAAGTTGATCAAATAAGTCATCTATTCTAGGTAGAGGATATTTATTCTTGATAGTAGCCTTGTTGAGGAACCAATAGTCAATGCAGAGTCGTAGGTTACCTTTCTTCTTTAGAACAAAAAGGACCAGTGCACCTTAAGGAGAGACATTGGGATGAATGAAGCCCTTTTCTAGTAACTCAAGGAGCTACTTCTTGAGCTCATCAAGCTCTACCAATGCCATTCGATAAGGAGGTTTAGAAATGGGTTCTGTATCGTGTACCAAATGAATAGGGAATTCTATCTCTCGATCGAGAGGAAGTCTCAGTAATTCATCCGAAAACATGTTTGGAAAATCCCTGACTACAAGAATCTCGTGTAACTCCGAACATTTCTTTTCTACGTCCTTAACATAAGTAATAAACCCTTCAATAACAAACATGGTTTTCAGATTCTATTTTGGACAAACTTTTAATAAAATAATTCATTTTCATTACTAAACAGAAAGTTTTACAGTGTAGTTTTTGGGATGAGAGAAGGTTACAAACATAGTATAGCAATCTAAACTAACTTGATTTATAGCTAATCAATCCAACCCTAAGATTATATCAAAGTCATACATGTTGAGCAAAATTAGGTTAGCTACGTTTCCTTCTCTTCTACTCTTAATTTACAGTTAGGGTACACAATATCAGTCATTTAGGATTTCCTAAAGGGTATATTGATCTGCATTAAATATTCTAAAGGCTTAGGTTCTACCGATATCTTATCAGTTCACATAGGAGACACAAAAGAATGTGTAGAACCTAGGTCAAATAAGGCAAGTGCATTTATATAAAAATTAGAAATCTTACTTTTAATAACCTCAAGTGAAGTGTCAGCAGACTCCCTATCGAAAGTATACACTTTGCCTTGAGTTACTGAAGGAAACCGAAACAAACATGCAGCTGAATTTAAATCATTCGGTCTCCACCAGGATCGATTCGGATAGTTGCCTGATTAGGGTTTCGAGATTTTACCTAACGTTTTCTCTGATTTTTGTCATTGGTCGAGTCACAAGCAACAACTTTTTGTTCCTGCCTCTATGGTATCCACACGAACGGATCTCACGACTCTTGAACGTCTCACGATCAGAAGCCTTAAAGAGTGTTTTTGATTCTTATAATCGATTTGCTAGCTTCGATTAAAAGAATACCGTTTCTGTTTTTAATTGTGCGGCTCTGTTTTAGAAAACATCCTTTTATAAGCAGTAAATTTTACCCAAAAATTTACTGCCAAACAGAACTCTAATCCTACTCATAATAGGATTAATTAAGCTCCTCATTGATCCGTTCTAAGTGTGCGACCCAATAGGTTCTCAAAACAATGGCAATGACAAAATTGTCACAGGCAATGAGCGGTATCTAGCAACACATCATTGCTACCCATGTAACGAGAATGTCAATGACTCGACATAACCTTACTCGTGATAGATGTTACCGTGTAGTCTAATCCCTTTATCCTTTGATGTCTTGATTAGACGCAAGTCATGGAATGTGTCACACTTGTATAGTCTAATCAGCGTTTCTTGATTCCTGAGTAGACTAATTAAACAAATAAAATCAATATCTCATATTGACTTATTCGAGCACGGCCATGCATTTTTAGTCTCACTCTATCAAAGGGCCCAAGACATCGCTCTTGTTATATAAGAGGGATAAATCCTATCTTGATCACTCAACATCCCTCTACATAGATCAAGGCATACCCAATTACTACCTTTATAGTCCATCCTGTTACGAATGACATCTAGCAGCATTAAAGTATGCAATTCTCTATGTTGGGATCTCTGATGATCTCAAGTCAAAGGATCACATACACCATCATCACTATGAGAATCGTTTATGACACTCATATAACAATCCATGTAGCGTTCTCATGGAGGGTCGATCTAGTACATAGTTCTCTAACATATACCTATGTGATGACTTGATATCCTATATCCATGACAATGGTCATCAGTCAACCACATACTAGTCTTATCGTATCATTGTTATCCTTGTTCACAATAATACTTGACTAGGGATATTTTAAGAATAGTGTGTTATTACTATTCTAAGGACATTATCATATAAGATTATATTACGCAGTTATAAGACAAATATAATAATGAACTATAAATAAAAATGTCATGATACATAAAAATGTCAAAGTCAATCATCTAATGAATGGTTCTAAGGGCATAATCCAACAGTTACAACATTTTTTTCCTTTCTCTACGACTGTAGCTCTCTTTAGCTGTGATGGTGTAGCCTTCTTCGATTCCTTGGTAGGTGCTGCTACTGCTATTACTACTGATTCCTTATTATTTGGGCAGTGGTTAACCAAATGCACAATCTGTCTACATCTAAAGAAAGCTCATGTGACCTAGTGATAAGGTCTGGTACCATGCGACCTTTCACAATACTGGCATCTCGTCATTGTATCCTTTTATGTAGCGTCAGAGCTATCAACAGTAGTGGACTTAATAGGTGTAACATCAGAGATTTTAATCCCAAGAACCTTGGCCTTCTTAGCCTATCTCTTCTTAAATCTAAAATCGAAACTCTGCTTCACCTTTTCCTTACCCTTGTCTTTAGCTCGGGCCCCAAACTCCACCCGGTAAGACTCGTAGTCTTGCTTGCACAACTAAGCCCAACGTAGCCTCATCATATGTGGCCACATACTGTGCTTGATTGAATACCTCAAACCAGCTATAAACCTCTCAATCTTATACTCTTTGCTCCTGACTGTTTTTGGGTCAAATTGACTCAATGTCGTAAACTTGGACTCATACTAGTCTATTGTCATAAATCCCTATACCAAACCTAGAAACTTAGCCCGTAACTTCTTTTATGCTATCCGAGGAATATACTACTTTTTGAAGGCCTCAAAAAACATACCCTAGGTCACTACTAAATGTCCAGCACCCAACACTGTCGTGGTGGACTTCCACCAAATACATTTTCTCATCTATAAATAAAAATGTGGCTATACCCATTTTCTCTATCTTTATGTATCGCATGTATGTGAAAAGTTTTTCCACAACATTTACTCACTTTTCTGCTGTCATAGGATCCTTATCGCCCTTGAACTTTGACAGATCTAACTTCTTAAACTGCCTTAGTAAGTTCACATCACAATCGATAATCAAATTAACAAGTCGAGGGTATAATGGCAGTGGTATAGGCTGTAGCTATGGTGGCGGTGGCATAGGCTGTAGCCGGGGCTTTGGAGGCACACTACTTAGCGAAGGAGGAAGTTGCGTCACTTCTGGTACTGGTGCTCTAGCATTATCGTTGAAATTAGTGATGAACTTTGCAAACATCCGTTCCAACCTAGAGATACAAGTATTAGCACTTTCAAGGAGGGCAAGTTCATAAATCGGTTTAGGAGATAGCTGGGCCAGTCTCCGTCCCCATCCTCGTCCTTGTCCAATCCTCCTTCACCGATCACTCATTCTATCAAAAACAAACATAAGAAATGTTTTTCAGTTACTCCAAACAATTATATATTCAGACAATTACAGTACTACAAGAGATGTAAATCAATTCTAACCTAAAGACACTAACAAACATCAAACTAACCTCGCTTTGATACCAATTTTTCTATCACGATCTGACTATTGACACTTAGTATTAACAATTTCCTTATTATTTTGATTGGTTAGGCTGTTTGTAATGTCCACACTCAATTTCAATGTTAATCGATATTTGAATCCCAAAATCTGAAACATTCACTTTTGATATATTTTTATATATGAACGAGCAAGACTTAATTTACATCTAGCTTTCATTAATAAACACCCAATATATACCTTCAGTATACTACGGTAAAGTTTACATCCCTTGTACAAATACATCCATAGTAGTACTTGTTGGATTATGCCCTTAGAACCATTTATTAGATGATTGACTTTGGCATTTTATGTATCATGACATTTTATTATAGCTCATTATTATATTTGTCTTATAACTGCGTAATGTAATCTTATATGATAATGTCCTTAGAATAGTAATAACACACTATTCTTAAAATATCCCTAGTCAAGTATTATTGTGAACAAGGATAACAATGTACGAGAAGACTAGTATGTGGTTGACTGATGACCATTGTCATGGATATAGGATATCAAGTCATCACATAGGTACATGTTAGAGAACTATGTACTGGATCGACCCTCCATGAGAACGCTACATGGATTGTTATATGAGTGTCATAAGCGATTCTCATAGTGATGATGGTGTATGTGATCCTTTGACTTGAGATCATCAGAGATCCCAACATAGAGAATTGCATACTTTAATGCTGCTAGATGTCATTCGTAACAGGATGGACTATAAAGGTAGTAATTGGGTATGCCTTGATCTATGTAAAGGGATGTTGAGTGATCAAGATAGGATTTATCCCTCTTATATAACAAGAGTGATGTCTTGGGCCCTTTGATAGAGTGAGACTAAGAAATGCATGGCCGTGCTCGAATAAGTCAATATCAGATATTGATTTTATTTGTTTAATTAGTCTACTCAGGAATCAAGAAACGCTGATTAGACTATACAAGTGTGACACATTCCATGACTTGTGTCTAATCAAGACATCAAAGGATAAAGGGATTAGACTACACGGTAACATCTATCACGAGTAATGTTATGTCGAGTCATTGACATTCTCGTTACATGGGTAGCAATGATGTGTTGCTAGATATCGCTCATTGCCTATGACAATTTTGTCATTGTCATTGTTTTGAGAACCTATTGGGTCGCACACTTAGAACGGATCAATGAGGAGCTTAATTAATCCTATTCTGAATTGGATTAAGGATATATCTAATCCTATTCTGAATTGGATTAAGGATATAGCTAATCCTATTCTAAGTAGGATTAGAGTTCTGTTTGGCAGTAAATTTTAGGGTAAAATTTACTGCCTATAAAAGGATGTTTTTCTAAAACAGAACAGCATAATTAAAAACAGAAAAAAAAAGTATTCTTTTAATCGAAGCTAGCAATTCGATTATAAGGAATCAAAAACGCTCTTTAAGGCTTCTGAGCGTGAGATGTTCAAGAGTCGTGAGATCCATTCGTGTGGATACCATAGAGGCAGGAACGAAAAGTTGTTGCTTGTGACTAGGCCAACGACAGAAATCAGAGAAAACGTTAGGTAAAATCTCGAAACCCTAATCAGGCAACTCTCCGAATCAATCCTGGTGGAGGCCTAATGATTTAAATTCCGCTGTGTGTTTGTTTCGATTTCCTTCAGTACTGTACATATATTGTCTGAACATATAGAATTAAAATAGCATACCTCCATAGTCTCTGATAACCACCTAAGGGAAACTAATCAGATCTCATCCTAGGACAGAAGTAAGCTAATGCAGAAGTTTGGAAGGAAAGTAAGGGGATGAGCTTACACCCAATAAGAAAGATAAATAAAAGAGCTGATATTATGCATAACTACATGCATGTATCTTAAGCATGCTCCTACACTCAAAATTAGTATCAATACAGTAGTTAAGCACTCTTTCAGAAAGAATACTATAATCGATTACGTAACTAGGCTGAAAACAAAAAGATACTTTGAAATACCTCACTTGTCCTACTCCCTAGCTTCGACTATAGGAAGTTTACTATCATTTGCTTTAGTTTGCTTGATCGATAGTTCAGTGGTACAGTTTCCTTATGAACTGTTTTGAGATTGTTGGCTTCCCATAACTGCCTTTGGGTATCATGCTATTCAGTGTACTATATTGTTGTTGTTTGCTAATTGATCTTGATCATGTCATCAATCGTCCTGGATGTCACCTAATCAATGCATAGTGAGGACACCTCTCTGACTATAGCCAAATGTCTTACTGACTACTGTTAGTCTCTTTTGGAATACTGAAACCACCTGATTCTATTGGGTGTTGCCATATCTCCACTATATTGTTACTGAAACTGTTTACTGTACCGCTTGCTAAAATGCTTACCGAACTAAGTTATTGACTACATACCGTATTGTTTATTGAATATGTTTCTTTGAACTATTTTATGTATTGTTTACTTAAACTATTTACTGTATTATTTACTAAATGATTTACCAAATGTTTTATCAAATTGATTACCATACTGTTTACGAAACCATTTGTCAATTGTTCATTGATTTGTTCATACAATTGTTCATTGGAAACTATATTACTGAACTGCTTATCGAGCAATTTCCAATAAACTCCCTAAAGTCGGAATTAGGAACTAGGACAAGTGAGGTACTCTAAATCATCCTTCAATAATCAGTTTGGTTACCTAACCTACTATTATATCCTTCCAAATTTTATGGTCCTTTAATACTATTGATACTAATAGTGACTGTTAGTGTAAGAGCATGCATAAGACATATGCATATAGATTTGCATAATATCAGCTCTTTTACAGATATTTCTTACTGGGTGTAAGCTCAGCCTCTATTTTCGTTTTAGATTATTTATAGTAGTTCGATTCTGCACAGGATGGTTTTGATACAGTATTCCTCAAGCGGTTATCTCATACCGTAGAGGTATCTTGTTTATCTTTTATATGTTCTGACTATATGTGTACAATATTACTTTGTATAATTTATCGTATAAGGGATGTAAACTAGATTGTAGTGTACAAAATGTTAATCTTGGTCGGTCTAGTCAAATGTTAAATTACGGAGTTACTTTTCATGATGTAAACATATTTCACATTTAAAATAAGTACAAATTGAGACTGCTTAATTATGTTGTTAAATCACATGATCAAATATTGATATGAGTTAAATTTGCGGTGGTTGTGAATCAAATGAATTGAGAATCTTTACTAATTAAGTGTCAACGAATTGAATGTAAATACAACAAACAGCCCAACTAATTGTTATAAGTAGAAAAAAATAGTTCTGTTTTCGACAGTTGATGACATGATCAAGATCAATCAGAAAATAATAACAGAATAGTATACTCAGTAGCGTGAAACTCGAAGGCAACTATGAGGACTCAACAATTTCAAAAAAGTTCAGAAATGGTCGAAAACATTTTACAAAAACAATTTTTGAAAAACATATCTTCAGTTAGTCGATAAGTATTTAAAATCAGTAACTATTACATTCAAAGTATAAAAATTTAGAAAATATTCTTAGTGTAGTAACCAATGTTCAAAATATTTTATTTACATATAAAAGTAGCTCTAAAACACACGTGTATCCTGGAAAGTGTAGAAATAATTAAAAATTCCTTCGAAAATAGCATTATAAATATGTGTACCTTTGTAACCTAAATGCTAGCCTAACTTAAATCACTCTTTTATTTCTTTCCTTCTTGCACTAACAGTCTCTTATTAGTAGTTTATGGTTTTAAGACCATTTTATGGAGTTTCAGCAGCATAATGTTACTACTTATCTTAACTCTCCTACACTAAAACACAATTCAATAACCACAATGATAGTTTCTCAATTTCAATTCCATCATAATATTCAATCTCATACAATTTCAATTCAGTCATTTTTAAATGCAATACGGTATCCCTATGTCACATCCCGTGATCACATTTTTTACGTATTTCTATACAACTTATCCGGTTGGGCTGTCTGTGATACTTCATTTTTCATATTCATTTAACTATTAAATATAAAATTCGTAATATCAATTACATCCCCTATCTTAATTCTCAAGAAAGTAGTACTGAAAATAAGTCTAAATACAGAAAATAAATGATCATACCTCATATTATAAATCAAGTTGTCGCAATGTCCCCAAATGCACAGCCAAAATGCTCGTATGTCAGATCTCTTAGTCCTCGAAAATCTGAAATGTTAATATTGGGGAGTGAGCAAACCACGGCTCAGTAAGAGAGTTATATGCAACACTTGATATTCAACTACCTATATGTTGAAAATAATTTTTTTTCACTTTCTTTAAATTTTCCTAGTTGGCTCTAAGCTCGCATGTAGGAAGGATACTACAGTCGGCTAGGGATCCGGATGGAGTAAGGCAGGTATTTTGAAATACCTGTCTTGTCCCGGAACCTAGAAGCAACTGTAGAGAGTACTATATAAATTGTTCTTAAAACGATTTAATATTCGTTTTCCATAGAGTAAACCATTTATTTCTCTTCACTTCATTATGTTTTAAAACACGTAACAGCTCAGTAGTAAAATAGTAGTTTAGGATAAACCATTTGGTAATTATTTCTATTTTCGAAATAATTTTCAATGTTATTCTTTTTGAATAAACATTCATTTCTCTTTAATTCAGTAACCATATCTTACAATTCAATAAAACAGTAATATTCAATACAGTACCACTCGGTAAAACAGTATCTTGATACAGTTTAGTCAGTAAACAGTAAACAGTAGCTACCAATTCAGTAAACAGTGTACGGTAGCTTTCAGTTCAGTATCATGGAGACCAGGCAACACCCTAAATATATCAAGCTATAATAATATCATCCCTAATAGGGGAAACACATGAGATCTATGGCCATAGTCTATGAGGTCCTCAGTGTGCACTGATCAAGTATCCACTGGGACGCTGATAATAGGATCAGTATCTATCAGCACTAACACGTGACACGTGAGCATGATATGGGGCCTAACAGTCTCAAAATAGTAAACACGTGATATAAACCCCATTTATGAAATCAATTTCACTGAATATAAGTTCAATCAATCCACAAATATTCATAAGGAAAATATTTTCATCTTATGAATAACAATTTATAAAATATTCATACTGGGGTCATCACTCCCGAAAATGTTCTAAACATTATAGAACAGTATAAATCACATTTTTCATACGGTGAAAACAGTTTATAAAATAATCATTATAAAATATAAAAGGTCATAACTATCCTTTTTCACCGTAAAACACATACGCACGCTTTTTCGTGCTTTCTATCGAAAACATGATTTTCAAAGTTATTGGGATTCAAATCAATTATTTTTATGATTTATAAAAAATTAAAATATTTATTTTCCAAATCAACACTCCCGTCCCATGTTTTCTTTGTAAACACTTGCGGAGACCTTTTAGTCTCAAAACACTGTTTTCTACCGTTAATTACCTTTATGAAATTTTCTATAAACATTTATTTTCACAATTGAACCCATAAAGGTTATTTATAAAATCAAGTGAATATTTGAAGAAATATTAGTAAAATATTCACTTTGGTCCTTTTCATTTTTCACCTTATTTCACGTGAAATATCACCTATCGAGATAAATTTAGGTGATTTTCTTTTTCACCATTTTCAAAAACATGAATAATTTAAAATTAAATATCAATATATTCCTGTTTTATGAAAACTAATCGATTTCTCGATTTTCGTGGTTGGAAATCGTTTCTCGTAATGAAAAATCATTTATTATGATTTTCAGTAATTTTCTAAGATTTTTCGGCAGTATAACGGCTACCGATTGGCTAGCCTCCTGCACGAAAAATACAATTTATATTTTCAACTGGTAAATCACCACAACTTTCCAACCAATCATTGTCAACAGCATTTATAAAATTAAATGCATATTTAAAACATGCATACTGAATATCCTTACAAGCTACACATGCCTCCCTAACCTGTTTCGGGTCGGCGACTGCCTCTCGAAGGTCGCGCCCGTGTTCATCTCGCCCGATTCCATCGACTCGGTCATCAAGGGAATTTTCTGGAAATTAAATTCTAAAAATTAGAATTTTTCCATAATTTATCCAAATTAATTACTCGGAAATAATTCCCGAATTTCTTATCGAATTTCTCGGATTTTTAAGTTTCCCGGGATTTTCCATAATTTTCGAATTCTCGGGAATTTTCCAAATTCCCGGAATTCCTTCTCTTTTCCTCTTTCTTTTTCTTTTTTTTTCTTTTCTTTTCTTTCTCTTTTTCCTTTTTCTTTTCTTTTTCTTTCTCTTTTTCCTTTTTTCTTTCTTCCCAACCGAACCGGTCACCTCCCCTCACCGTCGGTTCTTCTCCGGTGGCTGGTTCTCTGGCTGTTCGGTGGCTCAGCAGCTGGCTAGCACCATGGCGAAGCCGGATCTGGCCTCCGTTTGGTCTGGATCGGCAGTACTGTGGCGAATCTACTCGGTTTTGCCTCGGTTTCTTCTCCTCCTCCGTCAGCCTTCCTCCGCCGTTCCTCGCCTCACCGGTAGCCTCCATCCCTTTCCTCTCCTTCCTCCGATGCTTCGGCTGTGGTGGCGGTGGCCGATTTGGCCGGCAACCGCCAGATCTGGTTTTCTCCTCTTCTCGGCTTCCGCCGTGTTTTCTCCCCTGTTTTCGCTTCCGTTTCCTTCGCCAGTCGTCCTCTTCCCTTCCTTTCTTCGCCTGCGACATCGTCTCTCCCTTCCTCTCTCTTTTCCCTCACCGGCGGTGGCATCTCCGCCACCGTCAGCCTCAATTGGGGAGGGGGGATCGGGTTTGCTTCCCCGATTCCTCCTTTCCATTTTTGTTTTATTTCTTTCTAATTTTAGTATATATCATACTATATACTTTATACTATATACATATAATATATATACTATATATTACGCATATAATATTATTTCATATATAATGTACAGTACAATATATATTATATATAATATATATTGTATATTACAAAATATATGTCTTGTATATATATATGTATATTTATATATTTTAAAATTAAATAACATTTATATAAATATTTATATAAATGTAATAATTCCATATATATTGTATTAACAATATATATACACTCAAACTTTAATGTAATTTAATATTTACATTTTCTCAAATATGTATATACTTACATATACATAAAATGTCATACTTGAATACATATGTATTATTTAAATTTATCAAATAGTATATATACTTATATATATACCACGGTATATTAATATATACAGTATACCATACGGTATTTAAATACATATGTATTTACATCAAATTACATTTATATAATTTGTAATTATATAAACATATTTTATTTTCATTTCTCATTTTCTTATCTAATTTGGATTTCCATTTATCCAAATTAAATTTCCCTGCTTTCCTTATTTAATTTCCTCTTTCCATTATTTTTATTTTCACTTCCAATTTAAATTTCCTTCATTCGGATTTCCAAAATCCGTTCCTTTCTCAATTCTCGGGATTTTCACTAGTATCTCGTTCTTATAATTAATTCATTTATTTATTTCTAATATTTATAATTTCCAATTAAATAGAAAATTTACGGTTATCACACCCTACACCTCTTACACATATTCCTTACCACTTAAATTACGCAATACTGCTCGACAGCACCAGTCTATACTTCTTACTTCCGAGCTGCAAAACACCATACAAACACATTCAATTCTCCGCACTTTCGGTATAAAAAGTATATAACTCCTTGAGATCCACTACATTGCCTACTGCGGCTCTAATTTCTGTCTACTTCAAACTAGTGCCTATGCTACAACTATCGTCTAAATACCTCCTTTTTTGGTTCTGACTTAACCAACAGTCTTGTATTAATTTATACAATATTCTAGACCTATTTTACATTAAATTGGACATGGTTTCCCTATCCTCTTCACTTGGTCGAATGCTCTATGCATGCCTATGCACGCCTATGCACTTCATTTTAACAATTTAAGGCTATATACATGTTCTACACATTCTCTACACTAATTCCACATCACTTATGCATTGAACAACACCATATCCATGCATGTCTCATCTTGGCAAAAAAAGAAAATGATTTTAATGGTTTTGCTTCAATTTAGGCTTAATTATACATTTAAACACCATAAACACATTACATGTAACCATTAAATCACTAAAATTCAAGCTTTCTCTCACCTCTTCCTCTTGGCCGAATTCTTGAAGAACCAAAACAATATGGAAATGGAAACTCCAAGGTCTAATTTGGGGGCATGTTATAGAGCTAAGAGAGGTGAGCAAGTTTGCTTAAGACAGTTTTCTATTTTACGGTGTTTTTACTAGGGTTTTGATGAGTTTTCTCTCTCTAGCTTAAGGTTCTTAATGGTGGAAGAATGGAGCATATGGTGGATGGCAATGAGAGAAGAAGACAAAAAAAATCTTATAAAATAATATCCTAGGCAGCAATTTGCTAAAATGCCCTTATAACGTTTTAATAATACCAAACATGTCCCACTCTTTCTAATTTCTATTTAAATGTTTAATTTAACTTCTATAATATTTTATTTACTCATAAAATATATTCATTTAACATATCTTAGTCATTGATTAGGCTTTTATTAGGGTTTGAGTGGTCAAAATAGTGAAATTACCAAAATAACCCTAAATACCCAATTGTGTAGTTTTTAGCCTTTTGTGTGATTCAGTATATAGGTTAAAATGGCATGAGACTTCTTCACATGAGGAATCATCTATCACTGTCTGTTGGTCAAAAGTGAAATTAGATTGACTAGTATTCGCAAAAGTTTTACGAGCCTTTGGATTAAACTATCATTTTTGAAATTGTTGCGCATTTTCCAAAACATTTACAAATGATGAGTTTTGAAATGCAGATTCTTATAATCTCAGCATTTGGCTTCAATCATCAATACTGTCAAGTTTCATCTCCATTAGAATAGTAGAAGTCCTAGTGGGGTCCACGGTCCAAATCTCTTTTATACCTATGAAGTATAAGGCATTTGAACTGTTATGAGATATCTTATTTTCCTAACTTCATTAACAGTAATATATGGATGGAAAAAAGTGTGAATTTTACATTTTAGCAGTTGTTGTATTGGCAAACAAATATTATTCGACATAATCTGGATGTCATGCATATCAAGTGTAATGTCTTTAAGAATGTATTCAACACGATGATGGATGCGAAAGGTAAAACAAAAAATAACATAAAGGCAAGGCTCGATTTAAATGTCTATTACAAGCGACCAAAGTTAGAGTTAGTTCATAGTAATGATAAAGTGTTCCAGCCTAAAACGTTTTTCACTCTGACCAAAGCACACATAAGGCATGTGTGCCAATGGGTTGAACCATTAAGGCTTCCAGACGGTTTTGCATCTAATATAGCTCAATATGTGAATATGGCTACATGTTCTATGGGACGAAATGTCATGATTGCCATATTTTCATGCAACGATTACTCCCAATTGCTTTTTGTGTTTTGGTGCCAAACTCCATTTGGGATGCAATTATTAAGCTATCTTATTTTTTAGCGATATTTGTTCCACTGAAATTAATGTAGATCATATCTAAGTGTTGGAGAAGTACATAGTGGAAATAATATGCAAATTAGAGAAGAATTTTTCTCCAAGTTTCCTTAATAGTATGGAACATTTGCTAATTCACTTATCTTACGAGGCTATAAATGTAAACCAGTTCAGTATCGATGGATGTATCCATTCGAGAGGTAATTTTATTTTATAGTTGTTTAAGATGAAAATAATGCAATCTAGTATTTAAAATAGTTTTTTCTTTGTCAATAATGCTCAATTTTTGGTATTTTGATGCTTAGGTTTTTTCATCATCTAAAGTAAAAAATGCACTAATCGATCTAAAGTTGAAGGATCTATATGTGAGGGTGCTAATGTGATTGAACCCAGTCCTTGTGATTGAACCCAATGTGTATTTTTGGTCATATTATTTAGAGTAGAGGGTGCCAATGTGATTAAACCCAATCCTTCGTAATGATAATAGAGATGTCATCGAAGGCACAGGACGATTGTCCGTTTTTACTCATCCTAGACGAACATTCGATCCAAAAGATAACCCCTACTGGTTATATATAGATGAACTTAAAGCAGCTCACGTGTATATTTTATTGAAATGCTTAGAGATAAGCCTCTATATTGAGTATATACTGTCACATCTTGAATATACAGTATTTTACATTGAGCCACACATTTTACAAAGGTTGGGCTGTCTGCGATGTCTTTATTTCTCATTTCCTTTATACAGTACACATTTATAACTGTAATTTACCATTTGGTAAAATATTTACATATCATAGTTTATATCTCGTTTACATCCCCCATTTATAATACAACACAATAGTACTGTAAAGTAAGCCTGAACATATAAAATAAATGATTATACCTCCAAGATCTATACTACGCTGCCTCGGGGTACTCAAAGTGCAGCTGTAAATCCTTGGATGTTAATCACGCAGTCATTGGAAATACTTTGTAGATGTTAAAAATAAAGGAGTGAGCAAACCACTGCTCCGTAAAGGAGTTGTATGTAATACTTGATATCACGAAAACTATATGCTATAAAATCATTAAATTCCTATAGGTGCACTAGGGACTCTAATAGGAAGGATACTATAGTCGGCTAGGGATCCGGATGGAGTAAGGAATGTATTTTGAAATATCTATCTTGTCACAGAACCTAGAAGTGACTATAGGGAGTAAATCTTGATTTTTGAAATAAATTGTTTTCTCACAACGTTTCATATTCATTTCAAATCAATACTTCCATAAAGTAAAACATTTAATCACATAATCTAATATTCAAATTTAAATCATAAAATGAATATTAGATTAGTAAATCTCTTTTCCATTTGAAAACATGTCACATGTCACATATCACATATATCACTGAAATCGTAAACAATATCATACTCAATATAGTACCTTAAACTGTTTAGGAAAATCATTATTCATTTAATCACATATCATTCAATCTCATCATTTATTCAAATCATCATTTTCATTTCATAAAATGATGGAGATTAAGGCGTCACCTGAGATATACCATGCTATAATTTTCATACGGAAGAATAATCATCATATTAGATCTATAGCCATAATCTATAATCGTCCTCAATCGTACACTGATCAGGTGTCAACCGAGACTGAATATATATCACATGTCACATATCACATATTAGCATGATAAAGGGGCCTATCAGTCTCAAAACCATATTCTCATCCTCATATCGCCTTTATGGAAATTAATAAAATAGGTAAAATCATCAGTCAGTCTATAAAGGCTTTATTAAATCATATAATGAATATTTATGGAAAATCATTTATAAAATATTCACTTTTCAACTTTTCACTTTATAAACCATCCCATATACTGTAAAACATGTCGAAGGAATTTTCAATAACCTCACTTTCATTAGAATCAGTAACATGAATATTTAAATAATATTTTTCGGTATATTCATGTTTTATGAAAAATATTAAATTTATTATTTCCAAGGCTAGGAAATTAACCCAATATGCATTAAAATATTTCATGAGATTTTTATAAAATTTTCTAGGAAATTTCAGCAGCATAACAGCTGTTGTTTCCCTAACCCTCCTGCAAATCAAATACAGTTCTGAAATTCACAAACAGCCTTAATACCATATTTTCCAAAGCATATCATTTCAAAATATTCTTATAAAATCATGCATATCAAATTCGTGCACTCGAGAAATCCCTACAGATTGCATACGCATCCCTTACCTGTCTGTCGTATACGACTTTTCTGAGCGCACCAACAGTAATTCGTTACTCCCAGGCTGCAATTAATTCCACCAAAAATATTAGCTATTATTCATGTCTCAATGCAGCCTCATTGGATACTGCAAATATTTTTGCAGTATAAATTCTACCTGTAGTATAACATAACTTATTTATTTTGCATCGAATTTTAAATCCGAGCATACCAAAAGACTCCTTGTAGTTCCTACAGTCTAAATCTACCCTTAAACCATCAAAATCAACCAAGCATAATGGTCCCTTTATGTTGACCGAATGTGGAATGATGAGGAATTGGTGGAATCTAAACAATTCAATACTACCATGTTAATCTACCATGCTTAATCATCCATTTGGCATCCTTTTTATGCATGAAACCACATAAATTCCCTAGGTTCCCTCCATGGCCAAATCCTCCCTCTAATGGCATAATTTCATTTTGTTCCATTTAGTCAAAACCAATGGTATAGACACACTTAGCTAGCTTAGATGAACATTCTTACACCATTAAAATTCAAAGAAACATAAGGGATAGTAATATACCTCACTTGACCAAGACTTTGTGGCTTTCTTTCTCCTTGAATTATGGCTTATACAATGAACTTTTGGTATGGGTAGGTAGAGGAGAGAGAATAGAGAAATTTCCTAGTTATAATTGTGTTGAAATTTTGTGTATATAGTTGACTAGGATGACTTGTATTTTTCTTTCTTCTTTTCTTCACTTATGGTGGCGTGTGAGGCTTGAAGAAGACCATGAATAGTATCGGTCAGCAGTTGATGGGTTTATGTAGAGAATTCTAGAAATGGGCAAAATGACCAAAATGCTCCTAGTTATGTAAATTTCGAACAATTTTGCCCTTATGGTTCCACTATCGTAAAAACCATGTAATCGTGCTCCAAAATTTCGGATTCCAGCACCAATTAATCTTTTTTACTGTATCTTGATGATTAGAAGTGGTTTCATCAACACACGGTACACGGATAGTGAGAAATTATGATTTTACCACTGTATCTTGATGATTAGAAGTGGTTTCATCAACATACAGTACACGGATAGGGAGAAATTACGACTTTACCCCCGCGACCCACTGACGAATTTCTCCAATTTAACAATTGAATTGATAGATCTATTAATGCTGTCTTAAACTACTTTTCATGTATAATATCATGATATTTTTACTTCAACCTAAATCATTTTAGTTTTGGTGAAATTTACGAAAATACCCTCGAGATGTAACTGTCATTTTCCAATTTGTTTGCCATACTTCCAAAAATAATGCAAACAATGTATTTTGGGTCTTAAATTTCCATAATATCATTATTACACCATTTATACACTGCTTCTTTAATCATATATACATCTGGGCACGAAAATCTAAGTGGGGCTTACATCACTATTTACTTAAAATTTACAAATATATTCCAAAATAAATCAAAATTACATATAAATATACATATATAGTACAAAATAATCAGTTCTCACATTTTCTCCCCACTTTCGAAAATTCAATCCTCCAAATTTTGTCTGGACCACTCACTGGAATAGCTTTGGGTACTTCTCCCGCATCAAACTCTCTAACTCCCATGTTGTCTCCTTTTCGGAATGGTACTGCCATAGCACTTTTACCAATAAGATCGTCTTAGATTGCAATACCTTATCCTTTTGATCCAAAATCTGTATAGGTCTCTCCACATAACTCATATCCTCTCGTATCTCCAATGGCTCGTATCGGATTACGTGGGAAGGATCTAGATGATACTTCTAAGCATCGAGACATGGAATACATTATGCACTACTGACAATTCCAGTGGTAGTGCTAATCTATATGCCACATCTTCCACGTGATCTAAGATCTCGAATGGTCCAATGTACCGAGGACTCAACTTTCCTTTCTTACCAAATCTCATTATGCCTTTTGATGGGGAAACTTTCAAAAATACATAATCACCTAATGAGAACTCGAGTGATCGACGTCTCATATCTGCATAACTCTTCTGCCGACTCTGTGCTGTCCTTAACCTTTCACAAATAATCTGTACATCTCTTGAAGCCTGCTCTACCAAATTGGGAGCCAATAACTTTCGATCTCCCACTTTTTCCCATATAATCGGAGATCTACATCTTCTACCATATAACACTTCATAAGGTGCCATGCCGATACTTGTCTAATAGCTATTATTATAAGCAAACTCAGCTAGTGGCAAGTGGTCATCCTAAGACCCTTTAAAATCCAATGCCCACACCATTAACATATCCTCGAGCGTCTGCATCACTCGCTCGAACTGCCCATCAGTCTGTGGATGAAAGGCGGTGCTGAAATTTAGTCGGGACCCCATAGCCTCTTGAAATCTCTCTCAAAAGTGGGATGTAAATTAGGAATCCCTATCCAAAGTGATGCTCACCGAAATGCCATGTAGCCTCACTATCTCCCGTACATATAGATCGAAAAGGGTATTAAGGGGATCTGTAGATTTGATGGCTAAAAAGTGGGCGAACTTCGTCAATCTATCCACAATTACCCATATAACATCATGATTTCTCCAGGTCCTAGGCAAACCCATGATGAAGTCCATCGTAATGTTCTCCCATTTTCATGTATGAATCGGTAGAGGCTTCAATAAACCTACTGGTTTTTAATGCTCGATCTTCACCTGCTGACATGTGAGACATCTTGCTACAAACTCTGCGATGTCTCTCTTCATCTTTGGCCTCCAATATACCCTTTGTAGATTCTGGTACATCTTAGTACTGCCAAGATGCAGAGTGTACGTGGAGGTGTGGGCCTCTGTCAAAATCAAATCTTTGATCTGGCAATTATCGAGAACACATACTCAGCTTCTGAACCTCAGAATACCATCGGTGCCAATCTCAAAATCTGACTGTACTCCCATTTGTACCTGACTGGCAACTTGTATGCAATAACCATCTACCCTCTGAGCATCCCTGATCTGTCCCATCAAGTCTGGCTCAATCCTGAAACTAGCCGTAAATTCATAGCTCTCAGAGGAAATCACACTATTATTGAGGTTCAAGAACTGCTCCAATAACTCATACTTCCTGACCATCATGTAAGATACCATCGCCACATGCTTTCGGCTCAAAGCATCTACCACCACGTTTGCTTTCCCCGAGAGGTACAATATCTCACAGTTGTAATCCTTTAATAACTCCATGCATCTTCACTGTCTCATATTTAGCTCACGCTACGAGAATAAATACTTCAGACTCTTATGGTCTGTATAAATCTGGAAAGTCTCACCGTAAAGGTAGTACCTCCATATCTTCAGTGTAAATACCACAACGGCTAACTCAAGATCGTGTGTCAGGTAGTTCTTCTCATGCTCCTTACGCTACCGAGAACCATATGCAATCACCCGACCATACTGCATCAAAACACACCCTAATCCCTAAGCATAAGCATCTGTATATATTGAAAATCCACAAGATTCGCTAGGAAGGTAAAGTACTGGAGCTGTCATAAGTCTTCACTTCAACTCTTGGAAGTTGCGCTCATACGCATCTGTCCATTCGAACTTTACATCCTTACGTGTGAGTCACGTTAGTGGAGCAGCCATCCTAGAGAACCCCTCAACGAACTACCGATAATATCCAGCTAGACCCAAAGGCTCCGAATCTCAGTCACAGTCTTAAGCCTCTCCTATTATACTATGGCCTCTATCTTGGACGGATCAACAAACACACTGTCTTTCAACACTATGTGACCCGAAAATGTAATATGATCTAGCCAGAAGTCCCACTTACTGAATTTAGCATATAACTTCCGATCTCAAAGGGTCTGTAGAACTATTCGGAGGTGCTGCTCATGCTCCATCGGAGACATAGAATATACCAAGATGTCATCTATCAATACGGTTATGAACTGATCTAAATATGGCTTAAACACTTCATTCATCAAGCCCATAAATGCTGCAAGTGCGTTAGTTAACCCGAACGGCATCACTAGAAACTCATAATGTCCATATCGAGTTCGAAATTCTGTCTTGGGAACATCTGAATCTCGAATCTTAAGCTGATTATAGCCCAATCAGAGATCAATCTTAGAAAATACCTATGCACCCCTGAGCTGATCAAATAAATCATCAATCCTGGGCAGGGGATACCTATTCTTGATGGTCGCCTTGTTCAACAACCGATAATCGATACACAACCGTAGGCTGCCATCCTTCTTCCGGACGAATAAAATTGCTGCGCCCCACGAAGATACACTAGGATGGATGAATCCCTTATCCAATAATTCCTGGAGCTGTTTCTTAAGCTCTTCCAACTCCGTCAATGTCATCCGTTATGGGGGCTTAGAAATGGGCTCTGTGCCGGGTACCAAGTCAATGGTAAACTCAATCTCTCAATCCAACGGTAACCCTAGCAAATCCACCCAGAATACGTCCAGAAAATCCCTGACCACAAGAATCTCGTGTATCGAGACATCTCTTTTCCATGTCCTCCACATAAGCAATGAAACCTTTAACACACCCACACAATATTCAAGCAATTTAGTAAACATATCATTTCATTATAACTTACCAAAAAGCTTTACAATATATGGTTCTGGTTGAGAGAAGATAACAAACTTAGTATAACAATCTAAACTAACAAAATTTGCAACTAACCAATCCATCCCTAATATTACATCAAAATCATACATCGTCAACAAAATCAGGTTAGCTGTCGTTTTCTTCTCTCTTACAGTTACTTTACAATTTTTGTACACTATATCTATCATCTATACTTCTTTAAAAGGTGTATTTACTTGCAATGTATAGCCTAACGACTTCGGTTCTACCGGGACTCTATTAGCACAAGCAAGTGATATAAACTAATGAGTAGAGCCAGGGTCGAATAATGCAATCACAGTTATATTGAACATATAAATTTTACCTTTAATGACATCTGTGGAGGCATCAGCAGTCTCCTGATCTGACGCATACACTCGCCCCTGAGTCATGGGCTTCTTACCCTTCTCCGCTGCAGTCGCCTGTCTCGACTGCGAGGATGTAGCTTTCTCTGTCTCTGTCTGAGCTACTGATGCCGGTACTGATGGAATAGGGGCTGGAATAGTGGAAGTAGTGGACTCTCGAAGCATCGGGCAATCTCTTATCAAATGTCCCATCTGTCCACATCTAAAATAGGCCTTAGTCAGCAAATAGCAAGGCGGTGTACCATGCGACGGACCACACAGTGTACACCTGGTCACACTACTCCTTTGTATCGCAGTGGGACCAATAGTAGGGGCCGTAGTGACTGATCTAATAGATCGCCCCTCTGAAATCTGAATGCTCGACGGTCTAGTCCTCTTAGGCTGATCCCTACTCAATCTGTCCTCTGCGCCCTTCTTAGCTTTACCTTTTTCCTTAACTTTACCTAAATGCTGGCTCAACATGAAATTGCTCATAATCTTGCTTGCTCGCACAATTGAGCCCATCTAACCACCTCATCATAAGTACGAATGTCAAACGGAGCCAACTTAGATCTGATAGATGCTCTCAGCCCAGCCTTAAATTGATCGATCTTATGCTGCTTGTCTACCCGTGTCAGTGGATCAAATCTGCTCAGCGTAAAGAACCTCGACTTATACTGATCCACTGTCGTACTACCCTATGTCAACTCCATAAACTCCTGCTGTAATTTCTTCTAAGCTGTATCGAGTACATACTGACAGTGGAATGCATCCTTAAAGATCTCCCAAGTAATCACTGGGTGCTGGGCAAATAGTACTGTCTGTGCAAACTTTCACTAGTGCTCCGCGTCATCTATCATCTGGAATACTGCTAGTTCGACTCTTTCTGTATCTGAGCATCTCATATATCTGAATAGCTTCTCTACCGCTATCACTCGCTGCTCTGCCACTGATGGATCCTTGTCTCCCTTAAACTTCGACAGATTAAGCTGTAGCACCATCGCTACATCACAGTAAGACTCTACATCCCTAGGCGGTTGTACTAGAGGTGGTGGTGGACGGCCTACGCCTGCGATATTGGCTGTGGTGCAAGTTGAGGCTCGGGAGTAGGCTGTACAAGAGGTGGTGGGGTTGGTGCAACCGGTGGAGCTACTAGAGCTGTGGCTGCCCTTTCCCTCTCAACTCTATCATAGCTCGATCAGCATTATACATAGTGATAAAGTTCGCTAACATCCGCTCCATCCTATTCATTCTGGTATTAGGGCTTTCAGGCTGCGAAGGGAGTGCAGGTTTTGGGAAAGGCTCTAGTGCTAGCTCCAGAATAGATGCCGCCCTATCGTGTCCTCTACCTCATCGACCCCTACATCCACTCATTTCTGCACAGCATAGACAATTTTTCAATCTTCGGTTAGTGACTTATTTATATATCCAGATTATACAGTACTACATGAGATGTTAACCACTTCATTTTATCATAAGGACATCGATAGACATCAGACCAACCTTGCTCTGATACCAATTAAACTGTCACATCCTGAATATACAGTATTTTACATTTATCCACACATTTTAAAAAGGTTGGGTCGTCTGCGATGTCTTTATTTATCATTTCCTTTATACACATTTATAACTGTAATTTACCATTTGGTAAAATATTTACATATCATAGTTTATCTCTTGTTTACGTCCCTGTTTATAATACAACACAGTAGTACTGTAAAGTAAGCCTGAACATATAAAATAAATGATTATACCTCAAGGATCTGTACTACGCTGCCTCGAGGTACTGAAAGAGCAGCTGTAAATCCTCGGATGTTAATCACGTAGTCACTGAAAATACTTTGTAGATGTTAAAAATAAAGGAGTGAGTAAACCACGACTCAGTAAATGAGTTGTATGTAATACTTGATATCACGAAAACTATATGCTATAAAATCATTAAATTCCTATAGGTGCACTAGGGACCCTAATAGGAAGGATACTATAGTCGGCTAGGAATCTGGATGGAGTAAGGAAGATATTTTGAAATACCTGTCTTGTCCTGGAACCTAAAAGTGACTATAGGGAGTAAATCTTGATTTTTGAAATAAATCACTTTCTCAATATTCATTTCAAATCAATACATTCATCAAGTAAAACATTTAATCACATAATCTAATATTCAAATTTAAATCTTAAAATGAATATTAGATTAGTAAATCTCTTTTCCATTTGAAAACATGTCACATATCACATATATCACTAAAATCGTAAACAGTATCGTACTCAATATAGTAGTTGGTTTCAAGCTTGGATAAAAGAGGAGGATGACAATAGATTTGGACAGCCAGCCATAACGATTAGTTCAATCTCATAAAATAAACCAATATTAGAACATCGCTGGGACGTCTCCTATTCAACGACACGCTACATTGAAGCCCGAGTGTAGTGAAAAGTGGGTAACCAGGAAACAAGTTAGAAATCGCATTGGCTGAAATTTTAACTTCAAAGGTCTTCATTTCTTCTTTCTAAAAGTTAGGCATTATTTGAATTTATATCATCATGCTTGGAGAATAAATATGAATTTTGTCTAATTTTATAGGGGTTGATCAAATAGTAGTGCTACAGCGTTTGGAACATATTTTGAAAACATAAAATCAAAAGAAAAAATAAACAGCTTCTGCAACTTTGGATTTTATTCCAAAAAAAATCAAGAACCTGCAACATATGGTTTCCTCAACAATAAATCAGATTCAGAAAGAATAATTAATCTCTAATACTCCTATTAACTTCATTAATCATCAGTTATTGCAAATCCATTTTGATTCATTGATGAAACTGAATGGTATAGTAATCAAATTAACTTCTGCCCACAAATTAACATCAATAGTTAACTAGGATGACTTGTATTTTTCTTTCTTCTTTTCTTCACTTATGGTGGTGTGGGAGGCTTGGAGAAGACCATGAATAGTGTCGGTCAATAGCTGATAGGTTTATGAAGAGAATTTTGAAAATGGGCAAAATGACCAAAATGCCCCTAGTTATGTAAATTTCGGACAATTTTACCTTTATGGTTCCACTGTCGTAAAAACCATGTAATCGTGCTCCAAAATTTTGGATTCCAGCACAAATTAATCTTATTTACTATATCTTGATGATTAGAAGTGGTTTCGTCGACACACGGTACACGGATAGTGAGAAATTACGATTTTACCCATGCGACCCACCAACGAATTTCTCCAATTTAATAGCTGAATTGATAGATCTATTAATGCTATCTTAAACTAATTTTCATGTAAAATATCATGGTATTTTTATTTCGTCCCAATTCAATTTAGTTTGGGTGAAATTTATGAAAATACTCTTGGGACGTAGTTGTCATTTTCCATTTTGTTTGCCATACTTCCAAAAATAATGCAAACAAGGTAGTTTGGGTCTTAAATTTCCATAATATCATTATTACACCATTGATACACTGTTCCTTTAATCATATATACATCTGGGCATGAAAATCTAAGTCGAGCTCCATCACTATTTACTTGAAATTTACAAATATATTCCAAAATAAATCAAAATTACATATAAATACACATATACAGTACAAAATAATTGGTTCTCACATATACTATTACAGATTAATTTAATTTATGCAATCATTTTGAATATATATTCTAAGTTGAGAGGTGATTGATAGGATATTTGATGAGTTAACTAGGAGAAATTTAGAAAATATTACTAAAGCCAAATTGGAGAAAGCATGTGTTGAAAGTTTCCCACAATGGCTTCCAAAATTTGTAAGTTTATGTACTACTACTAGATGAAGCTCATATTTTGCTTTGATAACTATATTTGATTTATGTTAATATTGTTCATAGGTTGAAAATCAGAACAAACAAATTGATCGACATATTATCGAGATTGCTCATGGCCTTAGATATTTGGCAAAATCTTTCAAAGGTTGTTTTGTTAATGGTTTTAGGCTCCATACATTGAACAATGGACAAAATCAAAAGACAATGATTATGGGGTTTGAGTTAAAGGAGCTGTTACAATATTATGATTGTGATTTTTATGGTTAATTAGAAGAAATAATTGAGTTAGAGTATTTTAAAGTGAGAAATAAAGTTATATAATTTAAATGTCATTGGTTTAATATTGAGAGAGGGATTAGGGTAGATCCACGTCATGGTCTTGTAGATATAAATTATAAATCAATTATTGCAATTAATGAACCATTTGTCTTGGCTAAGCAAGTATTTCAAGTTTGTTACACAGATTACCCTTTTATAAAAAGAGATTGAAATGATTGGTGGGAAGAGTTGAAGACTAAAGCTCAGAGTACATATAAGCTGAATAATGATGATGAGAAGGAGGAAGATACAGGGGACTTGCATGAAGATTTATATCAAGAAGTCGTAGTGTCACTACCACGAAATCTTATTCCTTTAGAAGAACTTGACAACACTAGGCTTCATGCTTCTGGTGATTATGAAGAGATAGATTTATGATTAGCGAGTGAAGAACAATTCTCTATCCAGATCCTTTTTTTTTTATTTCAAACTATATTATAAACACATGATGTTTTAAGCTTGTTCAAATAAAAAAATAGTTAAAAAGTAATAGTGCAATATGGACACTTTCAGGATATAAAAAATCTTTCAAAATTTATATTATACGAAAGTAATCAAGGAAACCTTGCACCAAAAAAAAAAAACAAGGAAACCTTGATAAAAATAAATCGTTTTGGGTAAAATATTAAAAAGGAAAAAGTTTCCTAAAATAAAAGAGAAAAAGCCTAAAAAGGCAAGAAAAGCCACATGTGATGTGAGACCACCCTCAAGAGAACGCCGGTTAAAATAAAGTGTTTTGTAAAAGAGGCCTAAAAATTAAAAAAAAAAAAAAGAAAGCAAAACACAAAAAATGCCATGCACCACATGGCACCACCAATGAACAATTTTTTTTTTTGCAATGTTTATTATATGAATGGAACGATAGATAAAAATAATTCTTATTTAAATATTTTTAAAATATAATTTACTTGAATAAAAAAAACTTTACTTAAATATGTATAGAAAAATGGCGTGAGTGTAATATCCAAAATATATTATTTTAGAAAAAGGGCTCCTTAAAATTAGAAAATGAACAATTAAAAATAAAAAAGCAAAGATAGGTGTCACATTATATCCCAATCAAGTTTCATTTTCTACAACAATTTATCTATAAAAAATAAAAATAAAAAAGAAAAGAAAATGGGCAAAGAAAAATAGAAAGAAATCAAATTTTGGTGCCAATATAGCAATTAACAAGGGTGTAGCCAGAAACAAAATTCAGTGGGGTCACATATGTATGCTAATCCATATTATATAAATATTTTTATATTGTATTAAAAATAGTTTTTTGACTTCACATACCGAGTTAGGATGAGACACATGTCTTTTAAAAATATTAAAAATAAAATAATACATGTGTCATCATCCTAACTTCACTTGTAGAGTCAAAAAAATTTTACTGACAGTGTATATAATAATTATCCAATTATTATATGAAGTAATCATTTTTAAATATATAAATTAAGTTGAAAATTGCTTGATTAGTGATTTTATTATTTATATTTTAATTTGCAAAAGATATCCTTAGACATATAGAATTTTTTTAATAAAAAAGAAATAAAAATTAACATTATATTTATATATAATAAAATGTATGATTTTACTTTTATATAGAACATTCATACATAAATATATCTTTATGAGAAATTATATACATCACATTTTATTTTTTAATACTTATTAACATATGATTATATTTAGAGAAATTACCAAATATACTATTAATAGTGTTTTTAAACTTAATAAACGTAGTTAATAAGATGATACATATCCCTTAAGGAATAGTAAAAAAATAAAAAAAAAACTAATTAGAAAATAATGTAAGATGCTTCACAGTTTTTTAACCATGATTATGAAATTAAAAATTTTCATTGTCAATGTATCAATAACTACCCTTTATAATTTTACCAAAATATAAAGATTTTTTAAAATTTTCTTTGCAACCTAAATATTAATATTATCATTATAAAATAAATAAAATTTTTATATTTGATCATTTACTTTATATTTTTATGAAATTTATTGGCTTCAATATAAAAAATAAAAATTTTAATATTTTCTGCATGTATAAAAATAACTTGACTAAAATTCAGTGGGGTCAATTGACCCCACATTTTGTACGTGGCTACACCACTGGCAATTAAGCTTCATTTCTTCTAAAATTTATCTAAAAATAAAAAAGAGACAAATGATGATGACTCATTGATAGTCCCTAATGAATTTAAAAATAAAAAATAAGAAAAATAAAATTTATATAAAAACAAAAAATAAAACTTATTAAAAACTTAAAAAACCAAAAACTAAAAAGAAAAGAAGAAGGAAGAAGGAAGAAGTGGGGGTGTCACGTGGATACCCCACCATCTTCCATTTCTCCTAAAATTAATGAGGAATGCTAACGATAGTTACCTTTACAATTACATTTTAATATTTTTCATTTTATTAAGTCACGTTACTTTCTGGTTTTACGTAAAGATAAGTTACTGATGTGAGAAGTAAAAAGCTAAAGTACGTGAATACCAAAAAATATTTTTTAGGTAATCCGGCATGCTCTAAATGATCCATATGTTAAAATAAACACAGATGGCTCAGCATGTGAGAATTTTGGGTCTACGGGTGCTGGAGGTTTAATTAGATCAAAAGTTCAAGAGGGTGGTTGGCTGGCTTGAGGGCTTACTTGGGACGGTGTACGAACATAACTACAGAATTACAAGTTATAATGTATGGTTTACAAGTGGCTTGGGAACAAGGATATTGTTTTGTCATATGTGAAGTTGATGCAAATGTAGGGTTAGACTTATTGCAAGAAGCAGATGTAGTTAGTCATCCTTTTGGAGGAATAATCGCATATATCAGACACTTGAGTAAAAGGAGATGGTCATGCAAATTCCAACATGTGTTCAGAGAAGGTAATTTTTGAGCCAATGCAGTGGCAAAGTCAGCTTGCGACATTGCTGTTGACTTTGAACTTCTCACAGAATCACCAACTTTTTTGCACAGTGCTTGATGCTGGAGGAGTAACCTTTCCTGGGGGCTTTGCTGTTTAGTTTTTTTTTATTTATTGTAAAAAAAAAGTAATTTGTAATAGTAAATAATCAATTTTTATGTAAAACTAGAAAGTGACGTGTCTAATAAGATAGGGAGTGTTGAACTGTGATTGTTGCTAGCTTTTCTCAAAATTAATAGGGTTTATATATGATACACTTGTAATGTATAGTCTCTATACACTGTTAATACACCTAAAGTTGACACCTTATCAATAAGCAAACAAAAAAATATTATGCTCTTAAAAATAAATACAAATAATTTTTTATTTAATTTACCCATAAAAATTTATTGATTAGATATTAATTTTTAATACATTAACAATATATAAAAATTATATACTATCAATATATTATATATAAATTCTAATTTACATCGGAGTACCTTATATATAAATTCAATTTTACATTTGAGTACCTGACAATGTTAACTCTTAGTTCTGCCTAGAAGGAATGATTGCGTGCATCTTTACAGCGGAATTCATGGTGGGACCGGAATCATTGACAACAAGCTGCGTTGCAATCATAAACGGTAGCCGTTAGATTTATAGAAGAATGGCACAATAATTTGGTGATGTTAACCAGTTGATTCCTTAACGGATTCAGGTTGGCCATGCAGTTCCTGCAAAAGGTGTATGGCAGAAAAGCTAATATCAAAAGGTGACATCATTTATAATTCACTCTACAGAAATCACAATATTATTCATTTTCAAATTTTGTATCATTCTTGAATATCAAATGAAAGTTCATAATTGAATGTGGTTAATTTTAATGACATACATAACATATTAAACTTCAAGGTTAATGATCACACAGGTACTATCTAATCGGGTATTTGAGACTATCTGATTCGATTATATTGAGTTTGAGTATTTTATAATCAGGTATTTATTCGATCTGATTTTGTTGAGTTTGGGTATTTTATAATTGTGTATTTATTGAGTTAGGATAATGATTTTACTGTATCGGGTTCAAACAGTAACCTTAAGATACTTGTGCTCAAAAGGTTTAAATTTGGAGCTCAGCAAAATATAAGCTTGTAAGGGTTTGAACATTGACCAACAAAGCCTATTACTAAAAATTCTACCAAGTGATCCAATCTTTATATTTGATATAATTTACTGGGAAAATAAATTTATACAATAAAATATTGTGGGCTTAGAAAAAAAATTAATCAAACATAATAATAAAATAATTCTAAGACTAAATTAGTTAATTATACTTAAGATAATAGGTTTTTAAATTTCAAAACTAAGGTATTGAAATTAATAAAAGTTTCATAAGTTAAAATACAATTCTTTCATATTATCATTTACATATATATGATACTGTAGCATATGTATATTATACAAATTGTGCTTAAAATTGCAACTATCAATTTTAAAAAACATTGTTGACTAGAAAAATTTAATGAATAATAATAATCACTTAGTTAATTATGATTAAGATAATAAGATTTTTAAATATAAGGTAATGAAGTTAAATTAATAAAAAATTCATAATAAGTTAATATACAATTCTTACACTCACTATTTACATGCATGCATACATATAATTGTTTAGTATAATGTTTGTGTCTACATACATACATACATACACACACACATACATATATATATATATATATATATATATATATAGAGAGAGAGAGAGAGAGAGAGAGAGAGAGAGAGAGAGAATTTTGTCTAGCTTAAACAAAAAGTTGCTCATTTATATAAGAAACATGTATGTGTATGTGTAACTCTATAATAAATTGAAAAAATGCCTTTTTTTATTTTAAAAAATAAAGATTTAGGGTCAATATCAATTTAATTGTCTAATATTATGATCATTGACCAAGTTAATCTATATTACATGAATAAATTATAAGAAATTAAATGTTTGAAACTAGAAACACAACATTATATTATAATCTATGATAATAGATTGAAATTAAAAACGTTTTATATTAAAATAAAAGTTAAATAACATGCAATTTTAAATCAAATTATCCATGTGAAATGGCAAATGGATCATGAATATGGCATTGTGTTCTTACAAATTTATCAATTATGTTCGAGAGTTAGAACTCTCCTAGAAAAAAGATTAATAAAATATAATAAAATTAATTATGAAATTAAATTAGTTAGCTATGCTTATTACAATAAGATTTTTAAATTTTAGACATAAAAATAAAACTAAAACTAAATTAATAAAAAAGCATTCATAACAAGTTAATACAATCACAATTTAGACACAGACTAAAAGTCCCTAACCCTTAACCTACATTTCCTAATTTCCTATCTCTCGTTTCTCTCACAATTCAAACATCATTGCCTCTCCCTGAACCCCAAACACCAAGGAGTTTAAACATTTGAATTTAGAACAAAAAGAATAAGCAGTATACTCATTTGCCTATCTTTCCTACGAAAGTAACTCTTTAATTACCCTCTTATGATTGATCTTGTAGCTAGCTACTACAGCTAGCTAGCCCTTAATTTACAGTAGCTAAAGGCATTATTCAATAAACAATCTGTGGCAGTTTGAATTAATTTGAGGACATTAATGAAATGAAATATTCAAGGAACAAAAAAAGGTGGGGCATGTGCTTCACATTTAAAACTTCTTAGCATTTGTTATGATGAATCTAATGAGGATATATACAAAGAGAATTCCAAGCTAGTTGACATCTATATTTCATATAGTAGTCCAAGATGTGTCATTAATTAGGATACTTGTTGAGTTTTCACTTCATTCTGTATATTAAAATATTTAATGTTGCAAACTAAACTGAGCAAATTAAGGTTTTCTTCCTGTTTAGCCACTCTTTGTTTCCCTTCTTTTCTGTCCAAATGTTGATTGCTTTGTCAGACATTGATAAACTTTGAATGCATTTAGACTAAGATGTGAGATGTCTTAACTGTTTCCCTTTTCTTTAAGTACAGTATGCTTTTACTACTCAAAAAAAAAAAGGACAGTATGCTTTTATTTCTCTGGCATTCAAATTTCAAAAAATGAGATTTTCCGCTACTATATAATTTTCTGGCCATTGGTTTTTAATCTTCATATTCTTTTTGTTTTCTAAATGAAATACATTTAAAAATTTTCAATAAACTGAGACCACTAAGTTTACAATTTCGTTCAGGATATAGACTATTTTTTTGGGTACAAAATATTTTTTGTGACTGGAATTTACTCTTGCCATTCTAGTTTGTCCATTCAAGTGAACAAGATGTCTCCAGCACCGTAAGGAAAAAAAAAAAAAAACTTTGGAGGCTTTGGTGTGCTCTCCAAATAGGTTAAGGAGTGGTATAAGAGCAAAAAATTCACCTATATATATTTTTTATATTTTATTTATTTTATATAAAGTACTTTCAACAACTATGGACTCAAATTGATGTATAATGATGATAAATAATAATTGTTTGTCATGATTCGAACGTATTTCAAATATGATTGATTTTTTAATAATTTATGTTTGTTTTTGGTTTATAAACAGATTTCTATGAGCTTTAAGTTGTTATTTGTTGTATTTTAAATTGTTTGTTGAACTATTAAATATGAATTTTTAAAAAAAATTTATGTTTGTTTTTAGTTTATAAACATATTTTTATGAGCTTTAAGTTGTCGGTTGTTGTATTTTAAGTTGTTTGTTGAACTATTAAAATTGTTTATTGAGATGTTAGAATAAATTGATTTTCTTGCAAAGGTTCAGGTTTGCGTTCGGGTCAATTACTAGATTTTTATTGAATTTTAGTTGGATAATTGGGTAATTAAACAAGTTTTGATAATTAATATATATTGTTAAAATTATTAAGGTAGGATTCGAATAATAAATTTAAAAGATAACAGAAAGTTCAAGTACCTTAGAAAATAATCTGATCGAGTACCTCAAAATTAGCAAATATCCTTCCCATTTAATTGCATCCTTAACCATACCAGTTAATTCCTGCGCTCCTACCTAATGGGTCTAAAAAGGGACTTAACACTTCAAAACCTGCATCCCTAAACAAAAGATCTCAAAAGAGGGATAATATCCCAAAATTTTCAACTCACTTCGTGGGAGTGTAAACAAAGAAATTTTCAATTAATCTTTAATAATTTCTATTTAATTTAATTAAGTCCCAATTAATTTCAACCTACTTTAATTTTTACACTATTAGTATTTAATTTAATTTTCAGTTAATACTTAATAATCTCAAAATAGAGTTACTCGCTTCATAATAAGAGCATAGCCATGTGTTGGTCTTAATAGCTTATGCCAATGTTCTCTCTTTACAAAAAATTGATGAATATAGGTTTGATGTAATGATGATTTCACATAACTTATTGTAATTCCCTTGCAAAGTTATATGTTTTAAGAACTTAATCTTTTCAGCATTAATCATGTGGAGACCTGCATTCAACATGCGAGTTATTTTCGCTTTGACCTAAATGTCTCACAGTTTTATCTTACAAAAGACGCCTCACAAGTATGGGTTTAAGACTCTACATATACAGCATTGCGAGTCTTACAAACTCTCAATATGAGATTAGGATGTTACAAACTCTCCCACTTTAAAGCTTGACATCCTCGTCAAGCCCAATCAGAACAGAACCAGGATCACACCAGGGGTTAGGAATTTAGAGGTAACTTCCACCATGTAGAATCTAGACGTGGCTTCCATGGTGTAGCACTAAGGTTCCATGTTTCGGCTGATAGACCGCCTCTTATACCATTTGTGGAGACCTACACTTAACCTATTAGGTATTGTCCACTTTGACTCGAAGATCTCATGGTTTTGTTTCACAAAAGACACCTCATAAGTATGGGTACATATATAGCATTGCAGAATCTCACAAACTCTCGATGTGAGATTGGGGTGTTTTAAATCAAATATAATAAATAAAAACTTATAAATAAAGAAAACGTTTTTATATAACAATACAACAATGTATCTTTGAACAAAATCTGATTTGGCTTTTTTGGCATACCTAAGCATTTTCCTATTTGTAATATAGTAAATACGCCTATGTATCCTTTTCTTTTTTTTATGTGTAAACACATGTATCTTCATTCAGAATTCGAACTCTGTCCAAATGCCTAAGAGAAAAGTTCACTTCCATTTTTTCCAACCACTTGTTGGTAATACGCTTATGTATCTAATACCATAACAACTTACATGTTTATCATGCTTCTATGGTATAGCATCTTATAAGAGGATCAACTATGTTATCCTTCGCGGGTTCTCATTTTCTCTTTGCATGTTCTCTATAGATAAACTCTCTAATAATATGGTATTTGTCACACTCCAATTTCATAAATTTCACCACTAATTTTTTTGCATTTCAATCATTCGGTTGGATTGTGCTTAGTGTTAACAATTCAATATTAAGCTAAAACATAATTAGCTAAATCAATCTTTATGATCCAGATTTGGTCCTAGTTCAGTCATTTAACACACTCAAATACATGTTCTTATTTCTACTTACCGTATTCAGAACCATTCACTACAAAATCAATGCATATAAACAACCTCAATCATATTTCTTACATCTTTCATACTATAAACTACATTCATTTTTCATTAAACTTATATCCCTTTTTCTACATACTACAATACTGTACAATAAAGTCTGAATATATAAAATAACAGGAGTAGATACATTCAAGGCACGCTCTAACAATCTTGAAGGAATCCCATAGAATCTTCTTCAGAAACAAGAACTATTGCAAATAATTTGAAAGTGGGAAAAAAGGAGGGGTGAGCTTTATGCCCAGTAAGAAATATATATAAAGATACAGATACTGTAAACTATATGCAAATATCTTAAAGCCGATTGCTATGTGTCAGAGTCCCAACAATAGTTCTAAACCAAAATTTAGAAAAAGGAAAACTCTATAGCTCATTAGGATTAGGGATGAGCATAGAAGGATGCTTTAAAGCACCTCACTTGTCCCATTTTCCTAACACTTTGGCTATAGAGCATATTACTAAGTATATCAGAGAATGAATTCGTGCATCTCGAAAATCATAATCATAACAGTTTAACATTCAAAATTCATGACAAATCCATACAATACAAATATCTTAATTCAATCAGAAAACCATTCAGATTTCCAAAAGTTCACTTATATTCATATCATCTTAAACCAGTCAGAAAACATGTGGATTTCAAAGTTCAGATGACATTCACACTATCAGTGTCCAACCATTTTCAAATTTCAGAGTTTGGATTTCAGAGATTCAAAAATCATTCAAAACCTAGATAATCATAGTTACTTCAGAATTCAAAATTCAGATATCAAAAGTTCAGAAATCATATAATTTGAAATAAATAAAAAATAGTGGAGATACAACAACATCCCAATAGAAATCATGTAGTCTAGATCCCATAAAGGGAGAAATAGAAGACATATGGCCATAGTCATAATTAAGCCCATAGTGTACACATATTAGGTGACAACTGCAATTGTTGTGATCAGATCAGAGTCAATACAGCATTCAGAATCAGAAACACCCCATAGTACCATTGAGCAGGTGATATTGTGGCGGCTATAGACTTGCTTAAGGTCTAACAGCTGCTTAGAATCAGAAATATTGCAAGACCAAGTACGGGGAGCCAAAGTCTCAAAATAGTTCATATAACATTTGAAAATACTTACAGAAATCAATTTCAATAAACTATATCTTCAGTTAGTTTATAAAAATCATAATAGATAACAATTTCATTTCAAGTATAAAAATTTGGCAAATATTCTTAGTGCAGTAACCAGTGTTCAAAATATTTTATTTCCATATAAAAACGTGTCTAAAACATGCTCGTAACTTAAAACATGATGAACAATTAAAAATACGGTCGAAAACTAAGTTACAAAATCGTACGTCTTTAATATCAACTACCCCAAAACCATAACTAAACCAGAAAATCATGTGAACTTCAATACAAAGAAATGATGAGACATGTTTCAAGAATCAAAACCTATGACAAAATCCACTTCATACATGTTTTCAAATCCAAAGTCTAGTTCGTGCTAAATTAACATTTTATGAAATTTTAGCAACATAACGGTATAAATTTTCTAAAACCTCTTACAAAGCAAACACAGTTTATATTCCCAAAGCAGTTGATTTTAAAATCATGTTCAGTATCTCTTATATTCTTTATACATATCCCTTACCACTCATATTCTGTCGAACAGTTCGTTAGCACTAATAATTTCACACCTCACTTCCAAGCTGCAAAACATCATACCAACACAGTTAATTCATTACACTAGAGTTCTAACAATTATTTAACTCCTTTAGACCCACTATATTATCTACTGTAGCTGCAAATCCAGTCTATTTCGTACCGATGCTAACATTACAACTATCGTCAAAACACCTCCATTTTCGGTTTTGACTTCATCTACAATCTTGCATTAATTTATAAAGTCTCCTGGGACCCAAATTACATCAAATTAAGCAAGATTGCAAGATCCCCTTCACTTGGCCGAATGTGATTCTCTCTCCTACATTTCTCATTTCAACAATTTAAGCTTAAATTCATGATCTACACATGTTCTACTTTCATTCTACATCACTTTTGCATGAAACAACACCATGTTCATAATTGTCCATGCTTGGATGAAACCTTAAGAGATAGATTAACATGGTTTTGATTCAATCTAAGCTTAAATACATATTTAAACACCTTAATTACATAGCTTAGAATCATTAAAATATGAAAATTCAAACTTTCTCTCTCTTACCTTACTTGACCGAAACTTTAGGGAAAAGATTCATCTTGAAAATGGCCACTTTAACACTTGTTTTTGGTACCAAGAGCTCTGAGAGCTGCACAAGTTTGCAAAAGATGGTTTTTGGTTTCGATGCGTTTTAACTGGGTTTTCAAAGGTTTTCTCTCTCTTCAAGAAAGGTGATAATGGTGGAAGAATGGAGAAGGAAAGTGGACAGCATGAGGAAGAAGATGAGTAAAAAAAAACTATTTTAAAATATCTTTATGGTGAAATTACGAAAATGCCCTTAAACAAATTTTAAAATTCCAACTACATCCTCTTTCTTTCTAATTTCGGTTTAAACATTCAGTTTAACTTCCAAATATTTCATCCACTCATAAATGCATCTATTCAACTCATTCTAATCATTGGATGAGCTTTTGTAGGGGTTTGGCTGTAAAAAGGGTAAAATTATCAAAATACCCTTAACAATCAAATCTCTTAATTTCTGATTTTTGTATGTGATTCAGTCTTTGAGTTGACATGCCTGAAACTTCTTCACACGTAGATTTATCTATGATTGCTGGTGGGTCTTAATTCAAATCAGATTAACCGTTATTTACGAAAATTTCCCGAACTTATGGACGTAATTGTCATTTTCAAATTTGTTGCATGTTTTTCAAAATATGCACAAGCAAAGGAATTTCGAGATGCAGATTCCTCCCATCTCATTATTTCACTCCAAATATTATAACTTCGTAGTTTCACCCTAATCCAAATTATAGAAGTCTCGTGGGGTCCACATGACCATTTCCTTATATAAGTCCCATTATTAAATTTCTTATCAATTTATCATTTGTCTTTTCATTTCTGTAACCTTTAACTTATGAAATTTATTAGGAAAATGTGGTCTTCATAGTATCGCCTTAATATATGTTTGAATCTTTAATGAGACCTTGGTTCATTTGCTTGTGTAATCACTCCATTCTTATCACAATAAATTACTACTACTACTACTACTACTACTACTACTACTAATTCAACAATTCTAGGAACAACATTTAGTTTGATTTTGAACTTTTTGATCCAAATTGCTTTTATTGCAACCATAGACACATGGATTTATTCGACATAGTTGTAGAATAAGCTATCATGTTTTGTTTGGAACTTTTCCAACTAGCAGATTAAGCATTAAGAATAAAAACATAGCCATTTTGGGTTTCAAATCATGTTTTTCGAATTGAAGACTAGCATTAGAAAAACCCTTTACTTGGACTTTGGTTCTTCCAAATACATAAAAATATATCCTCAATTCTTGTGATTATCTTTACTGCAATACAATGACAATCACCTGGATTAGCTTTTATATCTACTCATTATGCATATAAGGCATCAGGTGTAGTGCAAAGCATTGCATGCATAATAGATCATATTGCTGAAGCATATGGTATATTTATTAATGTGATCTTTCTCTATTTGTGTTTTAAAACACGTATTTGGAAAGATGTATATCATGCAATATAGACAAGTATCCCTTTTTACAATCATCCATACTAAACCTTTTCAGTGTAGTCTATTTTTGTGGATTGTAAGAGTCTAAACAACCCCTTAAGCCTATCTATATATATTTTTATTCTCAATATATAAGTTGCTTTTACCAAATCTTTCAGGAAAATCTGCTTTCATAACCAAATCTTAGTGGAATGGAACATTTTTATATTGTTTCTTTTAAGTAATATGTCATTTACATATAACATTATGAACTGGCTGCACTTCCACTAGTTTTCCTGTATACACAAGGTTTATCCATTATTTTTTTTTGATGAACGCAAATTCTTTAATTGCTTAATCAAAATGAATGTACCAATTCATTGATGCTTAATTTAGTTGATAGAGAGATCGTCTTTAAGCTTGCATATCTTATTAGTATCTTATTTAGATTCAAATGCTTTAAGTTATGTCATGTATACTTTCTTTTAATTCCTATTAAGGAATGTTATTTTCATATTGACTTGCCATATTTTATAATCATGGTATGCAACTATAGCAAGTGTAATCCTAATGGATTTTACCATGGCTACGAGAGAAAAGGTTTCATTAAAATCAATTCCTTGTTTTTTTTTCTTTTTTGTTACATCTTTTTGTAACTAGCCTAGCTTTGTACATTTCCATCCATATCAGTTTTCTTCCTAATATCCACTTGCACCCTAAACTCTTAACAAAAGATATAACCGAGCAGAATGTTGACGATTCAATATCAAATTTGTATTTATTTTGATTCAAAAACTTAAGGTTCTAAAATATTCAAGCTCGATCAAATTTAATTTTTGAAGTTCAAACTCAATTTGTCAAAATATTTAAGCCTTTCGAGCATGATTTAATATATTCGAATTTGACTCGATAAGCTTAATTTATCATTTTTTAATCATATATCATGAGAATAAAATAATAAATTAATAATCAATTATTAAAAAAATATTTTAAAAAACTTGCTTAACTAAACACACGAATCATTTGAATCGAATATTAAAATATTAAAACTCAATTCGATTTGTTTTTTAAATAATTAAAGCTTAAACTCAATTAAAAATAAATGAATTAATTCTAATAATTATTAAATCAAAATTAAATAACTTGCTAATAATTTCACTCAATTCCTTAGTTTCATACACAAATACCCCACAGATCATAGCCTCGTACATACAAAAACAAAAAATAGTTGTCAACTTTAGAAGTCACGTGGAGATTCTTTTAATAAGTGAGGTTTAACATATAGATAATGCATTACGCAAAGCTAAGCAGGTGGGCCATGGGAGCGGAGGAATAAAAAAACTAAAAACCAAAAAGCCGGCGGATTTTACGGAGCGGCGATTCCGATTTTATGTGATGGCCAGTTGAGAAAAGCCACGTGGTGGGGTGATTCGTTAATGGATGAAACAACAAGAAGGCGAGCCCACGCCTCTCACCCAGTCATATCAAGTCAAACCAAAAGGATAAGACAGAAAGCAAGAAAGAGAAGAATATTTTGGAGTTGGATGTCGGCAGTAGCATTAGGCAGTTAAGGTTGCCAAAAAAGCCAATCGAATGAGTGAAGTAAAATGTCCAAAACTGATTAAAGCTCAAAATATTCGATCAAGCGCATTTAATAAAAAATATGAATAATTTAAACTAAAAAAACATTTATACAAAATGATTCAAAATAAAAATAATTTAAATTTTAAAAAAATTGAAATATTGGTAGAAACTATTAAAATTTTAATTTAATATATAATTTTATTTTTTTCAAAAGTAATAAGTTATTAAATATAATCCACTGAATTATTTTTAAATTAAATTTATGCAATTTTTTATTTTTTTGGATATAATCCTCATTAGTTACGTGTATTCTTATAAAAGTTTGATAATTTTTTTATATTGTTATAACTATTTCAATTTTTACAAATATAGAATCTAAGAAAAAGTTTTTTTAACTTTTTTTACAATTATACATCATAAATAAAATAATTTATGACATCAAAGATCAAAATTATATGCTACAAGTTGAAGAAAAAGTAACTTTGAATAACTTAATTGAAATTTATAAAATTTGATTTTATAACACTACTATAAAAAGTTATTTTTTTATTTTTTTTAATATTTTTAAAATACACTTGCAATCGTCCTAATCTCGCTTGTGAAGTCAAGAAAACCCTAATGACAATGTGTTGTATATTAATCCATGTTTAAAAAGCGTAGTTTAAAACAAAAGAATACATTTTTATAACCATCTATTCTAGCATAATATTTTGTCCAATACAATAGAATGGTTCATAAATGTAGTCTAATATATAAATGTGACTACGTTTTAGAGAGGAACCATAGTTCTACTTCTACAAAACAGACTACTTTTTTTAATTTAAAAGTTGTCTAATTTGTATAATAAACTACATATTTAAATTATTTATAAATTTTGATTTATCTAAAATAAATTGATATTTATATCAATAGACTATGTTTCGCTAATAACCATAGTCTAATTTTAAATAAGAGACTATGCATATTGGATAAACAATGCTCTTTTTAAGTAGTGTAATCGTGGTATTTTGTGATAAAATAAAACTATGGTTAAAATAATAACCAATTGTTCAACTGTTTAATATCATTACACAAATCATAACAAAGTAACTAATACCAAATATTCTTATACCACATTTTCATAACAATGAATTTTCTTCAAGACTTCAACATAGAATTTATATAAATATGCAAAGTTATAAACATGTACATTTTGGTATTCTCTTTAAACTTCATCTCCACCAACCAAAAAGCTGGCTTTAATTCATATATCAACCTAATTAGTCAGTAGATAAAAAGGATACTTCGACAACAATCAAGAAAAATTTTCAAACTTAATATATCAAAACAAAATTCCATAATGAAACTGTGTACCTATTGGGGATTACTATCTAGATTAACTTGAAAATAGCCAAAAAAAGCTTATGTGTAATGAATGTTTTGTCATTTGACTCAAAGAGGTAGGTTATCAAATTAATGGATAAAGATCTCATTTCCAATGCATTCATCCTCATATTTTATATTATGACATTGTTTATGTGCACGTAATTTGTTTAGGAATGCAACATTGTTATTTAATGGTTTTTTGTATGGTCGGTTTGTAAAAATTAGGAACCAATTATTTAAAGTGATGCAAGCTAGAATGTAAGAAAATCCTGACATTCAATATTTGCAAGAATTCTTCTATAGAAGTAATTTTGAATGATTTTAAGAATGTATTAAGTTTATCATAGTTTAATTTGACAAACTTTATTACTTTTTCTTTTTTTTTGAAACTTCAATACTATCTTGAAGGCATTCAAAAATGTATTCTGTACAAGAATTCCTGCAAATAATGATGGTTAGGATCTTCTCACATCCTAGCTTGCGTCACCTTAAATCCAAGTTCCTAATTTTTAGAATCTTACTAGACAAAGAACTATTAAAAAATAATTCTACATTCATAAAATGAATTAGATGTACATAGACAGTGTCATAACATAAAATATGATGAATACATTACCAAGTATAATGCATGTATTACCACTGAGATGGTCCATTAATTTGACAACCTACCATTTCGAGTATAATGGCAAAGCACCTACTACATATAAAGTTTTCAACCATCTGCAACTTAATCAAAATAAGATCTAACTCTTTGTATAGAAACCTTATATATTCAAAGAATCGCGTTAATTAGAGGTACACTATTGTAAAATTTGTTCCATTAAAAAAGATCACTTACATAAAAAGCCAAAATCAAAGGAAATAATGAGAGAAAGAACCTTAATCTCACAAAAATTTAGATGAAATTTTTTCTAACAATAGTGTTCCCCAAAATTTTTCTACATAGTTTAAACATTTATTTTTTAAGTAAGAAACTCGTGTGCAATAGAAAAGAATCAACAAACAATGGCTACTTTATTATTGAAATACTTAAGTACTAAAGGTTAAAATAAAAGTAGCTACATAAGTTTTTATTAAAAAAAAAAGAAAGAGAAAATAACTATAGGGTCTGTTTGGCTTAGCTAGAGCTGTTATAAAATATGTTGTTCGAGTAGAGTTTTTTTAAAAGTGCTGTTAAGAGAAGTTAAATTAGTGTTTGGCAAATCTAATATAAAATTGTTATAGAATGTTAAAAACTATTTAGTAGAATTGTTTTATATTTTTAATAAATGAAAAAAATAAAATAATAAACTATATTAAATTAATCACAATTTTTAAGCGAAATAAATAAATGAATAGAAACTTTGTTAATTAAAATAAAACAAATGAAATAAATATAAAAATGGCATAAAATTAAATATATTATTTTGAAATAATAAGAATTCTCTTTTATAGTTTTGTAAATTATTAAACAACAAAGTGAAAATGTAAAAAATTTCACTAAATACATGTTATTAAAATTAAAACTTTTTGAAAAATCTTTAATTTATAGCTTTATCAAAAAGTTCAAATATGCTTCTCACGTGAACTAAATGTGAGACCTACACTTTCTACTAACTTTAAATTATTGTTAATAAGCTTAAGGAAACAAGATGTCTCATTAGGGTTTAAATGCCTCATGATTTATAGGTGTAAAGGAGAATAGGGCAGCAGGCCTCACAAAGACTTCTATTGTTCCAAAGGAAGTGAAACCCCATAGTATTGATATTTGGAGCCAAATATTAAAATGGTAAGAATCTACATCTCAAAATTTCTCTGTTTGTGCATGTTTCGAAAAGCGTGCAGTAAATTCAAAAATAATGATTAAGTCCATAGGTCTTATGACTAACGGTCAAATCAATTTGACTTTTAACTAATTAAAAATCATAGATAAATCCACATGTGGAGGAGTGTCATGCTACATCAACTTGACGACCGAATCACACGTGAAAGTAAAAAATTACGCGATTACACCATCAAGGGCATTTTGATAATTTTACCCTCTTTACAAGCTAAACCCTTACAAAAGCTTAACTAATGATTAGAATGTGTAGAATACATATATTTTATGAGTGAATAAAATAATTGGAAGTCTAACTGAGCGTTTAAACAGTAATTAGGAAGAAATGGTCATAATAGAAATTTTAAAGTTACATGAGGGTATTTTAATAATTTTTCATTAAAGATTATTTTTAAAAGGATTTTTCTCTCCTTTTTTCTTCATCTTGCCATCCCTCTCATCCTCTGTCACCTTCCACCATAGTTAACCACCTTGAAGAGAGAGAAAGCTCACAAAAACCCTAGCAAACGACCTCAAAATTGAAAACATTTTAACCAAACCTGTTCAGCTCTCCGAGCTCTACAACATACTACCAAAATCCAGTGTAGGTTGGCCATTTTCATAGTGAATCTTCCTCCTTCATATTCAGCCGATTAAGGTAAGAGAGAGAAAGCTTAAATTCATGTGTTTTAATGATTCTAAGTTATGTGTTTAAGGTGTTTAAGGTGTTTAAGCATGTATTTAGGCTTAGATTGAACTAAAACCTAGAGAACCTCTTCCTTAGGGTTTTGTCCAAGGCTCCCTATGCATGGGAATTGTGTAATTAAATGAAAAAAATGATGTAGAATAAGTGTACGTAGTGAGTAGAACACGTATACAGCTTTAAATTGTTGAAACGGAGAGGGTGGTATGTAAAAGGGGCATTCGACCAAGCATGGATGTTAAGGTTACCATTCTTGAATTGATACTTTAATGGTCTTAGGATATTATACTAATGAATATAAGACTGTTGGTGATGTCAGATTTGAAAAACGAAGTGATTTCATGCTAGTTGTAGTTTTATCACCCGGTAGAAATTAGATCGAAATTGCTGTTATACAAGGAATTATGGAAGATTATGAAGTATATAATATTCTTTGTAAAAGGAATGTTGAGTTTTAATTATGTTTTGATCTTGTTTTGCAGTTTTAAAGTAAGAAGATGTGAAATCCCCAAATTCCTATAATTTTCCCATATTTGTATAGTATTTTAGTTTAAAAGAATTGAATAAATGTGAAATTCTGATATATATAAATGATATATGGAACATATGAGGAATAAAGGAGAATTAAATGGTCAAAAGGGGTCAAAGTATTAATGGTTGAGGTGAGATGAAAAAAGGGATGAACATGCATTAAATGAATGGCATGAGTCACCATCTTCACCATCAAGATTGGTAGCCCTCTCCCCTCTCCCTCTCGTTCCACTCCATTTCCTCTAAGTTTCCATTTTTATCACCTTGACAAGCTACCTTACTCCTCCATCAAATCAACAAGTTTCTTAAACGAAAAATGATCCTTGTCGCTAGCTCAAGCTAAGCCTTTAATATGAAAGGCTGAATCAAAGTGATGAAGGAGATCTGAAATTTTGAAAATTGGTGAATTGTAAAGGTAAGAGGTTTAGATGGTTTTAGTTGATTTTATTAATGGTTTGGAGTTGTATAGAGTTGGTGTAACATATTTGTATAAGTTCCTTAAAGGTTTGATTTGTCATGATGATTTCAGCTTGAAAAGGCTAAAGAAAGGAATTGGCACGATCAAGCAATTTCACGTTTTGAGGTTGATTGAGGTAAGAAATTTATGTAACGGACGTAGGATGACTACGTCCGCATGTTTTAATATATTTGAAATGCCTTTGGGAAGAAACAAATGTTGGTTTAAGTGCAGGAAAAGTTACATTTCGGGTCCTACTCCTAGTACAAATTAGGCTAGGAGCAGCCGACTGCCTAGATACAACCAAAGCGTAGTTTTTCGAAAATCGAGACAAACCAGTTGACTGCTATATAAGCCAGTCGACTACTATTTTTCCAGAATGTGTTCTGTTTCAAACCAGTCGACTGCTAATTGTTAAAAAGCATTCTGTTTCAAAAACAGCCGACTGCTCAGGGAGCCAGTCGACTGCTCAGGGAGCCAGTCGACTGCCTTTTCTTGGGAAACATTCTGTTTCAAAACCGGTCGACTGCTATTTGGGACCGGTCGACTGCTATTTGGGACCAGCCGACTACCCTATGTGTATTTTGAAAAATAAATTATTTGAATTTCAAAAAGGAAAGGAAATTCAATAAAGCAAAATGTGGTATAGCAGCCCACTGCCCTAAAAACCAGTCGACTGCCCAATTGAAAAGAAGGTTTTGAAACCCTATTTCAAGAAAGGAAAATGGTATTTGAAAAAGGGTATATGAATAATGTTTTGGAGACTATGAATCTCTTGAAAGAGCATGCACATTATTTGTACTTATACTTAACTGAAGAGCTCTAGTCCAGCCCTCAGACCCCCAGTAAGACACTTGACTAGTGAGCACTGTGGGCTATAGACAATGGCCATATGTCTCTTACTTGTTCGGCTTTGGGGAGGATCCCTGGCCCATACGTGGGTACGCCACTTATTTGATATCTCTTAGGATTATCCCTTATGGGATGTATTTGTGGTATCCTTATGAGATCTCTTATGGATTATCCTTTACGGGATATATTTGATGTATCTATTATGAGAATTACTTGGTGCATGAATTCTATTGGAAATTAATTGTCTCCCATCTAATTGAAAGTATTTGAAGTTATTTGTAATTGCATATATGATTTCACGTGATTTGAGATCCATGGAAATATTTGAAAGAGATGATTTACTTGTATTTGATATTTGAGAGAAAAATTTATGGCATATGCTTTATAATGGTTTTACATGACATTATAGAGCCAAGCAAGAAAAACTGTTTATAGTGATATAGTACACTCTTTTACATAAGTTTCTTACTGAGCATAAACTCACTCCTTAACAAACATTTTTCATACAGATTATCTGAAGTAGAATCCCGCTCTGGAGAAAAGAGCACATTTAGGGATCTTTCAATATACCTTCGAGACATGCTTCCTACTTATTCCTTGAAGGTATACTTAGTTGGCCATGCACTTCGGCTATTGTATAGTACGATATTACCTTTATGTATATTTGGGGAATTAGGTTATGTAAGTATTTGAGATCCTTATGTAGTTGACTCATGTTTATATATCAAAAGTTATATTCATGAGAATTCGATATCATGTTTTGATAATAATACCTAAAGCATAAGAAGAAGTAAGATTGACATTGATAAACTAATCTATTTATTTGTTATTTGAAGAAAAAGTTAGTTGTTATTTGGATAGTGACGAGGATGTCATAGAAGGGTTAAGGAGCGATAGGCAAATATATGCTTGCCTGTCTATTTTAGGTGCTGCAAGTTGCTATTTGATATTATGGTATTATGTCACAGTTTGAATATGCAGTATTTTACACTTTTTCACACTTTTCCACACACATTGTACCGATTAGGCTGTCTGTGATGCCTTTTATACTATTCATTTAGATTGTAATACTTCACATAAGTAAGAAATGTTTACAGTAGTATGAATCAATTCACATCCCCTGAAATTAAGATTTAAAACAAGTAGTACTGTATAAAAATGTCTGAACATACAAATGTAAACATGATACCTCTGGACTCTAGTAGAGGCTACTTCGAGCTATTCAAAACGCAGCTAATTCACGAATTGATACTTCAGTTAATCCATACATAAAATCAGTGGAAGATGAAAATAAAGAGGTGAGCAAACCACGACTCAGTAAATGAGTTGTATGCAATTTTGATATCACGAAAACTATATGCCGTAAAATCCTTTAGTTTCCTATTGATATGCTAGGCACACTAAAAGGAAGGATACTATAGTCGACCAAGTAATCCAGATGGAGTAACGAAGGTATTTTGAAATACCTATCTTGTTCCAGAAACCCAAAGTGACTATAGGGAGTAGAAATTTAATTTATTGTGAAATTTATTTAATAATTCACCATATATAAATATTTCACAAAAATCAATAAAATAACTCATTAAATTATATAATTCATCACTTTAAAAACAATTTGATTTTCCCCTTGAAATCATCACGTTCACATATGTAACAATAAATAGATTGTTTAATATGTTAACAGTTCAGCGATAGAAATATTTCAGTAACCATTGCAGTTCAGTAAATATCACAAAATCAGTAATAACACGTGATATAATAATGGAGACTAGGCATCACCCTAATGTATCATGCTATAATCCCCGTCGAGAATAGTAATAATAAGCACGTGAGATCTATGGTCATAGTCTATAAATGTCCTCGATTATACATTAAGCATGTGTCAACCAGGACGCTGAAGACAGACTCAATGTCAACAGCTTCACACAGTAACAGTAACACATGACACATGAGCATGATATAGGGCATAACAGTCTCAAAACAATGTATATGAAATCTCATCACCTTTATGGAATTTAATAAAATAAATAATGTCATTCAGAAATCCATAAAGGTATAAATCACAGTGTCTCATACGGTGAAAATAGTGTTATAAAATATTTACATTTAGAAATAAAATTTCGTAAATATTCCATTTCACCGTAAATCATATACACACGTGTTCCCATGCTTTTCCTTCAAAACTTTCAATTTCAAGATTATTGGAAATCATTTTTCGATAATTTCATACTTCATGGAAAATAGAAATATTTATTTTTCAAAATTAATAGTAATTCCACAAACACGTTTCTCACTATAGAACACATGTAGAAACATTTTAGTCTTAAAACAATATTCACACGATAATATCACCCTTTACGGAAATCAGTAAAATGAGTAAAATCTTCAATCAGTCCATAAAGATTTTTATTTAAGCATATGGTGAATATTTATGGAAAATTATTTATAAAATATTCACCCTTTCCACTTTTCACTTTACAAATCACACATTCCACTATAAAACACTTGGGATGAATTTTCGATAATTTAACTGTTATCAAAATCGGTAGCACAAATATTTAATAAATGTTTTTCGGTAAATTCCCAATTTATGAAAAATAATAAATATTTCACTCTCGAGGCTAGGAAAATATTTCACAATTCACTAAAATATTTCATGGCATTTTTAGAAATATTTCTAATAAATTCCGGTAGCATAACAGCTGCTATCATCCTAGCCTCCTGCAATTGCAAACACAGTTCAAACCAACCAAATAGCCACAATTTCACAATATTCGAGGCAATTCACTTTCAAATTAATTTTATAAAATTATTAACATGAAAATCATGCATTCGGGATATCCTTACAAACTACACACGCGTCCCTTAACTGTCTGAGGTATTTGTGCTTTCCAATAGCACCACTCTAAAACCATAACTCTCAGGCTGTAGATAATTCCATCAAAGTTATTAGCTTATTAAATACTTATTTTTAAGCTACTAGTCCTATCATAATGCAACCATATTGTACACTACAATTATTTTTGCAGTATAATTTCTACCGGTAGTATAACACAACTTCTTCGTTTTGCGTTGGATTTTAAATCCGAGCATACCGACAGACTCCTTGTAATTCCTATAGTCTAAATCTACCCTCAAATCATCAAGAACAGCCATGATTCACACTCCCCTTCATGATGCCGAATATGGATGGTGGTGAATTTGATGAAATTTCAACAGTCTAATTTTACCATGTTATTCTACTATGCTCAACCATCATTTTGGCATCATTTTTTACACATAAAACTACATGAATTCTCCATGCTCCCATGTTGGCCGAATGGTCCTCCCATGGCACCTTTTTATTTTTCAGCCATTGAATGAAACTAAGACTATAAACATGTTCATCATGCTTATAATGAAACTACACCATAAGATTCAAGAAAAGCATAAGAAATGGTGAGGTTACCTTGCTTGGCTAAATCTTGGGAGCTTCTTTTCATCTTGTATGGTGGCTTATAAGATGAACTATGGGTATAGAAATGTAAAGGAGAGAGAGTAGAATGTTTTCCTAGATGGAATTTTCGTGAGATTTTGGCTATTTGGTGAGATATGAAAGCTTGAAGTTTTTCTTTCTTTTCTTTTTCTTTGTTAATGATGTGAGACTTGTTGGAGAAGAGAGTGAATAGTGCAGCTCAGCTGCTGACAGAATTATAAAGAGAATTCTGGAATTTGGCAAATTGACCAAAATGCCCCTAATTATGAAAATTTCAAACAATTTTGCCCTTACATTCCCGCAGTCTTAAAACAGTGTAAACGCACTCCAAATTTTTGGATTCCAGTACCAAATGGTCACATTAAATATACTTTGATGATTGGAAGTGGTTTTGTCGACACACGGTGCACGGATAGTGAGAAATTATAATTTTACCCCCGCGACCCACCAGTGAATTTCTCCAATTTCACCACTGTTTCGATAAATCTCTTGACATTATCTTATTCTCCTTTTCATATAGAATATCATGATATCTTTACTTCGCCCCAACTCATTTTAGTTTGGGCGTGATTTACGAAAATGCTCGAGACATATTCGTCATTTTCCAATTTGTTTACTATACTTCACAAAATAATGCCAACAAGGTATTTTGGCCTTCAAATTTCCATAATATAATTATTACACCTTCCATACACTATTTTATCAGTCATTTTCATATTTGGGCATTAAAATCCAAGTGGGGCCCACATCACACTTTCACTTATAATCACTTAACACAAATTTTCACTTAATAATTAATTACATATCACATGTACAGTACAGTAGAATCGGGTCTCACATATTAGTGGTAAGGAACGTATGTAAAATAGCATAGGAAATACTATATTGCATTGGGAATATTGGTTGGTTGCGAGATATATACATTGTGTTTTAGTGAGGGCTAGGATAGCTAATACCGTTATGCTGTCGAAATTTTATAAAACGAATCTAAATCATTTTCATTGCAAGTAGCAAACTAGTTTAGTTGCCGAAGTCAAAGAAATAGGAAGAAATGGATAAAAAGGGGTTTAGGCATTAAGATTGCATAATTTTGTAACTCCGTTTTCAGATGGATTTTTTTATTGTTTTCACATGTTTCAAACTACCTGCACGTTTTAGACCCATGATTATATGTAAATAAAATATTTTAAACTCTAGTTCTTGTAGTAAGAATATTTGCCGAATTTTTATATTTGAAGTGGAAACATTGCTTATGTTTGATGCTTATGGACTGACTGAAGATATAATTTATTGAAATGATTCCTGCAAATACTTTTGATTGATAAATTATTTGTTTTGAGATTGTTCGCTCCCGTAGTTGCCTTCGGGTAATCATACGATTGTATTGTATTGTTTAGTGTTTGACATTGATCATGTCATCAGCACCTACAATTGTCACTTGTTACGTGCACTTTGTGGACCCTTGACTATGGACATATGTCTTATTATATTGTCCCTCACTAGAACCCTATTGTGCATGATTCTATAGGGATGTTGACTATCTCCATTGAATGTTTTATTGAAATGAAATGATTGATTTCAATTGTTCTTTCCAAATGAAATGAAATGTTTGAATGTAAAGAGATGTATTTACAACATGACGATATTGTTCACTCAAAACAATGCTTTGGATTCTTACTGATAAGATTTTCAAGGTTTTCAATTGTTTATTGAATATATAGCCTTTTCATTGAAACTTTGAATTGAGAGATCCCTCGTTTATAAAAATGAATTCCTTCTATAAGAAATTACTAAAGATCCATTATAGTCAGACCTAGGAACCGAGACAAATGAGGTGCTCTAAAATATCCTCCTATACTCAGCTCCTTCCTTTCAATGTTGTCTGTCATAGTTGTTAAACACATAAGTCATCATATAGCCAAAGTAGGATACATGCATCTTTGTTGCATGGTACCTACTCTTTTATATATGTTTCTTACTAAGTGTAAACACACCCTTTATATTTCCTTACAGATTATTTGCATTAGAGTTTGTGCAATTTTGGGGGAGTTCCTCTGCTTTTGATAGTATTCCTTCAAGGCGAACCTCATTATCCCTGAAGGTATATTGTACTTTCTTTATATGTTCAAACTTTGTGTACAATACAGTATGGTACAGTTAAATTGTACTTGGGGATGTAAATTATATGATAGCAATATGCTAAATAATGTAGTTTAAACCGATTGTAAATAAGTTCCGATGTTTATTAATGCGTATAATGATATTGAGGTTGTCCTTTAATTTATCAATCTATATGATTGATGTAAAATGAAATGGACGACATCGTAATAGCCTAACCAAAATGAATCGAGAAAGGAAAAAGTTTGTTTGAATTTAAGGTAAATGGTACGTTACTCTAAAATTTTTAAAATTTTGAAAGCCAAACATCTAACTTTTGCTTCTAAAATAGATAAACTCTTTAATAAGTTAGGCCAAACATGCACATAATACTACATACAATAAGAGAAAGAAACCTAGAACCTCACAGATTAAAAAAGATGTTTTGAAGCAAAGAGTAGGAACTAAAAAAACTCCAACCAAATTACTTGGAACTAAAAATCTCCTTCAAATCTACAAAAATGTGACAAACTAAACAAAATTGTAAGAACAACAAAATCCTAAAATTAAAAAATAACAAACATTATAAATCGAAAAAGAGGGTTTTTAGTTAGCAAATTGTAGAAATCAAATGAGGTAAGCGAAAAATATCCTGCAAATCTATAAAAACAAGTGACAAACAAAAAACTTATAGAGAATCAAAATAATAAAGTGAAAAAAATAGAAAATAAATCCTAGACTACAAATCTATAAAAACAAGTGACAAACAAAAAACTTATAAAGAATCAAAATAATACAGTGAAAAAATAGAAAATAAATCCTAGACGTTTAAAAAAGCATTACACTACGGGATTCATAAATGGAAATGGTTAATCATCTCTACTATAGCTGTTTCATAGTGTTCCATCTATCGTGATGGTTAATCTAAAAATGAAAATGTTTATCTATGGATTTTATGTTTGAAATGAGGTTATGTTGAAAATCATTTGTAAAGTAAACAATGCCTAAGATTGGTTATTATTTGATGAAAATGGTTTTTTGTTCAAAATAAAGTAACGTTGAAAATATTTTTTTTGGTAAAGTGAGACAAAGAGAAACAAAAAAAAATTGTGGTCTTCAAAATGAGAAAATAATTTGTAGAGTGAGTAGTGAACCTTAAAATAATTTGTAGAGTGAGTAGTGAACCCTAAACCTGTTTATAAACTAAATATAAATAAAAAAAGATAGTAGTTATTATTTAAAACCATAATCTTTTTCAATAGTAATTTACAATAAAAATAAATAAAACGACTACGTTTAATATAAAGACAGTAGTCTATTCTAAACTTAGACTACGCTTAGGATAAAAACTAATAGTTTTTATTTATCATACGTGAATCCTAGAAGATGAAACATCACGAAAAAGAAGTTTACAATCTTAAGTCAAAATCTATTAATAAATAAAAATCATATTTTATTTAAATAGCAAAATGTCTATCATAAATAACATTACATTAGTCTTGCCTAAAATTGAAATAATTTCTTATGTTCTTGGATCTTGGAAGAAGAAATATTGAGTTACAAAAAACTACGATTAAAAACTTAAACTATAGTTTATTAATAAATAAAAATCGTAATTTAAATTATTCAATAGCAATCTATTCACAAATGACATTGCACCTGCATTGCTCGGAACTGAAATGATTTCTAATGTACTTAAATCTTAAAAAATAAACATTGAGCTTTGAATCACAAAAAGCTACATTTGAAACAAAGGAATCTTAATCTATATGTATACTTTCAAATTTTTAATGACTAGTTATGTTGAAATCCATAATTTTTGTTTAATTACGTTTAAGTAAATTGTGGTTTTCTATTATCTTAGATTACTCTTTTAATATAAACGTAGTTAGAGTCATAATGTCTAATATCTAAAAAATTATAAAATTTAAAAAAACATAATTAAATATATTAGTTTAGTAATTATAGCTGTTTTTATGTAAACATAGTCTATGACTTTTTTTTCCTAATAGCGTAAGAACAATTTATTTTGAGATTCAATTTGATTTAACTTTTAAAGTAGGAACTAAAATACAAGATGATCGGAATTTGACTGATGGAAATGCAGATAACTTGGAACTCAGATAACTTGAACTGGAAACAAATTGAATAAAAAATAACCTAAATTTTCATTGATCCGGAAAGATTTGACCCAGCCCACACATTTTTCATATACTACTAAATAAGGGACTAATATAAATTTTATTATTAAACTAGGATTAACTATTGAGTTTTAATAGATTTTGTCATTATACTTTTAATTTTATTCTTTTTTTTAATTAAAAGTAGCAAATTTAGAATATTCCACGAGAGAGAATGATAGATTTTGTCATATTTTTAATTTTATTTATTTTTTAATAAAAGGTAACATAGTTGAAATATTTCAATAAATATTCTGTTAACACAAATGACAATTTCTATAAATTTCATCACTTTGTGTATGAATTAATCAATAAAATTTAAATATGGTGGTAAAATTCAAAGAAATTAAAATATAGTGATCAAATTCAATATTAATCATAAAACAATAATAAATATATCTTTAACCCGATAAATTAAAGAGTGTTTAAATCGCTTTGCTGGTTATTACTACATTTAATACACCAATATTATTTTAAAGGATAATTATTTCATATATCGTTGGTGGAGGTTTTTTATTTCACAAGCTATGTTAGGATCATGACACATATCCTATAAAAATATTAAAAAAATGAATAAAATAAACATATGTTTTGATCCTAATCCTACTTGTAGAATAAAAAATCTCTAAAAACTTAAAAAATGAATAAAATAAGACATGTATTATGATCCTAACCCCACTTGTAAAATAAAAAAATTTCACCGATGTATGAAATAATTATCTTATTTTAAATCTCTATCACCAATTATTAAAGTTAATTAAAATTATATTTAACTTTTTATCATTTAATGCAATATCCTCAAGAGTCTCGTAAGAAGCGATTATCATTTCTCCTTTATAAATGGTTAGTTAATTGAATAGTCTTTGATTAATTGACATTGAAATTTTTAGCTTCCACAAACAGAGATTATATACTGTTAGAACATTATATATAAAAAGGATAATTATTCTATCTACTGTCAGTGAAGTTTTTTAACTTCACAAACGATGTTAGGATGATGACATGTGTGCTTTAAGAATATTAAAAAACTAAAAAATAAATAAAATTGAACACATATCATCATCCTAACCCCGCTTGTGGAGTTAAAAAACTCCACTGACAGTGAATAGAATAATAATTCATATAAAAAATACAAATAAAAAGATGTCATACATCTTACTTTTTTTTTTAAATTAGCTTTTGTTTATTTTTTTAATATTTCTTTAGAGTATTTATTACTCTATTAACCTTCTTTGTAGAGTTTAAAACTCTATTAACAGTGCATTTGATAATTTTTCTAATTAAGTAACAGAAATATGATATTTATTTCAACCAATAAAATCCTTAACAAAAAAAAAAGAAAATGGAAAAACAAAATAATAACAAATAATCATATCTTATTTCCATTTTCCTTAAAAAATAATGGAAGAAAAACTTAACTTATATAAAGTGTCAATTAAATATGTATATTAACTAATAGCTTTCACATTTTTTTTTAAAAAAAAAACTAACACCTTTCTCAAATTTATCACTTTTTAAAGGGATAATTCAAAAAAATAAAATAAATTGAGAGATATTGTGGTGATAAGGTTTAAGGAGATAAGAGCAAATTTGATCATAGCCTAGCCCAAAGTTCCAAGAGCGACCCAGAAGAGCCTAGACTCTATTTAAATTAATCTGGAAAAAGTTAAGAATCTTGAAGAGCCCAAACTTTGCCCAAAATCAATCCAGCCCACACGCCAAGCCTAGTTAAAGCTTTGAATCAAAATCCAAGTCGCTCTTTTAAAGTCCAAACTCTCATCAGCATGATAAGCATGTGACACAACCTGTCCAGCGTAGCTATGCAAGATTACATGCACAGGCTAGGATCATTATACGCCATGTAGAATTGTATGTTACTAGAATTCTTGTAATTATTGTATGTCATATAGATAAAATATGATGTCATTTGGATTATCACCTATAATTAAAAAAACATTAAAAGACTATTAAAAAAACTTAATTTATGATATGGGATTAAGTTTTTTTTATCAATCCATGGAAAGAATGTAAGTCACCAATAGCTTTCTTCAATGAAAAAGTAGTATTAGCAACACGTTTAACAGCTATAAACCCTTCAATTACAAATCCCCTCTTTTTCACATAATGAAACACAATAGTCATTTGCTCTTTTATAGATATGTCATGAGATTTACCGATCAAAATAGAAAAAAAAAAGGTATCACCCATTTTCCTAATAATTGCATTAATAGTTTCAATTGAACATGCATTTACAATATCTTTTTAATTATCATGCAAAGTCAATTTCAAATTTTTAGGAGCATTTATCAAGTAATCGCTTTAATCGCTTTAATACTTTTCTATTTTCATCTCGAATGTCAAGATCGTAAACCAAGATATGTGAAAAGATTGGACAAATCAAGCCCTACTATTCTTTTCTTTAAACCCTTATCATCTGTATCTAAAGTTATTGCTTTTGATAACTTTATGAAATATCTATCCATTTCTAAGACTCAACTCAATGGACTTCTCTAATTTAATGTTATGAAATTCAATGTACTCTTGCTCTCAACTTGCAACTGTCGCGACACTATAAAATTAATTATAGCTCTTTCTATGTTGCTGCCCTTTACACTAATTAAGAAGAGGCCACTAAGTTACGAAGCCTTCTGTCAAGTGTCCATCCTAATTTTTTATATTTTATTTTAATCTTTAAAATACATATTTTGTATTGTAAAACAAAAAGTCTAAAAGTTTCAAAACTTTTGGCTCAACGGGGGCTATACCAATTTTAAAATATACTATATATATTTTTAATTTTGGTTTAATAATACAAATGTCCATAAAATTTTAGGCTCGGTGGGTGGGCTCTATATAAATTCGCCACTGTCAGGTATCATAATTTATGGTTATGATTTGTAATCTAATTAGATTACTGTTAAGAAAAAAAAGAGGCAGTCCATCTTTTATAAATTAAACTACATTTTCGTATTTCAATGTAGTTTAAATTAGTAGAATATTCTGTGCTTTTATGATAAAATTGTAGTTTTTTAGATCAATAGGCTACGTTTTACTGGAAACAATAGTTTTTTTTTCCTCAATTAAAGGATTACGTATCTAAAAAGTTGTGATATTCTTTTTATATGATAGACTACAATTTAAAGTTATAATCATGGTATTTTTTTTAATTAGTAAGTTTTTTTTTGTGATAATTGCAAATTTTCTTATTTTTGAAGTTAAATATTTGTAAATTTAATTTCAGATGTTAATCGATTTATTGAAGTAAATAAATAAATTTATTAAAGAATTGGAATATTTTGAAATTATAATACTTGGTCAATTGATAAATTAAAATTTTAATAATTAAGAATTTAATTCGAGTTTTAAGAGGAAATAAAAAAAATGGAAGAAGTTGTGATATAAACAAATGATGAATTAATATCAATAATGAGTAAAGATTGTTGGTAAAATTTGAATTAGAAAATAATAATATAATGTAATAATGAAATATTAGCTATAGTAAATAATTAAGTCAGTAAAAAAAAATTTTACTGTGTAAATTTTACCGGACAGAAAAAAAACTGTTCAGTGGCATATTGGTGAATTTTGTGAAGTAGACAGAAAAATATAATTGTGGGCGAATAGAATAAAGCCAAGACATCATCTTCTACATATTTCTACCAAGTTCCTCTGCCTTTCCACCCGATTTTGCTGCAACGTTGAATCCTATTGTTCTGTCCAGAAATTCTTCACGTCAGCCAGCTAAATCACTTCCTTCTTTCATCTAATCCCTAAAAAGCTTCCTAAACATCCAAAAACCTCAGCTTAATTCACTCCAACGTGGACTGTTTCTGCTGTCGACAGAATCAATTCTGCCCAGGTAAATAAACGTGGACTGTCTTCTGCAATTGTATTTTGTGTGTGTTAGATGAATAAATGATAGGTATGGTTGTAATTTAGAATAGAACTGAGGGGCCGTTTGGGATGAGGGAAGTGCTTTATTTTCCCTGCATTTTAAAAGGCTGTAAGGTCATTACAGCATTTGGTTGTGAATTTCCCTTGTAAAATTACTTGCAATGAGAATGCAGTCGGAAGCTGCAATCTGATCGCAGCCCTCCCCCAATGCAAAATTGCTTTGCAACGGTTGAGTTTTTTTTTTCTCTCCCGAAATACCCTCCCCTCGTGACCTAGCATATTCTTTCCACTCATTTTTTCTCACCCTCTCATCCTATCTCGCTGCCTCTCCATCGAAATCTATTTCCTTGGTAAAAAACCCAGGTTTCCAATTGTCTCTCGCTCCATCTGTCGTCTCTCTCTTCTTTGGTCCTCTACTTGGGGTAAGTCCGATTTCTCCATTGCTTGCTTAAAACATGAATGTCAGCGGAGAACCAATATATTATTGTTTCTCCCTGGGTAAATTACAAATGGCAGATGAAGAGAGTGAGGATGAGGTTGGCCTAAAATATTTGATTATAGAGTTGCTGGCAAAGTTATTGGGTTTGGTCGAAGCAACTAATAGATAAATCTAAGCATTATTTGCTTTTCTGAATAGAAATAGCATTCACTACTAAATCACTCACTCCATCAAGAGCTATTTTTGCAAGAATAGGATTTGCTTGATCTGTTGGGTCTGGGATAGTTGTGATTTGAATGCTGAGTAGCCATTCTGATGGGATTTGCTTGTTTGAGTAATTTAGTCACGTATTAGATTATAGTAGAAATTCTAATAGAAAAGAACCTAAATTTTAGGAGATTAATGCTTTTCAGAACACATATATGTACATGAGAATGAGCTTTTATTGCTTTTCAGAATAGAGTGTATTTGTCCAGTTTTCTAACTTTTGTAATGCTGAGATTGAGAAAGTGTCAAAAAAAGTGGCTTAGGCCATTGCAAGTTCATGGATCATCATAGACTAATTACTTATTTCCTTCTCTTCTTAACTCGTGAAAAACAAAAAAGAATCAAGCTTTTCAACTCATGGAAAACAGCCCAACTGAAGGTTATTAGGCTGCATAAGAAAAGGCTACTAACTTATTTCCTTCTATTATTGACTCAAATGCTTAAGGAAGAGATGAAGTTGACATAGTGTATGATTTTTATAATGTTATGACTTGTTAAAACTAGATGAATGTAATGACTTTGTATGGCATTGTGATTTTTAGAATTAATGACTTTGTAGGACTTGTTATGATTTTTATCATGCTATCACTTGGATGAATGTATTTTTGTGGAAGTATATTAATGCTTGATTCCTTGGTTGTACTTGTCAGATATGATTTTTATCACGTACAGAAAATTGCATATCTTGAGTAAAACTTGTCATATATGATCAAACCCTCCTTCTCCAATTTTGATTTTGTAGATGTGTTTCTCGTTCCAGTTAATTCAAAAACCTTAGAGTTGAGCAAGTGATTAAGGAAATCAGTCTGCAGAATGGGGCTATAGATGAGATAATCTGAGAAATGAAGAATCTGAGTTTTCTTTACTAGAAAAATTTATCTCAAAATGGAACGCAGTGTACCTATGAACAATGGCTAATTATGTAGTGAATTTGTGATGCCTTAAGATTGCTGATTATGTAAAGTTAATGCCAATGCTTATCAGATTTAGGAAAAGCACCAACTTCATATCTGTGTGCTGTCTGCCAGTTTCTTACTATCCTCGAACTTCGAGTGATTATCTTGTTTCATACAACAGGAACCAACTTGAGAACTAATTTTGTTTACAGAATCTTATAAATTAATGGTGGAAAATTTCTTATAATTAATGGTAGAAAATATCCAATACGAGGTTTAAAGCTCACTTTTCTTAGTAGTGCTTGTAGTGTTGGTTTTATTACAGGGACATATGAAAATTATTATGTATTTGGTATAACAAATGAATTTCTTGTTGCATATGAATTTCTTGTTGGATACAGCTTCATTGATATAGCTCGTGAGAAACTTTGGTATTACAAATGATGTATCAAATTTAATATAATAATTATATTTTAAATTAATAATAATGTATTAAATTTAGTATTACAAAAAATGAGCAATAACAATAATTATAACTTTATATTATTTACAAGTTCATATGATAATTATATTTTTAATTTATTTCAATATATCAAATTTGTTTTTATACTTAAAGGTATTTTTAGAATTTGACACTATATTACCGGCAAAGTGAGTGTTTACCAAACGTTGCAATGTTACTTTCTCTGCAATTTAAACAGAAATTTACACTGCAATTTTACTTTCTCAGCAATATAATTCCCAGCAATTACTTTGCGTTGTAATTACTTTGCATGCAAGGCACCAAATGGCCCCTTAGTGCATGTTTATTGATCAATGAAAAAATTTTTTTTTTGTAGTGTCATGCCCAAGGGAATCCATAATCTCACTTATTTAGCCTTCATCGTATGTAGGAAACCTATATCACTTTATTTTGTTCTTATGGAAATTGTGAGGAAAAGATGTAAGCTTTAGTTGCTTTTGCTTCTCCTAAAAGATTATATAGCTACTTGATTCTGAAATACCAACATCAGGACCATGTTTCTGATTATCTGAGGCTCTAAAATGCTTAGAATGTGATGACAAATCTGATATATAATCTCAATTCTCGGTTGCAAGGATATAGTAAGGTATTGAAAATTCATTTATAGGGGAAATGTGCAGAATTGAATTGAAGTAGCTTCCGAATGTGTATTGAGAGGAACAAGAGTTGCCTGGACCCCCAAATCCATCACAACCAATTGGTTCCCAGAGGTGGCAGTCTTTATCAGTAGTTTTGACATATGCATTAGCGTATTTACAACTTTTAGTGCTTGTGTTCTTTCCCTGTTAATCTAAGTTCCTTATATTTTAGCTTGCATTTAGGACCATTCCTGCTTTGAATGGCTTTTACCTTGTGAGTTAGGAGAGCTGCCGGTTTTGCTTTTATTTCTCTGTGATTCAAGTTGATTTAATAAAGTGGTTTTGGAACAAAAACTGTGTACCTTAGTTCACTAATTTAATGCATGAAAACATCCTACTGGATGTAAGTTTCTAACATTATTGAAATGATATTATACCTGTGATTCTGACAGTTCTGTTAGGAATGAAAGTTATAGCAAAGGCATATTCGCGTGAAGTTCAAATTCATGTTTGGTATATGTAGTGAAATGATACACTGGTGTTCGCAAGCTATTCGTGTTCAATTCGGTTCGATTTTTGTCGAGTCGAGTTCAAGCTTTAAGATATTCGGCTCGAGTAGCTCGCTAGCCTAATCGAGTTTTTAATATTTTAATATATATTATATTATTTAAAATTACATATCTATCCTAATTTATCTTAAAATTACATGTTTATCCTATAGCTTAAAAAAAACCTAAGACACCCTAATCCCCTTTTATCTTTTCTCCCTCGAACAGACTCTTCCTCAACTCCCCAGCCGCACGGCTGCACCCCTTGTTTTCCTTCAATCTCCAACGGCCAACCCAAATCCGGCGACACTCGAAAATCCTCACCGTTGTGAACCTGCTGTTAGAGGCCTTCTTCCTCCATCCTCACGCACTCGCATCTCACAGTCTCACGCCGTTATTCTCATCGCACTCCCTCATCGTTGCTGCCTGTTATTCTTCAATCTTTAACCAGATCCGGTGGCCCATCGGACGTCCTCACCGGTGTGAACGGCTGAACACCCTCTTCCAGTATTTCACAGCAACCCGCTTCGCACCTCCCTGAAGCCCTCATCTCTGTTTATTCTACAATTCCAACACAGATCTGGCCACCGGCGTGAACAGCACAAGTTTGACCCTCAGAAATCCTCACCTCAGCAACCCGCTTCGCACCCTCCAACAACCGGCGTCGCATTCTTTCCCTTGCTGGTAAGATTTTTTTTTTACACATAAGTGGTTTACCGTGGTACTGTACAGTGGTGTTGCTTGTTGATTTGGACTTTGGAGTATGTATTCTGAATCAAGAACCAAAATCTCTTTTAGCTCGTAAATTTAACTGTTGTGGTTATATTGTGCATTCTGAGACAGCTTGTATAGATGTATTTCTCTTGATAAGTTATCTGGATATGCTGGTAAAAATTTATATATATATATATTTTTAAACATAAGTAGTTCACTGTAGTAGTGTACGGTGGTGTTGCTTGTTGATTTGGAGCATGCATTCTAAATTAAGAGCCTGAGACAGCTCTGTTAATGTTTTCTAGCTGCTAATTGATGTGAATATGCAAGTCATATTTGTTGTATCCAGTAGAGTCAGAATAAGTGGCTTTTAATGTTTGATTGTATGGTTCAGACTTCAGACACTAAATCACCATATTCTTACTCATAACAACAGCCTCTTACTATTGTTAAAGGAAACCTTAAGATGCTTGTCTGTTTTTTATTTTATTTTGGATGGGTTTTAAGTTGTTCTTCCTTAGCTGCAGATCTTGTTTGGCTGGCTTAAAGTTTTATCTTCCTTAGCTACTTCATATGGTCTTTAGAGAGAACTGCTAGTGTTAGGACAATTCTCATAATGATATTGATAAACAAAGAACTTCTTACCTGTAAGTATGTAAATATAAAACGATGTTGATAAACAATTTGTTTCCTTTACTCGCTGATTTTGTTTGTTGTTGCAGGTGTTGCAAGTGTTGTAGGTGTTGCTTCTAAATGTTTGGCTTCTGGGATGTTATTAGTTTTGTTGTTTATTTTTATAATTTTAAAATAATGTAAAACTTTATAATTTTTCCAAAAATGTTGGTAGTGTGTGATTTGTGTGGTCTTTGGTTACTTTGTTGTTGACTTGTTGTGTTATTATTATTATTAAAAATTTTTATTCTTTATTACATTTAATTGATGATATTGTTATTATATACATATATATATATATATATATATAAATGAATTCGAGCTCGAGCTCGAGTTCGAGCATGAGACTTGAGCTCGAGTTCAAGCATGAGACTCGAGCTCGGATAATCGAGCCTAATCGAGGGAGCTCGAGTAGCTCGATTTCGATCTCGAGCCGAGTATCGAGCACCGAGTTTGCAAGTCGAGCTCAAGCTCGAGCACTCCATTGTATCGGCTCGGCTCGATTACACCCCTAGTAGTGGTCAATAATAGGGATGTTGCTGGAGAGGTGTTTCTTGTGATGTTGATAGGACATGTTATCAATGGCTTTTGTTGTGGATGACAATGATGGTACTATCATATCATAAAATGTTGCTTACTAATTAGGAGAGTGCAATGACTTTTCTGCCCTTGGAATTTGAACTATGTATATTAGTTTATTTCTCTTGCGAATTCAAGTCACTTAGGAGTGTCATTAACCAAAATAGAACTGACATCACTATTAGTACTAAGGTTATTGCTAGTTTCAGATGAATGTTGCTGATATTATTTAGGAGAACAATTGATAATTATGTTTAAAGTGTAGTGTCTTGTTTATTGTTGATTAGGTACTAAGATTTTCATTCATTGATCAGTTACATGCTTGCTGTTAATACAGTCACCTTATGTGCTCTGCTTTTGTTACCAGTCCAGCTGAATGAGTGTTGATAAAGCAAGATTTTTCTGTAACCATAAGTAGAGTTTGATTGCCAGAATGAGCATCATTATTTGAAAGAATTTTTTGTTAACAGTTGATAGTTTCTCAATGGAATTTGGTTGGTGGGCCTGTTTCAGGGTTAAATTCCAGATTGAATTCTCTTGGAAGTTTGTTAAAAAAAAAGCTTTTCTGTTCACGTCAGAGCCACAGTCTCCTAAACCACGCTAACAGTGAAGTGTTGATGATTGCTTGCTTTCCTTTGTTCTAAAAATGTCATCATTGAGGAATGCCATTAGCAGACGGGCTCACAAGGAACGAGCTCAGCCGTGAGTGACAGCTTTTACTTCATTATGCTGGCTATTCTAAATAGTTTCTTTTGCTTTTGTATTGATAGATGCCTCCTTATGTGTAACTGCTTATGTGCTAAAATGTATTTGTTTACATAGGTCCTCGAGGAAAAAATTTGGGCATCTTGAAAAGCACAAGGACTATGTTGTCCGTGCAAAAGCATTCCACAAAAAGGAGGAGGCTTTACGGGTAAGTTTGTGCTTCTTTTCTTCATGCTGTTGATATTTGTTATCACATTCATTTTCTTCCTTCTTAGATTGTAATGAGAATGCTGGATATATTTTCTTCATTATTATGTAATGTAACTTTCTTCCATTTTTTATGCTCTTTCTGTCAATGTTCTCTACAGAGACTCAAGGAGAAAGCTGCATTCAGGAACCCGGATGAATTTTACTTTCAGATGATAAAAACAAGAACTGTGGATGGAGTTCATAAACCTGAGTAAGATATGGATTTCATGTTTCACCATTTTCTATTTGGGCTTGCAAAGTAATGCTTGTTTAGCCTCTCTCTCCTCTCCTCCATTTTTTTCCCCTGAATTCTGTATTTCTATAGGAACCAAGCTAACAAATACACTCAAGAAGAGCTCATGTTAATGAAGACCCAAGACATGGGATATATACTACAGAAATTGCAGAGTGAAAGGAAGGTACCTGGAATAATTTTATGATGATTTTTGTTTTATCAAGGGCTATGAATATTTCCTACATAGTTTTGGTAATGAAACTATTTGTAACTAGTTATCAATATTCATTTATTCTGTTGCAGAAAATTGAGAAGCTAACTGCAGTGTTGCATTCTATTGATAATCATCCATCTAATGGACACATTTACTATGCTAAAGACAGGTTTGATTTCTTGATATTACCCGTCTTTTTCTTGCCTTTTGTTGTTAGCTGCAATGAAATTTTTTAGCTGTTTCTGTACTAAGAGAACATAACTATCAGTTACTTTTGACATGTTTATTATTCTCTACAAGTGCTACTTTCCTGTTTTCAAGTGGTTTCATCTTGTGTCATAATGTTCTTGCATGTATTGTTTTTTCAGAATCCCTAGTTTGAGAAGACTAAACCTGGGTAATGACATTTCTAGGTAAAACAAATCATTTGCTGTTAGTTTGGCCCTTTAAAGTTGAACCCCAAAACAGTACCTACGTGCCTTACTGACCACAATGTTTAAATTATAGCCATTATGACCCTTGATTGTTTAATTTCTTTGAAACCTTGCAGTAACATTTATTATATTAATTTGTGAAATCATTGTACTTGTTCTATAGAGTCAGAAATGTGTATCCAAGATTAGCATCATCATCATCATCATCATCATCATAATAATAATAATAATAAAGAAAGAAAGAAAGAAAGAAAGAAAGAAATGTTCCCTAACAGTAATTCTGTCGATTACAGTTGAAAGTTCTTGCTATTGCTTCTGATGGTTAGCACAAATGCCGTCATTTTTCATCTTTGTTTGCTATATCTTGACATGTTTGTAGGGCTGGTAAAACTAGTTGAAATATATTTCTTGTGCCCCATGACACAGGGAACGTTATTATATGCTACTGTCTATCTCTTCACTAAGAAGGGAAACAAAGACCTAGATGAATGCCTATATTTATTGAGATTATCCGTTGATTTGAAATATAAAAATTTGTTTTCATATATATATATTTATATTCCTTTACAGGCAGGAGGCTGGAGAATTACAATCACAATATATGGCAAGCAGAGTTTCTTCCCATTCTGATGATATCCCTGATCATATTAAAAGGTTAGTTAATAGATAATATTTGCAAAGCTTTTGATGATAACTGGATTTGTTATCTAATTATGTTCAGCCACAAATTCGGTTGTTACATTTTTTAAACTATATCGTTGATGAAGCTCAGATTCAATGGAAATTGGAAAGGGGTGTCATTAAAGCAATCACTCTTCATTATTTTGATTTGATGACTTTATAAGTGATTTAACTTTTTGTTTTGGACAAAACAGTGTGATAAAGTCGTATATTTAGAACTTTGTTGGAGGATAAATGAAGTGTGGAGAAAAAGATTTCATATGGATGATTTAACATAGTTCAAAAATTGGATCATGTATACCCAATCTCTTGGAATAAAGACTGATGATGATGATGGAGGATAAATGAAGTTTTAGATGAAACAACTTCTTGTCATTCTACTAAACTGATTTTACAAAGATGGGATTGTTATGGGTTATTTTCATGGCTACATCCTTGAACAATATTGATCTGAAAATTGCTGCTATATGCAGTTATGTGAACTATTCATTGAAGGCCCTGTAAGTTGCTGGTGGACTGATATTTTAGTAGTTCTATAATGAAAAGATGCAGATTTTTTAGTTAGGTAAATTACAAATATCATCATAAGGGTTCAAAATACCCTTAACTCTTGGAAGTCGAAATCTAAATTCACCACTCCTAAAGCTTAGCTTATCAGCTAATGTGTCTGTACATGGGCACTTAACTGTAAGAAAACTGACTGTATTAAGGGGAGATAGAGCTGACAGTGGTTAAGTAATCATAAATTTAAATATCAATGCATTGGAGCATGCCTTTGCATGTTGGACTTATTAGGACCTTATTTAGTCAAAAATTATGTTAGGAGGTAAAAGTTTTTTCTCTGTTTAAGTTAAAAGTTGCAGTTGTCATTGTATTTCCTGATTTCTTCAGTTTCAAGTGCGTAACATTCTGATAATTTTTGGATTTTCTGCTGTAATTACTATCTAAAGCTTTTATTCTTTAAATCAGGTGTCTATTTATGGTTTTGGAATTCTTTTAAAAAACTATTTTTGGTGGTAACTTTTTTTTTGATTTGGAGTTGAGATTCCTAGAAATCTTTAAGTTTGCATGCCTCTTCTTTTAATTAATAGAGAAGAGGTCAATGAGAAATGTCTGTTACTATTGTGCAAAGCAATGCACTAGGCGTCTTTCAATTTCAGTCTGTTTCCTTTAATTTCTAAAATAGCGTCTATCAGGCAGTAGCTAGTTCACATCAAAGAGAAAGAGGCCATCAAATCTTAACTTTATATCTGAACCTAGTATAGTGCTAGTGGGTACTGTTCAGATACCCAGACCAATGTTCCTATTTGCTATGTTTTGTCTGATTTCAGCCTGCAAAATTCAATCTTTTTCCATCCTAAACCAGCCATGGCACCCTATTTTCTGTCGTCCAGCTTGAACCTAAAATGTTGAGTTCTTGCTTTCCAAGTTGCATGCATTATTAACCTTTATACATTTTTTTTTTGTCTTTTCACATGTAGGAAGACAGCTACCTCATACAGGGAATTAGAGGCCAGGAAGAGTAGGGTGAATCAGCTGGAGAAGCTATACATGGATATGTCACTGACGAAGGAATTACAGGTATTGACCTATTTAAGCAAACTTTTACCTCACTGTGTATGTGGGCAATGCATTTAAGTTGATTGAATTGAATGGGCAGAAAAAGGGTCGGAAGCGCAAGCTCCGGGAAGATGAGTTAAAATGTCCAACCTCCAAGCCAGTATACAAGTGGCGATTGGAAAGAAAGAGGTGACAAGGTATGATGGTTGGGAAATTTATCAGCCAGATTTTGGCACCTTTTTCATGTCTGTGAGAGATCTAAGCCCTCAAAAATATTGAACCGCGAAACTAGGCAGGTGGATTGTTGATGACGAGTTTTGCATTGTTTTAGGCATATGCTTAATGATTTGAATGATAATATTGTAAGATAAATTCAGCGCCTCGCCTGTTGCCCCTATGATCTTTGTACTTCTCGATTTCTGACATCAGCTTTGTGAACTTACCTTAGCCATTTCATCTCCCACCATTTATACATACATGATAACCATTTAAGCATTCATGAGGGTAGAAAATGTAACCAATTCAAACGTGAGGAACTTTATAATTTTTATTAATTCGTGTAACCAAGCCAATGCAATATTTAAACAAATAATTAAGAAAAAAAATATTCTAATTAATCATAAATTTATAATTTATAACAATATAGAGAGAAGGTAGGCGGGGAGGGTTTGGGGATTGAACATGTTAATTTAAAAGAAAAAAAAGTCTCATCATCTTTATGTATATTTTTGGGTAAAAATTGAATGAAATTTATAATATAAAAAAGAAGCAATGAAGATATGATCTTAACTCTTTTTTAAAAGAAAATATTTTTTTTCAATTTTAAAGGTTGAATTTGCTATTAAGGAAATGTCTTACTTATAGTTCAAGTTTAGTAAGGGAATTAATTTTTTTGAATGTATTAAGTCGATGTGGAGGATGCTCTTTTAAGATCATCCCGTGATAGATTAGTTTTTAGTTTTGAGATGCGCCTAAGTCAAATCAAAGTCACTCCAATTATAAAAGAAAATATATATATATATATATATATATATATAGTAGGGATCCACTTACACATGTGTAAAACAAATTTGTTTTACACAGTTTTATATCTTCATATAGGATTAATATTTTTGCAAACCAACCGTTGGATTTAACAACCTACTCATATTTATTATGTATGTAAATTTTTGAATCAATCTGCTATTTCTATCATTTTAAACGAGAATAGTATTTTTTTCAATATATATCAACGGTTGAAATTTTATTTTAGGAAATAAATAGTTAGACGTATTCGATTAATTTGAAATTTGGCATGTGTGATCTATGTGAATAGAACATAAAATTCAACGGTCGGATTAAAAAATTATAAATCATATAAAAAGATATGGAAGTGTGTAAAACTAAATTTGTTTTACACATGTGTAAGTAGATCCCTCTTCATATATATATATATATATATATATATATATATATATATATATATATTCAAAAGAATATCTATAATCTATAACTTAAATATTAAAAAGAAGGTTTTAGAAAATAAGACAAAATATTGATTTTTTTTTATGGCTGCCACATCATCAATTTAAATCCACATGAGCTTCAATTTGTGCTCAATTGAATAACAAATAATACAAGGAATTAAAGTTGAGTTGATTTCAAGGGTAATTGTGATCATTTTTTCTCTTATGAATTGTTTAATTTCCTGCCAAGTGTTGTTTTAGTAGTAAATCATGGCAAGCATGGTGGATACGTGGCTATTAATTACATTTTTAAAAATTCACTGACAATGGCAATAACTCTTCCAAACCTAGTGATTTGTAGTAAATTCATAAGGAGGAATTTAACAATGTGCAAATATAAGACTCTCAAGTCCCATATTCTCCGATACATCTCACTAAAACAATGATTACGAGGAATGAGAAACGAAAACTGGCATGGGAAAAAACATGATACTTTCATCTTTCTTTTTTGGTTCATAAAAAGTATAAAGATAGTAAAAAATTGAACCTTGAATCTAATTTCTCCTAGAGAAAGGTAATAATAACTAGATCAAGCTTGATTGTTATGAAATTTTCATCTTTCACCTTCCTCTAAACTAAACTGATTTTTCTTATTTTCTTAAATGTGTTTGGAATATAAACTTGCAATTAACCCTATCAATCAAGGTTGTAAATATCGTACCGGAGAACGTTTCGTTTTTTCTTTTTACAATGAGATATATCGGTATCGGTTGTTTCGGTATATTATTTCAAATTTTTCGATTTAATTTTAAAATATTTATAACTTTTCATACATGTAATAATGTTATTAATAATAAGTAAAATAAAATATAAAATATTTAATACTAATAATCATAAGTATAAAATTAATAAAATTACTCATACAACAAATAATAATTATTTTTAAAATTGTTAAATTTGTTAATGCATTTACTTAATTCATTATTTATATATTTATTAGTTTTAATTCAGTATCAAACATATAATAAAACAAAAAAAATTCAATTTTCTTGTAATGTTTGCGTACCAATCGAAACAGTCAATTTCGCCGAAATTGATCGAAACCAACCGATATTACCTGGTACCAAAATTGGTACGAAAAATCAACTCAAGTGTACCAGATTTTATGAAAACTGGCGCGTACCAACCGGTACGACCGAAACCGAAACGGTATTAACAACCATGCTATCAATACTTGCAAATTTTTGGAACTTAATTAATTGTTCAATGAGTTTTACCTAAATTAATTATTCAGCTTGGACTAAAATAAAAAGATATATTTTTTGTTTTATCGACATTCTTGAGTTCAATTAATTTTTTTTTTGTTTGAATTTTTTTCTTAGTGATTATTGTTTTTTTTTTCATGTATTATTCATAATAAATCTAGATCATTGTGTAGACCACCCTAGTGTTGCTCTTTGCTTCAGTTGGGTTTAGGTGCATTATTTATTTTACCTATAAATTTGTTCTCTTTTTATTTGAGATGAACAATCAACACAAAAAAGGATTGAGGCAAGAACCCACGAGAACGCATTCATTATTCAGAATATAAATTATGATTTTATTGCGAATAAAAATAATGATAGAAACCAACAAGAGAATACTAATATTAATCGGTCTACATTACCTAAGATCCTAATAATAAAAAAAATCCAATTTTAATGAATAAATAGATGATCAATCTTTAACTCATTGGGTGCCTTGCCTTTCCAAACAGGACTCAAATAAATCCACTCTCAAATATCCAGCTTATCAAGGCTAATATTGGTTGCATGATTTTGGATGAGTTCTTTCCATGCATCCACCTAAACACACGCACACACAAAACAAAAAAACAGCTTTAACTTGCGTTGTGCAGTGCATTTAAGAATAGTTTTCTACCTATCCATAAACTAAGTGATTTACATACCCGAGCACCCATAAAAGATGAAAACACTACATTTGCTTCTGCCGGATCTCCAGCCACTATTTGCTTCAGCAGCCTTCGCTCAGGATCCATTGTTGTTTCCCACAGCTGAGAAGGCGTCATCTCAACCAAATCTGCATCACCCCCAATGCTGAATAATAAAACATATATTCCATATTTTTGGAGCAAAATGGTAAGAACTACATAGAACAACCATGATTAGGATAAAAAAGTAACTGTAATCTAATCCAAGTTCAAGTGAATTCTTACTGTTGCAAGAAGATTTATGAGAAAGGCTCTACTTAAAACTGTATATGTGTAAGGTCAGCATCTAAAATTATTGCTTCTGCTCCCACCATAAAGAAAGAAAAAGGAGACGTGTAACCACATTGCAGCTTTCCCAAGTGTTTTTCTAACAGTGATTTCTCTCTCTATTCTCAAAATGATATTCTTTTATTTCTTCCATTACTTCATTTCAGCAAAAGATGCATTCATAAAATGCTGAAAAGGGAAGAAGTATGATAAAGAAAGTTGCATGTAGTCCTTTTCTCTTCTATTTCTTATAAATTAATCATCTTTTCATATATGGTGTAAACTTTCTTGCTAATTTTAAAATGTCAACAAACACTCTATAATAACCACCTGGTTGAAAACTCTATTTTTATACAAGGGTTAATGAATCCTGAGCGAACCCCTGCACAAGATGTTTTTATGTTGAGTTAGGAGCCACAAGGAGTTTGTATATTAAATGTGTTCTACTGTTCAGCTTCTATTTAATCAACACATTAATGTATGTCAAATTCTAGAAATGGATTACAACTTTTTTCAGGCTATTACTGTTGTCCTATCACATCAAATATGAAAAAGAAGATCAAGGTGACAATACACACCCCAATAACCCGATTTTGCAAGGAGAGTACCATGTGACGCTATCACTTGGAAAATTCTGTGGTTGTAAAATCTCGCTTCTCTCAAAAGGATAATTCTCAATCTATTCCTGATTTTCCTTTTAAGTATCCATTCTAGCTAGCACACACAAAAAAACCAATAGGTCCAAAAGACCATAGTGAAAGGATTGTATGAAACGGTTACTCCATGTTAGCATATATTACTTTCATTCAAATCATGTCATGTAGTCATAATGTTGAAAAAAGTCAATCATTTATTATCAGAATCATTATTGAATTTTTAAAAATAAACAATCACTCTTTAATTATCACATCTGAGGTATAATAAATGATTGACTTTTTTTTATAATGTGATTACGTGACATGATTTAAATAGAAATGATATATGCTGACGTGGAGTAACCGTTTCATACAAGCCTTCCTCAAAAACCATATATATTTGAGTACATTTTAATGTTGAATATGCATATGCAAAAATAAAAATAAAAATAAAATGAATCATTGTAATCAAAGTACACTTTCAAACTAAATAGATTCCACTAAATGTGGGAGCATAAACATTATATTACAAGAAATAATACATCTTTTGCATGAATTATATATCAAAATGCATACTAGTATTGTGTAGCCTCTCAACAGTCAATTATAAATTTGAACACATATTCAACATGTAAAATGAATCACTGGAGGAGGAGAATTCATGTTGACGACTTAGCATGAGGTCGTATATTGATTCATATAGCCTATCCCAGTTTTGGGATAAAAGCTCTACTGATGATGATTCAAAAAACAAAATCTGAAATAAATGCATCAATTCAACAACGAAACAAACTTTCAAACTAAATTGATGTCATTAGAATCTTACACCTATACTTATTATTGATTAACATAGCTTAGAATCTTTCTTTACTACTTTTATGGTTGGAAAAGAGCAGCAATAAGTTATTACTAGCAAAGAAAAAAAATTGCCCATGACAGTTGTTGTCACCGTCATTATCATCATTAATAACTTTTATCTTAATACTGGGGTAGGCTATATGAACTAATATATGACCTCACGCTTAGTCGTTAGCATGAATTCTCCTCATCCACTTATTCTTATCTAAAATAATGTGTTCTTCCAATTCTCGTTCCACTAATGATTCTATGACTAATATCCCTAATATCATAATGCAGCTATAACACATAATTGTTGTAAGTGTCAATGCCATCAAGTTGCATCCATTAGTGATAATTGGCTAATTAAATGGTGCTTCATGATGCATGGGGTTGTAAACCCCGGTTCATTTTGCATTGGCATGACTTGTTCAATATATAGGCATTGCTGTAGTTATATTGTAGTTTACATGTCAACTTTAGTAATGAAATGATTCATTTATCCAATAGATTATTATTCAGGACCCCAATCCTTGTCTTATTTGCTGATGTCTCGATTAGAGTTGTATGTGATGTATGTAGCATTGTGAATTTATTAATGTATTGTTGCAGGCTGTTCTCTCCCTGAGTGATAAAATTTTTAACATTGAAAGGAGGGATGAAGCAACAATTTTAAAGAAATTCAAAATTTGATTCTTGGACTTGGAGTCAAGGTACTTGTTTTTTTGTTAATCTGCTTAACTTATTTTATTTAAAGTAAAGTAATAATATGTTTCTTTTTATCTCAGATAGTGGATTTTAAAAAAGAAAACTTATGTTATCATAAGATCATCATTTTAACAAATGCTGATATAGATGGTGCTAAAATCAGAACTCTGCTGTTGACAGTTCTCTTCATATATCAGGTTGCAGAGAGCTTTATTTGATGAAGGTTGCATTTATGTTGGTGTTCCTCCCCTTTACAAGGTTTGTTAGCTACTTTGGATTCAGAGAAATAAATCTAACCAATAGCGTGCTTATATTTTTTTCTCTCTCGTTTTGCTACAATTATTAGGTTGAAAGGGGAAAACAAGTACACTTTTGTTATGACAATGTAAACCTTAAAAAAGTCCTGAGTTCGTTCCCTCAGAATGCATCATACAACATTTAGCCTATGTTTGGATTGAGGGTAGGGAAGGGAAAAGAAAGGAAAGTAAAGTAAAATAAAGGAAGGTTGTAAACCTTTCCTTTGTTTGGGAAGTTTTTTTAGCTAGGGAAAGGAAAGAGAGGGGGAGTGAGCACCCCTTGCTTTCCCTTGAGTTACTCAATTTTTTTAAAACCCCAATCTGGGGTAAAAGGGAAGGAAAGGAAACTTGAAAAAAGTTTTAACATGTAGAATATCAAATTTAACCTTATTATCTTATAAAATTTAAAACAAAAAGGGTTATAATTGGAAAAAAAGCATTACAATAAATTATTTCCTTTCCTTTCCATTGTTTAACCAAACAAGGATTGTTAGGATTACTTTCCTTTCCTTTCCTTTATTAATTTTAGCTATCCAAACAAGGGGTACATGTACCCTTTCTTTTCCTCTCCTTTCCTCTAGTTTACATTCCTTTCCTTTCCATTCATTTCCTTTATTAATGTTTTTCCAAACATAGTGTTAGAGATTGAAAGGCAAAGACAATATCTCTCTTTCTCGTTTTTTTGTCTGCATATTTATAATTAACTGTTGGGAGGTTAAGCAAGATAATCTGCATTATGTTTATATGATTCGTGCAATTGATGTATTTATCTCTTGTGACTTGTGTGCTCTCATAAACTCATATGTACTTTGCTTTATGATTAATAACGGATTTGTAAATTCTAGTTTCCATCCATGGTCAATTCTATTTTCAAGTCCTATGAGGTAAATAAAATAAACCCAGATTTCTTGTACTTATTTTTTTTAAATTCGATTCAATGTCTTTTAAACTAAGGTACCTTTGAAATGATTGAATCTTTGCTGAGATTCAATTTTAAGAAATATCCATTTCCAACAAACCAATAATTCCCATAGCAGAAACAATGAAAAACCCATAGCAAAAATAAGCTCATAGTAGAAACAATGGAAAATCAACAGCAGAAACATGGTTCATAGCAGTTATGTTCGTTTGGTTCCATAGCTGAAACAATGGTTCACCCACAGCAGAAACGATGGAAAACCCACAACAGAAACGTGGTTCATAGCAGCAGTTCCCAATTTCGTGAAGATATCAGAAATAATGGAAAACCCACAGGAAACCCTAATCAGAAACAACATTAACAGCCCCAATTTTGCGAATATACAAAACAAACAAACCTAAACACATGCAATTTTAGACAAGCATTCAATCAATCTCATACAAAACAAAAAATTATTTTGAGAAGATTCATCTCGCCTGTAGGACCGAAGACGATATAAAGAGAGTGAGAGCTGCGAAGGGAAAGTGTCACGACCTGGAGGCCGCAACGGTGCCTCTTACTTACACGGATGTGTAGAAATTAGGGCTAATTTTTTCGATTTCCTATATTTGTTTTGTCTAAGTGCAATGTAGTGAATTTTGTTTCGGGACGTTAACTCCCTCGCCTATTTTTATCACTTTACCCAGGTTATTTTCCTGCATAGATATTACAAGAACTATCCAGCTCATGCTTCCCAGAATAACAGTTGATTATATTCTAGCATTTCTATGACGAAGTTCAGTTCCAATTTATGACATTGTATCTTACGGTTAACATTTTCTTACTTGGTCACTTATTCATGCTTTCCAATTCATATTCATGCTCATGCAAAATCGACATTCCATACTTCATAATTGCTAGTCTAGATGCTATTCTCTATATCAGATTACATCCCATCTAAGTATTGAATCAAAAACAGCCTGAATCGATATTAAATGCAAAAGAAGAGTGTGTATACCCAAAATATTCACAAAAGTCTCCTTGGAGAGTTGGGACTATATTGCAGGCTTGGGACTAATTCAAAAAGCTCCGAAATACTCTCCTAACTCCTTGCTCAATCTGAAAAATTTAAATAGCGTTTAATGAGCAAGGCTCAGTAAGTCATTTATATAAGTGCAGAGTTAGAATTATACTGTTCTAATGCCATGCATGATGTCATGAGAGGAAAATTCATTATTAATCGTTTTCTTATTCCTCATGCAACATTTACATGTTATACTTTCCAACTCAATCCTATTATGCTTCAACATATCATGAGATGTCTAAGTCTTGAAATCATAATATGATCTTGAACATGTAATTATGAATGAAGTAGTTGCAATCATAAAACACATACTACATGTTCTTTTCAACAGTTCAAGGCATGTGAAATATTAATACATTTCATGTGTTCTTTTAAGGCATGCTTGAAATATGCAAGCTTTTACATTTCATGTCAAATATACATTTTGAAGCATATTTCATATCACATATACTTTTTGAAATACATTTCATATCACATATACTTTTGAAGTATATTTCATATCACATATATTTTTTGAAATACATTTCATATCACATATACCTTTTGAAGCACATTTCATATCACATATACTTTTTGAAATACATTTCATATCACATATACTTTTGAAGTATATTTCATATCACATATAGCATCAAAATGTGTTTCATATACTGTAAATCAATATCGAGTTTAGAGTTCATTTTCATTTTAAAACCACACTCTAAACTTCATTTCATATCATTTGAGACTAAGCTAAATCCCTATCTCTCTATCAATAAAGACTTAGTTCACTGTAGCTAGCAGTGAAGAATCATATCATCGTCCCCTGGAAACCACTAAGGCGCTATCTATGGCCATAGACCTCATGTCTTTCAGCCCCACTGATCAGGCGAAACTGAGACCTGTCCACGACTATTGTCAGACAAGCATCTATACCTAATGAGTAATCTCCAATTAGGCGGCTTCCACTATGCTTTATTGAGTTTAATTTCTCCTAGGGTGCCTATAGTCTCATAAAGCATTCAATCTTTCTTATGAAAATAATTCAATGTACGTAATACTTTTCTGAAGATCATTTACATATATATATATATATATATACGTACATATATGAAAACTATAATTTCATTCTTTTCAAAACCTTTCAAGCATCCAAGGTATTCTTGTAAACATGATGAGAATAAATCATTTCGAATTTCATGTACTGTAAGTATGGCATGCTTAATGGTAATAAAGTTCAAGGAAATGAAGTAAAAACTATAAAATGACATGCTCGTGCATTGCATGAATGCATTTCATTTCATCTCATGATGTCTATGAGCCTATACCATATCGAGTCACTTTCGGTCAATATTCCACCACTTTGGTACTTTATCACGTCGAATATCATACCTACATTTTCGTTATATTCAATCTCTATGTATTCAAATAATTCCTTTGTAAGATTCAATTCTATACAGGATAATCCTACTTCTACGTTATATAAACGTCTTACCTAGTGCGAGCTTAGCTTGATCTTGTCCCGTGGTTAGCTAGACCGTGTCTGTCGTCCTCTTGGCGCACTACACATTCACAAGAAAATTTCGACTTAATAAAGTCTAGCTCAAGCTTTCTATACGCTTATGTAATTTAAATTCCAACATAATATCTATATATATATATATATACATATATAAATATATATATATATATATATATGTATACATACACACTTAACACAATATAATTCAAGTTTCTTAAATCACAATCTCTTATTTTTCCCACATCTTTATATATATGTACTATGCATACATATATATATATATACTTCCATGTTTTCCAAGTAGGTAACATATATATATATATATATATTTATATATATATATATATATTCTTTTCTTCTATTTTCTTTTTCCTTTCCTTGTTTTTTATTTGTCTCCAAGATAATAATAATATATATGCACACTTACACATATATATTCATATATTTAACATTTATATCATAAATTAAATATAATTCTTAACTCTATTCTTCTCATCTCCATATATATACAAATATATATTTTCATAAATATTTTTCTTTCTTTTAACTTTTCTTTATTTTCTTCTTTCTTTCTCTTTTATTTCTTTTCTTTTATTTTTCTTTTTACCTTGTAGTTCTGGTGGCTTGGTGAAGAATGCCACCCATGGTAGCCTTTTCAGCACCACGTGAAGCAGTCCCTTTGCCTAAGGTTGAAAATGCCCAGCTCACCACAGAGACCACTCCTTTGAGTGTTCTGTTTCAGCATCAAGGCCAGTCAAACCTCCTTCTCCGTTCAGCCTTCTCCTTTTTGTCTGAACCAGTCCCAAGTGGAGCCCCTCGATTCAGGTCCCAGCCACCTTCCCGTGATCTATCTTGCTCAGGCCTACAAGGTGCGACGTGAGAATAGGAAGGAAGGCACGACGGGATGAAGTGAAACTTTGGAAATGTACAAAGGGACGGAAGAAAGAAAACAAAAAGAAAAAGCGCTGAGTTTCTATTTAGGTTTTCTTTTGCTTATTTTATTACTCTAATATGTATAGGGTTCCTGTTGGACTTGAGTCGGCAGAGCAAATTTCAGGCTTTGGGTGGGATTTTTCCCACCCAATCCTGCATACTTTTTTTTTATAATATAATATAATAATAATTATATATATATATATTTTTTTTTAATATATAAACTATTATATTTCAAACATTTTTTAATATATATAACTTTATTAAAGATTACAATTTATATATATATCTATCTCATACTTTATGTATTATGCATAGTATATAAATTGTAATACACTTATAATATGTATTTATTTATCCATTTTCATTTATATATATATATATATATATATACATACTTTGAAGACATATATTTATATCTATTTTATACATGTATATATATTTAGTACTTATACACTTATACTTCAATTTATTTGTCTAATCATCTATTTATATTGGTATAAGTGATATTATATATTCACTCTCAAACTTATTTACTTATATTTCTATTGAATTATTTTCACCTTTGTATATACATATATATTTATTTATATATGTATTTTATTTATCCATTTATCTATTTATTGATTTTTATTTCATTTAGTCATTATTTACATATGCATTCGCATGCATTCTTACGTATGTTTTCATTGCATGCATGCACCTTGACACACGCATGCATGCAGGTTGCCTTCTTTTGAATTTGATTTATATGTGTACGTAGTCTTGATTAAGTGTAAAGTTATAGCGCCTTTCGTTCTCATTTACTGTGCACTTCATATATCGCATTATCATATATTTCTCATTATTCTAGGATACTTGGGCTTCTACGAATACGCACTATAATCTTATACTAGAAATCTCGTAAGTACATCATCTCTTTATGTCACTAAATTACATAAGAAACACATATTTAGCTAGGAAATTTTCGGTTCTCACAGAAAGAGTGACAGTAGCGAGAAGGAAAGAGGGAAAGAGCGAGAAACAGAGTCCGCTGATGGAGAGGGAAAAATGTCGAGGGAAGAGACAAATGCAGAGCCTGTGGAAAAAATTTGGAAAAGGGTATTCTCGGCTAAAAGGCTGCAAAGTGCTTTGCAGCCAACGCTGCAATCACTTTGCAATAGGGTCCTCACTATGCAGTGCAAAGTGAGATTCTAAACACTGCAAAGTGATTGCATCCAATTACTTTGCAATGTAAAGTCCCCACTTTCTCAATACCAAACGGCCCCTGAGTGTAAAGGATTGGGTATGAGTTGCCCTGTTCGGCTTGTTGAGATAGGTACGAGGAGAAGCAATTGCCTTCAACATTTCTTAGTGCTTTGATACACGCCAAAATGAAGAAGTTGAAACGCAGCCAATATAGTCGTTTTGTTTAGATAATATTTAGCTACTCAATATATAAATTGTAAAACCTGAGTATTGTGGATACAAGAAATATCAAGAACAGAATTTACAAATTCCTCTTGTCTTCCTCTCTTTTTTCTTTCTTTTTATCCTTCTTCCTCTGTTTTCCTTCTTCTCCTTTCTTCTTCTGTAATTCCTAAAGCCTCTCAATTTGGCTTGCATCAATGGTATTGTGAAGACTACGAATTCTGTACCCATTGTTGTAAATAAATAAAATACATCCAAGGAACTAAGTATAGAAATGTAAATTATATTTCTAATTGTTTCAAGTAATGGAAACGAATGTTTTATTTTATTTTATTTTTGTTATATTAGCAATAGGTGATTAATGCTAATATAACTTAGAAATTTTATAGATAAATTAGAGATAGATATTGACATTTATATTTAATCCAATAGAGAAAATAAACTGAAATAATATACATATATATACACATATATGGAGGTAAAAGTTAAAATATATATGTAAAAAAAAAAACAATAATAAAATAAAACAAAAACAAATAATGATGATATAATATATATAAATATAATAATAATATAAAATTGATTAGCTTCCTAAGGAAGCCAATCAAAACCATCACGTGGGAGCAGGTTTGTAATTAAAGAAGGCAGAGGATTTGCCTCTGCCAAACGAAACAGAAAAACAAAGAGAGAAAGAAAGGGGATCTCGGCAAGAAAAGAAGCAGAAAAAGGGAGAAAGAAAAGAGTGAGCCGAAAGGGAAGAAGGAGGGAGGCACGTACAGCTACTGCCTCACCACCGTGGGCATCAGGTGTCGACGGCAAAAGAGAAACCACTGGCGGGAAGCTTAGCGAGACAATGCTGGTCGGAAGCTAGGTCACAAAACTAAAGGTTTATCTTCTTGAGTTTCGGACAAGGGAGGAAGGAAGGAGGATTAAAGTTGCAGAGAAGAACCATGGGGTAAACCTTGATTACCAAAACAGGAGGAAAAATTCGAGAATCAATTCTGTTAAAGGTGAGTGTAGCAAAGGTTGAAAATAAAGGTTTTAAATGGAGTTTCATGACAGATTTATTTGCTTACGGTTGGCTGTAGTTTAAGTTGATCTTAATTGTGTTTGAGGTAGTAAGCAAGAGGGGCTCCAACGTGGTTCGAAGGGAGCTGATGATGGCCATGCCATTTCACGAAACAGAGTAAGGGAATTGAAGGCTCGGCTGGGCGTGAAGGCTGGTAGGGATAGAGAATTGTTCATGTCTGAAGACAGGTATAGTTTTGGTGTTTTGAATGTAGACAGAGGTACCAAAACGTAAGGCAATTAAACTGAACCAAAAAGTGTCGTTTGGGGAAAGGGGCTGGAAATGCCGGAAACTATTGTTGGAGTGAAGAGGTTTAGCATGAACTAGAGGCTGCCTCGGGTTAGAAGTAACACAGTAGCAGACTGCTGTTCCCAGTTAAAGCAAAGGTGACTGCTAGGCTACCGTTTGAAGCCCCACATTGATCCAAGATCTAAGTAGCAGAAGGCACTCTGCTGGTTGAACAAAAGGACAGTAATAGGAGTGATCCAAGAGCCTTTGAAGGAAAAGAAGACAAGCACAAGGAGCTTAAACCGAGAGGGTAAGGCTCTTTGTGGATGAATTCAAATATATGAGTAATATATGCGAATATATATATATATATGTGTGCATATATAGGAGCATTATTTGACTAATGAGGAATTATGAATAATCAAGATAATATACTTTAGATTTGTCTTGATTATTAGTTGAGATTATTTAAGGAAATGTGTATATATGCACGTGTATAAATACATTTATATATATATACCTATATGAGCACATATGGAGATGTATAAATACATATCAGGTTGATGTGAAGGGGACGATTTGAGCATAAATTCGTAACTGCATATACATATATACATAGATATATATATATATATACAACAATATATATATATATATATATATACATTTAACAATGGGAGTCTTGATTTGAAATAATAATGAAGAATGGACTCTTGGTGTAGGGTTGGATTCGAAATCTTAAGGAAGGTTGGTAATACGAGATCCGATCGATAAGGCTCATCAAGGTGAGAAAACTATGCCTTGGTCCTTAATGTAAGATATATGCATAACTACAACTGTACTGAAAAACGTGGATATATACATACAAGAATATATATATATATATATATATATACATGCACACGACCAATACATGAAGATGAAGAATTTAGCAGTGATACAAATGTGAACTAGTGTTGATTACGATTACTAGATAAATATTTTAAAGTGAGCGATTAAGCATAACGACGTATAGTTATTCAAGTTAACTGATTTTGTGTAGTGGATCGGAGCGGTTAAAGGACCCGAACTTTCCAATCCAAAAGAACGGGGAAGATACTCACTAGGAATATAAGGTAAGTGGGTTAAGTAAAGCTTGATAGCACCATCTCGTAGGAATGGTTTAATTTTATAAATCGTTTATGCTTGGGCTAGATCGAAACTTATTTCTGCTTTGAGCGTTGTGGCCAACCAAGCGTACATTTTAAGTGGAATGAACCGATGCATACATGCATTTACATATAGCATGTTTTGAGTTTAAATTACGTAATGTTTATGGTTTAATGACTTGCATCATATGTTATATTTGCAAAGTCTTGGTTTGAACCAATATTTGAAATAAATCGAAAGTCCTTTATATTTCGAACTCAAAACTGATTTAATACTGATTTGGAATCCGTGGAAGCCAAGTGCTACGCGAGGAAATTGATTTCAAACTGTTTTTGAGTGCAGGCATGTCCTACGACCTTCGGGTCACTTCTAGCCTATCGAGCTTAGCTCTAGGCCTTATTTCCCGTCTATTGAGCTTTGTGCTCTAGACTATCGTATTGTACCTATCGAGCCTAGTGCTCTAGGTAGACTGATACTTGTCTGGAAAACCAGCAGGCAAGTTCCAGCTCTCGACTGATCAGCGAGACTGGATATCGTCCTATGGCCATAGATTTAGTGTTGCTTGCAACACCATTCCATCACTAGCTAGGATGGATATCGATTGATTGACTGATTGAGGATCACTGCCTAATCTCTACTTACCATTGTTTCATTTCTAACACTGCTTTTAGTGAACTGAGGCAATATGCCTAATCGTTATCGATTTTTTTTTCTTGATTTATGACTAATGCGTTCTTGAAAATCTATATGGATCGAAATGATTGCAATACTTATTGATCGTTACCGAATGCTTATTGATTGTTTTATCAAAGTAATTACCGATTGACTTATCGAATTATACTGATAGTTTATTTGAAATGCACAACATACTGAATCCAACCGAAGGCATAGCGAACTCATTTAAATGAATTGCGTAGTAAGTTCTGTTTTAATTAAGTGCATATTGAAAACGTTCTATAACAGAAATGCATAAAGAAGTGTTTGGTTTATGATCATGCATTAATATCGAGTTCGCTTATTACTTCGGTATTGTTTTCCACAAGTGCATATAGAACGACATGAGTCTAGCATGCATTTACTTAAGCTACTTACTGAGCCGTGGTTTTGCTCACCCCTTATTAATAACATCGCAGATCATACCAGTTAGGCTCCCACTTGGAGTTTGGGTGCGAAGCCTCGGGGACATACTTGAGTAGCTATATCGGTCCGAATCCTCCGAGTGCTGTTTTTGTTGCACTTGAGGTATAATATCGTTTATTTTGTTATCCATGTATGACATGTTAAGTTTGCACAGTACATGCTTATGGGATTGCTTTTGGGATGTAACTTAGGATCGTCCTAGATTATTATAGGCTTTATGATTATCGAGCACGATCCGAGAAATGAATTGTAGTGATTTTGAAACTGTAAACTGTATCTTATATCTATTTGTTGACTTGGGAAGTATGTATTGGATCTAGTTGAATGAACTGAAAATTCTGGATTGAGATATGTGGCTGGAAATAGTTGAGATTTTTGCAGGTTATTGAGCTGGGGAAAGTCGATTTTATATAAGGGGGAGTTTTCGACGTTTTTCTTTTATTAGTCTAATATTAAAGGAGAGTATTACGTAAGTCCAAATGGTAAATTAAACAACAAATGTATATTAAATGAAGGATACGAGAGTAGTTGAGAGAGGACACTGACACCGAATACAAACCCTAAAGTGAAAAGAAAAAGTTAGTTCGTAAAATGGACACAATTGAAGGGTAAATAGTGAATGGAGTGATAAGCGTACGTCACGGCTATCGGGTCGTGACAGATTAAATGGTATCAGAGCACGGTTTGTCTAGTACGTGTCAGCGTCCTAGAGGTCGTTATTGGTGTTACATCTCATGTACTGTGCAATGTCTGCATGTAGTGTACTGTTACCGACTTATACTAAGATTGATCTGCTCTTGGTATAGGTTCTCTCTTGATTGACATACAATGAGGAGGATTGGAGGTAGACCGAGGGGGTTGGCTCGAAGATATCCGATTACACGGCCGCCCTCATCCGCAGTACCCCCATCATCCTCAAATCCGACTCCTCCACCCCCAGATAGTATAGAAGCGAGAATGGCCCGAATAGAACAAAGCCATGAGAATATGACTGCTTTATTGCAACAGTTGGTGGCTAACCAAGCTAGTGCACATCAGGCTGCACCACCACCTCCCGCACCTCTTGTACCTCCTGCACCTCCTGCACCTCCTGTGCCTCCACCACCACCACAGCAGGCACCACCTCCGTCACCTCCGGTAGTGCCACAGGTTGTACCTTTGCCAGTTGTGCCTCCACCCGCTGTACCAGAAGTTGGGAACCCAGTGGATAGAAATATGACACTCCTCCGACAATTCCAGAAAATGAATCCATCACAGTTTAAGGGGGAGAAAGATCCAGCGAAGGCGGAGGAATGGATAGAGGAGATGGAGTTTCTCTTCAAATATATGGGGTGTGGTACCACTGAGAGGGTTTCATTAGCAGTGTATATGATGAGGAGTGATGCGCAGAAATGGTGGAAGACCCATGAGACGTTCTTATTGGCTAAGGATCCGGTTATTACATGGGAGAGGTTCTTAGAGGCCTTCATGAACCATTATATATCTAAGGCTGCCAGACGACAGAAAAAGAAGGAATTTATGGAACTCACTCAAAGATCGATGAGGGTAGATGAGTATGAGACTCGATTTACTGCCTTAGTGAAGTATGACTCGGATTATGTTGTTAATGAGGAGAAGAAGGCAGAGAAGTTTGCTTCGGGATTGAGACCCAACATCCGAAGTAGGGTCACTCCATTTGAGCTTACCGAGTATGAGGCAGTGGTAAGGAAAGCTCAGACTGTTGAACAAGAATTGGAGACTACCCAAGCTGAGTATGGGACAAGGAAGCCTCCTAGAGCCAAACCATTCATAGATAGGAGGGATGAGAAGAGGAGGTTTGAACCGAGTAGATCACATGGACAAAATAAGAGGCAGAGGTTTGTTGCGCCTCGACCACAGGCTACTAGGCCTACAGCTACTGCTACTCCTCCTAACAGGGCCTTAGCCATTATCCCTACTGCTACTGCTACTGCTACATCTCAGCCGTGTGCCACTTGTGGACACAAGCATGGCAACAGACCCTGTTATATGGTTACTGGAGCTTGTTTTAGGTGTGGCAAGACTGGCCATAGAATCAAGGATTGCCCCCAGATGAAGGCCACAGAGACGCAAGCCGGGGGACAGACCATGCCACAACAAAGGAGGACACAAGACAAAGGCAAGAGTCCAATGGTACAAGGTAGAGTGTTTGCACTTGATCAGGAGACAGCTGATGCTTCTGGTTCGGTTATCAAGGGTAAGCTTACTATCTGTGACTTAGAAGCATTCGTGCTCATTGATCCAGGCTCAACTCATTCATTCATTTCACCTGCATTTGCTAGTAGATTGCATATAGAGTCAGAGCCTTTAGGTTATCCTTTATACATTACTACTCCTCTCAAAGAATCACAGACAACTGAATATGTTTATCGTAAGTGTAAAGTGAAGGTGGGAGATAAGTGCTTAACAGTAGATTTGATACTATTGAATATGTATGACTTTGATGTAATACTAGGCATGGATTGGTTAACCAACCATCATGCTAGTGTAGATTGCTATAAGAAGATTGTAATTCTCTCCCTACCTGAAAAGTTTGTATTATGCTTTGGAAATGATAAATAGAATGATTTTAATTGTTGTTGATGTCTCACTAATATGAGATTAATTGTTTATGAAGGCTATCTCGCGTTTGTCGAGGATGCCGAAAAGAGCCAATCGGAACTGTCTGACATCCCAGTTGTCAAGGACTTCTCCGATGTATTTCCGGATGAGCTACCAGGGCTACCTCCGGAAAGAGAGATGGAGTTTGCCATAGAGCTACTCCCAGGCACTCAACCTATATCCAAGCCCCCGTATCGAATGGCCTTAGTGGAGTTAGAGGAGTTGAAAAAGCAATTACAAGAATTGTTGGACAAAGGGTTCATAAGGCCGAGTGTGTCACCATGGGGAGCTCCGGTGTTGTTTGTGAAAAAGAAGGATGGCAGTTTGAGGCTATGTATCGATTATAGGCAGTTGAATCAAGCAACGGTGAAGAATAAGTATCCACTGCCTAGGATTGATGATCTATTGGATCAATTGAAGGGTGCCCAATTATTTTCGAAGATCGATTTGAGGTCGGGGTACCACCAATTGAGGATTAGAGGGGAAGATGTGCCAAAGACAGCCTTCAGGACTCGATATGGCCACTACGAATTCCTAGTTATGCCATTCGGTCTAACGAATGCCCCTGCAGCATTCATGGCATTGATGAATGAAGTATTCAAGCCTCACTTGGATAAGTTCGTCATTGTGTTCATAGATGACATACTGGTGTATTCCCGATCCCGGGAAGAACATGAGCACCACCTCCACATAGTACTCCAGACTCTTAGAAAGGAAGGGCTATACGCAAAGTTTAGCAAGTGTGAGTTTTGGTTGGAACAAATCAGTTTTCTGGGGCATGTGGTATCCAAGGATGGTGTAGCAGTTGATCCAGTTAAGATAGAGGCCGTGATGAATTGGGAGAGGCCTAAAACAGTGACCGAGATTCGCAGCTTCTTAGGGCTTGCAGGTTACTATAGGAGATTTGTAGAGGGATTTTCCAAACTTGCTGCTCCACTAACCCGACTCACACGCAAGGATGTCAAGTTTGAATGGAATGATGCATGTGAGCGTAGCTTTTTGGAGCTTAAGCAAAGGTTGACTACAGCTCCTGTGTTGACGGTTCCAAGTGGATCCGGAGGATTTGCAGTGTATAGTGATGCTTCTCTACAGGGTCTAGGGTGCGTGCTGATGCAGAATGGTAGAGTAGTGGCATATGGTTCAAGACAGTTGAAGGACCACGAGAGGAACTATCCTACTCATGATTTGGAGTTGGCAGCGGTAGTGTTTGCGCTAAAGATTTGGCGCCATTATTTGTATGGTGAGCGGTTCCAGGTTTATACAGATCACAAGAGCTTAAAGTACTTATTCTCGCAAAAAGAGTTGAATATGAGACAGAGAAGATGGATGGAGCTATTGAAGGACTATGACTGCGAGATTCTCTATCATCCGGGTAAAGCAAACCGGGTAGCGGATGCATTAAGTAGGAAGAGTGTGGGTTTTGTTAGTTACATGATGGTCCGAGAATGGGATTTGATGGAAAAATTTTCAGAGTTGAATATCAACCTAGAGCCCGATGGTGAGTGTTTGATGGCTAGCTTGAGGATAGAGCCTAGCATTATGGATCAAATTAGACAAGCCCAGAAAGAGGATCATAGACTTGTGGAGATTATTGGTGGAATACAACCAAACCAAGACTCAGGGTTTGAGATTTCAGATGATGGGTTATTGAGGTATAGGGGCAGGATTTGTGTCCCGAATGATGAGATGTTGAAGAGGCAAATATTAGAAGAGGCACACAGCTCCAAATACACTATGCATCCAGGTAATACGAAGATGTATCAGAATTTACGCAAAGTGTTTTGGTGGGCTGGTATGAAGAAAGATATAGCGACCTTTGTGTCCAAGTGCCTAGTGTGCCAAAAAGTTAAGATTGAACACCAACGGCCAGCAGGCTTACTAAAGCCTTTACCCATACCTACATGGAAGTGGGAGCATGTGACTATGGACTTCATTATGGGGCTCCCGAGGACTCGTAAGAATCATGATGCAATCTGGGTGATAGTTGACAGATTGACAAAGTCCGCTCATTTCCTAGCTATGAAGGCTACCGATTCGCTTAGTGCCTTAGCAAATATGTATGTTAAGGAGATTGTGAGGTTACATGGGGTCCCAGTGAGCATAGTTTCGGATAGAGATTCTCGGTTTACTTCCCGTTTCTGGAGACACTTTCAGGATGCTTTGGGAACTAAACTAAGCTTTAGCACAGCCTTCCATCCTCAAACCGATGGGCAATCAGAGAGGACTATTCAGACACTTGAGGACATGTTGAGGGCATGTGTTATGGATTTTCGAGGCTCATGGGATGATCATTTGGCACTGGCGGAGTTTGCATATAACAACAGCTTTCACTCTAGTATTGGGATGGCACCTTACGAGGCATTGTATGGGCGTAGGTGTAGATCTCCTATCGGTTGGGAAGAAGTAGGTGAAAGAAAGTTATTCACTCCGGAGATGGTAGAGAAAGCTTCCGAAGATGTGAGATTGATATGTGATAGACTGAGGACAGCCCAAAGTAGACAGAAAAGTTATGCCGACTGTCGAAGGAGGCCTTTGGAGTTCCAAGTGGGTAATAAAGTGTTCTTGAAAATCTCTCCGTCTAAAGGCATAATGAGATTTGGCAAGAAAGGGAAGTTGAGTCCTCGATACATTGGTCCATTCGAGATATTGGAGAGAGTGGGTGACATAGCATATCGACTAGCATTACCCCCAGAGCTATCGGGTGTGCATAACGTCTTTCATGTGTCGATGCTACGAAAATATCATCCGGACCCATCTCATGTGATCGAGTATGAGCCACTGGAGATTAGAGAGGACTTAAGCTATGTCGAGAGACCAATTCGGATCTTAGACAGGAAGGATAAGATGTTGAGGTCTAAGACAATCCCTTTAGTCAAAGTGCTTTGGCAGCACCACTCTTCAGAGGAAGCCACATGGGAGTTGGAAAGCCTAATGAGAGAGAAATACCCTTACCTATTTCTACTAGACACGGAAAATTTGGGGGACCAAATTTCCTAAGGTGGGGAGAATGTGAAGACTACGAATTCTGTACCCATTGTTGTAAATAAATAAAATACATCCAAGGAACTAAGTATAGAAATGTAAATTATATTTCTAATTGTTTCAAGTAATGGAAACGAATGTTTTATTTTATTTTATTTTTGTTATATTAGCAATAGGTGATTAATGCTAATATAACTTAGAAATTTTATAGATAAATTAGAGATAGATATTGACATTTATATTTAATCCAATAGAGAAAATAAACTGAAATAATATACATATATATACACATATATGGAGGTAAAAGTTAAAATATATATGTAAAAAAAAAAACAATAATAAAATAAAACAAAAACAAATAATGATGATATAATATATATAAATATAATAATAATATAAAATTGATTAGCTTCCTTAGGAAGCCAATCAAAACCATCACGTGGGAGCAGGTTTGTAATTAAAGAAGGCAGAGGATTTGCCTCTGCCAAACGAAACAGAAAAACAAAGAGAGAAAGAAAGGGGATCTCGGCAAGAAAAGAAGCAGAAAAAGGGAGAAAGAAAAGAGTGAGCCGAAAGGGAAGAAGGAGGGAGGCACGTACAGCTACTGCCTCACCACCGTGGGCATCAGGTGTCGACGGCAAAAGAGAAACCACTGGCGGGAAGCTTAGCGAGACAATGCTGGTCGGAAGCTAGGTCACAAAACTAAAGGTTTATCTTCTTGAGTTTCGGACAAGGGAGGAAGGAAGGAGGATTAAAGTTGCAGAGAAGAACCATGGGGTAAACCTTGATTACCAAAACAGGAGGAAAAATTCGAGAATCAATTCTGTTAAAGGTGAGTGTAGCAAAGGTTGAAAATAAAGGTTTTAAATGGAGTTTCATGACAGATTTATTTGCTTACGGTTGGCTGTAGTTTAAGTTGATCTTAATTGTGTTTGAGGTAGTAAGCAAGAGGGGCTCCAACGTGGTTCGAAGGGAGCTGATGATGGCCATGCCATTTCACGAAACAGAGTAAGGGAATTGAAGGCTCGGCTGGGCGTGAAGGCTGGTAGGGATAGAGAATTGTTCATGTCTGAAGACAGGTATAGTTTTGGTGTTTTGAATGTAGACAGAGGTACCAAAACGTAAGGCAATTAAACTGAACCAAAAAGTGTCGTTTGGGGAAAGGGGCTGGAAATGCCGGAAACTATTGTTGGAGTGAAGAGGTTTAGCATGAACTAGAGGCTGCCTCGGGTTAGAAGTAACACAGTAGCAGACTGCTGTTCCCAGTTAAAGCAAAGGTGACTGCTAGGCTACCGTTTGAAGCCCCACATTGATCCAAGATCTAAGTAGCAGAAGGCACTCTGCTGGTTGAACAAAAGGACAGTAATAGGAGTGATCCAAGAGCCTTTGAAGGAAAAGAAGACAAGCACAAGGAGCTTAAACCGAGAGGGTAAGGCTCTTTGTGGATGAATTCAAATATATGAGTAATATATGCGAATATATATATATATGTGTGCATATATAGGAGCATTATTTGACTAATGAGGAATTATGAATAATCAAGATAATATACTTTAGATTTGTCTTGATTATTAGTTGAGATTATTTAAGGAAATGTGTATATATGCACGTGTATAAATACATTTATATATATATACCTATATGAGCACATATGGAGATGTATAAATACATATCAGGTTGATGTGAAGGGGACGATTTGAGCATAAATTCGTAACTGCATATACATATATACATAGATATATATATATATATACAACAATATATATATATATATATATATACATTTAACAATGGGAGTCTTGATTTGAAATAATAATGAAGAATGGACTCTTGGTGTAGGGTTGGATTCGAAATCTTAAGGAAGGTTGGTAATACGAGATCCGATCGATAAGGCTCATCAAGGTGAGAAAACTATGCCTTGGTCCTTAATGTAAGATATATGCATAACTACAACTGTACTGAAAAACGTGGATATATACATACAAGAATATATATATATATATATATATATACATGCACACGACCAATACATGAAGATGAAGAATTTAGCAGTGATACAAATGTGAACTAGTGTTGATTACGATTACTAGATAAATATTTTAAAGTGAACGATTAAGCATAACGACGTATAGTTATTCAAGTTAACTGATTTTGTGTAGTGGATCGGAGCGGTTAAAGGACCCGAACTTTCCAATCCAAAAGAACGGGGAAGATACTCACTAGGAATATAAGGTAAGTGGGTTAAGTAAAGCTTGATAGCACCATCTCGTAGGAATGGTTTAATTTTATAAATCGTTTATGCTTGGGCTAGATCGAAACTTATTTCTGCTTTGAGCGTTGTGGCCAACCAAGCGTACATTTTAAGTGGAATGAACCGATGCATACATGCATTTACATATAGCATGTTTTGAGTTTAAATTACGTAATGTTTATGGTTTAATGACTTGCATCATATGTTATATTTGCAAAGTCTTGGTTTGAACCAATATTTGAAATAAATCGAAAGTCCTTTATATTTCGAACTCAAAACTGATTTAATACTGATTTGGAATCCGTGGAAGCCAAGTGCTACGCGAGGAAATTGATTTCAAACTGTTTTTGAGTGCAGGCATGTCCTACGACCTTCGGGTCACTTCTAGCCTATCGAGCTTAGCTCTAGGCCTTATTTCCCGTCTATTGAGCTTTGTGCTCTAGACTATCGTATTGTACCTATCGAGCCTAGTGCTCTAGGTAGACTGATACTTGTCTGGAAAACCAGCAGGCAAGTTCCAGCTCTCGACTGATCAGCGAGACTGGATATCGTCCTATGGCCATAGATTTAGTGTTGCTTGCAACACCATTCCATCACTAGCTAGGATGGATATCGATTGATTGACTGATTGAGGATCACTGCCTAATCTCTACTTACCATTGTTTCATTTCTAACACTGCTTTTAGTGAACTGAGGCAATATGCCTAATCGTTATCGATTTTTTTTTTCTTGATTTATGACTAATGCGTTCTTGAAAATCTATATGGATCGAAATGATTGCAATACTTATTGATCGTTACCGAATGCTTATTGATTGTTTTATCAAAGTAATTACCGATTGACTTATCGAATTATACTGATAGTTTATTTGAAATGCACAACATACTGAATCCAACCGAAGGCATAGCGAACTCATTTAAATGAATTGCGTAGTAAGTTCTGTTTTAATTAAGTGCATATTGAAAACGTTCTATAACAGAAATGCATAAAGAAGTGTTTGGTTTATGATCATGCATTAATATCGAGTTCGCTTATTACTTCGGTATTGTTTTCCACAAGTGCATATAGAACGACATGAGTCTAGCATGCATTTACTTAAGCTACTTACTGAGCCGTGGTTTTGCTCACCCCTTATTAATAACATCGCAGATCATACCAGTTAGGCTCCCACTTGGAGTTTGGGTGCGAAGCCTCGGGGACATACTTGAGTAGCTATATCGGTCCGAATCCTCCGAGTGCTGTTTTTGTTGCACTTGAGGTATAATATCGTTTATTTTATTATCCATGTATGACATGTTAAGTTTGCACAGTACATGCTTATGGGATTGCTTTTGGGATGTAACTTAGGATCGTCCTAGATTATTATAGGCTTTATGATTATCGAGCACGATCCGAGAAATGAATTGTAGTGATTTTGAAACTGTAAACTGTATCTTATATCTATTTGTTGACTTGGGAAGTATGTATTGGATCTAGTTGAATGAACTGAAAATTCTGGATTGAGATATGTGGCTGGAAATAGTTGAGATTTTTGCAGGTTATTGAGCTGGGGAAAGTCGATTTTATATAAGGGGGAGTTTTCGACGTTTTTCTTTTATTAGTCTAATATTAAAGGAGAGTATTACGTAAGTCCAAATGGTAAATTAAACAACAAATGTATATTAAATGAAGGATACGAGAGTAGTTGAGAGAGGACACTGACACCGAATACAAACCCTAAAGTGAAAAGAAAAAGTTAGTTCGTAAAATTGACACAATTGAAGGGTAAATAGTGAATGGAGTGATAAGCGTACGTCACGGCTATCGGGTCGTGACAGGTATCAAAGCCAGTGATTCTCGGCGATCGTGGCATGGCTGACGGTGTGGCAACAGTTGAGCAATGGCCGATTGAGTTACGTATGGAGCTACGACAAATGGTTGAGCAAATGATGGTAAGATTAGATGAAATACTAGATCGTTATAAGTTTGATAGAAGATCTAAGAAAACTGAAATTGAAACTGAAAATTTGTTTAGTGATTTAGCGAAAGATTTGAGTATTAGTATTGTTAAAGATGAAAAAGATGATGAAGAAGAAAAGTGTGATTTTATCGATCTATCCATGGGAGGAATAGACGAAATAGTCACTGGATTCAATGCATCGAAGAACTTGTGCGACCCTGACCAACCGTCTGTGACTCCGGATTTTGTCAGCCCAATCACCATTGGAGAAACCTTTATAACTGATGGGTCTATTGATTTCATCTCTGAGTTGATGAATCTTAAGAACCGAGACGATGGATGAATATCATGGAGATTTAGGTATGAAAACCCTTGATAACAATGTCTTTGAATCAATTAATGTGGTTGGATTAGTATCTGAGTTGTGTAATGAGACTAAACTTGATGAAATGCATTGTGAAATGGTCATTGGAGATGATGGCTACTCCATAGCTGAGTCTCTCATGTTTACAAATGCGAAGTCTGTTATTATTAGTGATGGGTTTGACTTTGATGGGGTTATACCTAAAGGAAATTTGGTTAGGCTTATCGTTGGGAAGTTTATTGGGATCTGTGGAAAGTTTGAAAGAGCTTTTTCAATGGTACGTATGTTGGGGATTAAGCTTGTTACATTGTGTGACCACAATAGATTTAGGCTTTTGGTGATGGAATGGAGAAGTGACAATGCTAAGCTTTTGGTAATGGGAAGGATTAAAGGTTCTGCTGCTACAACGCCCTTCAGCTATCCAATTGGTAATGGAAATGTATTCAATTTCAGTTGCTTTTGTTGTATATGGTGGAATTACTAGCTAAGCAGCCAACTAGTGCTTTGGAAAAAGAGAACAATAGCATTCGCTCACTATGAGATTCTTTGGTCAGAGGGATGGCTAAGGTTCTGAAATTCTCATTAGCCTGCCTTTGATTTTGGGTTACAGGAACTATCTAGCTGGAATGCTCGACATAGGCAAAATTTTGGACATGTATTTCTGTTTTGTACCTCTGGGAGGAGTGTTGCTACAACACTTATTGAATTGAAGAACTTTGCTACAGCAAAAGGGGATTTGACAGGCAAGCAATATTCAACTATGGTCATTTCGACCTTAATAGTAAGGTTGACCAAAGAACAACTTTCTGAAGTCTTGGCCATTGTATTCACTGATATAAATCTTCGACAAACCCTTGAGTTTGACTATGGCAACAATCACCAACCTCCCAATTTCCTTATCCAGACTGAAGTAAGGAGCCTTTTTGGTTCTATTCTTTGTAACATTGGTCCTGAGTTTATTGTTTTTGGTGTTGATAGAGAGAACCCATACATGAATATAATTATATTCCTTAGCAACTATGATGGTGTCAAAGATGAAAAGCTGATTCAAGATAGGGATCTTGTGTTCTTTGTAATCCAGAAAATGACAAAACTTGATGATAGAAAGTTAAGGAGGATTAAAAGTGCAAGGTCATACTCAATTACACTTGAGAAGGACACAACAAAATTAGGCACGCATGTGAAAGATGGCGATTCCAAGGTGTTGAATTTCAATCCATTGAGGAAGATTCTTAAAGGAATTGTTGAACAAGAGATTGTCAAGATAGATGCCATGAATTGGATGCTGCGATTTTGGTCAGAATTGCTGAGAATTGTTCTTGTCGTTGGGTTAGTTGGCTGTAGTACAGATTTTGAAATGATGAATAACATAGCAGGCCTTCAACAATATGGTCAGCTTGAGCATGGAACAGACTTTAGCTCAGTGAAGCTTGTTTGTGAAGCTCAACCATGCCTTAAGACTATAGCTCTAATTACTGAGGAAACTATTGTCAAGGTGGCATGTGGAAGACCCTATAAAGTTGCTAGGGATAAGAATGGCTATGTTTACACGTGGGGCTTTGTGGTTATGGAAGTTGTGGGCACAAAAAGCAGAAGGATGTGTTGGTTTCTTGCATTGATGTATTTCAGACGCAAAAATGTTTTTCCTGATGCAATTGTTTTGGCTAGTTCTACAAGTTTAACATGCATTGTAGAAGGTGAACAAGTTCTTAGCTCTTTTGCTCTGATGGAGAGAAGTTGTGTATGTCTAGATGATTTTGTCTTTGGAATTGTAGTTCATGGGTGCTTAAGTTTTGCAGTATTCAGGTTTGGCAAAATGATCTATGATGTTGTGATTAATGATGGCTTTCAAGTCTATGTTTGTGTTGGCTATGTCTTGAGTATCATGAATGATAAGGCTTGGGAAATAAATTAGAAGCTTAAGGTTTATGAGAAGCCCACATCTGCATCTATAGCTACAATGCAAACAATCAGTAATGTTGGATATGTTTTCTGGAAAGGTCGTCATATCTTCACTAGAGCTTCATGGGTTACTGGTGCATTCAACAACTTTACTAAGGCAACAAATGATGTGCAGGAAAAGAGAAGAATGGAAGCTCTAGCTGGGGTGTAACAAGCTCATAAACAGAGGACCTTGGACAAATCTTCATCTTGAGGACAAGGATGTTTTGAAAGGAAAGGTATTGATACACGCCAAAATGAAGAAGTTGAAATGCAGCCAATATAGTCGTTTTGTTTCGATAATCTTTAGCTACTCAATATATAAATTGTAAAACCTGAGTATTATGGATATAAGAAATATCAAGAACAGAATTTACAAATTCCTCTCATCTTCCTCTCTTCTTTCTATCCTTCTTCCTCTGTTTTCCTTTTTCTCCTCTCTTATTCTATAATTCCTGAAGCCTCTCGATTTGGCTTGCATCATGCTTATGATTGTAGGAAGCTAGTAAAACATATTTATAACTTTGAATTAAATCAAAACTTTGTATAGGAACTCTATGTTGGTTCAGCCATGTGAGGGAAAATGATGAATCTTTGTGATTTTAATTCAGGTTGGGTTGGAAATGGTAGTGGATGATGTGGGGAACTTGGTGAAATATAATTGTAGCGGTAGTGTTACAAAACCTGAAAATTTGTATGGTATTGGATATCCTTCAGCCATGGCTAAATCTAAATAAGGATGATAGCTTTTGATGAATGAAAATTGTTGGATGAAAAGCCTAAATGAAATGGAAGATAACCATAAATTAGCTTGAGTAAAGAAATGAAAAATCATGAAGATGAAATTTAAGGGGACTCTCGGCCATGAAGTTAACTGGTTGGTGGTGATGGAGTCTTGATGAATTAAAGATGCTTGATAAAAAGCCTAAGTGGGTAAGAGTAATTACAAGACAAGAACTAGAGAAGAGAATGAAGGGACAACCATGAGAGAGAGTCCATAGGAAAGCTACAGTTTTGGCCAACAGAAATGGGGAAATTATACAAGTTTTAAGTATAAAAAAAATAAAAAGAATTGTAGGATAAATATATTATATGAGTGGAAAATAATTCTTTAAGTTAAATTGAGAAGAAAGCAAATAAAAGACCATGAGAATGAGACTTCATAAGCACTTGGCAATGGCAAAATGGAATAGGTTGGTGAAATTAAATTGGGAAAAGAATGAGTTATGAGTTAATGGGAAAATTTGGAAATTTCATGATTTATTGAATAGGGAACAATGAATTAAGGGAAATGAAATTATTGGTGTTATTAGAGTTGGAGAAGGATATGATTTAATTGTAATTATGTGGTAGCATTTAGTAGAAATTAAAATAAATCAATTTTTGAGAATGATAAATAGAAAATGGAAATTTATGGAATGTTTATTATTATTATAATATGAAAATTTGAATATAAGTTGATATTATTGTGTAGTGTAAAATTCAAAAAATAGAGTCATGCAAGTGGTGCTTTGAACGTTGACATGATATGTGGAATCGAGGTAAGAAACATGTATAGGAGTCGTATAAGACATGTTTTATTTGCAATTGAAAATTTATTGAAATCTCGTTTTAATCGTTCTCACTCGATTTTTTCGAATACAAGGACTAGAATTTATCTTTAATTCCTACAAGTCTAAATATTGTATTACATGAAATGTTTTATATGAATTAATTTAAATACAATGATTTACATGCATTGAATTATATTAAATAATTTATATGAAGTGAGTTACATGATATGATTTACATGAATTGAATTACATGTCATAAGTTACATGAATTGAATTACATGAACCTAATTATATGAAATGATTTATACTATTAATTTACATGAGAATTTATATGTATTGATTTATATGCATTGATTTACATGAACTGAATTACATGAAATGTTTTACATGAACAGAATTACTCGAAATGATTTATATGATTGAATTACATGAAATGATTTACATGAAATAAGTTATATGATTTGAATTACACGAAGTGATTTACATGAATTGAAATTCTTGAAATGATTTACATAAATCGATTTATATGAAACGATTTTTACGAGATTGATGTCTCCCTGATGATTGTGCGTACGAGATAGTGATGATTAGGCTGAGAGACGTCCCAAACCTTCCCTTTTATATGATATGACTGTGGGAGTTACGGTCAAACCTAACAGGTTTACGCAGTGAGTACCTGAACAATGCGAAATGTGAGTGATCAACAGTGGCCATTGTTACGAGGTCCGTACGGGGATACGAGGTCCATTCGAGGATACGAGATCCCTTCGAGGATACGAGGTCCCTTCAAGGATACGAGATTCTACATGAATCTCTAGGAGATTATTTTATATCGATAAGTGATATTTGACAGATGATTGATTTACTGAATGATTTAAATTACGAGAATAGTGAATGATTTGATTTACGAGATTAATACATGAGTTGATTGAAAAGTGACAAAGGAAGTGATACAAGTTTTACAGAATATGTTTTTTTGATGCAAGTGCATTTACCTTATTTTAAGGATTTTAAATGAATCACATTACTGCACTAAACGAAGTTTCTGAAATTGTTGCATTATCTTATGATTTTGAAATTGTTACCATATTGTTTATTGAAATTGCATCATGGAATGGTTTAAAATAAAATTGCTTTATATATGATTATTGATTTAAAACTACATGATCCTCTTAATATTTAAATTTAATATACCTTTTTATAATTAGTAAAATAAATGACTTTTATTAATTTGCATATAGTACGTACTTTTATATATGTTTCTTACTAGGTTTTCCCCAAAACTCAATCCCCTTTCTCACCATCCCAGATAGCTTATCGGTACACAAGAAGTTTGCTGTCTTTAGTTAGTCGAAAAAATTGCTAGAAGTTAAAAGTATCAAATGATCAGGTATTTGTTAAATGTTTATTTATATTCAGACATGTATTTGCACAACAGTTGTATTTATGAAATAGAGCATAAATATGTATCGAAAATTAGTGAGATGTAACTTATGTGAAGTTTATTGTGAATGGAATTGTAGTTATTATATTATAGTCTGTATTTAATTTATTATTATTAATTGAATTAATGGTATACCGAATTGGTTGAAATGAAAAGATGATTATACTTGCATCGATACTGAATGCAAACCTATTGTTATCGATTAATTGAGAGAAAAGGATAGTATCGAAAAGGAAAAATTTAATTCGGTTTTAATTTCTGACGTTACATTTTTGTTATGAGAAAAACCCTTTTTTTTTAATAATAGAGAATGTTTCATCAAATAAGTTATTAAATATGAAAAATCTTAATCTATTTTTATATGAATAGACTGCGTTTTACTGTTTTGAGGTCATGTTATGGTATAAACTATGCTTTAAATCAAAATGTTACCTTTATTTATGGTAACCTATTATTTAATTATTTAATGTGTCATGACTTGAAGGCCATGTCCGCTTACTTATTTACAGCAGACACTCAAAAACGTGGGCTAATTTTTCACTTTTTCCACTTTGGTTTATCTAAATGGGGTGTAGTGCCAAGTGTGGAGCAATAAACTACTTGCCCTATTTTGAGCTCTTAGCTGAAGGTCTCAGTCTAAACACCTATACAAGATTCATATCATCAATAAGGTCCTAAAATTATCTACAATTACAGTTCAATTCATTATATATACATATATATATATATATATATATATATATATTTCATCCATGAATCTGCAATCAAAGTAAGACTTATTGGCTTAAACCTCATTGCAGTATAAATTATATCCATTGAACATGATTTAATTTAATATCAAAAGACATCTAAATAAAGTAGCAATTGTTTATTAATATAGTTTAAATCTCTTCCTAAGGTACTGTATAAAAATTGCTCGGATAAACTTGTATACAATGAGAATATTTGTATACCTAAAATAGTTAAAAAGTGTTGCCTCGGAGAGTTTGGACAATATTTCAACCTGCAGCGTATTTGGATAGATCTGAAATACTTTCCGAACTTAGAGTTCAATATGTAAGGAGGATTAAGTAGAATTTAGTGAGCGAGGGACCAGTAAGTCGTTTCTATAAGTGCAAAAGTAGAACTATATTACTCTAAGTGCAATGCATGAAATCTATGAGTGTAAACATCGTTATCATATCATCATTGTAAACTCTTATAAATTGTCTCAGATCACATCCTAGAAGACTCTAAATGTGGTAGGCATTGTAGGGGTATCGATGGAAAAGTGCTTTAAAGCACCTGATTACCTCCATTCCTGACGCTTATCTATTCAAGACATCCTATCTCAGCAATACAAAATTATTCCAATTTCCCATATCCTTATATCATAGCATATCAAGCCTTAGTGCAAGATCTGAAACCATGTCATCATTTACTTCTAATCATGTAAAGTTATTGTGATACACAACATTTGCAACTTCAAATCATATTACGTATGGTACACAATCATCTATAAAGCTTATGCAGTGTCAAAAGCATATCACATAAACTAAAAAAACGTTTTCAAACCATGTATAGTCTTTAATCATGCCGCGTGTAGACTAAAACCATATTGAGAACCTATGCAGTCTCAATACATGTCATGTACCATATTTGACCCAACAACCCATAGATAAAACTATCATTTCTTAGTTTGTTGCACGTTTTTTTTAAAAAGGTAAAATCATAATCAAATAGGTTAAGATGGCTTACCAGAGGCTAGATATCACCAATATATAATGATTTAGATACATTTAAGTATGATGAATTAGATACATTTGAGTAGGTATATGCTCTTATGGGGCTTACGAACCTACCTGTAAGAAAGTTTGCCTCACTACGCCAAAAATCAAAAAATCAGTACTTAATGTCCTACACTATTCAAGTAGTCATATATTGGTCAAATACGTATGGAAATTTTAGTTATTACACCAAGAAACATGTACATATACACATACTATACATATGTACAAGATCCATGCCACACTAGCAAATCAATTTGATATATATATATATATATATATATATATATATATGTATTATATGCCACAAAGGCATGAGTGATAAGGTGCCTGTCGTCTCTAGATCAAAATCCATTTGAAATATCTTTTTAAATCCATTAAGACAACTCACACCATAAAACATTTATAGATGCATCATTTCTCAAATCAATGCATAATTAAAGCCATATGTTCAACATGTGCATGTCCATGAGTAATGTCCTGTGTCAAACATCAAGGTTTGTGGTTGTCTAGACATTTCAAACATCCACATTCATTTAAAAGATTTCGATGCAACCCTTTTTAAACAACATTTTCACTTTTAAAATAATACATGTATTTTAGGGATCAAAAATCACATATTATGCATGAATGGACCTAAGTACACCAATATTTACCAAGCCCATTACTCTACACGTTTAGACTCATACACTATAGTAGGACTATAATGGTCTCAATTTCCCAATCACACTTAAACATGGCATAAGTATATTTCATCAATCATCATTCAATCACACATAATCCATCAAGTCCTCAAGAATTCATATCCACCAATATTTTGACAATATTCTAACAATATTTCATAACATTTCAACAATATCTTACCAATACTTTAACGATATATATAAAATCGCCTTACCGAAGTTAATATCCAACTCTAGTTAAACATTTTATATCACAATGGTCAAATGTAATCACCTATGATATTATCAAGGTTCACAAGGTACCATATATAAAAAAATCAACTAATTATTTTTCATCGATGCCTCAACTATTGATAAAATTACTTCTCCTCAATTACAATAATATTTCCATCGCCATAAATCACATTTCATTCATATAAATTATATTCCAAAGCACCACTATCACATTAACATAAATAGATAATCCTCTTAACTCATATCACTAACTATACAACCCTACTACCCATTCCTCATTCACAAAGTACCATATGACATATTTTTAAAATTACCGAATCTCACCACTATCACCATTCACATCTTCACATTGTTGTACATACTTATTTACCAAGAATTCCAACTTATACACTTATTATCTTATTTTTCTCCAAAGGTCTCTAATGACAATTAATCATATATTCATCAATTTATTTACCTACACAAGATAGCATTAACACTATCTTATAAAACTAACTTACTCAAATTTCTCAAGCTTTAGCATTTTAACGAGTCTCCAACTTTAGCTAAATTCCACAATGAATACTTTAGGATTTTCTCTACAATTTAGTCACACAAATAATAGAGCTTAGAAAAATTATAAAAATTAAATATACATAATTTATCAAAATTATCCTTCCCAAACTCTAGCTTAGAGAATTCTTACAAAAATCTTCTCCTTTTCTCCCTCTCTTTTCTCTTCCCTTTTTCTTTTCTTTTCTTTTCTTTTCTCTTTCTCTTTTTCTTTTCCCTTTTCTTTTCTCTTAGCTGAAATGACCAACCCTCTCTTTATTCTCCTCTCTTTTTCTCTTCTTTTCTTCTTTCTTTTCTTCTTCTTTTCTTCCCTTGGTTGAATGGTTTCAACCTCCCTCTCTTCTCTCCTCTTCTCTTTTCCTTTCTTTCTTCCCTCTCTTTCTTTTTTTTTCCTACCCTTCTCCCTTCCTCTTTCGGCAATAGCTCACTCTTCCTCTTCTTGTTGTTCTGTTTGGGAATAAAGGGAGAAAGGAAGGAGTTGACTAGATGGCCTAAGGTTTACAAGTTTAGGGTGGGGTTTTCCACTAATTCATCAAGCTTCCTTTGGAATCTTCTTAAAATTTGGCCCCCAAATTTTGTTTTAATTTCAAGGTCCTCTAATGTGTTTTTTCTCTCATACTTTCCTCATTTTACACCTTTAACCCATGCTCTTTTCACCTTGTTACACTTCAACCCTTTCAAATTTTGTTGAATCAAATTATGACCCAAGATTGATAGCTTATATTCAATTTAAGTCCTTAATTCATTTTTATAATTAAATTCTTATTCCTTAACACCAATTTAATTAAATTGGTCAAATATAACCCCTTAAAATACTTTAATTCCCTTTATAAACCTATTACTTCACTAATGTATGTCCATGATAAGTCATCAATTTATTTTCCCTAACTTGAACTCACTTTTTTAATTACCTTACTGCACCTATAATCGAACTTTAAAAAGTCACTGAGATCAATCCACAATGAATTAAAATATGAACCATTTACGATTAGAAAGGTCTTTGAGTTAACTTTCCAATGCAATTTAAATTACCTAAATTGGAGTTTTCTATCAAAAATTATACGCAACTCTTTACAAACTGCTTGATGGTAGGTTTTACTGAACATAGGTTTACTTCAAAATTTTCTGGTATTGATCCATATTGAACTAGAATTAGAGGTGGCAAAAACTGGCTTTAGCTCGAAAGCCCGTCCGAATCCGCCAGAGACTGAACCGGGACCAGCCCGAATTGATCAAAAAAGTCAAAAGCCCGTAATCGAAAAAGCTCGAAACCGAAAAAATCCAAAACTGAAAAATCTTGAAACCGAAAAAGCCCGAAACCGAAAAGACTCGAACCAAACACAACCCGAACCCAACATAACCTGAGCCCGATACGATCCGAGATCGAGACCGATTCGACCTGAAACCTGTAAAAAACCGAATTTATAACCTGAGAAAACCTGAATTATAATTATATAATTATTATTTAAAAATAAATAAATAATTGATACACTTTTTTAATAAAAAAGTTTAAAATTTTGAAAACAATTATTATTTATTATACAATTTTATCAATTATGTATTACCGCAAAATAAATATTGAATCTTTTTATTTCAATTAAATTAAATTAATTTAAAACACCATAATATATGATATCAAATAATCTTTAATATTATACTTATTGCATTTATAATAATAAATATATTATTAATTTAACATTTGATTTTATTATAAAAATCATTTTAACATTTTATTATTTTTATTTTATAATAAAATTTTAATTTTCATACAATAATAAATCAAATATATAAAAAATTATATAATTTCAATATTTGTTTGAAACTTTAAATTTGATATTTTGTGCAACACATTAAAAATATTTTTAATAAAATTAAATTCAAACTATATTTTCTTAAAGTTTCAAGTATAGAAAGATATTAAATTTAGATTAAAAAAAAACCTAATCTTAAAATTAAAATTCAAGTTTTTAAGATTAGAAAAAGTTAAGTAATTAAATTAAACAATGCAAGTACAATTTTTTTTATAAGCTTGGGCATCATTAAAAGAGAAAATAATAAATCAAGCTAGTGGTAATTTTATTTTTAGCCTTAAAACAAAAGACATTAATAATTCAAGCTATTGGTAATTAATTATTTATTATATTATAATAATCTTATACATGAATAAACCAATTTGGTATCTTATAATAATGATTTATATATTATATTATAATAATCTTTTAAGAATAAATTATGTAATCTCTTAGTGTGTAAGTATTATTTTGATAGAATTAAGTATTTATTAAAAATAATTTATTTATTATCTATTAAATGTAAAATTAAAGTGTGGATACAAATAATAATTCTAATAGTAAATTAAAGTGTAATTTAATAATATATTAGAGTAGTATTATTGTGTAAGTGGTAATTTTAATAAAATTTGTTTTTTATACTTTATTAATATTATTATTAATTATATTTAAATAACTCGCATTATATTAATTAATTTAGTAATATCTACTATTTAACATTTTAATTAGATATTCAATCAATTGGTGTATATCTAATATTATTATGTTAATGTGAACATGAAAAAATTAGTACTCAATTGGTGTATAACTGTATATGATATGATTATATCAAATGTTATTATTTATAATATAATGTCAATTGGTGTATATAACTTATTTAATTTGACGTTCTAAATTTTTATGGAATATTTGATTAGTTAATATTTATGAGTACAATTATATTTAATATAATAATGTTATATTATGATTTATGTACAAACCAAAAACAAAATAAATATAAAATTGAGGTAATTAATTGACCAATTATTCATAATATTAAGTATTTTTTTAATGTATACTATAATATTATTCAACATTATAATTGAACAATTAGTTAACTAGTTGTGCGGTTAGATTTAATTTAATTACTAATTATGTTGGTATTTAAAAGACAAAATAAATGTAAAAAAAATTCTTAAAAGCTTAAAATTTTATTCAAAATATAATATAATTATTTAAAAAGCTAATAAAACAAAATAAAAAAAATTATTTTAACTAAGAGTGTCTAAATTCCAATGGTCCAATGTTGACCTAAAAAAATACAATAACCCAATAAGTTATTGTTAAGAGTATAAATTTTTATATAATTATTAATATATAATTATATATTTTATAACACATGTGAATATCACAGAAAATTAAAAAAATAAATAATAATTGTCAAGTAATAAAAATATTAAAATGTAAAAATTTATATTTATATAAATATTTATTAAATTTTAACTTAATTTAGCGTTTCTATTATATTTTTATTTAACTATATAAAATTAAATTAATTATTATATTTAAAATTATAAAAATACTTATAATTTATAAAATTTTAAAATAATTTGATTAAACCCGCTAAACCCGCCCGATTAAAACCGAACCGAACCTGAAACCTGACCAAAATTGAAAAATAACCGAAACCGAAAATACCCGAAACCGAAAAAACCCAAAATTGAAAGTACCTGAAACCGAAAAAACTCGAGATTGAGAAAACCCGAAACCGAGACAAACGGAAACCGAAATAACCCGTAACCGAAATAACCCGAACCCAAATATAACCCGGATCGAACCCGCCTGAGCTCGCCCGTTTGCCACCTCTAATTAGAATGTGAGATATATATTATTTGAAAGATCTTTGAGTTAACTTTCCAATAAATTTTGAATTACATGAATCAGAGTTTCCTAGCGAAAATTACACACAACTCTTTACCAAAAGGTCTACTAGCCAAATTCCCAGCTCATGGTGTAACTTCAAAAATTCATCTATACAAATCTACAATGAATTAGATTATGTGCCTTATATGATTGGAAAGCTCTTTAAGTTAGCTTTCCAAAAAATTTTATCATACATCAATCAAATTCCTCAATCCCAAATTATAATCAAACAAATATCAATTGGTCACTTTTTTTCCTGCTACATATTTAAGTGGGAATAAAATCCTTTGAACATTCCACACTTCATTTCTACTTTTCCAATCAAAATTCTTAAAATCCTCAATCCACCGTATCCTCCTAGTCAATCCATATAATTTATTAAATTATATTCCTCGATAACTCCTCAAATAAATTTTTGCGACTCTAATAAAATTTATTTTCTTCCAATTTATTATCTTCATAATTATGTTTTACTAAATTCCCATAATTTCAAATAATTTAAATAAATTATTTTCGAAAATAAATTCTCATAATTGTCAAACTTAATTTTCATTAATTATTATTTTTCATAATTCCACAATTCCCATATTTTTCATAAATACTTCCTCGAACTCCCTTATGCTCCTAAAGGTTAACACTTCTCAGTAATCCAAATGCTTCCAAAGTATATTAATTACGTACCAAAAGTGAAAAAAAAAAATTTCGATTGTCACAATATATTGCTCTACTATGTTTTCATTCGATGTTGACAAAGATAATTGACGCATTTTATTACACCGTAGACAATTGTGATAACAATTGCATTTCATCATGCGATGGCATCATCGATCGAAGTCTTGTACTTTGGAATTTAAGGTTGGCAGCAGGGATTTGAGGAGGTGGAATGACCTTTTGTAACTTGATTGTAAGGTTTTGTCAGTAGATAAATGAAAATAGCGCAATGAATTATTTTTTTTAATTTAATTGTTCAGATGTATTATCACATTGTTTTATTTTTATGTGAATTTTTAACGCTACTCATCTTACTTTGTCAAATGATTTGGAAGAATGATGGCAGCACTAATCGTTAGTATTAATTTTTGGACTTTATTAAGATATTAATAATCAAACTTAAGTTGTGTTGTAATTAAGATTTCATGTTAGATGATTTCAATTTTCATATGAAATTGAATATCTATATAAGATTTTTAGTATTTAATATTCAATTTATACTACTACTTGTTTATTGTTTGCATAGTGTTCATGAATACGTTTTTTTGAACATATACTCGTGAATATGTTTATTTAATGGTTTATGAACATTTATTCGCGAATATGTTTGTTTATATGTTTATGAATATTTTTAGTTAATATTCGCGAACGCGTTTATTTAAATTAAACAAGTTCATTCGTGAAAATTTAAAAAATAATATTACCAAATAAACGAACTGAGTTCAAATATGAAAATCAAAATCTTTAATGAACAGAAATTGGACATAAATATTACTAAAAAAATAAATGAATGAACAAAGACATTATTTCATTTGTTCATTCGTGTTCGATTAGTTTAGAACTCTACTCTCATCTTTGACTCTCTTTTTTTCTCAATTTCTTTCTTTTTTTTTTCCAAAACTATCATTTTTAAGCATATTTAAGATGTGTTTTTAAAGTAACTGACATTTTAAATAATAACTAAAATAGTTTTTTTCAATGATAAACTTTACAAGAAAAACTCTTCATTGATGCACATGGCACATGATTTTTTTTTATTTTCTTTATTAAGCTTTTTTTATTTTTTTGTCGAAATATTTTATTAAATTTTTTTACAATTTATTTTTCTTTTTTCTTAAAAATATAATTTTATTATTATTATAAAAATAAATTTATTATTAATTTTATCCGAGCCTTTTTATTAGTATATATATGTATAGCGAAAATTTTTCAAAATCTTCTTCAGGCATATACGTGGCTCCGCCATGGGACGACACGGCTTGATCGTGCAGACCAGAAGAGCGGATGAAGTTTCCCTGCCCGGCAACGGCCGCGTTTCATTGTATCTAAACCGGCCACCACTAGCGACGGCACAACGTAATATCCGCACGTAAGACGAAACCCAGAGGCTTTACACGTGGTAGTTGAGAAGCATCCAAACCAACAAAAAAAAAAAGCTTGTTCAATGTTCAAACCAACTGTCGGCCAGTCTCGATGTTTGTTTATTTCCGTCGGTTGTGCAGTCTTTGTATAAAATTCAAGCCTACTATAAACCAACAAAACCGCTGAATCCGACCCTCCTCTCTGGTCAACAATGGTTAACTTGAAGCCCCTTAACTTTCCAATAATTACCACCCCTACCATCCTCTCTAAATTCTATAAATCTGGCCTACGAGACACACTGGGTTTGCCGAACCAACCAGCCTAACGGGCTACTAAGAAAAACCGTTTAGAATTCAGTCTCTTGTTGTCTTTATCCTCTCTCTTTCCAATTGAATGGCGACTTCATCTTCAAGACCAAGATCAAGCGGACCAGTCTTGCGCTCGCTATCCCCATCGGGGAGATTCCATAGCTCGCAAACAATCACGGTCTTATCGTCTTCGTCTTCTTCGTCGTCTTTCGCTTCTTCAACCATCTCGAGCTTCTCTTCACCATCGTCAACTTTCTTCGACCCCCACCAACACCACCACGGCTCAGTCTCTCCTAGTCTCCTCAACCTCTACACATCCACTCCTCTAACCCAATCCTTTAGCTTCTCTATTAACAGATCCACCTCTCCCAACCGCTCCATCTCCGTCTCCAAACACAATAACCCTCTCTCCATCCCCAAGAGAACTTGTATGTGCTCGCCATCCACGCATCCGGGATCGTTTCGCTGCAGCTTGCATAAACATAGTCAGAGTGGTCATGGTAATTGCACGGCGTCGTATCCCTCGAATCGATTGAATATGCGGAGATCGGCGATGACCAACTCGCTTGTTAGGATCGGGGGTGTTGAAGGAGATTGGGTAAAGAGAGCGTTGACGGCGCTGATTCGTCCTTCTTCTCATCAACAAAGGAGGAGAGCAGCGTTCCAGCCAAGGCCGAGTCGGCTCTCGGTTATGTCCCAAAGCTGAGAATTTTTTTTTTCCTTGGATTGGATTTGTATGTACAGGTTGGTTTCTGAGTCAACTCGCGTGACAGTTAGTGTGTCCGCGGCGGAGGCGGCTGCGACTGTCGTCTCGGAGGCTTGAAAAGTGTAGAAAACGTTTTGGGATATGGAATAGGATTCGATTCCTTCTGCACATATTCATTCAGATTGACTGATTGCTTTTGGACATTGATTGAAAATTCATTCAGTAATTAAAACCTTCGGATTGGGATCCAACTTGATTCTGAAAACATGGACAATAATTTGAGATTTAAAACGAGTAATTAGTAATATTACGGAGTGATTCAAACTTTGCGAAAGACTGGTTGCTCTGTGTGAGAGTTAATGCATTCCGCTCTTGTGTTTTGCAGCGTCTGCTATTTTCCCATATGCGTTCTCTTGATATGCGTTGACGCTGCCGTTCGCCGGCGAACGGCGTTACCATTACTCCGTCGTCTCTCTGTGTTTACTCAGTTGCGTTTGCGTTCCCTCGCGTGCAAGGTATATTATTCGTTTCTTCCACCTTTTTTTTCTTTTTCTTTTTATTTATTTATTTATTATTTCTATATGTGAATGGATGAAATGTTGTATGATTCTTTTGTGCAAATGCAGGCGCTGCCTACCGCAGAGCAGGGATTCGGTTTGAAGAAATCAAATTTAAGAAACTGACAAATTTGACCCCAATTTAAATAATCTGTCAAATCGATTTTAATTGAAATTTGATTTCTATAATTTGATAACAATAATTAATAATCTGAATCATTCAATCCGAATTCAAATGGATATTAAATCCTGGTAATTCAAAGTTGAATAGTTCTAAATATTTTCACAAAACATGTGAAATTAAATTCATTATAATTTTATATAACATTATCATCACTGCAATTAAAAATTAAATTGACATTATCTTAATTTTTAGTGGTGAATCTGTTTAAAATTACTTAGTTATTTATGTTTTCAATATATTACTAATGAATAATGTGGGCAAGTAAGATTTTATAAAATAGAGATACGAATTAGTTTTAATAACTTAATAATTAATACAATAAAAATTAAGCATATGTAGTAAATACCAATCAATAAAAATTATTAACAATTTGCTATCATGAAAATAATTATTCTAATTGTAACACAATTCATATCATTAACAAATAACTTTTAATTTATTTAACATTTGAAATAATACAAACTCAAGACATTCAACTTTTTTACCCAAAATAATTCAAAACTTTTCATAACTAAAAATGATTCGAACAGAATAATCAATGATTAATATTTCTTCTACAAGAAAGATTAAGATAATAACACATATTTTTTAAAAATATTAAAATAAATAAATAAAAAAATATAAATTATCATCTTAATTTCGTTTAAAAAGTAAAAAATTTCACTGAAATAATTATCCAATACTAATTTCAAAATCAACCCACCTTGTCCATTTGCTGCCTCTAAGCACATAATACAGCTTTAGTTGCATATATTCTATTAAAATTATGAAAATCAAAATGTGGAAAGGGATGGGCAAACTCCATCAAAATTATTGCTTTTAATATAAATAATAATAATAATAAATATATGGAATAGAGGAGCCCAAATGGGAGAAAGTTGGAGGAGCGCCGAAAGCGGTGGGTGTGATTGAAGCCATAAAAACAGGAAAAGACAGCTGGCTCGTCAATTGGAAACGTAGAAAGCGAAGGACAGCTGGCTTATCATGTCCCAAGTCTCAAACCCGGACCATTACACATTTGGAAAAAAATTTTATATAAAACGTCTATTATGTGTTAACACAAGAATTATGCCCCGCTTCGCGGAGGGCTTTTTTTTATTTATTTTATAATTCAAATAATATTAAATAATCATTCATTTAAATATTTTTAAATTTATTTTTAATATTATTTAGTATTAAAATTATATTTTATTAATTATCAGAATTAAATATAAAAAATTAAACATTTGCAAATTACATAATAATAACAATGCATTTGTAATTGTAAATATAATTTATATAGATTTTTTAAAAATTTATAATTCATATATATTTGCAAGTATTATGTAATTATTAAGTTTCTGTCATTTCTCAATTAAACATTTCTTCCAGAATTATTTTATATTTTTAAAATTTAATCATGATTGTCAAATATTAATTAAAATTATTTTTAAAAAATACGATATAGTGAGTGAAGAACTCATTACATGATAGCTCAACTATCCTTTTAAATTATTTTTATATATAGTTAGTAAATTTCCGACATTGCTATTTTGAACATTATAAGAAGAGTGAGTCTAGATCTACATATATCTAATTTAAAGAAATCAAATTTTAGAAAAATTAAATTTAAATCTTTTATTTAAAAAAGAAATTCAAATAAATATTTTAAGTTCTTCCCCAAAATAAAGACGTATGAAATTGGTACAATTTTTTTGAAAGTTTAAAATTACTATTGCAAAAATGGATGTGTCACCTTCAGATTTCTTCCAACAACAAAATTCGATAGAATATAGATCAAAATTTTAAAAATAAACAAAGCACATCTTAACTAGAAAAATCGAAATGCTAAAAATAAATTAAAAGAATTAACTTGAAAAAAAAATAAAAATAAAGTAAAAACATATTAGAGAGATAAATTTAGTAAAAAGCAATTAAAGGCTTTCAATAAAAAAAAAATGAACCAATCATCATCATGTGACACACATGTAATGTAAAAGTGAAAGTCCCATGCTGAACAAAAGCATATTATAGCACTTAACCCAAAAAAAAAACATAAAAGAAAAAGTCAATTCTAACATGACAGGTGGCAAACAATTGTATATTGAATTTTGTTTTTGTGTAAACCACGAATATTCTCATATATTTTAATAGTCTAAGAGTAATCCTGTTCGACGCTTTATCACAATTAAAGCTCCTCACCTCTCCCCAAAAGTGTGTTTAATGAGAGTCAAACTCGAAAGTTCTTCTCATAAACTTAATTTACGTTGTTAACTGAGCAACAACCCATCGATGAACCTAATAAGAAATTTTAAGTTGTTAAGATAAAAATTAAAAGCTTTAAAAAAAAGTAAACCAATCATAATATAGTAGATGGTGCGAAATTGGAAAGTGAACACTAAATTATAGGAAGACTATTATAATACATAGTTATAGATGTATCATTTTGTATTTAAATTATATAAATGTAACTATGTTATTAAAAAATTAGTTAATTATTATATATTACACATGTGATATTTGATGAAAATTTTGATAATTAAGATAGTATCTAAACATTTATTAGAATAATATATCATTCATAATTAGTTGTAATCTCTAAAATCTTTCTCATTATTATTTTACATATATTGTCTACACTACTTATATAAATAGGGCGTTTCATGTACTCTTTTATATAAGCTATTATATTAATTAAGTAGTTTTCTGAGATTCTCTGTTGGTGTAGAACATCATAGTTGAATCTTTTTTCATGTTCTTTTTTGTCTATTGTTATTTTTTATTCACAAATTATTATTATTATTATTATTATAAAAAATTTAACATGGTATCAAAATCTTAAGTTTCAACGAGCAAAACAATTTTTTTCTTCTCTAACTTTATATATTTCATTTTTCTTTTATGAATATCGTCATTTCTAAAAGTAATGTCATCCACAAACACCAAACCAAGTTTCATTTGATTTTCGTTTCTCTAATGGCTAACACCATCTTTAAATTTCTTTTTTCTTCTTCAATGGCTAACACCATTTTTAATTTCTTTTCAATGGGTAATGACATCTCGAATTTTATCTTTTTCAATGGCATATGCCATTTTTAATTTTTTTAATTTTTTTTATGGCTAATGTTATCTCCAAATTTATCTTTTCCAATGACACACACCATCTTTAATTTTTTTCTCTCTAAAGAAAAATACAATCTCTAAATATTTTTCAAACTATTTACAAAGGTCATGCACCTCTTCTTTTACTTCTACAAAGGTCCAATATCTCCTCTTTTGCTCCTACAAAGGTCTAGCACCTACTTCACATCAAATTGCTCTTACAAAGGTCCAACATCATCTCATTCGTTTCAAATCATTCTTATAAAGTGATCGTACGCATGAAGATTTATTGAAATTCACTTATATAATTCTCTTCAAATTGACTACTCCAAACCCATATTTCGTGGCTCAATTTGAGGGAGTGTATTAGAGAATATTTTGATAATCAAGACAGTATTTAAGCATTTATTAGAATAATATATCATTCATAATTAGTTGTAATCTCTAAACTCTCTTTCAATATTATTTTTAATGTATTGTCTACACTACCTATATAAATAGGGTGTTCTATGTACTCTTTTATATAAGCTACTATATTAATAATGTAGTTCTTTGAGTTTTTCTGTTGATGTAAACCATCATGGTCGAACCTTTCTTCATGTTCTTTCTTTTCTATTGTTGCTCTCTGTTCACAATTTATTATTATTAGAAATTTAAAATGCGATAATTAAATGATGAATATTTATTTAAAAAAATGATTAATAATTCTCGTAATATTATTTTAATAACGTAATTATGTGATATGATTTGAATAAAAATTATATATGTTGATATGAAATAATTATTTCATTCAATTATTTTATATTTAAATATATAATATGTTTTTAAATCTAGATGTATTAAAAGATAAACGTAATTAAGAATTTAAAAAATTCTTTAAAATTCATACAAAATATCGTTAGTAAATGTTAGGATTATTATTTTAGGGTTTTGGTGTTTATAGTAACACTAGCTAAAGGTATTTAAAAAATGATTATTATTTCATCCATTGACAATGAAATTTAAAAACATCACAAACAGGATATAAGACTGCCACATGTTTTGTTAAATTAATAAATATGCAATATATTACTTACATAATTTTCTTTAAGTATTACTTTAACTAGTATCATTAGGCTGTTAACTTTTTCCTTATTTTATATTCTTTTCATCACTTTTTTTTGTAAAAATTTATTTAGAAGCCTTATCTTTCAAGGCTTTTAAATATCTTATTTTTTTAATTAACAATATATTTAAAAATAAAATCAAACTGAAAATATTTGACAACGAAAACTTAAATTAAGATAATAATTATGAAATAAGAATGTGTGTGTATATATATACACACACATAAGAGTTTCTATATTCATAATGAAATTACTCAATTGCTGAAATATGGTACTTGTCAACGATATCTAGAATCTTTTATGGTACTTATTTTGCTAAATGAAATAGAGGAGGAATGAAAAAGAAATCATGTAAGAATATAAAAGAAGAATAAAAGATAATATGCGTTATGGTGTTAGGTTTATTGAAATGGAATATAGCAAGAAACGATAGTACTTTGTTTAATTAGTTCATGAAATATGATTTGAAAGACCAATTTACCCTTTTATTAAAATAATTATAAGTTTTTTTTTTGTTCATAAGAGGTATAAGGAGAAAATGAGGAATCGAACTTTGGACTTAAACCCTCTTAAAAAGGTGCAACAACTACTAAATCAAGTCTTGGTTATTAAATAATTATAAGTTATTATAATGTAACTACATAAATAAGTATTAATTCATTATTCATTATCACTTAATTAAGTTAGGATAATTAATAAAATATTAATAATAAATTATTATTACTAATTATTAATTAAAAATATTTGACTATTAATAAATTACTAATTATTAATTAACTTCTATTTCTTATTATTAATATTAATCAATAAAAATTAATTACGATTCATAATTAATAAAAATAAAAAATTAATCTAAAAATTAAATAATAATTTTTTTCTTTTTTCTTTCTCCTCTTTTCTTTTTCATTTCTCTTCTTTTCACTCTCTAAAATCAAAATACCTCTTCTATCAAAAAAAAAAAAATCAAAGGTCCTCTCTCTAAAAACTTTTGATCTTAATCCACTGCCGGTGCTGCCGTCCTTCACTGTTGCCGGCCTCAGCCACCACAATTTGCCCCTTGTTTTTTGTGTTGCTTCCTCACAAATTGTGAGGATTGTGTTGATTTTGTTTTTTTTTTTCCTTAAAAGAGGCTTTAATCTGCCACTTAAGGCATCGAATCCAGTTGCAAGAAACGTCAATCGGCACTCCAAGTGGCCAGACCTTTCCACTAAGGCATCGATTTATAACTCTAAGCGGCCAAATTCTGATGCCTGTGTCTCCGATGGGCCCTTAGGCACTGAAAATGCTCTTTCCAGTGAATCACACTCATACATTCTCTCTTCAGACTTGGAAACCACTGAAAGAGAAATTCTATTCATATTACATTTTTTACGTTTTATACTTCAATATTTATTAAGACAATAACACCCTTGTATTAAAAGACAAATGTCCTAATAAAATATTTCAAAACATTTCGTTACCATGCAGCTATTCTTCGTGTCCTACTTCTCTCATCTTTTTTTTTTTTTACAACAAACAAAACCTCAGATCTCAAATTTGCACAAAAACAATTACTCTTGCATTGTTCTTGGGCAAAACTTTGGGAACATTTGCTCCTGCACAAAATTCCTTGTGCAGGAACAAAATTTTCTTCTTGCGAAGCAATTTTTTTTTAAGAAAGAAATTGAAGTTAGCAATTGATGTTCAACTAAGTTGTATAAATAATAATAATAAAAAGTCAAGACAAGTAATGTCTGATCTATGTGAATCCCAACATAAAAATTTGGGTCTTGACTACCTCTCTTCAAAAGACAAGGTCGTCGAGCCAATTAATTTATGGATTTTGACGTCATCTTCCCAGGTAACCCATTGCCTAGAATCTAGATGAGATGGATGAGCCACAACATTTTTATTGATCCCATTCATAATAAAGAAGCTAATTCAACATCCAAAATCATTAACAACGAAACACAAATAATATCCAAGGTTTAGAATTTAGAGCAGCATCAGAGATAAAAAAAAAAAACATAGAAGCTAATGAAAATGGAGGATGGAGATGATGAAGAAGAGTGATGAAATGGATGGAAGAAAAAGAATAAGTTAAAATTGTAAATTTATGAAATATATTTAATAATTTTTGTAATATAATTAGAAGTGTAGTATAAAGAGAAAAAATGGGAGTACAAATAGAATTTCTCCCACTAAAAATGAAAGGACACACAATAAGGGTAAAATTATCCATTAAACATTGACTCAATTCTATGGAGTCTTTGAATAACCATTCTGGTGTTCAAGTAAGGAATGTGTATTCCTTTTTTTTTAGGGAATTGTGAATGGCTATTTTAAAGTGAAAAATTGAACCAAACATTGGAAGCTTGGAATAAGCTCGAAATGGAGATGCATTTCATGCCAACCAAATGCACTGTTAGGGAAAATTTGAAAAGGGGTGTTGGAATGGTAAAATTTATTTTAAGGGGTAAACACATTTTTTATTTACCCAAAAAGAAATGGAAACCTTTTAAATTACCATGAATACCTATAATAAGTAATCTGAATACTTTTTTTTTTTTGAAGGAAACGAATTGCTTTATTGAAATTGAGGTTGGTTACAATCAAATAGAATTATGTCCATGACCTCATTTGGACAGGTTTCAGTCCAGTACATATCTTCAGTGTTTAAGTAGGCTAATGAAGCAAGACAGTGAGCTGCTTTATTGGCATTTCGGTTTGCGTGGATGACCTTGTAGGCAGAGAAATGGATGAGCTTCTGTTTAGCTTCCTCAATTAAGTCACCGATTGGAGATAGATCTTCAGTGGATTTTTGGAGCCTTTTAATGATTCCTAGTTCATCACCTTCGAAAATGACTTGCATGAAGCCCATTTCTTGTGCAAAAGTAATCGCCCGGGTGGCTGCAATTGCTTCCACCGTTTCTGCATCCATGGCTCTGGTAACTTTAGAGTGAAACGCCCCCATGACCTCACCCCTTTCATTTCTTGCAATACCTCCGATGCCTCCATCTTCTTCAGTAACTCTAAAACTGCCATCAAAATTAATTTTTATGAAACCAGGAGGTGGGCTCTTCCACATGTTTGCCTCGTGTATATGGTCTGAGACTTTTGGTTGCTGTGCTTGTTGAAACTCTTGCAGATAGTTCCAAGCGTATTAGGCCTGTTGGATTGGATGCTTTTCGATCCCCTCTTTTATTGCTTCGTTCCTGCCTTTCCAAATGGACCATAACAGCATCAGACTTTTGTTTAGACTCTGTTAATCTAAATGCTTTACAGAATCTAAAATCCAGTCTTTCACAGATTGATCTTCCTCGCCTTTCCATTGGTTTGCTAGCTCCATTAGGGACCAGATAGTGCTAGCTTTCTCGCAGTTTTTGAGGGCATGAATGGCCGTCTCAGCTCCACTGTGGCATTGTGGACAAGTAGCATCATCCAAAATCTTCCGCTTCCTCAGGTTTTCATAATAAGGCAGTGCGTTGTGGCAGAGTCTCCAGAAGAACATCTTTACTTTGTTTGGGATGGTTGCTTTCCAGATTGTGCGCCATAGAGGCTGGTATTGATCTGGTATATCTGGTTCTTCCACCAGCCTTTTATATGCACTCTTAACAGTATAATGTCCAGTTCTGTCCCAATGCCAGACTCGAACATCCCTCGTTCTGACTTTTCCCAGCGGGATAACAAGGATCCTTGAGGCTTCTTGCTCTGTAAAAATATCTCTTATTATTTCTTCATTCCAGGTCTTAGAGGACGGGTTAAGCAAGTCACACACTCGAGTATAATGTTGAGATGCTTCTTGGTTTGGTGCAACCTGAAAACCCTCTAGTCCAGGCACCCATTTGTCACTCCAGATGTTGATAGAACAGCCATCTCCAACTGTCCAACGAATGCCATCCTCCAAAGAGGTGCGTCCAGCCAAGATGCTTCGCCAAGTGAATGAAGGACACCATCCCAATTTCGCCTTCATAAAATCAGTTCTGGGAAAATATCTTGCCTTGAGTACTTGGTAAAGGAGTGAGTCCGTGTGATGAAGAAGCCTCCAGCCCTGTTTTCCGAGCAGAGCTAAATTAAAGTTTGCAAAGTTTCTGAATCCCATTCCATCGATTCCTTTTCTGGTACACATTAGCTTCCAGTTGACCCAACATATGCCTCGTTCATTCACTTTGTTGCTCCACCAGAACCTTCTGATAATACTGTCCAGATCATAACATAACTATTGAGGTAGTCTGAAGCATGACATGGAATATGATGGTATGGCTTGCAAGACAGATTTAATGAGGATTTCTTTTCCTGCCTGTGACAAAAACTTCCAACTCCAGCTTTGTATCCTGGTTTTGATACGGTTCTTGATATCTGCAAATGCTCTGTTTTTGTTCTTTCCAACAATGGTTGGGAGTCCAAGATATCTCTCTGGGCTGGTAATAGCATGAATCCCAAAGATACCTGTGAGAGTTGTTTTGGTGAGGTTGCTAGCATTTGTGCTAAAGAAAAGACCAGATTTCTGAAAGTTGATCTTTTGGCCTGAGCCATTTTCATAAACCTATAATATGTGCTTCACTCTTTCACCTTCAACCTGGTTCGCCTTTATAAAAAGCAAACTATCATCGGCAAAAAATAAGTGAGTGACTCGGGGCCCATTCATGCTGGCTCTAACTCCATTTAACCTCCCTACTTGTTGGTTTTTCTTCAATAACGCAGATAGTCCTTCTGTACATAATAGGAAAAGATATGGTGAAAGTGGGTCTCCTTGTTTGAGACCTCGTCCTGGAGTGAAAACATTAGTAGCTGCACCATTGAAAATTGTTGAGAAGGAAACAGTAGAAATGCACTTCATAATAAGAGATGTCCAAGATGCTTTAAAGCCTAGTTTTAACATGAGGGCTTCAAGGTAGTGCCATTCAACTCTATCGAAAGCTTTACTCATATCAAGCTTTATCGCAGCATAGCTATCTCTTCCTTTCCTCCTCAATTTGAGGGCATGTAAAAGTTCGTAAGCTACTAAGATGTTGTTTGAGATTAGTCTACCGGGAACGAATGCACTCTGGTTATTGCTTATGCATGTTGGTAATATTTCTTTGAGTCTATTGGCCAACACTTTAGCAATAATTTTGTACACTACGTTACATAGACTAATAGGTCGAAAATGGGTTATGTTGGTTGGGTTTTTAATTTTCGGTATGAGGACAGGGTTTGTATGGTTGATGTGGCCAATGCTACCTCCTTTGTTCAAAACATTCAGACAATATTTTGTAATGTCATGACCAACAATATGCCAATATTTATGATAAAAGTAAGCGGGCATACCATCGGGGCCTGGAGCTTTTGTGGGGTGGATGTGTTTGATAGTTTCATGGACTTCCTCGGCTTTGAATTCCTGTGTAAGAAAATCATTCATCTGTCTTGTAACACATGGAGAAATTGTCTATAAGATTTCGTTAAGATCTGTTTGTCCTTGGGATTCAAAGAGCTCTATAAAATATTTCATTGCAACCTCTTGCATTTCTGATTCATCTTCACACCATTTCCCTTGTGCATCTTCTATTCCTTTTATATGATTTGTCCTCCTCCTCTGAGTTGCTTGGGCATGGAAAAAAGTAGTGTTCCTGTCACCTTCACGTAGCCAATTTATTCTACTACGTTGCTGCCAGTACGTTTCTTCCATCTCCAAGACAGTATTTAGATCATTGGACAGTTCACGTTCTTTTGCTAAGGTTTCATCTGTACAAATGCTTCTGATCTCCCTTAGCTCCTTCGTGATCTTTTCTATTTTGTCATGTAGCCCTTGGAATTTTCCCTTCCCCCATCTATCCACTTCATCTCGAACAGTCTCCAACTTTTTTGCAATATTTTCCTCATGCGAATTTTGCCAAATATCACCGATTATAGCACTACAGTCTTTGTCTTTTAGCCAAGCTACTTCCAGGAACCTTCTTCGCTTTTTCATAGCCCCTCTTCTGTGCTGTCGGTTTTCCTCTGTGTCAAGTATTATGGGACAGTGATCAGATGTTGAGCAAACCAAGTGTCGAACTCCATATAAGGGGAAAAGATCACTCCATTCTTTGTTTCCTATGAATTTGTCTAGGCGTTCCTTAATGGCTGTAGAAGCGCATCTACCCTTTTGCCATGTGAATGTGTCACCCTTGTAGCCCAAGTCCTCCATGAGAATATCCTCCAGGGTTGATCAAAAGGCTTCCATTTGTTGTGCTGGTCTAATTGCTCCCCCCCATTTCTCATCTTCCCATAATATTTCATTAAAATCACCAAAAATTGTCCAGGGCTGTTGTTGCTCAGTAGCTAGACTTCTTAGGAGATCCCACGTCACTTTTCTTCTTGTAGTATTAGTCTCGCCATAAATTCCTGTCATTCTCCATGCTCTGCCTTCTTCATCTTTAGCGTCAAAATCAATGTGGTGCTTAGAGAAGCTTCTTAGGTCAACTTGTATGTTATTTTTCCAGAAAGGAGCTAACCCACCACTTTTTCCACTTGCATCTACACCAAAAACGAAATCCAGTTTGCATTTCCTTCTTATTCTATCAAGATTAGAGACTTTCATTATAGTTTCCATGACGAAAACTATATCGGGAGCTTCCTTCAAGACCAGTTGTTGAAGGTTTCGAACTGTCCATGGGTTCCCAAGCCCGCGACAGTTCCGTGATAAGGTTTTTGTTAGCTTTAAATTGCCATATATATTTTGAAATGACAAAAACTTAAGTAAGCTTTAATGTTCTAATTCACATTTAAATTTGCCTCATCACACATGATTCTCTCAATCCATTTTCAAGTGTTTATATCAAACATTAAGACCATCATTTAATGATACATTCTTATTGGTCTTAATACTTTATAAAATGGTTTTGAATATTAAGTAATTTTCTCAAGAATTATTGAACATAAGTTTAGAAAATTACTTATAAGTTTTTGGACAATATTTTCATTTGAGAAAGTCAAGAAAAACTCCCTTAAAGCTTATAAATGTTTTGGGTTGAATTAGAATCAAAGGTCATATCATTTCTAACCCAAAAGTGTAGGAAAAATGCCTTCTGGAAGAAAAGGATCGATCCCCACTGTAGCAGGATCGATCCCTTTTTGGCAAAAAGTCTTTCCAAGGTCCCTGAAGCCCAGAATCAACATTTTGGACAAAAGGGATCGATCCGCTATGGAAAGGGATCGATCCTTTTGCCCGAAAATAGCCTATAACGGCTAATTTTTGTGAGACAACGCTAATATCCGAGATTTGGCTCCACCCAACGACTAGAATACATCCAAAGGACTATAAATAGAGGCTTAGAAGCTAAAGAAAGTAAGAGGAACAACCAAGCAACATCTTTCATCATCTTATTCATCTTCCTCAAGCCTCAACATCAATTCAAGAGATAAATATTCTTCATCTTCTATCATTCATCTATTTCTTGTATTGCTTAGCACAAACTTTGTATAGGCTTTTCATTGTGCTTAATTTCTGTAATCATTTGCCTACCTAAAGGCCTCTCTTGATTACATTATTTGTAACCCACCATTCCTTGTAAAAGGGGAGGTTTCTCTTAAGCCTTGAAAAAGAGGGAGGTTACTCTTTAGCCTAAGAAAAAGAGGGAGGTTACTCTTTAGCCTAAGAAAAAGAGGGAGGTTTCTCTTGAGCCTAGAAAAAGAGGGAGGTTACTCTTGAGCCTAGAAAAAGAGGGAGGTTACTTTTGAGCCTAAGAAAAAGAGGGATTGTAATCACAAATTCAAGATAGTGGATTTGGAGAAAATCCTTGGGAGCGTCTCAAGGTAGAGGACGTAAGCAAGGTTGCCGAACCTCTATAAATCGCTTGCTTACATTTCTCTTTCCCTACTCTCTTTACTTATTTGCAATTATATTTGAGTTTATTGTATTAAATTTACATTGTATAATTGCCTAGCTTAGAGAACTTAGAAAACATTCAAATAGGCTAGAGAATTTAGAGAATCGCAAAAACGAGCTTATAGTTAGTTAAAAACCGATTCACCCCCCCTCTCGGTATTGCCTATAAGAGCCAACAATTGGTATCAGAGCTTGGGCTCGAGATTGAATTAGACTAACCTCTATCGAGCAAAACGATCTTAAATGGCTCATTTGAATATAGGCACACCCCTAGGAGAAGAGAGACAATCATTAGTTAGACCTCCACTCTTTAATGGTGAGAATTATTCATATTGGAAAATTAGGATGATGTTTTTTGTACAATCTAATGATTATGAAGTGTGGAGAGTGATTATTAATGGTCCCAAAATTCCAATGAAGAAAGTTGATGGAAAAGATGTCCCTAAAAGTGAGGATGAGTGGGACACAAATGATATGAGATCGGTACAATTGAATGCCAAGGCTATGCACACTCTCTTTTTTGCATTAGGTCCCAATGAGTATAATAGAGTCTCTCTATGTGAAAATGCTAAACAAATATGGGACAAATTGGCCATCACACATGAAGGGACAAATCAAGTTAGAGAAACAAAAGTAGGAATGCTCACACATGATTATGAGCTATTTAGAATGAAAGAAAATGAGTCCATTAGCGAAATGTTCACTAGGTTTAATAATATAATTAATGGACTTAAGGCTCTAGGCAAGACTTATTCCAATGTTGAAATAGTAAAGAAAATTTTGAATAGCTTGCCTAAGTCTTGGGAGGCAAAGGTAACCGCAATAGAAGAATCTAAGGATCCTAACACCTTGTCTCTAGATGAACTTATGGGCTCCCTACTTACATAAGAAATGAAGATAAAAAGAAATGAAGAGCCTTCAAAGAAAGTATGGGTAGCACTTAAGTCTTCCACTCATGAGGTCATTGAAGATGATAGTGATGAGAGTGGAAATGAGGAAGAAAAAGAAATGGCAATGTTTGCCAAAAGATTTAATAGATTTATGAGAAAGAAAGAGAGAGAGAATGATAGGAGGCACCAAAATAGAGGGGTAATAAGAAGAGAATCTAGTAGAAGAGAAAAAGACCCCTTAGTGTGTTATGAGTGCAATGAACCGGGTCACACTAAGCTAGATTGCCCCTTACTTAGAAGAGAAAAGGATAGGAAACCTAGGAAGAAAGCATTTGTGGCTGCATGGAGCGATAGTGATAGCTCCGATGAGGAAAATGTAGATAATGAGGTAGCCTACTCATGCTTTATGGCCATTAGTGATGATGAGGCTAGTAGTAGTTCTAGTGAAGATAATGATTATACCTTTAGTAAACTACAAAATGCCTTTGATGATTTAGCAAATGAATTTCAATGCATGAATTCTAAATATAAGAAAATCATTGCTAAATTAAAAATAGAAAATGAAGCCTTGACAAATGCTAAGCTAGAATTTGAAAAGAAATTAGAAGAGGCTAACTTAGAGATAAATGAGTTGAATAAAAAGAACTTAAACTTACATAACTCATTTACTAGGTTTTATATGGGTCAACAAAAGCTAGATCATATGTTAGAGACCCAAAGAGCTTTCTTTGACAAAGATGGGCTAGGATATAATGAAATACATAAAGAAACTCATCTTAGGAATTTCTTAGTGAGCAAAAATACTATGCATGATACATCTCTCACATGCTCACTATGTAATAGGATAGGCCACTCCTCACAAGCATGCACATTTAGAAAAACTACCTTTAGAGGAAAAGTGGTTAGGAAGATGTGGATGCCAAAGCATGCAATAAATGATGATGATTTGAGCTTGAAATGGATCCCAAAAGGATCAAAAATTGTGAACACTAACCCTCATGGACCCAAGAAAGTTTGGGTACCAAAGCATGCTTGAATTTGTGTGTTGTAGGAGTGTTAGAGCATGGAGATACAAGATACAATGAAGTTTGAATGCTCAACACATCCTCATGGAGTTTGCTTGTGCTAAAGAGAAAAAGGAAGAGCTTGAGGATCTATCCTTGGCAAGGTCACAACAATTCTTCAAAGAATGGCTCAAGGTGGATCCAACACATCAAGGCAAAGCATTCTCTAGCAAAGGAGTTTTCTAAGTTTAATTCTTTACTCCTTAAAACTTTATTTGATTATTTGTGCTTTGATGAGAAAGTTGGTTGACGATTCTTGATGCATTGTGAGTTGAATGATTGAACAAAAAGCATGATAAATGATTGTTGATTGGTTGATGGATAGTTCTTGAGGCATTGGATTATTGAATGAAAAGCATGATTTGTGATTTTGAAATGATTTTTGGTTTTATACAGTTTGAGCAAGTTTGATATGATTAAATAATATATTTAGTTGCTCAAAAATTGTCAAATATGTCATATATGCAAAATGCCATGTCATGTGCATTAATGAAGAATTTGTATATTGGAAATCATGGCATGTTGTTCACAAGATGTATGCTTTGATGTTATATATGCTTAAAATCTATGTGAACAAGTTTGTTTTGGCATATTTGTAGTTTCTAATGTTTTGGTTTTGCCAAAATATGCATAATGCTTAAAATGACCTCCTTTGAGGCCAAAAATGCATTTTATTGTGTAAATTCTTCAAAAATTGCAAAATCTTTTGTAAAATGGTTTTTGATTCATGTTTTTCATTCATACAAGTCCAAAATCATGTTTTACAAATGTTTAAACCTTTACTTGGACTTAAAACACTCAAAAACGAAGTTTTGGTACCTCAAAGGTTGAATTTTTTTGTCAAAACAACTGCAGAATCTGCAGGAAACATATGAGGGATCGATCCCCACTGTAGCAGGATCGATCCCCCCAGGCCAGAAAAGGCACTCCTGCATGTGTAGACACTCAATTTTGTCCAAATTGATAATATCATTGCTCAAAAATTTTAGATCGAATATTGTTAAATAACTGCATTTGATTTTCATTTCTTTTACTATTTCATTATTTATTTACTTATTATTATTATTATTATTATTATTATTATTATTATTATTATTATTATTCTTCTTTTTAGTAAAAAAAAATAACAATATAAAAATAAAAAGATTGACAATGGCACCAGCCTACCAAGATAGGGTGGCTGGCAGCCAAAATCACGCTGCCAGCCCACCCTTATTGACTCATATCTTCAATGGCAGTTGGAAAGTAGTAGAGAGACGGATGACTACTCTACAAAAAGGGAGAGTTTTCGGCAACCGGGGGGGTCGGCCATTCACTCTTTTCTTTCTTCTCGACAACGGGGGCTTCTCTCATCTCGGTATACCAGTTCTTGTCCAGCCAAAACAGTCCCAACACAGCCACTGCATTAGTTGCCACTGCTATTTTCAACCCCCCTCCACCAGTGAGAGTCAAAAAACCGAGGGCCACCATTCTCGCCGCTGCCATTGCCTACCATCCGAACAACCACTGTCTCTCAACCTCACGCACTCACCACCAACAAATCAAACAACCAACACTTAGACGACCTTTTGACTGTACCCGGGCATAAACTCATTTCCACCCCACCTCAGTTTCAAGAAAACCCATAAGCCACATTCCTTCCTAATCAACCCAAAAAAAATAAACAGCTACGCCCACAATCAGTAGAATCAATCCACAACAAAAAAAGAGTTCAAACACTTTTACTTCAAAAATCACAAATAAAATGGAAAGGAGTGGAGATCTCTGTTGATTTTTTTTTCTCTGGGCTTTGGTTTGGAGCTTTGAAGATCTCAAGCTAGTGTGGGTTCAAAAAAAAAAAAAGGGAAGCGAAGGAGGAGAAGGCAACTGTCGGCCGGGGCTATGGAAGTAATGGAGGGAATGAACGACGTTGGCAGAATGGAGGGAATGAACGGTGTTGGCAGATAGGTAGTGCTAAACAGGTCGACTTGGAGAAAAGAATGGAGAAGTTGATTTGAAAAACTAAAAGGTAAAAGAAAGTGTTGAAGGTTTAGTCGGCTTGAGGATCGAAAACAAGAAACCGTACTGGTTTATTTTCTTACTTTCTACTTATTTATTGTGCCTTTATTATTTGTTTTATTAGTTATTTTTTTCATTCATTAATTGTGCTTTGACTTTTACTTGCTGAGTAACCAAAATGTAAAAAGCTTTTGTCAAAAAAAAAAAGTTAAAAATGATTATTTAAATGTTTTGTGTTTGTACGTATGGCTTGGTGGTGTAGTGCATTGATGAGGTATTTTTTATTGTTTGTTTTAGTTGCTTCCTACTTGATCTATTTACTTTATTTGCTTTAGTGTATAGTGATCGTTGAGTTGAATAGTTAAGGGTTTATGGGAATGCTACCTGAATGTGTAATATGTTTTGTGATTTATATGTGAATTTATTCCTTGATAACTTCTTTTAAAATGCTTATTAATCATTTGTCATGCTTATAAAATAATATGCATCAAATAAAATTCATAATTATAAAAATAATAAAATCTCATAAATTGATTAATAAATTTAGAAAATTAAATTTTCCCAATGATGAGATGTTATGAAACTCACAAGTAGTGATTTCTTAACTGATCCCTAGGTGAGAAGAGTCGTACTAAATGTTACCAGAGTATTGGGATACTTAGTATGATTTTTCAATAATTTAATTTTTTATTAAAAATAAAAATAAATAAGTTTTTAAAAGAAAATCGAAAAAGGAAATTAATAATAAAAATTAAATTTAATTAAATGAAATTTCCGATGATGGGATGTTATGAAACTCACAAGTAGTGATTTCTTAACTGATCCCTAGGTGAGAAGAGTCGTATTAAATATTACCAGAGTATTGGGATATTTAGTATGATTTTTCAATAATTTATTTTTTATTAAAAAATAAAAATAAATAAGTTTTAAAAGAAAATAAAAAAGGGAAATTGATAATAATCTCCCAATGATGGGATGTTACGAAACTCACAAGTAGTGATTTCTTGACTGATCCCTAGGTGAGAAGAGTTCACTAAGTGTTACCAGAGTATTGGGATACTTAGTGCAATTTTTCAATAATAAGAATTTTTATTTAAAATAAATAAGGAAATATTTATATAAAAAATCAAAAAATTCATTTGCATCATTTATTAACTGTTTGCATCATATGCATTCATAATAATTTTTGAAACGAGTGTGAATCTTCTGATAATGAGATTTTATAGAACTCACAAGTAGTGATTCTTAAGAAATCTCTAGGTGAGGAAATTATTCGAAATGCTACCAGAGTATTGGGGTACTTCGGAATAATTTTCAATACAAAAGATTTTCACTTATTTCAAATAAAAAAATAAAACTTAAATGTTTCAAAATTAAAAAAGAATAAAAAGAATGGAATAAAAAGGAATTAATTTTAAATATTAAGTTAAGACCATTTTATTAAAACCAAAGGATAACACATGATTATTATGGTACCGTTTTTTCAACGGGCGTCGTGGGGGTGCTAATCCTTCCCCACGCGTAACCGTACCCCCGAACCCAAGTTTTGTTTTCGCAGACCAAAAATTATCTTTTTAATAAAACTTAATTAATTTTGAGATTTTGTTAAAAAGATAAATATTTTTAGGTGACCAATCACACCTAACAAAAAAGATTGGTGGCGACTCCTTTTGTTTTTAAACTGTTTTTCAAAATCGTCGAGCGCGAAGCCGTTACGATAGCTTGGCGACTCCACTGGGGACGCTTTTTGAGGGTCAAGCCATTCATTAATCATGTGTTATCCAAAGTTTTAATTTAATAGTCTTGATTGATATTTAAACTTAATTCACTTGGATTTTGAAAATAATTTTGTTTGCATTTATTTTTTATGTTATTTATTTTATGTTTTATATTTGTATATATTGTTATTAATAAATTGTTTGGACATATAGCGTTAGAGTCGTAGTGTGATGAATGATTGGCGTGTTCCCTCATGCACACACTTGCACTTGCATCTGCATAACATGAGCTCTATACCCGGGTTCAGTCCTTCTTAGGAGGGAGTAGAGTACCTTTGCTCTAGTGAGGTAATCACCTCCGCAATGGCAAGCGAAATACTCCCACTCAAATTGGTTCCTTACTAGTCCAGTGTGGATGACAGTGAGGTATAATTTGGGAACCTTTAGATCTTCATATCCCAACACAGCATGTAAACATATCCCAACACAGCATGTAAAGGAACCTAAGAGGCCAGCCTTAGGTAGAGCCATGTCCAATTTTTATAGAAATTATCCCAAAATTAGGACACGAGGGAACACAATTCGACCCATTTTCTCATGTCAATAATAAAGGTACAATCGATTTTGATTTGAATTGTATATAATTTAAGTCTTTGATTTTTTCTAAAAAAGGGAATTTTGTAAAATAAAAAGGAAAAAAATATATTTTCTTTATAAAAGATCTTTTCAAAAAAATCTACTTATTTTTTAAAAATAAAGGTGTGTGATAGAAGTAATAAAACAAATATGTAATTTTTCTTTTAAAAATGCAAATAATTCTTCATTCCTTTTTTAAAATGAGAATTTTGTTTTGAAAATAGGTGCATTAAAATAGGAACTAATAAAAGTACATTCTCCAAAGCAAGAGAAAGAAAAAGAAGTTTTATGTATATTTAGTTACGAGATGTTTATATACAAAGATAAAAAAGTTTTAATTTCTTTTTTCTTTCTTTAAAATAAAAATATGAAATGATAAAATGTGGATAAACTTTTCTTTTTACAATAAAAAATGGAAAGTTTGTTTAAAAAAGAAAATGCCTCTTTCACTAAAAATAATAAGAAGAAATTTAATTAAGTTTTTATTTATTTACTCAAAAAAAAAACAAAAACAAATTTGTTATTCTTTATTATTCTTGGAAAATTTCCCTAGGATAAAAGCATAAAAAAAAAAGAAAAGTAAAAGGGATTGAGTAGGAAATTAATTAATCTCTCTTGGAGAAAGGATTAGAATAAAATGAGAAAATGACTAAAAAACTTTTTTCTTTCTTTTTGAAGTCAAAATAAATATTGAAAAAAAAAAGATGAATAATTGACTTTCCTGTATAGAATTTTCAAAGAATAAGACATGCAAAAATAAAAAAATATATATCTTTCTTTTTTTTGGGTCGTATAGGAATTTTAAATGGGAGTCTAAAAATGCTAAGAATTAAAAAAAAGGGGGTTAAAAAAAAGGGGTTTCTTGAACAAAAGGATGTCAACAAAAATTGTCATTGAATTTGTTTGGAAAAAAATTCAAAAAAAGATAATAATTTGATTTAGAATAAAAATGAAATAAAATCAATTTTTTGAAAAAAAGAATCGAATAGGGAATGTGAATTTTTTTAGGAAAAAATAGAAAATAAAAAAAATGTTTGTTTGGTGATTAAATAAAAATGATTTCTAGAAAAATGAAGAAGAATATTTGAGGTTTAGTTAGGAATTCCATCTTTCTTGCATGTTGGATTAAGGAATAATAAGATTAGTGTCTAGGTATTGTGAATACAAATATTCGTTTTTCTCAAGCATGTTAGGGACATATATCACTTTAATTCATTTCATCATCATTGTGTATATATATGTTGATAGTCATGTCATTTGCATTTTAGAATCATGAAAGTTAGGTGAAATAAAACAAAATTTGATCTTCATTACCACTGCATTGTGTATAAATTGCATTTTGTATAAACATGTCCTTCATCATGCTTTGTTATTGTGTCATGTCTTGAACATTTTACATAGAATTTCATGGTTAATAATGTTTCCTCTCACCAAAAATTAAAAAAACAAAAAAGAAGAGAGAGTTTTTGAAACAATCTTGATATGGTTTAAGATTACTCTTCAACTTCTTTTACTTGTTTTGGACTTAACCTCTTAAGTTAATAAGTGAATATGATAAGTAAGGGGCAAATTTCAATTTGAACTTTGGTATGCATTTTGCATTGTCGCATCACATTTCGTAGATAAGTCTTTGAGAAACTAGACTAAGTCTTTTACAATTTTGAATTTGTTTATTCTTTCAATTTTCTTTTTATCAAATTTGTGTACATGTGCTATTGATTGATTATTTTCATAGAAATTATTCCTCCCTAAGATTTGGTTAAAGTGAAGACCTAAACACCTAACATGTAAAATCAAGAAACTTAGAGAAAAGTAAAAAAAAAAAAAGAAAAAAGAAGAAGAAAAATTGTTCCATTTCATAGATTTCTATCATACATGTCATTTGCATACATATACAAATAACATGATTTTCATAAAATTCACATCATACACTTGTTATACTTCAGTAAATATGTCAATACTTTTCATTTTTCGAGAAAAAAGAAGAAAAAATTTGTTTGTTCCAAAATTTTTTTTTAAAAAATAAGATAAGGTTTTTCTAATTAGAAAATTGTGGTAATAAGGTTCAAGGCTTCTCGACCATCAAAGATTACAAAGCAATTTAGGACTCTCACAAGCTTAGACCATGGAAGAAGGACAGGCTAGCCGAATGGAGAAAATAGAAAAGGCGCAAGAAGAGATGAAGGGGCAATTGGCTGCAATGCTGGAGATGATGACTAAAATGAATAGAGGAAAAGAACCAGTAGGGGAAGCAACTACTCAAGAAAGGTGGGCACAAGACGGTGAACGTTCATATCCACAAAGTCCCATTCCACCCCAAGTCCGTACTTCACAGCATATGTTATTTGCGGGGCACGACATTCCAAACCCCAGGAGGAACCCATCAGACCCAATCTATGTCCATGATTCGGATAATTCTAGAGAACAGGAGAAATTGAAGATGGGTGTATCAACAATGAAAGAGAATTTAGAGCCTCAAACAAAGTTAGATCTCCTTGAAGAAAGGTTACGAGCTATCGAAGGGATGGATTCATGTGGTTCTTTGGAGGCGAGCGAGCTCTGTTTGGTACCGGGTGTAGTTATCCCACCAAAGTTCAAAGTTCCAGATTTTGAAAAGTATGATGGGACCAAATGCCCGGCAACTCATATCAAGATGTATTGTCAGAAAATGGCTGCTTATGTTCAGAATGATGAATTATTGGTGCATATTTTTCAAGACAGTCTAACCGGATCAGCTGCCAGGTGGTACACCCAACTAGATCGAGCCCATATCCGCACATGGAAAGAATTGGCTCGGGCATTCATTGCTTAATACAAGCACATTGAAGATTTGGCAGCAGATCGCTTATCCTTACAGGGCATGATGAAGAAACATGAAGAGAGCTTTAGAAAATATGCTCAAAGGTGGAGGGATGTAGCTGCCCAAGTTCAACCACCCCTCACAGAGAAAGAAACCGCCATCTTGTTTGTCAACACACTCCCAGCACCATTTTATGAAATGATGGTTGGAAATGCTACAAAGAATTTTGCGGATATGGTGATCTCTGGTGAAATAATAGATAATGCAATCAAGAGTGGCAAGCTTGTAAGAGATGATGCCATGAATGCAAGCAAAGGTGATACATCGGGGAATGGAGGAGATGTTCATGCTATGAATTATGAGGGGCAACATGTGGGAGACTTTGCTCCATATTATCCTTATCCAATGTACCAAACCCATTACCCCACCATAAATCATATCTCTCCAAGCCTGAATACCTGTCAGCCAATCCCCCAATCTAGTTGGCAAATAGGTCTCCAAACACCTATGCCTACCCAAAGTAACCAAAGAGGATCTCGAAACAAACGGAGGAGGATCGACATCGATCCGATTCCTTGGTCCTACACTGAAGTATTTCAATACCTTCTTGAGAACCAACTTGTTACCCCAGTTCAATTAAAGCCTTTGGAACCTCCATATCCAGAATGGTATAACCCAAATGCTCGATGTGACTATCATAGTGGAAATATGGGTCATTCGATAGAAAGTTGCCCTGCTTTCAAGCACAAGGTGCAAAGTTTGATTAGATCTGGTTTGTTGGATTTTGGGACAAAAGAAGGAACGGGTTAACCATGCTGCAGTATGATTGCAAGAGAAGACTTTTTGGCTGGTCATTCATGATGGTATAAAACTGTTTCTTTTTGTAGTGCTCATAAATTGAAAAGCGCTTTTTGTGTATTGACTTTCATTTATTTTTTGTCATTTCAACAAAGTAATCGATGCATTTTCATTACATTTTCTCTCCCCTTCGAAGTCTTATATTTTTTGTGCATTCACCTATATTTTACCTTTTTCTCCTTCTCTTGGCTTCTAAACGATTAATTTCCATTCTTTACCCAATTTTGTTGTTAAATAATGAATATGAAGTTGATTATGATAATAATCTGGGATAAAACTTTAAAATTCTATTTGTATTGACAATTTTGTCCCCCATGATCGATAGGAATGTTGAAATCAATCGATGTAGTGTACACAAGGAAAGCAGATTTTTCATAAGGTTGTGATGGCTCAATAAATAATTCTTTGATAAGAGTATTTACGTTTGAAATGAGAAATGGCCATCTTTGGTTTACCCTTCACATGTGAGAAAAATTATCCATTGTTACCCATTTTGAGCCTCATAGTTATATATGTTTTTTAAAGAAACCTGCCAAGGATCACCCTCCACATTGGGGGGCAAAATTGAGAAAAATGAAGTAAGATTTGCCCACGAAAAATTTTCAAGTCATTAGAAATCTAGGGGCAAGATAAAGGAAAAGATATCTTCATGCTGGAATTCCTCAAAAAAAAAAAGGGAAATGAGGAAAAGAGTGAATCAAAAGAAAAAGAAATGAACGGAAAAGAATGGAAAGGGAAACGAGAAACCAAAGAAGAATAAACAAAGAATGGGGTAGAATGCTAAAGTTTTTAAAATGATGAAAAATGATTCTATGGCTTGAAACCCTTGAAACACGTATTTTGGGCCTTATTATCCATTCTTTCAGAACCTCAAAACCCGGCCTACATTACGTACCTTAAAAGTCCATTTTGATCAAATTTGAATGCTTGAGTTAAGGAATCATATATTGAGCTTAGACGTGTTACAAGTTCGTGATTTGGAGCTTGGCAAGTGTGTTGATTATGGATAAGTATGGTCCTTGAAAAAGAATGAAAATGTAAAAAGAAAATGATGAAAAAAAATAAAAAATGAAAAATGAAAAAGAAAAAGAAAATGCTAAAATAAAAAAAAAAAGAGAAAAGAAAAGAAGGAGAATAAGAAGGGGCTCAAGTTGAAAACCCGAAAGGGCGATTTGAGTCAAAAGAGGAATGGAAGATTTGGCTAAAATCTCAAGAAGATAGCCTTTTATAAGGGAAACCAGTACTGTTCGAAGATTTCATGAAGTAGGGGGCAAAGCATTGATGGAACCAAAATGATTAGAATGTCAATCAAATAGAATTTTAAAAAAATCTTAGATTAGTTTATCAAGATTGATTGAATATTCATTGTTTAGATATTGTTACCTTCCCTCGACCTCTGGAAATTACCTATTATTCTTGGTTAAATTTGTTCTTATTGACTTCATCATAAATGTCCATCCTTCAACTTTTGATCAATCTACATACTCATGATTATTGAAAGAAATGTGATGGCATTGCATGCATTATAAAATTGAAATGACGATAAATAAGTGATTGACAATGTTTGAGAAAGCCCAATGCATTACAGAAGAGGAAAGTCGAACATGATATGGGGTGAAGAAAGAACAGATGAGAACCGTGGGAAGGTTTACAAGTGCGCCAAAGAAATATGAATGTATGATCAAATGGTGAAAAATGAACAAGAATGAATGGTGTTTCGTAGAATTAGTAGATGTATGGAAGCTTATGATTTGAAAAGTTCAAAAATGGTGAGAATGATGGTCTGGTGAACCCTATTACTGCAACTTTCTTTTATTTTTCCTTTTCTTTCCCATTTCTTTGTTTCTTTTTTCTATTTCTCGACATTTGCATAGCATTCATCACATGCAAAAAAAAAAATTCACCTTTAAGGAACAAGATTTGTACATTTTCGATCAAAGAAGGGGCAAAACGCAAGAAAAAGGAAGAAAGCGGGATTCTTAAAATTTTAGGATAAGATAATAAGATTTTTAAAGTGAAGAGTTTTAAAAAAAAAGGATGATGTATCAAGAAGCTGAATATTTGGATGTGAATCTCCAATTCAGAAAATTTCAGGTGTGAATCCTTGAATTCCAAGGTAAAATATTGGATGTGAATCTCCAAGTTAAAATTTTTGGATGAGAATCTCCAAATCAAAATTTCGGGTGTGGATCTCCGAATCAAATGTTGGATGTGAATCTCCAAATCAAAATTTCGGGTGTGAATCTCCGAATCAAATAGCTGGATATGAATCTCCAAATCAAAATTTCGGATGTGAATCTCCGAATCAAATTTTTGGGTGTGAATCCCTAAGTCAAATTTTTGGGTATGAATCTCAAAATCAAATTTTAGGTGTGAATCTCTGAATTCCAAGTTGGAAATTTCGGATGTGAATCTCCGAATCAAAATTTTGGGTGTGAATCCCTAAGTCAAATTTTCGGATGTGAATCTCCGAATCAAATTTTTGGGTGTGAATCTCCAAATCAAATTTCAGGTGTGAATCTCTGAATTCCAAGTTGAAAATTTCGGATGTGAATCTCCGAATCTAAATTTTGGGTATGAATCCCTAAGTCAAATTTTCGGATGTGAATCTCCGAATCTAATATTTGGATGTGAAACTCCAACTCAAATTTCAGGTGAGAATCTCTGAAATTTCGGATGCGAATCTCTAAAATGGATATTTGGATGTGAAACTCCAACTCAAAATTTTAGATGAGAATCTCTGAATTTTAGATGCGAATCTCTATATTAAAGTTTACGTTTGGAATTTTCAATGCAAATCCTCAAATTGAGTTCCTGAATGTATCCTTGTCGAGAAAATGTAAGATTAAAACATGAGGTTGGAAGAAAAAGATTTTGAAGTTGAAAAAAAAAAGAGGAAGAAGAAGGTTTTTTTTTTTATAAAAAAAAAAGAGAGGGGAGAAGAAGATGGTTTAGGGCTATATTTTAAATAGGAGGTTCGAGATTAAATTTGAAACGAGATTAAACATAAGATTTAAAGATGAAATTGAATCAAGATAAGGAATTTTAAGATGGGGAAATTCGATTTAGATGTGAATCTCCAAATCAAAGTTAAAATTTTGGGTGTGAATCTCCAAATCAAAATTAAAATTTTGGATGTGAATCTCCAAGTTAAAATTTCGGATGTGAATCTCCAAGTTAAAACGCTGGATGTGAATCTCCAAATCAAAGTTAGAATTCCGAATGTAAATCTTCGAGTTAAAATTTCGGATGCAAATTCCCAAACAAAATTTATGGATGAGAATCTCCAAGTTAAATTTTGGATGTGAATCTCCAAATCAAAGTTAAAATTTTAGATGTAAATCTCCAAATCAAAATTTCAATTTTTGGGTGTGAATCTCCAAGTTAAAATCTTGGGTGTGAATCTCCTAATTTCAAAATTTCATGTGCGAATCTCTGAATCCCAAGTTAAAATATTGGATGTGAATCTCCAAGTTAAAATTTCGGATGTGAATCTCCGAATCCTAGATCTTTGAATGTGAAATCTTTCAATTTAAAGTTTCATCGCCTCTGCTACAAGAGGAGCACTTTTCAAAAAAAAAATTTAAAGTTTCATCGCTTCTGCTGCAAGAGGAGCACATTTCAAAAAAAAAAGAAAAAGAAAAAAAGGAATTTTAAAGTTTCATTGCCTCTGTTGCAAGAGGAGCACGTTCCAGAAAGGAATTTAAAGTTTCATCGCCTCTGCTGCAAGAGGAGCACATTTCAAAAAAAAAAAGAAGAAAAAAAGAAGGAAAAAAGAGGAATTTTAAAGTTTTATCGCCTCTGCTGCAAGAGGAGCACATTTCAAAAGAAAAAAAAAATTTTCGCCTCTACTGCAAAAGAAGCACATTTAAGAAAGAATTTTTTTTTGTTCTAATGTCTCTATTGTAGGAAGAGCACTAAAAAAAGAAAAAAGAAAGAATTAGGTCTTGAGCCGGACAAAATTGTTGTCTATTATCTTTGCTCTATTCCTGATTCTCAGCAATGAGCAAAGAGGGGCAGCTGTAGACACTCAATTTTGTCCAAATTAATAATATCATTGCTCAAAAATTTTAGATCGAATATTGTTAAATAACTGCATTTGATTTTCATTTCTTTTACTATTTCATTATTTATTTACTTATTATTATGATTATTATTATTATTATTATTATTATATTCTTCTTTTTAGTAAAAAAAAAACAACAATAAAAAAATAAAAAGACTGACAATGGCACCAGCCTACCAACATAGGGTGGCTGGCAGCCAAAATCACGCTGCCAGCCCACCCTTATTGACTCATATCTTCAATGGCAGTTGGAAAGTAGTAGAGAGACGGATGACTACTCTACAAAAAGGGAGAGTTTTCGGCAACCGGGGGGGTCGGCCATTCACTCTTTTCTTTCTTCTCGACAACGGGGGCTTCTCTCATCTCGGTATACCAGTTCTTGTCCAGCCAAAACAGCCCCAACACAGCCACTGCATTAGTTGCCACTGCTATTTTCAACCCCCCTCCACCAGTGAGAGTCAAAAAACCGAGGGCCACCATTCTCGCCGCTGCCATTGCCTACCATCCGAACAACCACTGTCTCTCAACCTCACGCACTCACCACCAACAAATCAAACAACCAACACTTAGACGACCTTTTGACTGTACCCGGGCATAAACTCATTTCCACCCCACCTCAGTTTCAAGAAAACCCATAAGCCACATTCCTTCCTAATCAACCCAAAAAAAATAAACAGCTACGCCCACAATCAGTAGAATCAATCCACAACAAAAAAAGAGTTCAAACACTTTTACTTCAAAAATCACAAATAAAATGGAAAGGAGTGGAGATCTCTGTTGGTTTTTTTTTTCTCTGGGCTTTGGTTTGGAGCTTTGAAGATCTCAAGCTAGTGTGGGTTCAAAAAAAAAAGGGAAGCGAAGGAGGAGAAGGCAACTGTCGGCCGGGGCTATGGAAGTAATGGAGGGAATGAACGACGTTGGCAGAATGGAGGGAATGAACGGCGTTGGCAGATAGGTAGTGCTAAACAGGTCGACTTGGAGAAAAGAATGGAGAAGTTGATTTGAAAAACTAAAAGGTAAAAGAAAGTGTTGAAGGTTTAGTCGGCTTGAGGATCGAAAACAAGAAACCGTACTGGTTTATTTTCTTACTTTCTACTTATTTATTGTGCCTTTATTATTTGTTTTATTAGTTATTTTTTTCATTCATTAATTGTGCTTTGACTTTTACTTGCTGAGTAACCAAAATGTAAAAAGCTTTTGTCAAAAAAAAAAGTTAAAAATGATTATTTAAATGTTTTGTGTTTGTATGTATGGCTTGGTGGTGTAGTGCATTGATGAGGTATTTTTTATTGTTTATTTTAGTTGCTTCCTACTTGATCTATTTACTTTATTTGCTTTAGTGTATAGTGATCGTTGAGTTGAATAGTTAAGGGTTTATGGGAATGCTACCTGAATGTGTAATATGTTTTGTGATTTATATGTGAATTTATTCCTTGATAACTTCTTTTAAAATGCTTATTAATCATTTGTCATGGTTATAAAATAATATGCATCAAATAAAATTCATAATTATAAAAATAATAAAATCTCATAAATTGATTAATAAATTTAGAAAATTAAATTTTCCCAATGATGAGATGTTATGAAACTCACAAGTAGTGATTTCTTAACTGATCCCTAGGTGAGAAGAGTCGTACTAAATGTTACCAGAGTATTGGGATACTTAGTATGATTTTTCAATAATTTAATTTTTTATTAAAAATAAAAATAAATAAGTTTTTAAAAGAAAATCGAAAAAGGAAATTAATAATAAAAATTAAATTTAATTAAATGAAATTTCCGATGATGGGATGTTATGAAACTCATAAGTAGTGATTTCTTAACTGATCCCTAGGTGAGAAGAGTCGTATTAAATATTACCAGAGTATTGGGATATTTAGTATGATTTTTCAATAATTTATTTTTTATTAAAAAATAAAAATAAATAAGTTTTAAAAGAAAATAAAAAAGGGAAATTGATAATAATCTCCCAATGATGGGATGTTACGAAACTCACAAGTAGTGATTTCTTGACTGATCCCTAGGTGAGAAGAGTTCACTAAGTGTTACCAGAGTATTGGGATACTTAGTGCAATTTTTCAATAATAAGAATTTTTATTTAAAATAAATAAGGAAATATTTATATAAAAAATCAAAAAATTCATTTGCATCATTTATTAACTGTTTGCATCATACGCATTCATAATAATTTTTGAAACGAGTGTGAATCTTCTGATGATGAGATTCTATAGAACTCACAAGTAGTGATTCTTAAGAAATCTCTAGGTGAGGAAATTATCCGAAATGCTACCAGAGTATTGGGGTACTTCGGAATAATTTTCAATACAAAAGATTTTCACTTATTTCAAATAAAAAAATAAAACTTAAATGTTTCAAAATTAAAAAAGAATAAAAAGAATGGAATAAAAAGGAATTAATTTTAAATATTAAGTTAAGACCATTTTATTAAAACCAAAGGATAACACATGATTATTATGGTACCGTTTTTTCAACGGGCGTCGTGGGGGTGCTAATCCTTCCCCACGCGTAACCGTACTCTCGAACCCAAGTTTTGTTTTCGCAGACCAAAAATTATTTTTTTAATAAAACTTAATTAATTTTGAGATTTTGTTAAAAAGATAAATATTTTTAGGTGACCAATCACACCTAACAAAAAAGATTGGTGGCGACTCCTTTTGTTTTTAAACTGTTTTTCAAAATCGTCGAGCGCGAAGCCGTTACGACAGCATGTTTTCAACCGAAATTGAGAAGAACTCTTCATTGTTTTGATATTTTCTCTCTTCTCAACTTAAAATTCATTGTTTTAACTTCTTTTTGATGATCTTTAATGTATGGAAATTCATTTTTCATTGATATCATGCCTCAACTTCATCAATTAATATCATTTCCAACAAATGGTATCACTTTCAACAATCAATATCATTTTTTTTGAGCTCACAAGTGCAAAATCGTGTTTTTTCTCATTGAAAATAGTCATGAATTGCATAAATTTTGAAATAATCTTGAAATATACTTTCAATGAATGCTTAAACATAATTTTGAGATTTATTTCAATGATTTATGGATATATTTGAGAATTTGATGAACTTGTGCATAATGAGTGTTCTTCATATCTTTTGTTCATCTTAGTCAAACATGCTTATAGGATTATGTCTCTTGGCTTGACTTATCAATTCCACACTAAGTTTCATGATAATTTTACATCTAGTGGATTAATTCCAAATGTAAATTCAACAATTGGTAATAGTCATTAGCCTATAATTTGTGATGGTAAATGGATCCTCAATGTTCAAATGCATGAAACTTTATCATCCATGTACTTAAATTTTTCTTATGGCCAAACTATTAAAGAACTTGAGCATTAATGACAACACCAACATTCAAAGATAAATGCAAACTTGAACAAACTTGATATCCATGCATTTATTATTTGAATCTTTCCTTGCTCAAAATTGGTTAAGGACTTGAATTGGAAAATGAGCATAGGATTTTTGTGCTTGAAAACAGGGAAGAAAATGTGTTTGCTTGAATTCCTCGACTTTTTGTATCTTCCATGTGGTATAATGTTGTGAATATGAATATGGATTAATACTTTATGATAGTGTGCTAATGTTTAAATTGATCCATATGCATATTTGATGATATGTGTTGTGTTCTTGCATATTTGGAATGATTATTTTCTTGACAAAAACACATTGCACATAAATATTAGACTCATGCAAAATGCCTAAGTCAACCGTTAGTAACAATTGGTATTTAGATTGAAATAACAATTAGTATCATTGGCAACCATATTTTCAATAATTGGTAAGCCAAATCTAAATTGCCAATTGGAATGAGCTTTAAATTGACAATTCTTCTTGTGCTCTTTAGGTTGAAATGACAAATAGAGAAGAATTCATTTAGGATATTTTTGCATGAAACTCTTGTGTACTAGAATTTGAAGTTAATTGCTATAAGTTTTGATTCTATGCACATTCTTGCTTGAACATGATTTATGAGCTCATGCATATGATATGTCATCTAATTTTAGCTCATAATCATGATGTATTACCATGCACCTTAATTGGACTTTAGAGAACAATTGATATACTTAGGTGCTTGCTTAACTTCTTACCAATTGGAACCTTCTTGCAAAATTACTTATCAACAATTGGTATCAAAATTATTTATAAACAATTGGTATAGGATCATAAGTCATATTCATTGCATGAATATTTCATACTCTTTGTGAATATTGACTTATTTATTTGTGCTATGAGTCCCATGTACTAACATGTTTTTTGTTGGATGGAGCATTTTTATTTGTTCTCACATAGCCATGATTTTAGGGGGAGCATATTTTTTATTATTTTTCCTTCTTTTTGCTATGACAAAAAGGGGAGAGATAGATAAATGGAGAGATAGATAAAGGGAAAGATATTAAGGGGGAGAGATAATGAGGGAAAATTCATTTTCAAAACCCATGCTTATATTAAGGGGGAGCTTTATAAAATCCTGCTTTATTTGAGGGGGAGTACTTTATGAAAGAATTTTCAAAGCAAATTTACATTAAGTTTTGTCATATCAAAAAGGGGGAGATTGTTAGCTTTAAATTGCCATATATATTTTGAAATAACAAAAACTTAAGTAAGCTTTAATGTTCTAATTCACATTGTAAATTTGCCTTATCACACATGATTCTCTCAATCCATTTTCAAGTGTTTATATCAAACATTAAGACCATCATTTAATGATACATTCTTATTGGTCTTAATACTTTATAAAATGGTTTTGAATATTAAGTAATTTTCTCAAGAATTATTGAACATAAGTTTAGAAAATTACTTATAAGTTTTTGGACAATATTTTCATTTGAGAAAGTCAAGAAAAACTCCCTTAAAGCTTATAAATGTTTTGGGTTGAATTAGAATCAAAGGTCATATCATTTCTAACCCAAAAGTGCAGGAAAAATTCCCTCTGGAAGAAAAGGATCGATCCCTACTGTAGCAGGATCGATCCCTTTTTGGCAGAAAGTCTTCCCAAGGTCCCTGAAGCCCAGAATCAACATTCTGGACAAAAGGGATCGATCCCCTATGGAAAGGGATCGATCCCTTTGCCCGAAAATAGCCTATAACGGCTAGTTTTTGTGAGACAACGCTAATATCCGAGATTTGGCTCCACCCAACGGCTAGAATACATCCAAGGGACTATAAATAGAGGCTTAGAAGCTAAAGAAAGTAAGAGGAACAACCAAGCAACATCTTTCATCATCTTATTCATCTTCCTCAAGCCTCAACATCAATTCAAGAGATAAAGAATCTTCATCTTCTATCATTCATCTATTTCTTGTATTGCTTAGCACAAACTTTGTATAAGCTTTTCATTGTGCTTAATTTCTGTAATCATTTGCCTACCTAAAGGCTTCTCTTGATTACATTATTTGTAACCCACCATTCCTTGTAAAAGGGGAGGTTTCTCTTAAGCCTTGAAAAAGAGGGAGGTTACTCTTTAGCCTAAGAAAAAGAGGGAGGTTACTCTTTAGCCTAAGAAAAAGAGGGAGGTTTCTCTTGAGCCTAGAAAAAGAGGGAGGTTACTCTTGAGCCTAAGAAAAAGAGGGATTGTAATCACAAATTCAAGATAGTGGATTTGGAGAAAATCCTTGGGAGCGTCTCAAGGTAGAGGACGTAAGCAAGGTTGCCGAACCTCTATAAATCGCTTGCGTACATTTCTCTTTCCCTACTCTCTTTACTTATTTGCAATTATATTTGAGTTTATTGTATTAAATTTACATTGTATAATTGCCTAGCTTAGAGAACTTAGAAAACATTCAAATAGGCTAGAGAATTTAGAGAATCGCAAAAACGAGCTTATAGTTAGTTAAAAACCGATTCACCCCCCCTCTCGGTATTGCCTATAAGAGCCAATAGTTTTCATGGTGATCGGCTGGACTGGCTACCGTCTCCGCCGCTGTTTGAGTGACTGCAAAAAATAATCCATCCTCCTTGCTTCTTTTTGGTGGGAGGTCAACCAACATTAAATCTTCATCTTCGCTGCCCTGCTGCTTTCTTTTCCCAACTTCTACAGAACACTCTCCATTCATCTTGGGCCCTTGTCTTGCTATCCTTTTCCACTTTTGTCGACCGCCACTGCTTCCACGTTCTATATTGGTTGTTTGTTGCAGGTTTGGATCATTTTTTATCTGAGAATCGGTTTTGTTCTTAGCTTTTTCATTCCCTACTCCCAAGCTCTTTGCCAAGTGTTCTTCTATTGCCACGTCATTTTTAATTGTCAGAGCTTCCTTACTTAGTCTACCTTCGGTCTGCTCAAGCTGGCCTACTAAATCTGCATTTATTTTATCCACATTTGGCGTTGACCGATATGTACTGTCCTGCATGCTTGGATCCCGGCTAATTGATTGCTAGAGAAAATTGGCTGATTTGGTTCCCTTATTGTAGCCTGTTGTTTCGGCAGATCTCCATTGATTTCTATGGTTTCCATATTCAGTCTCCTTGCTGTCATGTTGCTCTTCTTCGCCGGTTCTGAGATCTGGTTTTCTTCCGTTGGTTTCATGTGTCGGATTTCTCCATTGACGTTCCTCCTTTGTAGCGGTGAAGCTCTGAGCCAATGACCATACTGTTGTTTCCTTGTTCCCTTATCATAGTCGAATGGGATCTCCTCGCACTCAATATCTCTGTGACCCATCTTTCCACAGCCATAGCAAAACATTGGCATCCTCTCATAAGCTAATCTCCCTTTTACAGGTGCTTTGTTTTTTCCTGCTTCAATCACGATAGCCCGTCTAAGTGGTTTGGTGACATCAATCTCAACTCTGATTCTGAGGAACCTAGACCACCCTCCTTTCTCTAAACTTGCATCAATGGCCTTAAGTGTACCCAATCTGCGACCTATTCTTTCGGCATGCTCCTATGTTATCATACCAAGGGGTAGTTCATAAATCCGAATCCAGAATGAGACTTGATTGAAGATATACTCATTTGGCCTCAGTTGTCCATCGTAATCAACTAACATAAGCAGCTGTCTGTCAAACGCCCATGGTGCTCCTTCACAGACTCTACTTTTATCTCCACGTGAGGAAAATTTGAAAAGGAACATGTTTTCCTCAAGTTGGGTTGCTTCAACTGGTTTAGACAGTCGCCACACTAGTTTCAGCGTTCGCATCAAAGCTTCTCCGTTAAAGGTCCTGTTTGTGAGCAACTTTCCAATCATCCAGTGATCCTCCTCTTTCTGCTGTCTTTCTGAGTTGTTTTCTTCGAATACCAGCCCTTCCTTCTCCTCTTCTGTTAGTGTTACGTTTTTCCATAGTTCTCCTAGCTCGTCTGCCATTTTCTTTCACCGAACTGTTTTGTACTAGATTAGAACTAGACTATGAATCCCCAAAGATATTTATTGAAATCTTAGAGATGATAACTCACTTGTTACTAGACAAGACTAAGACATTCTCACAAGAACCCTAGGCTCAATGAGAGACTCTTGTTACTAATTTCACTTATGGAGTTAAGTAATCTGAATACTTATATGTAAAAAGATTTGTACATTTTATGCAAATCATATGTACATCATTGTATAAAATATATATGTTTATTCCAAAAGAAAAATTTATCTTGATGATTCTAATACCTATTTTTTCAAAAAGAGAAATTAGTCTTAAGCATTTGAATATTTATATGTTCAAAGCATACTTTTTATGATAACTATCTATTACATCACGTAATATTACAATTAAATACAGTTGACTTAATTACATTAATTGATTAAAGGTCAATTATTACAATTAATTGTAATATAATAGTTGACATAGAATAATTAATTATGATTGATTTTAGGACCTAATTATAGGGTTGATTTTATTTCCTTAATTGATCATGACATATTTACATTTCTTTTAAAAGAGAAATTAATATTAGGTATTCAAATACCTACAGTAAGAAATTCGAATACTTATTTAGTGCCACCATTACACTTGGCTTCCTTTTTCTAGTTACAAAAATTTTACAATACAGTGAAAAGTGAAAACCACTTACATCATTATAATCTTATAACTACGTTAAAACTTGAGATGTTAGCGTGACCTAGGGGTGTAAACGATACATTGAAGCTCACAAGCTACTCAGGCTCGACTCGAGAAAAACTCAAACTCGACTCGATTCTTGTCGAGCTAAGCTCAAACTCGAGCTACACGAGCGAGTTGAGTTCGAGTTATAAGATACCAAGCTTGAATAGCTCAAGAGCTTTATCAAGATTTTAATATTTTAATATTATAAAATTACATATATAAGCTAAATAAAACCTTAACCTAATTTGTTTTGTTTTCCCTTTTCCATTTCACTTTAAACTTTCAGCGCACAACAGCTAGCCTTGTGTTACATACCCACACCCCAATCCCATTCTCCCTTTCACTTTCATCACACACATCAGTTGTGAGATTCGCAATTTCCTTTATTTCTTCCACATTTACATAGTATTTCAAGTTAGAGAGATCAGACAAATTAGGAAGATAAGTTGCACTATGTCTTGTAAGTAAGAGAAAAAAATAAGGTGGGCTCCATAACATTATTCTTAACCCGGATGGATACAGAAGTGGCAAATTCTTAATTTCGGGCTTGAAAAACACAAATAGTAAGAAGACCACTTTTTAAAATTCTTTTGCTTAAACATACTTAGGTTTGCATGCAACAAATTTGAAAATGACGATTTTGTACATGGGCCAGGAAAACTTTAGTGAATAACGATCAACCTAATCTGACTTTTGACCTATAGACTGCTATAGTCAAACCATCGTGTGAAGATGTCTTATGCAATTCCAAGCCATAGATTGAATCACGAGGAAATGTTAAAAATAACGTGAATGAGTCAAAGCCTTTGTTTGAGGGTATTTTGGTCATTTTACCCTTTGACGGGTCAAAGCCTATCAGTAGTCAATATTTGACTTATATTAACATAGATGAAATAATTAAATAAAAATAATAATTAGATTTAATATAATTAAATATTAGAATATTAGTTAGGACATAAATGAAATTATTGGAATTTTAAAAAGGCAACATAGTAATTAGCCATTGAAAGATATTTTAATGATATAAATAATTAAAAAATGATATTTTGTCATCATCTTTTCCGAAAGGGCCAACCACCACCATTATTACTCATCTTCTCTTAAACGTTTCAAGTCTTGAGAGAGAGAAAGCTTAACCACCCCTCAAACCACTTCAAATCGATTCCTTCACTGAAGAAGAATTGTTCCCCTCACTTAGTACTACTTAAATCCAGAATCTGGAAGCTTGAATTGGCTGTTTGCTTGGTGAAAGAAGCCCTACTATTTTCTGCCACAAGGAGAGGTGAGAGAGAATGAAGTTTTCTTTGATCCTATCTATTGTTCTTAATTGTTTTAAGTTCGTACAACATGTATATATGCTTAGAATGAAACAAAATTAAGAGTGGGATTGCTATAAGGTTTCGGCCAAGAGAGGGTTTATGCGGTACCTATATAATTTGAATGCATGGATGGTGTAGGATGAAAGTAATGAGTGAAAGGAAGATAGCTATGGTGTTAGACTAGAAAAGGATGAGTTTGGTATTAAGAGGTGCATTCAGCCAAGTGTAGAAGAAGGGCTAGCATGTTGAATTTGGTATTTTGAAGGTTAAAGGATAATGTTTAAGTGTCAGGGAGATTGCTAGTGAGGTTAGATTCGAAAAGAATGCCTCCTAATTATGACTTGACATTGTTTTGCAGTGTTAAATTCAGAGAAGTAAAGAAGGATCATTAGTGCTATAAGTGCTATACTGTTGTGGCATATTAAGGTTAGAGACATATATAAAATGGTGTAGGGATACTATGCCTGCATTAAGGATTTATGGTTGAATATGAGTTATGAACTGTGTTATAAGTGCTGGAGGTTTGAAATTCGGTTTTAACTCCTGGAGTGAATTTTGTCTAGGAGCAACCGATTGCTATACGAGAACTGTCTTGTGCATGATTCTATAGGGATGTTGACTATCTCCATTGAATGTTTTATCGAATGAAATGAAATGAAATGAATGATTTTAATTGTTCTTCCAAATGAAATGAAATGTTTGAATGAAAAGAAGTGTATTTTCAACATGATTATATCATCTACCTAAATAATTGCTTTGGATTGTCACTGATAAAATTTTTAAATTTTTGACTTATTATTGAATGCATAGTATTGTCATTGAAATTTTAGATTTATTGACCCTTCATGTAGATGCATGAATTCCTTCTCTAAGAAATTAGTAGAAATCCCTTATAATCGAACCTAGGGACCGGAACAAGTGAGGTGCTTTAAAGCATCCTTCCACACTCAACGTATGTGTAACTGGTTATAGAAATTCCTTCTTTGGACAACACTATGTCATTATTAGAGAATGTTCACTAGAATGTCCTAGCATTGTTAAGGTACATGCATAATAGTTGCGTGTTATTTGCACTTTTATATATGTTTTTTACTGAACGTAAACTCACCCTTTAATTTTCCTCCTAAATTATTTGCAGTAGAGTGTGTGCGAATTTTGGGTGATTCTTCTACTTTTGATAGTATTCCTTCAAGGCGAATCTAATTATCCTTGAAGGTATATCGTTTTCTCGTTATATGTTCAGACTATGTATAGTACAGTATTGTATACTTAAAGGGTTCTTGGGGATGTAAATTATATGCTGGTAGTAAGTTAAATAGTATGGTCGAAATCGATTGTAAATGGATTTTGATGTTTATTGGTGACATATAATGATATTAAGTTTGATCTTTAATTTGTCAACCCATATGATTGAGTGAAATGAAATGGATGACACCGCAAACAGCCTAACCAAAATAAATTGAACAAGGAAAAAGTTAGTACCAAATTTAGGTAAATGGTACATTACAGAAGCTGGTATCAAAGCAAGATTGTTTGATGTTTGTCAGTGTTCTTAGGTTAGGAACAGTTTACATCCCTTAAGTACTGCATTTGTTTGAATATATAATTGTTTAGAATGACTCAAAATGTTCTGTCATATCTGTTTTGACCAAATGAGTAATTGAGGAAGGGCTACTGGTAGAGGATGAGGTTGGAGACAGGTAGATCCATCTGCAAAATCGACACCAGAACCAGCTCAAGAACCTGTCATTCCTCTTCAACCTAAGAGCCCTAACACACGCATTTCGAGGCTAAAACGAATGTGCAAAGTTCATAGCTAATTATAATGAAAATAATCAGCCAGCAGCGCTACGTATGGTACTACTTCCTTCACCACAAGATAATGCTCCTCCAATATCTCCACCATAACCAGAACAACCACTCCAATAGCCATAGCCAGCACGACTAACCTTAGTATTGGCTAGACAAGGTCTCATTATCGACTGTGATGCAAACTTATTGAGATAGTTCTAAAAGTTGGACCTGTTAAAGTTCAAAAGGGATAAGGACCAGATGGTAGTGGAAAACTGGATAAATGCCATCGAAAAGCTGCTCAAATATATGAAGTGTACCGAAACTGAAAAAGTGGGCTTGGCTACATTTTTGCAAGTGGATGGGCAGAACACTGGTGGAAATCTGCTTAGATTATTTTGGGGCCAGACATTAGGTATTTACATTGAAGATTTTTTTAGAGGACTTGTCTAAGCAGTAGCTCTCTTGCATTGCCCGGAAGAAGTTACAGACAGAATTTATGGGTTTGACTCAGGATAGTATGACGCCAGATCACTATGAATCCAAGTTCACCATCCTGAGTAGATTCAATCCCGAGACTGTACGCAACGATGAGCAAAAGGTACAGAGGTCTCTAGAGGGTCTGAATCCAGCCATCAGGGTTAAGTTGGCACCTTTTGACATTGCCACATTTGAAGAAGCCATTCGTTGAGCCTAACCTTGTAAGCAAGATTATGAACTTCACCAGACCTACTTCGGTGCCTATGGTAAGGGCAAGGGCAAGGAAAGGGCTAGGCGAAGCACGGATGATAAGTTCTTCCGACCAGCGTCCTTTTAAGAAACCTAGAAAGGATGAGGGTAAGAAGACTACAGGGATTAAGATTACTAAGGAGAAGGCTCCTAAGTCCACTACTACAGATAGTGCTACAAGTTCTTAAAGGAGTACAACTAAACCATGTAAGCACTGTGATAGATCTCATGGGGCCAGACCATGTCATTGGGCTAGAGGTGCCTACTTTGGGTGTGGTGAAATAGGACATTAGGTTAAAGATTGCCCAAAGAATAAGCCTAAGGCCAAGGACCCAAGAAGATTCCACAGCCTCCGAGATGAGCTACAGTAGCTAAGAAAGGGAAGCAAGCGTGTCTCAAGAATGGGTTTATGCGATTGATAAGGAGACTAGCGACGCTTCTTCTAATGTGATCAAGGGTAAGATCTATGTTTTTGATATTGCTGCTATTACGTTGTTTGATCTGGGTTCTACCCATTCTTTTGTGTCACCCATATTTGCTACTAAATTACCTGTAAAGTCGGAATCTTTAAGGCATTTTTTTACAGATACATGCACCTTTTAGCGAGTCACAAATGACAGACATAGTGTATTGTAATTTTAAGCTACGGGTAGGAGAAAGGGAATCAGTAGCTGATCTAATCTTATTGAATATGTATGGGTTTGACGTGATATTAGGAATGGATTGGTTAGCTGAAAACCGTGTTAGTTTAGATTGCTACACTAAATTTGTAACTTTCTCTTCTCTCGTTAGCTATATTGTAACATCTAGTCAGGTATTCATTGGCGACACCCCTTCCCTCAAGTCCAGCAACCCTTTCACCCTTAGATCTGGCCTCCCCTCACAAGACAAGTGCCATCCATACCAAATCTAGTGTCGACGCTCTCAGAGCCAGTGCCGACAAGCTTGTCAGTAGTCATACTTGGTGCTGATGAGACCCTCAACCCTTAAATCTGGCTTTTCCTCGACCATCATCTTCATTTGTTAGCCACAAACCCCCTTGGCTGGCCTTATGCAATCACGTGTGGATTGATTTTGTTTTATAGCTTGAATCTGGGTTTCTCTTGTTTTCTCTTCTTTGTTATCGTTTAGTATTTGATTTGTGCATTGTGTATTTATCTGTTAATGTTTTTTAATCTGGGTTTTATGTGTTGTGTATTATGTTTGTCTTGTTATTTCACAAAGCTTTTGGTAACATTTAAAGGAATGGATTTTCCTTGGTGCTTGGGTGGAGACTTTAATGATATTAGATCTTCAAAGGAGAAAAGCGTTAATGCTTGTAGTTCGATTGCTATGCTTCAATTTGCGAAACTTTAATGTATTGTGTTTGTCTTGTTATTTCAAAACGTTAACATCTTTGACCATGATGACCAGGCCTGAATTCATTTCATTCCTATCTAGTTTTTTTATTCTTCTCTCATTTTGTTATCAGTTAACTATAGATGGTAATTGAGTTTCCTCTGAGTCAAGGGAGTTCTCTCTTTGAAAAATTTTTATATTTTTTACATTTAATTGATAATATAATTATACAATAAAAATAAATTCGAGCTCAAGCTTGAGCATAAAAATAGAGTTGGGACAAACAAGCTTAATTGAGCAAGCTTGAGTATCTTGATTTCGATCACAAGTTGAACTCAAGCTCAAAAAATCAAGGTTCGATCGAGCTTGAGCACCGAGTTTTCGAATCGAGCTCAAGCAGCTACTGTATCGGCTCAGCTCGATTACATCCCTAGCGTGACCTCGAAGTTAAATATCAAGGTTTATTTGAACTCTTTCTTATCCTCGTGATATGGGTTGCTTTCTATCGTGGATGATTTCAGTTTATATGTAAAATTTTATATTTTGGTTTTTATATAAGTATTTTACTTTGTTTAATTTTTATTTATTGATTGTTTAATGTTCACAAACATATTTGTTAATGTTTATGAACACATATTCGTGAATATGTTTATTTATATATTCATGAACTTATTCGTTTAATATTTACATATAAACTCGTTTAAGCCAAACAAGCTTCTACACGAAAATTTATAAAACAGCCTAATAACTTAACAAATTGAGCTTGAACATAAAATCAAAATTTCTTATCAAACATGAACCAAATACAAACACATTTTTAAAAATAAATGAACAAACAAAGACATTATTCGATTTGTTTACAGCTGTAGTGACCTTTGGACATCCACGTGGCTATCTAATGAGTGCACTATCATGCAATGACATTTGTTTTTTATTTTTTCTTTTGTAGTATTTCTCATCATCACTACCACTACTCAGCCTTCATAGTTGACATCAATATATATATATGGATAATTATTACATATACCGTTAATAGAATTTTTTTTACTCAACAAGCGGTGTTAGAATCGTAACACATGTTGTATAAAAATATTAAAAAATAAATAAAATAAATAAAATAGGACATGTGTCATGATTCTAACTCCGTTTGTGAAGTAAAAAGACTCTACCGGTGGTGTGTGTGTGTGTGTGTATATATATATATATATATATATATATATATATTCATATGTATATGGCTCAACACCTTCAAACACCCAATGAGTTGGATCGAGCTGAATTTGATTTTTTTTTATAAATATATTAAAACGAGTTTAAATTGAAAATCAAATTTGAATATTCGAATCAATTCAAACTCAAGCTTACTTAAATCCTTTTAATATTTATTTGAACCAACCCAAATTTGATCCGATTCAATTTGTAAGCAAGTCTAATATTAGTTCTATAGAAGTTAACCTTCGATGTGAAGCTGTGACAATTAGCCGTGGTTGGTATGCATCACTTTTACCATTTGCTGCTCCTGAATTTGGATTTGTTTATTTTTCTATGTCACTTGTTTGTGCCATAAAATCTAATAGTTTTTAGTTTGAGATTAATTTATTTAAGATTTAGTTCAAAGGCATGATTTTACCAAATCAATTATTATTAATTGAATTAATTTGCCAACAACCTCTTGATCAGATAGTTAAAGATGAGTTGTGGTATATTGTAAGTCTTATGTTTGAATCCAAACATTACCAACATTGGTTGGCTTGAGTGGTAGCGGCTCTCGCCCCTTAACTAAGTGTCCAAGATTCGATTCTTAACCTTGGGTATGGAGCAAACTATGCTGGGAGGGGACTATCCACTTTGTGTGCACTCAGGATCTCCGACGGAGATTAATCACTGTTACCAACGGTAGATACTTCGTACCAATATCATTGTTAACAAAAAAAATCATTAATTCACATTAAATATGGTCAAAATGAATAATTGATTTATAAAAAAATTACTAAAAATTAAATGTTATCTTAAAAAACATAATAAACAAAAAATTTTATTTTTAATCTAAAGGATTTGATACTAAGTTTTAATATCACTTTCCCTTTAAAAATTAAAAACCAGAATTTTCAAAAAACTGTAAGAAAAAAACCATCAAAGAAGATTGATAAGATCATTTATCAAAAAAGGTGATAAAATTGAAACATTTTGTTAAATTTAAAATTAAAATGGTTGATTTAGTGTTTGAGTAAGTAATTATGTAATACTTTTTTTATTAGTACCTAAAATCTCACTTTTTAAAATTATTCTCACAAGATTTGAAGTTTAACTGCTTTAGTTTACATAAATTTTTGTTAAAAGCAGAAGATAACAACACTTGCGAAGTTTAAGAAATTCGAGGAAAACTAACCCATATGGAGGTATGTCAATGGTGTTTCCATATCTTTTCTAGTGATTCGAAATCCATTTGGAGGATAATTATCATCGGCTGAGTAGTGAGTAGTCAGTAGCCGCTCTTTCACCATACTCGCGCTACGCCTACTCAAGAACGAACTTCTCTTACCATGGTTCCTATCTGTCTCTATCTTTTCTTTGCACTTGTTAACTCTCTTTCCTTTGCGCCTTCTCTCTGTCTTCCCACTAACTCACTTTATCTGCGTTTGCTTTTGCCAGAGCCTTCTGCTGCTGCCAAAGTATTCAATAACAAGAATCTTCGCTTCTAAGGTCAGTGCCCATTTCTTTTCCTTTCAGCTTGAACAGCTTTTATTATGGTGGGATTCAGAATTTGATAAGTATATGCTTCAAACATTTGGAACTCATTGTGTACTTGTTGTAAGCGAAGCTATCTATCTCAGTCACCTGGCCTAGTTTTTAGGCTGGAAATTATATGAATTTACATTTAGTGTAATGCTTAATTCAACACCCACATGTTTGATTGGCAGCAATTTTAGAGTTAGGGGAAGAAAATCAGTGAAGTTAGTTTTAATTAAGTGTAGGAGCTGCAGATTTTGATTTCATGGTCAGTTTGTGAGTTTGCATATGGGACTGATGAATTTTGATTCCCCCCCTGTGCCCTTTCCCTCACTCTGAAAAGAAAGAAGTATAAGAGATTACAAAGAGAACCAGAGAAAGTCATCAGTGTGCTAATTGTTTTATATAAATAAGTAAAATTTTAGAGATTTCAATCATTCCAGTTTAGTTGTCAGCGACCAAAACATTGACAAAATGTGGATATTCATATGCTTATTCTTAATGTTCTTGCAGGAAAGAAGCATCATAGAGCCAGGAAAGAGGCAAGATGAAGGAAGCACAGTAGGAGCTGTCAAGTTAGTCACAAAAGACAGGATTCTAATTCCAACTCCTGAGATTGCTCTGCCAAATAACACCGCTCCATTGGTTAGTGCCTTGAAAACTTCAGCTGACCAAAATGCTGCTAGTTTTCATTTTCCAGGGCATAATAGGGGTCGGGCTGCACCGTCATCCTTGGTTCAGCTCATTGGTTTAAAACCATTCATTCATGATTTACCTGAGCTTCCGGAGCTTGACAACCTATTTTCTCCTGAGGGTCCCATTTTAGAGGCACAAAAGCAAGCGGCCAAACTGTTTGGATCATCAGAGACTTGGTTTCTTGTTGGAGGTACCACCTGTGGAATCCAAGCAGCAATATTAGCAACTTGCTCTCCAGGAGAATATTTAATTTTACCTCGGAATTCACATATATCAGCCATTTCTGCCATGGTATTATCTGGTGCCATACCCAAATACATTTTCCCAGAGTATGATTACCATTGGGACATTACCGGTGGTGTTGCTTTATCAATGGTAAGTACCCAGGACAATGCATTCATGATTTTAATAGCTGGCATTCTACTTAATTCTGTTGATAATATATTTAAATAAAGTTCTTTAATTTTTTTTCCCATCATCAGCAATATGTTCAAATGTAACTTAACGTGGTTATTTTTACAGGTAGAGAAAGCAATCAAGGAATTGCTGATGGAAGGTCAAAAAGTAGCCGCAGTTTTCATCACTTCACCAACTTACCATGGTATCTGTAGCAACTTGACAGACATTTCAAAGCTATGCCATTCTTATGGAATCCCTGTGATTGTTGATGAGGCTCATGGAGCACACTTAGGATTTCATCACAAGCTACCCTGTTCAGCCCTCCAGCAAGGAGCTGATCTGGCTGTGCAATCTACTCACAAAGTCCTTTGCTCTCTCACACAGTCGTCAATGTTACATATGTCTGGGAATATTGTAGACAGAGAGAAAATCTGTAGATGCCTTCAAACTCTTCAAAGTAGTAGCCCTAGTTATCTGCTTTTGGCATCACTAGATGCAGCTAGAGCTCAACTAAGTGAAAACCCAGAAACTATATTCAATAATGCAATAGATTTGGCAATTGAAACTAAAAGCCTTATCAGAAACATTCCTGGTGTTTCAGTGCTTGGCTCACCAGGGTTTTCTAATTTTCCTGTCATTGATCCGTTGAGGCTTACATTTGGGTTCTGGCAGTTTGGTTTATCTGGTTTTGAAGTGGATGAAATCCTAGATAGGGATTATGGGGTCATCTCTGAACTTGTTGGGACTCGATCTATTACTTTTGCAATTAACCTTGGAACTTGTAGGGATCATATTCAGAGGCTTGTGACTGGAATAAAGAGTATATCTGCAGCTTCCTTGCCTTCTCAAAAGATAAAAGAGAAAGCAGACTACTGTGGTTCTGCACCCTTTACTGATATTACTATATATCTTAGTCCAAGAGAATCATTCTTTGCAAGTAAAAAGAAAGTGGCAATCGGAGATAGTCTTGGAAGAATTTGTGGGGAGCTTATATGTCCATATCCACCAGGTATACCTATAATGATCCCTGGTGAGATCATTACAAAGAGAGCTTTGGACTATCTGCTGTTTGTTAAAAGCAAAGGTGCAATTATTAGTGGAGCCTCTGATCCTTTGCTTTCTTCTCTAGTCATCTGTGATATATGAATTACTTCGTCTCAAAGCGCCAGGTGACTTAAGGAGAAACATGAGAACTGAGATTATTTCTCCAGTCAAGCTGTGGAATGAAATTGGAAGCTGCCATTTCTCAATTTAGCTGAATTCGCATGAGATAGAAAGGTTATGTAACTTTTATGAATATATGTAAATGGAGATATACTGTTGGATTGGTTCTGGGTTTATTTCTAATCAATTTTTTGAGGTGGAATAGGAGAACAGAAACTCTTTTCGATGACATTCACTGCGTGAAATTTGTTGCCTGTTATTGGTTGCCAACTGAAGGACCTGATAGAGTGTAGGCAGAGTTACTTCAGCCTATAATGGTGGCAGAGATGCAGAGTGCTGGAGGAGGGAGCATAAATATTTGCTGAGGATGCGAAAATCATATATTGCTTCATTATGCAGTATATTGGTTCATACTGAACGTTTAGCGTGAGATCATACATTGATTCATACAGCCTATCCCATTATTGGGATAAAAGATTTGATGATGATGATGATGATGATGCGAAAATCATCAAGATATAGTTGCCTGATAAACTAATATCGAGTGGTTATGGTGCAGGAATTTTTATGGTTAAGACTGCTCTGCTTGCAAGAAGCAAGGAAAGCCTTGGCCAGAGAGTGAACAGGTTCGGGACTTGTGGATGGTAATAGTGCTATTTGGAGTTTTTGGAAAGCTCTTTGAAAAACATATGCCTCCAACCAAAAAAAAAACTTTGGATTGAAATTGTTGTAGAATGCTTTGCCAACTAGAATAAACCTTGTTCATCTGAGAATGGTTGGTGTAGCTGGAGTCGGCAGATTTGGAGTGGCTCCTTTTCTGTCCATTTACTTCTGATTTCCAGGTTACTTTTGATATTGCACATTAGGCGTGAACCAAACAGCTACAACCAGGCAGTAGGCTCAGTTAGGATGTAACATTAATCAGAAACTGGAGGTCATCTACTCTAGCTGATGTTCCTTTAGATGTTCTTGCTTAATATTTTAATGAAGCTTTCTCTGTTTCAAAGGAAAAAAAAATCAACTGACTCAATACTCTTTGACGACCAATTAATTTGCAATGGAAGTCTTAGTTGAACCGAGCAAAGAGAGAGATTCATTTAATTAAACCAAAACAATGAAATTCCAGCCAAAAATGAAAGAATATTCAAAACGTTTGAAGGCGAATGTGCAGATGCTCTTCATACATGTGAAGTATGATTAGTTTCTCTCTTATAAATCTTATACACGTCATTTTTTAATATAGTTCTCTCACATAACCCTAAAACAAGCTTGCATTGCAACTCCATCCCTAGCAACAACCCATCTGCATCCATTTCTTACAAAAAACAAAAAAGCTACTACTAGGCATTTTGACTTTTCTGCTATGGATAACATAAGCTAGTATTCTAGACCCCCCAAAAAAATAAATACAAAATACAAGTCACAAAGAGAAAAAACGATCCGGTCCAAGTCTCACTGAACATAATTGGGATTCTCCGATTGACCGGACTTTTTTACCTTACTCTTACCACCGTGCTTATTCGACACTGGATTACTTCTGTACATCTGTTCTGCTGGTGTTCTCCTAGCCTGTTTTGCGGGTCGATTAGATGAATCCGAAACAGGGGCCTTTGACTCAACACTAGGAGGTGGAAGTGCTAGGCGGCCCTGCTGCGAATCTGTGTCTTCTGGACCAACCCAAGCAAGAGGATTCACTGTAAAGAAAAAAACACATCTATTAGCAGGTATCATTTGCTCCAGCACGCAGCAAAAGATTCCATTCGCTGGTGTACGTCCCAGAATCATAATAAGTGGTACAATATCAGCAACTTAAGTTGATGAATGTCTTACACAGAAATAAAGGAATGACGACAAACTCATTTTTCATCTTGATGTCAAAATTTACATTTCAAAGTTACCATGATGGTATCAATTTGGATACAGAAACAAGGTCAAACCAATAATAGAATCCAAGATCTATAAGCAAACTAAAGCATGCGATCAGGACTCAAAAAGAAATCCAGAAGAGAAAGCGTCAAATACATAGCATGAAGCACAGTACAATTATATAAACAAAAGAAAAGAAATCACAATACATGTTTCTATTAAACAAGCAGAGACAGTAGAAGAGGATTTTACACAGAATTAGAAGTAGGATGCTATTATGATTTTAGAAAAAGTGTCACCGCTCACCAGGCCATACTTCCCAGAACAAAAGTGATGATCCAGTCTATAGAAACCGAAGCTTAACTAACTTAAGTTTTGAGAAGTATCAAACAAAAGCTGTTTTTTATTAAATGGGTTGCAAACAGCAAAATCATAAAATTGGCAGAGTTTCTTTTGTGTTAGTGATGTTAAACAACCCGTCTATGTTAAGTGTTATATGAAAACGCAACCAGTCTGAAGATCGGAAGGTTGACAATAGGTTAGGACAACTAGCTAGTAAAAACTCGTTCCATCCGAATGAAATGAATCAATATGAAAACTTCGCTGGGGCATCCCCAACGTAGTCACATGCTACATCGAAGCATAGTGAAAAATGTGCGAAGGTTGCTAGGTCGTTGCCCATAAGCAATGCACCACATCGACACCTAAATGTGATGTCCAATAGACAAAAATTCCCACACCAAAAAGACAAGGGTGGATAAAAAAGTTAGTTATAACCCTAAGCTTAGATTAGGATATTGAAATATAGGTAGGCTTAACGGTAAATTAACTGAAATTTGTGAGGTTATGTGTAGGAAGAAAGTTAACATCTTCTGTCTCCAAAAGACCAAATGGGTCTAAGAAAAAGCTAGGGATATAAAACCTTGGTGATATAAGCTTTGGTATAAAAAGAAACGAAGACCATAATGGATCAAGTATCGTCGTAGACAAAGATTATCAAGAGGGTGTTGTACAAGTTAGGAGACAATCAGATAGGATTATTTTGGTCATGCTTGATCTAGGAAAGGAGGTTTTTGAATATTATTAGTGTGTATGCACCATAGATAGAACTTGATGAAACTAGTAAATAACAATTTTGAGAGGATTTAGATAAAGTAGTAAAAGAAGAGCCTGTCAAAGATAGCCTTTTCATTAGTTGTCACTTTAATAGCCATGTAAGTGCTAGTGAAGGGGCTCTGAGAGCATACATGAGGGTTTTAATTACAGTGTGCGATCTTACATTTTGTTTTATCTTACGACCTAACCCTAGTTAACACACTATTAGGGAAGAGAGAATCTCACCTTATAACGTTTAAAAGTGGTCACAATGTAAGTCAAATTTCTTTTTTTTACTAGGAGGAGGAATAGGAATTGCCAAGTTATCCCTCATGAGTGTTTTCACGCAACATAAGCTTCTAGTACTAGACATGAAGATTCACAAGTGACATCAAAGAAACGAACTAAATGAGCTGCAAAGATTTGGTGGTGGAAGTTAAAAGAAGATTGTCATACATCATATAAAGATAATAAGATCCCAAAAGAGGATTGAATAACAAAAGAGAACCCAAATGTACTATGGAACAAGATGGCAAAATACATTCAAGAAGTGAGCAAGGACATACATTGAGTATTAAATGTAAAAGCATTGACCGGAAAAGATGCAACTTGCCAGAATACATTAGTTAAGAATGTTATATTGATTAAGCAAAATTGTTACAAGATGTTGAAGAAGAACAATAAAGAAAGTTCCACAAATATAGGTTAGTTAGGAAGGAGGCAAATATGACAGTGGCCAAAGCTAAGGCGAAGATTGTGAAAAAGATGTGTGACAGGTTGGACATAATGGTTGGAGATAAATAGATACAAATTGGCTCGATTAATAGTGGAGGGATTGCAACCATATCAATCATTAAATATATCAAGGATGGGAATCAAAGAACTGACAAACTATTCAACGAGCAAAGCCAAATTTTGGACAATATCTCGATGCCTTTCAAGGATCTGAATTGGTAATTTATGAGCAAAATTAGAGAGATAGGTAAAAGAAGCAATAAAAAGGATGTAGACAAGGAAAGCTATTGGAGCTGACGACATTCTGATTGAAGTTTGGAAATGTCCTGTAGAGATAGGAGTTAGGTGGTTGACAAATCTTTTTAACAAAATTTAACACATTAACAAGATGCTTGAGGAATGGAGGAAGAACGTCTTGATACCTCTCCATTAAGGACAACGAAGATATTCAAAGTTGCTCTAATTACCAAGATATAAAATTGATGAATCACACGATGAAACTATGAGAGAATAATAGAACAGAGATTAAGAAATACTATAGAGATATCATAGAATTAATTTGGTGTTATACTTGGCTAATCAACTATGAATGCCATACATTTGCTTAGACAGCTTGTGGATTGTTCTTGAATACATGGTAAAGACCTTCATATGGTTTTTATTAGAGGTGACAAAAATTGACCCGACCCGAAAAACCAACCCGATTAACCCGAAACTAAATCCAACCAATCCGATTTGACTAAAAAAGTCAACAATCCAAATCCAACCTGATTTGAATCCAAATTAATTTGAAACCAAATTTATCCGAATTCACAATTATCCAAACCTAACCTGATCCGAACCCGAATTGATTCTAATCCAAAATTGACCTCGAACCCAAATTGATTCGAATCCAAATTAAACCAAACCCGAAAAGATTCAAACTTAAATTTAATATTATCAATAAATGTTTAAATCTTAAAATTAATTATCAAAGTATTTTAATATAGGAAAAATATAATTTTTTTCAATAATACAAGTCTTATATTTTTTTTAATCTAGCTAAACTTAAAAATTCACTTTTATATTATATTCATTTGAACCTAATGTATAATTATTTAATGGCTAATCTATAATAGAGTACAGAAGCTATTATCACTTACACCTAATGTCTCCAATTTTTCTATAAAAAATAAAGATAAATTAAAGAGATGTATAGTACTATATTATGATATTTGATAGGGATTATTAAATCACTTTGATTCATAAAGTTATCTATTATTATAGATAATAAATATAAATGAAAAAAATGTAATTAATTTATGAATATTGGTAAATATATTATAAAGAAAACTATGATACAAATTATTAAATATTTTGATTATTTCAATCCTAATTTTATTATAGGTCATGTAAGAAGAAAATTTATTTTCATGAGTTTTGTAATTCTTAGAAATATGGTTTCTTTGATTTTCATACCAAATAAATCACATTGAGATGACCAAAGCTTAACCCAAAAACTCTGTCCGCTCGACCTGAATCTAAATCTGACCGACCTGAATCTAAATCTGACCAACCCGAATCAACTAAAAAAGTTAACGACCCAAACTAGACCTAATCCAAACCCGAATTAATCCAAACCTGAATTAATCCAAATTTAAATTGATCCAAACCTGACCTTATCCGAATCCAAAATGATTCGAACCCAAAATAGACCGATTTTTCCTTGACCTAAACCCGACCTTATCCATATTCGAAATAATTTGAAGCCAAAATGATCCAATTTTTCCTTAACCCAAAATGATCTGATCCAAAATAACCCAACTCAAACCCGATTTGACCCACCCATTTGCCCCCTCTAGTCTTTATATGCCTAGATAAAACAGACGATAAAATGAATAAATAGGTGCTATGATAGTCTTTAATGAAGAAAAAAGCTCCCATGAAATATATTGAACTAATTAATGACATCTATGAAGATGTAAAGGCACGTGAGGACATATGAAAGGTAAACAAGCGAATTTCTTATCATAGTGGGACTACATCAAGGGTTGGAGCTAAATCCATTTTTGTTCACTATAGTAATTGACAAATTGACAATATCTATCCAAGATAAAGTGCTTTGGTGTATCTTGTTCTATGATATTTATAGATGATATTGTCTTTTGTGCTAAAATTGGAACAGAAGTCGAGATAAAATTCGAGCCGTGGAAGAGAGTTCAGACTAGGGACGTAAACTAGTCAAGCTACTCGTGAGGTACTCGAGCTTGATTCAGTGATTACTCAAGTTTGACTCGTTTATTTTCAAGCAAAGCTCAAGCTATTTGAATAACAAGTTGAGCCAAATTCGAGTATTTTAATACTCAACTCAAGCTGTTTGCAAGCCCAATTGAACTTTTTTAATATATGTTTTTTAATTTTATTATTAGTTTACTATTTTACTCATAATATACTATTGAAAAAAGACAAATCGACCCTAATGAGTCGAATTCAAAACTATCAAGTCAAGCTCAAGCGACTCGAATATTTTGTCGAATCAAGCTTGAAATTCAAAAGCTAAGCTCAACCTAAGCTTCAAGCCTTGAGCTTTTGAGTCGAGCGAAGCTCAAGCCTGAAACTTGATTGTCTCAACTAGATTACACCCCTAGTTCAGACTAAGCAGAGTTAAAACAAAATACATAAAATTTAAATTCAATTTAAATAACTAAGAAGATCAAAATATAGTGACATTAGATGAGATGGTGATACCTAAATCAAATTATTTTTGATATTTGAGGTTGATCATATGATGGATGGATATATGGATGGCAATGTGACCTAAAAGGTTCCGGCCAGCTGGAGCAAGTGGAGAAGCACTACAGGTTTACTGTTTTACAGGACAATTGTTAGACCAACATTAATATATGGCAGTGAATGTTGGACGACTAAAAGACTGTATACACAAAAGAAGACCGAGCAGAAATGCAAATGTTGCATTGGATGTACAGATATATGAGAAAGGATAGAATGAGAGACAAAAACATTCGTATGAAGGTTGAAGTGATACTTATCGTATACAAGATGAGTGTCGTTTACATTAGTTTGGAAACATATGATGCAGAAATGTGGATGCTCTAGTTAAAAGAGTAGAGGCTATGAATGATAAAAAAAAAAAAGGGGGGGGGGGGGTCAAGATTAGGCGAAGAACAAAAACGACTTCGAAGGAAGTTATTCGAAAAAATATGGCGACATAAGAGTTGGAAGAACACATTGTCTTGGATAGGAATAAGTGAAGGAGGTGAATTCACGTTGACTTAGTAGTGTAAGTTCATATATTGGTTCATATAATCTAATCCAATCTATCAGGATAAAGGCTCTAATGATGATGATGATGATAACAGTGATGTTACTAATGTCAAACAAGAATGCAAAAAAAGATATATAGTAGAAATTTAGAGAAAAACTGAAGATAGATAGAAGCAATTAGGGAGAAGCAGAGGAAATCGGTGGAGAAACCAAAAAAGTGGGACAGAAATCCCAAAACTCAATATCTTGTCTAAATTATTCATCATCCAAAACCCAATCAAAACCTAAAATAACATAGATATTTATACGCTATAAGCCCTTGCAGAAAACCAAATATAAACCTAAAACCTTAATACTTTGGAATTAAGTAAAATACTAATATAAAATAGGGTAAATTCCATCTAAGTATTTCAGGTTTAAACATAATTCAACTTTAGTCCGTTAATATTAAAAATGGACACTCCAACCCAAATAACTCAACACCGTTAACAAAAGTTAATGGAAAGTGAGCAATTACAAAATTACCCAATCTTAACTATTCGATGTAAATAATTCTTTATTCTTATATTTTTCGTCTATCTTTCACGATTCTCTACTCATTTTCACAATCTTTCACGAATATTGTTCAATCCATGATTTTCTTCTCAAATGTATTAGATTAATCTCATTAATTACTATAAATAAAATTATACTTAGTTTAAACTTTAATAATTTCAATCAATATTTCGAAATTTTCAAATTTTAAACTATTTTGATTTTAATTAATTTTAAATATAAATCATTTTACGTTGTGTTATTTTAAATTAAGTTATTTACATTTTTATTAGAAGTCAATAAATAAACAATAAATTATAAGTAAAAATAAATAAACAAAAAATAAATTAGAAGAAAAAAAAAGAAAACAAAATTTTCAAAGCCCAATAGCTCCTCAACATTTCTTTTTTTCATTTTTGTTTGATTTTGAGTATTTAAAAGTATTCCAAATGATTTGAGGGTAAAATAATCTTAAATTTAAGTTTTTAACAATTAATGGTTGACAAACAAAAGGACTTATTTGTCATGCAAAATAGAAAAGTTTTGGGGGGACTGTCCATTTTTTATACTAATGGACTAAAGTTGAATAGGTGCAAACCTCAAGTACTTAGATGGAATTTACCCTATAAAGTAAACTAAAAACTAACCTAAAAGTATATGTAAAAATTACAATAGATGGACTTTATACTAATGGACTAACGTTGAATTAGGTGCAAATCTTAAGGACTTAGATGGAATTTACCCTATAAAGTAAATTAAAAACTAACCTAAAAGTATATGTAAAAATTACAATCAAACACATTATTATAAAACAAAGTCATGGATAATAACTCAATCTCTCAAGTAGCTAGCATATTTCCACATCCTCATCAATTAGATAGCAAAAACACTCAATTTGGTACATAATCCCTTTTCAGTCTGTAAAGAAAGCAAATTAGTGTCTTCATCATACCTTCACTTTCAAAAGGTCTAGCATTATTAAGTGATGCTGTCAGATGGGCAGGGCGTTTTCTCACATAGTCTTCCTGTAAAGGCTTAGGTATTTGAAATGAAAATCGAGACAAAGTCACCCCTTCTGTTGCATATTCGGGATGTTCAGTCAAGTACCTGCAAAATCAGAAACACTTTTAACAAAAATATCAACAGAAAACTCCAGCACTCAAGAGAGTTGGGGATGGTAGGATGGTGACTGTTGACTACTTCTGCTGTAATATGATTGTTCCCAAAAACAAAGGAAATATAATATCAAAAGCTTAAGTGATGATTATGTACTTTTGCACCTCCACCATTGAGCGCAATCTCTTTCCTGATGGTGCTTGATAATAGCTGAAATATACAGAAAAAAAGTAGTTCATGGTTGCTGGCGTGAGATACCCTTAATTAGACCTAAAAGCTGACAAAAATCTACATTACATAGCGCAATTTCAACCTAGACATACATAAAGTGATAAACGTTATTAAATAGTACCAAGGCAAGCGTTTCATTTTTCAATTGAAAGCCATTTTCTGCATTTTTATCTTAGCAAAAGCGTAATAGTTCATACTGCCATTAATGAAAATGGTCACCTTAAAATGAATTCCAATTTAAGCTAGCAGCATATCAATCAACTCGCAATGAATGGCACCATTCTAACGCCAAAAACATATTCATTGCTTACTCTTGGGGAAAAGTGTGTATTGATCATCTCACAACCAAATTAACAATTAAGGTCATAGACACCAAGTCCTAAACATCACAAAAACACTTAGCTCCAGATTGAAGAAACAAACAGAAACGTTTGCCAGAAGAATGAAACAAGAATCAATCTTCATCTTCTCCCTTGTTTTACTACAAATAAAGGAAGAAATGCATGCCCATGAAGAGGGAGATCTCACCAACAAGGTTTCAATTATGTAAAGAACGAAAACCATAGTAAATCATGGTCATAAGAATAACAGTAAAAAAAAATTAGTTTTATAAGGAAAATTTTCTAGTGAATCAATGATCCCAAAACATTAAGAGAACTCAGATAGTTTTAAGAGCTTAAAAGAGTTGAAACTGAATCAAGACTATTTACGAGAAACCTCAATGAGGCAATATGTCCACTATCAATCTGTTGAAAGAAAACCCACAATAGTCTGGGTATGATTAGAAACAGAGTGAGAAAAAGATGATTAGGAATGCAAGGTGAATATTTCACACACAGATAGCAAAGATATTCAAATATCAAAAAATAGAAAAGAGAAAAAGCAAAAAAATAGAATAAAAAATAAATCAAAGATAAATAGTAAAAAATTGCCTCTACCAGAAAGGTACACATACATGTCTGCAAATTTGGTACTTCCTTCACCTCTGATTCTTAGTAGCCTTTGCCAGCCTGGAGGAGGCTGAGCAATATTGGGTTTATCAATTGCCCAAAGCCGGCTGCCATCTTGAGAGATATCTGTTGGATCATGACATGAGATATCGGGCCGCCATTCACGAGCTGTTTCACAAAAAAAGGGATTTTCTAAAATATGTTCACGTATTTCTTCGTACTTTTCCTTTGTTGGTATAAGCCTCCATTTAAAACAACTGGCACACTGGACAGTGAAAGCCCCAACAGATGGCAATACTCTTGATGATGAAAATCTTGGACCTGGTCGAGGTCGGGACTGAAGAGGTCCAGGAGGGGTGGAATTAACTGCAACGGCATCATTAGCAGCGGGATCATAAAGAACCAATTGTTTAGAAGCATTCCCATTACATAGTTCAGCTTCGTTTTGTATCTCCTGAGTGTCATCATCTGAAGATGATGATAACGATGAAACAGAAGTAGAAGCATCTACAGCTTCCTGGAAAGTACTATCCAGGTGACTTGCAAAACTTGACGCAGCAAAATCAGTTGCTTCCCTTTTCATCATAACAAAAGCTTTTTCTGGAGGTGACTGCATTTGAATGTCTCAATAACCTATCACAGGAACAGGATACTCAACTGAGCTAATCAAATGTTAAAAATATCATTAATTTCTTCTCAACTATCAATATCTAAGAAGCAGAATAGAGGTGTTTCATTAGATCTGGTTCTATCATACACTTCTAAAAAAAAAGAGACCATAGGGAATAATGTGGCTAACACAGATATTACATTGCTTCCAGAAACAAACAGAGAGAATCTCAATAAACAAAACTAAACAGCATTGATAGGATTATCAATACTTTCTTTGTTCTACTGGGTTATGATGAAGAAAACACAGGATATTTTGATGCTCAGATTCAAACCTGATAGTAGATGATAGCAAATTCTTCTTCGTTCTTGCTTTAACACTTTTGATCTAGATTTACGAGTATGTTAACCTTATTGCTTCTTCTAGCTCATGCTTAAACCCAAAACTTGTAAAGTGCATATTGAATTGTTTACAACAAAAATATTTTAGCTTAATGCCGAGATTGACCACAATTGTAGGAACAAATTGCCATTCCACTTAAGAAAAGTTTAGTTCCCAACATTTCAATTTTTGAAGAGATGTTATACTCCAGATTGCTTTTTATAGAGGGTAAATTATGTCTTTTCAAAAGCAATATAGGAGACTTTAGAATATCAAGCAATCCTATGTCAAACATCTTAGTTTTTGGAAGTTTTCTTGCTTGGAAATGGATCCTCATTACAATAAGTAAGAAGGCGAGGTAATTACATATCATTATTACGTAAAAAATTATCATGGGATAAAGGAATTGTAATTCATGATCCTAAATCAGCTTTGCCTTTCCCTTTCTCCCTCTTATTTTTTCCTGCTTTTCCCATTTTATGAACTTCAGAAAAAAATCTAAAATTTTGAATCCTTTTCCCATTCTTTTTCTTAAACTCTGTTTGCAGCTTAAACAACAACAGCAGCAAGAAATCAAGCCTTTTTCCTACTATAGACTATCAGCTAAATAGACCATACTGCAATGCCGCTACATCCTCAGTGTGGTTTTATTTTATTGTTTCCATCATATCCTCCTCCGTTTTTCTCTCCCCAGGTATTCTCCATTAACTCATGCCCAGACAGAAAATATGAGAATTTTGTATAAAAGAAAATGCTAGTAAGCAATTCAAAACCCCGTGAAAATAATGTTTTGCATGAAAATTGGTTTAATTATGGAATTCGCATTCACATTTCAGTCTATCAACATCTTAAACATTATCTGAACTCGCAACAGCAGCTTCTCTCGTCAACTGAGGCAAATTATATGAGTATCTGATAATCAAGCACAAGCAATCGAGCTATTCTACAGTCCGTTGCGAAACAATCAATTCGAATTTAAAATCCAAGATAAATATATAAGTTATTTAAAAAAAGCACAAATAGATTAACATTGTCCTATGAAACAAATCAAGCTAGCAAATCGTAAAATATATATATATATATATATAATACGAATCGATGATTTTTTCCAAAAAAAGAAAATAATCAATCAATTGCAATAATTTTATCAGATTTGAGAGAATCCAGTAATTAAAAATCTCTGCACATATTTTCTTGTTAGTATGAGGATGCATAAGATCTAGGACACCGTTGGAAATAACGAATTTGAGCAAGACAAATCAAAATCCAAAACATAAATGTCAAACCTTAATATTATTTAAAAAAAAAAGCGCTCAGTTCAAACGCCATTCGACGGCATTCCTCCAAGAACAGAGTAAAATAAAAGAAAATATGCATCATATTTCTCTCGTAAAGAGCAAAGAATACGTAACGCCAGGCATGAAGATAAACAAATAGCACGGCCCGATCCGATTATTGATAAAAACGGATCTATCCAGAAAGAACCCAACAGTTAAAGACGAATTTCGAGGATAACTTAAGACACAGAGGAGAACTTACGACCAAACGAGAGGAGATGGAACTTGGAAGATGAAGGGAGGAGGGATCTGAGGAGAATACGCAAATCAGAGCCGCTGACAACGATTAATCCTACGGCCAGAATAACATTTTCTTTGCTCCTCCCTTTGTTTTGTCAGGAACCTGTCTCTTGTTCCTAGGAAACAGCGGGCTGGAAACACAAATGTAAAGTAAAAGAAAGCCAACAGGGAAGGGGAAAGATAAATGGAAAATTAGAAATATCATATTAATAAAAAAATTAATTATTTGATACATTAGAGTGAGTCAGTTACAAATTATGCTGCTGTATATTAATGGAGCCTACTCGTTTTATGGAATTCGGTGGTTAATTTTTGCTTTTTTCCAAACAGACTTGATTTGAAAATTAATTGTCTTACAATATAATTAACTCAATTATTATTAATTTATATAAATTTCGAAATTCAATTTCATCTCGATTTTGTATTCAAAAATAAATTTTAAAATCATTTAGTTCTTGATCAATTGGCAACGCAAGTTAAATTTGTGAAAAGAACTCTTAGATTCAATCCTTACTAAACACACATTTGAAAAGAAGTGATGAGCTTTAACTATGACGAAATCTCGAGTAAGATTAATCTCAAACCGTTAAAACGGATGAAAATATCTATAGTTTACATAAAAAAAACATAACATTTTAAAATATATATTATATATTATTTATATACACGTGTATGATATCTAAAAATTAAAATACCTCATTCTCATTCTATAATTTCTTTTTGATATAAATTCAAATGCAAGTGGCCTACTAAATAAAATAAAAAATATATATTTGTGGTTGATGGAATAATGATTCATTATACATATACAAATTAACTTGTAAAAATTACTTCTACAAGTATAATTTTGAGAAAATAAAAATTCAAGTTTAGTTTTTTTAAAGTAAAAAAAATTAACATTTACTAAAATCTGTAAGTGTATCCAAAACTTTTTTTTGGATAACGAAGTGTGCCATTAATATTAATTAAATTGCTATAAATATATAATATCATTTAATACTATGGTAATTATTTGTGTGTAAAACGAAGTAATATCAAATTTTATAATTAGTTTAATAATTTGAGTCAAAATAATCATCACCAAAATAGTAGAATAATATAATGATTATCAAGATCTATATAAAAAAAATCAAAATTATGATTTGAATTTTTTGCAACTTCTTTTTTTTTTTTGAACTAATCATATGGGAAAGTTTTATTACTGAATAGCAAATCTATTACAGCCCATTTCTAGGCTATCATAATGCAACAAACCCTGGGGAGGGTTTGGAACAACCATGGTGTCAGTCCTACTAGCATGAGCAAGATTGGCCATGAACCTTTTTGCCTTTCTATATATGTGGACTATTGAGACTTCCCATTCTCTTCTCTTGAGTTCCTGGCAAGCTCTAAGAAAGCTAGTGAAAGGATCACTACTGCCGATCGGGGAAGTAATCTTCTTCATGGCAACAAGTGAATCGGATTCTACAACTACTTTGTTAAAACCAGATTCCCAAGCTAAGCATAGGCCAGTATATTTCGCAAAAAGTTCTGCCCTTAGGATAGCTCCCCAAACCAGCCTTCTAGCAAAGCCAATTATCCACAACCCATCATGATTTCTCAGTACACCTCCAGTTGCAGTGTAACCCAGATTAGAATAAGTAGAGGTATCAACATTGATCATCATAGTACGAAACAAAGGTTTCTTTTGCAGAAATCGATCAGTAACCTTCTCATAAGACTGGATATCTTTATATAGTTTAAGATAATCTGACCAGCAGAACTTGGCCAGACAAAATCATCTTCAAAAGCTGATTGGTTTCTCCATCTCCGTATAAACCAACATATGTAACTAAAGAGAATTCACCACTGGACATTATTATCACCACTAACGACGCCTTGAGAGAATAAATTATTGCTTAACGACTGCCTTGCATTATTCACTTGCAGGAAAGTCGAAGTAAAATCAGGTTTCCAGGAAGTCCATAAAGCTTGAGACGTGGCGCACTTCCTTAGCACATGCACAATATCCTCTTGTTTCTGCAGCGCATCTCCGGCACTCGGCATCCACAGTAATGCACCACTTCGTGCAGTGTCCCCGAGTTGGTACACGCCCATGTTTCATCTTTTTCATAAGTAAAAAAAAAAATCAAAATAAATTAAATATAATAAATCTTAAATATTAAATAAATTAATTAATTAAATAGCTACAATCTTAATGAAAACAATTATTAGTATATTAATTATTAATAAATTATTGGTTAATTTTTCATATTTAAAATTGATTTATTTTAAAATTTGGATTTAAATGCTCAAAATTAATCTTATAAAATTGATTAAAATTGAAAACTATGTTTCTTTAGATTTTAAAAAAAAACCTTTTTTTATAATAGTCTCAAACATAAAAGATAAGTTAAATAAAAATAATTTATTATTTGAGTTTTATAAAATTTAAATCGGTTCAAAATAATTAAATACAATTTAATATAATGCATGTTTTAAAAGAATAGGCAATTCATATGGATAATTTTTTTACTAAAGAAAATGATTAAACAAATAAATAAACAAAATGACTGAACAAATAAATCTGAAAAAGAAATGAAATGAAAATTGAAAGAAGCTATGAAAATTTAATTTAATACTAAAATATATAAACTTGAATGCCCAATTTTAATTTTTTGGATAAAAGATTTAAAATTTTAGGATAATTTTGATAAAAATATATGGATTTTTTAATTTAAAAATAACTTAATAAGATATAAAAGAAAAAACAAATTCTAAGATAAATTTTGTTTTATTCAAATGAAGATAAAATGGTTGAAATCTATTTTTTTAAAACTTTAAATATTTAAAAATTAAATAATTAATTGAATAGGATCATTTTATAAAAAATTAAAATTAATTTATTGTTCTAATTTCTAGGTATCAAAAAGTTAAGCTATCTGTATAAGATATTTTCTTTTTAGCCAAAAGTTTTGGCTTTTATATATTTATATAAAAAAAATAGGGTAAATTACATAAAAATAGCTTGTGATTAGAGACGGACTAAATGTAGCATCTAATGTTTAAAAGTTGAAACTTATTGATGTGGACTAGATCAATTATTACTGGGCTTTTCTATAAATCAAGTTGAAGACCATTGAGCCAAATGATAATCTAAGCCCAAGAGAAAAAAGGACTCAAAAGGCCCAGAAATGATCCACTGGGTTATTATTTAAGCTGTGGGGCTTAAAGGTAATTACGCGCAAAATAACTCCTATAAATAGGTCACAGGTATCATTCTTAAACCCTAAGCTCTATTTGCTTACTGAAACCCTGCCAAAACCCTGTCTGACTTAAGCATCGGAGTGCGCGCGCAGGGAAAACCCCTGCGCCCCTCTGACTTTTCCTATTTCGCAGATTCATTGGAGACAAACTAACGCGAAGATCGAGGATCCGACATCAACAAATATTAATTGTTGTTTTTGGCAACAACAATTGGCGCCGTCTGTGGGAAACAAACAGAAAAGCCATAAAAAATTGGTGAAAGACGATCTGCGAAAGAGAAGGTACGTAGGCTGCGGCAGACTTGCATGGGCGGGAGGCGATTTCAACTTTTAGTTTTATAAATGAGGCATTATGACCCTGATTGCGGGGTTCCCAGGGGCGGCAGCCCCTGGGCGGCGGTCCCGCTGGCCGGTCAGCGGGCGGGGTCAAGGGGCAGCGCCCCTTGCGGGGGTTTGGGGGCGGAGCCCCCGAAAAAAAAAAAAAAAAAAAAAAAAAAAAAAAAAGGTATCTGCGACATTGCCAACGATAGACCCTCGGCGAGAGACCTACTCCTACTAGCTGTGCGAGACAAAAGTGGAAGCTAGCCTGTCGCACAAAAGCCGCTGGCGACAGCATGCCTCTCGCCAGGAGCCTCTCGCCCAAGAGCCTCGCATGGCCTCTCGCCCAAGAGCCTCTCATATCCTCTCGCCCAAGAGCCTCGCATGGCCTCTCGCCCAGGAGCCTCTCGCCCATGAGCATCGCATGGCCTCTCGCCCAGGAGCCTCTCGCCCAAGAGCCTCTCGCCCAAGAGCCTCACATGGCCTCTCGCCAAAAGGCCTCGCATGGCCTCTCGCCCAAGAGCCTCGCATGGCCTCTCGCCCAAGAGCCTCTCGCCCAAGAGCCTCTCATATCCTCTCGCCCAAGAGCCTCGCATGGCCTCTCGCCCAGGAGCCTCTCGCCCAGGAGCCTCTCGCCCAAGAGCATCGCATGGCCTCTCGCCCAGGAGCCTCTCGCCCATGAGCCTCTCGCCCAGGAGCCTCTCGCCCAAGAGCCTCTCATATCCTCTCGCCCAAGAGCATCGCATGGCCTCTCGCCCAGGAGCCTCTCGCCCATGAGCCTCTCGCCCAGGAGCCTCTCGCCAGGAGCCTCTCGCCCAAGAGCCTCTCATATCCTCTCGCCCAAGAGCCTCGCATGGCCTCTCGCCCAGGAGCCTCTCGCCCAAGAGCATCGCATGGCCTCTCGCCCAGGAGCCTCTCGCCCATGAGCCTCTCGCCCAGGAGCCTCTCGCCCAAGAGCCTCTCATATCCTCTCGCCCAAGAGCATCGCATGGCCTCTCACCCAAGAGCCTCTCGCCCAAGAGCCTCTCATATCCTCTCGCCAAAAGGCCTCGCATGGCCTCTCGCCCAAGAGCCTCACATGGCCTCTCGCCCAGGAGTCTCGCATAGCCTCTCGCCCAAGAGCTTCATGGACGACAGCTAGCATAAATTACTTCACCAAAAGGTTACAATCAGCAGAACTAAAATAAACAACCATGCAAGAACCAACCGCTGCAGACAAGACAATTTAACTACTGCAACAACAGTTGACAGAAGTGTTAGTGGCAGAGTGAAGGAGAGATGCAAAATTCGACTGTGTCCCCCCCATCGCCACCGGTCTACACTTGCTGCACGCACATGACAAACAACTTTGGCTATAGAATGCATTGATTAGCAACTGCCCAACCTGCCACACTCAAGGTTCTAGGCTATAGAGTAGCACGCCTAAGAGACAATATAGCCCGAAACACGTGAAGACAACTTTCAATATAGTAGCGGGCAAGCACAGTACTCGTGCGGTAGGACCTTGACGAGGTGGAGCAATAGGCAAACATAGATCGCACGTGGCAGGTTCCCTTGACGAGAGAGTGGCTCGCCTAATAGAACAAAGTTGGCGAACACAGGGCGCCCGCGGCAAGAATCTTTAGCGATAGATTCACTTACTCAAAACGACAAAAACTTTGGCGATAGAGTGGCTCGCCCATGCATCAGCCAATGCAGGCAAGCACAAGACCAATGCAACAAACACTCTCGGTGATTGAATGGCATGTTGTTATTGTATAACCTACACCACAGCCCAGCCTCCACAGCAAGGCTTACTTGGTAAAACACGTGTCAAGGCGCGAGAAGCGATCTAGATGGGCAAGCATGGAACAAGCTGAAGAGTTTTAGCTGAGATACGCCCACGATGTTATCGGGCAAGCCCCAATCAAAGACCTCAGAGAACGTACCAAAACTTTAAAGGCTAACTCGTGTTTGCCCAGGTGCGCATGAACATAGATAAGCAATGGAAACCAGGCAATGCACAAAAGGTCAGACGGGTTAGTGACCACCACACGAGTACGGATGTGAATGATGAGTAAGAATACAGCCATCCTAAGGCCCAGGCAAGCAGGCCCTTATCAATCGATATAGGAACTCGCCTAGGAGAGAGAACTCTATGGGCGAGCCATTCAGAGTGACTGAATCGAGAAAAGATTAGGCAACTCTGTACACCATCAAACACAACGCTCAAGAAAAAGTTCATCTTTGAACAGGAATGACAACACTGTTTCAAAGAAGAACTCGGAGAGCTATATAGTGTAACGGTACGCTAAATACTGTAAAAGTAAAAGGTATTGTGCCGCAAAAAAAAAATGGAAAAACAAAAGAAGAGAAAGAAAAAGTTGAGGCTATGACCAGTCACATATTTGGCGACAGGCAATAATCTCTGGCGGCAGAATACAAGAAGTGGGCTACAACCCTGCCTATTGCCCATAAGTTCCCTGGTGATTGAGTACACGGAATGGGCAGAGTCCAACCCGTTGCCTGAAAGATCTCTGGCGATAGAATACAAATGGAAAAACAAAAGAAGAGAAAGAAAAAGCTGAGGCTATGACCAGTCACATATTTGGCGACAGGCAATAATCTCTGGCGGCAGAATACAAGAAGTGGGCTACAACCCTGCCTATCGCCCATAAGTTCCCTGGTGATTGAGTACACGGAATGGGCAGAGTCCAACCCGTTGCCTGAAAGATCTCTGGCGATAGAATACAAGGAATGGGCGACAGCAGTGTTTTCAATTCGGCGAGCACAAGCATGCATATGACTAATTCTGGCGACAAGGTTCCACGTGGTAGACTCTTTCTGCAAGAGGTGGCTCACGCGTGTAATAGCCAAAATGGCTAGAAAGAGGGACCACTATTGAAGATCTCACAAAGATGCCACTCTTTTGAATATTCAGTGGCATGCAAGACGTTATGTGACAGAACAATCTGTCGCTTGAAAGGGGCTTGCTACACTGCAAATTTGCGCGACTACAAGCATGCAACAGGCACTCTGTCCCAAGCTAGCTCAAGGCCACGCGACAGAGCAGTTTGCACAACTATAGGCATGCGACACGACTAGAACATGGGCAACCTTATCTTCTTCGTTGTGAAATTGAACTTTAAAGCCAAGAAAAGTGACAAGCCGTGAGCTAGACAAGAGCTCCCGTGCGTGACAAGCCTTTAGCGAGACATGGTCTCCCGCATGCGACAGACCTTGGGTGACAGGGGAGCTCCCACGAGCGACAGGCCTTGGATGAGATATGGGCTCTCACATGCGATAAGCTCCCTACTTTGATAAAATGACAGCGAAGAAAATTAGGTGAACACAGCACCCATACGCAAAATTCCCCCGTTAGCACAATGCAGGCGATGTCTGCGCACGCCCAAGTGCGGGATTTGAGCGGAACAATCTAGAATCTTCTAGACCTAGTCCGACCGAGTGTCCCAAAGCTTCCTTCGACCCAAGAACTGCTCTAGCAATCTAGAAGTGGCTTAAGAGCCACACACTTAGACTATTGATAATCACACATGTGAAAGAGGGCTTATCTATATAAAAAGTGTGTCGGCTTCATGAGTCCTTTAAGCAAGATAAGGATGTGCCGGCTCAAGGTGTCGAGATCAAGGATGTATCTCTTTTGTAAGCCCCTATACGTAGCATTCTGAAGTATCAATACAAGTGAGTGCTTGGCACAACGGAAATTGCAAACACACTCAAGCAGGGACATAAGGGTGGTAACCAGATCTGAGGTACTCTCAAACGATGTTTTCAATTTTCTTGTCCACTCTAACAATTGTGATTGAATTAGGCAGGTGTCCGAGATAGGCACTAGCCACTGTCGTGAAAGGCAGCAAGCCAGGAAAAGCTTGGTTCAATCGAAAACAACTTGTGGTAAGCTCGTGAAGATAGATTGATGGTGCCGAGGCACGACTCGGTGCACAATCCATGGTTGACAGCAAAACATCACAGCACTCGTACCTTACAGATTTTTCAAAGACAAAGACTTGGAATGATACTGGTGGTAAACATTTGCTATTATTGTTTTAACATTTGCTGCAATTATTCCACTTAATTGAAAATACTACATTATGAAACGAAAGGCCAGTTATTTTTATCTGTACTATGATAATCCTCCATGTTTGTTAGACATGTTGCAGGAATAGAAAAAGACGCGAGACGGGCATAAATAAGTCCCTAAGCGAAAAATGCGCGAGATGGGCACAAATAAGACCTTAAGCGTGAAGAAGACGCGAGACGGGCACAAATAAGTCCCTAAGCGAAAAATGCGCGAGATGGGCACAAATAAGACCTTAAGCGTGAAGAAGACGCGAGACGGGCACAAATAAGTCCCTAAGCGAAAAATGCGCGAGATGGGCACAAATAAGACCTTAAGCGTGAAGAAGACGCGAGACGGGCACAAATAAGTCCCTAAGCGAAAAATGCGCGAGATGGGCACAAATAAGACCTTAAGCGTGAAGAAGACGCGAGACGGGCACAAATAAGTCCCTAAGCGAAAAATGCGCGAGATGGGCACAAATAAGACCTTAAGCGTGAAGAAGACGCGAGACGGGCACAAATAAGTCCCTAAGCGAAAAATGCGCGAGACGGGCAAAAATAAGTCCCTAAGCAAGAAAATTCAAAAGTCCCTAAGCGAAAAATGCGCGAGACGGGCAAATCAAAAGTCCCTAAGCGAAAAGTGCGCGAGACAGGCAAACAAAAAGTCCCTAAGCGAAAAGTGCGCGAGATGGGCAAACAAAAAGTCCCTAAGCAAAAAATGCGCGAGACGGGCAAATCAAAAGTCCCTAAGCGAAAAGTGCGCGAGATGGGCAAACAAAAAGTCCCTAAGCGAAAAGTGCGCGAGATGGGTAAACAAAAAGTCCTTAAGCGAAAAATGCGCGAGACGGGCAAATCAAAAGTCCCTAAGCAAAAAATGCGCGAGGCGGGCACAAATAAGACCCTAAGCATGACGAAGACGCTAGAAGGGCAAAATAAGACCCCAAGCGGGCAAAATAAGACCCTAAGCGAGAAAAAGACGCGAGACGGGCACAAATAAGTCCCTAAGCGAAAAATGCGCGAGACGGGCAAAAATAAGACCCTAAGCGAGAAGATACAAGACGAGCAAAACAAAAAGTCCCTAAGCACAAAAGGGTGCGAGACGGGCAAATTCGAAAATCCCTAAGCGAAAAGTGTGCAAGATGGGCAAATGAAAAGTCCCTAAGCACAAAAGTGTGCGAGATGGGCAAACCAAAAGCCTGAAGCGAAAAATGTGTGATGTAGGCTACGCATTTACTTGAAGCAAAAAAGTGTGCGATGTAAGTCATGCATGACGTGCTTGAGCTTGAAGCAGTAATTGAGCGACATAAGCCCCGTATGTAAAAGAACTTGAAGCAAAAAAGTGCACGAGAAAAGCCTGATTATTACGTGAGACTAATACAAGGTAAATGTATAGTTGCTTCGGTAGATGAGTTTAAAAATGGGCTGATCAGTTTGTAAAAGACTAAGCTCTTTCACAAAAAACTGGGGAGCACTCTAGATTGACTTATGCCTCAAAAGGAGCATCGATACTAACAGGCACCCAAGCATCTACGCCCTGAGGTGCTATAATTATCTAAATCATCTTCGTCCAAGCCTGTGAGAACCCCGACCATCTCGGGTCAACCAAAAGGCTCTTAAGGACTGGTAAGATCAGATAGATCTTTATAAATGCCTATTCTCAGAAAATGTTGCATCAGGATCAAGCTTCAACCAATCCGGAGCACGCCAAGCACAAACCGCATCTGATGAAACCAAAAGGCTTTGGTGGCTCCGCAATCTTGTAATTTCTCCTTATAACTCTTGGTTTCGGTCAGCTAAGACCTTGAATTTGAAAAGAAGGGTGGTATATTCCACTGGAGAAGCATTTAGCTCAGAGAAGAAAAACGTATCCCGGTAGTGTTCTAAAAAGACACTTTGACAAAAAAAAATGATGACACGAAGTCATTTCTGCTACAAATAATAATTGAGTCCTCAAGTGAAGATGAAAAGACTCTTGTGATAATCCCAAGAAGAGGGTAGCACAAGAATTTGAAAAGCCCATTCTTTATATACTCTTTCACAAGGTAAACCTTGTAAAAGAGTGGGGAGCAATTGATGTGGACTAGATCAATTATTACTGGGCTTTTCTATAAATCAAGTTGAAGACCATTGAGCCAAATGATAATCTAAGCCCAAGAGAAAAAAGGACTCAAAAGGCCCAGAAATGATCCACTGGGTTATTATTTAAGCTGTGGGGCTTAAAGGTAATTACGCGCAAAATAACTCCTATAAATAGGTCACAGGTATCATTCTTAAACCCTAAGCTCTATTTGCTTACTGAAACCCTGCCAAAACCCTGTCTGACTTAAGCATCGGAGTGCGCGCGCAGGGAAAACCCCTGCGCCCCTCTGACTTTTCCTATTTCGCAGATTCATTGGAGACAAACTAACGCGAAGATCGAGGATCCGACATCAACAAATATTAATTGTTGTTTTTGGCAACAACACTTATATACCTTGAAATTTATTTCTGTTTCACTTTGACCCAAATCGTTACATTTTTCATTATCTTTTTAAATATTTGATTTCTTTTTTTTTTGTATTCTTCAATAGTTTTTTTGTTGTTCTCTCTCTAAAACTAAAAAACTTCGTTTTCTCTAAACCCTAAAAAATATTACTCACATAAAAAATCCAAAAATCTTTAGGAAACAAGTACTATAAAGCGTTAAAATATACAAAAAAAATAAAAAAAAATCAAGAAAAATGGCAAAGAAATTTTTTAGTTTTATTTGGGGGCTCTTCGTATGGTTTTTGGACTTGAAACTTGGAGAAAATATAGGCTATAAAAAATATAACAACGTATTAGAAGAGGCTCAGTTTTTAAGCAGCCAAACTTGATTTTTGGAAGTTGAAGATTGGAACTTTGAGTGTAAATATAGAAAATTTTAGAGTTTTTTAAGTAAAACTAACCTAACAAGTAGAAAGAGTTGTTGTATTTTTTGAAGCCACTTGTGACTTGTGAATGGCGATCAACGGTGGTCACTGATAGCCAACACAATTGTCAATCATCAGATACTAAGTTTTAGAGAGAGAAAAATTTTAAAACATTGAAGAAGATGAAATAATATTAAAAAATTAACAAAATAACATAAAAAGTAACAGTTTGAAGTAAAGTGATATGCAAATAAATCTCAAAAAGGTTAAGTATCATATTTTAAACATCAAGGGCCACATTTGGTCTGCCCTTAATCACAAAATATATTTATGTAATTTACCTTAAAAAATAAGATTATTATCAAAATCTGAATTTTATTAAAATTAGAAATATAACTTTGGATAGATGATTAGGTGACTCTTGGTAAGCATTTTTATACTTTAATGATGAAAAAGAAAATTTATCTTATCATACATGTCATGTATTCATATATTTAGCTCTTTTTCTTTAAAAAAGCATCCATGTAAAAAATCTTTAAAAAAGAATACGACTGATTATCATTTTTTAATTTTAAAAGTTAAGTATTAAATTTATGATATTAAAGTTGTTTAATTTATGTTGAAAATTAAATATTTATTAGAGTTTTTCTTAATATTTTATAAAAATAGATATAAATTTTATGCATTTTGAATTACTAAAAGTTAAAAAATAAGAATAAATAGTTAAAAGGAAAAATATATTTTATATTAAGAAAATAAATATAATGAAATAGCGCTTTTTTCTTAAAAAAAATTGATTTGTAGCTAAAAATGTTTGTTTAACATATTCACTACATTTTCATTAAAATACTTTTTCTTAAATAATTTTTAAAACTAAATTATCAAACCCATTAAAAATCTAAATTCCAGTGTGTTATATAGAGGTGTTCATGGCTGATTAGGTTAGGTTTGGCTTGATTTTAAAGTATTTAAGAGATTGAAAGTTGAGTCTGAGTTTGCCCAACATAATATTTCGGATTTAACTTTTCATCCAAACTTGTTTTTACATGCAACGAATATGCCTAAACTCATCCAAGCCAACCTAAATGTTAATAATTTTTTAAAATAAAACAAAAATCTAAAAACATAAAATACTTATAATAATTAATATAGCACAATAAGTTCAGATAAATTTATAAAAAAAGCCTACAAAAATATGAATAGGTAATTCATAGTTTAAAAAGGTTACACACTCAAATTAAATTGCACAAAAAAATTAAAAATACATTAGTATATTTTTTTAATAGTTTCCTTACTCGATATATCTTAAATTTTTTAATAGAATTAACAAAATACAATATCATATTTTAATCAAATATCAAATTACAAATTTTAAAAAATAGTAAAAAAATTTTATAACAATCGAACAAGTTGGGTTTGGACATTAAATAATGAACTTAAATCTGATTTGGTTTTTTTTTGTCTATCCTCGTTTTTTTAGTTCCAAGTTCATTTAATAGACTTACTATTTTTTTTATATTGAACCCACCCAAAAATCTGATTGAGTTTTGAGCTTAAACATGTTGTCCAATCCATGAACATGTTTAGTTTTATAGAAGATTGATAGTTTTAAACACTATAATTAATAGGTTACGAAAATTATATAAAAAATGAAAAAAATGACTCATTTTAAAATTTTATCAAAACTATTTATAAATTTGACAAAAATTAAAAATATTTTATAATTGACTCCACAAATTATTATATAATATTTTTCGTGTTTTACATGTTTAAATTACTTTTTTTTTTCAGTTAATTCCCATTAAAGATAAAATTATTATCTTATTCATTATCAGTGGAGTTTTTTAACTCTACAAGCGGAATTAGGATGATAATATGTGTCTTTTAATAATATTAAAAAAATAAAAAATAAATAAAATGTGACATATATTATCATTCTAATCTCATTTATAGAGTTAAATAATTCCACTGACAGTATATAAGATAATTTTCCATAAAAGATAACAGTATGGTCGGAATAAGCTAACGAATGCAGCCAAACAGTTGGCTTGTAACACTGAGGTGAAAATCCAAGGTCCGATAAGAGACAAGAAGCCTAAGCATAAGCAAAAAGAGAAAGAAGGAGAGGCAGAAAAGAGGAAAAAAAGATGGGGGGAGGAATGGAGACAAACAAAAACAAGTTCATAGAAGATTGGAGCAGTGCAAGAGAGAATCTGGAGTACAACTTCCGGTGGACTCGCCGCAACTTTGCTCTCGTTGGCATATTCGGCATCGCCATCCCTGTCCTTATCTACAAGGGCATCGTTCGAGAATTCGTAATTTCTTGTTTATCTCTCTTCAAATTTATACTAACACATCGTTTAACTATTTGGCTTTGATTTATTTGCGATCTTAATTTTTATTGCATTTTAAGGGGTTGAAATGGGGATTTTGGGATTTTGTTAGATTAATCGATTCGCGGATGCACTATGCTTGTCCAGATTGACGGACTGACTGACTGCGAGTCTTTGACTATTGTCGTTTTAGGCAATTTATGTTTACTGGGTTCTGATTGATTTTCCTTGGGGTTTAATAGTTTGAAAAGGGAATTGAAAATCCAATTTTTGTCTGTGAAATATTATGTGAAGCAGAGTCCTTGGATTGGCTTGATTTTAGCCACTGCTTATATGATTTTCATGCGCTTAAATTTTTGTGTTGAGATGTATTGCTTTAGCAACAAAACCGATAATGCACTATAATGCAATATCATGATAAAGAAGTTCTTTTGTTTGTGGCATTGTGTTTCTTTTTTTTTTGATTGAACATCCGTTTGACCATAATTTGTAAAATTTTCTCATTTTCTTTTATGTTCATCAGGTTTCTTCTCCTTTTCCCATGGGGTTTTAACTAAATGAGAGTTGTAATATCTTTTATTTCTTTAAAATATTTAAGCAAGGATTTTCAACTGTTCTGGGCCCCTTGATTAGTTATTTATTTGCATTTTTTTTTTTGCTCTCAATTATGCTTATTAACATAGCACTAGAAATATGAATTATTTACAATTGCTGTTCGTTAATTTTCATTTCAAGTGCTTGTGATCTGCATTTTTTGAGTAATGAATTGATTTTTCTCTTCTGATTAAACTGATCATTCTTAGGGTAACATGTTTACATCTTTTAAGCTACAATAGATCAAAGTCATATTTTGTAGCTTATAGAAATAAGGCAATGGGTATAGGCATTGGTTATGATGATATAAAAAATTTGTAATTAATTTATTGCCTCCCTGAATTTCTTGAGAAAAGTGCATTAAATGAAAAACTATTCTCTAAAATAGCAATTTAACTAATCTTAACTAGCGTCTATTTATATTACATGGACTCTGCAATTTATTCTAACATCTGACTTCTTGCACATTTCACTGTTCGTATGGGTATGACATTTGGATCTTCAAAATTTATGTAAAATTTTGTCACAACCTTCTTGTACCCGTGTCTAACACCTTATCTCGAGTCCATGTAATATAGGTTTAATCAGACCTCGGAAAAAAATCACACACAGATAACTGAAGTGTGTTACGAAACAAGAAACATGCCAAAAATGCACATATTTAACATTTTATGACACCAAAGGCAAAAATTTACTTAACAAGAATGGTATAATCAAGAGTGAAGTTCTTTTGAGAGGACATATTTGATACATATATGATCTTGTGCTTTTTGTTAACACTTTTGAAAGACAGAACATCGGGACTTTCATTTTATTATTGCCTGTAAGAGTTCATACTCTTCCCATGAAAGTTGCAAAAGTGGAAACCAAGGCAAATCATTCTTTGGTGTTCACTTGTCAACTGTAAAACAGCTTAAAAGTTGAGAAAGCAAAGGAAAGAAAAAATATGATAAAAGTTAGCCAAGGCAGTTCTTGGCACATAAAATTTTGTGCTTGGGTGATGGGAGAGTACAAGAGTGTAGATTGAAAGTAAGCAAATATTTTAGTATTAATGAAATTTTTATCCATGCCATGTACAATTTTAGATTCAAAATCTTTATTTGACCATTAAATGCAATTCTTCTATTCTTGTGATTTTCTTCAGCTTTTCATTAATGTTTGAATTCTTGGATTGTGTTGCAAGAGCTTGTTTTATTTTCATCTAATCTTCATTTGACCGTTAAATGCAATTTCTTCTATTCTTGTGATTTTCTTCAGCCTTTCATTAATGTTTGAATTCTTGGATTGTGTTGCAAGATCTTGTTTTATTTTTATCTTGTATTGTTTGCAAGGTCATGATGCCATAGAGTTTAAAATTTGTTTTCCTTAATTTTTTTTTTTCCTTTATGCATTTGTCTAACTGATTTTCCCTAATGGTTTGGTAATTTTGGCAACAGCATATGCAGGATGAAGATGCAGGTAGGCCGTATAGGAAGTTCTTGTGAGTTTCTTACTGCAATGCTCGATAATAAAGGTTGATGAGTAAAACCAGGTTTTCTCTGGGACAACAATTTGTGTTATTTATCTATTTTCAGAACTTCTATCATTTCGCTCTTGATCTTGTCTTGTGTTTTTTCTTGTAAGTTTCTTGTGTACTTTTTCAATATACCATTTTAAGAATTTCAAGCATATTACAAGCTTACATAGTGTGGGTTTTCTGGTGCATTTTTCAATCTACTATCTGCTTGGAAAGTTGAATTACCCCAGCATAATAAAGGTTCTAATAATATGTGGGTTCAATTTTTTTTTCCTTTTCAGTTATGGTGGTTGGCTTAAATTCCAGTTAATACAATATTGTGATGAGAACATTAGTTTTGTAAGTTTGGGGATCACAAAATCCAAACTGAATTGTTACTTTTAGAGGTGGCAATTGGATGAGACGATTTATCTTTAGGTTAGGGGTGGATTGAGTGTTGAAATTTTAGAAATTTCCATCTGGATCATTTCTAATTTGGTTAGGATGATGATTAAATTAAATTGGCTTGGATTCTGTTCTCTTCAAAAAATTGCTGAAGATAAAGTTAGTTCATGTAAATTATTTTTGTTAATTACATTTATTATGTTTAGTTAAATTAAAAATTCATAATGAGAAAAAAAATACTTAAAAGTTTAGATAGGGTTTTGATTTAAATTTGATTTAGGGTCATAATATATATGGACTTACACATGATCACCAAATGTCTACATCTTATCAATAAATAAACTAAAAAAATATCAAGGCTTTAAAATAAATACAAATAATTTTTTTTAATTTGCTTATAAAAGTTTATTGATGAAGTATCAATCTTTGATTCATTGACAGTGTATAGAGACTTTACATTATCAATGTATCATATATAAATCCGTTAAATATAATGCTTTTCTTTGTATACTAAATAAGTTAAAACGAATTCACTGTGACATTGCAAGGAATTGAAAAAAAAAAAGAATCACTACAAAATTAAAAATCCTTCTCGGTGCAAAATTAAGCTATTACATAAAATCCAACTGAATTTGGGCTTTTTCATTTAAAAAGAAAAAAAAAAGTCAAAATATAGTTCAAAACTTCAACTTCAATGCTACCGAAAAGGAAACAGAGCATGTAGGTGAAAGGAATTAGCTTTGAAGTTTGAACTAGTTATTGTATAATTCAATGATTGCAAGATTGAATTAGTCAAGCTTGAATGGATCTTTTAAACCATGTATTCTTACTAACAACTTTTATTAATTTTACTGACCTTGTATGAATCGGTTAAATCGATATTTTATAGCTGTTACATTTAGATTTCATGTCTGTTGTGTTCTTGATTTCCAAAATATTTTCTCCCAAATATCCTTCACTTGTCATCGATATTGACCTATAAATAGAGGCATCCAATATGCTTGGAAGGAAAAAAAGAGATGGAGAAAGAAAATTTGTTAACTTATGGTTAAACAACAAGGTGAAAAATTGGTTATGAAATCTAATCTTTGGATTAACAAATTTTTCTTTTTCACATATTTTTATACTTCTTACCAAGCAAAGTCTTAAATCTATTTTTGCTGAGTTTCACACATGGGAAGACAATTTATCTTTAAGGGCAATATTTCCACACCACATGCAATTTTTGCTTCTGCTTTTCTATTCCAATTTTTCCAATAATCTTAACGATAAAGTATTCTCAAGCTGAAATTTTTGCTGCTAATGTTGCCGATGGATCATGCTACTTTATTGACTGTTGATTTATGATATGGTAGATGAGTGTGTAATTGCTTGAAGCAACGGTTGGAATAAAGATGGAAAGATACCATTATTCTGCTAACCTCAACCTTTAAATAGCCTGCAGACAACGGATACCAATCTTATCTCAAGAAACAAGTTTTAGTCCAGAGGAACTAGATAACAGTTTTTATCTCAAAAAACAAATCCAAGTCTTAAGGAACTAATAACAATCTTTAACTGTTGCCTAAAATCAAGCAACCAGTATTGAATTGAAAAGACTAATTCAGTGCTGATAATCCCGAATAGTAGGCCACGTCCTTCATGTGGTAGTCTCGTGCCGTTGTCACGTGATCATTACTTTTTCTCTATAAAACCAGTTCATTGGTGTGTGCAGTGTCACCTCTTATATATCCAGTGACTTTTTTTTTTATATCTGATGTGGAATTGAAGCACTCATCCCACTCTTTTAGAGTGTGTGATGTGACATTCTCCTCAACTTAGTCTCACAACATTCTCGTCACAACTAACCCCTTGGGGGCTCACCTTGCTCTACACTTGCTAGGGTGCTCGACATGAAGTTGAATAATCAAGGATTAGTTTTAATATCATCTATCATGTGGCTATTATCTTTTTCCCGCAAAACCTAGCTTATTGGAATGTGTAGCACCTCCTTTTATATACTTAAAGACCTTCCATTTTGTATCCGATATGAAATTATAGCATTCAGTCTGCTCCTTTTTAAAGCCCGTGGCGTGACACAATGGCCATATAGCACACGTCCAAAATGAACCATAACAATTCTTCCCCCTTAATGTTCTTGTTTGCAAGAAGTGGAAAGTTAGGGAAATCATGGCTAAACTCAGTTTTATTGACACAAGTAGCTTCAGTCTTGGGTTCGTTAAGCCATTTGACGAGGTATTCTTAACTCTTTCTACATTATCGTACGGACATAATAGCTTCTGGTTATTTTGAAGGATCTGCTATGTTACGTATGAGTTTTAGCAACTCTAACAAAATTAAGGTATTATTTCTATTGTTGCCCATTTGCAACAATGAATTTATAATGTTGCGAAAATCTCGATTTTTTTATTCATGTGTCTATCAAAAGCTTTGTAAAAAAGAGAAGAAATCAAAAAAATGAGAAGATTTGTTTTTGTGCGTGCACTCTAATACTTAAATAAAAAATCAAAAGATTTTTTATCAGAAACAGAGTTATAAAAAAGTAAGTTCAGAAATAATTTGGCTTGCTACCCTTTATCCAAATTGATTTCAAATATCTCTTCTAGATTTGTTCAATTAGTTGTGCATCCGGGTCCAATGAAATTGGGCTAATAATTAATATAGATTAATTTCAATTGGGCTCACAGATGCATGTCCAACTTACACGACCAAGAGTTGGTTTCCTGTATTAGGCGAAATAACGTCCCGCACGGGAGTGAGTCTTGTGTGGAAGAGTGTATTACGGCACATTGTGTCGCGCTGTAGGGCGTAACGCCAAACACTGTGCTCGGTACACTATGCCTTGTCCTCTTCTTTTTTTAAAAAAAAACTTAATTAATTAATTTATAATTATTAATTTTAATTGTTTATTATTATTATTATTTACACGTGTGCACGTGGCATATGTCAATTTCCAAATTTTTTATTTAACACGAAAACATGGAATATCAGGTGAATTTGACACTATGAGAGAAGTTCCAACCTGTAGGCTGCCTTTTCCAATTTTCTTAATCAACTTGAAAGGACAATAAAAAACGAATTGCTACCTTTTGGTTGGACCGTTTAGTGACTGATACTTGTTGAAAGGGTTAAAGTTTTAAATAGACCCAATCTCCTTGTGCAAACTCCTACTCGATGTAATTCTGTCATAAACTTGTTTCATTCTATTTTGAGCTCTTAGGGGACGTTGTCAAAGCTCCTAGAGAATTCCCTTTGTAGTTGAGCATCTTCCAATGCTTGTATCTTTACTTTTCTCGAAACATGAGAAAAAAGGTTAAGAGGGAGTCTGCCATACACAATCTCAAGAAGAGTGGATTTAGTGGCTAAGTGAACGCTAGTATTATAACTGTACTCGGCCTAAGAGATCCATTTGGTTCATTCTTTGAGTGTAGCTCGTAAAACATTGTAGATATATTTTGATGGAGCAATTTACCACTTTTGTTTGGCCATCCGTTTGGGGGTGATAAGAGGAGCTGAAGTTGAAGTGTGTTTTTTTGTAATTTGAGCAACTCTTTTCAAAATGCACTGGTTAAAGTTGGGTCCCTATTACATACGATGGTCTCTAGCATTTAACATAATTTGGTCCCTATTATATAGCAACATAATTTTAAAGGATAAATGATTTAACATGTATATTGTTATTGATTATTTTTAAATTTTTGTTATATATAGGAAAAATCTTTCACCAGTAGAGAAACTGTCATGAAAGTTAATACAACTTTTGATTGGTACTAGATGTCATGTAGGTAAAACAAAAAATTGTCTGAAGTTAATGAAAAATTACATTATTCCTTACGCAATGTTGATGTCCCTATCCCAACTCCAAAATAAATAGTAATTATTTTTGCTATATTTAAAACATTGATGAGAAATTATTTCATGATTATAATAAAAGCATTTTATAATGTTTATATATATAAAACTTAATTGTAGCATTTTGTATATTTTATAGTTACAAGTTGAATGTTGAGATATTTGATGGTTTTGAATAAATGATATTTTTACTTTTCAACACTAAAACTAAGAAATTAGTTAATAAAATTGTTGACAATTTTTATGAAATTTCTCTAAAGGTATTGATTAATTTGGAATTATTTAATATAATCTAATCTCAATTCAATTGAATGATATTTCTATAACTATGATTTAAGAAAATGGAGATTATAAAATTCAAAAGATATTTAAAGAGTTCAAAGATCAAATTTTTGTATTCGAAACAAAACGACAAATTATAATATTGAAATAGTAAGTACCGATGTTACAATGTTTAAGATGTATAACTTTGATCTTGAACTTGAATACTTATTGAAACACATATGTATAAATTTATATAATATGACTATCTTTATTATAAAGTCATATAACTACGCTATAACTGAAACTTAATTTAATTAAATTGGTGTTTTATCTATGTATTTTATTCTAACTGTGGAATTTTTTTGTATTATCAAGTAAAGTGACATATTATTAAAAATAACAACGAATACTTAAGAATCATTTGCTACCTCTTCAATTCATTGAAGAATTTTCATTTAAAAAATATATACAAAATTGATTTTAAGACAAGGAAAAATCCAATTTCTTTAAATCAAAAACATGATTGAATTTTCTTTTTATACTACTTTGATTCAATAAATTACAAAGAGTTTTATTTAACTTTTACAAAATTTGTATAATTATATCTCATATATAATTTTTTTTATATTACTATATTGTAATATATAAATTACAAATAAAAATATATATTATAAACTTAATAATTTATATTATAAAGTTTCTAAAAATATATATTATAAATGAATTTATTGATAGATAAATGTATTTTCGTGTTTCACATAGGTTTGAAACTAGTATATGAAAATATTCGAGATAATAACCTAAGTCTAATTTCATCTATTAGACTATGTTAAAAAAAACCATAATATATGACACTTGAGAAATTACCACATCGAAATAGGCTAAAGTTGAAGAAGCATATTTTTTTCATAGATTACGTTTACTAGTTTATGAGTATTTTTCTAGTACCATGAACTCTTGTTAGTTAATTGAGCATCCTTTTTTTGCACCTTCCACGCTAACAAATTCAATTTGAAAATCTTGAATCAAGAGAGAGGGGCAGAATAATTAAGTTGGGAAAAAGGATGTAAATAAAATATTTAAAATAAAAAGCAGCAGATCTTATTTTGCAATTTAGTTTATGATTTATATAGAAAAAGAATTCAACAAATATCCATTCACAAAATTGAAAAAAAAAAAAACCGAACACCAATGGCTATGATTATGAACCCTAATCTAATATTCAGAATTAGTAAAAGGACAAGGATTGTCTGAAGGTATGCTGATTGAGCGCCATGAAAAGCAAGAAGACGTTAAAAAGAAAAGGCAAAACCCAAGAATAATCGGAAAGCGGCCCTTTCTCCATGTCAGTGACAGAGGACGTTGACAAAGAGAGCCAATGCACGGCTATCACCAGAAGCAAGGAGGCCAGAAGGAGACCCCATCCCGCTCCCAGTTGGTGTACTTCGGTGGTTTCCACGGCAAAAGCAGGGTCGACGAAGGCGCAAGCGCAGCGGGAAGAGAAGCGCAGAACCGCAAAGATAGCGGCAAGCGTTGCCATAACCGGGAGCGGCACTGGTTCTTCGTAAAACATCTCAAACATTCTCCACAATTTGCTTTCTTTGTTAACGTAACTCACCATCACCAAGCTTAACGTCTTCACTCGCGACTCTTGATTCTTGACGATCGGAGTTGGTTAATTTATTGCCCCACTATCCAAATTCGAATTGTGAATGTGATCCGTTAAGTTTCTTTTTAAACAAGCAACACTAACCTAAAAAAAAAAAGGATATCTATAATAGATATTAACTGAGTTTTAGTAAAGAATAAAAAATTAAAAATGATAATTAAGATATTTTTTTTTAGAGTTTGTATATGATGCACTGTTCTAGAGAAAGGATTGTATGAAACAGTTACACAACGTCAGCTTATATCACTTCCATTCAAATCATGCCACGTAATCATAGTGTTGAAAAAAGTCAATAATTTATTACATAATTAAATGATGAATATTTATTTCAAGAAACTCATTAATGATTCTGATAATAAATCATTAACTTTTTTCATCACTGTGATTATGTGACATGATTTGAATGGAAGTGATATATGGTGTAACTGTTTCATACAATCCTTCCTCCACTGTTCTATACGCTGTCAATGCATCAGAAGTTGACACCTCATAAATAGGCTCTTATGGGCAAATTAAAAAATTTATTTATATTTGCATATAAGGGCTTACTGATGAGGTGTCAACTTCTTGTGCATTGACAGTGTATAAAAACTATACACTATCAGTGCATCATATATAAATCCTTTTTTTTAATAATAGATGATAATAAATATGAGGGTTTGTATATGATGCACTGATAGTGTATAGTTTTTATACACTATCAATGCATTAAAGGTTGACACCTCATCAATTGATAAATTAAAAAATATGTCAAGCCCTTAAAAGTAAATATAAATTAATTTTTTTAATTTACTCATAAAGATCTATTAATGAGGTGTCAACTTTTGATGCATTGACAATGTATAAAAACTATACACTGTCAATACATCATATATAAATCCAATAAATGTAAATTTAAAGTTTATTATTTTTTTTGATAACATAAATTTAAAGTTTCTCATCTACTCTTTCTGTGCCTTGTTTTTATCCATCTTTCTTTTCAAAAGTGTCCCAAGTTATTTTTTCTAACACTTAAGACTCTAAATTTTTTATATTTTTAAAATTGATCTTTGAATTGTTTTTACCTTTTGACAATAAAAATTATGGTACAGTAATAGTATAAGAATTTAGGATTTATAATATTAAATACACGAAAAGCAAAGATCTTTCCAACTTATATTGCCCAAGCATTGTCAACATGAAAACGATATTTGTCAATCTAAAATTATGGTTTGAATGAAATATTACACAATCAAGTGTTGAATTCTCTATCCTCTTTTGACCTGACTCAAATATACCAAAATAAATAAAATTATTAAAGTTAATTGTTGATTCTTCCCTTTTAGCCTTACTCAAATATACCTAAAAATAAAAATCGTAAAATTTATTGTTGGTTGTCTTCACGTTTAGCGCCTATGCTTTGTTGCAACTTGCAAGAGCTAAATTTTATAAGATAACTTTTTATATTTAATGAGTAAAATTATTATAAATTATAAATATTTAAATATATATAAATAAAAAATAAAGGAGAAAATATGAGAAATTAATATATAATCTTTGTATATATTTTTCACTTTTTTCCCTTTTTTTTATCTTATATAATCTTTTTCTTTCATCAGATTAAAGATCCAAAGTCTTTTCCTTAGTATGAAAACTTATCACTTAGACTTTTTTTTTGGTTAATATAATGAAGAAGTACTTAAATTCTTTTAGATTTCTTATATAATCTATTATCTTTTACTGTACCCAATTAAACCTTTAAAATATTTTTTTGTTTAATTAATTTTTTTTATTTTGCTTAAAAACTAAGATTTTCTATAAAAATAAAAGTTCAATTGTACAAAAATTGTACATGAATGAAGGACATATTTCTCAATCATAGGTCCGATAAACACAAATGTGACAAGTAATTAAAAGTTGTTATGTAAATGTACATGAAATCGCTTCTGGTTAACATGACAAGAAAAATATCAAGACATGAACAAATGCATCTGATATGATAGTTTTAATTACATGTGACATCTTGATTTGTTATACTTACCGTTGACACAGTAAAAATGACTTGTTTAACAATTTTTCTTTCTTCCTTTCTCTTAATATCCTTCAAATAAAAAATAATGCAATGTGAAAAATGAATCCAAAATTATTTTTTTAGGGATATATTGCATGAAAAGTTACAATATAATTAAGTATTACATTCATAAAACTTGTAATCATATGAAAATAACTTAACTAACTAAATTAATAAGTAATTAGATTCAATAATTATACTCAAATTAACGATAAGACTTTAACTGATATCTCGAAGCACTAAAAGCTACTTTTTGACACTAAGCAAAAATTCAACTTGTCGATGAAAATTTTTTAAACTCCTAAGTCCAAATATTACTCCAATTGAACACATGTTAATCGCTCATGAAATTATTGTTGTATAATTATAAACAAAATAAAGGTTAATTATGAAATGACTTTTTGCTGACAATTTAACTGCTTCAACTTAAAGGTAGAATTAAATTATCAAACAAAAAACAAAGTCAAATACTTAATTATTATAATGCTTAGCAAAAAAAAAATACTTAATTATAATTTTTTATTTTTTTAAGTATCAACTATTCGTAAGAGAGCTTTTATTCATACCCAATAAAATACTTCATACACCATATTTTAAAGATTTTTATAAATGCCAAAATACCCTTATAGAAAATTACAAAAATACCTTATTAATTTTTTTAATTTTTGTATTTCTAAAAATGAATTTTCGGGAGCATAATGAGCTCTCGGGGGGGGGGGGGGGGGGGGGGGGTGTGAGGAGTGATTTTAGAGAAGAGATTTTAAGTTTTAAGGATTTCTAGTAAATAGAGTTTGTCTAGTAACTCATAGGGTGTGAATAAAATTAATCTATTCATAAAAGTGATATAATTTAAAAAGCACATTATTAATTAACCCATAAAATAAATTTCATCACCCTCTTAAATCCTTTTAGTCTATATTGTAATTATAAATAAAATAAGGTTAATTATTAAACGACCTTCTGTTGACAATTTAACCCCATCAACTTAAAGGTGAAATTAGATTACCGACGATTAGCTTTAAATTGACAAATAAATATTTTGAAATATCAAAAATTTAAATACAATTAAATGCTTAATATATATGTAAATTTGCATAAAGTTTTCATGATTTTTACAACCATATCAAATGCAAGTTCATATTAAATTTGTAAATTTTAAATTGGGACAATGCACTTAGAAAATATGACATTAAGTAATTTTCCATTAAAGTACTCACTGAATATAATTTTTAAAAAATTACTTAATATATATTTGGGCCCAATTTCTAATTAATTCGATCTAGTTAGCATGATTATTTGTGAATTATAAATCAATTGATTGGGCTTTTAAAACACAAATTGGGCTTTAAAATATTTTGGGCTTAGGTAGAATTTTTGGAATAAGGAGATTGATTTTGAGCTCTTCCCAATGTTTAGGTATCCAATTTGTTGTTTTATTATTTTTTATTATTTATTTATTTTTTACTTGAATAATTCAAAATTTAGGATAAATAAAGAATGAAAAAAAATCCCAAAAATGATTAAAAAGGGATAAACATATTGAAAAAAAGAAAAGAAAAGATAAAAAGAAAAAAAATTGAAACAAATAGTTAAACATTTTCTATAACTTAAAAATTTTAACATGCATTATCTCCTAAATAATATATAAAATTCATCAACTGAGTTAAAAAACATAAATCATACAAAAAGATATCAAATATAAAATTTATATATGATTCACTAATAGTATATAATCGTTATACATTATCAATGCACCACAGGTTAATATTTTATCAATAAGTAAACTAAAAATACACTGAGCTCTTAAAAATAAATACAAATAATTTTTTTTTTTCAATTTACTTATAAAAGCTTATTGATGAAGTATTAACTTGTCGTGCAGTGATAGTGCATAGAAACTATACACTGTCAGTGCATCATATATAAATCATAATTAATATATATATATATATATATATATATATATATGCACATGTCAAAAAATTTAAATTATGCCAAAAAATGCAATTTTTTTTAAAAAAATGAAAATAAAAGCAATATCTATACAGGATATATGGACAAACTTACTAGGAAGACAACTACTAACTTATTAGTGTATCAATATTTATTTCTGAAAAATTCAATTCACAACTCGTGGAGTATCCCGCACAACCTATTTATTAGAAAAATCTAGACCCTAAAATTGCATTTCTAAAATTACCTCTTACAACCTAAAACTCCAACATGTTTCCCATTTCACCCTTCCCGTCAAAACAACCCCACCTTATCCCATCTTTTGCAAATTTCGATGAGGGTTACTGGAAAGTAATGCCTGGCAGCGTCTTGCTGCCAACAGCACTTAGCTTGTTCTGCTTGATACACTGTCCGGTAGCGTGTAATATGCTGTCAACTTAAATGAAGTGTACCTAAAAACACGTAGATCATTTGGTAGAGAACTGTTTTAGCTTAATCAGAGATTTCAAATTCGAGCTATGAGTATGCAACTGTGTTAAAACTCTTGAAAGAAAGCTTTATCGTCCTTTAGATCCTGTCAGGCTCAAATTCAAGTTAATCCTATACCAAAATGATGTTATACCAAAATGATGTGAAGATATCAAATGATTTCGATCAAAAAAGAAACTTATATAAAATTTTGAAAATTCATTTCCGAAAGTTCTATTATGCTCACTGAAATCTATTTCCGGAAGATCTATTCTACACTGGAAATTTCATTTCTAAGAGCTCTTTTCTTAATTTTTCTTTTATTTTTTCCTTTATATCAAAACCAACCAACCTTCACCACCTTTTTCAACAATTTTTTTTTTTGCTGCCTGTGGTAAAACACACCGGCAACACTTGATTGTGCTCCCAGAAATTCATTTTCGAAAGCTTCATTGTACTCTTGAAAATCCATTTCTGAAAGTACAGAGATTACAATTTTAAAAATATTATTAAAGATAATCATGTAATTTCTTACAATGATATTTTAGTATTAAAAAAAATCATTAAAATAAGTTGTGTAGATGAGTTTTTAGGCAGCATTTAGAAGCACTCTTTATTTATATGTTTGTATTTACCTTGTTATTAGGAAGACAACTACTACAATTCGCTCTCCCTCCCTCCCTCAAGATCTCATTGCCTCTCCCAAGTAATTTTTAACTCATCTTCCCCACTATTATCCCCTGCTCTGCTCTCTCCTCTCATACAAAATTATACGTGTAGAAGAAGGACTACCCGGTCCAACTCTTTGCCTTCTCACTTTCTGCTTATTCAATTGCAATAGAAGCAGTTCGATGGTGACACCAGTGTTATCAACAGTGAATAGCGGACAATAGCAGGAAGGCCAAAATCCTTTACAAATGAATAGCGGATAGCATAGCGGCTGCTATTGACACAATAGCGGCCATAATTTATTTTTATAAAAAAATGTGTAATTTAATAGAAGACAATAAAATGACCATAATAGCTCATCAAAAATACATAAAGCATTCCAATGATGTTCTCAAACAAATAAAACCATAGCAAATAACAAGCTACCAAGTCAAGTAAGACACTAAATACAAGCGTAAACACAAATGCAATTCCTAAGAAACACAATCTACTAATCCTCTTCCTTATCTTCTTTAGCTTCCATTTCCTCTTGCTCAGCCCCAATATCATCATTATCAACTTGGTCTTTTTGAGCTCTACCACCAATATCTAGCTCAAACTCCTCTTCTCCTCATCTGATCTTTCAAGATTCAAAGCAAGCTCAGCCACCTTAACTGAGAAGTGGCTGGGTTGATGCTTTGCAAATGGATCTAGAGAGTGGCTACTGTGACAGTTTTACTTTGCTGACGGGTTTTTAATTTAATTTACGGTTTCTAGTTTAATTTAGGCTTTCTTAATATTTAATAAAACAGGTTTTTACTTTAAATAAATTTTAAAAAGCTTAAAAGACTTAAATACCTTTAAATAAAATAAAACCATTGGCCGTAATTAAATCAAGAAGAAAAAAATAGGTTAAATGGACATTTGACCAAATTTGTTCAACAGCGCCGCTACTGGCCACTATTAGCCGCTATCCGCTATTGCGCCCGCTATAGGCCGCTATTGTAAAGTCCATTTAACCAAATTTGTTCAACAGCGCCGCTACTGGCCACTATTAGCCGCTATCCGCTATTGCGCCCGCTATAGGCCGCTATTGTAAAACTGCTACGCTATGCATGTTGTTGTAGCGGTAGTTAATTTTCTGCTACGCTATGCCGTTATAGCGGCCGCTCTGGCTGCTATTGACAACACTGGGTGACACATTGACAAATGAATTCAGCAGACAAAATAAAATTTATCGAATTTGTATCAGTTATTCTGATACAAGGCCAATTGGTTTATGAGATAAGATTATCATAAAGCAGACAATGGAAATGATGCATGGCCTTCTCAACATGCGGAGCATATCTTCCACTGCAATATGCAGGTGATTCGATGCCCCTTTGAACACCTTCACACAATGTAATGTCTTCCATCTGTGCATTTTTTTTTGGTTACAGAACAGATTTTGAGGGTTGCAAGATTAATAGTAAATATTGAAAATAAACAACAAGAGATTATTTGCTGGTACCTGAATTCTTTCACTGTCCACTAGACTTCTCTCGATGAAAGCTTTGTCATCCTGAGACCAAAGAAGTTCTTGGTTAACTTGGAATTTGCCTTTTTCTCAATATAATTAAGACCATAGCAAATCATGGCCTAAGGTCATTGCATGACAGACAGAAATTAAGCACGGTATGAGGATTACTGATAAAAGGATCATAGTATCAGTATCAAACATAGAACAATGTTTCACAATCATAGGATACAAATCTCAATTCAGTTTTCTCCTTCCCTCGATGAAAACTTATAAACATAGAGGCTTTTGACTTATTATATCACATCGCTGCCACTGCAAAGAGGCTTGATAGAGGTCTGAACTTCATCGTGAACAAGTAGAATCCATCAATATTACACAATGCACAGAGAAAAAAGTTCATGCCTATTTAATGTCAGCATATCACATAAACAGACATGCATTTTCAAATGCCAAGCATACAGAACACTGCATATGAGAGTCTAAGACATATGAGACCTGAAGAATCTCCTCTAAAACAACATTACCTATACACTAACCTGGTATAACTCAAACCTTATGCAGAAACAGAAGCATGTATTTAGAACATGTACATAATCCAAAGCTCAAGATGTAGAGGTCCAGTAAAAGATTTTGTAGTATATGGTAGCTTCATAACTCTTCAAACAGACACATTCTTGGGTTCCAAATATCAGTTTGTTAAAAATGAAAGGAAGATTACTCATGAGCATGCAGTGATATCCACCAACATTAGAAAGTCGCAAAATTTCAAGTTGGAAGTAGAAAACAATTTTCAAGAAGCCTTATTTATAAATGTTAGTGTTAGTTTTTACCATCTACCTTATTAAACATAGGCACTTGAGTTACTGGTATCACAAAGTTTACAGAACTGCCAGTCTGATGAAAATATTCTAGATTATCTATTTGCAAACATATTTCACAGAAACAAATATCTCAAGAGATGAAATGTTTAAGATGAACGGCTTCTTTATACAGTACAAGATCAAAGCAGCAATAGAAATACAAAAAGATCAATTTTTAAACAAATTGTTTCCATAATCCACAGTTTGATGGGCGAAATCTTTCCATCATTAAAACCAACATTTAATTATTTTTTCGCTAACATACAGATAAAGAGCAAGCAAGATAGATTTCTTTTTAACTAGGAGCAAGGATAGACATAGATGTTTGGACTATAAGGTTATCCCAAGTAAGAGTGTTAGCAGCATGCAACATAGACTCCTGATCCTAAATACGAGGATATATAGACAACATCGAAGGAACCAACAAAAAGGAACTGAAAGGATTCGATAGTGGAAACTAAAAGAAGATTGCCATACATTATGTACAGATAGATGAATTCAAAAAAAGGATTGGACAACAAAAAAGAACCCAAATGTACTGTGGAACAAGATGGCAAAATGCATTCGAGAGGTGGACAAGGAGACATTAGGAGTATCAAATGGAAGAGTGTCGATTGGAAAAGATGCAACATGGTGGATTACAACAGTGAAAGACACAATAAAGACTAAGTGAGAGTGTTACAAGGCTTTGAGAAGAACCACATAGAAGAGAGTTTTACAGAATATAAGTTAGCTAAAAGGAGGCAAACAAGGCGGTGGCAGAAGCTAAGGCGAAGGTTGTGAAAGAGATTTACAACAAGTTGAACACAGAGGGAGAGAAAAAGATACACATATTGGCATGAGCAAGAAAAAGGAGGAGTCGCGACCTAGGAGTCGTGAAATGTATTAAGGATGAGTATAAAAAAACTCTCATGAAGGACAATGACATTAGGGACAGATGGTGCTAATATTTTGACAAATTATTCAATGACGGACAAAATCAAAATTTGGATAATATCTGCCTCTCGAGGATTTGAATCAATGTTCTATGTGTAGAATTAGAGAGAGAGGCAAAAGAGGCACTAAAGAGGATGAAGATTGAAAAAGCTGTTGGATCTGATGAAATTTAAATTGAAGTTTGGAAATGTCTTAGAGATGTAGGAGTTAGGTGGTTGACAAATCTTTTTAATAAGATTTGGCGCACTAACAAAATGCCTGAGGAATAGAAGAAGTGTCTTGATACATCTTTATAAAAACAAGGGAGATATTCAAAGTTGTGCCAATTACCGAGGTATAAAACTGATGAGTCATATAATGAAGCTATGAGAGAAAGTGATAAAACGGAGATTAAAAAAGAATGCAGAGATATCGGAAAATCAATTTGGTTTTATTCTTGATCAATCAACTATAGAGGCAATACTTGTTTAGACAATTTATGGAGTGCTTTCGAGTACCGGGTAAAGATCTCCATATGGTCTTTACAGATTTGGAGAAAGTATATGATAAAGTGCCTAGGAAAGTACTATAGTGGTCTTTAATGAAGAAAAGAGTTTCTTTGAAATGTATTAAACTAATTAAGGACATATATAGATATGCAAGGACACATGTGAGGACAAACAAGTGACTTTCCTATCACAATGAGATTACAACAGAGGTCAGCGTTAAGTCCATTCTTATTTGCGGTAGTTATGGACGAATTGACAAAATCCATCCAAGATAAAGTGCCTTGGTGTACGATGTTCGCAGATGATATTGTCCTATGTGCTGAAACTAGAGCGGAGATCAATGCAAAGTTGGGATTATGGAGACAGATGTTAGAATCAAGAGGATTCAAACTAATCAGTGTGAAGACTAGATATATGGAGTGTAAATTTAGTTCAAACCAAGTGGAGGAGCATAATGTAGTGACGTTAGATGTGGTGGTGATACCTAAATAAGACCATTTTCGATATCTGGGGTCAATAGTACAGATGGATGGAAAGATTGACGGTGATGTGAACCATAGGATCTAGGTTAGATAGAGTAAGTAGATAAGTGCTACAAGTGTGTTGAGCAATAAAGGAATTCTTATATGGTTGAAAGACAAGTTTTATAAAACAGATGTTACCAATATTGTTGTATGGAGTGAATGTTGGGTGACTAAGAGATTGCATACACAAAAGATGAGTGTAGCAGAAATGCGAATGTTACGGTAGATGTGTGGATATACAAGAAAAGATAGAATGAGAAATAAAGATATCTGTAAGATGGTTGGATTGGTACCTATTGAAGACAACTTGTGTGAAAGTCATTTACGTTGATTTGGACACGTACAACATAGACCTGTAGATGTTCCGGTTAGAAGAATAGAGGTTATGAATGTTGAGAGAAAGGTTAAGACTAGAGGAAGACTAAAAAAGATTTGGAAGGAAGTAATCCAGAAAGCTATGGAGGTATTAGAGTTGGATGAACACATTGCCTTGGATAGAAATGCATGGGGGAGAAAAATACATATGGACAATCTAACGTGAGTTTAGATATTGGTTCATATAACCTACTCTAATCTCTTGGGATAAAGGCTCTGATGATGATGATGATGAACACAGTTAAAGATTAGCTGCAAAGAAAGGAGACAATTGAAGGCATGTGCACACACAATGGTTGATAGAATCATCATTCTCCTTGTACACATTGTGCATGCAAAAGCATATAGGCATGGCTACAGACAGACAAACCCATCCAAAATAATTTATATAACAATCTTTCCACTTTCCATTCTTTTCTTCTCTGCTCTAGGGTTTGCAGAAAAATGTTTTCGGTATTTGTTGTCAGAAGGCTATTCTTTTCTGATCTCTGCGTAATATGGTGTATCACTAGATGATTCTTTTACTCAATATTACAAGTTTCTTCCTTTTGTTCTTTAGTATATGCCAGCAATATGCAGGGGACATCGTCGTCCTCCCCCTACCCTTGGAAGATTGCAACCAACATCCCTATGTCTCAAAAACAGACAGGTTTCCTCCAGTTATCTACTAGAGATAATTAAAAAAAGGACCCAACCTTGTTTCTGATAGAAGAATTTTAAGTGGCAACCAGAAAGGCTTTTCAATCCTTCTAAAAGTTACTCTAGAGCCTCAAATTCCAAGTCTTCAACTAGGAACATTGATGCAGTATTCTTTTTCTGTTCTGCACTATTACCAAAAGTATGCTTAGCTAGGAAAGCAACAAATATCATATCCAGCCTTTCTTCTGTAGATTACAAGTGAAAGCAAAAAAAAAAAAGAGGAAAAAAAAAGAAGATGTTGACTTCAAACCCGTAAACTAAAATGTCGAATTAGGTTTGTCCTCTATATTGTGAGTTACAACATGTGGAAAATCCCAAAACAAGCCTTAAAACAATTTGTGTCCTCTTTTAATAGGATGCATTTATCTTTGTTTAATTACACTAACTGTCAGAACATACCATGCTCACAGCTAATAGGCATAAAATGAATTTTTCTGACATGCTTACTACTATGCATTGTTTACATTTTGTTTTTGCAAGTTTGATACTCTAAAACTACAATCATGAGTATCACACAATGCATAATAAATAAAATTACCTTGAAAGAAGCTTCAAGAAAGTAGTCAAATACTACCAGGCATTTCCTTGGACCCCATGGGATTACCAGATTGGTGTCCATCCAAGGTCCATACCTATAAGACCATAAAAAGGATAATTTACTGGAAGAAGTGGAAAAAAGAAGGGCGGGTGACCAAATGCAAATGGACGTAAGAAGAACCTGTTAATCATGAAATTTGGATAGATGAAAGCATAAAAAGCTTTTGATCCAAGCCGATCATCTTCAATTTCTTTAGAGCCCCCTTCAACACTTTGGATGCTAACCTTTTCAAATATCTGTTCATAAACAATAATCATGGTTACAATGTGACAAATCATTTAAATCACAAAGTGAACAAGAGATATTAAATAAAATCTAATTCAGAAACATCAAACATGATACATACAAGCACATCCCTGTGACATTACAGAATTCTTGAAAGAAACTGTACAAACCAAACTTAAGTTCTGAATCTTAAATATTAACTCAAAGAAAGATCAGATAAATGCATACTGAAGTGGTGTATGAATCCAGTTTAAGACCAGATGCAAGGCCTTTGTGCGCATATGGTACGTGGTAGCCACCATCTAAGTAGTTGTCACAGAATACCTGCAAGTACAAGAAACAAAAGATTGCCAGGAAATGAGTATAGTTCATCAAGCTTTGCACAGAAATAAGATATCCCTTAACTTGAGAGAATGATGCAATTTAATATTCAAGACAATATATCATTATTTATGGTACTGAAAGTATTAAATTGACCTTGTTCTTGAAGACAGAGCATAGGGTTGAATGGATAGCTTTATTAAAATTACAAGGGAAAGTCCGTGTATTATTTTTAGGTATCATCATAATGCCAAGAGTGACAAACTAAATTGAAGGATCTTCTATTCGCTTCAGGGACACACCTTCCAGTTACATTCAATGATGTATTCACGTCTACAAATATAAGTTAGTGGGGAATCAACCCCATTGAGGCTCAATATCTCTGAGCAGCTACCAAGCCATTCACTTGCAACACTCCCAATATCCAAGTTGTCCTTCACTAAAATCTCCTTGTCCATATTGAGAAGAACAAATGGTCCCCAAGTAGCAACTTTTATTGGTAGAAGTCCAAATTCCTACCATCAATTGCAACAGATATCCATGAAGTTACCCCATTAATTGGAAAAAGTCATACAAGAAAAAAGAAATATTGCTATTGTACTAACAAGAAGGCAAACATTCATACATTTGCAATGAAATCCTGTATTCCCGAAATTCTAGTTGCTTTACGAAGTGCTCCATTTAATCCATATGTCCATCCCTGCAGAAAATATTGGATTTGGATTATATCTTGTTCACAAACTGGTTGGCATCTTAGCAGTAAATGGTAAATAAAGAAGAACAGTTCATTCACAGCATTGAGAAAGGGTTTTTTCAGCCATAACCGGAAAATCCGTAGGTTTTCATTTGCGGTAGAGTGTAACTGGTGGATGGCTGCTACTTAATTCAAGAGGAAGTGCAATTTTGCTGCAAATCAATTCGTGAGGATTTTTTTACTTTGAGTAGGATATGTGGATGAAAAGTAGCATGTGTTGATAAGAGCAACTGAAACATTCAACATAGATTGAGCAGGTAGAAAGTTAGAGGAGAGCTTCAGATTTGTCCAGAAGGCCTCAAAAAATGAAGCAGGAATCTATCAATATCTTGTTACTTTAATTAAATGCGGCACAAAGTAGTTGGCCAGGGGATGGTTACCATTCTTCTGGAAGTGTAGGAGGAGCCTTTCTATTTAACAGTATTTTAATTGTACATGCCTAATCTCTTCTTATAACAACTCTTCTGTAAGCTTATCATAGAAAATTTAGGACAAACCATAAGGCAGAGAACTCAGTTAAAAGCAATATTTTCTGGTAATCGGCTTAATGTGTGTAAAAGGAAGGGCAAAACTCTGAATTATCTGCTTTAATTTTTTTTTTTGGGCAGCTCAAAGCAAAAGCGGAATTTGAGGAGATATCAGTTAAAGAGTCCCAATTGCAGCTTTGGATAAAGTTTCTCATCAAGACAGGAAAAAAAGAAACTAAAACAACATAACATCAAAAGCATAAAAAATCAAGATATTATTCAAGGAAATCAGAAAGGTTACAGACAGTCTTACATGGTAAGGGCATGTAAAACAAGACTTTTTCCCACTTCCAGACACAAGAAGAGAGGCATGATGCCTACAGACATTGTGAAAAGCAGCAATTTTTCCATCATCATCCCGGCAGACCACGAACTCCACGTTTCCCAATCTGCATGAAGACTAAACTTTCATCTGTTCTTGATTTGTGAAAGTGAACATATGTAACTGCTAAATCAGAATACAGGGCATAGTAAACCAAATGCCCGTGTCAGTGGCTATACTATTGCGAGATAAATAATTGTACCTGCCGCTGAAGAAATCATGGGGTTCTTTTATTTGTTCAGTGCACCCTGAAAAACCAGAATCACAATTCAACAATCTAGGCAAACTCTTGCCATATTTCATATACGAAAGTGAGTAGTATTAGAACAGTATCCTTATCCTGAAAGTTGAAACGCAATCAAAAGCAGAGTAATTACTATACTAACCAACAGCCTGCCAACCCCTGTAGAAGACACGATCCAGTTCGAAAGCGTAAAAGGAGGGGTCAGCATACCAGGAGCTCGGTGGAGTAATCGCTTGCTCTATGGGGATTTTGGGGTCGAATTCACTCACCATTTTCTGAATTTCGTAACTGGAACTACATGATACTGATACGGAAGAAAGGTTTGCGATTGCTCTTGGCTTCTGGACATTGGATTGGAAGAGAAGCACCCAACTGATGGGTTTCACCAGCAGTGTCATCGTTGACTGATACTCCGATTGAGTTGCTGGTATTCCAACTTCCAAAACTGTCTTGTATTGGCTTGCCTGGCACTACCTCAACTCCTATTGTATTAGATGTGGTTTTCTTTTTATTTTTCTTTTTTCATTTTCCTTGTGCTCTCTCTCTCTCTCTCTCTCCAAACCCATACACACTATGTGAATTAAGTGTAAATTTCATGTAAGTGCATGAGATTTAAACTTAATTCAAATTTAGTACATTAATATAAATAAATGAACACTTCATTCTAATTTTTTTAATTCGTAAGATAAGTAAATTGTTTCGTTTTTCAATGGTTAAATAAACAATTAAAAACTTAAATTTAAAATTATTTTGCCTTTGAATTATTTGAAATACTTTAAATATTTAAAATCGATCAAGAATAAAGAAGAAAATGCTAAAGACTTATTGGGTTTAAAAATGTTTTTTTTTTACTTCCAATTTATTTTTTGTTTACTTAATTGTTTATTATTTATTATATAAACACTTTTCTAAAGAATATCATATTAATATCCACTTATCATATGAAATTTATGAGATTTATGAAAAATATTATTTTTTATTTATTGTGTTCAGTATTAAGTAAGTGGCACATTATAATTGTTTTATATTTTACTCTTTTTGTTTCGAGTTAGGTAGAGTACATAGCTCAAAATTGATGTGGGCTCAAAAAATTTATTCGAGTTCATCAAAATTGATTTAATAAAAATATAAATGATTTAAATTAAAATAACTTAAAATGATTTGTATTTACAATTATTCAAAATAAAAATAATTTCAAATTTGAAAAATTGATTGAAATTATTAAAATTAATTTAAGTAGAATTTTATTTTTAAAATTTAATAAGATTAAATATAATATATTTTAGAAGAAAATCACAAATTAAACAATGCTTGCAAAAAAGAGATAAAAATTGTGAAAAACAATGAAGAATCGTGGAAGATAAAGGAAAATAGAAGAACAAAGAATTATTTAAATTGAAAAATTTAGGGTTCGAAAATTTTGTATATGTTCATATTCTATTAACTTTTGTTAATGGTGTTAACTTATTTGAGATGAAGTGTCCATTTTTAATATTGATAGACAAAAATTAAATTAAGTTCAAACTTCAAGGACTTAGGTAAAATTACCCATCTATTTATCTATCTATCTTTCTTTATATATACCTAGGAATTGAAGCTCTTTGAAGCATGTGGCCACATATCCACTACTTCTTAAAGGCTACCATTAAAGATTGAGCTACATTTCATACACTACAAGATGAGATAATAGAAGATACTTTTTTGTTGTTGCTGCCCATTTGTGGAAGATGGGGTGCCTTGGTTGCTTGGTACTAGATTAGTAGAATTTAGAGAAGAAAATTATATGAATGGTTTAACAAATTTTATTGTCATATCCTAAATATACAGTATTTTACATTTTTCTACACATTTTACACTGGTTGGGCTGTCTGCAATGCCTTTATTTTCTATTTCCTTTATATAGTACACATTTATAACCGTAATTTACCATTTGGTGAAATATTTACATATCATAATTTATTTCTCGTCTACATCCCCTGTTTATAATACACACAGTAGTACTGTAACGTAAGTCTGAACATACAAAATAAATGATTATACCTCCAGGATCTGTAATATGCTGCCTCGGGGTACTCAAAGTGTAGCAGAATCCTCGGATGATAATCATGCAGTCACTGGAGATAATCTGTAGATGTTAAAATAAAAGAATGAGCAAACCATGGCTTAGTAAAGAAATTGTATGTAATACTTGATATCACAAAATTCTATATGCTATAAAGTCATTTATTTCCTATAGGTGTACTAGGGACCATAATAGGAAGGATACTATAGTCGGCTAGGGATCCGAATGGAGTAAGGAAGGTTTTTTGAAATACCTATCTTGTCTTTGAACCTAGAAGTGACTATAGGGAGTAAGCATTTATTTTTGAAAGTAAATTACTTTTCCATCACATTTCATATTCATCTCAATTCAATGCTTTTATAATATAAAACATTTAATCACATAATCGAATATTCAAATTAAATCATAAAAGAATATTAGATTAGTAATTTTCCATTTCCTTTTGAAAACATATCACATGAATCACTGAAATCTCATAGATAGTAATGTACTTAGTTTAGTATAGTAAACTGTTTAGAAAACCATCCTTTATCTCATTTAAAACATATAATCACCATTCACCTTTTTATGTCATTATTTATTTAAAATCATCACTTTTCATGTCATAAAACTAATGGAGACTAAGGTGTCATCCGAATTATATCATGCTATAATCCCCGTAGGGTAAAATAATCATCATGTCAGATCTATGACCATAGTCTATAAATGTCTTCGGTCAGGTGTCAACCAGGACTGAATACATATCACATGTCATATATCACATATCGGCATGATAGAGGGGCCTATCAGTCTCAAAAGAATATTCTCATCATCATGTCACCTTTATGGAAATCAATAAAATGAATAAAATCATCAATTCGTCTATAAAGGTTTTATTAAATCATATAGTGAATATTTATGAAAAGTAATTTATAAAATATTCACTTTTTCACTTTTCACTTCATAAACCCTTTCATATATTATAAAACATGTAGGAGAAAATTTCAGTAACCTCACTTTCATTAAAATCGATAATATGAATATTTAAATAATATTTTTGGGTATATTTATGTTTTATGAAAAATATTAAATTCATCATTTTCAAGGCTAGGAAAGTATTCAAATATGCATGAAAATATTTCATGATATTTTTAAAGAATTTTCTAAGGAATTTCAGCAGCATAACGACTGCTATTTCCCTAGCCATCTTGCAATTTCAATATAGTTTCAAAATCCACAAACAGCCAAAATTTCACAATTTCTAAAGCATTTCATATAAAAAATATCCTTATAAAATTAAATGCATTAAAATCATGCATTCGGGATATCCTTACATATCACACACACATCCTTTACCTGTATGATAAAATCGAGTTTTTCGATCACATCACTCGAAAACCATAACTCCTGGGCTGTAGATAATTTCACCAAAATTATTAGCTTATTTAATACTTATTTTTAAGCTATTATTTATATCAAAGTGTAGCCACATAGGACACTGCAAATATTTTTGCAATATAATTTTTACCAGTAGCATAACATAACTTCTTCGTTTGCGTCAGATTTCAAATCCGGGCATACTAACAGACTCCTTGTAATCTCTACAGTATAAATATACCCTCAGATCATCAAAATTAGCCATGGTTCATGCACCCTTTATCATGGCCGAATACTCCCACTTGAATTCCGTAAGGAATTCAACAATCTAACACTATATTCTAGCTTAACCTTATGCATTTCATCATTTAGTGCCAATTTCTATGCATGAAAGACCAAAATTCCATGAGGTACATGTCTTGGACGAATGCTCCTTTAATGGCCAAATTTTATTTTGTTCATTTTAATTAAAACCAAAGCTAGAAACATGATCACCACACTTCACTTAGTCTTCTTACACCACTAGATTTCAAAGAATCATAATGGATGATAAATCATATACCTTAACCAAATCTTTGAAGCTTCCTTTCTCCTTGTTTTGCCACTTATTCTATGGTCTATTGGTATGGGTAGGTAGAGGAGAGAGAGTAGAGAAATTTCCTAGCTATAGGCTTGTTGAAATTTTGGCTAGTTTAAGTAGTATGAAGACTTGACTTTTCTTTCTTCTCTTTTCCTTAGAAATGGCATTGGAGACAAATGAGGAAGACCATGAATAGTAACTGCCAGCAGCTGATGGAAATTTAAAGAGAATTCTAGAAATAGGCCAAAAAACCAAAATGCCCATAGTTATGTAAATTTCGGACAATTTTACCCTTATGGTTCCTCTATCGTAAAAACCATGTAATCATGCTCCAAAATTTTGAATTCCAGTACCAATCAATCCTATTTAATGTATCTTGATGATTGGAAGTCGTTTCGTCAAGACGCGGTGCACGGATAGTGAGAAATTACAATTTTACCCCCGCAACCCGCCAGCAAATTTCTCCAATGTAACGACTGATTTGCTAAATTCATTGATGTTGTCTTAAACTACTTTTCATGTAGAATAACATGGTTTTATACTTCGTCCCAATTCATTTTAGTTTGGGTGCAATTTACGAAAATACCCTTGGGATGTAACCGTCATTTCCCAATTTGTTTGTCATACTCCCAAAAATAATGCAAACAAGGTATTTTGGGTCTCAAATTTCCATAATATCATTATTACACCATTTATACAATGTTCCTTTAATCACATATACATTTGGGCACGAAAATCTAAGTGGGGCCCATAACACTATTTACGTAAAATTTACAAATATATTCCAAAAAAAATCAAAATTACATATAAATACACATGTATTGTACAAAATAATCGGTTCTCACATTTCCTCCTCACCTTAGGAAATTTGGTCCTCCAAATTTCGCCTGGACCACTCACTGAAATAGCTCCGAGTACTTCTCCCGCATCAAGCTCTCTAACTCCCATGTTGCCTCCTCCTCGGAATGGTTCTGCCAGAGCACTTTTACCAATAGAATCATCTTAGATCATAATACCTTATTGTGATAACCGTAAATTTTCCATTTATTGGAAATAAATATTGGAGAATATAAATATTGGAAATTAATAAATAAAATTTTGAGAACGAGAGATTGGTGAAAATCCCGAGAATTGAGGAAGTGAAGGATCGAGAAATTCGAGTGAAGGAAATTAAATTAGAAATAAGCATAAGATGAGAAATTATGGAAAATAATGAAAATGAAATATGTTTATATAATTATAAATTATATAAATATATTTTATACGAATACATATGTATTTAAAATACTATATAGTATATTTTAATATTCGTTAGTATATATATATATATATATATATATATGAATATATATATTATTTCATAAATTTAAATAATACATATGTATTCAAGTATGACATTTTATGTATATATGAATACATACATATATGAGAAAATGTAAATATTAAATTACATTAAAGTTTGAATAGATATATATTGTAAATACAATATATATTGTATTGTTATTATCATTATTATTATTATTACATTTATATAAAAATATATAAATGTTATGTAATTTAAAGTGAACAAATATATATATATAGATATATATATATATATATATATATATATATATACATATATATACTAAATATGTATTTTGTTAATACATAATATATAGTATTATACTATATATAATAATAATATTATATGTATTATATATATATATATATATTATAAATATAATATATGTTATATTATAAGTATAATATATATTATGTAGTATGGAAAAAATAAAAAGAAAAATAAAAATAAAAGAGGAAAGTGAAACAGGAAATAGGAAAGGGAAGAAATCGGGAGGAACCCGATCCTCCCAGGTGAGGCCGACGGCGGCGGAGCTGCCACCGCCAGCGAGGGAGAAAGGAAGAGAGTGGACCGCCACCGGCTAGAGGAAGAAAAGAGGTAGCTGGCGGCGGGAAAGGAGAAGGAAGGAAGGAAGACCGACGAAAAACCGAAAGGAGAAAAAGAGAAAATGGATCTGGCGGTGCCGGCCAAACCAACCGTCGCCACTGCCACCGAAGCTTCGCCGGAGGAAGAGGAAGACATGGGAGGCCACCGGTGAGGCGGAGGAAGGTCGACGGAGGAGGAGAAGAAACCGAAGGTAAACAGAGTAGATCCGTCGCCGTGCCGTCGATCCAGATCGAACGGAGGCCAGATCCGGCTTCGCCGTGGTGCCGGGCAGCTGCTGAGCCACCGAACTGCCAGAAAATCGGCCACAGGAGAAGAACCGGTGGTGAGGGGAGGTGACCGGTCAGGTTGGGAAGAAAGAAAAAGGAAAAAAGAAAAAGAAAAAGAAAAAGAAAAGAAAAAGGAAAAAGAAAAAGAAAAGAAAAGAAAAGAGAAAAAGAAAGAAGAAAGAAAAAGAAGAAAGAGAAAGAGAAAGAGAAAGAGAAAGAGAAAGAGAAAGAGAAAAGGAATTCCGGGAATTTGAAAAATTCCCGAGAATTCGAAAAATTCCCGAGAATTCAAAAATTACGGGAAATCCCGGGAAACTCAGAAATCCGAGAAATTCGGTAAGGAATTCGGGAATTATTTTCGAGTAAATAATTTGAATAAATTATGGAAAAATTCTAATTTTTAGAATTTAAATTCTAGAAAATTTCCTCGATGACCGAGCCGATAAAATTGGGCGAGGTGAACATGGGAGCGACCTTCGAGAGGCAGTAGCCGACCCGAGACAGGTAAGGGAGACATGTGCAGCCTGTAAGGATATTTGGCACACATGTTTTAAATTATGCATTTAATTTTTATAAATGCTATTAATAATGATTGGTTGGAAAACTTGTGGTGATTTACCGGTTAAGATTTAAACTGTATTTTTTGTGCAGGAGGCTAGCCAATCGGCAGCCATTATACTGCCGAAAATTATTAGAAAAATTACAGAAAATCATAATAAATGATCTTTCATTACGAGAAACGATTTCCAACCACGAAAATCGAGAAATCGATTAGTTTTCATAAAACATGAATATCTGATAATTAATTTTAAAATATTCATGTTTTGAAAATGGTGAAAAAGGAAATCACCTAAATTTATCCCGATAGGTGATATTTCACGTGAAACGAGGTGAAAAATGAGAAGGACCAAAGTGAATATTTTAATATATTTCTCCAAATATTCACTTGATTTTATAAATAACCTTTATGGGTTCAATTGTGAAAATAAGTGTTTATAGAAAATTTCATAAAGGTAATTAAAGGTGTAAAACAGTGTTTTGAGAGTAAAAGGTCTCCGTATGTGTTTACAGAGAAAACACGGGACGAGAGTGTTGATTTGAAAAATAAATATTTTAATTTTTCGTAAATCATAAAAATAATTGATTTGAATCCCGATAACTTTGAAAATCATGTTTTCGATAGAAAGCATGGAAAAGCGTGCGTATATGTTTTACGGTGAAAAAGGACAGTTATGACCTTTATATTTTACAGTGATTATTTTATAAACTGTTTTCACCATATGGAAAATGTGATTTATACTGTTCTATAATGTTTAGAACATTTTCGAGAATGATGACCCCAGTATGAATATTTTATAAATGTTATTCATAAGATGAAAATATTTTCTTTATGAATATTTGTGAATTGATTAAACTTATGTTTAGTGAAAGTGATTTCATAAATGGGGTTTATATCACGTGCTTATTGTTTTGAGACTGTTAGGCCCTGTATCATGCTCATGTGTCACGTGTTATTGCTGATAGATAATGATCCTACTATCAGCGTCTCCAGTGGACACCTGATCAGTGCACACAGTGGACCCCATACACTATGGCCATAGATCTCATGTGTTTCTCCTATTAGGGATGATATTATTATAGCATGATATATTTAGGGTTTTGCTTGGTCTCCATGATATTGAACTGAAAGCTACGGTATACTGTTTACTGAATTGGTAGCTACTGTTTACTGTTTTACCGAATGGTACTATATTGAATATTACTGTTTTACTGAACTGTAAGATACGATTACTGTATTGATGAGAAAGAAAGTAAACTACAGTTTTACTACTATACTGTCATGTGTTTTAACTGTATTGAAGGAAACCACTGTTTTATTACTGAACTGTTACGTGTTTTAAATTATACCGAAGTGAAAAGAAATAAGTGGTTTACTATGTGAAAACGAAAATTATATCGTTTTGAGAACAAGGAATATAGTACTTTCTACAATTGCTTTTAGGTTCCGGGACAAGACAGGTATTCTAAAATACTTGCCTTACTCCATCCGGATCCCTAGCCGACCGTAGTATCCTTCCTACATATGGCCTAGAGCCAGCTAGGAAGATTTAAAGAAAGTAAAAAAATTTATTTTCAGCATGTAGGTAGCTGAATATCAAGTGTTGCATATAACTCTCTTACTGAGCCGTGGTTTGCTCACCCCTTAATATTAACATTTCAGATTTTCGAGGACTAAGAGATCTGACATCTGAGGATTTCGAGCTTCGTATTTGGTGACACTGCGACAACTTGATTTATAATATGAGATATGATCATTTATTTTTTGTATTTAGACTTATTTTCAGTACTACTTTCTTGAGAATTAAGATAGGGGATGTAATTGATATTACAAATTTTATATTTAATAGTTAAATGAATATGAAAAGTGAAGTATCACAGACAGCCTAACCGGATAAGTTGCATTGAAAGACGTGAAAAAGGTGCTCACGGGACGTGACAGATTTAATGGTATCAGAGCAGGGTTGGCCTGATGTCTGTTGATACTTTTGGAAAGAAATATGTTGAGAAACGTTAAACATCCCCGGTAGTACTGTGTAGTCTGAATACATAGAAAAAATAAATGATTGTGAACTGAGTAAAATAATTTAAAGGGAGTGAGAAAGTGTAAATTGAGAATGTTAAAGAGGAAAATAGGCTCAAAATTACCAGAATGTTGGTGATCTTATAATCTAAATGAAGGCCTATTCGGTAAGGAACCGAAAGGACTCGGTGAGGGCCGCACCAGTACTTTTCGGTCTGGATCGAACTGAGACCTGAAAGTGATGATATAAAGGAGGGGAATGACATATCATCATTAAATAGACTTTAAGATCACCGATTAAGGGTAATTTAAAGAGAGAGAAAATTTTTGGCCAAAAATGACCAAAATACCCCTATCTCTGAAATTTTATCGGGAGCCATAATAGACCAACAGAAGTTGAATTTGAGTGATTTGATGGAGAAATTGATGATGTAAATCTGCATTACATGCAAAATAATCCAATTATGGATTTTAGTGAAATTCTCTGTCGAAATTGAATGAAATCTCAAATTGCTGATGTTAGTATGAGAAAAGATACTATCAGCACAGAGAGAATAAGGTCTTTGGTTTAAAGGTATATCGAGGAAAAAATGTCGAAATGATGAAAATGCCCCTATGTTGGGCGATGTTCGGAACAGTGATAAAACGAGCTGAATTGGAATCCATTGACAGTAATGGAGTTATTAATGGCATAGAGGAGATGATATGAATATAACGATCCCTATTACTGATTCCACTTACACGTAGATTATGGATGCGAATGGTGAGTGACCTAGTGAACGGACTGGGCCTCACGATAGATCCTTGAGGGGGCTAGTGTGCTCGCCAAAAAAGGATGGTATAGATATGTATAGGTGGACGGTGGATGGGCCGAGGCCTTACACGGTGCGATCCAATGAGTGTATAGTGGAATGTCATAAGATGATTGGCCCGATTATAGACTATAAGGGCCGGAATTTAGAGTGTATTGAATTATTACGGGATCGTTAGATATTATGAAAAGTGAAATGAATACAAAAAGTGACTGAGAAAGTGAATAGTACAAATAATAAAATCAAGGTGGATAATATTTCGAAATGATTTGAATATTAAATGTTTCTACCTTGAGGATATATAATGAAAATGATAAGACATGAGATGAAATGTCTGAAATAATAAGAGATGTGTGACTAAAGAAAATATCGGATATGATCCCCGATAAATTTTTCAGAGTTGTATAGATTGGAGAAATCGAGCTAACATTGGCTCGGTTGATGATATGAAATCAATTCTAAGCTTATATCGGAGAACATAGAAGAATCCGAAAGCTTAAGAAACCACTCTGGAAAATGTGAGAGTAACGAAATTCACTTGTATAGGTGTGTTTGATGGAAATACAGATAGTGTGATTTGAGATTAATGAAGTATCTGTATAAGTGCAAATGAGAGAAGCACAGATGACCGTGATATGTAGATGGATTAAAATGGTATATTAAATTCTGATTATTTAATAAAGTTCTTGTGAAGAACAAGTGATCATCTACATGCAAAGGACGCTTTATTGATCTAATTAAAATACATGAAGAGTTATAAGACTAGTCTCGGTATAAAGTGTCCTTAGATAAAAGATTGGAGATTGATGTTTATAAGATGATGATTAGAACTCGGAGTGAATTTTACGAGTTTCTATTAAGGTAACAAGGTTAATGAGTTGTCTTGTGAAATATATAAGCCTAAAGAATGAGGCGTCTATACATGAGTAAATTGATGAAATACTGATAGAGTCTAAAGTATAAATGGAATATGAACAGCATTGTGATATGACCCTTAAACTCTTAAAGACTGTGGAATTGTGCTAAGATTGGCAAATAAGAGGCTTGGCTAGACAGTGTCTCTTTCTGAGATAGATAATCTCGAAATGACAGAATGACAATGAATCTGTCTATAATAAGGATAATGATCGAAATACGAAATTAATAAGTCTAGCTAGATATTACTGCCAGTCTATAAAAGAGTTATGGGACTAGCTGCTCTATTAATGAGATATAACCAAAGAAACTAAAGTCGGTAAACGGATAAGTGGGAAGAGAAGATGGTATGCAAAATGTAAAGAAATTATACTGTAGAATACCATACCACTTGAGAAAACCGACTGAAATGATGAGAGTGAAAATGCGGAAATGAAATAAGAAGATAAGTTGCATGATGAGTAGGGAAAATAAGATAGTTCCCGAAATTAAGATTGAAAAGTAATCTCGTGATGGTTATCACATGACAATGGCAATATGTAAAAACCAGCCAGATTTGATAAGTGAAATTAATGATACTCAGAGGAGTAAGAGGAACGATATGTTTACTGCCAGTATCTAAATAGAAAGGTGTTATACATACACATAACCACATCGAAATGATAAATGGTGGAAGTGTATAGATAATGTGATGACTAAATAGATGATTGGAGGATTCAATTGTAGAATCTAAATTATGAAAAGAGATGTAAAGACCATATTATATGAAGAGAACATGATTGTCTCATGATTTATGATTGTAAGAGATGATCCATAGTTAAGTTTGCAAGTGAGATGTAGCCTTGATAAAATGAATATTGTAGACAATAAAGAGTTCAAAAGAGAAATCATGATATGGAAGTGATTAAAGACTGAAGATCTAAATAGAATCACTTTCAACTATCAGAATCCTAGATTCTCTAGTGCCATAGTCGGAATATGAGTATGAAACGGTGTGAAATTATGTATACAGTTCCAGTAAGCATTACATGTGATGGGAGTCTTTGAGATGTCATATGCTTAATGAGATATAGCAAAAGGCTTTGAGATCCCAAGTGTATTAATAGCACCGCTCCATACTGTTGTATACATATATGAGCGTGAGAGGTAAACACTCCATGATGTTGGGAGAGCGCGTGCATGAGATGTATAAGTTACTGGGACAATTGCATATAACTGACTGACATGTGTAATTGATAGTTTTGAACTATATCGACTTGGCACTAAGTGAGAAAAATGGATGATGAACAGCATAGATCAGCTGTGATATGAAAAATACTGTGCGTAGACTTTTATGTGAAAAGAGTGGAAATGAATAACTCTCGATTTGGGAAATAAACTTACAAGAGTATAAATATATGATGAAAGACAATATGTAGTGGTCTAAAGTAATCTTGAATGCTGAAAGTGTACTGGCAGTATTACTTGGAGGATGACCTAGAGGTCAGAAATCGTTAGAATACGAAAAGTACCACCTTTGGACTTAAGTTAAATTTGGAGGACCGAATTTCTTAAGGTGGGGAGAATGTGATAACCGTAAATTTTCCATTTATTGGAAATAAATATTGGAGAACATAAATATTGGAAATTAATAAATAAAATTTTGAGAGCGGGATATTGGTGAAAATCCCGAGAATTGAGGAAGTGAAGGATCGGGAAATTCGAGTGAAGGAAATTAAATTGGAAATAAGCATAAGATGAGAAATTATGGAAAATAATGAAAACGAAATATGTTTATATAATTATAAATTATATAAATGTATTTTATACGAATACATATGTATTTAAAATACTATATAGTATATTTTAATATACGTTGGCATATATATATGAATATATATACTATTTCATAAATTTAAATAATACATATGTATTCAAGTATGACATTTTATGTATATATGAATATATACATATATGAGAAAATGTAAATATTAAATTACATTAAAGTTTGAATAGATATATATTGTAAATACAATATATATTGTATTGTTATTATCATTATTATTATTATTATTATTATATTTATATAAAAATATATAAATGTTATGTAATTTAAAGTGAACAAATATATATATATATATATAGATATAGATATAGATATATATATATATATATATATATATATACACACACATATATATACTAAATATGTATTTTGTTAATACATAATATATAGTACTATACTATATATAATAATAATATTATATGTATTATATATATATTATAAATATAATATATATGTTATATTATAAGTATAATATATATTATGTAGTATGGATAAAAATAAAAAGAAAAATAAAAATAAAAGAGGAAAGTGAAACAGGAAATAAGAAAGGGAAGAAATCGGGAGGAACTCGATCCTCCCAGGTGAGGCCGACGGCGGCGGAGCTGCCACCGCTAGCGAGGGAGACCGCTAGCGAGGGAGAAAGGAAGAGAGTGAACCGCCACTGGCCAGAGGAAGAAAAGAGGTAGCTGGCGGCGGGAAAGGAGAAGGAAGGAAGGAAGACCGACGAAAAACCGAAAGGAGAAAAAGAGAAAATGGATCTGGCGGTGCCGGCCAAACCAGTCGCCGCCACTACCACCGAAGCTTCGCCGGAGGAAGAGGAAGACATGGGAGGCCACCGGTGAGGCGGAGGAAGGCCGACGGAGGAGGAGAAGAAACCGAAGGTAAACCGAGTAGATCCGTCGCCGTGCCGTCGATCCAGACTGAACGGAGGCCAGATCCGGCTTCACCGTGGTGCCGGCCAACTGTTGAGCCACCGAACCGTCGGAGAATCGGCCACAGGAGAAGAACCGGTGGTGAGGGGAGGTGACCGGTCAGGTTGGGAAGAAAGAAAAAGGAAAAAAGAAAAAGAAAAAGAAAAAGAAAAAGAAAAGAAAAAGGAAAAAGAAAAAGAAAAGAAAAGAAAAGAGAAAAGAAAGAAGAAAGAAAAAGAAGAAAGAGAAAGAGAAAAGGAATTCCGGGAATTTGGAAAATTCCCGAGAATTCAAAAATTACGGGAAATCCTGGGAAACTTAGAAATCCGAGAAATTCGTTAAGGAATTCGGGAATTATTTCTGAGTAAATAAGCTGAATAAATTATGGAAAAATTCTAATTTTTAGAATTTAAATTTCAGAAAATTCCCTCGATGGCCGAGCTGATAAAATCGGGCGAGGTGAACACGGGAGCGACCTTCGAGAGGCAGTCGCCGACCCGAGACAGGTAAGGGAGACGTGCAGACTGTAAGGATATTTGGCACACATGTTTTAAATTATGCATTTAATTTTTATAAATGCTATTAATAATGATTGGTTGGAAAAATTGTGGTGATTTATCGGTTGAGATTTAAACTGTATTTTTTATGCAGGAGGCTAGCCAATCGGCAGCCGTTATACTGTCGAAAATTATTAGAAAAATTACAGAAAATCATAATAAATGATCTTTCATTACGAGAAACGATTTCCAACCACGAAAATCGAGAAATCGATTAGTTTTCATAAAACATGAATATCTGATAATTAATTTTAAAATATTCATGTTTTGAAAATGGTGAAAAAGGAAATCACCTAAATTTATCCCGATAGGTGATATTTCACGTGAAACGAGGTGAAAAATGAGAAGGACCAAAGTGAATATTTTAAAATATTTCTCCAAATATTCACTTGATTTTATAAATAACCTTTATGGGTTCAATTGTGAAAATAAGTGTTTATAGAAAATTCCATAAAGGTAATTAAAGGTGGAAAACAGTGTTTTGAGAGTAAAAGGTCTCCGCATGTGTTTACAGAGAAAACACGGGACGGGAGTGTTGATTTGGAAAATAAATATTTTAATTTTTCATAAATCATAAAAATAATTGATTTGAATCCCGATAACTTTGAAAATCATGTTTTCGATAGAAAGCACCGAAAAGTGTGCGTATATGTTTTACGGTAAAAAAGGACAGTTATGACCTTTATATTTTACAGTGATTATTTTATAAATTGTTTTCACCGTATGGAAAATGTGATTTATACTGTTCTATAATGTTTAGAACATTTTCGGGAATGATGACCCCAGTATGAATATTTTATAAATGTTATTCATAAGATGAAAATATTTTCCTTATGAATATTTGTGAATTGATTAAACTTATATTTAGTGAAAGTGATTTCATAAATGGGGTTTATATCACGTGTTTATTGTTTTGAGACTGTTAGGCCCCTTATCATGCTCACATGTCACGTGTTATTGCTGATAGATACTGATCCTACTATCAGCGTCTCTAGTGGACACCTGATCAGTGCACACTGTGGACCCCATAGACTATGGCCATAGATCTCATGTGTTTCCCCTATTAGGGATGATATTATTTAGCATGATATATTTAGGGTGTTGCCTGGTCTCCATGATATTGAATTGAAAGCTACTGTATACTGTTTACTGAATTGGTAGCTACTGTTTACTGTTTTACTGATTTGCAAGATACTGTTTTACCGAATGGTACTGTATTGAATATTACTGTTTTACTGAACTGTAAGATACGATTACTGTACTGATGAGAAAGAAAGTAAACTACAGTTTTGCTACTATACTGTCATGTGTTTTAACTGTATTAAAGGAAACCACTGTTTTATTACTGAACTGTTACGTGTTTTAAATTATACGAAAGTGAAAAGAAATAAGTGGTTTACTCTGTGAAAACGAAAATTATATCATTTTGAGAACAAGGAATATAGTACTCTCTACAGTTGCTTCTAGGTTCCGGACAAGACAGGTATTCTAAAATACCTGCCTTACTCCATCTGGATCCCTAGCCGACTGTAGTATCCTTCCTACATGTGAGCCTAGAGCCAGCTAGGAAGATTTAAAGAAAGTAAAAAAATTTATTTTCAGCATATAGGTAGCTGAATATCAAGTGTTGCATATATCTCTCTTACTGAGCCGTGGTTTGCTCACCCCTTAATATTAACATTTCAGATTTTCGAGGACTAAGAGATCTGACATCTGAGGATTTCGAGCTTCGCATTTGGTGACACTACGACAGCTTGATTTATAATATGAGGTATGATCATTTATTTTCTGTATTTAGACTTATTTTCAGTACTACTTTCTTGAGAATTAAGATAGGGGATGTAATTGATATTACGAATTTTATATTTAATAGTTAAATGAATATGAAAAGTGAAGTATCACAGACAGTCCAACTGGTTAAGTTGCATAGAAATACGTGAAAAAGGTGGTCACGGGACGTGACACTTATCCTTTTGATAAAAAATCTATATAGGTCTCTCACGTAACTCATATCCTCTTGTATCTCCAATGGTTCGTATCCTATTACATGGGGCGGATCTAGATGATACTTTCTAAGCATCAAGACATGGAATACATTATGCACTGCTGATAATTTCGGTGGTAGTGCTAATCTTTACGCCATGTCTCCCACGCGATCTAAGATCTCGAATGGTCCGATGTATCGGGGACTCAACTTTCCCTTTTTATTAAACCTTATTATGCCTTTATATGGGGAAACTTTCAAAATACAAAGTCACCTGGTGAGAACTCGAGTGGTTGGCGTCTCATATCTGCATAACTCTTCTGCCAACTCTGTGTTGTTCTTAACCTTTCACAAATAATCTGTACATCTCTCGAAGCCTGCTCTACCAAATCGGGAGCCAATAACTTTCAATCTCCTAGTTCTTCCTATGCGATTGGAGATCTACATCTACCATATAATGCCTCGTATGGTGCCATGCCGATACTCGTCCGGTAACTATTATTATATGCAAATTCAGTTAATGGCAAGTGGTCATCCCAAGAGCCTCTAAAATCCAATGCACACACCCTTAACATATCATTGAGCGTTTGTATCACTCGTTCGGACTGCCCGTCAATATGTGGATGAAAGACGATGCTGAAATTCAATCAGGACCTCACAGCATCCTGAAATCTCTCCCAAAAGTGGGATGTAAACCGAGAATCCCTATCCAAAGTGATGCTCACTGGAGCACCATGTAGCCTCACTATCTCCCGTACATATTCTTGGATAAATGGAGACTTACATCTATTAGTGTCTTAACCATGCCAATATTATTCTTATTAAACTTTTTAAGAATTTTATCCACATAATGTGATTGATTTAGAATGAGTCCATTAGATGTTCAAGGTATATTTATTCTCACTATAACAACTTTAGATCAATATCTTTCATATCAAATTTAGAATTCAAGATATGCTTGATAGATTTGATCATCTTGTCATCAATACCGAAAAAAAAGCATGTCATCAACGTAAAGACAAAAATTGATATAGCCATTGTCTATGTCACTGACATCGACACATTTGTCACACTCGTTGATTTTAAAACAATTTGCCATAGTAGTGTGGTCAAATTTTTAATGCCAGTGTTTTGGTCCTCTTTTAAGCCATATAAAGACTTCACTAATTTACAAACTTATTTTTTGTCCTAGGACGAAAAAACCCTCAAGTTTTTTCATATGGTTTTCTTCATTAAATTCCCTTTTAGGAAAGCTTTCTTCACATCTATTTGATGCATTTTAAGATTGCACAAACCTGCAATTGCAAATATCGTCCTTGTTAACTTTAAATTTTTATATATATATATATATATATATATATATATTGAAATAACAAACACTTAATGTCACAACTCGAAGGCCGTGACGTGCACTTGCGAACTTACACAAATTTTATCTTACAAATTTACAAACTAAATTTTTTTTTTCGATTTATGATTTGTATTCAGTGTCAGTGTAGTCACTAAACGATACTCACTAATATTTTTATTATGCTCTAACCTTAATAACATGAAATTTAATTTATTGTTAAATTTATTTAACTCTATAAGGCAAATAATAGTCATTTCTAATCTATAATATTTTTCTACTTAGAAAATAAATTGAAAATATCCCCTTTAAAATAAGAGATTTTCTCAAGTTAAACCACCTGCAATTTACAATATTTCGTATATCTCAATCACAACAATTATTTCCACATGCCACATCAATCACATCAAATAGACATTATATAACAATCCTAATATCCACAACTATTCATTTTAGATACATCATATTAGACAATCTTATTGTCGACTACAAGTCATTGATGTCATATCATAAGACACTTAATTCAGATAGCATTATTTCATTCATTCAGTTACATTCTATCCTATAGTACTGTACAGAAAATTGGCCTGACACTAATATCACATGCAAGAATAAATGTTTATATACCATAGATACTTGAGCATATGCCTCGAAGACTTGGGTCACTATACGAACCTATGTGACTAAAAAGGTAGCCTGTGACAATCCACCATTTAAGCTCAATCTGTAGGAGGGTTAAATAAAATGTATAATGAGTGAGGATCAGTTGTTGTAACGTCTAAGCTCGGGGACCTAATCGCTAGACTTTAAATTTTATGGAGTCACAACCAATCTTTTTTACTTAGGTGTGATTGGCCACCTATTTGACTTTAAGGATAAAACTTAGTTTATGTTCCTAAAATTAGGTTTTTGGAGTACGGTTATGTGTGGGAAAGGGATTAGCACCCCCTATAATGCTTGTCCAATGGACGATACCAATTAATCACATGTTATCCAAAAAGGTTTTAACGAAAGTGGTCTTTTAATATTTATTTTTTATTTATTATTTAAGTATTGAGAATTTTCTTAAACATTTTCTAGCACTTTCGATATAATTTAAGAAATTTTTTCACCTCAAGAGTATTCAAGAAAATCACTCCTTCGTTTGAAGAGGCTCCGTCGACGGATTTAATTTCAACATTTTTTATGTAAAGAATTTTATCTTAATTTTTAAGATAAAATATTTTACTTTAATATTTTATTTTGAAATCTTTCCAATACCTTTGGTAAGATTTAAACAAGATTCCTCAATTAGGAACCTTTTAAGAAAATTACTTATTTTCAATCTCTTTTTATGTTAATCACTAAAAATGGGATTATGTTTTAATTGCAAATTTTATTACCTAATAGAAATCTTTTATTTTCTATAAATCTTCTTATAAATTTTTATTGACTCTTCCTAACACCTTTGGAAAATTCATTGAGTATCCCTCACTTAGGGATTCTTAAGAAAATCAATATTTATAGTTTTCCTCTTAAACAAACTATTGGAACAATCATTTATTTTGAAATTATTAATTTTGAGATGTCACATATTTTTTTAGGAAAATTTTATTAAATCTTTTCCAACACTTTTGGTAAGGTTTTTGAGTAAATCCCTCACTTAGGGACTTCTTTAATTTTTTTTTATTATTTATCATTGTTGAAAATTTTATTACTACTCAATTTATTTTTGGGTATCATATAATTATTTATTTTCATGTGAAATTATTATTCCTATATTATTTTAACATCTTACCACACATTGGTAAGATTAGGAAAAATATTCGCCACTTTGGAGCTTGAAGGAAAACCTATATATAATATTATTATTGTTATTTAAAGGATTCCTTTCACTATGTTCTTTGATTTTTTTTACTTTATCTTATCCCATCACATATTTTTTTTTGCATTTATAAATTTATTCATGGTAGAAAAACTATAACCATATCAAGTTCTAAACTAATGTTTATGGAAATCAAATTAAACTACTTCCAGAGGGCCTACAAATAAATTACTCATCCATATTTCAAGAGCTAAAATCATTTTGGTTTGAGGATTAAAACATCAATCAACAAGCCATGCATGTACATACACAGGAAACATGAGTTGCAAGAACCCACAACAAATGAGAAGCCCAACTTCAATATGTTTACCAAATCATGCCAACAGACAAAGAGCCCAAAACCAACTATTAACTTGGCCCAAACAAAAATTTTAAAGTGACCTTTCAAAGGCAAGTAAATGAAATAAAAATAATAATAAAATAAAACAATTAATAAAAAACTAAATGCAAAGCTTAAAGAGAACGTTCGTTTTGTTTTATTTTATTTTAGCTTATTTAAAATAAGCCTTCTCCCTTTCTTCTCTTTCGTTCTCTTTTTTTTTTTATTATTTTAGTTTCAGATTTGGTCTCTTGAAAAATTCTATTTCTACTCCATTTTTTACTCTTTATACCCTATCCAAAATGAAAAAAACCAACTAAATCTATCTTATTTTTATGGACCATTTTAACCCTATCAATTAATTCTTCCAGCCCAACTGCAGAAGTATTCTTGAGCGAACCCATGGGTATCATGCAAGGCTCCTTGCGCGAAACCACGGCCTTTGCACAACCCAACTTGCGCGAAACCATGGGTGCCACGCAAGGCTCCTTGCGCTTCATAGCAAGTTTAGTGCAAATCTTTTTGTGCGTTTGAGCGAGACCCACGGTATTTAATAATTTTTTTCAAATATTAAACAAATATTTTTTTTGCGTGTGAAAATATTATCGTATATCACTCCTTTGACCTGCATTTTTTCTCTTTTTTTTTCTCTCTTCTGCTTTTTCTCTTCTCTTAGGTTTCTTCTATCTTCTCATCACTCTTACTCTTCCAAACCTTAAAATCTATTTTTTTTTTAAAAAATGAAAAATATAAGTGAGAGTAGCCATTATGATAGTTATGAAGGATATAGAAGCATTAAAGGTGAAGGACAAGAGGAATGAGAACAGGTAATGTATTAATTTTTTACCTCAATTTCTCTTCTCATGCAGCCGAATTTGTGCTGGAAGCAAGACCCAGCATAAGTTGGCTTGCACTAGGAAGATACTTATGTGCAAGTCATCTTGCGCGAAGGTATCATTTTTGCACAAGGTTTTTTGCACTATAATGTGATTTGCACACAAATTAGCCTGCATGAATATCTCATTTCCGTGCAAGTTAACTTGCGCGTAGATAAGACTTCTGCTCAAAGTCACTTGCTTCTAGCTAAAAGGGCTAGCGAGATGAAGGGCTGGATTGTATTTGGAGGAATAACAGTTAAAATTAAAATTTAATGATATAGATTTAGATGGTTTTTTTGAAGCGAAATTCTAAATACAACAAAAAAAATACTAAATACAACCTAAATAAATTTTTTTACCCAAAATACCCTTTTTTCTTTTTAATTTTCGAAACTCACGGGAAGAAATTCTTGTGAGCTTTAAGAGGCTCACGGAAATTCACTTCTGTGAGCTTTATTAATTTTTTTATTCAGTTTTGGAGATCACAGAAGAAGATTTCTGTGAACCTCTGAAGGCTCACAAAAATTCACTTCTGTGAGCCTTTAGAGGTTCATGGAAGTCTTCTTCCGTGAACCTTTTAAAGCTCATGGAAATTTCTTCTGTGAGCTTTCAGGTTCATGAGCATTTTTACTTAAGGGTAAAATAGTAATTTTATTAAAAATTAGGTTGCATATAGTGAAAGGTCGGCTGCATTTAGAAGCTCTCTTTTTTGAATGGGGTATATTTAATAGAAAGTGGGGCATATTTAGAATTCGTCTTCCTTGAAATGAGACAGTGAACGTTCGGCTCACCCTTGCTCAGCTACGATCTTTTGCTCCGGTCACTGCATCATCTCCGATCTCTAACCTTGAGTCGCACAGGATCGAGCTGCAAGCCTCCAGCCTGTTGCCAGAGTTACTGTCTTTCTTACTACTGGTACCTTTAACTTTGGAAAGGCACATAACTTCCCAAGCTTAACTGCTTTTGTTAATTTCAGAATATTCACGCATGATTTTTTCTTTGCTAAAAAGGTCTTTGTTGTGGAGTGGCTGTGGTGTTGAAACCTAAGTTATTGTGGATGAAAGATTGTATTTTAGGTTGAACAAAGGTTAGACTTGAGGTGATTTCGAGTCTTCTAGGATTGAGCTATGGCAAGGGAACTGGAGATTATTTCTTGGGAGCTTTGTTTGGCTGTCGTGGGATTCGGGTGGTGATGGGTAACCAAGGGTGGATGTTCTCCGTGCCAGGAGGCCTTGGGTAGGCGATGCAGTGTGAGGTTCTTAGTGATACAAAGTAGCCAAAGTCCTCTTTTAAGCAATTGCTAATGAGCATTTTTAGTCAAAAATTGATCAAATCCCTGAGATTTAGGGGTAGTGATCAATTGGCAGCTAATTTTCAGCTGCTAATGGGGCTAGTAGGGATTAAGGACAGGATTTAGGATGGTTGGCAACTTGACTTTGGGTGCCAACCTCCTCCGCAACACTAGCCTAAAACCCCTTTTTTAAAGATTTTTATATATTAATTAATTATTTATTAAAAGTTTTTTATTTAATACAAATTCAAATTTAAAAATTAAAAGATATGAGCCTTAATAATTAAAAGAGATGGGTTGTAAATGGGCTTTAGTTTTAATAGTCCAACCTTAATTAATTTGGGCTTATTAAATTATGGGCTTCAACCCCAAATGACTAAGTTACTTTTAACAAATCATAGGTAAGGTGCAATTACTTAGGGCAAATTCAAAATTAATCTTAGCTGACAAATTCGATCTTCACGCTACTTGAATTAATACAAACTTTAAATTCACTATTGAATTAATTCAAGCAGACAATTAAATCGAATTAATTAACAATCAAGTGAGCAAGTATTACACTTAAATTGCGAAGACTAAACCGAGACCGACCAAATACACTTATAGGTCCGAACAAAATTAGGTGTCTATATCAATAAGATATTCCTATAAGTGCATAAGTAAAATTATACTGTCCTAAATGCAAAATATGAAACCTGCAAATGTATATTCTCATAACATATTCTGATCGTAGACATTGTACTTGATCTCGATATCATGACCTAAAAGGACCTAGGTGTGCCAGGGTTTTAGGGTACAGATGGAAGGGTATTTTGAAAAAACTCATCATCCCCGTCCCCAACACCTATCAACAAAAACGTCAAACTACAGTACTTATTCACTTATCTATATCAATCCACAATATCAACCATTTAATTTTGATATTAATATAAAACAGCATGCTCAAATCATGTGGTTTTCGATAACAAATCACATGCAAAAGAGTACGTTTTTCAAATCATGTCATGTATAAAAGCATGCATAATCCAAAATCATTTCACATGCACAGTTCAAAATATGTACAGTCTCATGCACGTCACGTATACTACAAAAGTGTTTAAGGGTTAATATTTGATTCAATTGCACATGCCCATTCAAAAGTCTCAAAAACAATACTCAAACTATCGTCCAAAGTTCGAATTCAAAGTTTCAAAACAATACCTTGGACTATCGTCCAGAGTTCAAAATCAAAGTTTCAAAATAATACTCAGATTATCATCCAAAGTTCAAAGTCAATGGTTTAAAAGTTCTTAAACAATACTCAAACTATTTTTCAGAGTCTAAAATCAATGTTACAGCATGTCTCAAAACACAATCCAAAAGTCTAATAGTAAATCATACTTGATCACATTCTAGTAACAAGGCTTTAGCATTGTTGAAGCCTATCACAAATCTAAAAATTGAATAGTCAAATCATATGTGATCAAGTTTGAAACACAAGGCTTTCGTGTTGTTCAAACACAATTCAAATAATCTTATATTCAAAATCGAATTCAGAAAGAGTTATGGTCTAATCATATCAAACTCATTAATAAAGCCTTATCTAATCATATTACAGCTGGTCAGTGTGTTGAACATCCCTAGACTAAAGAGTTATTTATTTCCTTAGATTCGAAAACCCTAGTTGCATTAATCAAGTGCGAATTATGACTTGTCTACAACAATTGTCGGATAAGTGTCCATAGTACTTTATTAACTTAACGTATTAGCCGTAATTTAAAATATGAATTTCAAAAGTTCTGAAAATCTGAAATCTCAAACCGTTTACATGTATTGAAATTCAAAAATTTCTAAAATTACGAAAGCTATGTCACGTTTTCTTTGAAACCTATTTATGCACACACGTATGCTATATGCTCATTTCTTTTGAACAATTCAAATAAGTTCAAAGTTAATTTAAGTATAGTTAAATTAATGCACCTTTCCAATCAATCAAACGTTATATCATACATATTTAAAGCCAAGTCACAAGTTTTGAAAACATAGTGATGTGATGACCATGTGTCATGCCTAAGTGTTATTCTCACTTAGTTATCCTAATCAAGTCATATAAGATATCAAGCATTGTGCTAAGAGCCATTTTTTTTTATGAAGTATCTACATTCAATTAATCTTATCTCATCATTTCAACACAATTTCTCAATTTAAATCTCATAGTATATTAAAATAGCAATTCCATATCACAAGATCAAACATCATGCTCACTTTTGATTTTCTAATTTCAAGATCATAACACATCAAAATCACTAGATTAGCTCATAATCTGTCAGAATCATTATATTTCCACACGCTTAATTTCAAATATGCATTCCCACACTAATCATAAAATGGTAGGGTTTTGTGTCTAACTCACCTCAACCAATACTTGCTATAACATTAGTTTACAAGATCTAACATTATTTCTAGTGACACTAAATTAATATACCCTTGTGTCATTCCCATAGTTACCCAACTTTAAACTTTTTAATATGAATAATTTTCATTCCTCTATTTTTCCCCTATCTTCCACAAGTTTTTTTCACAATTTTTTTACAGTTTTTCATGAGTATTGTTCAATCCATGATTTTCTTCTCAAATGTATTATGTTTAATCTTATTAATTATTAAAAATAAAATTATACTTAATTTAAATTTTAATAATTTCAATCAATATTTCAAATTTTAAATTATTTTGTTTTTAAATAATTTTAAAAATAAATCATGTATGTTATGTTATTTTAAATTAAGTTATTACATTTTTATTAGATGTAAATAAATAAAAAATAAATTAGAAGTAAAAATAAATAAATAAAAAATAATTTAAATAAATAAACAAAAATAAATTAGAAGTATAAAAAGAAAACAAACTTTTCAAAATCCAATGGTTTTTCATCATTTCCTTTTTCTTTTTTGTATAATTTTGAGTATTTAAAATATTCCAAATGATTTAGGGGCAATATAGTCTCAAACTTATGTTTTTAATAGTTCACTTAACGGTTGACTAATGAAAGAACTTGTCTTATGAAATAAAAAAATTTGAGACGAAGTGTCCATTTCTTATTCTAATAGATTAAAATTGAATTAGGTGTAAAGCTCAAAGACTTAGATGAAATTTACCCAAAAAGTTATATTTTGATGATGATGATGATGATGATGATAATAATAATAATAATAATAACAATAATAAAAGTAGGCTTGCACTCTGCACCTAAGAAAAGGGCGTTTGTGCCTTGTTCATCAATTTTAACTTCAATTTGATGAAACATTTGTCAAGTGAAATTCCACCATCAACCTTCTCAAGCCTGCCTTATCTTTGAGATCTTGATTTTTCCTTCAACAACTTAACAGGTATAGTATCACCTTCCTTCTCCTTTATTTCCAATTTTCTACCATGCTTGCAATCCTTTTAATAAGGGACTGATCTAGGATTTTCACTCAGTGGGGGCGAATATTTTAAGTCAGTTTATCAAAACTTTTGTTGAAACGTAAATTAATATAAAATTTAAAAAAAAAACACAAATTTTTTTAAAAGAAAATATTTTTTTCAAAGAAATAATATTTGCATAACAAAAATTGTGACATCCCAGTCACAACACATTCACCTATAACTTTTTCCTTTTCTTATACAACTTGATTAAACTCGTCCGTTAATGTCATTCATTCTTCTTCTTCTTAAGCTTGATGTTTAGTAGTTCATCATAAAGAATTTGGTTTCAATTAAAACATAATAATGATATATATATATATATATATACATATCATTCCTTACCACAGGATCTTACACATCTTACATACCTAAATCCCCAAAATCTTATACACATCAATGTACTGTAGTACTGTCTGATTTACATAATTACATAAGTATACCTTCAAGAAGTCTAGGAAGTGTGCCTCGAAGGAATACAGATCCAATAGGCTCTTCTATCTAGAGCGAGGGATCACTTCAAGTAGTCTGAAAAATAGTTGTAAAGGTGTAACATCCCGTTACCACATTTTTCACGTATTTCCATACAACTTAACCGGTTGGGCTGTCTGCGATGCCATTAACATTCAACAGTAACAGTGATAAATGATAAACATTTATCTAATAATTATGGAATATGAAATTTCTTTTCATTATCCCTTTAATCTGACATCCCCTATTAACCTTTATTTCACTAAGGTAGTACTGTATACATATGTCTGAAATGTAAAAGAGAAGAGACTGTACTTGTCACATTTAACGTGCCATGCCTCAATGCTTTAAGCATAGCTATACCCATCTGAGAGCTAATTCTCTCAACTCCGTGTACTTCTTATCTGTGGAGTTAAAACAAAGGGGTGAGCGATTCATACGCTCAGTAAAGGAAATATATGCTGCTTTAAAATAAGCAAAACTATATATCACAACACATTTATTCTTTTCTTAATAATAACCCAGAAGAAAAGACAATGGATATATAGTAAACAACTCTCTTAAAACACCATTCAAATCACTGGCTAACAGTTTACTTTAAAATGTAGTAAACACTATATAGGATTTCAACAAATCCTCATAATAAACAGAAATTGATAAGTTGAGACTAGGCAATAAATAAATCATGCTATCATCGTTCCCCCTCCCCCTTGCGAGAACGAAATCTGCCGCTTTTGGGGTGCACCCGTAGGCCGTCGCCCCTCACGGCTATCTCAGATCTATGGCCATAATCTAAAGTGGTCCTCGGGTCCACTTGCCAAGTGACCTCGAGACCGCTGATGACTTGGCGGGTCCATCAGCCCTGTGACGCCCTGAGGTGCACTCATTGGTCCATCGACCGAGCCACCGCCCCAGGTGGGTCACGCAAATAGTAATGCATGAACTAGAGGCCTAACGTCTCAAAATCAAATTATATCTCATGAAAAACCTTTAAGGAATTATTTCATAATGTCATCATTTTCTTTCCAAAAAGGTTTTAAAAACAGTCCGCAATCTCACTGAATTCCATGTGAGATAGGCATGGTTTAAACTGACTCGCCATGGCTAGTTCGCCCATGGTCAACTCACCCATTGGTCAACTCGCCCAAAAACATAATGAAAACAATTCATTTTTCGTTGAAAAATTTTGGAAAAGCGAAACCTGTTCGCCATGGTCGACTCGCCCGATATGGCTCGCCCATGACAGTTCGCCCAACGCGGAGAACCTGTGTTCGCTCGCCTTCTTGCTTTTAAAATCCGAAAGCAAACTGGCTCGCCCTCAGTGGCTCGTCCCGTAATCTATTCGCCCAAAAGGCTTTATATTCTCTCTTTTTAAAGATATTAAAATTAGTTTATTTTCCCTTAATAAAATATCATCGAAATCGGTTCGCCATGGTCACTCCAAAACAGGTTAACATATAGTCATTTGCCAATTCTTTCTTTTAAAACATTAAGTAAAACCGGCTCGCCTTCAATGGCTTGCCAACAACTTTCTCAACTTAGGGGTCGTCCGCCCTAAATAAAATGAAAAAGGGTTCGCCCAAATGGCTCGCCCGCCCTTTATTAAATCAAGAGTTTTTCGCCCTAAAACAAAACAAACACAAGGGCTTGCCCTCATTAGCTCGCCCGCCTTTAACCAATTTCATCCAGAAAATAATATAGGGGTCAGCTTTTAGCTCGCCCGAGGCCCAAAACACTTAATCAAATAATGCATGTCAGAAAACAAAACATTTAGTAATATTTTCATATTGTTTACTCCACAGGACATGCATTCTCTTCACACACATCTCCCTTACCTGGTTTAACGAAGCCTTGCTTCCTTCTCGCCTTCCGAATCGCATTTACTGAGTTCGAAATTCCCGGCTGCAAATAATTTATAAATTCCGTTAATATTTTCTTTATATAATATATATAATTTTCCATCACTTGGGCGAAGTTAAAATAAATCGAATCACTACTTGCCCAAAATAGAGCTTCACTAGTTCGCCCAGACGAGCTTGCCATTCACCATATGGCTGCCACGTGGCATCTCGCCCGCCATTACTCACCATGGTTTTGTGAGCTCACCCATGAACTAAACTACCGTTGGGCGACCTAGCCCACATGAATAACAACATTGGCGAGTTCATCATTTCCTACTCGCCTCATTGGCGATTACAAACTTTCAACACGGGCGATCAACATAGTCGCCATTGTCGTCACTTATTCCATTATTTTCTTTGTTTCCATATTCTCCAAAAATCTAACTAAAAACAAGACTGTATCTATGTTTATTACTGCATAAAACATAGAAATCTATCATTGAGCATCAAGAAAACCTCAGAAATATGAAACTCACCTCAACCAATTGCACTTCCTGAACAGGTTGTTTTCTGTCTCACGTTGGCCTTCTTTGCTTATTCTTTTAGCTCAACAAACTAAGAAGGAAAGGTTTGCAAGCTGTTTTGCTTGTTTAGCCAGCTTAAGGGTGAAGCTTATTAGATCAACCATAGCAGAGAAATGGAAGAACAGAACCTTGCAGTTGCATAACCCTCGTAAGGAAAATGAAGTTTGCTAAACAGATTTGCCTTAAGTGTTTCTTCTTATATAACCCTGCTCAACCAATCACTAGCTACCGCCTGTCCCTTATCTGCTTCTTTCATCATTTCACGTCCATCACTCCTTTAATGCATGAAGAAAACTGAAGCACAAGTGGCGTGAAAGTCTCCCTTTCACACTCTTTTTCTTCTGCTGCAGACTTTGTTTACTTCCTCAACCAATAAGGCTAATTCCCTTATTGACTTTAACTTTTCCTCATTTATTGTCCTCGACCGTATATCTCACAAAGTCAATCTTGGCTGCTAATTGTTTTGAAACCATTTTCCTTTATCCACACAAGCTGATTCCCGGTCTCCACCTTGTCTGCTCGCCACACTACACCAGTTCGCCAGCCATTCAGTTGCCAGCTTTATCTTGGCAATTAAAAGAAATTCTCTTTTTTCTTTACAATTACATTGAGACTTAGCGAATGGCAGTTGCCTTCTCGCCAATTAAGCTATTCTTTGCCCCTCTCTATGGCGATCACAAGCTCTCGCCCAATTAGGCGATCACCAGGTATGCTCAACTTGCCAACCTTGTTCTGATTCACCTCACACGTTGGCGAACACACCTTTTCGCCCTTGACACCAACCAATTCGCCATCACCATTGGCGATCTGTTCGCCCATTGGCGATCATCCTTCCTTGCTAAATCGTTGGCAAGCTATTTTGTGTACTCGCCCATACATTATTTCACCATAATTGCTCCATTTACTATTCAGCTTAAGGAGCTTTTCAACTAAATGGAAATCAATACTCTTTATTTATTTAATTTCCAATATCCATTTTATGAGATTAAGGTCTACAGTAGGGTAAAATTAGATCTTACAAAAGGAGTGAGTTTACGCTCAGTAAGAAATATATGTAAAAGAGCGTATTATGCCTCTATATGCAGTTTTCCTGCTTGGCTCTATAATGTCAAGTAAAATCATTATAAAGCATATATCGTATACTTCTTTCAATTAGCATATGCAGGCATACTTCATATACTTTCTTCAATTGTCATATGCAAGGAAAATCAAGAAATTATAAATACTTTTGATTTCTTTATTTCTTTGAAATCAAGTAAAATCAAGTAATTCACATACTTCATATACTTTCAAATAACAGGGAGACTATTTGCATTTTAACGGAATTATGCACTGAATAACAGATGGCGTACCCTCGTAGGGGCCAGGAATCCTCCGCTAGCCAATTATATAACAGAGACAAATGGGCAAGTGTCGGTAGGCCATGATGAGCACTAGTCAGGTGACATCTGTGGCACCGAGGGCTGAACTAAGGCTCCTCAGTCATGTACTTATACAGAAGTGCATAATGATTAAGTACTTCATAGTCTCAAAACATTTGTCATATAGCTTTTTGCAATGACATTCATACTTTTCTGAAACAAGCTTTAAAACCACTTTTTCAAAGGGGCAGTCGACTGGCTTCACAGAACAGTCGGCTGCTATTGCATATCTTCATTTATCGAAATTATTTTCTTTTATAAATTTTGATATTTTGAAATTCTGAAAACACATGGGGTAGTCGACTGGTCCCATATAGCAGTCGACTGGTTTTGAAACAGAATGCTTCTGAAAACAGGGTAGTCGACTGGCTCCATATGCAGTCGACTGGTTTTGAAACAGAATGCTTTTCAAGTAAATAGCAGTTGACTGGTCCATATAGTAGTCGATTGGTGTGAGTCGATTTTCGAGAAATTTACGCTTTGGTTGTCTTTAAGCAATCGACTGCTACTTAAGACAGTCGGCTGCTCCTAGCATTTTCGTAACTAGGAATAAAATCCAAAATTTAACCTTCCTACACTTAAAACAGCTGGTACTTCATCCCAAAACACTTAAAAACATGCAGACATAGCCACCCTATGTCCGTTACATAAATTTCTTACCTCAATAGCTAATAATCCACAAGCTTGGTTGAATTTCAACACCTTTTCATTCACTTCTTCAAAGTTGCAAACATTATATTAAATTCAAACTTTTAGCTTTCTTTCCTTCTAACACAATAGTTAGACTATACCAACGTCATACAACTCCATACCATAGACATAATTGAAAGAACTAACTTCTTCTCTTACCTTTGTATATAACCAAAATGGACATTAATTAGATCTCCTCTATTCCTTTGAGTTAGCCTTTCATATTAAAGGTATAGCTTGAGCTAATGACAAGGATCGTTTTTCATTAATTGAGCTTAAAGATTTTATCATTGAACAAGGGTGTTTGTCAAGGTGAATGAGAATGGAAGCTTAGAAATTTGGAATGGAACGAGGGGGATGGCTGAAAGTGGCTGCCGACTTTGGTCATGGCTAAAGATGATGACTCATGCAACCTTCATTTAATGCATATTAATCCATTAATCATCTCAGCCATTGACCATGCATTCCTTTGATCATTTGACATTTGACTTTAATTCTTCTTCTTTCATTTAACATTTCAGCCATTAACCTCTTTGACTTATTGTCTATTCAATTATTCAATTTCTCTAATTCCATCTATATCCCATATATCATTCATACCTCAAAATTCTCATATGTATTTAATACTTTTCAGCTGGAATACTTTACAAACATAAGAAAATTATATGAAATTGGGGATTTCACAAAAATTAATTATATGTTTCTTGACAAATGTAGCCTAAACACAATTATATTATAAATAAATCAACTTTCAAGACACACGTACATACATACATACACAAATATAGATGTGTGTGTGTGTGTGTGTGTGTATATATTAATTTAATGAAATTTTACTTGTAAAATTCTTAAACATAGATATAATATGTGAAGGAATAACAATCAATTATGTTCAGTTTTATTCTTTAATACTTCATAGTAACAAATATATTTAATTTCTTCTTCATTATAATTTGGAGAGTAAAAAATGTCTATTTTTTTATATATAATGAAAACAACAATGAAGATATAAATCTATTAGGTATAATTATTCTATACATCGCCAATGAAGTTTTTTGACGCTATAATCGGAGTTAGGATGATAATCCGTATATGTATTTTATATGCATAATTATTCTATACACCGCCTAGTATATGTATATTATATGCATCTATATTATAAGAAAATTACTTATCCTACAAGGTTTAAATGTTTAATTACTAGATAAACAACGAAAAATTTCGTATATGGCTAAGGGCAAATATGATCAAAGAATTTTGAGTGGGGGCAAAACTATAATATTTTAAATCTTGTGATATTTTATCATATCGAATTAAAAGAATTTTGTTTCTTGGGGCAGCTACTAAATATGTAGATCTGTCATCAATTTTAACTTCAATATGATGAAACATTTGTCGGGTGAAATTCCACCATCAATCTTCTCAAGCCGGCGTTACCTTCGATTTCTCGATTTGTCCTTTAACAACTTGACAGGTATAGTATCACCTTCCTTCTCCTTTATTTCCGATTTTCTACCATGCTTGCAATCCTTTTAATATTTGAATAATATTATCTTTATACACCCTTTTCTATTATGTATGTTTTCAACTTAATTGATGGTGGGATTTACTTTTGAAACTGCCAAGTCCTAACCCCTATTCAAATATGTTTCAAGGACGACTTCCGGTTGTACCACCTTCATTGCGTTGGTTCCTGGTTTTAAAGAATAACCTAGTTGGAGATATTCCTTCTTCCTTCTACAATTTAAGTTTGATTGAAGTTCTTAACTTGTCTACGAATAATTTGGATGGAGTTTTCCCAGAATGTTTTGGAAACATTAGCTCCTCCATTTTATACATGGATCTACGGGTGAATAACTTTCATGGTAAAATAGCAGGAAAATTCGCCCAAGGTTGTTTGTTGAGAAGCTTTCACTTGAATGGGAACCAGCTAGAAGGCCCCCTACCCGATCTTTGGCTAATTGCACCTACTTGAAACTTGTAGATGTTGGGAACAACAACATACATGACAAACTTCCGAAATGGTTAGGCAACAATTTCGATTTACAAGTTCTTATCTTGAGATCTAATAAATTCCACGGTCACATTGATGTCTCTGATGCATTTCACTTCTCGAATGTGTGAGTCATTGATATATCTCATAATGACTTCATTGGCCATTTGCCAACAAAATTTTTTGAAAATTTGCACGCTATCAGGAATTTTGGTGTAATGAAATTTGGACCGGAGAACATGGGACATGACTTGATTTATGAATCGGTATTCATCACAATGAAAGGATTGGAGTTTGAGTTTGAGAAAATCTTGACTCTTTTCACAACTATTGACTTCTCAAACAATCGTTTCGACGGGCAGATTCCTCAAGTAGTCGGGGAACTTCATTCGATTATAGTCCTCAACCTCTCTCACAATTGTTTAACAGGTCCTATCGCTTCATTGTTAGGGAATTTGTCTGCACTAGAATCACTAGATCTCTCATCAAACAAGCTCCAAGGAAGAATTCCCGTACAATTAAAAAATATTATATTTCTAGCGGTATTGAACCTTTCTCAAAATAATCTTACGGACCCTATTCCTAGAGGCAATCAATTTGATACTTTTACAAATGACTCCTACATGGGAAAGTTGGGTTTGTGTGGGTTTCCATTATCAAGAAGTTGTAGCACACCCCCTTCATGAACAACACCGTTTCACAAGATAATTGAATTGGAAATTTGCAATCCTGATGGTTTATGGTTACGGGTTGGTGTTTGGGTTGAGCACAGAATACATTGTATTCACAGTTGGAAAACCATGGGTGATCATTAGGATGGTCGAGAGAGCTCAACGAAAAATTTGCAGAACTGGAGGAAGAAAATAGTACAAGTAATGTCGTCATTAAGGTGAGCTGCACTACATATAGAAACAATTAAGTTGTAACTAGTGATTTTAAGGGTTAATGGTTTGCTTTATGTACTAAATGGATATATTCGTAATTTTATGAAAGTTACAAAATCTTAAGCTTATAAATAGAGGTACTAATTCTCAAACAAGACACTAATTCACAAATTATATCATTTTACACATAATTTTATTTTTGGACAAGAGAAAAGTATTTGATCTTTAAAGCTCTGTACTTTACCATTAGTACAAAACTGTGGAGTATATAACGAAGATAAAGTTGGATTGTTTTATCCTAAAAATGATACACTTTGAGTTCCTATTGCATCTGTTGATATAATCTCGCAGAGACGTGAATCATCTTAAAAAGAACGAGATATTTGTACTTCAATCCAACTCTTCATACCATCAATAAATTTAATTTTAATTTTAATTTATTATATTATTTTTGTTACTAACATTTTCTTTTGTTTTAGGTTCTAACACCAACAATTTTTAGATGATTGAAGAGTTTTTAAAAATGTTTTTAACTCAAGGAAATAAGATGTATATAAAAATAATCCTCTTCTTGCTGATTGTTTGAGAGTTTCTAGCATTATCGGGGTTGCTTTATCAAACATATATTATTACGATTGCTAGCATGATGATCCTACCTGATGTAGGTATATATGTAGCTTGCAGATTGCGAGTTAAAATCATGTGCCTTTGGTTACAAACACTGGGATGCTCTCTCTTAGTAGGCTTGGCCTCCTTTGCTTGCCTACTTATATTACCTGTGATATTTTAGGCGTCGTTTGTTTTTGTTTTTGTTTTTTGTTTTCTGTTTTTGTTTTCAGTTTTTTTAGAAACAGAAAAAACGTTTGGCAACATGTTTCCGTTTTCAAAAAATGAAAACAAGAATTTCCAAAATTGTTGGAAACAAGAATTTCTTATTTTCATTGTTTTCAGAAACATGTTTTCATTTCTGTTACTGTTCATAAGTAAGTGAACAGAGTTTATATATTAATATAATATTAATATTTTATAATAAAAATATAAATAAAATTAATTAATTTTTTAAATAAAATAATATTAAATTTTAATATAAAATATTATTTAATATTTTAAAATTAATATATTTATTTTAATATAGAAAAGTTGAAAACATAAAAAGCAATTAAATAAATATTACATTGAACTATAATATTATAATATTATTTAATTTAAATTTTTATAATAATTTATTGAATATATTAAATATTTTAAATAATATCATTTATTATAATTTTGATATGTTAATAATTAATATTATTATCTAATATAATTAATTTTTATTTTACTAAACAATATTATTATTTAATATTATATTCTATCTTAAATTTAAAATATATCACGACTACTATTAAATAAGTTAATATTATTAAATAAGTAAATACTTAACATTAAATAATATTATTTATATTAAATATAATATATTTTAATAACTATACAATTTATTATAAATTAATTAGTTAAATATTTTATTTAATAATGTAATATTATTATTATTATTATTATTACAATTAAATAAAAATTATTATTAAATATAATTTATGATTATTACAATTAAATTCAATAATATGATTTTATTTAATATTTTATTTAATTATAACATTATTTAAATTATATTAAATTTTTATATGATTAAATAAAAATATTTAATATTAGTATTAAATAATATAAAATAATATTATTTAATATTATCTACATATTATTATTTAATAAATATATTATTTTTATTTAATTTTTAAATTATTGTTTTTTGAATTGAATTATTATATCTGATCAGTTTAAATATTTGTTTTCAAAACGTAACAGTATTAAATAAACATGTTTTCTGTTTTCAGAAATTGAAAACAAAACAAAATAAAACAAAAACAGAATTTTCAAAAACAGAAAACATAAAACAAAAAATAGGAAACGATACCAAACGACCCCTTAGTAAGTTAATTCTTCAAATATAATTATTTATATATTTAGTTTTCACTTCAAATTATCGGTGCATACATCTTAATATGTTTTATGAGGATAACTGATTTAGAATCTTTAATATTACAATAATATTATTGTAATAGAATCTTGATTACCTGTTTATAAACGTTTTGATTATTTTGCTAAAGGCTAAAAGGTTAAAAAAGCCTTTGAAAAATAAAAAATTCTGCAATTGAGCCCTTGTCTTTTTTTCACAATTAATTGAGCTCTTATAATTCTAATTTCACCTTTACTTGGACGGAAACCATTAGATTTGTTATTTTTTTGGCCACGTATACTATACAGATTTAATAGTTTTCATTCCCAAAAGAACTCAATTGAGCGAAAATTGAAATGTAATAGCTCAATTGATTGCGAAAAAAAGTCAAAGACTCAGAAACTATTTATTTTCGAGAGTCTTTTTGACCCTTTACCCATTGCTAAAAATAATAAATAAAAACGTTTTTTTATTCCTTTATTGCTTTGACGGTTTACTATAGAGCATTTGAGTTTTTCTCCTTAGCTGTGCATATGAGCGTGCCTGTGTTTATATACCTAAATAATACTTATTGCATTTATAATTAGCAATGCATTAATGGTTTAGGAATCTAATTAGGAATAAAACCATATGATTGCTTACTGAAAAATAGAATGTATTTATAGTTTTGTTGAAGATGTGAATACGACTTTTTTAACGCACACTTTAATAAAAATACACATTAAAATATTTAATTTAAAAGTGACATTGGCTACGCTAGATACGAGTAAGTGATATTTAATTGGAAAGGTCCTATGATGAATTTTGTCAGATGAAGTATAAATATTATCTGACTTTGTGATCATTGTTTCTATCATGATGAACAGGAGCAGTTCTTGTGTGGGGAATCGAAGTTGGAAGTTTGATTAATCAAAGTTTGTTTGTGGGGGGACATATTTTAGATTTGGGGCAGCCATTTTGTTTTGTTTATGGTTTTGGTTCACTTATCTTTCTAGCTTTTGGCTCACAATTCAGATTGGAGAAACGTTTCTGACTTGCTTTTAGAGTGGCCCTGCTTAGTGCCGTTGCAGGCCGTTTCCTTGTTGTCAGCCTCGGCAAAATTCAGTTAGGTTATAATGCTTTTTTGGGGGGTTTGGGTAATTCTTTTGGTTTTGGATTGTAAGGTGGGATTTAAGGTGGTTTTATAATTAGATGTGTTTGCAAGTTGTAACAGAACTATGTATTACTAGCTTGGATTTTTAACAAAATCAATTTGACTTAAAGAAAAAAAAAGAAATGTGCTGTATCACGAGATACATTCACGAAATGTGTTGATTCTTCAATCGAAGGATGGCGACGTCCTCTGGCGAAACTGTTCCGACAAGCAGCCATACATTTTCTCAAAATACCAAAAGTGAGGTGCTGAAACGAACAAAGAAAAAACCTAAACGAGGAAGGATAGCATCAGAATGGGAAGCTGGCGATGGAATTATCGAGGATTTGGAGGAGCCCTTGCCAACGGAGGGGAACGACAAAGATGAAGCAAAGTTCTCGTATAAAGAGATGTTGACGGGTAATAGTGCTACAGGACCACGGGAATGGCGTGATTGGGACAACATGAATCTTGTTGATGAGATGTGTTTTGATGATGAGGTATCTGATGATGAATATGGAGAGAACGAGCAAGGTCCAAGAGTTTATTCTCTAAAGAAGAAAAAGCGAAAATGAGAAGGCCCTGGAGGAGCTCTATCATTGTCAAATTATTGGGCAAAGTACTTGGTTTCCAAGTACTCTCGAACAGAATCACACAACTCTGGAACCTGACTGGGAGATAAGAAGTTGTTGATTTGGGGCATGACTACTTCCTGTTCAAATTTGAAAAGGAAGAGGATTATCTCCATGTGTTGGAGAGGGTCTATCGATTATTGGAGGGCATTACTTGACTGTTAGACAATGGACTCCCAATTTAAATCCTACCAGAGATATGATTGAGAAAGTAATAGTTTGGATTTGTCTTCCTGGTCTTTCGATGGAATATTATAATGCTACAGCTCTATCAAGAATGGGCGCATGTGTTGGCCGAGTCATTAAAAATAGATCGAAACATGGAGGAAGCTATCAGAGGCAAATTTGTTAGAATTTGTATCCAGATTGACTTAACAAAACCGATAGTCTCAAAAATTTTTATTGGAAGACATACTCGATTGAGTTTGAAGGACATTATCTCATTTGTTTCAAGTGTGACAAGGTTGGCCATAAAATTGAATCTTGTCCATCATTGGTAGTTATTGGATGCACGATTGAAGCGGAAACGCCCCAAAATACAGAGAACACCAGTCAAAATAATGTGGAGTCCAACTTTCGACCGTGGATACTGGTTCAAAGAAGGAACAGGAAGACTCAGAACAGGGATGGAGATGGAAAAGGGAAGTCAGCGGTCCACCAAAATTCAGGGCAGACTTCTAGCAATAAATTTAAAAGTTTGGAGACGGTAAATGTGGCAGATGATTTGCAGGAGAAAAATTTGGCAAATCCCAAGAGTTTTGGACGCAGTACATATGCTCAGAATATCGCCCATGCCGAACTAAGAAATAGCCAAAAAGAAGTCCAAACCTATAAAAAGGAAGTGCATGATCCACGCAATGGAAAAGCGGCATTGCACAATCTTTAAGTCAAGAGCTGTCCCACTCCACTGGGCTAAAGTTTGAATTAGGAGCATCCTCTAAAGCGGGTCAAGCAAAGGTATAGCAGGGCGGATTCCTATTTTAATAAGCCCATGGAATTTCAAAGTCCATGGAGCTTCAATATTGATTTTAAAGCTGGGTCCAACTTGAAGTTAGCCCAAGATAAGGAGGGTGTCGGTCCCATTGTTAATGCGGCAACAGGTGATACAAACTTAGAACCTGTTGTTTTAATCGCTTCTCCAAGGGTACTTCCTCAGCCGAAACCACCTACAATGACCAGCGATCAGAAAAATGGAGAGTTACCTGAAAATGCTACGGAACCAGCGCAGAGACTGTGTTTGAAAGAACGCCGATGGAATCTGTTGAGCAAGATGCAGATTCTATGCAATGTGCATAGACCGATGGTCTTATTTCTTTCTCTCTGGGTTGTTATGTCTATTCTTTTCTGGAATTGCAAGGGTGCTTTCAGTGGGGAATTTCGACGCCGTATCTTGGAGTTTAAGAGGTCACATAAAGTGGATATGCTTTTAATTGCGAAACCTAGAATAAGTGGGGCTGTAGCAGACCGAGTAATTAAAAGACTGAGGTTTGATAATTCGTGCAAGGGGGACAAAAGGGGTTTCTCTGGCGCCGTATGGATGCTATGGAATTCTAATTTTGGCGATGTTGAGATTGTTCAGAAAAGTGAGTAATTTATCTCTGCCATAGTTGTTAAAGATGGAGTGAAGTGGGCTATCTCAACAGTTTATGCAAGTCCGGTTCATTCCAAGAGACAAGACTACGAAATTATTTGAACGAGTTCAATGGATTTGATGATTGTCCTTGGACGTTGATAGGGGATTTTAACCAAATTATTGCAGCATCAGAGAAGCAAGGTGGGGCTCCAAAATCATTATCCAAAATGCAGGCTTTTTGCTACGTGATGTCTGAAAGAAGTCTAATTGATATTGGGGCAAAGGGATGCCAATTTACTTGGAAAGAAGTCTAATTGATATTGGGGCAAAGGGATGCCAATTTACTTGGACATGTTAGAAAATTATTTAGTGGGCCTACGTATATCAATTAATTGCATATTATAGGTTATCTATTTGTCCACTTAAAAGTGATCAAATAAAGTTTAAGTTATTGGACTTTAGGACATCTTAATGAGTATGGGCTTTACAATGTGTAGAGACCCAATATTTTATTTTATTTTTATGATAGGCCAAAATAAAATAAAATATACTTAAAGTATAAATAGGTTATGGTCCCTAGTCTAAACATAACATAATTCTCACAACAAATCCCATCGTTGAGTGAGATACAGATTCTCTCAAAAGGTTTAGACGTGTAAGACTCTAATCTCAAGATCTCAATTCCAATGGATTCAGGTACGCTTCCGTATTAATCTTTTTTTGATGATTGAACATGAAATCCTGAGTTTATTTATCTGTATTAATTTTCCCACAATTAGTATCAAGAACCTGTTCATGTTTAATCATTAAGAATTAAAATTTTTTGTATAAAATATTAGGGCTTTTATTCCTAATAGAATAAGTATTAAAATCATGTAAACAATATTCTGGAATTTTGTTTCATGATTAAAGTAATTTTCTCTTCAAATTCTATAAATCCCGAATTAAAAATCAACCAAAACAAAAATATTTTATGTGTTTTAATTCAAATTGATTAAGGATAATTGTTTCTTGTGACTTATATGGTTGAATCAAAGTCACAATTTTGGTATATTTTTTTGTTTTGGTTGAAAGAAATCAAGAAAAGAGGGTAAGAGTTTTAATGGAGTTTTCTTGAATATTTCTTGATCCGATTTGTCATCATTCTTTGATGTTTTTGATTTGTTTTTGCATGGGTTTTGTAGAAAAAGGACTTAATTACGTGATTTTAGGTTTAATTTTGGTTAATCGAAGAATAACAAGAACAGACCCGTCGAGTCTGTTCAAAAAGCATGCTGGGTCGGGTTGACCCGGCTGAGAAGAGAAAATGATAAAACAGTGACGCGTGGGATTGTTACCCACAAGCTGCAGTTCCGTGTAGGACCCACGCGCCGGCATCCGGTGGCCATATGGCCACCGATTTCTCCAGTCCAGAATATTTTATTATTTTAAAATTTTTGGTGATTTTTTTGGAATTTTTTGAAATTTTGAAATATTTATTATTTAATATTTATTGAAATTTCGGTGTTTTGATATATTATGCATGTATTTTATGAAAGTTTATTTCATGATAAAATATTTCATAATATTTTGAGTTGATTGACAATACTCACTCTCCCTATTAATGTGAATTAATTTTGTGTACTCTCAATATTTTGTATATGTGCATAATATGTTAAAAACAAATAAAGTTCAAAATAAATTAAATTAATATAAAATGCCACCAAAGTGACATCTTTTATGTTAATTTATTTATTTTGAAAATTAAGGTTGTCATTTAAGAATTTAAATAACTGTGTTTTTAATTCCTGCGAAAAATAATTGGCCCAAAGGAAGGTTATTTTTTTTGGCCGGATTACAAACACAATAAGGTAGTAAATAAGTGATAAAATTATATTTTACCATGCATGCAATATGTCGGCCCTGTTAGCTTTAAATTGCCATATATATTTTGTAATGACAAAAACTTAAGTAAGCTTTAATGTTTTAATTCATATTGTAAATTTGCCCTATCACACATGATTTTCTCAATCCATTTTTTAGTGTTCATATCAAACTTTAAGACCATGATTTAATGATATATTCATATGGGTTTTAATACTTTATAAATGTTTTGAATATTTTAGAAAATCACTTGATTAATTTTTGGACCATGTTTTCATTAGAGAAAGTCAAGAAAAACTCCTACAAGAATGTCAAAATGTTTTGGGTTGAATTAGGATCAAAGGCCATATCATTTCTAACCCAAAATGGTGCAGGAAAAGCTTTCTGGAGGTATGGGATCGATCCCCTAAGGGAAGGAATCGATCCCTTCAAGGCAGAATGATCCTCAAGCCCAGATTTAACAACATGGAAGCTTGGGATCGATCCCCTATGGAAAGGGATCGATCCCTTTGCCTGAAAATAGCCTGTAACAGCTAGTTTTGTGAGATACAACGGTCATATTCAAATTTGGCTCCACCCAACGGTCACAAACCATCCAAGGGACTATAAATAGAGGCTTAGAAGCTAAAGGAAGGAAGAGGAACAACCAAGCAACATCTTTCATCATCTTATTCATCTTCCTCAAGCCTCAACAAAAAATCAAGAGCTACAAGTCTTCATCTTCCATCATTCTCATATTCTTTGTATAGAGTAGCACAAATCTTGTATAGGCTTTTTTCTTGTGCTTAAACATTGTAATCACTTGCCTATCTAGAGGCCCTTCTTTGATTACACAATTTGTAAACACAATCATTCCTTGTAAAAGGGGAGGTTTCTCTTTAGCCTTAGAAAAAGAGGGAGGTTTTTCTTTAGCCTAGAAAAAGAGGGAGAGGAGGTTTCTCTTGAGCCTAGAAAAAGAGAGAGGTTTTTCTTTAGCCTAGAAAAAGAGGGAGTGTAACAAATTCAGGGATAGTGAATTTGGGAAAATCCTTTGGAGTGTCTCAAGGTAGAGGACGTAGGCAAGATAGCCGAACCTCTATAAATCGATTGTGTAAATCTCTCTCTCTCCCTACTCTTTATTTACTTGCGATTATATTATGTTTATTGCATTGAACTTGGATTGCATGCTTGCCTAGCTTAGAGAACTTAGAAAATAATCAAATAGGCTAGAGAATTTAAAAGAATCGCAAAACGAGTTTAAGGGTAGTTAAAAACCGATTCACCCCCCTCTCGGTATAAGCCTATAGAGCCAACAGGCCCAAAGGAAGGCATGTTGTTGGGAAGGATTTGGTTATCAATATTTACTAATAAAGTTTAAGAGTACCGCTTACAAATTAAAATTTCTGTCCAAAGACTAAGTTTTAATGTTGTGCTTGGTATCTTATATGGCCCAAAATTGTTATTTGTTAATTGTGAGCTTATTATTGTTGTTTTTCTATTTACAATAAATGTTTCTTTTATATCTGCCAATCTGAATAATATCTTAGTGCTTAACGGCACTAACTTCCAGAAATGGAAGGAGCATGTTACTATTGTGCTTGGGTGTATGGATCTAGATTATGCGATCAGGTCTGATAAACCTCCCACCCTTGCTGATAATAGTACAGCTACGGAAAGGGCACTTGATGAAAAATGGGAGCGTTCAAACCGTATGAGTCTGATGATCATGAAGCACTCAATTTCGGATGCAATCAGAGGCGCAATGCCTGAAGAAGAAAATGCTAAGAGTTTCCTACAACGAATTGCAGACAGATTCACTGCAAATGAAAAGGTCGAAACAAGCACCATCCTATCTAAGCTTGTTTCAATGCGGTATAGCGGTAAAGGAAACATAAGGGAATATATTATGGAAATGTCTAATCCTGTTACAAGACTAAAGGCACTAAAGTTAGAGTTGTCTGAGGACATTCTCGTGCACTTGGTCTTAATATCTCTTCCTGCACAATTTAGTCCTTTTAAAACAAGTTATAACACTCAAAAGGAGAAATGGACTCTTAATGAGCTCATTGCTCAGTGTGTGTAAGAGGAAGAGAGGTTGAAACAAGAGAAGATAGAAAGTGCTCAATTAGTATCTTCTTCCAATAACATTGCTGCCAACAAAAAGAGAAAAAGGAACACATTAAAAGACACTGCAAATACCGGAACTTCACAGCCTAAGGGGCAACAGAAACAAGATAAGGTGATCACTTGTTTCTTTTGCCGTAAAGGTGGTCATGTGAAGAAGGATTGTTCCAAGTATGCTAAATGGCTTGCCAAAAAGGGTAAACTTCTCAACTTTGTTTGTTCTGAAGTTAATTTGGCTTTAGTACCCAATTACACTTGGTGGATAGATACAGGTGCAACTACTCACATAAGTGTGACTATGCAGGGTTGTTTAAGGAGCAGAAAGCCAATTGATGCTAAAAGATTCATTTGCGTAGGAAAAGGCGAAAGAGCTCCTGTTGAGGCTGTTTGTTTATTTAGATTAAAGTTAGAATCTGGTTGCTATTTAGATTTGAAAGAGACATTTTATGTACCGTTATTTAGATGAAATTTGATTTTTATTTCTTCTTTGGATAAATCAGGATATTCTTGTTCATTTGGAAATGGAAAATTTAATCTTTTTCAGTATTCAAATCTTATTGGCACAGGTTCTTTGATTGATAAACTATATAAATTAGATCTTCATGCCTCACACATAAATGAATCCTTGCATATAAATAATTGTGGTACAAAGCGCAAATTAATTAATGAGAATTCTTCTATGTTATGGCATAGGTGTTTAGCACATATTTCTGAACAAAGAATAAAGAGGCTTGTGTCAAAAGGAATTCTCAATTCCCTTAATTTTTCAGATTTCAAAATCTGTGTTGAGTGTATTAAGGGAAAACAAACAAATATTAAGAAAACTGGTGCTAACAGGAGTTTAAATGTCTTGGATTTAATTCATACTGATATTTGTGGTCCATTCCCTACAGCTTCTTGGAATGGTCAACAGTATTTTATTACTTTCATAGACAATTATTCTCATTATGGGTACCTATACTTGATTCATGAGAAATCTCAGGCATTGGACGTTTTCAAAACCTATAAAGCTGAAGTTGAAAATCAACTTGGTAGGAAAATTAAAGCCGTTAAATTTGATCGTGGAGGTGAATATTACGGTAGATACGACGGATCAGGTGAACAACGTCCAGGCCCTTTTGCAAAGTATTTAGCAGAATGTGGCATCGTTTCTCAATACACCATGCTAGGGACTCCAAATCAAAATGGTGTAGCTGAGAGACGAAATCGGACCCTAAAGGACATGGTCAGAAGTATGATTAGTCATTCTTCTTTGCCAGAGTCACTTTGGGGAGAAGCCTTAAAGACTGCAGTGTACATTCTTAATCGAATTCCAAGCAAAACAGTAGCTAAAATCCCATATGAATTATGGATAGGAAAGAAGCCTAGTATTAGGCATTTATATGTTTGGGGTTGTCCAGCTGAGGCTAGGCCATACAAGCCTAACGAAAGGAAATTGGACTCAAGAACAATAAGCTGCTACTTTGTTGGATACTCAAAAAGATCGAAGGGTTTCAAGTTTTATGATCCCTCAAATAGATCCTTTTTCGAAATAGGGAATGCTAAGTTTATTGAGGATGTTGAATATGATGAGGGTGTCAAACTCAGGAATTTTGTCTTTGAGGAAGAACATGTTACAGTTCCTACAGTTGCAATTGAGAATGATCAGACAATTATGTCTGACATTATTCAAGATGCAAATCCAGACTATGAAGACACACCTGGGTTACTACCTAATCATATTGAAGAGCAACAACAACCTCAATTGGAAGTGCCATTAAGGAGATCCTATAGAGAGAGAGATCAGCGATTCCAGATGATTATATCGTTTATCTCCAAGAACACGAGTTTGATATAGGATTAGAAGATGATCCAAAATCTTTTTGTGAAGCCAAACAAAATGTCACTCTCATAAATGGATTAAGGCCATGAAAGATGAGATGAAATCAATGGAGGATAATGACGTTTGGGATCTTATCGAATTGCCTAAAGGAGCGAAACCGATTGGTTGTAAATGGATTTTCAAAACCAAGAGGGATTCTAAAGGCAATATCAAAAGATATAAAGCACGTCTAGTTGCCAAAGGTTTCACTCAAAAGGAAGGTATTGATTATAAAGAGACTTTCTCTTCGGTTTCATCGAAAGACTCTTTTAGAATCATTATGGCAATTGTAGCTCATTATAATTTGGAGCTACATCAGATGGATGTAAAGACAGCGTTTCTCAATAGTGACATTGAAGAAACAATTTATATGGAGCAACCAAAAAATTTCGTGTCAGATGAGTTGAAACATCTGGTGTGCAAATTAAAGAAATCCATCTATGGCTTAAAGCAAGCATCTCGTTAATGGTATCGGAAATTTGATTAAGTGATCACCTCTTTTGGTTTTAAGGAGAACACTGTTGATAAATGTATTTATCACAAGATCAGTTGGAGTAAGTTTATTCTTCTGGTGTTATATGTCGATGATATCTTGCTTGCAAGTAGCGATAAGGCTTATTGCATGAAACCAAGAGATTTCTTTCAAATAAATTTGAGATGAAAGATCTTGGGCATGCATCTTTTGTGTTGGGCATACAGAGCCATCGAGATCGTTCTCGAGGAATACTTGGCTTATCACAAAAGGCTTATATAGATAAGGTGCATAGCAGATTTGACATGAAAAATTGTGCATCAGGAGACACGCCCATTGCTAAGTGTGATAAATTCAGTTTGCTTCAATGCCCAAGAAATAATGTTGGAAAGGAAGAGATGCAGAAGATTCCTTATGCTTTAGCAGTAGGGAGTCTCATGTATGCTCAAGTTTGTACGCGTCCGAATATTGCGCATATAGTTGGAATGCTTGGCAGATATTTAAGTAACCTTGGAATGGATCATTGGAAAGCAGCAAAGAGGGTTATGAGGTATTTACAGAGAACTAAAGATTACATGCTCACATATTGGAGGTCGGATCATTTAGAGATCGTTGGGTATTTAGACTCTGATTTTGCTGGTTGCCTTGATAGCAGAAGATCCACTGCTGGTTATGTTTTCATGTTAGCTGGAGGAGCTGTGTCTTGGAAGAGTGTAAAGTAGTCACTCATAGCTTCTTCCACCATGGAAGCAGAGTTTATAGCTTGCTATGAGGCATCGAACCAGGCAATATGGTTGTGGAATTTTATCACTGGGCTAGGCGTTGTTGATAGCATTGAGAGGCCATTGAAGATTTATTGTGATAATAAAGCCGCAGAATTATACTCTAAGAACAACAGAAGCTCGTCGAAGTCAAAGCATATTGACATCAAGTTTCTTATTGTTAAGGATAGAGTTCAGAGTTTTCAGATATCTATTGAATATATCGATACGAACTCCATGATTGCGGATTCGTTTACTAAGGGTGTACCACCTAAGGTGTTTCATGAGCATGTAGCTCGTATGAGTGTGGTTCACTTTGATGATATGCTTGTATAGTGGGAGTTTGTTTCATTTATATTCATTTGTTATTGAGACATTTTTTTGATCAGAATAAAGTATTGTTGTTATTACTGAAACTCTGAAATAAAGTATTATTCTTTCAAATTGCAGTTGAGCATAAAGTTTTGAAAGTAGGACCAGTTGGAAATAGACATGTTTAAGGGATCACGTTGCATGTAATTTCCATGCTACACATCCATACTTGATCTATGTCGTTGATTATATTAATATACGTGACCATTGATGGGTCTAGTTACGGAATATATGTAACGAAGATCGCTTTGATCCTATGTTAGTATAATTGATGGACCAGATTGTTTGGAGATGTTGCCTTGTGATGATAGCAAGTTTAGAGATCTTAAAGTTATTTTAAAATGTACAATTATCAAGTGACATATGTGGTCCAAGTGGAAGACTGTTGGGAAATTATTTAGTGGGCTTACATATATCAATTAATTGCACATTACAGGCTATCTATTTAGTCCACTTAAAAGTGATCAAATAAAGTTTAAGTTATTGGACTTTAGGACATCTCAATGAGTCTGGGCTTTTCAATGTGTAGAGACCCAATATTTTATTTTATTTTCATGATGGGCCAAAATAAAATAAAATAAAATATACTTCAAGTATAAATAGGTTATGGTCCCCAGTCTAAACATAACATAATTGTTAGCTTTAAATTGACATATATATATTTTGAAATGATAAAAACTTAAGTAAGCTTTAATGTTTTAATTCATATTGTAAATTTGCCTTATCACACATGATTTTCTCAATCCATTTTCAAGTGATCATATCAAACATTAAGACCATGATTTAATGATGCATCCTTATTGGTCTTAATACTTTATAAATGTTTTGAATATTTTAGAAAATCACTTGATTAATTTTTGGACCATATTTTCATTAGAGAAAGTAAAAAAAAACTCCCACAAAAATGTCAAAATGTTTTGGGTTGAATTAGAATCAAAGGCCATATCATTTCTAACCCAAAATGGTGCAGGAAAAGCTTTCCGGAGGCATGGGATCGATCCCTTATCGATCCCCTAAGGGAAGGGATCGATCCCTTCAAGGCAGAATGATCCTCAAGCCCAGATTTAATAACCTGGAAGCTTGGGATCGATCTCCTATGGAAAGGGATCGATCCCTTTGCCCGAAAATAGCCTGTAACGGTTAGTTTTTGTGAGACAACGGTTATATTCAAGTTTTGGCTCCACCCAACAGCTAGAATACATCCAAGAGACTATAAATAGAGGCTTAGAAGCTGAAGGAAGGAAGAGGAACTACTCAACAACTCCAAAACTCATATTTCTCAAATCCTCAAGCCTCAACAACAAATCAAGAGCTACAAAGTCTTCATCTTCCATCATTCACATATCTCTTGTTTTGCTTAGCACAAATATTGTATAAGCTTTTTCTTTGTGCCTAATTTCTGTAATCATTTACCTACTTAGAGGTTTTCCTTGATTACATCTCTTGTAAACACACTCATTCCTTGTAAAAGGTGAGGTTTCTCTTTAGCCTAAGAAAAAGATGGAGGTTACTCTTTAGCCTAAGAAAAAGAGGGAGGTTACTCTTTAGCCTAGAAAAATAGAGAGGTTTCTCTTTAGCCTAGAAAAAGAGAGAGTGTAACAAATTCAAGGATAGTGAATTTGGGAAAATCCTTGGGAGCGTCTAAAGGTAGAGGACGTAGACAAGGTAGCCGAACCTCTATAAATCGATTGTGTAAATCTCTCTCTCCCTACTCTTTATTTACTTGAAATTATATTATGTTTATTGCATTGAACTTGGATTGCATGCTTGCCTAGCTTAGAGAACTTAGAAAATATTCAAATAGGCTAGAGAATTTAGAAGAATCGCAAAACGGGCATAAGATTAGCTAAAAACCGATTCATCCCCCCTCTTGGTATAGCCTATAGAGCTAACAATTGGTATCAGAGCTTGGGCTCGAGATTGATTTAGACTAAGCTCTATCGAGCAAAACGATCATAAATGGCTCACTTAAATGTAGGCACACCCCTAGAAGAAGAGGGACACTCCTTAGTTAGACCTCTACTCTTCAATGGTGAGAATTACTCTTATTGGAAAATTAGGATGATGTTATTTGTGCAATCTAATGACTATGAAGTGTGGAGAGTAATAGTTAATGGCCCTAGAATCCCAATAAAGAAAGTAGATGAGAAAGATGTCCCTAAGAGTGAAGATGAGTGGGACACCAATGATATGAGATTGGCACAATTAAATGCCAAGGCTATGCATACCCTCTTTTGTGCATTAGGTCCTAATGAGTATAATAGAGTCTCCTTATGTGAAAATGCTAAACAAATATGGGATAAACTAGCCATCACACATGAAGGGACAAATCAAGTTAGAGAGACCAAAGTAGGAATGCTCACACATGATTATGAGCTATTTAGGATGAAAGAAAATGAGTCCATTAGCAAAATGTTCACTAGGTTTAATGATATAATTAATGGACTTAAGGCTCTAGGCAAGACTTATTCCAATGTTGAAATGGTAAAGAAAATTTTGAATAGCTTGCCACAATCGTGGGAGGCAAAGGTAACTGCAATAGAAGAGTCTAAGGATCCAAATATCTTGTCTCTCGATGAGCATATGGGCTCCCTACTTACATATGAAATGAAAATGAAAATGAAAATGAAAAGAAATGAAGTGCCTTCAAAGAAAGTAGGGGTAGCACTTAAATCTTCCACTCAAGAGATCATCGAAAATGATAGTGATGAGAGTGGAAATGAGGAAGAAAAGGAAATGGCAATGTTTGCCAAAAGATTTAATAGATTTATGAGGATGAAGGAGAGAGAGAATGATAGGAGACATCAAAGAAGAGGGGTAATGAGAGGAGAGTCAAGTAGGATAGAAAAAGACCCCTTAGTGTGTTATGAGTGTAATGAACCGGGTCACACTAAGCTAGATTGCCCCTTACTTAGGAAGGAAAAGGATAGGAAACCTAAGAAGAAAGCATTTGTGGTTGCATGAGTGATAGTGATAGCTCCGATGAGGAAAATGTAGATGAAGAGGTAGCCTACTCATGCTTTATGGCCATTAGTGATGATGAGGCTAGTAGTAGTTCTAGTGAAGATAATGATTATACCTTTAGTGAACTACAAAATGCTTTTAATGAATTAGCAAATGAATTTCAATGCATGAATTCTAAATATAAGAAAATCATTGCTAATCTGAAAATAGAAAAGGAAACCTTGACCAATGCTAAGCTAGAATTAGAGAAGAAACTAGAAGAGATTAACTTAGAAATAAATGAGTTAAATAAAAAGAATACAAATTTGCATAACTTATTCTCTAGGTTCTATATGGGTCAACAAAAATTAGATCACATGCTTGAGACCCAAAGAGCTTTCTTTGACAAAGATGGGTTAGGATATAATGCAATACAAAAAGAAACTCATCTCAAGAATTTTCTTGTGAGCAAAAATACTATGCATGATTTATCTCTTACATGCTCACTTTGCAATAGAATAGGACACTCTTCACAAGCATGCACTTATAGAAAAACTACATTTAGAGGAAGAGTAGTTAAAAAAATGTGGGTGCCAAAACATGCTATAAATAATGATGAATTGTGCTTAAAGTGGATCCCAAAAGGATCAAAAATTGCTTGCATTAACTCTCATGGACCCAAGAAAATTTGGGTACCAAAGCATGCTTGAATTTGTTTGTTGTAAGAGTGTTAGAGCATGGGAATACAATGGAACAATGGAGCTTTAATGCTCAACACATCCTCACGGAGTTTGATTGTGCCAATAAGAAGAAGGAAACGCTTGAAGATCCATCTTTGACAAGATCACAACAATTCTTCAAAGAATGGCTCAAGGTGGATTCAACAATTCAAGGCAAAGCATTCTCAAGCAAGGAGTTTTGTAAGCTTAATTCCTTACTCCTTAACCTCTTTATTGTTTATGCCTTGATGATATGGTTGGTTGATGATTCTTGATGCATTGTGAGTTGAATGATTGAACAAAAAGGCATGACAATGATTTTTGAATGTTTGATGAATAGTACTTGATGCAAATGCATGATTTGTGATTTTGAAATGATTATTGGATTTCTGCATTTTGAGCAAGTTTTTTATGTGTTAATAATGTATTTACTTGCCTCAAATGATCAAATATGTCATTTACACAAAATGTCATGTCATGAGCAAGAATGAAGAACTTGTATGTTGGAAATTATGGCATGTTGTTCACAAGATGTATGCTTTAATGATATATTTGCTTAAAATCTATATGAACAAGTTTGTTTTGACATATTTGTGGTGTCTAATGCTTTAGTCTTGTCAAAACAAGCATAACTCTCAAAATGACCTCCCTTGAGGCCAAAAATGCATTTTATTGTGTAAATTCTTCCAAAATTGCAAAATCTTTTGTAAAATGGTTTTCATTCATGTTTTTCATTCATACAAGTCCAAAATCATGTTTTACACATGTTTAAACCTTTACTTGGACTTAAAATACTCAAAAACGAAGTTTTGGCACCTTAAAGGTTGGATTTTCTGTCAAAAACTGCAGAAACGGGATGGGGGATCGATCCCCCAAGAAGCAGGATCGATCCCCTTTGAGCAGAATGCAGGAAATCTGCATTCTGGAGTTTCAGGATCGATCCCCTTTGAGCAGAATGCAGGAAATCTGCATTCTGGAGTTAAGGGATCGATCCCCCCAAGCCAGAAAGGGCTTTCTTGCATTTTTTCAACAGAAATTGAGAAGAACTTTTCATTATTTTGATACTTTCTCTCTTTTCAACTTAAAATTCATTGTTTTAACTTCTTTTTGATGAACTTTAAAATATGAAAAATCATTTTTCATTGATATCATGCCTCAACTTCATCAATTAATATCATTTCCAACAAATGTATCACTTTCAACAATCAATATCATTTTTCTTGAGCTCACAAGTACAAAATCAGTTTTCTCCTTAAAAATGGTCATGAATTGCATAAATCTTGAAATAATCTTGAAATATACTTTCAATGAATGCTTAAACATAATTTTGAGATTTATTTCAAGAATTTATGGATATATTTGAGAATTTGATGAACTTCCGCTTAATTAATATTCTTCATTTTAGTCAAGCATGCTTATAGGATTATGTCTCTTACCTTGACTTATCTATTCCACACTAGGTTTCATGATAAGTATACATCTAGTGGAAGAATAATTAAAACTTGACCTTAAGGATTGATTTCAAATGTAAATTCAACAATTGGTATAAGGTCATAATTTTCCTTGGCCTATAATTTGTGATGATAAATGGATCCTAAATGTTCAAATGCATGAAACTTTATCATCCATGAACTTTATTCTTTATGGCCAAACTATTAAAGAACTTGAGCTTTAATGACAACACCAACAATTGATATACATGCATTGAATCTTGATTGTTTTGATGTTAAACATGCATGTTTGCTTAAGTTGAATCAATAATCATGCCTATGAGATAAGAAAAGTTGCTTTCATGATATTATGTGCTTAACCTCACTCATAGATTATGGATTTTGTTGTTAAAATATACCTAAGCATGACATTGATTTATTTAGACAAATCCTTTTTAGTTAAAATAGCATATACCCTCTAGAACGTTAAATGATGATAACAACTAGGGATATGGCTCTTAATTGATTAAAATGGTAATGTTGAATCTTTCCTTGCTCATAATTGGTTAAGGACTTGAATTGGAAAATGAGCATAAGATTTTTGTGCTTGAAACCATGGAAGAAAATGTGTTTGCTTAAATTCCTTGATTTTTTGAATCTTCCATATGGTATAAATTTGTGGATATGAATATGGATTAATACTTTATGATAGTGTGCTAATGATTAATTGATCCATATGCATATTTGATGATGTGTGTTGTGTTCTTGCATATTTAGAATGACTATTTTCTTGACATGAACACACTACACATAAATATTGGATTCATGCAAAATGTGTAAGTCAACCATTAGTAACAACTGGCATTTAGATTGAAATAACAATTGGTATCATTGGCAACCATGTTTTCAACAATTGGTAAGCCAAAACTAAATTGACAATTGGTATGAGCTTTAAATTGACAATTCTTCTCATGCTTCTTAGATTGAAATGACAAATAGGGAAGAATTCACGTAAACCACTTTTGCATGAAACACTTTTGTGCTAGAATTTGTGATTAATTAATGTATGATTTAATTCTACGCATAATATTTCTTGAAAATGATTTATGAGCACATGCATATGATATGTTATATAATTTCAGCTCATAATCATGATGTATTACTATGCACCTTAGTTGGACTTTAGAAAGAACAATTGATATACTTAGGTGCTTAATAGGATTGAAATGAGCAAGTCATAGACCTTAGTAGATATTTATACACAACTTGCTTCATTATTTACCAATTGGGAACTTCTTGCAAAATTATTTATAAACAATTGGTATAGGATCATAAGTCATATTCTTTGCATGAATCTTTCATACTCTTTGTGAATATTGACTTATTTATTTGTGCTATGAGTCCCATGTACTAACATGTTTCTTGTTGGATGGAGCATATTCATCTCTTCTCACATAGCCATGAATTTAGGGGAGCATATTTTTTATTATTTTTCCTTCTTTTTGCTATGACAAAAAGGGGGAGAGATAGATATTAAAAGGGAGAGATATTAAGGGGGAGAGATAATGAGGGAGAAATAGTTTGAAAATTCATTTTCAAAACCCATGCTTATATTAAGGGAGAGCTTTATAAAATCCTGCTTTATTTGAGGGGGAGTATTTTATCAAAGAATTTTCAAAGCAAATTTACACTAATTTTTGTCATATCAAAAAGGGGGAGATTGTTAGTTTTAAATTGACATATATATTTTGAAATGACAAAAACTTAAGTAAGCTTTAATGTTTTAATTCATATTGTAAATTTGCCTTATCACACATGATTTTCTCAATCCATTTTCAAGTGATCATATCAAACATTAAGACTATGATTTAATGATGCATCCTTATTGGTCTTAATACTTTATAAATGTTTTGAATATTTTAGAAAATCACTTGATTAATTTTTGGACCATGTTTTCATTAGAGAAAGTCAAGAAAAACTCCCACAAAAATGTCAAAATGTTTTGGGTTGAATTAGGATCAAAGACCATATCATTTCTAACCCAAAATGGTGCAGGAAAAGCTTTCTGGAGGCATGGGATCGATCCCCTAAGGGAAGGGATCGATCCCTTCAAGGCAGAATGATCCTCAAGCCCAGATTTAACAACCTGGAAGCTTGGGATCGATCCCCTATGGAAAGGGATCGATTTTTTTTGCCCGAAAATAGCCTGTAACGGTTAGTTTTTGTGAGACAACGGTCATATTCGAGTTTTGGCTCCACCCAACGGCTAGAATACATCCAAGGGACTATAAATAGAGGCTTAGAAGCTGAAGGAAGGAAGAGGAACTACTCAGCAACTCCAAAACTCATATTTCTCAAATCCTCAAGCCTCAACAACAAATCAAGAGCTACAAAGTCTTCATCTTCCATCATTCACATATCTCTTGTTTTGCTTAGCACAAATATTGTATAGGCTTTTTCTTTGTGCCTAATTTCTGTAATCATTTACCTACTTAGAGGTTTTCCTTGATTACATCTCTTGTAAACACACTCATTCATTGTAAAAGGGGAGGTTTCTCTTTAGCCTAAGAAAAAGAGGGAGGTTACTCTTTAGCTTAGAAAAAGAGGGAGGTTACTCTTTAGCCTAGAAAAAGAGGGAGTGTAACAAATTCAAGGATAGTGAATTTGGAAAAATCCTTGGGAGCGTCTCAAGGTAGAGGACGTAGGCAAGGTAGCTGAACCTCTATAAATCGATTGAGTAAATCTCTCTCTCCCTACTCTTTATTTACTTGCAATTATATTATGTTTATTGCATTAAACTTGGATTGCATGCTTGCCTAGCTTAGAGAACTTAGAAAATATTCAAATAGGCTAGAGAATTTAGAAGAATCGCAAAACGGGCATAAGATTAGCTAAAAACCGATTCACCCCCCTCTCGGTATAGCCTATAGAGCCAATAATAATTCTCACAACAAATCCCATCGTTGAGTGAGATATAGATTCTCTCAAAAGGTTTAGACGTGGAAGGCTCTAACCTCAAGATATCAATTCCAATGGATTCAGGTACGCTTCCGTATTAATCTTTTCTTGATGATTGAACATGAAATCCTGAGTGTATTTATCTGTATTAATTTTCCTACAGGACAAATAAACAAGATATAAGTGTGTTGGTGAAAAAGAGATCAGACACAGTTTTGTGCAATCTTTCATAAAGGATGCTTTTCCCAGAAGTTGCTGTCTTTAATCTCCCAAGAGCTGGAAGTGATCATTGCCTGATGTTAGTGAAATTACACTTAAAAGAAGTTAGGTGATAGAAGTCTCAGGCCCTTTCATTTTGAAGCGGCTTGGCAACTGCATGATGTATGGTTTCATTGTCTCAACTTATCATGTCATCCATGAAAATAAGCAACGGATTAGAAAAACAACAAAACCAAAAGTACCAGGATCATGCAACAAGATTGCTTTCAGGATAGAATCTAACCTTTTTGGTGTCGCTCCTGTAGGAATGTTCAACTTTTGAATATAGTAGCCCACGAATAGCCCTCAGTTTATTGTTGACTCAAGACTCCTAGCTAAGAGAAGCCCTTTAACGGTATCCACACGAGTAAGATGCAAAGCAAGACCTTTGCCTGAGATAGAAAGTGGCTAACCGCAAAGGGAGGAGGAAGGGGATTATTTTCTGAGTGCTAGCTCCAAGAGGCAGAGCGGCTATCAAAAAACATTCTATCTAACTTTTAGACTTAATGTTGTTTTTATAGTGCCTCTTAACAAAACCTAAAAAGGCCTTAGCCTTGGTCTAACTAGATTAGGTCTTTTAAAATTATTTAATCCAAATTCAATTGATTAGTAAGGCATACTTTAACAATCTCCCACTTGCACTATAACCAATTGGTCATGCATTTAGATTAATAATTTGGTCTACCCATGAATTATTAAATTAATAATTCATAATTATAATCTCATTATAATTGAAAATACCAAAATACCCTTCAATAATCTTGGGCTAAAATTACCATTAATTAAATCCCGAATTCTAGTTGGAACAGGATTCTAGTCTCACTAGGAATCCTACTTGTACTAAAATTCATCACATGGATCCAACTCCAATTACCCTGTTTTGGTCATGCTCTTATTGTGTGTGACCATTTAGGTTTCCATTATGTTGGCATTGATTTAGAATCTTATTCTTAAATCACAAGCCAAGATTGGCATTTAGCAATGCATCATGGCTACCCAAGTAATGAAAATGTTGGTGAGTTGACTACAACCTTTCAATAAGCAATTACCGTATAATTCGATCCTTTTATCACCTAATATCTCAATTGAACGTAGAGTATGGAATGTGTCATCTCTATTAAAGTTCAACTACATTGTATTTCAATCTCAAGATAAATGATTTAATCAAATGAATTGAAGATCTCATCTTAAATCTCATTTGTACTGTGGCCACAGATTTTCAATCATTAATCTCTATTGAGAGGTGTTGAGATATAGACTCTTGTTACCAAGAAAGACGAATCCTATCTTGATCACTCACAACCCTCATATGATTCATGATGTACCCAATTACTGTCTTACTTGCAACACTTATTGAACTACGTTTACCAGCATCAAAGTACACCAATCCACACATAGGATACCATGGTAATCTCAAGTCTAAGGATCACATATACCATTGCCATTTGAGAACTTCTAATGACACTCAATGTAATGAACCACATAGAGTACTCAAGATGGGTCAATCTAGTGTATCCATTCACAATGATCACCCATGTGTTGATCTGGATATCGCCATATCCATGACTTATGGATCAGTCACCCAAAGTAATCTAACACATGTTAGTCTTATCGTATCATTGATGTCCCTTCTTAGTGATACTATGACTAAGGATAGTTAAGAATAGTATTCTTCGTATCATAAGGATCTCATTATTAAAGTCACTACTTTAATTCCCTTGCTATAAATCAATTATTCTAGGGACTTTAGCATTTGATTATAACTTGACTAAATTAAATATATTAAAATAATGATAAATAACTGCCATGTATTATTAAATAACATAAACAATCATAATGTCATGAGTGTAATACAAATCTAAAACTGATTGACTCTTGGGGCACACACTAATAATCTCCTACTTGCACTACCGCCAATCAGTCATGTATCCAATACCAAATGACCTAACATGTGCATCATGCTTTTGCTGTGATAGTGCCTTCGTAAGTGGGTCAGTAATATTATCATGACTGTGTATTTTGCATATCTTCACCTTGCCTCTTTGTATGATCTCCCTGATCAGTTGGAAGCACCTGAGTATATGTTCGGACCGCTTGTGAGACTTAGATTCCTTAGCTTGTGTAATGGCTCCATTATTGTCATAATAAAGTGCCATTGGATCAGCAATGCTAGGGACTACTCCAAGTGTTTTGACAAACTTTTTTATCCAAACAGCTTCCTTAGCGGCATCTGAAGTCGCTATATACTCAGCCTCGATTGTAGAATCGGCCACTGTCTCTTGTTTAAAACACTTCCAACTTTATAGTGCCGTCATTCAAGCAAAACACATAGCCAGATTGTGACTTAAAGTCATTTTTATCTGACTTGAAACTAGCACCGATGTAACTATTTACAACGAGCTCATTCCCCTCTCCATAGTCTAAGAAAGCATCCTTAGTGCTTTTCAAGTACTTAAGGATGTTCTTAACTGCTATCCAGTGATGCTCACCTAGCTCAGCCTGATACCTGCTCGCCATGCTTAAAGCATGCGAGACATCAAGCCTAGTACATAACATGACGTACATGATAGATCCAATAGCTGAAGCATATGGAATCTTACCCATTTTATCTCTCTCATCTTATGTTTTAGGACACATGTCATTTGAAAGATAAATGCCATGTGACACAAGTAAGAATCATTTCTTAGATTCTTCCATGTTAAACATTTTCAACACTTTGTCAATATATGTACTTTAACTTAGACTAAGTAACCTACTCGATCTATCTCTATAGATCTTTATTCCAAGGATACAAGCTACTTCTCCTAAGTCTTTTATGAAGAAGCAATTCCCTAGCCAAGTTTTGACAGATTGTAGGGCAGGAATGTCATTTCCTATGAGTAATATGTTATCCACATATAACACTAGGAATATGACAGCACTCCCATTAACCTTTTTGTAAACACAAGGTTCATCTTCATTCTTGATGAAGCCAAACTCTTTGATTGTTTCATTAAAACGAATGTTCCAACTCCGAGAAGCTTAATTCAATCCATAAATGGATTTTTGAAGCTTGCATACCTTGTTGGCATTCTTAGGAGTGATAAAATCGTCAGGCTGTGTCATATACACATCTTCCGACAAGTTTCCATTCAGGAACCCGGTTTTAACATCCATATGCCATATCTCATAATCATGGTATGCAGTAATAGCAAGCAAAATCTGTGAAACCCAAAATTGTCATATTATTATTTAATTGAAAATTAGAAGGAATTTCAATGTATGAATTTGGTGTTTATGTAGGGCCAAAAAAAAAATATTTTTCCGACCCTATGGTAAGTCAAATATAGGGTGTAATTAACTTATAGAATTAAATTTGGGTGGAAAATTTGAGGTTAAGACATTTAAATAAATTTTAGAAGAAAACCGAAAACTTTAACGGTTTGGCCCCGGGAATGACTAAATCACGTAAAACGAGCCCAACAAGAAACTTTTCCCAAACAAGAGGGTGCCAAATTTCATGGAAATACACTAGACACATAGTAGAACACTTGAGAAGTGGCTAAATCATAAAAATGGGCCGGAAAATAATTTTTATGGATTTATTGGTGCAGGTCAGCTAGCAGCCAGATTTTCTGCTTATTGCTAGGCTTGGTTTTGGGTCAAATTAAAGGGGCTACGAGTGGAGTATGGGCCTGAAATTTTAACCCAAGAAAGTAGACGTAATTCAGTCTCAAGAATGGTATTATAGCCCCTGTAAGTCGACCGGACCAGAAAGAAATCCCCCTCTCAATCTGCCGTAAGCGTATTCATCTGCTTCATCTTGTGGGATTTTTTCGGCCACCTTCCAAGCTGAATTAGAGTTCGGCCAAGAAGGACCGATTGTTCCTCCATATGTCCCCCTACACATAAAAAATATTCAGCCAAGACATAGGTCATTTGGTTAGTGAAAAGTTAGTGAGAAGAAATCTGGACAGAACTGCCCTGTTTGGCAAGGTGAGAGAAAGTGATTTCCTTACTTCTTTGATGGATTTTTATACTTATTTATGGTGTTTTTAAGTTGTATACATGTTTATCTACAGCAGAGGGTGATTGTTGGTGGATGAATCTTTGGTCAAAGTTGGTCAATATTAAGGTAAAATTGTTGGAAGAAGATGAAGTTGAGATATGATTGATGTATATTGAATTTGCATGATTTTGGCTAAAGTAGAATTTTGAAATGGATTTGCTAGGGTTAAGCTATGTTTTGGACAGCCTAGGTTCTATATGAAAATAGTGAAGTTTGCTTGCTGGATGATTGTATGGTGTTAGTTTAATGCCGAAAAGTTCGGTTTAAGATTGGGTTTAATCGAAAATGATGAAATGGTGGAAGTTGGCAATTTAACAAGTCTTGAAGTATTATGTAAAGTGTTAAAAGAACATGTAAAACATTATTTTGGTGAGTTTAAGTCTAAGGAATATAAATATATCAAAATGGCATGTTTATCGGTAACACCAAGCAAGTAAGAAAGTTAGTGAATGAGGCCAACTCTAATAATATTTATGGTTAGCTAAGATATATTAAGGTATGTTAAGATAAGTATGAATATGTATTGATGGTTTTGAAATTGTTTTGGGTAGCGAGTGATATAGGCACGCAAATCGAGGCACACCCCAGACTTGAGAACAATTGCTACCCCAAGGTCCGATAGGTAAGGGATGTAATTTAAAGTTGTGATGGTGTCCCTTACTTTCATCTCAATTTATAAAGAAATGTTTGAAGCATAAATTACATTCCGAATTTAATTTCCAAAGTTTTCGAAAACTAGGTGGATGTACCAATCGATTTTTGAAAGAAGAGTTTATCGTTTTAACACAGAAATTCATTTTATGTTAACTAAGGATGCTTAAGAAAACGAACCTTATGATTTCTATGCATGATTTTCCAATAATATTTTAAGTATGAATATAAATAAGTATGTTTTACGAAACCGCGATTGGGGTAAATCCCTAGCTAACACTACCTAAGCACTCCCAGTGCTTACCATTTTCGTACCAAATTTATGATTAAGAAGTTGCAAAAGTAAGTAAATAAATAAGTTTTGAGACTAAGGCCCTCCTGTAGTTTACGTCATTGCCTATCATGCTCGCCACATTGTAGATGTTCCTGTCCCTTGTGGAGTACGTTTAGCCCATGTCATGCATGTTCTCACTCACATTTTGCATGCTTCCATCCCTTGTGGGTTTGTTGGTCCTTCGTGGTGCATGTTCGTTGTATGACCATAATCAAGTCTACGACCCCTTACCATGGCCATAGGTACTCAGTTCCTTCTTCGAAGGATAATTAGACATGACCCGCATACTGGTTATATGGTCCCGCCTAGTCTTTATGAACTCTATAATAAGCTTTATGAATTATGATATCAAGTTTTTAAAGTGTGACTATGTTTGAAAGAAGCATGAATTTAAAGATGTATTAAAGATTTTGTATGATGATTTAAAGTATGAAATGCATTCTTATGGCATCTTGTTTTTTTGCATATGTGATGCTGTGACTGCTTTAAATGCATTTTTTATTAGGCTTTACAAAAGCTCACACTCTTCTATCTTTCTAGATTATTTGCAGTGATCATCCCCTTGCCCACTGCATACACGACGTAGATTGAGGGACACGTCTCTGCTCAGGCTACTTTTTATACACACGTAAGGTATACTTTTATTTTTTATATCAGACATCTTGTACAGCATAGATATTTGTATATAAATGATACTTTGGGATGTAGTCGATATTGTATGAACGTAAACGTTATTACGAGGAATAGGTCAATATGATGTGATGGATATTTATGGAAATTGGGATATTATGAATGTTGTATAAGTTTTGTGGAATCCTATAGTTACGGTTAAGAAAGCATAAATAAAATCAATTGCTGTGGGTTTATAAATATGTACTTTGAAATGAACTATATTGGGAAATATAAACTGTGTTTTCATGCAAGGGGTTAGGACAGTTACAACTGTTATGCTGTAGAAATTTCTATAAAAAAAATGTAAGTAACCTACACTGGCAGAAATTTTTTAATTTTACCGTTTCACCTAGCATGCTTTTCTAACATATATATCAACATATATCAGTAAAAGTATAAAATTAAACGTGATATGGTTATGGCATTTTTATTACAAAAGAACCTAGGGATACATTGTTTTTTCTAAATACCTTTTCCTCGATTTCCTTTCGAGCGTCACCTCGATTCACCTTGGCTCAGGACCATCTTAGCTCTAAACATTGTACATTTACAAGATAATCCTAATTTATCTATATAACTATTACATAAATAAATTACAAATAAATTAAGGCTCGCAGGCCCAATTTAAATTTATTTAAATAAATTACAACCCATGTAAACCTAGGCCCATAACCATGCACCATACAACCATTCATATCACATACGAATCAAGCATCAAGCATACATAGTAATATCACATAGTAATTTGCATGCTTTCTAATTAAAATATAATTTTAATTAATTATGGGTATTAAGGGTTGTTTTAATTTAATTTTAATTCTCAAAATTCAATTTGGGCTTAACTAAAAATTTAATCTCATTAAAATCTCAAAACCATTGGATAACTCTTATCGATTTTAATATATAAAATATTTTATTTTAAAACAAAATTTTATCTAGATAATTCCTTTTGAAATTTTAAACTCGTTAAAATCTCAAAACCATTAGATAGCTCTTATCCATTTTAATATAGAAAATATTTTATTTTAAAACAAAATTTTATCAAGATAATTCCTTTTGAAATTTTAATCTCATTAAAATCTCAAAAACCATTAGATAACTCTTATCCAATTTAATATAAAAATATTTTATTTTATAACAAAATTTATAAAGCTAACTCATTTTGAAATTTTAATCTCATTGAAATCTCAAAACTATTGGATAACTCTTATCCAATTTAATATAGGATATATTTTATTTAAAACAAAATTTTATCAAGATAACATTTTTGAAATTTTAATCTTATTAAAATCTCAAAAACCATTAGATAACTCTTATCCAATTTTATTTTAAAAAATATATTTAATTTAAAACTCTTATCAGGATAACTCTTATTAGGATAACTTTTATCCTAATTTATCTTATTTAAAATATATTTTAAATAAAATGATAACAATTATTTTTTTTTGCAAGGGTGGCTACTACAAGATTGCCTACAGGGTTTTTGTCAAAACAATTTTAACAACTACTTTAATACAATTATATTAGATAAAAGTGTGCAGAGTTTGTGCCAAACAATTTTGACAACATTTTAATTAAAAGTTTGAAAAGAATTCTAACATGCAACTCTTAATTCAACAAATCCCTACAGGGTTTATTTAAATCTATAATTGTCTTGCAATTATTTTAGGTTGCCTAAACGAATTTTGAAAATAAAATTAAATATGCAACAACTTATAATAAAACAGGATCATCGCGAATCGAATTCGCTATCCCGAAAGCCGTTTACACACTAGCTCAGATACCATTGTAAGATTTCGTTGTCTTGATTTATCATGTCATACACAAAAATAAGCAGCGGATTAGAAAAACAACAAAACCAAAATTACCACAAAATTACTTTCGGGATAGAATCTAACCTTTTCGGTGTCGCACGTGTAGGAATGTTCAACTTTTGAATGTAGCAACCTATGAACAGCCCTTGATTTATCGTTGACTCAAGACTCCTAGCTAAGAGAAGCCCTCTAACGATATCCATACAAGTAGGATGCAAAACAAGACCTTTGCCTGAGACAGAAAGTGACCAACAGTAAAGGGAAGAGGAAGAGGATTGTTTTTTGAGTGCTAGCTCCAAGAGGCAAAGCGGCGATCAAGAAACATTCTATCTAACTTTTAGGCTTAATGTTGTTTTTGTAGTGCCTATTAACAAAACCCTAAAAAGGCCTTAGCCTTGGTCCAACTAGATTGGGTCTTTTGGGCCTTTTAAAATTATTTAATCCAAATCCAATTGATTAGTAGGGCATACTCTAACACATAACTCCTTTGATGCGTTGTTAGTTTAGTCTTGGTAACTAGAGGAAAGTATTTTGAAGAATCTTAACCACTTACAGCATGTTCTGAAAGACTAAAATACGAATGTATTCATAAATATTTTTAAAAGGAAAGTTTCGTCTTAGCCAGGCTAGATGGAGTCCAACAAAGGCTAGAGAGCTATCCAAATCCTTTCCTGTATCGGCTTGAAGCAGAGCTTTCAACAGAATATGATAAAATTTTGCGACAGGAGGAACTTTTGTGGTATCAAAAGTCTCGATCGAAATGGGTGCAATGTGGGCATAAGAACACAAAATTTTTTCATACGACGACTATGATACAGAGAAGCAAAAACAAAATGATGACTCTAAAACAAGTAGATGATACATGGTGGTCCAACCAATTTGAGTTGAAAGGTATGGTTCTTTCGTTTTTTCAAAAACTTTACATGGCTGAAACTTTAAGAGGGGGTCTTAATCTATGTCCTAAATCTACTTTTGGTTTCATCATTCCCCAAGCTAAGCTACTGGTGGAATTACCCGATGAGGAGGAAATTTACATAGCTTTAAGAACCACAGCTCCTTTTAAAGCTCCAGGCTCGGATGGATTTCAAGCCGGTTTTTATAAGTCCAACTAGTCAATAGTTAAACAATTGGTTTGCCATACGATCAGAGAGGCCTTTTACAATGAATTTTTTGAAGCAGAGTTGAGCAAAGTTGTGGTGGTCTTGATTCTAAAATTTGATCACAAAGTATGCTTCCCAATTCAGACCAATCAGCCTATGTAATGTGTTAGTTAAACTAATTTCTAGAATAATTGTTAATAGGCTCCGTCCCTACTTGCAAAATCTTGTGGCACCTACCTAATGCAGTTTTATTCTCGGTAGATATAGTTCTAAGAATATAGTGATTGTCGAAGAAGCTGCTCACTCTTTGATGAGAAAAAAGGAAAGGTGGGGGAGATGATTTTTAAGATTGAGTTGGAAAAAGCTTATGATCGAGTGAATTGGGATTTCTTGAGATGGGTTCTATATGATATCAGAATACCACAAAAGCTTGTTAATCTATTCATGTTCTTTGTAACTTCGACAACGATGAATCTACTTTGAAATGGCGAGATGACTAAAGGCTTCAAACTTACTAGGGGACTGAGACAAGGAGACCCCCTTTCACCCTACTTGTTTGTGTCGTGTCTCCAAGAACTCTCTGATATTATTATTAGAGGTGGCAAAAATTGGCCCGAGCCCGAAAACCCGCCTGAATCCGCTCGAGACCGAACCGGGACCAGCTCGAATTGACCAAAAAAGTCAAAGGCCCGTAACCGAAAAAGCCCGTAACCGAAAAAGACCGGAACCGAAAAAGCTCGAAACCGAAAAAGCTCGAAACCGAAAAAGCTCGAACCCGGCACAACCCGAACCCGACATAACTCGAGCCCGATACGATCCGAAACTGAGACCGACTCGAATCGAAAACCGAAAAAAACCGAATTTATAACCCGAGAAAACCCGAATTATAATTATATAATTATTATTTAAAAATAAATAAATAATTGATACACTTTTTAATTAAAAAGTTTAAAATTTTGAAAACAATTATTATTTATTATACAATTTTATCAATTATATATTACCAGCATAATAAATATTGAATCTTTTTAATTAAATTAATTTAAAGCACCATAATATATAATAAAATATATGATATCAAATAATCTTTAATATTATCCTTATTGCATTTATAGTAAATATATTATTAATTTGACATTTGATTTTATTATAAAAATCATTTTAACATTTTATTATTTTTATTTATAATAAAATTTTAATACAATAATAAATCAAATTTATAAAAATTATATAATTTCAATATTTGTTTGAAACTTTGAATTTGATATTTTGTGCAACACATTAAAAATATTTTTAATAAAATTAAATTTAAACTATATTTTCTTAAAGTTTCAAATATGGAAAGATATTAAATTTAGATTAAAAAAACCTAATCTTAAAATTAAAATTCAAGTTTTTAAGATTAGGAAAAGTTAAGTAATTAAATTAAACAATACAAGTATAATTTTTTTATACTTGGGTATCATTAAAAGAGAAAATTATATTGGTAATTTTATTTTTAGTCTTAAAACAAAAGACATTAAAAAATCGAGCTAGTGATAATTAATTATTTATTATATTATAATAATCTTATACATGAATAAACTAATAGAGTATCTTATAATAATGATTTGTATATTATATTATAATAATCTTTTAAGAATAAATTATGTAATCTCTTAGTGCGTAAGTATTATTTTGATAGAATTAAGTATTTATTAAAAATAATTTATTTATTATCTATTAAATGTAAAATTAAAGTGTGGATAAAAATAATAATTCTAATAGTAAATTAAAGTGTAATTTAATAATATATTACAATTGTATTACTATGTAAGTGGTAATTTTAATAAAATTTATTTTTTATACTTTGTTAATATTATTATTAATTATATTTAAATAACTAGCATTATATTAATTAATTTAGTAATATCTATTATTTAACATTTTAATTAGATATTCAATCAATTGGTGTATATCTAATATTATTATGTTAATCTAATATTATTATGTTAATGTGAATATGAAAAAAAATTAGTACTCAATTTGGAATAGTTTTTTTGATAGCAAATAAAATACATAATATTGTTAATAAATAACGCTTTATTATAATGATTTGTATGTTATTATAACTTTAAAAATAATATCTTATCATGTGATATATAATCAACTATACAAACTCTTAATTATATAAAATAGATTAATAATATGTTTATCTTATCATAATGATTTGTATGTTAAATTATAATAATCTCTTACAATGTAATACAGAATAAATTAAACAATCTCTCATAGCATATTATAGTTTTAATTTCAGACATTTTTCATTCCAATTTCTTATCATGCTTTTAGAATATACTCTTGTTTTTAATTTCAAACGTTTAATCTCTTATGATGTATTCATGTAGTTTTGTTTAACTTGATCAATTAATAATTATAATATTGGATGATTAAATAGATATTGACCTTCTCAACTACTTTTTTAGTCAAAAAAGTGTATTTTTTAATTTATTATAATGGGTTACAAATAAAATAATAAACATAATATACTATATAAATATATATTAAGATTTACATTATAATAAAATGTCATATATGTTAAATTATCAATATCTTAAGAATTGTATCTTAACATATTATGAAATTTCTATTAATTTAATTTTAGTACTTTATGTCTAAAATTTTAAAATCTTATTATCTTAAAAATAAATTATTATTATTATTATTATTATTATTATTATTATTATTATTCAGTAAACTATTTTTTTGGCCAACAATGTTTTATTAAATTTTAAATTGCAAGTTGTGTTAAAATAAAAATAAAATTTACAACAAATATAACAAATTCCCAATCTAGCTCACGTGGTTAAACATATAAAAATAAATATAAGAGGTCATGGTTTAAATCTTTGTAAAAGCATATAATTTTGATTACTTTTATATAATTGATGAACAAGTTCAAGTACCAGATACTACTTGATCAAAAGTTAATCGGGTATAGCGTACCCTAAGGGTACTACCCAAATCCGATACGGGTAATAAGAACACTATCCGAACCCTATAATTATTTGATTATAGAGTAGGGTAGTGTCGGGTACCTGATTATATATTACCCATTTACATCATTATATCAAATGTTTTTTTTTTTGGTACATTATATCAAATGTTATTATTTATAATATAATGTCAATTGGTGTATATAACTTGTTTAATTTATCGTTCTAAATTTTTAATGAGATATTTGATTTATTATTGTGCTTGAGTATGCTTATATTTAATAAAAATAATGTTATATTATGATTTATGTACAAACTAAAAACAAAATAAATATAAAATTGAGATAATTAATTGACCAATTATTCATAATATTGATTATTTTTTTAGTGTATATTATAATTTTATTCAACATTATAATTGAAGAATTAGTTAACTAGTTATGCGGTTAAATTTAATTTAATTACTAATTATGTTAGTATTTAAAAGACAAAATAAATGTAAAAAGATTCTTAAAAATTTAAAATTTTATTAAAAATATAATATAATTATTAAAAAAGCTAATTAAACAAAGTAAAAAAAAAGAAATTTATTGAACTAAGAGTATCTAAATTCCAATGACCCAATATTGACTCAAAAAAAAAAAAACACAATGACTCAATAAGTTATTGTTAAGAGTATAAAACTATTTATATAAATGTTTAATTGTTTAGTGTGATTTATTTATAATTTGTTAGTTATTTATTTGTATAGCTAATACTTTTGGATTTTCACTTTCTTTTAGTTTTACTATATATATTTGGCTCATTTAAAAAATAAATTTTTATATAATTATTAATATATAATTATATATTTTATAACAAATGTAAATATCACAAGAAATTAAAAAAAATAAATAATAATTATCAAGTAATAAAAACATTAAAATGTAAAAATTTATATTTATATAAATTTAGTCAAAACAACAAAAGAAATTAAAAATAATGAATAATAATATTTTATTTATGAGAGTTTCGTGTGAAAGGAGATCTGTTTGATTTTTATTTTTCAATTCCCTCCAAACAAGCTTTTCTCACATTACCAAAAAATTTCAAATTTTTTGGGATTATGCCTTTTCCCTCCATTGAGAATCACATGAAAAAACTTTAAAAGCAAACTTTGAAATATCTTTATCTCAATATACTGTCATGCAATGTAAATATGATAATTAAAAAAAATGAACATGACATTGGATGAAATTTTGATAAAAATTAGAAAAAAAATTGTGTTTGGTATATCAATATAAATTTTAATACAATAATTTTTATATTTTATATGATATAAATATATTTGATGTAATACGAATACAAAATATAGATATATATATATATATATATATATACGAATTATTAAATCTAATATAATGTAATGTCTATTATAATCGTTTTAATTATAATCGAAATTCAAAGATGATTTTTTTTATTACAAGGGAAATATTAAATAATTGGAGATGGGGATGTTGGATTCAAACCCAAGACTTACAATATGCCACAACTCATCTTTAACCACTAGGCCAAGAGGTTGTTAGCAATTCAAAGATGATTTTTAGTAGTTGGAGTTTGTGGACAAAAAAATTAATTAGTGCAGAAATCTAGATGTTTCCAAGGCAGAAGTTTACAATAGCAGAAGTGCTTTCATTTCTTGCAAATGCAATGCAAGATTTAAAACTTTTTCAATGTCTTTTACGTCTTCGAGCATTTTACTTGTAATTCTTTTTACGATAATTAATCAATTATAATTAAAAATTATGTATTGGTTCATCATTTACAAGTGGAAACCTTATGTATTATTCTAATAGATCTCACGTGACTTTAAATTTTGATTAATTAATTATAATGTAATAATTATAGATGATATGTTCTTTTTTATTATTGTAGATAACTATATTTTTCATTGGTCCACTCCCAATGTTTTCAAAATCATCCCAACCAAATTTCTCAATATATATTATACAATTCCATTTATTAAATTTTAACTTTAATTTAGCATTTCTATTATATTTTTATTTAACTATATAAAATTAAATTAATTATTACATTCAAAATTATAAAATATTTATAATTTTTAAAATTTTAAAATAATTTGACTAAGCCCGCTAAGCCCGCCCGATTAAAACTGGACCGAACCCGAAACCGGACCGAAACCGAGAAAACCCGCAACCGAAAAAGCCCGAGACTGAAAAAACCTGCAATCGAAAAAACCTGAGACCAAAAAACCCGCAACCGAGAAAACCCGCAACCGAAAAAACCCGTAACCGAAAAAGCCCGTAACCGAAAAAACCCGGACCAAAACCCGCCCAAACCCGCCCGTTTGCCACCTCTAATTATTATAGAAATGTGTTTCTAGGCTTTTGGCAACCAATTCATCTATCTCGAAATGGTCCATCACTCGCTCGTATTTTTTTTTTTTTGCAAATAATCTCATTTTATTTGGAAGAGCCTTAATGTAACAAGCACAGGTGATGATGAATTGTTTATAGTTGTTCTTTGATATTTTAGGACAGAAGGTAAACTTTTATAAATAAAAAACTTTTACCTCTCGAAATGTTCACAATAACATTATTGCAAGTATCTAGATGATTACAGGTATGGCTCACTATACAAATTTTGGTAACTATCTAGGTGTTCCTATTACTTCAAACCATTTGAAGAGATCTCATTTTCAACCATTATTGGACAAAATCAAAAATAGATTAGCCAAATGGAAGGCACAACAACTTTCACTTGTAGGAAAAGCTACCCTGATTCAATTAGTGTCGAGTACCATGGCCTTATATACCATGCAGACAACTAGACTACCTACAACTGTGTCCAAGGAAATTGATTGCTTAAACAAAAATTTCCTTTGGGGATCAATAGCGGAGAGAAGGAAAGTACCTTTGGTAAAGTGAGATATGGTGTGCACTCCAAAGAAGATAGGGGGATTAGGCCTTCATAAGACTAAGGATATGAACACTACCCTACTAGAGAAACTCGAGTTGAAGTTAAAGACAAAAGCCTTTGATTTACGGGCCAAAGTTTTTGACTCTAGAAACATGTGTGGTGATGCATTTTCAGAAGCAAAGACAAGATCTACTTGTTCACATACTTGGAGGAGCATTATTGATATGTGCGGACATGAGACAGAAGCAAAGATGATGAACGTCACCTTCTGGAATCTAGACCTAAAGCCTAAAGAGACTCGAACCCAAAGTATTGGACCTTAACCCTACGAATAAGAATTTGAGAACCTAAGGTATAGTAATGATGGATGGTGAAAAAGGAGGCGCCACAAAGAAGAAGACCTTGATAAGCCTAGTTGAGAGGGAACCCAAGAGTAAGGCACACTCAATTTCTGAAAATTCAATTAACTGATCTCTATCAATAGCGTTTACAAGGTATTTATAATAATACCTAGCACTTAAGCCCATAAACAAGTGGGCTGGAATTAACACCAACAGAAAATAAAACTAAACCCAAATTCATGCCTAAACCTAATTACATAAAAATAAATAGTCCAAGACACAATAAGACTCAAATGTGGGCTATTCAAACACTTAACCCATTTTATTGTTAAGCTAAAATAAGACAATAAACCATGCTCATGTCGTTTGGGCTTCCAAGCAAGTATAGATGTCTTGGGACTCTTCATGGAAGCTTCCTTGACGCTTCAATGATGCCAGAGCTTGTTGCACTAATGAGGCCAGGGCTTGTTGCGTCTTCTTGGCTCGAGCTCGGGTAATTGGACCTCCTTGGATGACTAATGGATCCTTAGCATCACGAACATCACGAGCAAGTGGATCTCCATCATTCCCCCTCTCTTCAAAAGGATTTGTCCTCAAATCATATATACCTTCATCAAAAGAAAAGGGAGAAAGATCAGAAACATTAAAAGTAGCAGATACACCATACTTACCAGGAAGATCCAATCGGTAGGCATTATCGTTGATCTTCTCAATGACTTGGAATGGTCCATCTCCTCGGGGATGCAACTTAGTTCGTCGCTGAACAGGAAACCTCTCCTTTCTCATATGTACCGAAACCCAATCACCAGGCTCAAAGACTACTTTCTTACTATGCTTATTTGCTTGGGTGGTATACTGCTCAGTCTTCTTTTCAATAACTTGACGTACTCTCTCATGGAGTTGCTTCACAAACTTAGCCTTCTATTCTCCATCCAAGTTACTCTGCTCAGCACTAGGTAATGGCAACAAATCCAAAGGAGTAAGAGGATTGAAGCCATAAACAACTTCGAATGGAAAGCAACACGTAGTGGAGTGGACACTGCGGTTATATGCAAACTCCACATGTAGCAAGCAATCTTCCCAATTCTTCAAATTCTTCTGTATAATGGACCTCAATAATGTAGATAGGGTTCGATTGACGACCTCAGTCTATCCATCAGTCTGGGGGTGACAAGTGGTGGAGAATAACAATTTAGTTCCCAACTTTCCCCATAACGTCTTCCAAAAGTAACTAAGGAACTTGACATCTCGATCGGAAACAATGGTCCTCGGTACACCATGTAGACGTACTATCTCTTTAAAGAAAAGGTCAGCAACATTGCTTGCGTCATCCGTCTTGTGGCAAGCGATGAAATGAGCCATCTTAGAGAACCTGTCAACCACAACAAAAATAGAATCTTTACTGCGTTTTGTTCGAGGCAAGCCCAAAACAAAATCCATAGAGATATTAGTCCACGAAGTAGTAGGAATGGGTAAAGGAGTATATAAACCATGATTATGAACTCTAGATTTAGCTTGCCTACAGAAATGCATTTAGCACATAACCTCTCTACATCTCTCCTCATGTTGGGCCAAAAGAAATGTTCTTGCAAAACATCTAGAGTTTTCCTAACTCCAAAGTGACCCATTAATCCTCCACTATGGGCTTCTCTAACTACCAGCTCGCGTAACAAACTCCTAGGCACACATAATTTATTTTCTCTAAATAAGAACCCATCGTGCCTAAAGAACTTGCCAAAACCAGATGTAGCACATGTCTCATAAACATTACCAAAATCAACATCATCAGCATACTGTTCTTTGATATGCTCAAATCCTAAAAGTTTAGCATCAAGAGTAGTGATAAGAGTATACCTACGAGAAAACGCATCAACTACGACGTCCTCTTTACCTTGTTTGTACTTGATCACGTACGGGAACATCTTAATGAACTTTATCCACTTGGCATGATGCTTATGTAGCTTACTCTGTCCTTTCAGATGCTTCAAGGACTCGTGATCAGTGTGGATGACAAATTCTTTGGGCAACAAGTAATGTTGCCATGTCTCCAAGGCCCTCACTAACGCGTGCATCTCTTTGTCATATGTGGGATAGTTAAGTGCTGCTTCACTTAACTTCTCACTAAAGAAAGCAATTGGGCATTTTTCCTGCATAAGCACAGCTCCAATACCTACACCTGAGGCATCACACTCAATCTCAAAAGTTTTAGTAAAGTCAGGCAGAGATAACAAAGGAGCAGAACAAAGTTTATCCTTAAGTAAATTAAAAGCATGCTCTTGTACGGGATCCCAATGAAATGCAACATTCATTTTGACTACTTCAATCAAAGGTGTAGCTATAGTGCTAAAATCTCTAACGAATCGACGATAGAAACTAGCTAAACCATGGAAACTACGCACCTCAGAAACAGACTTAGGTACAGGCCAATCTTTAATTACCTTTACCTTCTCATTATCAACAGAAATGCCATGTGAAGAAACTACATACCTAAGGAAAACAATCTTATTAGTGCAGAATGTACATTTCTTAGAATTGGCATACAAACTTTCATTCCTCAAAATAGTAAGAACATTCCTAAGATGCTCAACATGCTCATGCAGACTCTTACTGTAGATCAAAATGTCATCAAAATAGACAACCACATACTTACCAATGAAATCATGTAAAACATGGTTCATTAAATGCATGAATGTACTGGGTGCATTAGTCAAGCCAAAAGGCATAACTAGCCACTCGTAGAGACCATGTTTAGTCTTGAATGCGGTTTTTCATTCATCACCTTCTTTCATACGAATTTGGTGATATCCGCTCTTTAAATCAATTTTAGAAAACATGCATGCACCATGCAACTCATCAAGCATGTCATCTAACCTAGGAATAGGATAGCAGTACTTTACAGTGATTTTGTTGACAGCTCGGTAGTCAACGCGCATCCTTCACGTCCCATTTTTTTTGGCACAAGCAGTACGGGCACGGCGCATGGACTTATGCTCTTCTCACATAACCTTTCCTCATGAGCTCTTCAACTTGCCTCTGAAGCTCCTTCGTCTCCTTGGGATTACTTCTGTAGGCTGGACGGTTAGGAATGGCAGCTCCAAGGACAACGTTAATCATGTGCTCAATCCTACGAATAAGTGGTAATCCACTGGGGATCTCCTCAGGGAATACATCCTCGAACTCCTGCAACAATAAGACAACATCAGTAGGCAAAATATCATGGAGTTCAGCATCAATGAAACAATAATTTTTAAATAAGAGTAAAAGAATAGGAGACTTAGCAAGAAATGCAGTCTTCACATCTCAGGGTTTGGCATAGCAGCTCACTGTTTTGCTTTCCTTATTTTCCTTCTTTTCTTTAGCTTGCTTCCTTTGCTCGTCATGTTGCTCCTTTAGCCTTAATTGGTCCTCATAAATCTCCTTGGGGCTAAGGGGAGTAAGAGTGATCTTCGTACCAACCATAGTAAAGGAGTAACGGTTAGTGTAACCGTCGTGGATGACTCTTCGATCATACTGCCATGGTCTACCCAGTAATAGGTGGCTAGCTTGCATGGGCACCACGTCACACAACACCTTATCCTGATACCTTCCAATACGAAGAGGAACCAAGACTTGCTTCACCACGTTCACTTCACCACAATCATTAATCCACTGCAACTTATATGGGTGGTGATGGTTGGTAGTGGGCAACTTTAACTTATCAATAAGGTATGTGTTAGCAACATTAGTACAGCTCCTACCTTCAATGATTACAGTGCATACCTTGTCACTAATATGGCACCTCGTATGGAGGATGTTCTCACACTGTGCCTCATCTTCAAACCTCACATGGGGAGTAAGAGCACGCCTGGCAACAAGTGCTTCACCATGAGCAGCATACTCAATAACTTCTTCTTCTTCAGCATCTTCTAACACAGGCATCTCATCTTCAATACCGACTTCAGAACCTTCACTCTCAACATCTCCATTCCCATGCATGATCATCACTCTACGGTTAGGACACTGTGAGGCAACATGTCCACGACCTAAACACTTGAAACACTTAATGTCACGTGTTTTGCTCTGGGATGCTTGGGCAGGTTCAGTCTTGGGCTTTGGAGGGCCCTCAGGCTTGGGCTTAGCAAAGCTCTCTAACTTAGGCATAGACACAGGCTTATCATCCCTACGAAAGGTGTTAGATTTCCAAGTAGGAACTGAACTAGGAGTGAAACGGGATGTACCTTTCCTTTGGAGTTGCCTTTCCACTTTGATGGCCACATGCAGCATCTCCTCTAAATCCATGTAATGCTGTAACTCTACTACATTGGCAATCTCACGGTTTAAACCTTGGAGAAACTGAGCCATAGTAGCTTCTGCATCCTCCTGGATATTGGCTCGGATCATGGTTATTTCCATCTCTTTGTAGTAATCCTCAACACTCTTTGAGCCCTGGGTAAGACCTTGGAGTTCTGGTATAGCTCTTTGTAGTAATGAGTAGGAACAAATCTCTTCCTCATGATGCGCTTCATCTCATCCCATGTAGGCACTGGAGGATCTCTATATCTTCTTCTATTAATGACTAACTAATCCCACCAAACCATAGCATACTCTGTGAACTCAACTGCTGCAAGTTTGACCTTCTTTTCCTCAAAGTAGTGGTGGTAGTCAAAGACCATTTCAATCTTCCTTTCCCACTCCAAATATGCCTCAAGATCATTCTTGCCTCGGAAAGGAGGAATCTTCAATTTTATACTGCTAAGGTTTCCATCCATCTTCTCCTTGCCTCTATCACGGGCTCTATCAACTCGATCTCTATCTCTATCTCTATGCCCATGGTACCTTCTATGATGTCTATCTGCCTCAGACTCTTCTTTCGAGTCATGCCCAACATTATCATCATACTCGTCATTGGCAACAACCTTTATAGACGGGAAGTATCACCTTGTTGGAGCGTTGCAAACCGAGCTTCATGTTGGTTCAACTTATCATGAATGTCGTTGAATTTCACGTCCATCCATTGGAACTGTTGTTGCATTGTCTGAAACATGAATTCAATCTTTTTAAAGTCTGACTTATCACCTTCAGAAGACATCTTTAACAATTGATATCCTCACGTGTTTACAATTAATCACTCAAGATGGAACACTCACACTCGTGTTTCACTCAAGTAATTTGGCTTTTCTCTACTAATGTTACTTACACACTCATGCCTTTTTCCCTTACTCTACCTCAACTCTATAGGTTTACAATCGTACTAGAGCCTCAGTCAAAGATTCAACCTTGTAGAATCAACTAATTCACCAAGTATTTTCTTTTTCTTTTTTTTTTGAATTTTTTTTCAAAATTTTTTTCTTTTTTTTTCCAAAAAGGTGCGGCTAGGGTGACTCAAAGAAAGAAAGAAAAAAAATAATTATTAAAAAAAATCACTAGAATGACCAAAAAAAATAAAAAATGGCCTAAAACTATAGGAAGAAGATGGATTTTGGCCAAGATAAGGTAGGGCCCATCAAACTTCATGGGTTAGTTTTATTTCGTTGTTTTCTTTAAAACGGGTACTCATACGCTTCCTAACTCAACCAAATTTTTCTGTTTGAACAGTACTGCAAATTATTTTTTTTTCTTCTTTTTTTTTTTTAAATCTGATTTTGCGGTTTCCTTGAAAAGAGTAGGGGTGCGGCTAGGGTTGAAGAAGTGCGGCCAGGGTTGTGATTGGAGGAGTTTTGGTATGGCTAAGAGATTGACTTGGAATAAAACTCAGAGTTTAACTCAAACACAACAACTAAGATATTGACTTGAAACAAGCTTCGGAGTTTAACGCAAACACAATAACTAAGGTGGCGACAATTTCCAAGGACTCTACCAAAATTGAGTGACACATAAACAAACCAAAAATCAAAACCAACAAACCAAAAATCGAAACCAACAAACCAAAAATCGAAAAGTGAGTGACGCACAAACAAACCAGAAATCGAAAAGTGAGTGATGCACAAACAAAACCAGAAATCAAAAAGTGAGTGACACACAAACAAACCAGAAATCGAAACTTGAGCTCTGATTACCAATTGATATCCGCGGACATGAGACGGAAGCAAAGATGATGAACGTCACCTTCTGGAACCTAGACCCGAAGCCTAAAGAGACTCGAACCTAAAGTATTGGACCTTGACTCTACGAATAAGAATTCGAGAACTTAAGGTATAGCAATGGTGGATGGTGAAAAAGGAGGCGCCACAAGGAAGAAGACCTTGATAAGCCTAGTTGAGAGGGAACCCAAGAGTAAGGCACACTCAATTTCTGAAAATTCAATTAACTGATCTCTATCAATAGCGTTTACAAGGTATTTATAATAATACCTAGCACTTAAGCCCATAAACAAGTGGGCTAGAATTAACACCAACAGAAAATAAGACTAAACCCAAATTCATGCCTAAACCTAATTACATAAAAATAAATAGTCCAAGACACAATAAGACTCAAATGTGGGCTATTCAAAAACTTAACCCATTTTATTGTTAAGCTAAAATACGACAATAAACCATGCTCATGTCGTTTGGGCTTCCAAGCAAGTATAGATGTCTTGGGACTCTTCATGGAAGCTTCCTTGACGCTTCAATGATGCCAGAGCTTGTTGCATTAATGAGGCCAGGGCTTGTTGTGTCTTTTTGGCTCGAGCTCGGGTAATTGGACTTCCTTGAATGACCAATGGATCCTTAGCATCATGAACATCACGAGCAAGTGGATCTCCATCAATTATGTTGTCTAGGAATGTGATTTCTCAAGGGGTGGCAAAAATCATTAGCAATGATTGTAGTACTTCCTTTAAGTTTGACAAATAGATTTGCGATAAAGCCCTAATTGATGTGTGCATGAACACATGCCATATTGTTAATCCGGGAACCAAGGTAAGCAACTTCAAGCTAACAAATGGTGAAAGGGATTGGTCCTAGTTGCCTTTCCCACCTGGTGATGTTAGAGATCTACTTGCTCTTTTACCAACTTTCTCTACTAATGAAGATAGAACATAATCGGCTGCATCTTTATCTAGTGAGTTTTGATGGAGATAGAACATAATGGGCTGCATCTTTATCTAGTGAGTTCTCTGTGAGTTCAACCTATATTATTGTGTTAGGGAACGCTACCTCATCTTTCCCTTGGAAAAGACTATGGGATTTTGATAACTCTATGTAAATAGAATTATTTTAGTATTTTATTGATTAATAATTATTTAATCCCCCCATATTTTATTAATTATTCTCCTAATTTTATTAAATTTCTCATGTTTTGCAGAAAAATAAATGCTAGATGAATTTCAGTCTTTTCGTTAGAAAATAGACCGAAAATGGGCAAGAAAGGAGACTGGACCATTACAAGACAAGGGAGCATAGCTCTTCATTTCTCTCTCATCTTTTGACATCTAGCATGCCATATGTCATCATCCTACTCACTCTTAGTGGATAAGAACAAAAGACATATGCCAAAACATGGAGGGCACATGCCCTTGCCACCTTGCATACTTATGTGTACTAGAGGACAAAAAGGAAGGTGCTAGAAGGGATGAGATGTCCATGGCTGATGTGAGCACTTAAATGACATGGAAATATCTATTTTGAAGAGCTAAGGACATGAAGGCAAGTGGCAATTAATGCCAACTCATCTAGGATAGGAAATTACCATTGTATCCTTAGGTTAAGTGACTATATAAGCGACTTTATGAGACCTAACCTAGGGTGGGCTGCATAGGGTTTCTTAGATTTACTTTTCCAGCACATTTTTATGTCTTTACAAGTTTAGAGCAGCCACCATTTTTATTCCTTGAAGTTCTTTACATTTTTGGCAAGTTAAATACAAGTTTTCATGATGTTTTCCTTTACTCTTTACTACATTCTTGCAGTCTTTACTTAAGTTTTTTGTTTCTTCAAGTTTCCAGTACTTTAATCATCTTCTACTCCTCCTTTTATTTTTGTTTATGATTGAGCTCTATGATCATGGGAAGCTTAGAAGGTTGAAAAACTACCTCCATAGTTCTTGTGAAGGGGTTTGATCCATTTTTTTTACTTTATTTTTATTTACGGTTTTAAGCTTTTATTTGCTGTTTTGAATTTTTTTTGTCTTAGTTCATTTTTAATGTTTTAAATTAAAAAAAAATCAAATAGGACTAAAGCTAGCTTAGGCGTTATTTTGGGTTGATTTTAGGAGTTACGGTTTCTAGCATTTCATTAATCAATTTTGATAAGTTTTATGGTCGTTTTAGGTTCTGTTTTGATGTTCTTTTAGCGTTAGTTAAGTTGTTTTAAATATTGGTTAAGTCTCATGCATTTAGGATAGAGTTCATTATGTATTTGATTAAATTTGCATGTAGTATTCCCTTAGTTTATATTTAATGTTCTGTTTTTTTTTTTAAATGTAATCAAATTAGGCGTCATTCACAGGGTCTTTTGGGATCTGTTTGTTGTTCAATTTAAGGTTTAGTTGAGAGTTTTAAGTTCACATTAGAATCATATATTAACTAGGTAAATTTAGGGGTTACATTAGCTTAGTTTCATTAGCCATTTCATAGCTTGTCATGCATTTATGTTCGATTTTCCTGATCAGTTTTTTTTTTTAGCTACTGTCGTAGTAATTGGTTGTTGTTTGGTCATTAATTTAGGATCATTTCATAAGTTTTAATGCATTTTAGTGTTAAGTAATCATCATAGGATTTTTAGGAAGCATTAGGGTAATTTTAGGAAGCTTTTTACATAGCATTACTATTGTTTCTAGCTTAGGCGTCATTTACAGTATGCTGTCCAGATTTTAATTAGTTACTGTTTTAGGTGTTTTTAGGATATATTTCATTAAGTTTAAGTCATTTTAGGATCATGTAATTAGTGATTAAGGTATAGGTTATGTTAGATTAATTTTTTATAGCATTTTAGTGGCATTTTAGGTTCAATTTTGCATTAAATTTAAATTCTGTCCAGGTTTTATATTTACATTAATTCTATGCATTTAGGTATTGTTTTAGGTACATTTTAGGTGTCTTAGGGTAGTATTCATATAGTTCTTTGATTAGGTAAAGTTTGGTTAATTTCAAGTTCATTTACTTAGGCATTTTCATTCATTACTTTAGGAACTTCATGCATTAATTCATTTTTCTTTCAATTGCATTAGTTTGATTTTTTTTTATTTTTATTTTTTTACATGTTCATGCATTTTTATTTTCATTTTAAGATTTTCATGCATATTTTCATTATTTACATTTTTACCCTTCATTTTTAAGAATTTACATTTTTACACCTTTAGTTTACTTATTTGCATTTTTGTTTTTTTTCTTTTGCAGTTATTTTATTTTCATCATTTTCATTGTAAGTATGTCTTATTTGCCTTTTAATCTCAATTACTTTTATTTTATTTTATTTTATTTTAATGTTGTTATTTTCATTTAATTTATTTTATTTTGCTTTGTAGCATTTGTAGATCACACCCAAGTAAACAACTAAATTCATAATTTGCTAGGATATACCATAGATAATAGTATCCAGAACTTAGCTAGGCTTCGTGATACTAGTCTCTGTGGGACAATATTTCCGAACTCACCTCCGTATTACTTGTATGACCGCGTGCAGGGGGTTAGAGTAATCGCAACTGTTATGCTACTAAAAATTTATAAAAAATATTCTAAAATAGCATGAAATATTTTAGATGCATAAACTGAGTGAATTATGGATTTTGGAATTTATTTCCACCAATTTTCCATAAAATGGAATTTTATTGAAAATTATTAATTAAATATTCATGTTATTAAGTTTCATTAAAGTGAGAATAAAAATATGTTCTTTAAAATATTTCATATTGAAAAAGGAACATTTATAAATTTTCTCACTAAAACATAAATATTTTTATCAATTGTTTTTACTGTACTGTTAAATGTGAATTTAATATACCTTTTTGGAATTTTATTAAATTTCAATGATATTTGTTTAAATTCCTTTAAGGTGTTTTCACTACAAAATGAAATGTTTTAAGACTGTTAGGCCCCATATCATGCTCACGTTTTTACTGTTACTGCTACTGTTACTGTGGCTGATAGACTTGCCAAGTCATCAGTAGTCTTAGAGACACCTGGCAAGTGTACTCTAAGGACATCTTTAGACTATGGCCATAGATCTTACTGTTTACTGTTACTATTCCCTACGGGGATTATAGCATGATATATCAAGGGTGATGCCTAGTCGTCTCCACCTTTTGTTTACTGATACTGAATTGTGAATCACTGATTACTATTTCATTGAACTACTATTTACTGCTACTGAACTATGATTAACTATTAAGTGTTTCACAGTTTACTGTTTTACTAAATCACTGTTTACTGTCACTAAACTGAGAATAACTGTTAACCTTTTTACTGAACTACGGGTTACTGTTTACTATTTACTGTGTACTGAATTGTTACTGTTTACTGAATTTAAAATGTTCTACATAAATGATTACTGGCTGTAAGAGTTTACTGTACTGTGGAACTCAAGTGTTTATCGTATTGAAACTGTTTTTACACCATTTACTGAACTATTACCGTATCCGTACTGAATTGTTTTACTGTTATTGCAAAGTGTACTGTACTGAACTGTTACTAAAGTGATTTAAGAAACTTATAATGTTTTGAAATAAACATTTTATTGTTTCTCAAACCTATATGGTTTACTGGAAAACACTACCATTTACTGAACTGTGATTATTGTCAAATACTTACGGAAAACGTGAATTACTGTCAAATAGTTATTAAATCGTAATGAGGTATACTATTTACTGAAATGAAAATAATTATGACATTATTACTGTTTTTGAAAGAATTATAGAACTGTTACTGTGAAGTGAAATTGAACTATTTACAGAACTGTTCTCACTATTTACTGAAGTGTTTTATCGCACTATTACTGAATCGATTTGTATACTGTTACCATTGAACAAACTCAACTATTTACCGTACTGTTTACTACTGTCACTGTCACATGTTTTATAGTGTACTGAAGTGATGAAATTAAATGGTTTATTTATCATTTCTTTATTGGAAATTTCATTTAATTGTTTTATAACAACAAATTTAAGAATTACTCCCTACAATCGCTCTGAGTTTCTGGGACAAGATAGGTATTTCAAAATACCTTTCATACTCCATCTGGATTATCTGGCCTACTATAGTATCCTTCCATTTACTGTGCCTAGTGAGTTGTTAGGAAAAATACTGTTTTCCAGCATATAGATTTTGTTGTATTAGTCTTGCATATGATTCCTTTACTGAGCACATTTTGCTCACCCCTTTATTTTCCAACTCCACAAGAAAATTAAAAGAGATTAACAAGGGGTATACATTAGAGGATCGACTGAAATTGATTACTGAGACTACTTATGTCGGATTGGGAGGTATTTGTACTTTCTTTTATACTTCAGATAAATTGTACAGTACTACTTAAATTGTAAAGTAAAATTAGGGGATGTAAAGTGTAAGGAAGATTATAAAATTTTCATATTCCAAATTTATTAATTAAATAAATGTTTACTATTTATTACTATTATTGTTCAAGTGTTAAAGGCATCATAGACAACCCAACCATCAAATATGTGTAAAAATATGTTATTTACTATACATTTGGACTGTTACAATAGTAATGAGAATTCTTAGTGCATAATACAGATATTGTATGAAAATATGGATACAAATGGATGAGATAGGTATTGAATGCTCGAAAAAGATTGATTGGGGTATGTATTATTTGAGGATAATGGAATGATATTATGGGATATGATTGATGTGAAAATCGATATAAACCAACAAATATAAGAGGATTGTTAGTAAATAGTGTACATATTATATGAGAATGTCGACATGAATGAGTAAAGGACTGACTGCTAAAAGTATATATTGAATTTTGTAAGTCTTAAGGTCCTGAATCACTGAAGTAGGAGTATTGAATTCGGAGGACCAAATTCTTTAAAGGTAGGAAGGATGTGATAACCGAGAATTTCCCTATTTTTGGAATTAGGAATCTGTAAATTCAATTTATGATGTTAATAGATAAGTTAAAATAAATAAATAAATTTATTAAGGGATTGGAATATTTAGAGATTATAATACTTGATCAGTTGATAAATTAGAAATTTAATAATTAGAAATTTAATTTGATATTAAGAAAAATTAAAATTTAAAGAAATAAAAAATATGTGTATATATATATGTATGTAATTATATATATGTACAAATATAAAAATATATATAATAAATGTTGTTTTGAATTAAAGTGTGTATATATATTAATAAATAATAAAATAGGAAAATATATGATTTACAGATTATATATATTTTTAATATAAATTATACATATATGTGTGTTTTAAATATATGTATGGGAAGTATAAATTATGTTTATATAAATATATAAATAGTATATGTTATATATATAATTGTAAATATAAAATAGATTTATAATATATATGTATATTAAAAAAAAAATCGCAGCAAGCTTCTCGTGGAAGTTTGCTGCATATTTGGACGTCTGCAAAACAAACCCAATGGAAAAGGAAAAAAAAAGAAAGGAGAAGAAAGAAAAAGGAGAGAGATGGGAGAGGTTCATATTGTCACTAGCCAAGGAAGAGAAGGGCTAACCGGCGACAGTGAAGGGAGAGAGAAGTAAATCGGGAGGAGTAGAAAAGAAAAGGAAGAAAGGAAAAGAAAAGAAAAGAAAAAAGGAAGAGGAAGGGGTCGCCGGTGGCTTGTCGAACTAGGTGGAGCAAGTCTGGCAGGCCAGATCTGAACGAAGCAAAGGGGTACTAGCGACCAGAAAAAAAGAGGAGAAGAAAAAAGAAGAAAGAAGAAAGAAGATGGGAGCCACCTGATCGACGCTGCCGTTGCTATCGCCGTTTTGATCTGGGATGATGGGAGCAGGTTGCCTGGAACAGGGACAAGCCAAAAGAATTGGCCACAAAAAAACAAAATAGAATAGTGAAAAAAGAAATGGTAAAAAATTTATTATATGTTTATTTTTATTATTTGTAAATTATTGAGTAATTTTGTAAAATTCTAAGTATGGATATAGGTCGAATTTGTAGAGATTACATAAGAGTGATTGAAGTTTGACTAAGCTTGGGAGAAATTAAATCGCCGTTAACGCTAGGTAAGATATCTATATAAAATAATTGTAGATTTATATTATGTTAGCTTGACTAGTGTAAGGTTTTATGATTAAAAATTTAAAGTTTTGAAGATGTTATAAGTTATGAATAGGTGATGATGATGATGATGTGGAGGATTAAGGATAATAGTGTAATGATCTATATTGTAATCTTGATATGATTATTTATATTATGGTTCATGTGTTGATATAGTTTGTACAACTAGCGATATGAGCTAGATAAATTGTCTAATTACATCGCTATGAAATTAATGGGTTCGGAAATGATATTGAATCTAGACAAAACGCGAAGTATAATCATGGAAATATTGCTAGAGTGTGGTGAGATAATTTGGTATCTAATGGGAAATTGTTTGTAATATTTACAGGATATGAGAAATGTGATTTAAGGGCCATGGTGCATTATTCATTATAGTAATGCAAAATTTAAGAAGTGATATGAAACTTTAAATGTTTTGTGGAAATTGTTGAGTTATAGAATACATATCTTATACTGTGAATATTAATTTTTGCAACACCAAAGTAGTGGGGTGGAAATGGATACATAGGCAAATATTGGATCGCCTACTAGCTCAGTGATATAAACGGGACTGTAAGAAAGGATGTTGACAACGAATTGGTAAGGAATATATATGGAAGAATTAGGATAATATCATGTCTGCATTTAAATTGTTTAAACAACTAAATGATAAAGAAACTAAAGTTTTAGTGATTTTAATAATGTTTTAAATGATTAAATTTTATATTATATCGTAAGTTGCAAGTTTTTGAAATGTTTATGGTTTTGGAAGAAAGAATGATGCTTTAATGTGATTGAGGTTTTCAAGATAAATTCTAAACTGTTTATGATTTGACTTGATTGAGGTTTTAAGATGAATTATGAATTATGTTAGCTTTAAATTGACATATATTTTGAAATGACAAAAACTTAAGTAATCTTAAATGTTTGATTCATATTATAAATTTGCTTTATTAATTATGATCTTCACAAACCATATTAAGTGCTTTTGTCAAATATAAAACCATGATTTAATTGATTATCTTTATTGGCTTTAATCAATTTAGAAAACATTTTTAATTATTGGTTTAAGTAATTTTCTCATGGAATTATTGAATATATTTTAAGAAAATTAGTTGATAAATTTTTGGACTCAAATTCATGTTTTCAAAGTCATGTCATATTTAAAAATACTCAAAATTAGCTTTAAAATGTTTTTAATGCTTAAAAACCTAAGAAAGGCAAATAAATAGTGCAAGGGATGGATCCTCTTACCAAAGGGATGGATCCCTTGCTTGAAGGGATGGATCCCCTGACCAACAGGATAAATAAATAGTGTAAGGGATCGATCCCCTAATGGCAGAATGCTCCCAAGAAGAAAAATTGAAGGATGGGATTGACCCATGAGGGAAGGGATTGATCCCTTCATAGCAGAATGCCCAGGAAGCATGGCAAGAGGCATAGGATCGATCCCTTACCTCGAGAATGCATTCAAACGGCTAGTTTTTGGGAGATACAACGGTAACTTTTGATTTTGGCTCCACCCAATGTCAAGAACACATCTTAGGGACTATAAAAAGAGGCATCGAAACTTAAGAACGTAAGAGGCATAGCTGAGCAACAATATTCTTCATCTTCTCCATCTTCCTCAAGTCTTAACAACATTTCAAGTGCTAAAAATTTTTCATATTCTATCATTCCCATCTTCTTTGTATAAAATAGCACAAATATTGTATAAGTTTTATTCTAAGCTTAACCTTTGTAATCATTTGCATATCTAGAGGTATCTCCTTGATTACACAAACTATAAAACCCATTCACAATTTGTAAAAAAGAGTGAACCTTTGAGTGATTCATTGTAAGTGAGGATTGGGTAGAAGGTTTTCTCCTTGAGCCATAAAAGGGAGAGGTTATAAGGTGTGAGAGCTGCGATTTTTCTTAAACACAACATGTACTTAACATGTAATTGTATCTGAATATAATGCAAAAATGTAAATGTGGGATTTCAAATGTATGATAATGATTCCTATTTATAGAAATGAAATCTTTGAGGATACGAATCGAGTATATAAATTACATGTGTAAACATATAGGTATATTTGGAAATGCACATATATAGATATAGTTGAATATAGATATGTATAGGCTTATTTACAAGGACAAGAAAATTTAATTGTGAATATAAGTATGAATAAATATACATTAGTGTAGGAGATATAAGCATGGGAATTAATATACACGAAAATGGATAAATAGATATACATTATAAATATATTAAGGTTATATATAGTATATAAAACATATGATTTATATGTTGTAGAACATGTATATGAAAGTTTAAATATTATAAAGGATATATATGATAAAAGTTTTGAAAATATCATAGTTTTATTTTATTAAATTAAAGTTATATATATGTGTGTGTATATATATATACATCTTTATACATATACTTGATATATGTATATATAATAGTAATAAAAAAATGTATAAATATTTGATATACATAAAAAAAAATATAAGCTCGATTGGCTTCTTCAACTACTCCTACGTTAGTGGTTAGTGGGAGCAGTGATTGTATAGAAAAAAAATAGAGGACTTAAGTCCTCTACAGAAGAAAGAAAAAAAAAGAAACAGAATGTGAGAGAGCAGAGAGAGAGAGAATGAGAAACAAAGATGCGGTGAAGCAGAAAAAGAGTGAAGGAAGACTGTAAGAGTAGAGGCTCGAGAAGGGGTGAGGTTTTGATTGACTGGAGAAGAAGAATAGAGGAAGAAGAAACTGTTGAGCAAGGGTTTTAGGCATTTCAGTGAAGGCTAAAGACAGTGGCATTACAGCTGATCGAAGGAGGTTTTGAGGCTTGAAGTTGGGCTAGACAAGAGATGGAAAAAAATGGTTGCCCTGTTGGTGCCGAACCAGGGGCTATAAGGGTGCCAAACAAGAGCTGATTGTTGTGGCTACTTCTGGTAAATTTCAAGGTAGATTCAAGGGACCTGAACTGTGGTGTTTTAGAGCTTGAATGATAGTGCATAAGGAGCTGAATTTAGTGGTATATAGGTACTGTTCAGGGAGCTTTTGTTGGCTGGAACAGGGGAAGAAAAAGGTTGGACTGATTCTAACTTTTGGGTTGGAAGTATCGATTTGTAAGGGCTGTAAATTAGATTTGAAGCAGGGGTGAAAGGGCATAATGTTGTTGAATTTTAGAGCTAAAATAAAGAAGGAAATCAAGGTAGTTCTCAGTTGGTGAGGGCTAGAAAATGCAAGATGATTAGTGGTGATTTCTAAACGTGAAGTAGCAGCTGAATGAGAGCTGCTTTGTAGGCTAAGAACCGAAGTTTGAAGCTCAAAAAGAGGGGGCTATACGTGTTGTTTCAAGTGCGGTAGACAATGGCTAGTTATAGGCTACTGTAAGGTTGATATTGGGACAAAAATAAGGAGGGTAAAAGAAGTGAAAATCGAAGGCAACGAAAAGGTGAAATAACAGCTGGCCGTGAGTGCGGACAAGGAGGATAGGCTCGGTTTGAAGCTTTTAAAAGGGGTAAGAATCATTTGTTTTTGCAATAAGATTTAAAAGGGTGGTTTTAAATGGAAAAAAATAAATAAATAAATAAAAGATATATATATATATTTATATATATAAACAAGAAAAGGAAGGGAAGAATTAAGAGGAACATGTGAAGGATTTGTTTAAATCCTTGTAGAAAATTGGTAAGACAATAAGTGAGCTTGGTAGTGTGTTTATGAAAGTTTTATGAATATGTTAATTAATTTTGAGTATGATATGATATGGAATTGTAGAAAAATTAAAGGTGGAGACCTTGTGGTAGATTAAGCGTCAAACATGGATCTATCTAAATCCGAAACAATCGCCTAGTATGGTGATTTAAAGAAATTGGTAAGAGAGGTCGTGTAATACCGTACTACTTTTCAATATATATATATATATTTAGAATCTCATTGAGTTGATACTAAATCGATTGACAATGTTTAAATATGTAGCATGATGTAGGGTGACGATTCAAGTTCGATGAAGCTCGGCATGTGAACGCCAAGTTCAATAAAGGTAAGACGTTTGTATAACGTAGAAGTAGAATTATATTGGATAGGTTAATATATGATGACATGATGATTCAAATGGTTAGAGAATTGACTTAACTAAGAGACTTGAAATAGTATCACAGAGTTTGTTGATGGTGCAGTATATGATTCAAATGCTTAGAGAGGCAACTTAACTAAGAAATTTGGAATAGTATAGTAGAGTTTGTTGAGATAGTATAGTATAAGAAGTGATATTATGAAATTGTGATTTAGTGAAGTGAAATGCAAGAATAATATGGTGCTTGATAAGGTACCATAGAGATGCAATCTTATGAGGAAATGATTCAATGTGGTACTAACATATACGATATCACTAGGGGAAATGATATTGCATTGACGCATTTCATGGGTACTATATAATATTGTTTGAAACTCATAGGTTTAACTCCACCCTTAAACATATTTCATTTTCAACTTGAGATTTTGAAAGGATTCCTTCATGTAATACTTATATGAATAATTTGGATGTTTGAATTATTTTCAAAAGACTAAATATACAGTTTAAGTGTATATATTTTTATATGTAGATGATCTTAAAGAAATGTGATACATACTTTACATTGTTTTCATAAGAAAAGTGAAATGTTTAAATGTTTTATGAGACTATAGGCAACCTAAGAGAGTTAAATTCAATAAAACATAGTGGAAGCCACCTAATTGGAGATTACTCATTAGGCAGAGATGCTTGTCCGACAATAGTCGTGGACAGGGCTCAGTCACACCTGATCAATGAGGCTGAGAGACATGAGGTCTATGGCCATAGATAGCACCCTAGTTGGTTTCCAGGGGACGATGACATGATTTTCACTGCCAGCTATAGTGATTAAAGTCTTTATTGATAGAGTATTAGAGATTCAGCCTAGTCTCAACCTTGATATGATATGCTGTCTAGAGTATGGTTTTATCTGGTATGAACTCTAGGCTTGACATGATTTTATGATATATGATAAATGTTTTGAGATTGTACATGTTTTAGACATGTTTTAAAAGTGAATATGAGATGTTTTGAGACATTACATGTTTTCAAACATGTCTTAAAAGTGCAAGCGATATGATTTATGAATTGTTCATACTCTAACGTGTCTTAAAGGTGAACATGAAATGAATTGAGATTTTACATGTTTTGAACAGGCTCAAAAAAAAAGTATATGTAATATGATTTGAAACGATAGTTGCTTTTATACAATAAAGCTTGCATAAGTTTACATAATGAATCATGACAAAACGAGATGCTTTGCATGAAAGATGTCTTGACCTTATACTATACATGAGTAAGAGATGTATATGAAGAAGTGTCATGACTTATATATTACATGTGATTATGTTTCTCCACATTGAAAGTGACATAATTTGATACAGTACAGAGTGTACTTACTAGATGAAAAGTGATATGATATAATATTGTGTCTGAACATAATTTTCATATGAGATATGATATGACATGAGATTGATATGATTGCAAACTAATACCACATGATGTCGGTGTTACGTATTTATCTTTGCATGACATACTATAGAATAATGACAAGAGGATTGAAAATGGTTGATCGATTATGATTAAGGGTTAATATGATAGATAGGTGTCGAGATGGGTGTAATGAGGTATTTCGAAAAGACCTTTTTCCATTGATACCTTCAGCCCTTACACGCTAAGAAACCTTTATAACATGATCTGAGTTATTTGATAAACGATTATAGAGTGAATATGACATGAGAATTTTTACTTCAAGGTTTCATGCATTTGCATTAGAACAGTATAATTCTAATTATGCACTTATATAAATGACTTACTGAGCCCTCACTCATTAAACAAGAACTGTGAGATTCTCAATTTCCATGTATTCCTCCATGTATGTAAAGTATTCTAAGCTAATATGATTAAATGAACATGAAGTTTAATGTGTGAATGATGTATGCATGATGTGTAGAAGAAACAATGAAGTTGAATGTCAATAAGTCAAATGAAGCATGTTGAGATCAGAAAATTAATTAAGATATAAGACAAGAAATAAAACCAGAATTTTGATTGGTGATTTAATGGATGAGTCATAGGAAGAAAGGAGAAGAGGAATTAATTGAGGGTCAAATAGTCTTGAGTCAAGGAGTAAGCATGGCTGAGATGAACTAATGGGATAAGGCATGCATTAAATGCAAATTAGCATAGTCATCATCTTCATCTCATCACCAACATCAGCCTCTATCTTCCAGCTCTCCCTCACGTTCTTCCTCCATTTTCCCTAAGTTTCAACCATAAGTTATCTTGATAAACTGCCTTAATTCTCCAGCAATTCATTAAGTTCATTTGACGAAAATCGATCCTTGTCACTAGACTAAGAGATATCCAGAGTTTGGTGGATTGATTCCAAGTATTGGAAGAGATATCAAAGTTTGAGATTTTGGTCTCTAGTGAAGGTAAGAGAAGAAGATGATTTAGTCAATTTGGTTTATGGATTTGAGTTGTATTGACTTGATATGATATGTGTATGTAGTTTAATTTAAGGTTTGATGTGGTATGATGATTTTAGGTTAAAGAAGTGGAAAAGCTAGGGTTACGCGCCAAGTGATTTCGCGTTTCCGAAGGAATCGAGGTAAGGAATTTATGTAACGGACGTAAGGCGGCTATGTCCGCATGTTTTAAGATGATTTTATGTGATTTGGAAAGAAACATCAGCTGGTTTTGTATAGGACAAGATGCATTTTCGGACTTGTCTCCTAGTACCAATTAGGCTAGGGGCAGCCGATTGCCATAAAGGGAAGTCGACTGCCTAGAGACAACCAAAATGCCGTTTTTCGAAAACCGATGCAAACCAGTCGACTGCTATGTAAGCCAGTCGACTGCTATTTTCCCAGAAGCATTCTGTTTCAAACCAGTCGACTGCTATAGGGGACAGTCGACTGCTATAGGGGACAGTCGACTGCTATTTGCCAAATTGCATTTTGTTTCAAAAACAGTCGACTGCCCTATATGACCAATCGACTGCTATTTCTTAAGAAGCATTCAGTTTGAAAACCACTGCTATATAGACCAGTCGACTGCCCCCATGTATTTTCCAAAATGAAATTAATTTCAAGAAATAAAGTTATGAAGCAACAGTCGACTGCCCTATAAGACCAGTCGACTGCCATATATGAAAAGATGTTTTCAAAGCTTATTTAATTTAAACACAAAGGTGTTTTCTGAAAAGTATATTATAACTGTTTTGAGGCTATGGACTGCGTAATGATTATGCATTTCTGATGGCTGAGAGACTCTGATCAAGTCCTCAGTAATATGTATGTTAAATGAGGAACCCTAGTCCGGTCCTCAAGACCATCAGTGACACCTGACTAGTGTTCACTATGGTATTATTAAGGCAGGAGAGAATCCCTGACCTCTACATGGTATACCAATGTACTAATGCATGATTAGAGTCATATGAGTCATATGAATGGGAATGAACGGTTCATATGACGACTCAATCGCTTAAACATTGTACATAGTCTCCATCTATTTCAAAGTACAAGATGTATGTATGAAGAAGTATATGATGTATGTTTTAAAGTATGATAAAGAAAGTATGTTTGCCATGTCATTTTAAATGAATATGCATGGTTGCAAACAATACATGAAAGAAGTTTATGATGCATGCTTTATAATGCTTTACATGACATTATAGAGCCAAGTAGGAAAAAAATGCATATAGAGGCATAGTACGCTTTTTTACATACTTTTCTTACTGAGCGTAAACTCACCCTTTTACGACTATTTTCCTACAGACTACTTGAAGTGAACCACGCTCCGACTAGAGGAGCTTGTGCTTGAAGAATCAAAGTGTACCTTCTCGATACGCTTCCCAATTAGCATAGAAGGTATACTTATATGTTCATATGTAAAGTTAAATTGTAATTCAGCTACAGTACAGTACAAGTATAATTTATGTATATAAGATGTCGGGGATGTAAGTTAAGATGATGTATGAGATCCTGTGAAAATGGAATGATATTTATATATATCATTTTATGTTTATGGAAATTGAATAAAATTTCATAAGCTATTAAATGATTAGCTTAAGATTAAGGGAAGAACGACACTGGATAAACTAAATCAAAATAAAGAAGGAAAAAGATAAGTGATAAGATGAAGTGACGGGGACGTCACAGAGTGGTATCAAAGCAGTTTATATTGAGGTTTGTCAGTGTCAAGAAGCTAGAAATAGAGTATATCCCCCAATTGTACTGTACTTGTCTGAATACAAATGTATAGTATAGCTGTTTTTAGTTATACTAAAGAGCTCAATGATGATTATATTTACAGTATGAGCTCACGAAGAAGAGGTACAAGTAGAGGAAGAGGACGGGGTCGCACTGAAGAGCCCCCAGTTCCGTCTCCTCAACCATCTCCACGACATAGCCCGAATACGAGGCTAGCTAAAATGGAAAAGCATATGGAGAACATGGCCACGATGTTTACGCAGTTCATGTCTAATTTCCCGAATGTGGCCACAAGTACCCAATCAACTGCAACTGTTATTCCTCCTACGGAAGTAACCCCACCAGTCCCAGTTACTAGAAGGCGGGATTCTAGAGCTTATTGCAGTGTGGCATTGATTAAGGAATTCAAGAAATTGGATCCGCCCAAGTTCAAGGGGGAAAGAGATTTGTTGACAGCTGAGAATTGGATAAAAGCAGTTTTAAAATCTTTTGAGTACATGCCCTGATCCGAAAGGGCGAAAGTAGGCTTGGCTGCCTATCTGCTAATAGATAATGCCGAATATTGGTGGCAAGCCACTCGGACCGTGTTAGAGGCCCGATATGAAGAGGTCACGTGGGACAGATTTGTGGAAGCTTTTAATGAACAGTATATCCCACGCACGGATCAGAATAGATTGAAGATCGAGTTCCTAAGTTTAACTCAAGGTACGATGACGGTGAATCAATATGAATCTAAGTTCACCACCTTGAGTAGATTCGATCCAAAGGTCCGAAGAGATGAAGGGCATAAGATCTACAGATTCATCGAGGGATTGAAGTCCCCGATTAGATCTAAGTTGTATCCAATGGATATCACCACTTATGGGGAAGCTGTCCGTAAGGCTCAGCTGTGTGAGAAGGACTATGATCTACACCATGCTGACTTCCGAGCCAAGGGTAAAGGCAAGGAACCGATGAAGCGAAAGTCGGATGAGAAAGCTTCGAGCGATAGGTATCCATTTCGGAGGAGTAGACGATCTGAAGGAGTTTCTATAGGTAAGTAAAGTATGAAAAGATAATTTTTAAATTAATTTAATAGTTATATGGAATTATATTGAAGTTGGAGTTATGATGATGATGGTAATGATATAGGTACTCCTAAAGCTACAGGGATCAAGATAAATGATGAGCGATCCCGAAATCAAGTTGGAAGTATCGCTAGCTCACCAAAGAGTACGATGCAAAGATGTGAGCAGTGCGGAAAGTTTCATGGATCACAGCCATGTCGCTTGGCGAGTGGCGCTTGCTTTAGATGTGGGGAGAAAGGGCATATGATTAGAGATTGCCCTCAGAGAGATCCGAGGATGCTTGACGAATCAGATAAGACCCCTAAACCGCAACCTAAGGCCACTGCTGCTGAGAAGGGAAAGAAAGCTGTGACCCAAGGACGAGTGTTTGCCATCGATGAAGAGTCTGCCGATGCCTCGTCCAAAGTGATTGAAGGTACAATTTACCTGTGTGATGTAAATGTCATAGCATTGTTTGATCCAGGCTCTACGCATTCTTTTGTGTCTCCCAAGTTTGCTATGAAAATACCTGTTGAGCCTGAGACTTTAGAATACTCATTAAAGATAAGCACACCACTTAGAGAATCACAAGTGACAGAGTTGGTGTATAGAAACTGTAAGCTACGGGTAGGAGAAAGAGAATCTAAGGCTGACCTAATCCTACTAAATATGTATGGGTTTGATGTTATTTTGGGTATGGATTGGTTAGCTAACAATCATGTTATAGTGGACTGGTATGCTTAGAGTGTAACATTCTCTTTACCCATTAGCTATGTTGTAAATTTTGCAAGAAATTAATATGAAACCTGTTTAGTTACTGATTTGAATTCATATGAAAATAATGAAAAGTATGTATGGTTGTATGAAGGATTCATTGCTTATGTGGAGGACGTAGATCAGAAACGTCCCGGACTCAAAGATATTCCTGTAGTCCAAGATTTTCCTGAAGTGTTCCCGGATGATCTTCCAAGACTTCCTCCGGATAGGAAAGTGGAGTTCACAATCGATTTGGTGCCAGGGACTGAGCCTATATCAAGAGCTCCCTACCGGATGGCCTTGGTAGAATTGGAAGAACTTAAAAAGCAGCTTCAGGAGTTGCTAGACAAGGGATTTATATGACCCAGCGTATCCCCTTGGGGTGCTCCTGTGCTTTTTGTCAAGAAGAAGGACGGTAGTATGAGGTTATGCATTGACTACCGGTGGTTGAATAAAGTGACAATCAAGAACAAGTATCCTCTTCCCAGGATAGATGATCTCTTTGATCAGCTCAAGGGTGCACAAGTCTTTTCCAAGATAGACTTGAGGTCGGGATATCATCAGTTGAAGATCCGAGATGAAGATATCCCTAAAACTGCGTTCAGGACACGGTATGGCCATTATGAATTCTTGGTGATGCCGTTTGGATTAACCAATGCACCTGCAGCCTTCATGAATCTGATGAATGATGTGTTTAAGCAGTACTTGGACTAGTTTGTCATTGTTTTCATCGATGACATCTTGGTGTACTCGAGGTCATGGGAAGAGCATGAGCAGCATTTGAGGATTGTTTTAGAGACCCTCAGAGATAGAGGACTATACGCCAAGCTAAGTAAATGTGATTTTTGGTTGAATCAAATCTCCTTCTTAGGTCATGTGATCAGTAAAGATGGAGTTTCAGTTGATCTATTAAAGATTGAAGTGGTGGTTCAGTGGGAAAGACCGAAGACTGTGATGGAGATTAGGAGTGTGATAACCGTAAATTTTTCCATTTATTGGAAATTAGAAATATTGAAAATAAATATTAGAGAAATTAAATAAGACGAAATAAATATAAATTTGCGAGAAACGGGATATTATTGAAAATCCTGAGAAATGAGGAAGTGAAGATAAAAATAATAGAGAGAGGAAAAGAATTAAATTGGATAAATTAAAATCCAAATCTATTTAAGAAAAATAAGAAAATAAATGAAATATATTTATATAATTATATATTATTATATAAATGTATTTTTATACCAATACATATGTATTCAAAATATTATATAGTATATTTTAAAATACGTTGTTATATATATAGAAATATATATATACTATTTCGTAAATTCAAATAATACATATGTATATAAATATAATGTTTTATGTGTATATATAATTATGTAAATACATATAGAAGAAAAGTAAGTATGGTTTTATATTAAAGTTTATATGTATAAATATTTTATTATAGCATTTATATAATTTATATATATAAATGTTACTTAATTTTAAGTATATATATAAATATACACATATATACTAGACATGTATTTTGTAATGTACAATATGTATTTTGTATATAATATATATTGTATAATATTATGTATGAAATAATGTATGTATAACATATAATATATATTATATGTATAAAATATATTGTATAATATATAGTATATAGTAAATACTAAATATAGAAAGAAAATAAAAGACAAAAAAAAAAAAAAGAAATGAAACAGAAAACAAAAGAGAAGGAAGAAAATCGGGGAGGAACCCCGACCCTCCCAGCCAAGGGCCGACGGCGGCGGAGCTGCCACCGCCGGCGAGGGGAAAAGAAAGGCGGGACGCCACCGGCCAGAGAAGAGGACGCCGACGCCAACGCCGGCGTGCAGAAACGGAACGGGATCGACGGAAAACGAAGCAATAGCCGGAGGAAAAGGAAAATGGCGGACGGCGGTGCCGGCCGATCTAGGCACCGCCACTGCCACCGAAGCTTCACCGGAGGGAGAGGAAGCTGATGGAGGCCACCGGAGACGCAATGGACGGCGGAGGAACGCCGGCGAAGAGGAAGAAGAAACCGAGGCAAAACCGCCTCGATCCGTCGCCGTGCGGTCGATTCGGGATGAACGAAGGTCAGATCCAAGCTCGCCGTAGCGTCGGCCAGCTGCTGAGCCATCGAGCCACCGGAGAACCGGCCGCCGGCGAGGAACCGGCGAGGACAGGAGCTGGACCGGTCTGAACCGGTCTGACCGGGAAAGGAAGAAGAAAAAAGGAAAAGAAAAAGAAAAGAAAAAGGAAAAAGAAAAAGAAAAAGAAAAGAAAAGAAAGAAAGAAAAGAAAAAGAGGAAAAAAGGAAGAAAAAGGAAGAAAAAGAGGAAAAGGAGAATTTCGGGAATTTGGAAAATTCCCGGAAATTCGACAACCTGGGATTTTTACAAATTCGGTAAGAAATTTCCCGAGAATTTAATTTCAGAAAAAATTAAATAAATTATGAAAAATTCTAAAAGTTAGAATTTTAATTCTAGAAATTATTTTCAGCAATCGGGATAAGGAATCGGGAGAAATGGAGTGCGGGCGCGATCGATAAGCAGAAGTCGCCGACCCGGAAAAAGGTAAGGGATGCATGTGCAGCACTGTAAGGATACTCAGTCTGCATAATTTAATTTGAAATATTTTATGCAATTATTTTATGAAAATTATTATGATGCATGATTTGCTGAAAATAATTTGGGAAGAAGTACTGGCTGAAAGATTTTAAACTGTATTTTCCGTGCAGGAGGTTAGTAAATCGACAGCCGTTATGCTGCCGAAAATTTTAGAAAAACTTTATAAAATCATATTAAATGATTTATTTCCGAATTTCGATAGTAAATCACGAGACATGAGGAAATTTCTAAATTTCATAAAATATGAATATAATGAGATGGAACTTTAGAATATTCATGTATTCGAGAATGGTGATAATGAAATCATCAAAAATTCTCGGAATAGATAAATTACACGAATTACGAGACGAAAGATGAAGTGAAATATAGTGAATATTTTTATGAATATTTTTATCAGTATTCACTAAAGGATTATAACCCTTATGGTTTTAAATCATGGAATTATATAATTATATAAATTCCATAAAGGTGTATTTTATGATGAGAATTACGGTTTTGAGACTGATTGGTATTCTTATCATGCTGATGCATGATATGTGATATGTTTAGTCTCGGTGGACATCTAATCAGTGATCCACCGAGGACAATATAGGTTATGGTCATAGATTTGACCGGTGTACTTCCTTACCCTCCGAGGTATACGTATGAATAGATTGATGTCTATCTTAGACTCCATAAATGATAGGTAATATGTTTTCAAAAGGAAGAAATGATAATTCTAATATTCTTTCTATGGTCTCAAATGAAATATTAGATCATAAGTACTACATGAGATCTGATAAGATAGTGGAAAATACATATGGCATAAAGGCCAATCCGAGCAGAGACTCGATGATTGAACCGTGGGAGCCACCTCTAGAGTCCTTCGGGAACTAAGTGCTACACGTGTTCTGATGTTTCAGTACAGGCCATACCGAGCAGAGACTCGATGATTGAACCGTGGGAGCCACCTCTAGAGTCCTTCGGGAACTAAGTGCTACACGTGTTCTGATGTTTCAGTACAGGCCATACCGAGCAGAGACTCGATGATTGAACCGTGGGAGCCACCTCTAGAGTCCTTCGGGAACTAAGTGCTACACGTTTTCTGATGTTTCAGTGCAGGCCATACCGAGCAGAGACTCGATGATTGAACCGTGGGAGCCACCTCTAGAGTCCTTTGGGAACTAAGTGCTACACTTGTTCCGATGTTTTAGTAAAGGCCAAACCGAGCAGAGACTCGACGATTGTACCGTGGGAGCCACCTCTAGAGTCCTTCGGGAACTAAGTGCTACACGAGTTCTGATGAGTTAGTAAGAAATTCTGTAGGATATTGTGATGATAAGTAAGTGATTGTGATTCGTGAATTCGACAAATGTCAAAGGATGAAATAGATCTGGTGCATATGACATATGATGTGTGTGATATATCGGACGAGTAAGGCATTGGGGTGGTAAATCCCTGGTTAACAGAGATCTAGGCACTCTCGGTCCTTACAATGAGTTCGTTCTTTCACACTTAATCATACTGGTAAAAAGAATGATGCCTTAGGAATTTAAGAATAGAATGAAAGCATAAACAAGTTTGAGACGTCTGTATGTATATGAAATAAGTTTTAAAGGAAAATGATAATGATTTAACTAATATTCTTTTTAAAGAATATATGAATATTAGTTATTGTAATTAAACCCTTGTATTTCATAAAAGCATCATTTTGAAAAGAATACGGAAAGATTTTTGGGGTGAAAAGGAAAATGATTTATTAAGTCAAAATGAAATGAAAATCTCTCTCTACAGTTGCTTCTAGGTTCCGAAACAAGTATGGTATTCTAAAATACCTACCTTACTCTATTCGGATCCCTAGCCGACTATAGTATCCTTCCTACATGCGAGCCTAGAGCCCATAGGAAAAATGAAAAAGATTTTCAGCATATAGGAAGCTGAGTATCAAGTGAGGCATATAATTCTCTTACTGAGCCGTGGTTTTGCTCACCCATTAATTTTCAACATTTCAGGTTTTGATGAATGTGAGTTCAGTGGATTGTGGATCCTGGCTGTACACGAAGGACAATGTGTCAGACCGACTGTTTATTTGAGGTATGATCATTTATTCTCTGTATTTAGACATGTCAACAGTACTACTTATCTGATAAATTACGATAGGGGATGTGTATAATATAAACAATACATTGTAAAATTGTTTAACAGTCAGTACAAGTGAAGTATCGCAGACAGCCCAACCGGTTAAGATGTGTATAAGAAGATGAAAAATGTGGTCACGGGTCGTGACAGATTTAGTGGTATCAGAGCAATGGTTGGCCTGATGTCTGTGGATACTTTTGGAAGAAAAAGAGTTAAACATCCCCGGTAGTACTGTGTCGTCTGAATACATAGAGAAAATAAATGATTGTAAATGGAGTAAAATGATTTAAAGGGAGTGAGAAAGAATAAACTGAGAATGTTAAAGAAGAAAATAGGCTCAGAAATTTCCAAAAAATTGGTGATTCTTCTAATCTATATGAAGGCCTGTTCGGTAAGGAACAGAAATGGACTCGGTGAGGGCCCCACCAGTACTTTTCTGTTCGAACCGAACTGAGACTTGAAAGTGATGGTATGAAGTAGGGGGAATGAAATATCATCATTAAATAGACTTTAAGATCACCGATTGAGGGTAATTTGAAGAGAGAGAAAATTTTTAGCCAAAAATGACCAAAATACTCCTACCCCCAAAATTTTACTGGGAGTCAAAATAGATCACAAGAAGTTGGAATTGATCGATTTGACAGAGAAATTAATGATATAAAGCTGAATTACAAGCAAAATAATCTCATTGTGGATTTTAGTGAACTTCTCTGTCGAAAATCAAATGAGATCTAAATTGCTGTTATAAGTATCAGAAAGGATACTATCAACATATAGATGATTAGTTCATTGATTTAAATGGATATTGAGGAGATAGAAATAAATGTCGAAATGACGAAAATGCCCCTATATTGGGCGATGTTCGGAATAGTGTTAAAAACCGAGCTGAATTGGAATCCATTGATAGTAATGGAATTATTAATGGCATAGAAGATGTCATATGAATCTAACGATCCCTATTACTGATTCCACTAACACTTAAATTACGGACGCGAAAGAAAAACCCCGAGTGGACTGTGGGCCATAGGGGATAACAGTACGGTTGAGTGAGGCGGCCAGGGCCCCCCCACGAGTGGACTTTGGGCCATAGTGGTAAATCCTGGGCTTCACAATAAAACGAGTACGGATGAGTGAAGTGGCTCGGTAAATCCCTGAAAGAAACGATAAATCCGGGGCTTCACAATAAAACGGTATGATGCGATCCAAAGAGTGTAGTGGAATGTCATCAGATGTTTGACCCGGTTATTGACTGTAAGGGTCGAAAAATTAGGAGTGTATTGAATGGGATCGTTAAATACTATGAAAAGTGAAATGATTACAAGAATTGACTGATGAGGTGAAAAGTACAGATAATGAAATACATACTGGTGTGATTACTTATGGTTCTGTACGTTTTCATTTCTTTGAGGTATCAAACAGATAATCGTACATAGAACCTACGTATCTTGGAATATGTACTACAGAATGAGGTACTTTGTGGAGTATTGTGAATTAGAGGATAATTATAAGAACAGTCAAGTGATAAAAAAAAGATGACCGCTAACCTAAGTTCTTCAGGACCCTTGAGATAGAACTGTGATGGGCGACCCAATGGTGGGCGACCCGTAGTGGATCATGTGTTGTGAGATATAGGCGAACTATGTCATCGTCGACTCACTAGTAAGGGTAAACCTGGGGCGGAAGGAATCGCCTAGGGAATGCTCGCCAACGGTCGATATGAACGGGCGAGGCCCTTATAAGTATCTCAATGGTAACACAAGTGTAAGGAACTAGGTACGTAAGGGTGCCAAGGTTCAAACCTCATGGAGAATATACTCAAGGGAACTAAGCCTGAATTCAGTAAATGGAAATGGTTTTTAAGTGAATAACGGAATTGAAACGGGTAGCTGTGAAGTGTGTTGAGAATCATTGTAATTGATACAGCTTACCAGAACGAGATTCGTAACGCTGTAAAGTATGACTAGGTAATGAAATCAAGGTAGAGTATGTATCAAAATGATTTGAATATGGAATGTCTCTGCCTTTAAACTACACTGTGAAATGATGGGAAACAATGATGAAGGTCCAAAATGATAAAAGAAGTGTAGTTAAAGAAATTGTCGGTTGAGAATCCCAATAAATTCCAAAGTAACATAGATTGAGAAATCAGGTTAATGTTGATTCGATCGTGGATATGAAATTTATTCTTAAGCTCGTATCGAAGAATATGGAAGAAATCCAACAAGCTTAAGAAAAGAATTTTTGGAAAATATTGTGGATGATGAAATTCACATTTAGCGATGTAGAGGATGGAAATACAAATGACACGATTTAAGGATGAATTAAATGATATATTAACATTTTTATTATACACTAAAGTTCGTATGAAGAACAAATAAATATCTATATGGAAGTGATGCCTTAAATATGATTTAATCGGATATGTACAAGGAGCTTATAAGAGTAATCTTTGTAAAAGGCATCATCAGATGAAAAGTTAAAGAACGATGGTCACAAGATGATAAGAAAGGTACGATTAAAGAAAGTATCAGATTTGATTTCCGATAAAACTTCCAAAGTTATATAAATTAGAGGAATCGAGATAACATTGGTGCGATTTTGAATATGAAGTTAAATTCTAAGCTTATATCGGAGGATGTAGAAAGAATCTAAAAAGCTTAAGAAAATAACTCTGGAAAAGGTGTGAATAATGAAATTTACGTGTAGAGGTCTGGATGATGAAAATACTGATAATGAAAAATTGAGAATAAAGGAGTTATCTGTATAGGTGTAAATGAGAGAAATGCAAATGATGTTGAGTTGTAGACGAATCAAAAAGGATATATTAAATTTCTATCATTGATGAAGTTCTGGTGAAAAACAAGTATTAATCTACGTGAAAATAGACGCTTTATTGATCTGATTAGAGATACGTGAGGAGTAAATAAGACTAGCTGCTGTATAAAGCGTCCTTAGATAAAATATTGAAGGTTGGTGTCCATAAGATGATGATTTGAACTCGAAGTGAATTTTACGAGTTCCTATTGAAGTTACAAGGGTAATGAGTTGCCTTGTGAAGTATATAAGCCTAAAGAATGAGGCATTCTTACATGAGTAAATAGTTGAAATATTGATAGAGTCTAAAGTATAAATGGAACATGAGCAGCATTGTAATATGATCCTTAGACTCTTAAAGGCTGTGAAATTGTGCTAAGATTAGCAACTAAGAAATTTGGCTAGATAGTATCTCTTCTTGAGATATAAAATCTCGAAACGACAGGATGACAGTGAACCTGTCTATGATATAAAGATAATGATTGAGATACGAAAGTAATGAGTACAGCTAAATACTATTGTCAGCCTATAAAAGAGTGATGAGACTAGCTGCTCTATAGAGGAGATCTAATTAAAGAAATTAAAGTCGGTGGATGTATAGTGTAAAGAAAAAGATGGTATGCAAGATTTTAAAAGATCTTAACAGTATAGTACAATATCAATTGAGAAAAACCGACAAAAAAGGGACGAGAGTAAGAATATGAAAACGAAAGTGAAAGTGGAATAAGGAAATAAACTGCATGATGAGAAGGGAACATCAATATGAAACAGTTCCCGAAGTTAAGACTGAGGGTGACTTGTGTTGGTTATCACATAAAAAGGGAAGGCTTCGAACCTCGGACCTCTTGGTCTTGAACAGAGGACTTTTCCAATCAGGATACTCGTTTCATATATATATATATATATATACATATATATATTTTAATTGGAGATTTAAAGACCATACTACATGAAGAGAAAATGATAGTCTCATGAATTATGATCGTAAGAGATGATCTATAGTAAAATCGGCAAATGAGATGCAGCATTGATGGAATAGGTGTGAAAATGAATATTGTGGACAATAAAGAGTCCAAAAGAGAAACGATGATATGGAAGTGATTAAATACTGATGATCTAAATAGAATCACTTTCCATTATCAGACATCTAGATCCTCTAGTGCCTTAGTCGCAGTATAAGTGTTAAACGGTGTGAATGTGTATGTACAGTTCCAGTGAGCCTTACATGTGATGGGAGTTTCTGTGTTGCCATATGCTAATGAGAGATAGCAAAAGGCTTTGAGATCCCAAGTGTATTGATAGCACCGCTCCATACTGATATATATTTATATATATGAGCGTGAGATGTAACCGCTCCATGATATTGAGAGAGCGAGTGCATGAGATGGGAAAGCTACTGGGACACTTACATATAATTGATTGACACGAGTACATGATAGTACCAAATTATGTCGACTCGGCACTAAGTGAGAAGAATGGATGATGAACAGCATAGATCAGCTGTAATATGAAAAATATTGTGTATGGACTCTTATATGAAAAGAATAAAAGGGAATAACTCCCGATTTTAGAAATGAACTTACGGGAGTATAGACATATACGATGAAAGACAGCATGTAGTGGTCTAAAGCACTTTTGATGTTGAAAGTGTGCTGGCAGTATTACTTGGAGGATGAACTAGAGGTCAGAAGTCGTAAGTATACGGCATATACCCCCTTTGGACTTAAGTTAAATTCGGAGGACCGAATTTCTTAAGGTGGGGAGGATGTGATAACCGTAAATTTTTTCATTTATTGGAAATTAGAAATATTGAAAATAAATATTAGAGAAATTAAATAAGACGAAATAAATATAAATTTGCGAGAAACGGGATATTATTGAAAATCCTGAGAAATGAGGAAGTGAAGATAAAAATAATAGAGAGAGGAAAAGAATTAAATTGGATAAATTAAAATCCAAATCTATTTAAGAAAAATAAGAAAATAAATGAAATATATTTATATAATTATATATTATTATATAAATGTATTTTTATACCAATACATATGTATTCAAAATATTATATAGTATATTTTAAAATACGTTGTTATATATATAGAAATATATATATACTATTTCGTAAATTCAAATAATACATATGTATATAAATATAATGTTTTATGTGTATATATAATTATGTAAATACATATAGAAGAAAAGTAAGTATGGTTTTATATTAAAGTTTATATGTATAAATATTTTATTATAGCATTTATATAATTTATATATATAAATGTTACTTAATTTTAAGTATATATATAAATATACACATATATACTAGACATGTATTTTGTAATGTACAATATGTATTTTGTATATAATATATATTGTATAATATTATGTATGAAATAATGTATGTATAACATATAATATATATTATATGTATAAAATATATTGTATAATATATAGTATATAGTAAATACTAAATATAGAAAGAAAATAAAAGACAAAAAAAAAAAAGAAATGAAACAGAAAACAAAAGAGAAGGAAGAAAATCGGGGAGGAACCCCGACCCTCCCAGCCAAGGGCCGACGGCGGCGGAGCTGCCACCGCCGGCGAGGGGAAAAGAAAGGCGGGACGCCACCGGACAGAGAAGAGGACGCCGACGCCAACGCCGGCGTGCAGAAACGGAACGGGATCGACGGAAAACGAAGCAATAGCCGGAGGAAAAGGAAAATGGCGGACGGCGGTGCCGGCCGATCCAGGCACCGCCACTGCCACCGAAGCTTCACTGGAGGGAGAGGAAGCTGATGGAGGCCACCGGAGACGCAATGGACGGCGGAGGAACGCCGGCGAAGAGGAAGAAGAAACCGAGGCAAAACCGCCTCGATCCGTCGCCGTGCGGTCGATTCGGGATGAACGGAGGTCAGATCCAAGCTCGCCGTAGCGTCGGCCAGCTGCTGAGCCATCGAGCCGCCGGAGAATCGGCCGCCGGAGAGGAACCGGCGAGGACAGGAGCTGGACCGGTCTGAACCGGTCTGACCGGGAAAGGAAGAAGAAAAAAGGAAAAGAAAAAGAAAAGAAAAAGGAAAAAGAAAAAGAAAAAGAAAAGAAAAGAAAGAAAGAAAAGAAAAAGAGGAAAAAAGGAAGAAAAAGGAAGAAAAAGAGGAAAAGGAGAATTTCGGGAATTTGGAAAATTCCCGGAAATTCGACAACCTGGGATTTTTACAAATTCGGTAAGAAATTTCCCGAGAATTTAATTTCAGAAAAAATTAAATAAATTATGAAAAATTCTAAAAATTAGAATTTTAATTCTAGAAATTATTTTCAGCAATCGGGATAAGGAATCGGGAGAAATGGAGTGCGGGCGCGATCGATAAGCAGAAGTCGCCGACCCGGAAAAAGGTAAGGGATGCATGTGCAGCACTGTAAGGATACTCAGTCTGCATAATTTAATTTGAAATATTTTATGCAATTATTTTATGAAAATTATTATGATGCATGATTTGCTGAAAATAATTTGGGAAGAAGTACTGGCTGAAAGATTTTAAACTGTATTTTCCGTGCAGGAGGTTAGTAAATCGACAGCCGTTATGCTGCCGAAAATTTTAGAAAAACTTTATAAAATCATATTAAATGATTTATTTCCGAATTTCGATAGTAAATCACGAGACATGAGGAAATTTCTAAATTTCATAAAATATGAATATAATGAGATGGAACTTTAGAATATTCATGTATTCGAGAATGGTGATAATGAAATCATCAAAAATTCTCGGAATAGATAAATTACACGAATTACGAGACGAAAGATGAAGTGAAATATAGTGAATATTTTTATGAATATTTTTATCAGTATTCACTAAAGGATTATAACCCTTATGGTTTTAAATCATGGAATTATATAATTATATAAATTCCATAAAGGTGTATTTTATGATGAGAATTACGGTTTTGAGACTGATTGGTATTCTTATCATGCTAATGCATGATATGTGATATGTTTAGTCCCGGTGGACATCTAATCAGTGATCCACCGAGGACAATATAGGTTATGGTCATAGATTTGACCGGTGTACTTCCTTACCCTCCGAGGTATACGTATGAATAGATTGATGTCTATCTTAGACTCCATAAATGATAGGTAATATGTTTTCAAAAGGAAGAAATGATAATTCTAATATTCTTTCTATGGTCTCAAATGAAATATTAGATCATAAGTACTACATGAGATCTGATAAGATAGTGGAAAATACATATGGCATAAAGGCCAATCCGAGCAGAGACTCGATGATTGAACCGTGGGAGCCACCTCTAGAGTCCTTCGGGAACTAAGTGCTACACGTGTTCTGATGTTTCAGTACAGGCCATACCGAGCAGAGACTCGATGATTGAACCGTGGGAGCCACCTCTAGAGTCCTTCGGGAACTAAGTGCTACACGTGTTCTGATGTTTCAGTACAGGCCATACCGAGCAGAGACTCGATGATTGAACCGTGGGAGCCACCTCTAGAGTCCTTCGGGAACTAAGTGCTACACGTGTTCTGATGTTTCAGTACAGGCCATACCGAGCAGAGACTCGATGATTGAACCGTGGGAGCCACCTCTAGAGTCCTTTGGGAACTAAGTGCTACACTTGTTCCGATGTTTTAGTAAAGGCCAAACCGAGCAGAGACTCGATGATTGTACCGTGGGAGCCACCTTTAGAGTCCTTCGGGAACTAAGTGCTACACGAGTTCTGATGAGTTAGTAAGAAATTCTGTAGGATATTGTGATGATAAGTAAGTGATTGTGATTCGTGAATTCGACAAATGTCAAAGGATGAAATAGATCTGGTGCATATGACATATGATGTGTGTGATATATCGGACGAGTAAGGCATTGGGGTGGTAAATCCCTGGTTAACAGAGATCTAGGCACTCCCGGTCCTTACAATGAGTTCGTTCTTTCACACTTAATCATACTGGTAAAAAGAATGATGCCTTAGGAATTTAAGAATAGAATGAAAGCATAAACAAGTTTGAGACGTCTGTATGTATATGAAATAAGTTTTAAAGGAAAATGATAATGATTTAACTAATATTCTTTTTAAAGAATATATGAATATTAGTTATTGTAATTAAACCCTTGTATTTCATAAAAGCATCATTTTGAAAAGAATACGGAAAGATTTTTGGGGTGAAAAGGAAAATGATTTATTAAGTCAAAATGAAATGAAAATCTCTCTCTACAGTTGCTTCTAGGTTCCGGAACAAGTATGGTATTCTAAAATACCTACCTTACTCTATTCGGATCCCTAGCCGACTGTAGTATCCTTCCTACATCCGAGCCTAGAGCCCATAGGAAAAATGAAAAAGATTTTCAGCATATAGGAAGCTGAGTATCAAGTGAGGCATATAATTCTCTTACTGAGCCGTGGTTTTGCTCACCCCTTAATTTTCAACATTTCAGGTTTTGATGAATGTGAGTTCAGTGGATTGTGGATCCTGGCTGTACACGAAGGACAATGTGTCAGACCGACTGTTTATTTGAGGTATGATCATTTATTCTCTGTATTTAGACATGTCAACAGTACTACTTATCTGATAAATTACGATAGGGGATGTGTATAATATAAACAATACATTGTAAAATTGTTTAACAGTCAGTACAAGTGAAGTATCGCAGACAGCCCAACCGGTTAAGATGTGTATAAGAAGATGAAAAATGTGGTCACGGGTCGTGACAAGGAGTTTCTTGGGTTTCGCTGGCTACTATAGGAGGTTTGTAGAGGGTTTCTCAAAGCTAGCTGCTCCATTGACGGGCAAGGAAATGAAGTATGAGTGGAATGAAGCCTGTGAATGTAGTTTTCAAGAGTTGAAGCACAGGCTGACGACTGCACCGATTCTCACCATCCCTAGTGGTTCAGGTGGATTTGCGGTGTATAGTGATGCCTCAGGGCAAGGTTTGGGATGCGTGTTAATGCAGCATGGTAAGGTAGTAGCCTATGGTTCCAGACAATTGAAGGACCATGAGAAGAACTACCCGACTCATGATTTGGAGTTAGCTGCAGTGGTGTTTGCCCTGAAAATATGGAGACATTACTTATATGATGAGAGATTTCAGATTTTTACGGATCATAAAAGTCTAAAATACTTATTCTCTCAGAAGGAATTAAACATGAGGCAAAGAAGATGGCTCGAGTTACTAAAGGATTACGATTGTGAGATCTTGTACCACCCGGGGAAAGCTAATGTGGTGGCGGATGCTTTGAGCCGGAAGCATGTAAATATGGTGTCTTATATGATTATAAAAGAGCATGAACTAATTAAGCAATTCGCAAGCCTCAACCTTAATGTTATGACTTATGAGCAAATTGGAATGATGGCTAGTTTAAGGATTGAGCCAGAGTTAATGGACAGAATCCGAAGTGCTCAAAAGGAAGATGATAGATGCATAGAGGCTATGAATCAGATGTAATCAGGTATGACCTCAGAAATTAATGTCAGTAGTGATGGAATTTTGAGGTTTAGAGGTCGTATATGTGTTCCTAATGATGACGAATTGAAGAAGTTAATCTTGATTGAAGCACATGCTACTAAGTACACGTTACATCCAGGAAATACGAAGATATATCACAATCTTCGCAAGGTGTACTGGTGGAAGGGCATGAAGAGAGACATAGCAGATTTTGTAGCAAAATGTCTCACATGTCAACAGGTCAAGGTAGAGCACCAAAAGCCAGCAGGATTACTGCACCCTCTGCCTATACCTATGTGGAAGTGGGAGCACATTACGATGGATTTTGTTATGGGGTTGCCAAGAACCAAGAAGAACCATGATGGTATTTGGGTGATTGTCGATAGATTGACAAAATCAGCTCACTTCCTACCTATGAAGTTAACTGATACACTCAATGCTTTGGCAGATATGTATGTAAAAGATGTGGTAAGACTACACGGTGTTCCAGTGAGCATCACTTCTGATAGAGATTCCAGGTTTACTTCCCATTTCTAGGAGCATTTTCAGGAAGCCATGGGATCTAAGTTAAATTTTAGCACAGCTTTTCATCCGCAGACTGATGGACAGTCCGAGCGCACGATTCAGATGCTCGAGGATATGTTGAGGGCTTGTGCTATGGACTTTAGAGGCTCCCGGGATAACCATCTGCCATTGGCTGAGTTTGCATACAATAATAGTTATCATGCAAGCATCGGGATGGCACCATATGAAGCTTTGTATAGAAGAAGGTGTCGATCTCCGATTGGGTGGGAAGAAGTGGGCGAACGTAAGTTATTGACTCCAGATCTAGTTGAGCAAGCTTCAGAAGATGTTAAGTTGATTTGTCAGAGGCTTAAGACAGCTCAAAGTAGACAAAAGAGCTGTGCAGATGCTCGACGGAGGCCACTTGAGTTCATGGTTGGAGATTTTGTGTTCTTGAAAGTTTCTCCATCCAAGGGAATCATGAGATTTGGCCGACGAGGTAAACTGAGTCCTCGTTACCTCGGTCCATTTGAGGTCTTAGATCGAATAGGCGATGTTGCCTATAGATTGGCATTGCCTCCGGAGCTATCGGGAGTGCATAATGTGTTTCATGTATCGATGCTTCGGAAGTATAATCCGGATCCGTCTCATGTCATTGAGTATGAACCCTTGGAGATAAGGGAAGATATGAGCTATGTAGAGAAGCCGATTCGGATTTTGGACAGAAAAGAGAAAGTTTTGAGGTCTAAGACGATCTCGTTAGTGAAAATTCTCTGGCAATACCATACGATGGAAGAAGCTACATGGGAGCTAGAGAGCTTAATGAAGGAAAGGTATCCAGAATTATTTACATGACAAGCTAAGGCAAATTTGGAGGACCAAATTTTCTAAGGTGGGGAGGATGTGAGATTCTCAATTTCCATGTATTCCTCCATGTTTATAAAGTATTCTAAGCTAATATGATTAAATGAACATGAAGTTTAATGTGTGAATGATGAATGCATGATGTGTAGAAGAAACAATGAAGTTGAATGTCAATAAGTCAAATGAAGCATGTTGATATCAGAAAATTAATTAAGGTATAAGACAAGAAATAAAACCAGAATTTTGATTGGTGATTTAATGGATGAGTCATAGGAAGAAAGGAGAAGAGGAATTAATTGAGGGTCAAATAGTCTTGAGTCAAGGAGTAAGCATGGCTGAGATGAACTAATGGGATAAGGCATGCATTAAATGCAAATTAGCATAGTCATCATCTTCATCTCATCACCAACGTCAGCCTCTATCTTCCAGCTCTCCCTCACGTTCTTCCTCCATTTTCCCTAAGTTTCCAACATAAGTTACCTTGATAAACTGCCTTAATTCTCTAGTAATTCATTAAGTTCATTTGACGAAAATCGATCCTTGTCACTAGACTAAGAGATATCCAGAGTTTGGTGGATTGATTCCAAGTATTGGAAGAGATCTCAAAGTTTGAGATTTTGGTCTCTAGTGAAGGTAAGAGAAGAAGATGATTTAGTCAATTTGGTTTATGGATTTGAGTTGTATTGACTTGATATGATATGTGTATGTAGTTTAATTTAAGGTTTGATGTGGTATGATGATTTTAGGATAAAGAAGTGGAAAAGCTAGGGTTATGCGCCAAGTGATTTCGCGTTTCCGAAGGAATCGAGGTAAGGAATTTATGTAACGGACGTAAGGCGGCTATGTCCGCATGTTTTACGATGATTTTATGTGATTTGGAAAGAAACATCAGCTGGTTTTGTATAGGACAAGATGCATTATCGGACTTGTCTCCTAGTACCAAATAGGCTAGGGGCAGCCGACTGCCATAAAGGGAAGTCGACTGCCTAGAGACAACCAGAATGTCGTTTTTCGAAAACCGATGCAAACCAGTTGACTGCTATGTAAGCCAGTCGACTGCTATTTTCCCAGAAGCATTCTGTTTCAAACCAGTCGACTGCTATAGGGGACAGTCGACTGCTATAGGGGACAATCGACTGCTATTTGCCAAATTGCATTTTGTTTCAAAAACAGTCGACTGCCCTATATGACCAATCGACTGCTATTTCTTAAGAAGCATTCTGTTTGAAAACCAGTCGACTGCTATATAGACCAGTCGACTGCCCCCATGTATTTTCCAAAATGAAATTAATTTCAAGAAATAAAGTTATGAAGCAGCAGTCGACTGCCCTATAAGACCAGTCGACTGCCATGTATGAAAAGATGTTTTCAAAGCTTATTTAATTTAAACACAAAGGTGTTTTCTGAAAAGTATATTATAACTGTTTTGAAGCTATGGACTGCGTAATGATGCATTTCTGATGGCTGAGAGACTTTGATCAAGTCCTCAGTAATATGTATGTTAAATGAGGAACCCTAGTCCGGTCCTCAAGACCATCAGTGATACCTGACTAGTGTTCACTATGGTATTATTAAGGCAGGAGAGAATCCCTGACCTCTACATGGTATACCAATGTACTAATGCATGATTAGAGTCATATGAGTCATATGAATGGGAATGAACGGTTCATATGACGACTCAATCGCTTAAACATTGTACATAGTCTCCATCTATTTCAAAGTACAAGATGTATGTATGAAGAAGTATATGATGTATGTTTTAAAGTATGATATGAAGTATGATGTTTTAAAGAAAGTATGTTTGCCATGTCATTTTAAATGACTATGCATGGTTGCAAACAATGCATGAAAGAAGTTTATGATGCATGCTTTATAATGCTTTACATGACATTATAGAGCCAAGTAGGAAAAAAATGCGTATAGAGGCATAGTACGCTCTTTTACATACTTTTCTTACTGAGCGTAAACTCACCCTTTTACGACTATTTTCCTACAGACTACTTGAAGTGAACCACGCTCCGACTAGAGGAGCTTGTGCTTGAAGAATCAAAGTGTACCTTCTCGATACGCTTCCCAGTTAGCATAGAAGGTATACTTATATGTTCATATGTAAAGTTAAATTGTAATTCAGCTACAGTACAGTACAAGTATAATTTATGTATATATGATGTCGGGGATGTAAGTTAAGATGATGTATGAGATCCTGTGAAAATGGAATGATATTTATATATATATCATTTTATGTTTATGGAAATTGAATAAAATTTCATAAGCTATTAAATGATTAGCTTAAGATTAAGGGAAGAACGACACTGGATAAACTAAATCTAAATAAAGAAGGAAAAAGATAAGTGATAAGATGAAGTGACGGGGACGTCACAGAGTGGTATCAGAGCAGTTTAGATTGATGTTTGTCAGTGTCAAGAAGCTAGAAATAGAGTATATCCCCCAATTGTACTGTACTTGTCTGAATACAAATGTATAGTATAGCTGTTTTTAGTTATACTAAAGAGCTCAATGATGATTATATTTACAGTATGAGCTCACGAAGAAGAGGTACAAGTAGAGGAAGAGGACGGGGTTGCACTGAAGAGCCCCCAGTTCCGTCTCCTCAACCATCTCCACGACATAGCCCGAATACGAGGCTAGCTAAAATGGAAAAGCATATGGATAACATGGCCACGATGTTTACGCAGTTCATGTCTAATTTCCCGAATGTGGCCACAAGTACCCAAGCAACTGCAACTGTTATTCCTCCTACGGAAGTAACCCCACCAGTCCCAGTTACTGGAAGGCGGGATTCTAGAGCTTATTGCAGTGTGGCATTGATTAAGGAATTCAAGAAATTGGATCCGCCCAAGTTCAAGGGGGAAAGAGATTTGTTGACAGCTGAGAATTGGATGAAAGCAGTTTTAAAATCTTTTGAGTACATGCCCTGCTCCGAAAGGGAGAAAGTTGGCTTGGCTGCCTATCTGCTAATAGATGATGCCGAATATTGGTGGCAAGCCACTCGGACCGTGTTAGAGGCCCGATATGAAGAGGTCACGTGGGACAGATTTGTGGAAGCTTTTAATGAACAGTATATCCCATGCACGGATCAGAATAGATTGAAGATCGAGTTCCTAAGTTTAACTCAAGGTACGATGACGGTGAATCAATATGAATCTAAGTTCACCACCTTGAGTAGATTCGATCCAGAGGTCCGAAGAGATGAAGGGCATAAGATCTACAGATTCATCGAGGGATTGAAGTCCCCGATTAGATCTAAGTTGTATCCAATGGATATCACCACCTATGGGGAAACTGTCCATAAGGCTCAGCTGTGTGAGCAGGACTATGATCTACACCATGCTGACTTCCGAGCCAAGGGTAAAGGCAAGGAACCGATGAAGCGAAAGTCGGATGAGAAAGCTTCGAGCGATAGGTATCCATTTCGGAGGAGTAGACGATCTGAAGGAGTTTCTATAGGTAAGTAAAGTATGAAAAGATAATTTTTAAATTAATTTAATAGTTATATGGAATTATATTGAAGTTGGAGTTATGATGATGATGGTAATGATATAGGTACTCCTAAAGCTACAGGGATCAAGATAAATGATGAGCGATCCCGAAATCAAGTTGGAAGTACCGCTAGCTCACCAAAGAGTACGATGCAAAGATGTGAGCAGTGCGGAAAGTTTCATGGATCACAGCCATGTCGCTTGGCGAGTGGCGCTTGCTTTAGATGTGGGGAGAAAGGGCATATGATTAGAGATTGCCCTCAGAGAGATCCGAGGATGCCTGACGAATCAGATAAGACCCCTAAACCACAACCTAAGGCCACTGCTGCTGAGAAGGGAAAGAAAGCTGTGACCCAAGGACGAGTGTTTGCCATCGATGAAGAGTCTGCCGATGCCTCGTCCAAAGTGATTAAAGGTACAATTTACCTGTGTGATGTAAATGTCATAGCATTGTTTGATCCAGGCTTTACGCATTCTTTTGTGTCTCCTAAGTTTGCTATGAAAATACCTGTTGAGCCTGAGACTTTAGAATACTCATTAAAGATAAGCAAACCACTTAGAGAATCACAAGTGACAGAGTTGGTGTATAGAAACTGTAAGCTACGGGTAGGAGAAAGAGAATCTAAGGCTGACCTAATCCTACTAAATATTTATGGGTTTGATGTTATTTTGGGTATGGATTGGTTAGCTAACAATCATGTTATAGTGGACTGGTATGCTAAGAGTGTAACATTCTCTTTACCCGTTAGCTATGTTGTAAATTTTGCAAGAAATTAATATGAAACCTGTTTAGTTACTGATTTGAATTCATATGAAAATAATGAGAAGTATGTATGGTTGTATGAAGGATTCATTGCTTATGTGGAGGACGTAGATCAGAAACGTCCCGGACTCAAGGATATTCTTGTAGTCCAAGATTTTCCTGAAATGTTCCCGGATGATCTTCCAGGACTTCCTCCGGATAGGAAAGTGGAGTTCAGTATCGATTTGGTGCCGGGGACTGAGCCTATATCAAGAGCTCCCTATCGGATGGCCTTGGTAGAATTGGAAGAACTTAAGAAGCAGCATCAGGAGTTGCTAGACAAGGGATTTATACGACCCAGCGTATCCCCTTGGGGTGCTCCTGTGCTTTTTGTCAAGAAGAAGGACGGTAGTATGAGGTTATGCATTGACTACCGGTGGTTGAATAAAGTGACAATCAAGAACAAGTATCCTCTTCCCAGGATAGATGATCTCTTTGATCAGCTCAAGGGTGCACAAGTCTTTTCCAAGATAGACTTGAGGTCGGGATATCATCAGTTGAAGATCCGAGATGAAGATATCCCTAAAACTGCGTTCAGGACACGGTATGGCCATTATGAATTCTTGGTGATGCCGTTTGGATTAACCAATGCACCTGCAGCCTTCATGAATCTGATGAATGATGTGTTTAAGCAGTACTTGGACCAGTTTGTCATTGTTTTCATCGATGACATCTTGGTGTACTCGAGGTCATGGGAAGAGCATGAGCAGCATTTGAGGATTGTTTTAGAGACCCTCAGAGATAGAGGACTATACGACAAGCTAAGTAAATGTGATTTCTGGTTGAATTAAATCCCCTTCTTAGGTCATGTGATCAATAAAGATGGAGTTTCAGTTGATCCATCAAAGATTGAAGCGGTGGTTCAGTGGGAAAGACCGAAGACTGTGACGGAGATTAGGAGTTTCTTGGGTTTAGCTGGCTACTATAGGAGGTTTGTAGAGGGTTTCTCAAAGCTAGCTGCTCCATTGACGCGCAAGGAAATGAAGTATGAGTGGAATGAAGCCTGTGAATGTAGTTTTCAAGAGTTGAAGCACAGGCTGACGACTGCACCGATTCTCACCATCCCTAGTGGTTCAGGTGGATTTGCGGTGTATAGTGATGCCTCAGGGCAAGGTTTGGGATGCATGTTAATGCAGCATGGTAAGGTAGTAGCCTATGGTTCCAGACAATTGAAGGACCATGAGAAGAACTACCCGACTCATGATTTGGAGTTAGCTGCAGTGGTGTTTGCCCTGAAAATATGGAGACATTACTTATATGATGAGAGATTTCAGATTTTTACGGATCATAAAAGTCTAAAATACTTATTCTCTCAGAAGGAATTAAACATGAGGCAAAGAAGATGGCTCGAGTTACTAAAGGATTACGATTGTGAGATCTTGTACCACCCGGGGAAAGCTAATGTGGTGGCGGATGCTCTGAGTCGGAAGCATGTAAATATGGTGTCTTATATGATTATAAAAGAGCATGAACTAATTAAGCAATTCGCAATCCTCAACCTTAATTTTATGAGTTATGAGCAAATTGGAATGATGGCTAGTTTAAGGATTGAGCCAGAGTTAATGGACAGAATCCGAAGTGCTCAAAAGGAAGATGATAGATGCATAGAGGCTATGAATCAGATGCAATCAGGTATGACCTCAGAAATTAATGTCAGTAGTGATGGAATTTTGAGGTTTAGAGGTCGTATATGTGTTCCTAATGATGACGAATTGAAGAAGTTAATCTTGATTGAAGCACATGCCACTAAGTACACATTACATCCAGGAAATACGAAGATGTATCACAATCTTCGCAAGGTGTACTGGTGGAAGGGCATGAAGAGAGACATAGCAGATTTTGTAGCAAAATGTCTCACATGTCAACAGGTCAAGGTAGAGCACCAAAAGCCAGCAGGATTACTGCACCCTCTGCCTATACCTATGTGGAAGTGGGAGCACATTACGATGGATTTTGTTATGGGGTTGCCCAGAACCAAGAAGAACCATGATGGTATTTGGGTGATTGTCGATAGATTGACAAAATCAGCTCACTTCCTACCTATGAAGTCAACTGATACACTCAATGCTTTGGCAGATATGTATGTAAAAGATGTGGTAAGACTACACGGTGTTCCAGTGAGCATCACTTCTGATAGAGATTCCAAGTTTACTTCCCATTTCTGGGAGCATTTTCAGGAAGCCATGGGATCTAAGTTAAATTTTAGCACAGCTTTTCATTCGCAGACTGATGGACAGTCCGAGCGCACGATTCAGACGCTCGAGGATATGTTGAGGGCTTGTGCTATGGACTTTAGAGGCTCCTGGGATGACCATCTGCCATTGGCTGAGTTTGCATACAGTAATAGTTATCATGCAAGCATCGGGATGGCACCATATGAAGCTTTGTATGGAAGAAGGTGTCGATCTCCAATTGGGTGGGAAGAAGTGGGCGAACGTAAGTTATTGGCTCCAGATCTAGTTGAGCAAGCTTCAGAAGATGTTAAGTTGATTTGTCAGAGGCTTAAGACAGCTCAAAGTAGACAAAAGAGCTATGCAGATGCTCGACGGAGGCCACTTGAGTTCATGGTTGGAGATTTTGTGTTCTTGAAAGTTTCTCCATCCAAGGGAATCATGAGATTTGGCCTACGAGGTAAACTGAGTCCTCGTTACCTCGGTCCATTTGAGGTCTTAGATCGAATAGGCGATGTTGCCTATAGATTGGCATTGCCTCCGGAGCTATCGGGAGTGCATAATGTGTTTCATGTATCGATGCTTCGGAAGTATAATCCGGATTCGTCTCATGTCATTGAGTATGAACCCTTGGAGATAAGGGAAGATATGAGCTATGTAGAGAAGCCGATTCGGATTTTGGACAGAAAAGAGAAAGTTTTGAGGTCTAAGACGATCTCGTTAGTGAAAATTCTCTGGCAATACCATACGATGGAAGAAGCTACATGGGAGCTAGAGAGCTTAATGAAGGAAAGGTATCTAGAATTATTTACATGACAAGCTAAGGCAAATTTGGAGTACCAAATTTTCTAAGGTGGGGAGGATGTAAGATTCTCAATTTCCATGTATTCCTCCATGCATGTAAAGTATTCTAAGCTAATATGATTAAATGAATATGAAGTTTAATGTGTGAATGAAGTATGCATGATGTGTAGAAGAAACAATGAAGTTGAATGTCAATAAGTCAAATGAAGCATGTTGATATCAGAAAATTAATTAAGGTATAAGACAAGAAATAAAACCAGAATTTTGATTGGTGATTTAATGGATGAGTCATAGGAAGAAAGGAGAAGAGGAATTAATTGAGGGTCAAATAGTCTTGAGTCAAGGAGTAAGCATGGTTGAGATGAACTAATGGGATAAGGCATGCATTAAATGCAAATTAGCATAGTCATCATCTTCATCTCATCACCAACTTCAGCCTCTATCTTCCAGCCCTCCCTCACGTTCTTCCTCCATTTTCCCTAAGTTTCCAACATAAGTTACCTTGATAAACTGCCTTAATTCTCCAACAATCCATTAAGTTCATTTGACGAAAATCGATCCTTGTCACTAGACTAAGAGATATCCAGAGTTTGGTGGATTGATTCCAAGTATTGGAAGAGATATCAAAGTTTGAGATTTTGGTCTCTAGTGAAGGTAAGAGAAGAAGATGATTTAGTCAATTTGGTTTATGGATTTGAGTTGTATTGACTTGATATGATATGTGTATGTAGTTTAATTTAAGGTTTGATGTGGTATGATGATTTTAGGTTAAAGAAGTGGAAAAGCTAGGGTTACGCGCCAAGTGATTTTGCGTTTCCGAAGGAATCGAGGTAAGGAATTTATGTAACGGACGTAAGGCGGCTATGTCCGCATGTTTTACGATGATTTTATATGATTTGGAAAGAAACATCAGCTAGTTTTGTATAGGAAAAGATGCATTTTCGGACTTGTCTCCTAGTACCAATTAGGCTAGGGGCAGCCGACTGCCATAAAAGGAAGTCAACTGCCTAGAGACAACCAAAACTCCGTTTTTCGAAAACCGATGCAAACCAGTCGACTGCTATGTAAGCCAGTCGACTGCTATTTTCCCAGAAGCATTCTGTTTCAAACCAGTCGACTGCTATAAGGGACAGTCGACTGCTATTTGCCAAATTGCATTCTGTTTCAAAAACAGTCGACTGCCCTATATGACCAGTCGACTGCTATTTCTTAAGAAGCATTCTGTTTGAAAACCAGTCGACTGCTATATGGACCAGTCGACTGCCCCCATGTATTTTCCAAAATGAAATTAATTTCAAGAAATAAAGTTATGAAGTAGCAGTCGACTGCCCTATAAGACCAGTCGACTGCCATGTATGAAAAGATGTTTTCAAAGCTTATTTAATTTAAACACAAAGGTGTTTTCTGAAAAGTATATTATAACTGTTTTGAGGCTATGGACTGCGTAATGATTATGCATTTCTGATGGCTGAGAGACTCTGATCAAGTCCTCAGTAATATGTATGTTAAATGAGGAACCCTAGTCCGGTCCTCAAGACCATCAGTGACACCTGACTAGTGTTCACTATGGTATTATTAAGGCAGGAGAGAATCCCTGACCTCTACATGGTATACCAATGTACTAATGCATGATTAGAGTCATATGAGTCATATGAATGGGAATGAACGGTTCATATGATGACTCAATCGCTTAAACATTGTACATAGTCTCCATCTATTTCAAAGTACAAGATGTATGTATGAAGAAGTATATGATGTATGTTTTAAAGTATGATATGAAGTATGATGTTTTAAAGAAAGTATGTTTGCCATGTCATTTTAAATGAATATGCATGGTTGCAAACAATGCATGAAAGAAGTTTATGATGCATGCTTTATAATGCTTTACATGACATTATAGAGCCAAGTAGGAAAAAAATGCATATAGAGGCATAGTACGCTCTTTTACATACTTTTCTTACTGAGCGTAAACTCACCCTTTTACGACTATTTTCCTACAGACTACTTGAAGTGAACCACGCTCCGACTAGAGGAGCTTGTGCTTGAAGAATCAAAGTGTACCTTCTCGATACGCTTCCCAGTTAGCATAGAAGGTATACTTATATGTTCATATGTAAAGTTAAATTGTAATTCAGCTACAGTACAGTACAAGTAGAATTTATGTATATAAGATGTCGGGGATGTAAGTTAAGACGATGTATGAGATCCTGTGGAAATGGAATGATATTTATATATATCATTTTATGTTTATGGAAATTGAATAAAATTTCATAAGCTATTAAATGATTAGCTTAAGATTAAGGGAAGAATGACACTGTATAAACTAAATCTAAATAATGAAGGAAAAAGATAAGTGATAAGATGAAGTGACGGGGACGTCACAGAGTGGTATCAGAGCAGTTTAGATTGATGTTTGTCAGTGTCAAGAAGCTAGAAATAGAGTATATCCCCCAATTGTACTGTACTTGTCTGAATACAAATGTATAGTATAGCTGTTTTTAGTTATACTAAAGAGCTCAATGATGATTATATTTACTGTATGAGCTCACGAAGAAGAGGTACAAGTAGAGGAAGAGGACGGGGTCGCACTGAAGAGCCCCCAGTTCTGTCTCCTCAACCATCTCCACCACATAGCCTGAATACGAGGCTAGCTAAAATGGAAAAGCATATGGAGAACATGGCCACGATGTTTACGCAGTTCATGTCTAATTTCCCGAATGTGGCCACAAGTACCCAAGCAACTGCAACTGTTATTCCTCCTACAGAAGTAACCCCACCAGTCCTAGTTACTGGAAGGCGAGATTCTAGAGCTTATTGCAGTGTGGCATTGATTAAGGAATTCAAAAAATTGGATCCGCCCAAGTTCAAGGGGGAAAGAGATTTGTTGACAGCTGAGAATTGGATGAAAGCAGTTTTAAAATCTTTTGAGTATATGCCCTGCTCCGAAAGGGAGAAAGTAGGCTTGGCTGCCTATCTGCTAATAGATGATGCCGAATATTGGTGGCAAGCCACTCGGACCGTGTTAGAGGCCCGATATGAAGAGGTCACGTGGGACAGATTTGTGGAAGCTTTTAATGAACAGTATATCCCACGCACGGATCAGAATAGATTGAAGATTGAGTTCCTAAGTTTAACTCAAGGTACGATGACGGTGAATCAATATGAATCTAAGTTCACTACCTTGAGTAGATTCGATCCAGAGGTCCGAAGAGATGAAGGGCATAAGATCTACAGATTCATCGAGGGATTGAAGTCCCCGATTAGATCTAAGTTGTATCCAATGGATATCACCACCTATGGGGAAGCTGTCCGTAAGGCTCAGCTATGTGAGCAGGACTATGATTTACACCATGCTGACTTCCGAGCCAAGGGTAAAGGCAAGGAACTGATGAAACGAAAGTCGGATGAGAAAGCTTTGAGCGATAGGTATCCATTTCGGAGGAGTAGACGATCTGAAGGAGTTTCTATAGGTAAGTAAAGTATGAAAAGATAATTTTTAAATTAATTTAATAGTTATATGGAATTATATTGAAGTTGGAGTTATGATGATGATGGTAATGATATAGGTACTCCTAAAGCTACAGGGATCAAGATAAATGATGAGCGATCCCGAAATCAAGTTGGAAGTACCGCTAGCTCACCAAAGAGTATGATGCAAAGATGTGAGCAGTGCGGAAAGTTTCATGGATCACAGCCATGTCGCTTGGCAAGTGGCGCTTGCTTTAGATGTGGGGGGAAAGGGCATATGATTAGAGATTGCCCTCAGAGAGATCCGAGGATGCCTGACGAATCTGATAAGACCCTTAAACCGCAACCTAAGGCCATTGCTGCTGAGAAGGGAAAGTAAGCTGTGACCCAAGGACGAGTGTTTGCCATCGATGAAGAGTCTGCCGATGCCTCGTCCAAAGTGATTAAAGGTACAATTTACCTGTGTGATGTAAATTTCATAGCATTGTTTGATCCAGGCTCTACGCATTCTTTTGTGTCTCCTAAGTTTGCTATGAAAATACCTGTTGAGCTTGAGACTTTAGAATACTCATTAAAGATAAGCACACCACTTAGAAAATCACAAGTGACAGAGTTGGTGTATAGAAACTGTAAGCTACGGGTAGGAGAAAGAGAATCTAAGGCTGACCTAATCCTACTAAATATGTATGGGTTTGATGTTATTTTGGGTATGGATTGGTTAGCTAACAATCATGTTATAGTGGACTGTTATGCTAAGAGTGTAACATTCTCTCTACCCGTTAGCTATGTTGTAAATTTTGCAAGAAATTAATATGAAACCTGTTTAGTTACTGATTTGAATTCATATGAAAATAATGAGAAGTATGTATGATTGTATGAAGGATTCATTGCTTATGTGGAGGACGTAGATCAGAAACGTCCCGGATTCAAGGATATTCCTGTAGTCCAAGATTTTCCTGAAGTGTTCCTGGATGATCTTCCAGGACTTCCTCCGGATAGGAAAGTGGAGTTCACTATCGATTTGGTGCCGGGGACTGAGCCTATATCAAGAGCTCCCTACCGGATGGCCTTGGTAGAATTGGAAGAACTTAAGAAGCAGCTTCAGGAGTTATTAGACAAGGGATTTATACGACCCAGCGTATCCCCTTGGGGTTCTCCTGTGCTTTTTGTCAAGAAGAAGGACGGTAGTATGAGGTTATGCATTGACTACCGGTGGTTGAATAAAGTGACAATCAAGAACAAGTATCCTCTTCCCAGGATAGATGATCTCTTTGATCAGCTCAAGGGTGCACAAGTCTTTTCCAAGATAGACTTGAGGTCGGGATATCATCAGTTGAAGATCCGAGATGAAGATATCCCTAAAACTACGTTCAGGACACGGTATGGCCATTATGAATTCTTGGTGATGCCGTTTGGATTAACCAATGCACCTGTAGCCTTCATGAATCTGATGAATGATGTGTTTAAGCAGTACTTGGACCAGTTTGTCATTGTTTTCATCGATGACATCTTGGTGTACTCGAGGTCATGGGAAGAGCATGAGCAGCATTTGAGGATTGTTTTAGAGACCCTCAGAGATAGAGGACTATACGCCAAGCTAAGTAAATGTGATTTCTGGTTGAATCAAATCTCCTTCTTAGGTCATGTGATCAGTAAAGATGGAGTTTTAGTTGATCCATCAAAGATTGAAGCGGTGGTTCAGTGGGAAAGATCGAAGACTGTGACGGAGATTAGGAGTTTCTTGGGTTTAGCTGGCTACTATAGGAGGTTTGTAGAGGGTTTCTCAAAGCTAGCTGCTCCATTGACGCGCAAGGAAATGAAGTATGAGTGGAATGAAGCCTGTGAATGTAGTTTTCAAGAGTTGAAGCACAGGCTGACGACTGCACCGATTCTCACCATCCCTAGTGGTTCAGGTGGATTTGCGGTGTATAGTGATGCCTCAGGGCAAGGTTTGGGATGCGTGTTAATGCAGCATGGTAAGGTAGTAGCCTATGGTTCCAGACAATTGAAGGACCATGAGAAGAACTACCCGACTCATGATTTGGAGTTAGCTGCAGTGGTGTTTGCCCTGAAAATATGGAGACATTACTTATATGGTGAGAGATTTCAGATTTTTACGGATCATAAAAGTCTGAAATACTTATTCTCTCAGAAGGAATTAAACATGAGGCAAAGAAGATGGCTCGAGTTACTAAAGGATTAGATTGTGAGATCTTGTACCACCCGGGGAAAGCTAATGTGGTGGCGGATGCTCTGAGCCGGAAGCATGTAAATATGGTGTCTTATATGATGATAAAAGAGCATGAACTAATTAAGCAATTCGCAAGCCTCAACCTTAATGTTATGACTTATGAGCAAATTGGAATGATGGCTAGTTTAAGGATTGAGCCAGAGTTAATGGACAGAATCCGAAGTGCTCAAAAGGAAGATGATAGATGCATAGAGGCTATGAATCAGATGCAATCAGGTATGACCTCAGAAATTAATGTTAGTAGTGATGGAATTTTGAAGTTTAGAGGTCGTATATGTGTTCCTAATGATGACGAATTGAAGAAGTTAATCTTGATTGAAGCACATGCCACTAAGTACATGTTAGAGTCAAAATGAACATGAAATGTTATAGAAAAGGGGGTCTTTGAATGGAAATTAGAGATTATTAAGATTATTAGAGCATGTTGTGCAAAATAAGAAATTGATATGAAAGTTAAGATTGAGTGAGATAAGACATTCGGGATCATCAAGTCTTGACGTCGATCTTGAACCAGTCTGACAGTTTCTAATTTATAAGAATGAATGGTCACAAGATGTGAACTAATGAGGTACGTCTAACTTGGTGGGCTTATCAAGTATTGAACTTTGAAATTAATATGGGAACGATATGATCTTTACAATAAGTGATAATATAAAAAAAAGGAAATCTAATCTTGAATTTTATCAGACTTTGAGATGATATGGAGATAGAGAAAATGATAAAGAAAAGCACCCTCATATGTTAGGAGGACATTGATTCAGTGTTAAAAAAACTTAAAAGCAACTGCGATAGTTGCTAAACAAGGGGTTCACATGCCCAAGAGTGTCACCTTATAGGCTCTAGTATTGTTAGTAAAAAAAAATAGATGACGAGTTTTAAGGTATAAGGACAAGATATGTGCTTTGAAATTGCAGAGAAAATTTCTCAAAATGTGAAGTTGATATGGGATTGGTAAGGACAACTCAGAGCGAACAAACGAGTTATGCCAATAAACGAAGGAGACACTTGGAGTTTCAGCTTAGAGATAGAGTATTCTTGAAGATCTCTCCGTTTATAGGTGTAATGAGATTTGGGAAGGAATGGAAGTAATTCCTTGATACTTTGGACCATCTGAGATATTAGAGAATATGGGTGATGTGGCACATCGACTAGTACTTCAACCCTAACTATTAAGTGTGCACAACATCTTCCACATATCTATGCTTAGGAAGTATCATTTAGATCCCTCTCACGTGATTGAGTATGAAACTTTGGAGATCTAAGAAGACTTGAGTTATGCTGAGAAGACGATTTAGATTTTAGATAAGGTATTGTGGTCCAAAACAATTTCCTGGGCAAAGTTATTTTGGCAACACCACTTATCAGAAGAAGCGACATGAGAGTTGGGAAGTTTAATAAAAGAGAAGTACCCACACCTATTCTAAGATGATTTGAAGTAATTTGGAGAACCAAATTTCCCAACGTAGAGAGGATGTGAGAGTCGCGATTTTTCTTAAACTCAACATGTACTTAACGTGTAATTGTAATTGAATATAATGCAAAAATGTAAATGTGGGATTTCAAATGTATGATCACAATTCCTATTTATAGAAATGAAATCTTTGAGGATAGGAGTCGAGTATATAAATTACATGTGTAAACATATAGGTATATTTGGAAATGTACATATATAGATATAATTGAATATAGATATGTATAGGCTTATTTACAAGGACAAGAAAATTTAAGTCGTGTATATAAGTATGAATAAATATACATTAGTGCAAGAGATATAAGCATGGGAATTAATATATACGAAAATGGATAAATAGATATACATTACAAATATATTAAGGTTATATATAGTATATAAAACATATGATTTATATGTTGTAGAACATGTATATGAAAGTTTAAATATTATAAAGGATATATATGATAAAAGTTTTGAAAATATCATAGTTTTATTTTATTATATTAAAGTTATATATGTGTGTGTGTATATATATATATCTTTATACATATACTTGATATATGTATATATAATAGTAAAAAAAAAGGTATAAATATTTGATATATATATATATAAATATAAGCTCGATTGGCTTCTTCAACTGCTCCCATGTTAGTGGTTAGTGGGAGCAGTGATTGAAAAGAAAAAAAATAGAGGACTTAAGTCCTTTGCAAAAGAAAGAAAAAAAAGGAAACAGAATGTGAGAGAGCAAAGAGAGAGAGAGAATGAGAAACAAAGATGCAGTGAAGGAGAAAAAGAGTGAAGGAAGACCGTAAGAGAAAAGGCCCGAGAAGGGGTGAGGTGTTGATCGACTGGAGAAGAAGAATAGAGGAAGAAGAAATTGTTGAGCAAGGGTGTTAGGCATTTCAGTGAAGGTTGAAGACAGTGGCATTGTGGCTGATCGAAGGAGGTTTTGAGGCTAGAAGTTGGGCTAGACAAGAGGCAGAAAAAAGAATGGTTGCCCTGTTGGTGCCGAACCAGGGGCTATAAGGGTGCCAAACAAGAGTTGATTTTTTTGGCTACTTCTGGAAAATTTCAAGGTAGTTTCAAGGGACCTGAACTATGGTGTTTTAGAGCTTGAATGATAATGCATAAGGAGCTGAATTTGGTGGTACATAGGTACTGTTCAGGGAGCTTTTGTTGGCTGGAACAGAGGAAGAAAAAGGTTGGACTGATTCTGACTTTTGGGTTAGAAGTATCAATTGGTAAGGGCCGTAAATTAGATCTGAAGCAGGGGTGAAATGGGCATAATGTTGCTAAGTTTTGCAGCTAAAATAAAGAAGGAAATCAGGGTAGTTCTCAGCTGGTGAGGGCTAGAAAATGCAGGATGATTAGTGGTGATTTTTAAACATGAAGTAGTAGTTGAATGAGAGCTGCTTTGTAGGCTAAGAACCGAAGTTTGAAGCTCAAAAAGAGGGGGCTATACGTGTTGTTTTAAGTGCAATAGACAATGGCTAGTTATAGGCTATTGTAAGGTTGATATTAGGACAAAAATAAGGAGGGTAAAAGAAGTGAAAATCAAAGGCAAAGAAAAGGTGAAATAACAGCTGGCTGTGAGTGAGGACAAGGAGGATAGGCTCGGTTTGAAGCTTTTAAAAGGGGTAAGAATCACTTGTTTTTGCAATAAGATTTAAAAGGGTGGTTCTAAATGGAAAATAAATAAATAAGTAAATAAAAGATATATATATATATATATATATAAAAACAAGAAAAGGAAGGGAAGAATTAAGAGGAACATGTGAAGGATTTGTTAAATCCTTGTAGAAAATTGGTGACAATAAGTGAGCTGGGTAGTGTGTTTATGAAACTTTTATGAATATGTTAATTAATTTTGAGTATGATATGATATGGAATTGTAGAAAAATTAAAGGTGGAGACCTTGTGGAAGATTAAGCATCAAACGTGGATCTAACTAAATCCAAAACAATCGCCTAGTGTGGCGATTTAAAGAAATTGGTAATAGAGGTTGTGTAATACCGTACTACTTTTCAATATATATATATATATTTATAATCTCATTGAGTTGATACAAAATCGATTGACAATGTTTAAATATGTAGCATGATGTAGGGTGACGATTCAAGTTCGATAAAGCTCGGCGTGTGAACGCTAAGTTCAATAAAGGTAAGACGTTTATATAACGTAGGAGTAGAATTATATTGTATAGGTTAATATATGATGATGTGATGATTCAAATGGTTAGAGAATTGACTTAACTAAGAGACTTGAAATAGTATCGCAGAGTTTGTTGATATAGTGCAGTATATGATTCAAATGCTTAGAGAGGCAACTTAACTAAGAAATTTGGAATAGTATAGCAGAGTTTGTTGAGATAGTATAGTATAAGAAGTGATATTATGAAATTGTGATTTAGTGAAGTGAAATGCAAGAATAATATGGAGCTTGATAGGGTACCATAGAGATGCAATCTTATGAGGAAATGATTCAATGTGGTACTAACGTATACGATATCACCAGGGGAAATGATATTGCATTGACGCATTTCATGGGTACTATATAATATTGTTTGAAACTCATAGGTTTAACTCCACCCTTAAACATATTTCATTTGCAACTTGAGATTTTGAAAGGATTCCTTCATGTAATACTTATATGAATAATTTAGATGTTTGAATTATTTTCAAAATACTAAATATACAGTTTAAGTGTATGTATTTATATATGTAGATGATCTTAAAGAAATGTGTTACATACTTTACATTGTTTTCATAAGAAAAGTGAAATGTTTAAATGTTTTATGAGACTATAGGCACCCTAAGAGAGTTAAATTCAATAAAGCATAGTGGAAACCGCCTAATTGGAGATTACTCACTAGACAAAGATGCTTGTCCGACAATAGTTGTGGACGGGGCTCAGTCACAACTGATCAGTGGGGCTGAAGACATGAGGTCTATGGCCATCAATAGCACCCTAGTTGGTTTCCAGGGGACGATGACATGATTTTCATTACTAGCTACAGTGATTAAAGTCTTTATTGATAGAGTATTAGGGATTCAGCCTAGTCTCAACCTTGATATGATATGCTGTCTAGAGTATGGTTTTATTTTATATGAACTCTAGGCTTGACATGATTTTATGGTATATGAGAAATGTTCTGAGATTGTACATGTTTTAGACATGTTTTAAAAGTGAATATGAAATGTTTTGACACATTACATGCTTTCAAACATGTCTTAAAAGTGCAAGCAATTTGATTTATGAATTGTTCATACTCTAATGTGTCCTAAAGGTGAACATGAAATGAAATGAGATTTTACATGTTTTGAACATCCTAAAAAAAGTATATGTAATATGATTTGAAACGATAGTCGCTTTTATACAATAAAGCTTGCATAAGTTTACATAATGAATCATGACAAAACGAGATGCTTTGCATTAAAGATGTCTTGACCTTATACTATACATGAGTAAGAGATGTATATGAAAAAGTGTCATGACTTATATATTACATGTGATTATGTTTCTCCACATTGAAAGTGACATAATTTGATACTGTACAGAGTGTACTTACTAGATGAAAAGTGATATGTTATAATATTGTGTCTGAACATAATTTTCATATGAGATATGATATGACATAAGATTGATATGAGTGCAAACTAATACCACATGATGTCGGTGTTACGTATTCATCTTTGAATGACATACTATAGAATAATGACAAGAGGATTGAAAATGGTTGATCGGTTATGATCAAAGGTTAATGTGATAGATCGGTGTCAGGATGGGTATAATGAGGTATTTCAAAAAGACCTTTTGCCATTGATACCTTAAACCCTTACACGCTAAGAAACCTTTATGACATGATCTGAGTTGTTTGATAAATGATTACATAGTGAATATGACATGAGAATCTTTACTTCAAGGTTTCATGCATTTGCAGTTAAACAGTATAATTCTAATTCTGCACTTATATAAATGACTTACTGAGCCCTTACTCATTAAACGAGAACTATTTTTCAGATTGATTCAAGGGACACATTGAACAGTTTTGGTGACTTGATAGTATTTCGACTCTTGAAGTTCTTATTGTTGAATACTCTAGGTATAACAATATTTCTTCTTTATATGCTTTCAGTTTTTAGACAACATTTGTACAGTACTATATGATGGGATGTAAACTAGGATAATGAGTAGTCGATATAATATTATGATATTATATGATATATATGTGGTGATTAGTTGTGGATATTAGGGATGTTGAGATGATACCTATTTGACAAATATAATGTGGATTGTGGGGAACATTGTTGTGCTGAATTGTGATGATTTGCAGGTAGTTAACTAGGGAAATCTCAAAATATAAAGGGGAATATTTTCAATATGTTTTTAAGAAATAGTACGTTATGGACTATAAATGATCTTTCCCTACCTTAAAGAGTAATTTAAATCGTAATTGGATTAAAGAATGAATAAAAATGATTTAGTGACTACACTGACATCGAATACAAACTGTAAAATAAAAAGGAAAAAAATTTAGTTTGTAATTTCACTAAGTGGAATAAATGTAAGTGTGAAGTGAGCATTATGTCCATTGGGTCGTGACATAAGATTTCCTTCTTGATCCCAGAAAAAGAAGGGGTAAGGTTTCCTCCTTGTGCCCGGAAAAAGGAGAGGTGTAAAGGTTACTCTTGAGCCTAGGAAAAAGAGTGTAACAATTCAAGCTAGTGGATTTGGAAAAATTTTTGAGAGCGTCTCAAGATAAAGGATGTAGGCAAGGTTGTCGAACCTCTATAAATCGATTGTGTAGATTTCTCTTTCCCTTCTCTCTTTATTTACTTGTAATTATATTGTGTTTGTTGTATTGAATTTGAATTGCATGCTTGCGTAGCCTAGAGAACTTAGAAAACATCAATATAAGCTAGTGAATTTAGAAGAACCGAAAAATGAATTTAAAGTTAGCTAAAAACCGATTCACTCCCCCTCTCAGTTTAGTTATAGAGCTAACAAATTGTTTATGATTTTGATTTGAATGAGGATTATGAATTAGATACTATAATGGATTTAAAATTGTAAAGACCAAGAATTTTCGAAATAAATAGTAAATATCTGGAAAAATTTTAATTTGGATAAATTGAAATCCAAATTAAATAAGAAATGAAAATAGAGAAAATATAATTAGACATTAGAAATCCAAATTATAAGAAACAAAAAGTGTGTGTATTTATATATTTACATAAAAGATTTTATAAATAGATTTTTATATGTTATATATAAGTACATACGTATAAATAAAAGAAATATAGTATATGTTATATTTTGATATACATATATACTATTTATATTAAATAAATATACATGTATAATATTATACATTTGTGTATATAAATAAATATATATGAAATATATATTATTTTAAATTTAAAGTGTATAGATATATATATATATATATATATAAATTATTAATACAAATTTTATATATGTCTATATATATAATATGGTATATTTATATATTTATCTATATATAAATATAAAAGATAAATATATATATATAAAATAATTATAAAAAAAAGGGGAAGGAATTGGGATGCCAACCCGATTCCCACTTCCCTTTGTTGTAAACAGAAGAGAGGGAGGGAGATGTGAGGGCCGGTGATGTCGGCGAGAAGAGAGGAAAGGAAGGTGGGACCGCCGCCGGATGGGGAAGAGAAATAAAAGGGGCCGGTGACGGTGAAAAACCGAAAAGGAAGAGAAGAAATGAAGAACGAAACGGAAAAACAAAAAAGAGAAGAGAAAAAGAAAGGAAAAAAGGAAAAAGGCAATGCTGGCCGATCCAGACGCTGCTACCGCTGTCTTCGACGCCGGCGAAGGTTGACTAAGGTGAAGGTGACCTGCGATGAGGAAGAAAATGGAAAAGAAAGGAGGAAAGAAGGGAGGAAGAGGCCGAACGCGAAGCCTCCAGATCCGGCGCCTTCGCCGACAAGAGGGAGAAATGAAGGCCAGATCCGGCATCCTCGCAACGTCAGCCAGCTGTGGGAAGCACGAATCGGCGGAAAGGAGGACTGACGGTGGCTGAAAACCGATCTGAACCGGTCATATTATTTTTAAAAAGAAAAAGGAAAAGAAAAAGAAGGAAAAGGAAGAAAAAGAAGGAAAAAGAAAGGAAGGAAAAAGAAAGAAAGAAAAAAGAAAAGAAAAAGAAGGAAAGGAAAAAGAAAGAGAAAGAAAGAAAAAGAAAGAAGAAAGAAGAAGAAAGGAAAATGGGTAAGGAGACAGTATATGAGTTTAAGCTTGGTCATAGAAATTTATTGAATTTTAATTTATTATTTTCTAAAGCGTGGATGTGTTGTTGAATTTTAATGAAGGTTTCAAGTGCTGATGTGTAAGATTTCGGCTAGGCTCGAATGTGGCTTAATGACTAAGCTTGAGGCGAACTGGTAAGATACTTTTATAAAGCATTAGTAGTATTATATTGTATGATTTGGAATTATGATTTTTAATATGATGCATTGATGAATTGATGTTAAAAGGCTAAGAGGACCCATAACTGATGGTGAGGGTCTTAGAAAGAGATAAAGAAATTGTGATAATCGACGGCTGTAGTTATAAATTGTGTTTTTCTTGCAAGACGTTTAGTAAAAATTAAGCCGTTATGCTGCCGAAATTTTAGGAAAATGTTTAAGGTAAAATATTAAGTTTCTCACATAAATAGAATCTTGGAAATAATTATTGAAAATAAACATTTAAAGGACTTTATTCTATTACCGGAAAAAGTTGATATTGAAATCGAGGAAAGATAGATCGTTGAGCACGATAACGTGATGGATTATATGGTTTAAGCCTTATAGAATCGACAAATCAAGTTATTTCAATATTACAAAGTGGTTATCAAGCCGAGATTGAGGTGGAATATTGATTAAGTGGATCACTAATAAAAGTACAATAATTATATGATATAACTTAAGAGAGAAAATCGAAGTTGTAGTTTAGATGGTCGAATGACTGATTGCGAGATTATCAATCGAGAAATGATTTCAGAATTGATAAATTCAAATAAATGGGTGTCATACATGAGATTATATAGAATTCAGTTATAATCTTAGAATGGGTATCGAAAAATATTCTCTCACAATTGAATGACTTGAAGAAAGTTAGAGGACATGATGAATGGTCTGTCTTAGTGGTATGACTGAGACGATGATAATAAGAAAGTAGATTGTGAGATTTTATATGTATTTGATGGAATACACGTCTACATAAAAATGTACTTGTACATATCGATATGAATAGATGTGAATTGAAATTTTTGCAATAACATGAATAGTCGCAAGGTGACTTAAACGATTAAAATATTGTTGATAGTGGAAATTGCCAAATTCGTTTAAGTTAGTAAATTGCCAACCAAAAATTAAAAAGAATAATGTCTTATAGATAATTCTAGCATGCTATTATGTTCTATAAGCCATATGAAAAGTGAATTGAGGATTGTGATCTAATTTTATGATAGTGAAAGAAATTGAACCTCAGGTCAAAAATTCTGAAAGTGTGCCAATAGGTCAAACCATAAATGGATTTGAAAAGTGACTATTGATCTTATGGTTCTATGATCCTCGATGTCGACTTTGGAATAGATATGGAATGACGGTATCAGTATTTGCATAATTTCAGTATCTTGATAACTACATAGAAACTTGGAATTTAAATACTTATAGATACTAAGAGGATTCATACTAATGATGTGGTCCAAGTGTCGATAATGAAATATACAAATGATTGTTATAGTCGATAATTATTGAAAAAGGATATTAAATACCGAATGGTTTGAATACCAAGTGATCTGATTATTGAATAATTGGAGTACTGAACAATTTGAAGACTGAATGAAATGAACAATGAATTGATTTGAATACTGAATTACTGATTTGACAGAAAGAAAGTTTTGAAATCGAATGATCGATGTTGATAAATTTAAATGAAATTGCTTCATTGTATTAGATGAAGATATTGCATATATTGACATTTGAAAATATCGCCGAAGTTACATACAGAAATGGTTTTATAGCATCGCTCTTAAGCATAACTTGCTACAACTTCAAATGTTATAATAACATTTATATGAATGCTATAAAGTATAGATTAGTTTTAGAAAGAAAGTATATGGTTTATACATATTTTTATATATGAAGTCTCTTAAAGAATTTTACCATATGTTTTTTATGATTTTGACAAGAAAAGCTAAAGATTTAAATGTTTTATGAGACTGTAGGCAGCCTAAAAGAATTAAATTTAATAAGTATAGTGGAAACCGCCTAATTGGAGCTTTGCTCATTAGGCAGAGATGCTTGTCTGACAATAGTCGTGGACAGATCTCAGTTACTCCTGATCAGTGGGGCTGAAAGAGATGAGGTCTATGGCCATAGATAGTGCCCTAGTTGGTTTCCAGGGGACGATGACATGATTTTCACTGCTAGCTACAATGATTTAAGTCTTTATTGATAGAGTGATAGGGGTCTAGCCTAGTCTCTAACCGATATGATATGAAGTCTAGAGTATGATTTTATTGATATGAACTCTAGACTTGACATGATTTATACAGTACATGAGACATGTTTGAAATGAAATATATTTTGAAACAGTACATGTTTTAAACATGTTTTAAAAGTACATGTGATATGATTTCGGCACTTATATGATTTATATATGATTTTGTGTCAAACTTGAAATTATATGCAGTCTAGAGTATAGATTGATTTGATATGAACTCTAGACCTGATATGACTTATAGTATATGAAAAAAAATGTTTTAAAACCACACATGTTTTAGACATGCTCTAAAAACAAATACATGAATTGAAATTGAACATGTTACTATCATACCTTAAAGGTAAATATGAAATGAATTGAAAATACATATGTTGAGCATGTTCTAAAGTATATATGATATGATTTGAAATGATAGCGGTTCATACAGTGAAACTACATAAGTTGCCTACTAAATCATGACATAATAGTATGCTTTTTACATAAGATATGTCATGACCTTATATGGTACAAAAACATGAAGAATATATGAGCAGTATCATGACTCGGTGGTAAAGATATTTCATCTACATGATGTCGTGATATGATATGATACATGAATATAGAATATATACGAAGAGAATTATGACTTCGTACCACCGTGATCATGATCCATGTCGTAACGATTTTCGTCCCCTCTTTGCGCTTTGCTGTGAAACAGTAATGGTGCAAAGACATAGACAACCATTTTGTCCGAGTGCAAGACCTATCAATTTTTTTTGTAAAATATGATATTTCCTAGTCTTTTCTATCATAAGGCTAAGGAATAAATGCAAAATGAAATTTCCTAATCTTCCTCTCTTATAAAGATTGAGGAATGAATGCAAAATGAGGTTTCCTAGCATCTTCTATCATAAGACTAAGGAAATGAATGTAGAATGCGGTTTCCTAATCCTTTCTATCACAAGATTCAGGAATGCAAAGTGAAATTCCTAGTCTTTCCTATCATAAGATTAAGGAATGCAAGATGAAATTTCTTGGTCTTTCCTATCATAAGACTAAGGAATGCAAAATGAATGTGATTTCCTAATTCTTTCTATCACCAGATTAAAGATTGGGAAGTGAAATTTCCTAGTCTCTCCTATCATAAGACTGAGGAATGTGAGATGAAATTTCCTAGTCTCTCCTATCATAAGACTAAAGAATGCAAAAAATGAATTTTTCCTAGTCTCTCCTATCATAAGACTAAGGAATACAAACATGAATTTTCCAAATCTTTTCTATCATAAGATTAAGGAATGCAAAGTGAAATTCCTAGTCTCTCCTATCATAAGACTGTGAGATGAAATTTTCTGGTCTTTCCTATCATAAGACTAAGGAATGCAAAGTGAAATTCCTTTTTTAGTCTCTCCTATCATAAGACTAAGGAATGCAAACATGAATTTTCCAAATCTTTTCTATCATAAGATTAAGGAATGCAAAGTGAAATTCCTAGTCTCTCCTATCATAAGACTAAGGAATGCAAACATGAGTTTTCCTAATCTTTCCTATCACAAGATTAAGGACTGTGAAGTGAAATTTCCTAGTCTTTCCTATCACAAGACTACGGAATGCAGGATGAAGTTTTCCTAGTCTCTCCTATCATAAGACCAAGGAATGCAAAAATGAAATTTCCTAGACTCTCCTATCATGAGACTAAGGACTGTGAAATGAAATTTCCTAGTCTTTCCTATCATAAGACTAAGGAATACAAAATAATCATGAAATAAAAGCTCCTCTCAACAGAGGCATTGAGACTTTTGAAAGCGAAGAGCTCCTCTCAACAGAGGTATTGAGACTTTTTGAAAAATAAAGAGCTCCTTTCAACAGAGGCAATGAGACTTTTGAAAGCGAAGAGCTCCTCTCAACAGAGGCATTGAGACTTTTGAAAAAAAAGAGCTCCTCTCAACAGAGGCATTGAGACTTTTGAAAAATAAAGAGCTCCTCTCAACAGAGGCAATGAGACTTTTGAAAGCGAAGAGCTCCTCTCAACAGAGGCATTGAGACTTTGAAAAAATAAAGCTCCTCTCAACAGAGGCAATGAGACTTTTGAAAAATAAAGATTTCATTCAGAATGCCAGTTAGCATGGGCTTGACTGGGCTTAACTTTCATTTTGATGCCAACAATATTGGGCTTCATCCTCCTTTAAGGTGCCAGCTAAACTGGACTTTTGCTCTCATCTAAGGTTTTTCAAAAAGGTATTTTTCTCATCATCTTCTCATACCTCATCATTTTTTCAAATTACCATCTCTTATATTTTCTCTTTCCCTCAAAATTTTAACAACTCAGAACTTCTTATCTTAATGTCTTGACAAATAATTCAATGTCAAAATGCACTAATAAAATGTCATGCATGTCATGAATATAATGAATGCCATGAATATCACAGATGCTATGAATGTTATGTACATGTTAATGTCGTGCCCCCTGAATTATTCCATGAATGTATGTAAATGCAATCTCAATTGTGGTAACAAGATTCTCAAGCTCATCTCATTTTCCTCCAGTTCCACATATCTGCTGGATTCTTCTTATTCAAATCTTCTATCTTCGTTGCTCATCCCTCCTTCTATTGAGTCTTGGTCCAATTATGCTTTAAGACCTGCCGTCATGCTTTCAGATTTATATCTTCATCATTTCTTATTTTTGTTTCTTTCTCTCTTTTAGTAATGCAAGATTTCTCAAAAGAATATTTTTTTTTCAAAAATTTACCCAAAAAAAAGGCTACCAACATTTATTTATTTTCCTTCCAACTTGACCACCAATGTAATGCACTCATACATCTTCTCAATTTATTATAGGGATGGAATGAATTTAAAATAATCATGAGAGATATGGGTATTCATTCTTAGAAAAGGAACATGAAATCAAGAAAAATCGATGGGCCAGTTTGTTTGGAATAGGGTTTTCAGTATCCATTTAATAAACATTCTGACAATTTCAATCAAGTCAATCTAGAATTCTTTTCCAAAAGCCCACTCTTATCGATATGCTCTTTCATGTAGTGTCTGCCAATCTTGCCCTCTGTATCAAAACTGTTGGTGATGACCTTCTTCCTAAGCTGCCCTTTCAGTTTTTCAACTTAGGTGCCTCCTCATTTGATTCAAACTGCCCTTTTCGAGTTTTCAATTTGAATCCTCCTTTTTTCTCTTTTTTTTCTTTTTTTTCTCTTTTTTTTATTTTTTTTATATTTTTTTCTTCTTCATTTTCAACTTCATTGGCCTTTTCAACCTTCGATGCTCAATCCAAATTCACGACCCTAATAGGCGTCCTTGATTTCGATCCAAGATATCTTCTAAATCTCATGGGTTTCTTCATTCAACTTGATCTACTTCTTTTATCTCCATTGAACCTTCAAAGGATCACTATCTCATTGTACAAGTATGTCTTCATTCAATGCATGATTCTTCAATTTAAGCATCTACATTTGATCAAAATGGGCTTTTAAAGGCACGTAATGTAGGCTCGGGTGAGGGCTTATGAAAGAAAAGGATATAGTAGGCCCAAAATGTGTTTCAGGGTTTACAAACCAAAGGATCACTTTCTTATGAAGTAAATCATTTGAGCATTTTGCCCCATTCTAATTCACTCATATCTTTTTTTCTTTCTTTCTCTTTTTTTGTTCTTTTAGGGTTCTTTGTATTCAAACCCTTTTCTTCTTATTTTCTTTTCTCCTCTTTTTTTTACATAAATGGGCACTTTCTTTTCCTTTCTTTTGCCCCTCATGAATAATTTTTCATCTTTTTTGCCCCCCATTGTGGAGGGTGATCCTTGGTGGGTTACATCACAAAAAACATAATAGGCTCAAAGGGGTAATCAAGAGATAATTTTACTCACGCTTGAAGGATAGTGAAAGAAGGTCATTTATCATTTCAAATGTAAGTGCTCTCCTTAAAGATCATATATTGAACAATGACAAACTTGTTAGAAGCTTTTGTAAGAGATTCACCTTTCTCGTACCGTCTATCAAGTGCGGATGGTGAGCAACCTTTGCAACATTAGCATACTATTAATTCATCAACAGTAGTTGTTCTTTCAAAATTGAATCCTAGATTTATTGACATCATTATCATCATGTTCATTATTTGGATACTTGTGAATGAAAGATATGGTGAGGTAGTATGTGGGAAATGGCAAATGAACAGAGAAAATGACAGTGCATCACACTAGTCGCTTTATTGAAAGAGAAATAAATAAAAGTTAGCCCATACATAAAACTTTATTTTGTGTTTTTGGGCTTAAGCACTTTAAAAAAAATGTCTTGCATTACTTAAAAAGAATAATAGAAAAAAAAATTTCTAATAAATCTCCAGACTTGCATGGCTTGAACTTTTCTTGGCTCAAAAAGATTCATCTTTTTCCATGATCTTATCTTGGTAATGAGTGTTCTATGAATGGACCTTTGGTCGAGCTGTCTTCGAATCTTTTATTACCACAATTAAGAATTTATCATTTCACATGTGGTGATGCTTGAAAAAAAAATAAATGAAGATGAATGAATGAACAAAATGCTACATGTGTATGACCTAAAAACAAGTCATGGATGAGAAATGCATGGAAATGTTTTGCTAAAGAACCTATGATTCCCTATTAGTGTCTCACAAAAGCAAACAAACATGATTAAAGATGTGTCCTAAGTAATAGGTATTTTCTATGGGTTAACATGACTCTATCCCAAGTTGGCTTTCTTAAGTTTACTATATGTCTGCTTTGGAGTTCTAAAGGACAAAAGGTTCCCAAATTGTTCCTTACTGACGTCCACACTAGACTAGTAAGGCACCCCAATCCTCACCCATGATAGGCTACAGACGGAAAGAGTTCAACTTGAGTGAGAGTATTTCACTTGCCATTGCGGAGGTTATTACCTCACGAGAGCAAAGGTACTATACTCTCTCCTAAAAGGGACAAACCGGGTGTAGGGTTGATGTATGCTATGAATATGTCATATATGCAAAGGAACAAAATTTAAAGTGCATCCTAACAAAATGCAAATGATAAAGATGATTCACACATTTTTTGTTTTGTATTTTTTTTATTTTTTTAATTATTTTTTTATGAAAAGTTTTATTAAATATTTATTAAGACCATTAATTAAGATTTTGGATAAGACATGATTAATTATGGTTCGACTCTCTAACGTCCCCAGTGGAGTCGCCAAAGCTGTCGTAACGATTTTCGTCCGGGGACTCAATCGCTAGACGATTTTGAAATAAAACACAAAATGGACTCGCCACCAATCTTTTTTGACTAGGTGTGATTGGCCACCTAAAATCATTTATCTTTTTAATAAAATCTTAAAATTAATTAAGTTTTATCAAAAAAAAATAATTTTTGGTCTGCGAAAACAAAGTTTGGGTTCGGGAGTTCAGTTACGTGTGGAGAAGGATTAGCACCCCCACAACGCCCGTTAAAAAACGGTACCACTTAATCATGTCTTATCTTTTAGTCTTAATAAAAATGGTCTTAACTAAATATTTAAAAGAACTTCATTTATTTTGAAATCAATTTTTTATTTGCTTATTATTTGAAATATTAAATTTTATTTTTATTTATGCTAAATTTATTTTTTATTTGAAATAAATGAGAATATTTTGTATTGAAAATTATTCCGAAGTACCCTAATACTTTTGGTAGCATTTTGGATAATTTCCTCATCTAGAGATTTCTTAAGAATCGCTACTTGCGATTTCTATAGAATCTCATCCTCGGGAGATTCACACTTATTTTGAAATTCCATGGATGCTAATGATGCAATCAAAATACAGATGATGCACATGAGAAATCCATTATTCATATTATTATTTTTTAATTTATTTATATTTATAAAATTTTGTTTTTATTGAAAAATCATACTAAATATTCCAATACGCTGGTAACATTTAGCATATTTCTCTCACCTGGAGATCAGTTAGGAATCACTACTTGTGAATTCCGTAACATCTCATCATCGAAAAATCTTATACTTTTTATTTAATATTTAATTGTTTTATTATCATTTATTTTTGAAGGTTAATTGTAACAATTTTGTACTCTTATTTATTTGTTTAAAAATTTTATTTATTTATTATTTGTTTATTAATATTAATTTATTTCACCGAACTAAAACTACTTGAATACCCCAATACGCTGGTAATATTCAAATATTTCATTTCGACCCTAAGGATTATCAAAGAATCACTACTTGTGATTTCTAAGAAATCCTATCATAGGATATTCTTTTAAATTTATATTTTATTTATTTATTTATAATTCATATTTATATTTATATATTTGTTCATTTTAAATTTTATATTTGATTAATTTATTTTTATTTTTTATATTAATTTATTTAAAGAATTTTGAAATCGAGATGAAACCAATTAAATGTTCCAATACGCTGGTAACATTTAAGGATTTTATCTCGATCCTAAAGATTATCAAAGAATCGCTACTTGCGATTTCTAAGAAATCCTATCATCGGATATTTAAAATTTGTTATTAAAATTTATATCTACATTTATTTTAATTTATATTTATTTATTTTATTTCTATAATTTTATTTTCATCTTATAAGTTTTTAAATTAATTATAGTCTTGAATTTACTTTATAAACACTAATCCTAGTATACTATACTAAATCATGCAATTCTTGAATCACACTATGTATATATGTAAAAACTATTACTATCGTACATAAAAAAAAGCAATCAGTTAAATTATATAATAAACTAAACTGATAAGATATGAATACAGAATATTAAAGAAAAATATTAGATACAGTAAGACAAGAAAATAAATGAAATGATAAGAATAGTTTGATTGAATCACGTGAATAAGCAAATGCTATAACAAACCTCCTTAGTTCTTTACCTGCCAGCCAATAACGTTGCAGCCCTTTCTATTTCTTCCTTGTTCTTCCTTTTCTTTCTATTCTTTTTATTCCTATTTCTTTGTTCAGGCAGCCACTTTCCTTCGATTTTCTTTGCAGCGACAACTAGGTGGGAGCAGCAGCTTAGATGATGGCTCGGTAAAGATGACGATGAGTAGTGCAGCAAGCGGTGCTATAAAGGGCACGGGTTTCTGGAGGTGTTGGGGGGCTGGACTTTGCTGCAAGCTTATTCTCTCTTCTTGTTCGACTAACGGGCAGGCAGCAACTCAGACAGCAAGCAGCAGTAATGGAGAGGCAGCACACGGTGGCAGGGAACAATGATGGTTTTGCAACAAGCAGAAGTGGTGGCAACGAAGATGATGATGGTAGAGGCGGTGAGGATGGAAGGCAGGAGGCCTGGGCAGTGGTGGTGGTAAAAAACGATGACCAGTGGCTGTGCAGGAAGCTCGGGATAGCGGACAACGGTGGTGATGTATCAGTGATTAAATGGCTTTAGCGGCAGCGCAAAGCAGCCATCAGAAACGCCACAGTAGGGAACAGAACATAGCCAAGAACGCCATAATATGGGACACGAGGTAAGAGACGGAAGTGTTGGCAAGATATAGCAGAGCTGGGCGTGGTGGCCGCGTGGAGCAGTGGTGAGGATGCAAGGGGTGACACAAGCGTTACAGCAGGAACTGGGAATGGTGATGGAAGGTGGCGATGGAGAGTGCTACGAGTAGGGGATGATGATGTTGCAAGGCTCGGTTGGAGATGATTATGTTGTGGGCTGGTTTGATGCAGAAACGAAGTGCAGATGATTGGCAAGGTGTGCGAGACAGCAGCGTGCAAGGTACAGCGATGCTTGCTGTGAATGATGGGGTCGGCTAAGGGAAGGGAAGGCAGTAGCAATCTTTGGAGATGCTGATGACGGGAAGTGTCGAGGAATAAGGATCCGGTTAGGCAGAAAACCTCCCCTAGCGGCTAGCTCTCCTCTCCTTCCTAGGGTTTTCCTTTTTAGGTTTTTTTTTAGGTTTTCTCCTCCTTTTCTCCTCTTTTTTCTGGCAGTGTCTAGGCTTTTAAAGCGATTCCATGTCCATCAATTTAGATCCTAAGATTATTGCTATAGTTATGGGATTATTTATTATTTTTTTAATTTTGTTTGTTTGACTTTAACAGATCTTTTCCTTCTTTTTTTTTATTTCCTGATGTATTTATTGATTTAATTGTTGATTATCTTCTTTCTCTCTTTTTTTTTTTACAGCAAATCATGTTAGTCAACTCTTATTGATTTAATTTGCATGGGGTTTAATTTAGTGTTTTGCATTGTATGCATGGAGAGGTTGTTTCTTTTTATCATTTTTTTTATTTTTTTGATTTTTTTAATATATATATATATAAATTGTTCGGACAAAATTAGGTGTCTACAATCCATAATATGAGAAGTGATATGAGATGATAGAATACAGAAGTATGATTATGAAATGAAAAGTGACTTGATACGATATCTCAATTGGACAGGATGTACTATGAGATTGTTGAGAGTATGGACTAACAGTACATGATATTCAAATTAGACACGACATATTGTTGTGCGATGCACTAGAGTATAATGATGAGAAAACTAAAAAGTGATTATGATGATTTATTTAGAAGTCTGAGTGATAGACAGATGACAATAATTGAGATAATGAGATGTTATCGATGAAAAAGGTTAACTGTAATTGCAAACTTGCAGGTTTTAAGCATTACAGTTTAAGATAGTATAATTCTACTTATGTATTTATATTAGAATCTTACTAAGCCGTGGTTTTGCTCACCCCACTAAATTTCATCTCTTTTCAGACTATTGAAGTTAAAATCTACCATGAGAGCTTTAAGTGAGCCTTCGAAGACGGTATATAGGTTTGGTACTGGCCATTATGCTGCGAACCCACTTCGTTACTTTTGAGGTATACATTTTTGTAAATCTCTTGTTTACATGTACAAACTTTAATTAATACACAGTACGTATGTTGCTCAGTGAGTCGGGATGTAACTAAGAGATGTGATAAAGCATTGTATAGAGGATCAGTGAAATTAGAGTAGTAACTACATTGACATCGAATACAACCTTAAAATGAAAAAGAAAAAAAATTTAGTCCATAAATTTGTAGACTAAGAAAAAGTATGAGTATCAAGTGAGAGTCGCGACCTTCGGGTCGTGACAAAAATCAACTACCTTGGGAATATAAAATTGTGCTTTCATGCAGGAGAGTTAGGATAATTATAGCTATTATGTTGTCGAAATTTTTATAAAATCATAGATAGGAATTTAAAGAATATCCATAATAGTTATATATGGAATTTTAAAGGTACATTGGGATTAATGTGCAGTGTTATATTCGAAAAATAAAGAAACGTGAGGGGTGCTATGATTGTTGATACACTGCGTGGAATTAAGGTAAGGAACATGTATAGGAGCTGTATAAGAAATGTTTTACTTACATTTGGAAATTTTTAGGAAACCAAATCCTACCCGTTTACTTGTTTAAACTTTCCTAAATGAAAATAGAAATTTATCTTAAATTCTTACAAGTCTAACTATTGCCTTACATAAAAGATTTACATGAATCGATTTAAATGAAATGATTTACATGAATTGCATTACATGAAATGATTTAAATGAATTGATTTACACGAAATGATTTACATGAATTGATTTATATGAATTGAATTACATGAAGTGATTTATATAAGTTGATTTATATAAAATGATTTACATGGAATGAATTACATTGAATGATTTACATGAAATGAACTGCATGACATAAATTAGATGAAATAGTTTATATGAATTAAGTAAATTGCATAAATGATATTTTATTTATTTTTACATGAATGATTTATTAATTATGTGCCAATGAGTTGTTGGTATATTTAAAGTTTTCATTGAGTTTTTAATGAGTTTTATGGCTACCAAATTTAATAATTATTCTTTTATATGATTTTGGCTTGACTGAAGATAATTGCTATTTGAATTGATTTATACTGTAAATTGCTATTTGAAATGATTTCTACTGTTAATTGCTATTTTCAGATGATTTCTACAGTGAATTATATGATTTATGGAAATGTTTTGAGATGGTCGTTCCTTAGTGATCATGCATACTGTTATCGACTGCGAGACCCTGATCAAGTCATCAGGTTACCAATATATCATTTACCGACTGTGGGATTATTATGGTCAAACCCACAAGTTTACACAGTGAGCATTTGACTAGTGCAATTTGTAACTATTCAACGATGGCCATTCATTACCAATCAACCCTACAGGGATATTGATACCGATCATCCCTTTAGGGATACGATATAGTTTCGTGCATGATTCTATTAGATGTGACTGTCTCCACTGAACTGTATTTGAATGATTTGAATACCAAATGATTTGGTTACTGAATGATTTGAATATTGAATGATTGGAATACTGAATGATTTGAATATCGAATAATTTGAATACTAAACGATTTGAATACTGAATGATTTGAATATCGAATGATTTGAATACTGAATGATTTGAATATCGAATGATTTGAATACTAAATGATTTGAATACTAATTTACTAATTTGACAGAAAGAAAGAAAGGTTTGAAATTGAATGATTGATAGTGATAATTTTAAATGAATTGTTTTACTGTATTAGATAAAAATATTGCTTGTTTTGACATTTGAAAATGTTACCGAAGTTGCATAATGAAATTGTTTTTTAGCATCACCTACATAAATGACTTATACACTAATTAATGATTTGAAATTGCATCGCATAATTTATAAAATGTTTTATATGGATTGTTGATTTGAAATAGCATCACATGAATTATTAAATGTTTTATATTGATTAATGAATTGAAATTGCATTGCATAAAATTTTAAACGTTTTATATTGATTAATCACTTTATCATCAACTGAATTTATTCTCTATAATTACATATAGGGATCGGAACACGACAGGTATTTTAAAGTACCTCCCATACTCTACCCGTTACCTAGCCGACTATAGTATCCTTCCGATACTATTCACTCGTGAGCTGCTAGGAAATAAATATTTTTATCCATTTTAATATTTATATTTAATATGCCTTTTTCTTAATTAATAAAATAAGTGATTTTTATTTAACCGCATTTTATATGCACTTTTATATATGTTTCTTACTATGTTTTCCCCAAAGCTCACCCCCTTACTTATCATCCCAGATAGCCCATCAGTGTACGTGCCAACCGCTGCGACAGGTTAGTCAAAGAAAATTTCAAGAAGTTTAAAGTACTCAATGACCAGATACATGTAGAACTGCATATTTATGTTAAGACTACTGTATGCACAATAGTTATAAACAAAAATCGGGATGTAAATAGTGTAGTGATTGATTAAAGAACGTATATGAGTTTTGTTCCATATAAATATATTGAACTACTATAAATAGAATTGTTAATATTATGTTATAGATTTTATACTAATTTCTTATTTATGGATTAATTAATTTAATGGTATAGAGATTTAATTGTAATGGAAATTGTAAATTGAACTTACATCGACACCGAATGCAAACCAGCTGATACCAAGTGATTGAATGAGAAAGATAGTACCAAATGTAAACCAGCTGATACCGAATGATTGAATGAGAAAGATAGTACGAAAAGGAAAAAGTTAGTTCGGAATTTTCTAATTCTAAACAGTACACCTCCATAGCCAAAAGCTTCCAAGAATAAAAACCTTCCAAAAACTTAAGTAAACTCAAAACTGAAAATTTCCTTAACAAACACTATCTATTTTTTAGTGCTCTTTCTCTTGGTACCAATATCTTTATCTAAAGTGGCTAAAAACAGATCTCAAGCTCTCCCATAGTGTTCGGCCAAGGTGAGTTGTTGGGGAACCTTAAACTTTTTCATGGTTTTCTTACTAATTTTCATGAGTTGTTGGGGAACCTTAGACTTCTTTATGCTTGAATTATGTTAGAATCATGAATTTGGGTAGGCAAGGGTTTTGGCTAACATTCCATGAGCATTTATATGAGGTGTTTTGATGAGAATATGGTGTAGAAATTATGTTAGAAATTATGAAAAGTATGAAATTAGCTTAATTAAGCTTAATTGTAAGAAAACACAAGGAAAGGGATAACGATGCTATTCGGCTATGGCTCGGAAGACTTGAACATGATGCCATTTCATGCAAAACTTATATAGAAATGGTGTAGAAAATTAGTAAAATAAGACTGGAATAGATATGGAAACTTAATTTGAAAAAAATCAAAATGTAAGATAGAGAGGGTGATTCAGCCATGCTAGGAGGTATTCAAGTTAATTTTAATGCAATTTAGGTCTTAAAATAATGTACGAATTATTCTGAGAATGTAGGCACAATCGGAATCGAAAACGGAGTTGTGAAGCAAAAGTTGTAAGTTTGTACTTATAGAAATTTGACTATATTTAGAGAATTTTACAGATAATGTACTCATATTTAAGTAGTTAAATACTCTTTTAATTAAAATATAGTGAATTTATCGAGCTTGAATAATGAATTTGGAACCTCTAAATCAAAAGGTGTTATCGGTGCTGACGAGGCGAATACCGAGAAAATAAGAGGCAGGGGATATTTGTATAAAGCGTAGGGATATTGCGTTGCATGATTTTGGATAAAATTGTTGTTTGATGAAATTTGATTGGATATGTTGGATTGAAATTTGCACAGGAAGGTTAGATTAGAATAAACTGTTATGTTGCCAAAATTTTTCTAAATTAGCCTAAGCTATTTACCATTTTGGCATAATTTTGAATGTAAGAAAACTGATTTTATAGGTTTGAATTTAATTTCTTAAATATGAATTTATATAATTAAATCACAAATTCAATATAGGCCTTAATAATTTACAAAATTTGTTATGATATTTTTTTTCCTAGAATATTTTTCTATCATTGTGGAATTTATATTGAATCCTTGAAAAGCTAAATGATGTTTTGATAATATGTTTTGTGAAATAATATTAGATTATGTAATTTTATCAATTTTATTTCTTGTGAATTTATTCAAGGCATATTTTATTTAATTTATCTCTGTAAACAACTCTGAAAATTTATTTAAAATGTTTTGAGATTGTTAGCCTCGTAGCTACCTGCAGGTACATGCATTTCTGTTCCGTTCTGATGCTACTGACTCTAGCCTAGTCTTTAGCTCCCACAAGTGACACCTGGCTAGTGATTACATTGTGGCCCCTTGACTATGACCATACATATATTATAATGCATGTGTCTATTGGGTGTAGCCTAGTCTCCATTAAATTTATACTATGGTGGTAAATCCCTGGTTAACTTAGATCCAAGCACTCCCAGATTTGATATATTTCTGATTTCGATATATTCGTTTCCTATGCTTTGTGATTTATTTATTATGTTTAGTGAAATTATTCTTTTGAAAATATTTGTTGAAAATTGATATGAATTTGATTTATAATGTTTACGGAGAAATTTCTGATTTCTATTATATGCAAGCACTAATTATTGAAATATGAGAATTTTCTTTGAATTTGTGATTTAATTTAAAAACAATAAATTCCTTGTAGTGGATTTGGATACCGGAACATGAAAGGTACTTCAAAGTACCTCACATACTCCATTTGGTTACCCAATCCACTATAGTATCTTTTCTGTTAGATCATGTGTACTTAAATTTAAAATTTTGAATTTCATGGTTTTTATATGAAAATTTCATTTATGAAATTGCATATAGGATATGATATATCAGCTTTTGTATAGATATTCATTACTAAGCACATTAGCTATCCTTTTGATTTTTTAGTCCCAGATTATTTGCAGTGAGTTCTGGTCTGCTTTTCCGGAGGACCTGATCCGAATTCCTCAGGTGACCTTTCCAATTCGTCAAAGTATACTGATTTGACTTTTATGTATTCAAACTTTTTGTACAGTGCTACTTTTAAGTACGTTACACTTAGGGTGTAAATTACTTCTGTATATGAATTTTCTGTAAATTCTGAATCCTGGGTTAGTATAAAAATAAATAAATTCTATTTTGAATATAAGTGACATTGCAGACAGCCCAACCGACGTGATTTTTATATGTGAAAATTAGTAAAATTATGATATTTTAGACCATGACATTTGCAACTCGGAAGTCAAAAATTAACATTGGTGCTAATGAGCTATACTGTAGCAAACTAAGAGGTAAGGGATGAGTGTAGAAGATGTAGGAAAACTATGGTGCATGTTTTGATAAAATGTGCATCTTTTGAATTTGAAATGTTGAAATTATTGTCGAAATGGAAACTGTTGCTGGTTTTATATACTCTGTTTTCACTGTAGGAAGGATAGGTTAGAAATAGCTATTATACTGTCGAAATTTCTAAGAATTTTATAGAATTATCCGTTAATATTTTTGAGAATTAGGAATGAAAGAATTATTAAGCTCATTTCATATCATTTATTGGAATTTCATATTTTTACAACACTGAAAAACAATATTTAAAAATTCATGTTATTGAATTTTACGTACGTGAGAATACTGGCATGTTTTCATAACTTATTTATAGGTAAATATAATATTTTTAGAACTGAATATTGAACTGTGAATATTTTATGAATTTTTATTCTTGAACTGCTTCATCATCATCATCATCAGAGCCTTTATCCCAAGAGATTGGAGTAGGCTATATGAACCAATATCTGAATTCACGTTAGATCGTCCATATGTATTCTCCTCCTCCATATATTCCTATCTAAGGCCATTTGCTCACTTAGTTCTAAAACCTCCATATCTTTCCAAACTACTTCCTTCCAAGTCTTTTTCGGTCTTCCTCTAGTCTTAACTTTTCTCTCAACATCCATAGCCTCTATTCTCCTAACCAACGTAAACGATTTTCACACATCTTGTCCTCGATAGGTACCACTCCAACCATCTTACGAATATCATCATTTCTCATTCCATCCTTTCTTGTATATCCACATATTCACCATAACATTCGCATTTCTATTACACTCATCTTATGTGTATATAGCCTCTTGGTCGCCCAACATTCACTACCATATAACAATGTTGGTCTAATAACTGTCCTATAAAACTTGTCTTTCAACCATATAGAAATTCCTTTATAGCATAACACACCTGTAACACTTCTCCACTTACTCCATCCAGCTTGGATCATATAGGTCACATCACCATCAATCTCTCTATCCATCTATACTATCGATCCTAGATATCGAAAATGGTCCCACTTAGCTATTGCCACCCCATCTAACGTCACTACATCATGCTCTTCCATTAGGTTAGAACTGAATTTACACTCCATGTATTCAGTCTTCACTCTGCTTAGTTTAAATCCTTTTAATTCAAACGTTTGTCTCCATAATTCCAACTTTGCATTGATCTCCGCTCTAGTTTCCGCACATAAGACAATATTATCTGCAAACATCATACACCAAGACATCTTATCCTGAATGGATTTTGTCAGTTCGTCCATAACTACCACAAATAAGAATGGACTCAACGCTGACCCTTAGTGTAATCCCACCGTGATAGGAAACTCACTTGCTTGCCCCCTACCTATCCTCACATGTGTCCTTGCATCTCTATACATGTCCTTAATTAGTTCAATATATTTCAAAGGAACTCTTTTCTTCATTAAAGACCACCATAGTACCTCCCTAGGCACTTTATCATATGCTTTCTCCAAATCTGTAAAGACCATATGGAGATCTTTACCCATTACTCGAGAGCACTACATAAGTTGTCTAAGCAAATATATTGCCTCCATAGTAGATCGACCCGACATAAAACCAAATTGATTCTCCGATATCTCTACATTCTTTCTTAATCTTCGTTCTATCACTCTCTCCCATAGTTACATTATGTGACTCATCAATTTTATGCCTCGGTAGTTGGCGCAACTTTGAATATCTCCCTTGTTCTTATATAGAGGTATCAAGACACTCTTCCCCCATTCCTCCGGCATTTTTTTAGTGCACCAAATCTTATTAAATAGAGTTGTCAACCACCTAACTCCTACATCTCCAAGGCATTTCCAAACTTCAATTGGGATGTCATCAGGTCCAACAGCTTTTCCATTCTTCATCATCTTTAGTGCCTCTTTTACCTTTGTCTCTTTGATTCTTCGCATAAAGCACCGATTTAAATCCTTGAGAGGCACCGAGATATTATCCAAAACTTTATTTTGTCCGTCATTAAATAATTTGTCAAAATAATCACGCCATCTATCCTTAATGTCATTGCTTTTTACGAGAGTTCTTTGATGCTCATCCTTAATACATTTCACGACTCCTAGGTCGCGACTCCTCCTTTCTCTTACTCGCGCCAATCTGTATATCTTTTTCTCTCCCTCCTTTATGTTCAACTTGTCGTAAATCTCTTTTGCAACCTTTGTCTTAGCTCTGCCACAGCCTTCTTTGCTAACTTATATTCCATAAAACTCTCTTCTGTATTGTTCTTCTTCAAAGCCTTGTAACGCTCTCGCTTAGTCTTTATAGCATCTTTTACTGCTGCAGTCCACCATGTTGCATCCTTTCCATCACTTTGCCCACCTCTCGAATGCATTTTGCCATCTTATTCCATATTACATTTGAGTTCTCTTCTGTTGTCCAATCCTGTAACAGTCTACAGTACAGTAATTTAACATATTTTATAATCAATGTACGGTTGGGCCGTTTGTGATGCCTTCAACACTTGATCATAAACAGTAATAAATGGTAAACATTTATTCAATAAATTCGGAATATAAAAATTGTTTACAATATTCTATACATTTTACATCCCATGTTTCTATTTTACAATAATGTAGTACAAGTGTCTGAATATATAAGAGAAGTGACTATACCTTTAAATTTCAATGCTCTTTGTCCCAGGGGGCTACTTGTAGCTATATTTATCCGAGGAAGCCACCAAATAATCCTCGTAATAAGTCTGGAAAATTTGAAAGTAAGGGGTGAGCGAACCACATGCTCAGTAAAGGAGTCGTATGCTACTTCATATAATGAAAACTATATGTCGTAAAACATTTATTTCCTAATGGCGTACTAAGCACAGTAAAGGAAGGATACTATAGTCGGTTAGGAAATCCAGATGGAGCATGAAAGGTATTTTGAAATACCTGTCTTGTCCCGGAAACCCAAAGCAACTATAAAGAGTAATAAATAAATTGTTTTATTTCAAAACAATTTCCTTCTCTTTTCTCATAATTATAAAAATGGTATAAACCATTTTATTATATCATTTCAGTACACCAATTTCAAAACACATGACAGTTCAGTGATAAAATAGTAGTTACGTAAACAATCTTTTCAGTACGGTAGCTTATAAATATCCAATTCATTAGATAATAGTTCAGTAATTATTTCTATTTTAGAAATAATTTTCAAAGTATTCTTTCTCAATAACAGTAAATTTCCTTTCGGTTCAATAAACAGTATTCTGTACAATTCAGTTCAGTAAATAGTAATCAGCAGGTTTCAGTTCAGTAAACAATAATCAGTAGCTACCAGTTCAGTAAATAGTAATCAATAGCTACCAGTTCAGTAACCAGTAATCAGTAGCTTGCAGTTCAGTAAACAGTAATCAGTAACTTTCAGTTCAGTAAACAGTAATCAGTAGCTACCAGTGCAGTAAACAGTAATCAGTAGCTACCAATTCAGTAAACAGTAATCATTAAGTTGAGACTAGGCATCACCCTACATGGTATCATGCTACAATCGTCCTCTAGGGACACAGTAATCATTTCCGAAGGAACACAGTAACAGTATATAGTTAGATCTATGGCCATAATCTATAGGTGGTCCTCGGTGTACACTTGCCAGGTGCCTCTGGGACCGCTGATGACTAGCGGTCAATCAGCCATGTGACAGTAACAGTATAATAGTAAAGCATTAATCTCGAGGCCTAAAGTCTCAAAATCAATTTATTTCTTGAAAATACCTTTAAGGAATATTTTGTAAATTTCATCATTTATTTAAAGAATTATTTTCCAGAAAGGTATTTTATTCCTCATTTTCATGTATAGTAATTCCATTAGTAAATATTCATGTATCAAGTGAGAAAATAAATAAATATTCAATTTGAATATTTAATATCATAAAAAATAAATCAAATTCTCACTTTAATAAAATATAAAACATGAATATTTAATTTTTTTCATAACTTTATCATAATTTCCAATTTATGGAAAATTGGTGGAAATTATATTTAAATTTCCCATTTTAAATCATTTCATGCTTCTAAAATATTTTATAATATTTTAGAGTATTTTTGAAAATTTTTCATAGCATAATGGTTGCGGATTTCTAACCTCCTGCACACAAATCGCAGTATATAAACCAGCTTATCAACCACAATGTGCATGTTTTCAAACCAAATCATGTATCCAATATTTCATAAAATTTTTCTTAATAAAACATGCATTTCACTATATCACTACAACTCACACACTCCCCCTTACCTGTCTTACGAAACCAAGCTTCCCGGTTGTGCTTACTGAATTTCGTAATTCTCGGCTGCAAAATAATTTTATCCAAATTTATCAACATTTTTCCTCTTAATTTTAAGCCACTAGCTTTTATAAAATGCAACCACTAATGACACAGTACAAGCACGACCAATATTATTTACACTAGTTCTAAAACTGAACTTTCTCATTTTAGCTTCTTTTTCGGTTCCAATTTCACAAATCTTTTTCTTCAAATTTCTATATTCACTTTCCCTTATTAAACCATAAAATTAAATGTGGCATCATGGCCAAAACAACATGGTCGAAACACCCCCTAATTGCACTCTTTCATGCTTTTGTTTCCTTTATGGAAGTCTAACATTGCCATCCTTTTTATTTCATCATATGCTATTATTTTATATCATTTTCATGCAAGAATTTTATGTCCTCCATGAATTCACACCTCCACTGAGAGTCCATAAATAGTAAGATTTTGATTTTCAAACTTCTCCCATAATTAAATATTTCTAACTCAATTTCTTCATTTACTAATCATTTCCTATTAATTTCTTGCATGAAAAACACAAAATATTACTCATTTACTTGTCAACCGAAACTCCATTCCCATGGCAATTTTTCATCTAGTCAATCTCATGGAAAACCAACTTCATAAACTTTCTTTATACCTTAAACTGAGCTAGAACATAACTTTGAATTTAATTAAAACAAGAGGAAATAAAGTCTCCATACCTTAACCGACTAAACTGCTCAAGGTTTTGTGTTGCTTCCTTCCACGTAAATCCTCCCTTTCTTGGTCTTTTAGGTAGTTTTAAAAATGGAGGGAAGGCTTACTAAAAGGGTTAAGGGATTAGCTATTAAGAAGATGAGATTTTGCTAAAAATCCATGGAATAAACGGAAGCAAGAACAGAGTAGAACACATAGCCAAAACAAAAAATCTTGGAGCAGTAGAATAGAATCGGTAAGGAAGAAAGAATTTGCTGAAGTTAAATTTCCATTTAGTCTTCTTTTATTCATATTATTGTCGTAACGGTTTTTGTCCGGGGAGGTAATCACTAGACATTAAAATTATGGAGTCGCCACCAATCAATTTTAACTTAGGTGTGATTGGCCACCTATTCAAATTTAAGAATAAGTACACTGATCTACATTCCAAAATTTGGGTTTGGGAGTACGGTTACGTGTGAGGAAGGTATTAGCACCCCCACAACGCTCGTCCAATGGATAGTACCAATTAATCATGTTTTATCTTAAGTAATCTTAATTTAAATGGTTTTCTATTCTTAATTAAAATTTTCTTTTTATTATTTAATATTCAATTATTTAAATATTGATATTTTTTTCTTAGGATATTCTTCAACACTTTGATTGAATTCCTAAGTAATTTTGCACCTCAAGAATATTTATGGAACACACTCGTCCTCATGAAGAGGCTCCGTCGTCGGATTAATTAAATGTTTTATGAATAAATTAGTTAAAATTTATCCTTTAATTTTAATTTATTAATTTTACATAATTTGCTATTTGATTATTAATTTATTTAAATATTGAAGATTTCTTTAATGTTTCTCCAACACTTTGATCAAATATATAAGTAAATGTTTTAAATTCATGGGACACACTTGTCCTCGTGAACAGACTCTATTGTTGGATTTTTATTTTACTAAAATTCATCTTCATAGTTTTTAGCTAATTTATTTTGTATTTTTTAATTATTTAAATATTGAAAAATTCCATAAAGTACCCTTCAACTATTTGATTGAGTGCTTAAGGAAATTTTCTCAACTCAAGAGTATTTAAGGAAACACGCTCGTTTCCCTAAAGAGGCTCTGTCGTCGGATTAATTAAATGTTTTATGAAACGATTTAATTAAAATTTACTATTAAATTTCAAATTTTTTATTGTTATTTTTGATAAATAAAACTTTGATATTAAAATTATTCCTCCAAATTTTCCAACGCTTTGGTCAAATTTAGAAGGGACGTCTTTATGCCTAGAATTTTCTAAATATCACACACTTGTGAAATGTTATTCTAGTCAGAGTTTCATTTACTATCATTATCGGAGAAAATTTATATTTCATATTTAAGGATTATTCATTATTGTCGCTTTCTTTAATTTTGAGTTGGACTAATTCACTATATTTTTATTTAATCTTTATAAGTTTTAGCGAAAATTTTTCTATATCCTTCAACACCTTGATTGAATGTAGAGGATTAAAGTTAGTTATTAATTTTTGTTCCAAATTTTCTAACACTTTGGTGAAATTTGGAAAATCATTTTTTTTGTTAAAGATTTATTTTTAATCTACTATACATGAACCTCTTGCAAATCAAATTATGTCCAAAGCAAGTTTTTGTTATTTTTTTTTAAGGATTATTCATCATTATTGTCCTCTTAATTAATTTTAATTGGACTAATTTATTAACGTTTTATCTAATATTTATATGTGGGAATATGATGAAAGTATTTCTACACCTTTCAACACTTTGATCGGATGTTTTCTTTTATTTATTATTTTAAGATGGGTAGAGACTCTTAATTCTAGAGTTATTAATTTTGTTCCAAATTTTTCAACACTTTGATCAAATTTGAAACATGCTTATCTTTCACTTTAAGGCTTTAAAACATTGTATTCTAGCAAATTATTATTATTATTATTATTATTATTATTCATAGGTTTTCTTTTTACAATTTTCTTTGAAAACCTTTTTTTTATACATATTTATCTTTCATTTATAAATTTACTATTGCTAGAAAATCTATATTAAGTTGTAAGCTAATGTTTATTAAATTAAAAGTACTTTCTTGAGACCTAAAATGTAATAGTCACCTATATTTGGAGTGCCAAAATCGTTTCTTCTTTTTTTTTTTGGTTAAAAATTAGTATTTAACAAGCTCATGTACATGAAACATCAAAAAAAGACAAGTCACAATACATGATAAGCCCAATTTCGAAAATGTACAAAAAGAGCGCAAATAAATGTAACCTGTTTATATATATATATATATATATATATATATATATATATATATTAAAAAAAACTATTATGGGCAGCAAACTTAAAATATCCACCCCTTTTTATCAAGCCCAAAATGAAAATAATACTCCAAATAAACTAAGCCTATTCAAGTCCATTGCCTTATATTAATACATATAACGGGCCAAAACTATTATTAAGCCCTAGCCCACATTATCACATCAATATCTCATTAGAAAAAGCCATAAGGAACAGCCAAAGCAACGTTAAAAAAATAGAAGGCAATCGATGAAGGCAGGATACTCACAGCGTTGGCTCGAGTAAAATTTCTCCTCCTTTCTCTTTCGTTTTGTTTTTTTTTATTTATTTATCTGGTCTTCTTTCTTCTTTGTAGATCAGTTGCCGGCCAGTCACAGTAGCTCCATTACCTACTCCTCTGCTGCTAGCAACCTCCGCTAGATCTCCTCTGAGTACAGTTGCTTTGTCGGTTCTGCCTCTGTTCTCTTTTTTTTGCTTCTTTTGACAGTGTTTTGCTATTTCGATTGAATCTCAGATTGTGTTTTTGGGTTGTTGATTTTTTAAGCTGAAATTGAGATTCTTTTTTTATCTGTGCTCCTCAGGTGTTGAGTTTTGGTTAAAGGCAAAGAGGATTTTTTGGGCTTTTTCTCAAGCTCATTTTTTCCTTTACTTTTTCTTTTTTCCTCTCGTTTTTCTATGTTTATCTCCAATCTTCTTCAGGCTATTTATAGACATTTTTAGTCAAGAAAATTAGATGAAATCTTTGAATCCAAGGATTGTAATCTATTGTTCTGCTTGTTTTCAAACTCCATAATGCTTGATTTTCTTAATGTTCTTAAATGCTGTAGAAAACATGTTTGAAAATGGTGAGTCTATCGTGAAGGTAAAGGGTAGAGGAAGGTTTTTAGGGTCTTGAAAACAGGGTTCTTCTGAAATTGCTTCCCCTTTTCTTCTTTATCTCCCTCGAGTTGCTCTTTTTAGTCAATAAAAACGGAGCAAAATCTTAGAGAATTAATTTGTAGAAGACTTTCAACTGCAAAGAAATTTGTCAGTGAGTTGGTAGGGATGGCATGGTGACTGGCGGCACCAGCCTCCTCTTTCTTTTTTTTTTTTTATGTAAATCCAAAAAAGGGCCAACTTTAACTTATTTGGGCTCATTAAATTTTGGGCTTTAACCCAAAAAACTTAATTAATTCAAAGAGAATGTCAAGACCTGAAGGCCGCAACGTACACTTATCAATCACACTTATACTGTTTTCTCAAATTTATGAACTAAAATTTTCTTTTCACTTTAAGGTTTGTATTCAGTATCAATGTACTTCTAAACAAAATTTGCATTTCTCAAATCGATTTAACTTTACATTTATCGTTTAATTTACTATCTCTTGGAACAACTCAACTTGATTGATAATTTAATTCAATATTAAATTGGTAAAAGAAAAAGGTCGAAAACTCGCCCTTATATAAAATTGAATTTCCCCAGCTTAATAACCTCCCAAATAATCAACTATTCTCAACAGCATCTTTCAATTCCACAATCAACAATCTAAAGTACCATATACTACACATATTTCCAAAATCATTAGTTACCTATATTAGCATTTCATAAGTGCATAATTGTCGTACCAAGATCATTTCTCGGACCACACTCGATAATCATATGAGTTTACAATAATCTAGAATGATCCTAAGTTACATCCCAAAATAATTCCATAAGCATGTACTGTGTATTTAAAATGTCATACATGGTAAACAAAATAACCATTTTTATACCTCAAGCGAGACCAAAAACAGTACTCGGAGGACTTGGACCAGTATTGCTAATTAAAGATCGCCTCGAGGCCTTGCACCAAAACTCCAAGTGTGAAGTCTAGGTCATATGATCTGCGATGTTGTTAGAAAGGGGTGAGCAAAATCATGGCTCAGTAAGTAGTTTAAGTAAATGCATGTTAGACTCATGTCGATCTACATGCACGTGTAGAAAACAATACTGGAGTAATACGTAAGCTTGGTATTTAAGCATGGTATTAAGTCAAACACTTCTTCGTGCACTTCAATTATAAAACGCTTTCAATATGCACTTAATTAAAACAAACTTACCATGTAGTTCAGCTAAATCAATTCGTTATGCATTCGATTAAACTCAATACGCTATGCATTTCAAATAAACGATTAATATAATTCGATAAATCAATCAATAACCACTTTGATAAAACAATCAATAAACACTTTGATAAAACAATCAATATACACTACAATAATTTCGATCAATATGGACTTCAATAATCTATGAGTCGTAAATCAAGAATTTGATAACAGTTAGGCATAATGTCTCGATTCACTTAAAACAGTACTTATAATGAAACAGTAGTAAGTAGAGTTTAGGCAATGATCCTCAATCAATCAATCAGTCGATATCCATCCTAGCTAGCGATGGAATGGTGTCACAAGCAACACTAAATCTATGGCCATAGAATAATATCCAGTCTCGCTGATCAATCGAGAGCTGGAACTTGCCTGCTGGTTTTCCAGACAAGTAACAATCTACCTGGAGGACTAGGCTCGATAGGTACAATACAATGGTCTAGAGCACAAAGCTCGATAAACAGGCAGTAAGGCCTAGAGCTAAGCTCGATAGGCTAGAAATGAGCTGAAGGTCGTAGGACATGCCTGCACTCAAAAACAATTTGAAAACAATTTCCTTCTGTAGCACTTGGCTTTCATGAATCTCGAAACACTTATTAAACAAATTTTGAATTTCAAATATGGAAAGATTTCGATTTATTTCAAAGGGTTAGTCCAAACCAAAACTTTATAATTTAAAACATGATGCAATTCGTCAAAATATAGGCATTAAATAGCTCATCTCAAAATATGAATTATGTAAATGCACAAATGCATCAATTCGATAAATTTAACGTGCACGTTTGGTTGGCCATAACCCACAAGGCAAAAAGAGTTTTAATCTAGCCCAAGCATAAACCAATTTTACCTCATTGTCGAATCACAACTTTTGCATTCTCTTAACGTAAGGAAAATCTGAGGTATTTTGCATATTTAAAATCATTCTACGAAATGATGCTAACATACTTTACCTAACCCACTTACCTTATAAACTTAGCAATCCTTCTTCCTCGAGCTTCCAATCAAAGGCAAGTCCCCACATAGCTCTGATTCACTACAATTAAATTCATTTCCATCTCAATAATTTGACTTCACCATGCTTAGTCACACGCTAAGACATTTTAAAATCACGATGTTAACAATCACCTATCTAATCCATCCATGATTTAACATATTGACATTCATTATTTTGAATACATCAATGATTAGACTGTATCGGGATCCAACCTCAATTTCAATAAGATCAAGCATGCATAAGTTATATATTTATTGCAAATTCAATATCACAACTATCCATCATATTCCACAATATTGAGACGAAGACCCCCCACCACAAGTGTGGGTCCTCTTAGCATCTTACGTATATTCAACCATATAATATGATAAAACCGTCTAAATATTAACCACTTGCAATATCCATGTTATCATATTCGAAACTACTCCACAATTAAGAAACTGAAATTATATAATTCTAAAATCTTCACTCCATAGATAATTCCACAATTCAATCGTTCAACTACGTAAATTACTAACTCAATATTCTATTCCATGCTATATCATATAATCATTATTAATTTTATCAATGACTCGACTAAATCGATATTTAATCTTAACTCAGTAACCAATTTTATTCATGATATTAAAATTAATCAATTGATCGATTTTATAATACCTACACAATATACTTCAGCTGTAGACTTGTATAAAAGTCTTACCGATTCCTATGCTCGGGGCTTGTTCGTCAAGCTTAACACGAACTTGAATTTTCACCTTAGTGTCTTGCAACACTTTTAATACGATAACATCATATTAGTACTGATTTCATATGAGTTTATTTTCTAAATAAATTTTTATAATATATAGTACCTCGAAGTTGTGTCACGGGCTTAAGGCTTAGTGTGCGCATAATCCAAGCTTCGTACACGTGCACCGAGTTTCGCACATACTGATAGCTTGCTCAAACTCGTATTCGTCGTGTTATCGTCACACTACATGTTAAAGCATCCTTACACAACTTAGTACAAACATATTTAAGGTCTAAAATATATATGTACACATATGTACATATATGTACATAAATATATATATTATAAGCATTAAATCTGCATATCATTAACTTCTTACCAATTTCGCAACTCAAATGCCCTAACTTCTTGTTTGGCTTAGCCTCGTTTAACACCAACATAGTCCCTATTTTTTAGCCTCCAATAGCAGCACATGATCACCCTTACTTTGCCCATTAAACTCAGTTTTAAACCCTTGATCACAAATCCAAATTGCCCTATGTTCCAACAAATATCCATACTGTACATTTTTTTGTTACAGCAATCCAGAAATAGTCCCTAACGGTCCTTGGAAGTCACTCCTCTTCATCCCTCCTATCAGCCACTATTCTAGTCACCATAATAGCCACCACACCTTTAGTTTAAACCCTTGCCATTAGCTTCAAATCTACACTCCAATGGCATCCACAAGCAGCTATTTATGGTGCCTCAAAGACTACCCCAACATCAGCCAATAATCAACGCTGAAGGAGTTTTCTTCAACCACCAATTCATCTTGAATAAAAATCCCCTACCGAGAGCCATGTAACAGTCACCAAAAACACCTCTGTTTCAGGGCCTCCATTTTAGCAACCATATAGCCTAAGTAGTCACCCGAGAGTCATGTTTTTCCTGTCATTTTACGCCACCAGAAAACTTCTTAAAAACCAGTATACCACCTCAACCTAGAACAGCCACCGAGAAAAAACCCTCGTTCAGCCAAGATCGCGACCAAACCACCCAAAGAAAGCCCTTATTTCTCGTCACTTCCAGCAGCTCTTCACTGCTCTTTTTCTCTCGTTTCACTCTTTTCTCCTCACTCATTCAATTGCCATTTTTTATTTTTTTGCTCTTTTGATTTTCTTTCCTTCCTCCTCTGTTTGTTGCAGTAATTGTTCTCCCTTCCGATTGCAGCTCACTCCCTCTCACCCTTACCGCTATTTCTTTCTTCTCTCTCGGTCCGATCTCTTGGCTGTCGATCTGCTCTCTCACGTTCTCTCCACCTTCTTGCTTGCTATAGCCACTTCTTTCTTTCTCTCTAGTCTCGCTTCCTCTCTTCATCAAATGGCTGCAATTCCCCTTCTTTTCTCTTCTCTCGATTTCCTTTCTACTCTATCAAATTTTCTTTTCTTCTCTTGAATTTGGTTGGGCAGAGAAGCTTCTGTTCCTCTTGTCTTTTCTTTCTTTAAAAATGGCAACATGGGAGCAGTTGCAATGTTGATTGGCTTCTTCAGGAAGCCAATCAACAATATTTAATTATTATTATATTATTTTTTTATTATTATTATTTTTTTTAAATCATATATAGATAAACACTAGAAATATATCTATATATAATAAATATCTATTGCAATATATTTCTATTTGGTAAATATATCTATGTATATCATAATACATATTATATTATATTTAATACAAATAAATAAATATATAATTCATATTTACTAATTACTTCTATTTATATTCAGTATATTTTCAAATATATATTTTTTTGCACACACACATACATATATATATATATATCTTTTACAAACTTAGTGTATATATGTATGTGTTTATATATATTTATTTCTTAAGTTATTCGTTCAATTAAATTCCTAAAAATTTTAACATCTTTAAATTAAATGAATTTCCGTCACTCTTGAACACTACATATTAATTTATACGAGTCTAAGGTAATCGATTTACTAATCGAGATAAAAAATTGCAGTTGTCACATCCTTCCCACCTTAGAAAATTTGGTCCTCCAAATTGGTCCAAGTCATGCTAAAGTAGGTAAGGATACTTTACTTTTATCAAACTCTATAACTCCTACTTAGCTTCTCCAGTAAAGTGATGCTAGTAGAGCCCTTTCACTAGATGATGGTCTTAGACCTCAATACTTTATCTTGTAATCCAAAATCCAAATTGGCTCCTCAGTATAACTTTAGTCCTTGATTTCTAACTGCTCATAATCAATCACATGGAAAGGATTCATATGATACTTTCTAAGCATGTATATGTGCAAGATATTGTGTACACCTGATAGTTTTGGGGGTAACACTAATCGGTATGCTATGTCACCAATTCTCTCAAATATCTCGAAGAACTTAATGTGCAGAGAAATCAACTTTCCTTTCTTACTAAACCTCATTATACCTTTAGATGGAGAGATCTTCAAGAAAACTTAATCCCCAACTTGAACTCTAAGTGTCTTCTCTGATTCTTAACATGGCTCTTGTATCTCTAACCAATCACATATCGACTTTATATTCTCAAAAACTTTCTCTAACATACTTCTCTGTTAGGGCACTGAGTGAATTAGTAGCCTTCATAGCTAGGAAGTGTGCAGACCTTGTCAATCCCTCAATAATAACCCATATTTCATAGTGACTTTTGCCATCTTAAGGTGTCTCATGGTGAAGCCCATAATTATGTGCTCCTATTTCCAGGTTAGCACATGTAAAGGATTGAGCAACCTCGTTAGATTCTAGTGTTCAATCTTAACTTTTTAGTACACTAAGCATATGGACACAAAGGTTACTATATCTTTCTTTGTGCCAGCCCAATGGTACATTTCGTACAAATTCTAGTACATCTTCGTATTCCCCGACTGCATCGCGTACCTAGAATTGTGTGGCTCTTTCATTATTTGTCTCTTTAGGACCTCACTATCTAAAATGCATATCTTGTCATTATACCTTAGTAAAACATCTCAATCCATTCATAAGTATGTAACTAACTAGGATGCCTGTCACCACTATAATCATCTATCTCAAATCACCTCAACATGATTTCCACATTATGCTAAATACATTCATCACATGTTATATCAATAAAGTCAGCAATTTACATCTTGTATCTACAATTCTTTTGCACTACACAAGTAAATATGCGCTCATTAGTCAATGGGAGCACACAATATTTATAAACATGTACTTTTACATAAGCATCCTACATAGCAAGAACCACAAAATGTCATAATTCAATATTTTCTTAATCTTGTTACCACAACAATAATCAAAATTAACAATTCTCTATGGCCTCAATTAATCTGTCACACATCAATTAATTAGCTCTCAACAATACTTCAAGACATAAAAATCACCTTACAATGATCATTATACTCAGTGAACACATGACACTCATGCATATCACAGATACTGTTTTTAAGACATAATTATCGTAGTGTCATAGAGTAACTAACCTATGTAGCCTATTTCCACAAGGTCACACTCTAAGTTTTCCCACTTAATTTACTCGATGGATCATAATTCACTCTTCCACAAGAACGTAATTCACCACAGACACATCACATTCCACAATCGTTGATTCTGTTCGCCTATGATCAGATTTCAACTTTCTTACAGACAATTTATTTGCACTAACCATTGCATAGCATTATAAAATCATACGCATAAATTCTAGGTCATCCCCACATGAGTCTCACTTCCTCAACAATCCACATAATAGCATAATCTTAATCCTTACCTTGACAATACACAAATGTATATGTATACAATTACATAAGCAAATGTATTCACAGCACATAAGACATCACCGGTATAATTCCTTACTCTTACCATCTCAATCACACCACCAAGGTGAATCCTTCATCCTTTTTTTTTACATCAAAAGATATTAGACTTGTAGACACCATTTTTGTCCGGGTCTTCTTCAGATATTTTTAATTAATTATTTTTATTTTTTTATTTTTTTATTATTATTGATTTTTATTTTTTATTCTTAATTTAGATTTAGAAATAAATTTTGGATTTTTATTTTTATAAAATATAATAAAAAGGGAAAGAAATCGGAATTAATTTTGATAGGAAAGCAGACTTAAATGAGACTATTAAAGATTGAAATTTAAATTTTATGGGAAGGAGAATCAGAATTAATATCGGATTTAAGATCCGATTCTTGAAATCTAAAATTTTCTAAAAGATTGATTCTTGATTTTTATTACCAAAAACAAAAAAAGAAAACCTAGGTCTATAAAAAGAACAACACAAGAAAAAGGGGAAAAAGGGAAAACCCTAGAGGAAAAACAGAACACACGTAAAAAGAAGAAAACCCTAAAAAAAAAACCTGCTGTGGCATATCGTCAGGGGCTGCTAGCTGCTACCACCGTTTCTGGCCATGCATCATCATCTTCCGTAGCCTTGCCTGACTCCCTCGCTTATTGCATCCCTGCCATTCTTACTGCTTCTACACAGGTTTTGCTTGCTGCTGCCTGGAACCTTCCCCGCAGTTGCTGCTGTTGCGTTTCTGGCCATTTTCTGGCGTCTCTTCCTTGCCTGGATTCGTCCCTGCTGCCTTGCTAAGCCACAGCATTATTTCTTTCTACTCTGTCATCTTCACTATAGCCCACGCCATCATCATTTTTTGTCATCCTTCATTCACGCCTTGCCATTCCTCTACACAGTCACTACCGCTCCTGCCTTTGCAACAAGTCCTCAACCACCTTACCAGTCTAGTTTTCGGTTCCAACCTAGTCTCACCGCTGCATCATCTTCACCCCAAGCACGTTTCGAGCAACACCTCAGTATTACTTTACATCTGCTCTACGTCGTCCCACCACTCCTTGCCGCATTGCTCCACACCTGCGTGTACTGCTACAGTGCTACTTTTTGGTTGGTCATTGTCGTTGCAATATTTAAGGAAAGGAAGCAAGGAAACAGAGAGGTAAGGGACTTAGTGGTTCTTCATTTATTTATATTATATGAAAAGTTTCTTTTGATATGTTCTTTACGTTTATGATGTACGCATGTTGATTGGATTTAACTGATTTAATTAATTGATTAATTACTTGACCTTAAATAGGATTAAAACTTGATTGGTTGGTGAGTGATTTAGGTATATGTTTAAAACTTATTTGTAATGATAAAATGATTCTTTTAGTAATTTTCTTTTATGTTTAGGGATATATAAAATAAAATATAAATTTTGTTATATTTATTTATAAAAATAAAATATATTCATGCGAAAAAGGATTGATATAAGTGTAATAAAAATTATTTAACAATATGAAAATACAAAAGGGGATTACTCCGATGATGAAATATCGAGGAAATTACGCTTAAGTAATTTTCTTGAGAATTTCTAGGTAGGAAATTTCTATCCAAGACCTCACCAGCTTAATGGAAAGTCTAAATAGGATTTTTGATAATAAATAAGTCATATTTATATATAATAAATTAGGTTTATTATAAAATAACAATAAAAATAATTAGTTATAAAATTAGAAAAGATGTCAATGATTAATAATAATATAATAAAAATAATAATAGCAAATAACAAAATAAGGGAGCAAATAAATAAAATAACTAGAATTAGATATTAAAATGATAAAGAATGTGAATATGAATTACTCTAATAATGAAATATCAAGAGAATTACGCTTAATTGATTTTCTTGAAAATTTCTAGGTTAAAAAATTCTCTCAAGGCCTCACTAGCTTAATGGATGGTCTAAAGAAGGTTTTCAATATCTAATGACTTATATTTAGTATAAAAATAAAATAAGACATATTATAAAATAAAATTAAAATAATTAGTAACAAAGATAAACTAATAATAATAATAATAATAATAATAATAATAATAATAATAATAATAATAATAAGAATAATAATAATAATAATAAATTATAAAATAGGATGATAATAATTAATAATAATTATTGAGATTGAGTATTGATAAGATTCCAAAAGGGATTATGCTTAAGTAATACTTTTGAAATCTTTAGGTTAAATAATTTCTTTCAAGATCTGACCAGCTTAATGGAAGATCTAAAAGAATTTTTGAGAAAAATAATTCATATTCATTCTCTAGTAAAATAAATTAATAAAATTAAACATTAATAAAATAATAGAAAATAATAAAAGTAATAAAAACAATATAATAAGAATAAATTGGATAGAAGGAGTCAACGTTAGGATATTTCATAAAACGTTAAAATCAATCCAACGACGGAGCCTCTTCAAGCAAGTCGTGTAGTACTACTTGAATACTCTTGAGGTGAGGAGAATTTTTTAAATTATCCCACCAGCTTAATGGAGGATGCTTAAAAATATTTTCCAATATTTAATTATTGAACTTAAGATTAACTAAGGCAAATATGAGATAACTTAAAGCTAGTTGGTACCATTTTAGGATGGGCGTTGTGAGGGTGCTAATCCTTCCTCACACGTAACCGTACTCCCGAACCCTAAATTTGAGATATAGACTAGTCTTTATCCATAGTTTGAATAGGTGACCAATCACACCTAGTACAATGGTTGGTGGCGACTCCATAGATTTTGTGTCTAGCTATTAGGTTTTCTCCAAAACTTAATACGTTATGACAAGACTTAGCCAATAACAATATCATATAAGATGATCTCCAGGTTCTTATCTCATACAATCTTAACTCTCACATCAATTTGTTATCTTGCACAACATGCTCTAACAGTCTCATATTTCCATCCAAAGACCTCTTTTTATAACATGTTGTGCTCATTTCGACTCTAATAGTGAGAAATTTAAAGAGCCTTGTAGGTTTTGAATCCCCATAATATAAAATCATAGGGTTCGATTTATTATACTTTCAAAATTCACATAGCTTGAACAGTATATTTCCAAAGGTCAAATACTTTTCGAAGTCCATGTATATTCTAATTCATATACCTTTTAAATCACATGATTTATGAATTCATACACTTTTCAAAATATACAAGATCCAATACATTTTTCAAGTCTATAAAAAGTTTAGACAATTGTTCCTCTTACGACATCACAATAAAGTCCACTTCCTGTAACACGTGGTGGACAGGTTTGAATAAATTTCATGCCACTATTGTTGTGAGACCCAAAATCCCACTGATCTACTCCAATAAACCTAATTGAACCATTCTTTATTGAAGTTCATTAAAGATCTCTAATCCCACAAAATCCAAAACTTTTGTATTTTGACATCGTTTTCCAATTCCAATAGTTTTCAATACCAATATGGATTCTGTATTCAATCAAATCCTATAATTTTTAGGTATAATAAGTTCATTGACATAATGCGGTTCAATCCTATCTTTTGTTCAAACATGAGGTTTTATAAAGCAATACTTGCCAAAGGCTAAATACATAGTTTAAACTTTAGGATATCGTATAATCTATTTCTTAGGCCAACAATGTAAGGTCATTCCATTGTCATTTCCATCAAACACAATCCTATACATTATTCATGAGCCCAAGGCAAGTATATCATATCAGTCCCTATGCCACAATGTTTTTAAATCTTGCACTTAATAGTCATTAGTTCTAACTAAGTTTCTTTCTTGTCTCTAGATCAAAAGATTCAAACCACCTTTTTTTTTTTGGTCTTGCTTTTACTTTCATAGTGTGTTAGAGTTCTTCTCCAAGTTTGGCTTAACAATTAGGCCATCTTTGTGGCCTTTATATAAGACACTATGTGCAATGCTACTAGTTCGCCCCTATTGAAGGACTTTAGACCACTAACAAATCTTTTGGTCTTTCTTGACTCATTCTTTGCTATATCGGGTTCGTAGCGACATAAGGAGATAAAGTAAAATATATATCGATTCACGGTTATAGTGCCTTGGATTAGCTTAGGAACTCCTCTTATTTCTTTTGTTGGGCATTTTTTGAAAGTAGTACTCATTGAGAGTCTCAAGAAATCTTTTCATGTGATGGTGGGATTTTCGATTCTACAACACTATCTTGGCTGAACCCCACCAATGTTTGGTCTCATTCTCGAATATATAGGTAACCAATGTCACCCACTCTTTTGAACTAAACTTATGATTTCAAACACTTTCTCCATCCTTAGTAGCCATATCTCAGCTACCTCTGGATCTTTCATCCCCCCTTTAAACATCATAGGGCTCATCCTTTGGAATGTCTTGAATCAAGCCATTTGGCAGCCCACATCATGCAACAGTAGTAGAGGTGCTACCTATTGTGAAGGTGCATTTTGAGGTTATGAAGCCAACTAATTGATCAATGGAGACAAGGTAGCTTGCAGCTGTTATGTGCCTCAACCACATCCAAATTGTCTTTCACACAAGCAGCAAAGTTAACTTCTGCTTCCAATGCTCGAACCTAGTGTCTAGACTTAGAAGCTTTGGAGAAGATGGATGCGACTAAGCTTAGCTTGCTCGTAGGAGTCGTCCATAACCTCTTTTTAGGTTTCTATCTTGTATCCCATAAGGGAAACATATGCATTCAAAACAGCTCTCGTATTTATTGTGCACTTTATATTCAAGCCAAGACAGTACCATGGGTAACTATCCAGTCCATACACAAAATGAAACGAATGTCGTAAATGTGCAACAATATCAAATCTACTATTAGGTTTCTATCTCTTACTTTCATTTTACACTGACGATACTCATACTCTTTCATCTAAGATTTTCTTGAAAGGAGTGCTAATAAACAATAGATAATATAGAGGTTTTAACTCTATGTGCAACCTACTAACAAATGCAGTTGATGAAGGTGATGGAGTCGGAAGGGGAAATTGACTGTTTCCGAGCTAATCTCCCAAGCTTACTTTTATGCCCAATCTCCTCATTTTTGAATTAAATCAGAATAGAAACTTATTCTAAGAGCAGATCAATCTTAGTATAAGTTGATAACGATAAGTTACATGCAGACATTACACAGTGCAATAACCACAATTTCTTCTACATGTTAAATAGTGTTAAATGAGCCTTGAGGTGTTTAGAGGCTAAATTGTGACACATTCGGATTTTGGTATAAGAATGCAGGCTTTCGTACAAACAAGTTGGCGGATCTCACGGGACCGCACACTCATCCAGAAACCATGTAAGTACTCTAAATTCATCATAAATGGTTTCGGATAAGACATTGTTTTCATGTGGTTATGATTTGGGCCTAATCCAAGAATTTGACGATAAACCGAAAATTTCAGCTTTTGGCTCATGACCAATCTAGCTTGTTTTGTCATATCTCTTGATTGGAGTATCGAAACGATAAACCGTAAAATTTTTATGAAATTTAACTTAAAGGTCTTTTATCCATTAAAATCTCATAATTTAATTCCCTATGGATTAATACCAGAAAAATTCCGAAGTTGAACCATGTGTAGTGAAACCGATCAGTCGACACCTCTGTAAATAATCAAGTATATCTCTTAGTAGGAAATTCCGATTAAGCCGATTCAAATTTTTATGAAAAACTAACTCGATAAGCTTTCTGACGATATAAGGCTTGCTGTCTAATTCAATGTGGATCAACAGCAATGAATTTTTAGATTCACATCACAGACTGGAAATTCTGACTATGAGCAACTGGTAATGAAACAGGCATAACTTTTGATAGAGAACTCCGATTCAAGTGATTCAAATTTCGTTGAGAGCCTAATTTGGAGACCTTTCCGATCATGTATGGCATGCCCTTATAATCCTTGTGGATCAATACAGTTAATTATTGTAAGTTAGGCTCGAAAACAAGTAATTTGAAAGTTGATCAAATGAGTTCATTAAATCAGAAAAGTTAATTTACTTTGGGGGCCTAGCATGATTAAAAGTGTTCTGGAAAGGGCCTAAATGGAATGGAAATAATGTTTATAGGGGTCCAAAATTTAATTAAATTAAACTATTTAAAATACACTTACTAAATAGCAATATAGGACCTAAAATAAATAAATAAACAACTAAACGAATAAAATACAAAAGAAAATAAACATGTGGCTTCTTGAAGAAGCTCTGGTGTCACCCACCTCCACTATCATTTTCTCCCACCGCCACTTACCCTCCCATTATCACCCTTCATCATCATCATCATCATCATCGTGAGACTCACCATTTCACTCCCTTCCTTTCATTTTCTGCTGGAACCGAAGGTAATGTTCCCCACGATCTGGTTACCATTTGATTCTCCATCTTGCATCGATAGCCATGGTTCAAGGAATGAGAACTTAAGGCAAGAACAAGTCCAGGTTCGGAAGCCAAAAATAGAACAAAAAATGGAGTTTTAGGCTGTCAATTGGGTGCTGGAAATATAGTTGATTTGGGAGGATGTAATGTGAGTGAGGGTTGAAGCTAAAGAGGAAGAATGGAGCACAGATCAAAGGCTGATTAGACGATGAAGAAAGGTGACAATCGAAAAGGGCATTAGTTATTTCTTGCAAATTTAGAAAGGAAGCAGGTAGAAAAGACCTTGGGCAAGACCAAAATCATCTTGCATGTAAAGTTTGACTCACGGCAAATCTTGAACTTGAGAGAAGTTAGGGGATTGCTCTCTGTTTCATGGTTAAGGCAAGAACTTTGCTGTTTTGGAAGTTTTGAAAATATAATGTCATCAATGCTGAGTTGATTTACACATAAGAATGTAAAGTATGTATGTGTCAAGGTGTGAACCGAAAGGAAGAGAAGGAAGTTTAGCTTTTGGCAAAAAAGAACAGAATTGGGCCAAAGACTGATTTTGTGAATCTTGAAGAATCTTAGTTGCTGGGATTCTTGGATAAGTGAGGTAATGTACTGACTTTACAATGTTTATTTATTAAGTACGAAAATGAAATTGTGATGAACTAAATCAAATGACTATTGTATAGATAAAGGATTAATTGAATTCTGACTTGATGTTCAATCTGGAATTGATGTTCTGTTCTGGATTGTAATTAAAACGAGCAGTTTAATTGTTCTACATAGATTAAAATTCTGGAAAAATTACGATTAATATCCCTTTAAGTTAAAAGAAAGTCGGTTTTGGAATTTCTTGAATTGGATTTCTGTAACTTGAGTTATGTACAAATGAGTGCAGGGTATTCTGCCCAGAAACGTGAATCATGGTCCTGACTTTGAAAAATTGTAGAAAATAGCCTAAATTGAATTAGGTTGCAAGCCTTACATTTCTAGAAAGGTAATTAAGTTAGGATTGTGATGGTTCTGGGTTTGCACCAATTGGATATGCTGATAATTAAATATGAAGTATTTTGTGCAAGTAGGTCAGTGTAACACTGTGCCTGAAAACTGCTGGGAGATGATGCAACTTTGGAAAATTGCTGATGTTGATCTAGGAAGAATTAAATCATGAACCTTATATTTCTAGATAGGGAAATGAGTTAACTTTCATCTAATTTTTGAAATTGTGGATTTGGCATGATGTAGCTTAAGCCATGTATATATGAATGCAGGATACTCACTGCAAGGTACAAATAGCCTACTGTTGACTTCAAAAATTCCTAGAAAATAATCCAGATGAAGTTTAATTGCAAACTTTACATTTTCAGAAAGATAAATGAGTCATGATTGATATGGTTTTGGGTTGGTACAAATTTCATATCCCTATAGTTAGTAATATATATTTTAATGAACACAGGTTAGGAAACTATCCTGCCTAATGTGCCAGATTTGGACCAAAGTTTGAAAAATTATTGGAAATGGCACAGGATGAATTAGGAAGTAAGCCTTATACTTTCGAATAGGGATCTGAGTTAGAAGTAATATAAAATTTACGACTTGATGATTAGATTCTGAAATTTATAATTAAGGCTAGCACAATACCATAAGGTCCGAAACCTTAAAGGGTAGAAATGGACCAAGTGGGTTATAAGTAGTTCAAGTGAACCAAAAGACAATAAACAGTACTAGTAATATTTGAATAATTCTGGAAACACTGCCAAGTATCGTTTCTTGTTGAATTATACAATGCTTAATGTTAGCTTATAATTGGAAGTACTAAGATTGATGGAAGTATCGAGATTGATTCAATCTACTATGTGTTATGTAGAGGGTTGTCCTAAGGACTAAGCTTGACCCGAAATCTATCGACACTGCAGGACTTATTAGGCGAGGGAGGATTGAAACTCTAAGCTAAGAAAGCACTGTAAGTAATCCTAAGCAACTACCTTGCATCCAAATCATCATACGATGTTTTAAATTCTGATTTGGTATGGAAATGAAATGAAATGCTGCATATGAAATCGACTTTGACGCATATTGAAAATGCTGCATATTGGGCCTATCCTTGACTGATTGGTTTAGCTTTCTGAAAATGTTTTATAAGCATGTTGTAGGCCTGCCAAATCTTTGTTTGGTTTTATGTATGATTGCTTTAATATGATGACACTTTTGAGTTTCCAAATTGAACTAAGCTTTTGGTTTGATATGGTTTTCTGATTTTGTTTTAAAACTTAAAGTGCTTTAAAAGCTTAGCGAGCCCATGATGGTTAGCTGCATATTTATGCACTATGATTTCAATACGAAGTCTTGGAAGGCCGATTTGATAAGATTGATATTAGATACTGTTTTAGACTCGGGGTATTGAGACCTTAGGGCACCGTACCTTGAGAATTGTGTAGGCGTTCTTAATTGACTTAGAGCACTGTGTCTCGATGACTAGCTCTCGGGAACGATTGGCTTGTCCCATATATTATGTTTGGACAAGTCCCGGTATCATCTGATCAGTGAACCGGGGTTGATTGGTCTATGCATAGGCAGCGTCCCTTTTTGGGAGATTGCTACGGTTAGCTACCGTAGATCGTTATTGTGTTAGCTCTAAGTATCTTGATGATGCTATGCCTTATCTCTTGGTACTACGATCTGTTTTATCGATTGGATAGTATGATCTATGATGATGCTTTGACGATTGATGATTGGCTTTTGCCTTATGATTTGAGAACATGTTTTACAATGTAGCATATCAGATTTGATTTATTAATGTTTGACATGAGATATAAATCTGTTCACGAGACTGCTATTCTTTATGTTTTAAAATGTAGTCATGTTTTATACTGCATCATATCGAAATTGATTTACCAGATGTGTATGATTTATGAGTTTTGAAAACTGAGAGATGTAGGTTATGAGTTTTAGGTTGCTTCTGTAGTTACTTAATGAGTTTATGACTCACTCCCCTCTTCTTTCCCTCCCTTTCAGATTGAGGATTACTGTCACACTATCTCCGTTGAGGAGTTCCTTTGGAGTGCATCCTCACGTATATTGTAAGGTATATAGCTCCCAGCAAATTATATAGACACAGTTGGTTAATGGCACAGTGTATTTTTGTTTCTGTTGGTTGTATATACATATTTATACATCGAGTCTGGGATGTAGGCTAGGTTTTACTACTGTTGAATTGATACTGAATTTATGCTTGTTTGAGATAAAAATGATATGCTAATATATGTGTTTAAGCAAGATTGAAGTGCGTGACATAAATGAATTTAATTTAGTCAAACAATTTACATATATCGTTTAGAAAATCATTTGGCGATTCCATAAATTCAAAGGGAACAAATAATGAAATCTTTCAGTTCCTTACCAATTCTTTTTCTTTTCTTTTCTTTCTTTTTCTTCTCTTTCTTCTTTTTCTCTTTTCTTTTCTTCTCCTCTTTCTTCTTCTTTTCTTTTCTTTTCTTTTCCTTTCTTCTTTTTCTTTTCTCCTTTTTTTTCTTTTTTTTCCTGGCCTGAACCGGTTCAGACCAGTTTGGCCAGTTCTCTTCACCTCGCCGGTTTAGCCTCTTCCCGCCGGCATCACCGCCGGTTCGGACCTCCCACAGTTGGCCTTGTCATCATCCTTCTCCATCAAGGTCAACAGCAACACTCAGCCTTCTCCTTCACTCTCGTTCACTCCATTTTCCTCTTAAGTTCCATTCCCACTCCCCTTGACAAACACTCTTGTTTAGTAACCAAATCGTTAAGTTTGTTAGACGAAAAATGATCATAGCGACTAGACGAAGCTTTTGTTTATGGTATTTTGGTGCTTAGCAAAGGTAAGAGAAGAAGATGATTCTTTCAGTTTTGTTGATTGAATCCAAGTAATTAAGGATATCAGAAATTCTGAAATTTTGGTGATTAGCAAAGGTAAGAGAAGAAGATGATTCTTTCAGTTTTGTTTATGGTATAGAGTTGTACTGAGCTGGTATGATATGTGTATGATGAATTTTAAAGGTTTGCTTTGATATGATGATTTCATATTTGAAGAAGAAAAAGGCTAGGGTTGGTGAACCAAGTGATTTCGTGTTCTCGAAGTAATAGAGGTAAGGAATTGATGTAATGGACGTAAGGCGGCTATGTCCGCATGTTTTAATATGTTTTGAAGTGTTTTAGAGAGAAGTACAAGTTGGCTTTTGTGCAGGAAATATCATTTTAGGGTTTTACTCGTAGTTACCAAAATGCTAGGAGCGGCCGATCGCCTTAAGTAGCAGCCGACTGTCTAGAGACAACCAAAACGTTATTTTCCAAAAATCGAGACAAACTAGTCGACTGCTATGTAAGCCAGTCAACTGCTATTTTCCCAATATGCAATCTATTTCAAACCAGTCGACTGCTATATGGGACAGTCGACTGCTATTTGTTAAAATGCATTCTGTTTCAAAACTAGCCGACTACCTATAAGACCAGTTGACTACTATGTTTCCAAAAGCATTCTGTTTCAAAAACAGTCAACTGCTATATGGACCAGTTGACTGTTATTTCTTAAAAAGCATTCCGTTTGAAAACCAGTCGACTGCTATATGGACCAGTCGACTGCCCATATGAGTTTTCAGAAAAGAAAATATCAGAATTTTAAATAAAAATAATTTTGATAAATGAAAATATGAAGCAGTAACCGACTGCCTTATGAGGCCAGTCGACTGCCCCTTTTTGAAAAGAGGTTTTTAAACCTATTTCAAGAAGTATGAAATGTCATGGACAAAGAGCTATATGACCTATGTTATGAGATTATGCACTTTTATGCTTTTAGTAGGGGCTCTGATCAAGTCCCGGCATGATGTATGTTTGGCTAAAGAACCATAAGTCAGGCCTCAGTCGCTACAGAAGGGCACCTGACTAATGTTAACTATAGCCACCGACAGTTGGCCAAATTTGTCTATATTAAATGATTGGCTATGGGAGGATTCCTGGCCCTACGGGGTACGCCACATGATGATGATGATGATGATGTAGTGCATAACTCCATAAAAATGCAAATAGTTTTTATGTTATTTGAAAGCTATATGTATATGCGATTTCGAAGAATAAAGAAATCGAAAGTACTTGGTTTACTTATATAAGAGGTTTTAAAAGAAGTATATGATGTATGATTTCAAGAAAGTATAAGATGTTTTAAGAGAAGTACGTATGTATGTAAATGATATTTGAAAGAAAGTACATGAAGTATATTTTCAAGAAAGTACTTTACGATGATTAAAAAGAAGTATAGGAAGTATGTTTGAATGAAGTATATGACATGTTTTCACATGATGTTTTAAAAGAAGTATACGATGTATGTTGGCATATGCTAATTTAAGGAAGTACATGATTTACTTGATTTATGAGCATATGCTATTATGAAGAATTTTATATATTTGATGAAAGTATATGAATATGCTTTATAATGATTTTACATGACATTATAGAGCCAAGCAGGAAAACTGCATATAGAGGCATAGTACGCTCTTTTACATATTTTTCTTACTGAGCGTAAACTCACCCTTTTACGAATACTTTTATACAGACTACTTGAAGTAATCTCTCGCTCTTGATAGAAGAGCCTACTAGTGGATCTTGAAAGTTACCTTCGAGATACGCTTCCCAGTAAATATTGAAGGTATACTTATGTAATCATGTAAAGTGTGTTGTAATTCAACTGTTGTACAGTACAAGCTAACAATAATGTATGTAAGATCCTGTGGTATGGAATGGTATTTATATATATCATTACTCTGTTAAATGAAAGCAAATTAATTTTATTGAGCTATTAGATGTTAGCTTAAGAAGATGAAGAATGAATGACATTGATGAGCAGGTATAATCAAGTTTATGTGAATAAGAGGAAAAAGTTAAATGGTAAGATGTAGTGACGGGAATGTCACAGATTGGTATCAGAGCTTATTAGATGGAGGTTTGTTAGTATCAATAAGTTAGAGTTAGTGTATATCCCCAATAAACTGTACATGTCTGAATACATATACGATGTTGAAGTTATACTAAATAGCTCAATTTTGTGATTTTATTGACAGAATGAGCTCAGGTAGAAGGGGTATTGGTGAAGGAAGAGAAAGGGGTCATATAGAATCGCCCCAAGTACAGTCTCCTTTTCCATCTCCGCCGCATAGCTCGAATACTAGGTTAGTAAAGATGGAGAGGCACATGGAGAATATGACCATTATGTTTACGTAGTTTATGGTGAACTTTCCAAATATGGTCACAAGTGTACCATCCACTATTCCTATAGTACAGCCACTACCAGTACAGACAGAGTTACCCCCACTAGTCCCAGTTATTGAAAGGCGAGATCTCACAGCTTATTGCAGTGTGACCTTAATTAAGGAATTTAAGAAGCTGGATCTACCTAAGTTTAAGGGGGATAAAAACACGTTGGCCGTAATGAACTGGGTGAAGGCAGTCACTAGATCCTTCGAGTATATGTCATGCTCTGAAAAGGAAAAGGTGGGTTTGGCTACTTATCTGTTAGTGGATGATGCAGACTATTAGTGGCAGGCCACCCAGACTGTTTTGGAGACTTGATATACTGAGGTTACGTGGGATAGACTTCTAGAGGCCTTTGGTGAACAGTACATCCCACGCATTGATCAGACTAGATTGAAGATTGAATTTTTGAACTTGACTCAGGGGACAATGTCAGTTAATCAATATAAGTCAAAGTTCATTTCCTTAAGTGGATTCGATCTAGAGCCCTTAGAAGTGAAGGATAAAAGATATACAGATTTATAGAAGGACTAAAGTTTCCTATCAAATCCAAGTTGTATACTATGGATATCACTACTTATAATGAGACAATCCGTAAGGCTTAGTTGTAGGAGCAGAACTACGAGCTTCATCAAACTGATTCTCGAGCCAAAGGTAAAGGCAAAGAACTGACGAAGCGAAAGTCAGAAGGGAAAGCCTCTAATGACAGATATCTATCTAAGAGAAGCAGGCTATGTAAAAGAGCCTCAATGGGTAAGCAAATAAAGTATAAGAAAATGATAATTATTTTCATTAAATGGTTGTATGGAAATATATTAAATTGAGATTATGCACTTTTATGCTTTTAGTAGGGGCTCTGATCAAGTCCCGGCGTGATGTATGTTTGGCTAAGGAACCATAAGTCAGGCCTTAGTCACTATAGAAGGACACCTGACTAGTATTAACTATAGCCACCGACAGTTTGCCAAATTTGTCTATATTAAATGATTGGCTATGGGAGGATTCCTGGCCGTACGGGGTACGCCACATGATGATGATGATGTAGTGCATAACTCCATAAAAATGCAAATAGTTTTTATGTTATTTGAAAGCTATATGTATATGCGATTTCGAAGAATAAAGAAATCGAAAATACTTGGTTTACTTATATAAGAGGTTTTAAAAGAAGTATATGATGTATGATTTCAACAAAGTATAAGATGTTTTAAGAGAAGTATGTATGTATGTAAATGATATTTGAAAGAAAGTACATGAAGCATGTTTTCAAGAAAGTACTTTACGATGATTAAAAAGAAGTATAAGAAGTATGTTTGAATGAAGTATATGACGTATGTGTTAGCTTTAAATTGCCATACATATTTTGAAATGACAAAAACTTAAGTAAGCTTTAATGTTTTGATTCATATTGTAAATTTGCCTTATCACACATGATTTTCTCAATACATTTTCAAGTGATCATATCAAACGTTAAGACCATGATTTAATTGCATACTCTTATTGGTCTTAATACTTTATAAAATGGTTTTCAATATTAAGTAATTTTCTCAAGAATTATTGAACATAAGTTTAGAAAATTACTTACAATTCTTTGGACAATATTTTCATTTGAGAAAGTCAAGAAAAACTCCCTTAAAGCTTATAAATGTTTTGGGTTGAATTAAAATCAAAAGCCATATCATTACTAACCCAAAATAGTGCAGGATATGCTCTCTGGAAGAAAAGGATCGATCCCCACTGTAGCAAGATCGATCCCTTTTTGGTAGAAAGTCTTCCCAAGGTCCTTGAAGCCCAGAATCAAGATTCTGGACAAAAGGGATCGATCCCCTATGGGAAGGGATCGATCCTTTTGCACGAAAATAGCCTATAACGGCTAGTTTTTATGAGACAACGGTAATATCTGAGATTTGGCTCCACCCAACGGCTAGAATACATCCAAGGGACTATAAATAAAGGCTTAGAAGCCAAAGGAAGGAAGAGGAACAACCAAGCAACATCTTTCATCAGCTTATTCATCTTCCTCAAGCCTCAACATCAATTCAAGAGATAAAGAGTCTTCATCTTCTATCATTCATCTATTTCTTGTATTGCTTATCACAAACATTGTATAGGCTTCTCATTGTGCTTAATTTCTGTAATCATTTGCCTACCTAGAGGCCTCTCTTGATTACATTATTTGTAACCCACCATTCCTTGTAAAAAGGGAGGTTTCTCTTAAGCCTAGAAAAAGAGGGAGGTTTCTCTTGAGCCTAGAAAAAGAGGGAGGTTTCTCTTAAGCCTTGAAAAAGAGGGAGGTTTCTCTTAAGCCTAGAAAAAGAGGGAGGTTTCTCTTGAGCCTAGAAAAAGAGGGAGGTTACTCTTGAGCCTTGAAAAGAGGGATTGTAATCACAAATTCAAGATAGTGGATTTGGAGAAAATCCTTGGGAGCGTCTCAAGGTAGAAGACGTAGGCAAGGTTGCCGAACCTCTATAAATCGATTGTGTAAATCTCTCTTTCCTTACTCTCTTTAATTACTTGCAATTATATTGTGTTTATTGCATTGAACTTGGATTGCATGCTTGCCTAGCCTAGAGAACTTAGAAATTATTAATATAGGCTAGAGAATTTAGAAGAATCGCAAAACAAGCTTATAGTTAGTTAAAAACCAATTCACCCCCTCTCGGTATTGCCTATAAGAGCCAACAATTGGCATCAGAGCTTGGGCTCGAGATTGAATTAGACTAACATCTATCGAGCTAAACGATCTTAAATAGCTCACTTGAATATAGGCACACCCCTAGGAGAAGAGGGACAATCATTAGTTAGACCTCAACTCTTCAATGGTGAGAATTATTCATATTGGAAAACTAGAATGATGTTATTTGTACAATTAAATGATTATGAAGTGTGGAGAATTATAGTGAATGGTCCTAGAATTCCCATGAAGAAAGTAGATGGAAAAGATGTCCCTAAGCTAGAGGATGAGTGGGACACAAATGACATGAGAGTGGCATAATTGAATGCCAAGGCTATGCACACTCTCTTTTGTGCATTAGGTCCTAATGAATATAATAGAGTCTCCCTATGTGAGAATGCCAAGCAAATATGGGACAAATTAGCCATCACACATGAAGGGACCAATCAAGTGAAAGAGACCAAAGTAGGAATGCTCACACATGATTATGAGCTATTTAGGATGAAAGAAAATGAGTCCATTAGCGAAATGTTCACTAGGTTTAATGATATAATTAATGGACTTAAGGCATTAGGCAAGAGCTATTCCAATGTAGAAATGGTCAAGAAAATCTTGAATAGCTTGCCAAAATCTTGGGAGGCAAAGGTAACCGCAATAGAAGAGTCTAAAGATCCAAATACCTTGTCTCTAGATGAACTTATGGGCTCCCTACTTACATATGAGATGAAATTGAAAAGAAATGAAGTTCCTTCAAAGAAAGTAGGGGTAGCACTTAAGTCTTCCACTCATGAGGCCATTGAAGATGATAGTGATGAGAGTGGAAATGAGGAAGAAAAGGAAATGGCAATGTTTGCCAAAAGATTTAATAGATTTATGAGAATGAAAGAGAGAGAGAATGATAGGAGACACCAAAGTAGAGGGGTAATAAGAGGAGAGTCTAGTAGGAGAGAAAAAGACCCTTTAGTGTGTAATGAATCGGGTCACACCAAGCTAGATTGCCCCTTACTTAGGAAGGAAAAGGATAGGAAACCTAAGAAGAAAGCATTTGTGGCTGCATGGAGTGATAGTGATAGCTCTGATGAGGAAAATGTAGATGAAGAAGTAGCCTACTCATGCTTTATGGCTATTAGTGATGATAAGGCTAGTAGTAGTTCTAGTGAAGATAATGATTATTCATTTGATGAACTACAAAATGCTTTTAATGAATTAGCTAATGATTTTCAATGCATGAACTTCAAATATAAGAAAATCATTGCTAAATTGAAAATAGAAAATGAAATGCTATTAAATGCCAAACTTGAATTTGAGAAGAAGTTGGAAGAAGCAAATCTAGAAATAAATGAGTTGAATAAAAAGAACTTAAATTTGCATAACTCATTTTCTAGGTTCTATATGGGTCAACAAAAATTAGATCACATGCTTGAGACCCAAAGAGCTTTCTTTGATAAAGATGGGTTAGGTTATAATGCAATACAAAAAGAAACTCATCTTAAGAATTTCCTAGTGAGCAAAAATACTATGCATGATCAATCTCTTACATGCTCACTATGCAATAGAATAGGACACTCTTCACAAGCATGCGCAAATAGAAAAACCACATTTAGAGGAAGAGTAGTGAGAAAAATGTGGGTGCCAAAGCATGCTGTAAATAATGATGAATTGTGCTTGAAATGGATCCCAAATGGATCAAAAATTATTTGTACTAACTCTCATAGATCCAAGAAAATTTGGGTACCAAAGCATGTTTGAAATTGTTTGATGTAGGAGGGTTAGAGCATGAGAATACAAAGAAACAATGGAGTTCAAATGCTCTACATACCCCCTATGGAGTTTGCATATGCCAATGAGAAAAAGGAAAAGCTTGAGGATCCATTTTTGACAAATCACAACAATTCTTCAAATGATAGCTCAAGGTGGACTCAACAATTCAAGGCAAAGCATACTCAAGCAAAGGAGTTTTGTAAGCTTAATTCTTTACTCCTTAAAACTTTTATTTGATTATTTGTGCATTGATGAGAAATGTGGTGAGTTGAATGATTGATCAAAAAGCATGATAAATGATTGTTGAGTGCTTGATGAATTGTTCTTGATGCATTGAATGAAAAGCATGATTTATGATTTTGAAATGATTATTGGATTTCTGTAGTTTGAGCAAGTTTGATATATTTAGATAATATATTTAGTTGCTCAAAAGTTGTCAAATATGTCATATATGCAAAATGTCATGTCATGAGCAATAATGAAGAACTTGTATGTTGACAATCATGGCATGTTGTTCACAAGATGTATGCTTTAATGATATTTGTGCTTAAAACCTGTGTGAACAAGTTTGTTTTGACATATTTGTAGTTTCCCATGCTTTGGTTTGGTGAAAATATGCATAATGCTTAAAATGACCCCCTTTGATGCCAAAAATGCATTTTATTGTAAAAATTCTTCCAAAATTGCAAAATCTTTTGTAAAATGGTTTTTCATTCATGTTTTTCATTCATACAAGTCCAAAATCATGTTTTACAAATGTTTAAACCCTTACTTGGACTTAAAATACTCAAAAACGAAGTTTTGGTACCTCACAAGTTCAATTTTCTGGTAAAACATTTGCAGAATCTGTAGAAACGTATGAGGGATCGATCCCCCTCCTAAAGGGATCGATCCCCCCAGGCTAGAAAAGGCTCTCCTGCATGTTTTCAACAGAAATTGAGAAGAACTTTTCATTGTTTTGATACTTTTTCTCTTCTCAACTTAAAATTCATTGTTTTTAACTTCTTTTTGATGATCTTTAATATATGAAAACTCATTTTTCATTGATATCATGCCTCAACTTCATCAATTAATATCATTTCCAACAAATGGTATCACTTTCAACAATCAATATCACTTTTCTTGAGTTCACAAGTGCAAAATCAGTTTTCTTATTGAAAATGATCATGAATTGCATAAATATTGAAATAATCTTGAAATATACTTTCAATGAATGCTTAAACATATTTTTGAGATTTATTTCAATTATTTGTGTATATATTTGAGAATTAACGATGAACATGTGCATGATAGATTATGATTTCTTTTGTTCATCTTAGTCAAGCATGCCTATAGGATTATGTTTATTAGATTGACTCAACTACTCCACTATAGGTTACACGATAATTATACATCTACTGGATTGATTTCAAATATAAATTCAACAATTGGTATAAAGTCATAATTGGTAATTGGCCTATAATTTGTGATGGTAAATGGATCCTAAATGTTCAAATGCATGAAACTTTATCATCCTTGTACTTAAAGAACTAAGGTCTTAATGACAACACCAACATTCAAAGATAAATGCAAACTTGAACAAACTTGATATCCATGCATTTATTATTTGAATATTTCCTTGCTCATAATTGGTTAAGGACTTGAATTAGAAAATGAGCATAGGATTTGTGTGCTTGAAACCATGGAAGAAAATGTGTTTGCTTGAATTCCTTGATTTTTTGAATCTTCCATATGGTATCAATTTGTGAATATGAATATGGATTAATATTTTATGATAGTGTGCTAATGTTTGATTGATCCATATGCATATTTGATGATGTTTGATTGTGTTCGTGCATATTTAGAATGGTTATTTTCTTGACATGAACACACTACATATTGGATTCATGCAAAATGCCTAAGTCAACCATTAGTAACAATTGGTATTTAGATTGAAATAACAATTAGTATCATTGGCAACCATATTTTCAATAATTGGTAAGCCAAATCTAAATTGCCAATTGGTATGAGCTTTAAATTGACAACTCTTCTCATGCTCCTTAGATTGAAATGACAAATAGAGAAGAATTCTCTTAGGATATTTTTGCATGAAACTATTGTGTGCTAGAATTTGTAGTTAATTGCTATATATCTTAATTCTAGGCACAATACTTCTTGAAAATGATTTATGAGCACATGCATATGACATGTTATCTAATTTTAGCTCATAATCATGATGTATTACCATGCACCTTAGTTGGACCTTAGAGAACAATTGATATACTTAAGTGCTTGCTTAACTTCTTACCAATTGGAACCTTCTTGCAAAATTACTTATCAACAATTGGTATCAAAATTATTCATAAACAATTCGTATAGGATCATAAGTCATATTCATTGCATGAATATTTCATACTCTTTGTGAATATTGACTTATTTATTTGTGCTATGAGTCCCATGTACTAACATGTTTCTTGTTGGATGGAGCATATTCTTTTCTCACATAGCCATGATTTTAGGGGGAGCATAATTTTTATTCTTTTTCCCTACTTTTTGCTCTGACAAAAAAAGGGAGAAATAGATATTAAAAGGGAGAGATATTAAGGGGGAGAGATAATGGGAGAAATAGTTTGAAAATTCATTTTCAAAACCCATGCATATATTAAGGGGGAGCTTTATAAAATCCTGCTTTATTTGAGGGGGAGTATTTTTTCAAACAATTTTCAAAGCAAATTTACATTAAGTTTTGTCATATCAAAAAGGGGGAGATTGTTAGCTTTAAATTGCCATACATATTTTGAAATGACAAAAATTTAAGTAAGCTTTAATGTTTTGATTCATATTGTAAATTTGCCTTATCACACATGATTTTCTCAATACATTTTCAAGTGATCATATCAAACGTTAAGACCATGATTTAATTGCATACTCTTATTGGTCTTAATACTTTATAAAATGGTTTTCAATATTAAGTAATTTTCTCAAGAATTATTGAACATAAGTTTACAAAATTACTTACAAGTCTTTGGACAATATTTTCATTTGAGAAAGTCAAGAAAAACTCCCTTAAAGCTTATAAATGTTTTGGGTTGAATTAAAATCAAAAGCCATATCATTACTAACTCAAAATAGTGCAGGATATGCTCTCTGGAAGAAAAGGATCGATCCCCACTGTAGCAGGATCGATCCCTTTTTGGTAGAAAGTCTTCCCAAGGTCCCTGAAGCCCAGAATCAAGATTCTGGACAAAAGGGATCGATCCCCTATGGGAAGGGATCGATCCCTTTGCACGAAAATAGCCTATAACGGCTAGTTTTTGTGAGACAACGGTAATATTTGAGATTTGGCTCCACCCAACGGCTAGAATACATCCAAGGGACTATAAATAAAGGCTTAGAAGCCAAAGGAAGGAAGAGGAACAACCAAGCAACATCTTTCATCAGCTTATTCATCTTCCTCAAGCCTCAACATCAATTCAAGAGATAAAGAGTCTTCATCTTCTATCATTCATCTATTTCTTGTATTGCTTATCACAAACATTGTATAGGCTTCTCATTGTGCTTAATTTCTGTAATCATTTGCCTACCTAGAGGCCTCTCTTGATTACATTATTTGTAACCCACCATTCCTTGTAAAAGGGGAGGTTTCTCTTAAGCCTTGAAAAAGAGGGAGGTTTCTCTTGAGCCTAGAAAAAGAGGGAGGTTACTCTTGAGCCTTGAAAAGAGGGATTGTAATCACAAATTCAAGATAGTGGATTTGGAGAAAATCCTTGGGAACGTCTCAAGGTAGAGGACGTAAGCAAGGTTGCCGAACCTCTATAAATCGATTGTGTAAATCTCTCTTTCCCTACTCTCTTTAATTACTTGCAATTATATTGTGTTTATTGCATTGAACTTGGATTGCATGCTTGCCTAGCCTAGAGAACTTAGAAATTATTAATATAGGCTAGAGAATTTAGAAGAATCGCAAAACGAGCTTATAGTTAGTTAAAAACCGATTCACCCCCCTCTCGGTATTGCTTATAAGAGCCAACAGTATGTTTTCACATGATGTTTTAAAAGAAGTATGCGATGTATGTTGGCATATGCTAATTTAAGGAAGTACATGATTTACTTGATTTATGAGCATATCCTATTGTGAAGAATTTTATATATTTGATGAAAGTATATGAATATGCTTTATAATGATTTTACATGACATTATAGAGCCAAGCAGGAAAACTGCATATAGAGGCATAGTACGCTCTTTTACATATTTTTCTTACTGAGCGTAAACTTACCCTTTTACGAATATTTTTATATAGACTACTTGAAGTAATCCCTCGCTCTCGATAGAAGAGCCTACTAGTGGATCTTGAAAGTTACCTTTGAGATACGCTTCCCAGTAAATATTGAAGGTATACTTATGTAATCATGTAAAGTGTGTTGTAATTCAGCTGTTGTACAGTACAAGCTAACAATAATGAATGTAAAGTTTTGGGGATTTAGGTTAAGTAAGATGTGTAAGATGCTGTGGTATGGAATGGTATTTATATATATCATTACTCTGTTAAATAAAAGCAAATTAATTTTATTGAGCTATTAGATGTTAGCTTAAGAAAAAGAAGAATGAATGACATTGATGAGCAGGTCTAATCAAGTTTATGTTAATAAGAGGAAAAAGTTAAATGGTAAATTGCAGTGACAGGGACGTCACAAGTTGAGACCTAGAGGACATGGAATTTGGAGCTAAATATGGATGAGCTAAGAAATTTAGCCCTAAAATAGTTTGTTTATGCAATTTGAGAAGCGTACAAACAAATTAGAAAATTAAGGTTAAGTCTATAGGTCAATAGAATTTTCGTAAATAATGAGCAAACCAAGTTTACTTTAGAATCATTATCAGTGTTAGAAAATTTCTCATAAAATAGGGTTCTAGGCTATGTGAACTGATGGAATTAAATCTGCATAAAAATAGAAATTTACGGGATTTCACGGTTAAGGGTATTTTAGTAATTTCATCAAACGATCAACCAAACTTAAATAAAAGCTCAACCAAAAGTTAGAGCAAGTTAAATAGATATTTTTCATGATAAAATAAAATATTTTGGAGATTAAACTAATGATCTAAACCGAAATTGAACTGAAAAGGACAAAATCAAAAGTTTACTTAAACATAAGGGTAAAATAGTAATTTGTGCTATTAAATATCCCTTTTACTGGAAATTTCCAGCTTCTTCCAGCCCAGTTTCGGTAGCAAACCAGCAGCTCATCTTTCCTCCATAGCCAGACCTTGCTAAGTGAGAGAAAGCTTGAAAACAACACTAAACCCTCATCAAAATCAAAAACTCTCTTCACCAAAATTGTTCTCCTTAACTTCCTCTATCATCCTACACCAAAATCATCACCTAAATCAGCTAAAATCAAGGAAGGATTCTTGAAGCATTCAACCAAAGAAGAAAGGTAAGGGAATGTTGGAATTTTCATGATTTTCTTGATTTCTACGAGTTGTTTATCATGTTTAGGTGATTATTCAAGTTTGAATCAACTTAGAACTAAGAAGAGAACCTCCCTAGGGTTTCAGTCAAGAATGATTGGGCATGAAGATGTTGCAATCTGATGAGAAATTAATTTAGAATTAATGTAGAATTAATATTAAGGAAGAATTCAAGCTTATAATGGAAAAAAAAACAAATTGTTTGGAATTTTGGAAGAATTCGGCCAAGGAAGGGGAGGTAGATTCATTGTTGGGTTTGTTGTATTTAAGGTCTTAAAATATTGTACGAATTATTAGGAGACTGTTTGCGAAAGTGGAACTAAAATCGGAGTTATGTAGGTGAAGTTACTATATTAGCACCGGTGTAAAAGAGACTGAAACGGAAGTGATTATAGGCAATGTGATAGTTATGGGAGGTTAATAATTAATTTTAAATTGAAATGTGGTGATTGGACAATGCTAAATTATTTTATACGGTGTTTTGCAGCTCGAAAGTCTAATAAAGACATCAGTGCTGACGATCAAAACGACAGTGAGTCAGGTAAGGGATGAGTGTAGAAGACGTAAGGATAATACGATGCATGTTTTGATTTAATGTGCATCTTTTGAAATTGAGATGTTGAAATTGGTGTTGAAATGGAAATTGTTGCTGGTTTATAAACTGCGTTTTTCACTACAAGAGGCCAAGGTTAGGAACAGCAGTTTTACTGCCGAAAATCCTAATAATTTTGTGAAATTATCTTTTAATACTTTTAAGTGTTAGTAATGATAGAATTATTAAATCAATTTCTTTAAATTATTGAAATTTCATATTTTCATTATGCATCGAAAGACAATATTTAAAAATTCATGAACATTTTTAAAACTAGATATTACAGTATGAATATTTTATGAATTTTTATTTTCGAATTGCTTATATTTATAAAGTATGTATTTATGGACTGATTGAAGATACATGTTACTGAATCTATCTTAATAAACTACTACAGTTTTGAGACTATTGGCCCCACAGCTGCTTATGAACACATACACTTACTGTTACTGTTACTGTAGCTGAGTGATCCTGATCCCATCATTCAGTGTCCTCAGGTGACACCTGGCCCGTGTTCATCTACTGATAACCCTAGACTATTGGGTGATGCCTTGTCTCCACTATTTTATCTGAGGTGGCAAATTCCTTGACATCCCGAACACTCCTATGAAAAAGATATATATATATATGTTATGGAATTTAAGATATAAAATCCTTTATGATTGTTAAATATGTTTTTCAGAATATGTTTACTATTACTGAATGATTTTTATACAGTTTGCGGAGAAATGTTTTATATTACTTACTTGAAATCTGAAAGTTATTGTTAAACGTTGTTTATTACAGTTTACTGAAAACTGTGCACTTTACTGAATTGCTAAAATTTATTGAAATCCCTATAGTTGCATCTGGGAACCGAAACACGACAAGTACTTCAAAGTACCTCAGATACTCTATCTAGTTACCTAGCCGGCTATAGTATCTTTCTCTATATGTCTTATAGTGAACTGTTAGGAATTGAATGATTTTTATGCATATAGGACACATAGTATCAGTTCTTGTATACGATTCTCTTACTGGATATTAGCTCACCCCCTTTTTCTCCTTCCAAATTATTTCCAGTGATCTCTCGGCATTTGAGCAGGAGGAATAGTATTTTTGGTATCCGAATTCCCGTAGAGGTATACAGCCTTATTTTGCATATGTTTGGACTTATGTACAGTACTTTTGTTATATGTTTTTAGACATGGTATGTAAATCGAATGAAAAATGTAGTATGGGAATTTTATGAGATATATATTATGGTAAATGAAAATAAATTGTTCTTGGGATTAATGTTGAAAATACATATGAAATTTTAAAATTAAATTATTAGTGACGGCACTACAAATAGCCCAATTGACGGTAAGTAAGATGTAAGATGATATGGAAAACTATATATTCGAAATGTGATAGAAATTATGTAGGAATCATGAAAAGATTGAAATTAAGCTTAGTTTAGTTTAAATAGAGGAAGATCAACATGTTGGGCAATAAAGGGAAGTTCGGCCAACTTAAGGGGAGCTTGATTGCCATTTCATGCAAACATATATAGAAGTGGTGTAGAAAATAAAATAAACAAGATTTGATTTGGTAAAGAAGTTAAATTTGGAAGAATTCAAAGTGTAGGAAGGAAGGGTGTATTTGGGTTCATGAAGGGGAAGGAGGAATTGTACCCATTTCAATGTAATTTAGGTCCTAAAATAATGTATAAATTATTCTGAGAATTTAGGGGCGATCGGAATCGAAATCAGAATTATGTAGCAAATGTTACAATTTTTGCACCGGTGACATTAAACTGCATTTAACGAATTTTGCAAACAATTCATTAGCATTTAAATTATTAAATATTCCTTAATTGAAATATAGTGAATTTATCAAGTTGGAATAATGAATTTGTAGCCTCAAGATCTGGAGGTGTTACCAGTGCAGGAGAGTCGAATACCAACAAATTAAGAGGTAAGGGATATTTGTATGAAGTGTAAGGATATTGTGTTGCATGATTCGATGAAAATTACAATTTATGGAATTTAAATATATAATTTGGATTGAAATTTGAAACTGTAAATTGTAGTTTGAAGCTAGATTTTTATACAAGAGGGGTTAGGTTTGAATAAACTGTTATACTAAGAAAATTTTCTAAAGTAACCTATGCTGTTCCAAACTAGGATTTTGGCATGAATTTTGAAATACAAGAAATTGATTTTATAAGGTTGAATTTAAATTTTGGAATATGAATTTATATAATTAAATCACAAATTCATTGTATGCCTTAAATTAATTAATTAATTATAAATTTATTTTAAGATCTTATGTTGGAATATTTTTCTATCATTATGGAATTTATATTGAATATTTGCAAGGTTAAATATTGTTTTGACATTATGTTTTGTGAATAATATAAGTGATTATATGATTATGTGATTTTTATGTTATTTATGAATTTAATTAAGATATGTTTATTTAATTTATCTTCATAAATAGCTCTGAAATATTTATTTAAAATATTTTGAGACTGTGGCCACACAGCTACCTATGGGTACATGCATTTCTGTTCCGTTCCGTTCCGTTCTGATTGCTGTTGACTCTAGCCCAGTCTTCTAGCTCCCACAGGTGTCACCTGGCTAGTGTACACACTATGGTACCCTAACTATGGCCATACGTCTATTATAGTGCATGTGTCTATCAGGTGTAGCTTAGTCTCCACTAAAATTTATACTGGGGTAGTAAATCCTTGGTTAACTTAGATCTAGGCACTCTTAGTTTTGATATATTTCTGATTTTCAATTATCGATATTTTATGCTTTATGATATGGATGATATGTTTTATGAATATACTTAATTGACTTATCTGTTGAAATTGCTATAAATATGGTTTATAATGTTTACGGAGAAATTATTTAATTTTTGAAGTAAATATATTGTACTTTTCAAGATATTGAATTTAAATTTGAATTTGTGATTTAATTAAATCAAATGAATTCCTTTATAGTGGACTTAGATTGTCACAGCCTGTGACCCTATTTTTTATCTTATTTTGTACATCTTATTTGGTTAGGTTATCTGCGATACTTTACTTTTCTTTTACATATAAATAATTCCATATAAAATTCTAATATGAATTACATCCCCTATCTTAATTCATAAGAAAGTATTATTGTAGATAAGTCTAAATACAGAAAATAAATGATCGTACCTTATATAATAAATCAAGCTGTCGCATCGTCCCCAAATGAGCAGCCGAGATGCTCGTAGGTCAGATCTCTTACTCCTCAAAAATCTAAAATGTAAAAATTAAGGGGTGAGCAAACTACGGCTTAGTAAGAGAATTATATGCATCACTTGATATTCAACTATCTATATGCTGAAAAACTTTTTCATTTTTCCTATAAGGGCTCTAGGCACACATGTAAGAAGGATACTACAGTCGGCTAGGGATCCGGATGGAGTAAGGTAGGTATTTTGAAATACCTGTCTTGTCCCGGAACCTAGAAGCAATTGTAGAGAGTAATAAATTTCATTTTGTTTGAAATTTAAATTCTTTTCCTTTTTATTCCATATAGTTTTCATATTCTTTTCAAAATAATGCTTTTATAAAATAAAGCATTTAAATAAAGTAACTGATATTCATATATTCTTTGAAAAGAATTTTAGTTAAATCATCATCATTCTCATTTAAAACTCATTTCATGTTTTACTGTACAATCGGAACTAGTACAATACTTTAAATAGCAAAATAAGTTATTAAATCTTTTTTTTTTGTATAACATATATATATATCGTTTAAATCTAATATTCGATTTAAAAATTAAAATAAGAATATTAGATTTATATTCCTCCTCTTTCCTTTTGAAAACATATTACATATTCATATTACATGTCATATGAAAATCATCTCGTAGTACTAAAATCAGTACTGAAATGAGCATTTTATAAAAATGCTATAAATCATTTCATTTTCTTCTCATATCATATGAAACATATTCATTTTACATGTCACATATCGTAAAAATATTTTCATTTCACATATCATAAATCATATATGGAGACAGTGGCAATCACCGAATCCTATCATGCTATAATACCCGAAGGTATAAAATAGTCATGTCAGATCTATGGCCATAGTCTATAATTTTCCTTGGCGGTTCACTGATCAGGTGTCGGCCGGGACTACATATCATATGTTACATATCACATATCACGTATTACATATCGGCATGATAGAGGTGCCAACTAGTCTCAAAACCGTGTTTTTATCATAAAATAACCTTTATGGAATTTATAAAATTATATAATTTCATAATTTAAAACTATAAAGGTTAAAAATCATTTAGTGAATATTTATAAAAATATTCACTTTATTTCTTTTCATTTTCTATCTCTTATTTCGTGTAATTTACATATCAAGAGAATTTTCGATGATGTCATTATCACCATTCTCGAAAACATGAATATTTTAAAATTAAATCTATTATATTCATGTTTTATGAAAATTAGTGATTTTCTCATTTTTCGTGATTTAATATCGATTTTCAGAAATAAAATCATTCAATATGATTTTACGTAATTTTCTAAAAAATTTTGGCAACATAACGACTGCCGATTGACTAGCCTCTTGCACAAAAAATACAATTTATAATTCCAACCAGTACGTCATCACAAATTTTCAACCGATGAATCATCACAACATTTCCATGAAATAATTTATAATTTAAAAACATGCAGACTGAATATCCTTACAGTGCTGCACATGCATCCCTTACCTTTTCCAGTTTGACGATTTCCTCGTTATCAGTCGCGCCCGTACTCCATCTCTTCCGATTCCATCATCTCATTCGCCGAGAATGATTTCTGGCAACCAAATTCTAACATTTAGAATTTTTTTCATAATTTATTAAAAATCACAGGAAATTAATTTCCACAATTTCTTACCAAAGTTCCGTAAAATTTCGAATTTTTGAATTCCCGGGAATTTTCGAATTCCCAAAAATTTCCTTTTCTCTCTTTCTTTCTTTCTTTTTCCTTTTTCTTCTTCTTTTTCTTCTCTTTTCTTTTCCTTTTCCTTTTTCTTTTCTTTTTCTTTTTCCTTTTCCTTTTCCCTTTTCTGGTTTGAACCGATTCCATATTCGAACCGGTTTGGTCCCATCCCGCCTGTTCGGTCACCGGCGGCCACCATTTTTGCCGGCTCATGCTTCCTACAGTTGGCCGACGTTGCGGGGATGCCAGATTTTGCCTCCGTTTCTCCCTATCACCAGTGACGGTGCCGGATCTGGAGGCTTGGGTTTCGGCCTCCTTCTTTTCTTTTTCTCCCTCTTTTCCGTCATTTCCTTCACCGTCAGCCCTTCCTTCCTCCAGATTGGACCTCACTGGAGCCTCGCAAAGCGACAGCGACATGCAAATCGGCCGACGTCGCCTCCTTTCCTTTTCCTTTTCCTTTTCTCCTCTCCTTTCCTCTTCGGTTTTCGTTCGTTTCTCTTCGACTTTTCCTTTCCCGTCATCAGCGTCCGCTTCCTCACATCATCGGCATAGTTCCCCTCTTCCACTCTCCTTCGGTCAGCCGACCGACGCTGGTCGACCGCTTGTGTTAACACAGAAATAGGAAATCGGGTGTTTCTCGTTTCTGTTATTTCTTCTTCTTCTTTTTTTTTTACTATATCTATATAGATATACTTTGTATAATTATGTATATACCTATATACTTTATTTTAAAATTACATTTATATTTCTATGTATATGTATATATATACATACATAAATATGTATATTAATAATATACATATATACTTCATAATATTTAATAATGTATATATATATATATTTATATATAGAAACAAATATTGATATACATTTATTTTTAAAATGTATATATATGTATTTTATCAAATATATTTATATATAAATATATGATTTTATGCATTTTTGTTTCTTATTCAATTTGGATCTCATTTATCCAATTAAATTTCTTCCATACTAATCTTCAATTTTTCCTTTTTTTTTTCATAATTACTAAATTCTAAAATATTTCGATTTCATAATTAAATTTATTTATTTTCTTTAACTTATTTATTTGTTTTAAATATTAATTTTACAAATATTTAATGTTAAATTTAGAAAATTAGCGGTTATCACATAAATACCGGAATACAAAAGGTATTTCAAAGTACCTCCCATACTCTATCTGGTTATCCAATCCACTATAGTATCTTTCCTTTTAGATCGTGCCAGATTTATTTCATATTTTAAATTCTTGGTTTCGTATAAATATCTGTTTATGAAATCTGCATATAGGATACGTTATATCAGCTTTCGTATAGATATTCTTTATTGAGCACGTTAGCTTACCCCTTTACTTTTCACTCCCAGATTATTGGTAGTGAGATTAGGTCTGCTTTTTAAGTGGACATGACTCTGGTACTGCTTAGGCAATTTTACAGACTCATCAAGGTATACTGATTTTATTTTTATATATTCAGATCTCTGTACAGTGCTACTTTTATGTACCTTTTTAGTAAATGAATATCTGTAAATTTCAAATTTTGGGTTTTGTATATAAATAATAAATTTTTATTTAGAGGTTAATTGATACTGCAGATGAGCCCAACCTTTATGTGTTTATTTATGTGAAATTAATAAAATATATGGTAATTCGGGATGTAACAGATGGAATAAATTAGATGTAAAAATAGAAATTTACACAATTTTACGATTAGGGGTATTTTACTAATTTCACACAAAACTATAACCGAACCTCAACAAAAGCTTCACCAAACAATAGAGCAAGTTAAATGGAGTTGATTTGTGATTAAATAAAATATTTTGGAGGTTAGATAGACTGTTTTCAACCAAGTCAAACTTTAAGGGCAAAATTGGAAGAAATTTTAAGTATAAGGGCAAAATGGTAAATTTTCCATAAAATATCATATTTCATGAATTTTCCAGCCCTTTCTTCTCCCATTTTTGACTGAAACCAGTAGCTCACTCCCTCCATTAACGTGACCTTGGTGAGGAGAGAGAAAGTGAGAAAAAACCTAGTAAAATCACATTAAAATTCAAAACTTTCTTCACCAAAATTGTTTTGCTCAACTTCCTCTATCTTCCTACACCAAAATCACTTGCCAAAACAGCCAAAAGAGAGGTGTGGGTATCCTAGAAGTGTTCGGCCAACGTAAGCTAAATGGAAAACTTAGACTTTTTCATGAAATTCGAGTTACATACCATGTGTTCATGATTTTTCCATGCTTCCCTTAGCTTGAATCATGTAAAAATTTTGTGTTTGGGCAAGTAAGGGTTTCAGCCAACACCATGGGTGCATGAATACAGTGCAAGTTGATGAGTAGTTGATGCAAAAAAATTGTAGAAATTATGAAAAGTAAGGAAACAAAAAGGGTGGTTCGGGCATGGCAAGAAAGGCTAGAATTTTATGTCCATTAATGTGTAAATAATGTGGAAATGGTGTAGGAAATTGAAGAATTAATTTAAAATTAAAAACAAGTTAAACTTGGAAGAATGTAAATTGTGTAAAGGAAAAATGCAATTCGGCCAAGCTAAGGGGAGGAAGAAATCATGCCCATTTCAATGTAATTTAGGTCTTAAAATAATGTATAAATTATTCTAAGAATTTCAGCGCGATTAGAATCGAAAACGGAGTTGTGTAGCAAAAGTTACAATTTTAGACCAGTAGAAATTAGATTGCATTTAGATAATTTTACATACAATGCATTCATATTTAGATAATTAAATATTCTTTTAGATAAAATATAGTGAATTTATCAAGTTTGAATGATAATTTGCAACCTCAAAATCTGAAGGTAGTACCAATGCTGACGAGGCGATTATCGATAAATTAAGAGGTAAGGGATATTTGTATGAAGCATAGGGATATCATGTTGCAAGATTTTGATAAAATTGTATGTTGGTGAAATTGGATTTGATGTCGTGGATTGGAATTGGAATCTGGAAACTGTGGTTTTGAAGTTGTTTTTCGTGCAGGAAGGCTAGGCTAGAATAAACCGTTATGCTGTCAAAATTTAGAAAAAAAAATAGCTTGATTCTCTTTAAAATATTATTTAGTGTGATAACTAAAATAAAAGAAATGAATTTTTGAGCTTTGAATATTTAAGTCTTTAAATATGGTTTTAAGTGCATTAAATCACAAATTCAATATTTAAAAATTCATGTTATCGAATTTTGTGTAAGTGAGAGTATTTATATGATTTTATAACTTATTTACATATAAATAGAATATTTTTCGAACAAATATTGATATGTGAATATTTTATGAATTTTTATTTTGAACCTTATATTTTCAAAATTATGCTTTTATAAACTGATTTAAGATCTAGATTTTTTGAATTTATCTTCGTAAACGAATATGAAATGTTTTATGTGGTTTTTAGAGATTGTTGGTCTTGTAGCTACCTGCAGGTACATGCATTTCCATTCCGTTACAATACTACTGACTTTAGCCCAGTCTTTAGCTTCCACAGGTGACACCTGGCTAGTGATCACACTATGGCCCCTTAACTATGGTCATTCGTCTACTATAGTGCATGTGTCTGTTGGGTGTAACCTAGTCTCCACTAAATTTATACTAGGGTGATAAATCTCTAGTTAACTTAGATCCAGACACTCCTAGTTTTAATATGTTTTTAATTTTGATTTATCCGTATTTTATGTTTCGTGATATGAATATGATATTTTGTGAAATTATTTATTTGATTTATCTGTTAGAAATTGCTATAAATATGATTTATAATGTTTACGGAGAAATTGTTTAATTTCTTATATAAGTATGTCTTATTTCTCATAACATTGAATTTATATTTAAATTTGTGATTTAATTAAATCTAATGAATTCGTTATAGTGGACTTGGATATCGAAACATGTAAAGTACTTCAAAGTACCTTCATACTCCTCTGGTTACCCAATTTGCTATAGTATCCTTCTTGTTAGTTCGTGCTTACTTAAATTTAATATTTCGAATTTCATGGTTTTCATATGAAAATGCGTTTATGGAAATGCATATAGGTTACGCTATATCAGCTTGCGTATAGGTATTCTTTACTGAGCACGTTACCTCACCCCTTTATTTTTCACTCCCAAATTATTTGCAGTAAGTTTGAGTTTGCTTTTTTGGAGGACTTGATTCCGGGTATTCCTCAAGTGACTTTCTCGATTCGTTGAGGTATACTAAATTTACTTTATGTATTCAGACTTTTTATACAGTGCTACTTTTATGTACATTATACTTGGATGTAAATTACGTTTGTATATGAATTTCTATACATTCTGAATCCTGGGTTTGTATAAAAATAAATAAATTTCATTTTAAATATAAGTTGAGACTGCAGAAAAGCCCAACCTATATGATTTGTGTATAGAAAATTTGGTAAAATATATGATATTTCCAATCGTGATAGTTAAGGTGGTATTAGAGTTAGGTTGGCCTGATGTCTGTCAGTGTCTTCTGATTAGATTGATATACATCCCAAGCAATGCTATACAAATGAATTTTGTGACTAAAAATTTGTTTCTGTGTATTCCACTGTGGTGCAGTATGTCTGATATGCGAGTAGGTACTGAAAGGGGTAGGGGACACCTCAATGGGTGCCCTAGGCCCATACAACCCTCCCCAGAGCATACTTCGAAGCCGATGCCGAAGCTTGCTCTCCCTCCACAACCTCAGAGTCTAAATATTAGAATCTCCAGGCTAGAAAGAGTGGTAGCAGACTTTATAGCTAATTTTAATAGAGCACCGGGACCCGAAGTAGCACAGTCTCCGCCTCCACCTCCACCACCGATGCCACAGCCTGCGCCATAGCCAGAGTTGCAACCTCAACCAGTATAGCCCCCACTACAGCCTCAACCCCAAATTCTAGAGCACTCGAGGCGAGTTCCAGTTAGGGGTTGTAATGCTAATCTGATCCTTCAGTTTCAAAAATTGGATCTGTTGAAATTCAGAGGGGAGAAGGATCTGATGGCTATGGAAGAGTAGGTAAAAGAGGTGGAGAAGCTGTTTGATTACATGACCTACTCTGAAACTGAGAAAGTTGGTTTGGCCATATTTCTACTATGGGCGATGCAGAGTATTGGTGGAAGTCCATCAAGATAGTCTTATCATCCAGATACCGAGCAGTGACTTGGGAGGTTTTTCTAGAGGCATTTTATAGGTAGTACATCCCCAACATTGCACAGACGAAGTTGAAGTCAGAGTTTATGAATCTAAAGTAGGGGAGTATGACAGTGGACCAGTATAAGTCCAGATTTACTGCACTTAGCCACTTTGATCCGAAGGTTGCTAGGAGTGAGAAGCATAAGATCGAGTGGTTTGTATCTAGCTTGAAGATATCTAACAGAAATAGTTTAGCCCCGTTCGACATTACTACTTATGATGAGGCAGTCCATCGAGCCTAGTAATGTAAGTAGAATTACGAAGCTCAGCAGGTGGAGTTTGGTTTTTGAGCAAAGAGTAAAGGAAAAGAAAAGGTTTGACGAGGATTTGATGACAAGGTTGATTCTAGGCCAGCTAAGAGGCCTACTGATATTATGATTCAGGATAGACCTACTGGAGACAAATCCACTAGATCTACTGACACCGGGAGATCTATTACTCTCTAAAGGGGCACTGCGATCTGGTGTAAGCAGTATGGGAGGTCGCATGGAGACAGACCTTGCTATTGGGTGATAGGAGCATGTGAGCAGAATTACGAAGCTCAGTAGGTGGAGTTTGGTTTTCGAGCAAAGAGTAAAGGAAAAGAAAAGGTTCGACGAGGATTCGATGACAAGGTTGATTCTAGGCCAGCTAAGAGGCCTACTAGTATTATGATTCAGGATAGACCTGCTGGAGACAAATCCACTAGATCTATTGGCACCAAGAGATCCACTGCTCTCCAAAAGGGCACCGTGACCTAGTGTAAGCAGTGCGGGAGGTCGCACGGAGACAAACCCTGCTATTGGGTGATGGGAGCATGTTTTAAATGCAAACAACGGGGTCATATGATTAGAGACTTCCTTAAAGACAGGGAGGTAGTGCCAACAGCTCAAGCAACCCCAGCAACAGCGGCTTCAGTAGCTAAGGAGGAGAAGGTTACACCATCCGCACATAAGAGAGCGATAGCTGTAGAGAAGGGCAAGCAGACAGTAACTCAGGGATAGGTGTATGCCTTAGATAAGGAGACTGCTAATACTTCTTCTGATATCATAGGGGTAAGATTTATATTTTTAATATTACTGTTATTGCATTAATAGATCCGAGTTCCTCACATTCATTCATATCACCTGCATGTGCTACTAAGATACCCGTGAAACCTAAACCATTAGGATATTCACTACAAATTATTACCCCGTTTAAAGAATCACAAATGACTGATGTTATGTATAGAAATTGTAAATTAAAGATAGGAGAAAAGAAACTGTAGCTAACCTAGTTTTGTTAAATATGTATGGCCTTGATGTAATTTTAGGGATGGATTGGTTAGCTACGAATTATGTTAGTGTAGATTGTTACATGGATTGGTTAGCTACGAATTATGTTAGTGTAGATTATCACACTAAGTATATAACTTTCTCCCACACAGAAAAATATATTGTAAAGCTTTTGGTATAGGAATGAAATTAATATTTTGTTGAATTTCATTCGATTCGAATTTGAGAATTTAAGTATTTGTTTGATTTTAAAGGGTTTATACCTTATGTGGAGGATGTTGAGAAGAGACGTTCGGAGTTACATGAGATTTCAGTGGGTCAGGAGGATTTTCTGTGTACAGTGATACCTCCTCACAAGGTTTGGGTTACGTGCTGATACAGCATGCGAAAGTGGTTGCATATGGGTCCTGTTAGCTAAATGATCATGAGAGAAACTATCCTACTCATGACTTGGAACTTACTGTCGTGATGTTTGCTTTGAAGATATAGTGACACTATCTGTATGGTGAGAGATTCTAGGTATTTACTAATTATAAAAGCTTGAAATATCTGTTCTCGTAGAAAGAATTAAATATGAGACAATGTAGATGGATGGATCTACTTAAAGATTATGACTACAAGGTACTCTATCATCCAGGAAAGGCGAATGTAGTTGCTGATGCTTTGAGTAGAAGGCACTTAGAGATGGTATCTTATATGATGGTATGGGAATATGAGCTGTTAAAGCAGTTTGCGAGCCTCAACTTGGATGTTTGTCCTTCTGACAGGTATAGGTTAGTAGCCAGTTTTCGAATTGAATTGGGATTGATGGATTAGATCAAGAATGCTCAGAGGGAGGATTCGGGTTGCATTAAGATTGCCAGCAGTTGCAGTTGGGAGTTCAATCAGAGTATGTGATTGGCACTGATGGCATTATGAAGTTCCAGAATAGGATTTGTATTCCTTGGGACAAGTAGCTACGGGAGTTGATTTTAGTAGAGGCTCACAGTTTTAAGTACACCTTACATCCGTGCAGTAACAAGATGTATTAGAATCTGCGTAAGGTATACTAGTGGCCTAATATGAAGAGAGACATCGTGGAGTTTGTTGCTAGATGTCTCACGTGCTAGCAGGTGAAAGTGGAGCATCAGAAACCAGCTGGATTACTTTAGCCTTTGCACATTCCAATGTGAAAATGGGAGCACATCACTTTGGATTTCATTATGGGTTTACCGAGGACCAGACAGAATCATGTTGCGATCTGGGTGATTGTAGACTAGTTGACGAAGTTTGCCAACTTTCTAGCTATGAAATCTACAGATTCTCTAAGTACCTTAGCCGATCTGTATGTCAAGGAGATTGTAAGACTACTCGGGGTTCCAGTGAGCATTCTTCTGATTGAGATTCTCTTACTTCTCATTTTAAGGAAAGATTTCAAGAGGCTATGGGATCTCATTTGAACTTCAATACAGCATTCATCCGTAAACTGATAGTCAGTCCGAGCACTCCATCCAAATGCTCGGGGATATGTTGAGAGCTTGTGCATTAGATTTTAAAGGCTCCCGATCATCATCCACTGGCGAAATTCACCTATAATAATAGTTATCATTCGAGTATCGGCATGGCACCCTATGAAGCATTATATGGTCAAAGATGCCATTCTCTGATAGCATGGGAAGAAGTGGGTGACAGGAAGATTCTAGCTCCTGATTTAGTCAAGTAGGCTTCCAGGGATGTTCAGTTGATATGTGATAGTTTGAAGGCTCCTTAGAGTTGGCAGAAGAGTTATAAAAATGCTAGATGCCGACTATTGGAATTTTCTGTGGGTGACTCGGTATTCTTGAAAGTTTCACCTTTGAAGGGAATTATGAGATTTCGGAAGAAAGACAAGGTGAGTTCTCGATACATTGGACCTTTCGAGATCTTAAACTGAGTGGGAGACTAGCATATCGGTTGGCGTTGCCTCTAGAGCTCTTCGGTGTACATAATGTCTTGCACGTGTCCATACTCCGGAAGTATTATCCAGATCCGTCCCACGTGATTCAGTATGAGCCGTTGGAGATTAGAGAAGATATGAGTTACGCGGAGAAGTTGATTTGGATCTTAGATCGAAAATATAAAGTGCTATGATCTAAGACAATACCTTTGGTTAAGGTTCTCTGGTAGTATCACACTGAAGAGGAAACTACTTGGGAGCTAGAAAGCCTAATGAAGGAAAAATATCTCGAATAGTTCGTCGGACATATTTGATCAAAATTGAAAGGCTAAATGTCTTAAGGTGGGGGGAAATGTGAGATCTTGTAATTAAGAGTACTGTTTAATTTTATTTATATAATTGAAATTTTGGAATATTTACAATTAATAAATATTTGATTATATCTTAGGTTTTAAGGTTAAACAGTAGGTGGGCCCCACGGACTCCCTAAAGCCCAGATGAAGGTGGAACTTTAGGGATGTGATATTTAGGGCCGAAAAATATGATGGTAAGAGTTCTAGCCTCAAACTCAATTATTTTTATATATTTTGAAAAATGTGCAACAATTTGAGAAATGACAGTTTAGTCCATAGGTCGTCAAAATTTTCAAAAATAAAGGTCAAACCAGAAGGACTTCTGACCCACTATCTAAAATAAATAATTCCTCATGAACTATAGTTTTAGAACATCAAGACAGATGGAATAAATTAGATGTAAAAACAGAAATTTACGTGATTTTACAGTTATGAGTATTTTAGTAATTTCACCCAAACCGGTAACCACCAAACATTAAAGCAAGTTAAATAGAGTTGGTTTATGATTAAATAAAATATTTTGGAGGTTAGACGACCGTTTTCAATCAAACTTTAGGGGCAAAATTGAAAGAAATCTTTAAGTATAAGGGCAAAATGGTAAATTTACCATAAAATATCATATTTCATGAATTTTCCAGCCCTTTCTTCTCCCATTTTTGACTGAAACCAGCAGCTCACTCCCTCCATTAGCGTGACCTTGGTGAGGAGAGAGAAAGTGAGAAAAAACCTAGTAAAATCACATTAAAATTCAAAACTTTCTCCACCAAAATTGTTTTGCTCAACTTCCTCTATCTTCCTACACCAAAATCACTTGCCAAAGTATCCAAAAGAGAGGTATGGGTATCCTATTAGTGTTCGGCCAAGGTAAGCTAAATGGAAAACTTAGACTTTTTCATGAAATTCAAGTTGCATACCATGTGTTCATGATGTTTCCATGCTTCCCTTAGCTCAAATCATGTAAAAATTTTGTGTTTGGGTTGCATGAATATGGTGCAATCTGATGAGTAGTTATGTAAAAAAATTGTAGAAATTATTAAAAGTAAGGAAACAAGCTTAGTGTAGCTTGAATGGAAGAAAATCAATAGGTTAGGCAAAGAGGGTGGTTCAACCATGGCAAGAAGGGCTGGAATTTTATGCCCTTTAATGTGTTAATAATGTGGAAATGGTGTAGGGAATTGATGGAATTAATTTAAAATTAAAAAGGAAGTTAAACTTGGAAGAATGTAAATTGTGTAAAGGAAAAATGCAATTCAGCCAAGCTAAGGGGAGGAAGAAATCATGCCCATTTCAATGTAATTTAGGTCCTAAAATAATATATAAATTATTCTAAGAAAGTCAGCGCGATCAGAATCGAAAATGGAGTTATGTAGCAAAAGTTACAATTTTGGACCGATAGAAATTAGACTGTATTTAAATAATTTTTACATACAATGCATTCATCTTTATATAATTAAATATTCTTTTAGATAAAATATAGGGAATTTATCAAGTTAGAATGATAATTTGTAGCCTCGAAATTCGAAGGTACTAACGATGCTGGCAAGGCGACTATTGATAAATTAAGAGGTAAGGGATATTTGTATGAAGCGTAGGGATATCGTGTTGCATGATTTTGATAAAATTGTATGGTGGTGAAATTGGATTTGATGTCCTAATTGGATTGAAATTAGAATCTGGAAATTGTGGTTTTGAAGTTGTTTTTCGTGCAAGAAGGCTAGGCTAGAATATACCATTATGCTGTTGAAATTTATAAAAAAAAAATAGCTTGAATCTTTTTAAAATATTATTTGGCATGATAACTAAAATAAAAGAAATGAATTTTCGAACTTTGAATATTTAAGTCTTTAAATATGGTTTTAAGTGCATTAAATCACAAATTCAATATTTAAAATTTCATATTATTGAATTTTGTGTAAGTGAAAGTATTTGTATGATTTTATAACTTATTTACAAATAAATAAAATATTTTTAGAACTAAATATTGATCTGTAAGTATTTTATGAATTTTTATTTTGAACTGTTTATATTTTCAAAATTATGCTTTTATGGACTAATTTAAGATCTAGATTTCTGAATTTATTTTCGTAAACGAATATGAAATGTTTTATGTAGTTTTTAGAGACTGTTGGCCCCGTAGTTACTTGTGGGTACATGCATTTTCGTTCCGTTACATTCCGATGCTACTGACTCTAGCCTAGTCTTTAGCTCCCATAGGTGACACCTAGCTGGTGATCACACTGTGGCCCCTTGACTATGGCCATACGTCTACTATAGTGCATGTGTCTATTGGGTGTAGCCTAATCTCCACTAAATTTATACTGGGGTGGCAAATCCTTGGTTAACTTAGATCTAGGCACTCATAGTTTTGATATGTTTCTGATTTTGATTTATCCGTATTTTATGTTTCGTGATATGAATATGATATTTTGTAAAATTATTTATTTGATTTATTAGTCAGAAATTGCTATAAATATGATTTATAATGTTTACAGAGAAATTGTTTAATTTCTGATGTAAGTATGTCTTATTTCTCAAAACATTGGATTTATATTTTAAGTTGTGATTTAATTAAATCTAATGAATTCCTTATAGTGGAATTGGATACCAGAACATGTAAGGTACTTCAAAGTACCTCCCATACTCCTTTGGTTACCCAATCTACTATAGTATCTTTCCTGTTAGATCGTGCTTACTTAAATTTAATATTTTGAATTTCATGGTTTTTATATGAAAAGCCTTTTTTGAAAATGCATATAGGTTAGGCTATATCAGCTTTCGTATTGGTATTCCTTACTGAGCACGTTAGCTCACCCCTTTATTTTTCACTTCCAGATTATTTGCAGTAAGTTCAGGTCTACTTTTCTGGAGGACCTGATTCTCGGTATTCCTCAGGTGGCTTTCTTGATTCGTCGAGGTATACTAGATTTACTTTATGTATTCAGACTTTTTATACAGTTCTACTTTTATGTACATTATACTTGAGATGTAAATTACGTTTGTACATTCTGAATCCTGGGTTTGTATAAAAATAAATAAATTCCATTTTGAATATAAATTGACACTGTAAATCAGCCCAACCTATATGATTTGTGTATGGAAAATTTTGTAAAATATATGATATTTTGGACCGTGACATTAACCGTTGATGTTATATACCACGTACCGCGTGGTCCACTTGCAAAGACTTTGACTTAGACTTTAGCATCAACCATTAAGTTTAACACGGAGTATGCTGGCCCATAGCCATCTATACGGTCCCTCAAAAATGAAATAGCCGAATTGAAAGACCCAAGTGGCTAAGTGTCTCTTTTGAATAAACTAAAACTCCATCTCAAAATAAATTAGTTTTTGAATTTTTATGTTTAATTAGTATCTTTAGATTTCAGATTTATAAATCATTATGCATGGATTGTGCTTCAATTGGCAACGCAGACTGAGTTTGTAAGAAAAACTTTCGGGTTTGAATTCCACTAAATACACTTTTGGAGAGGGATGAAGAGCTTTAACTGTGACGAAGCCCCAAGCAAGATTGGTCTCAAACTGTTAAAACGGATAAAGATATATGTGATTTACACAAAAAGAAAATATTTATAAATCATTATTGATTAAAATTTGAAAAAACATCTTTCAAATATGTGAATTCTTCAAAATTTATATTTAATTCAATATTTAGAATAATTCTTTCAAAAGTAAAATCTAAGCAAAACAAGTTAAATTAAAATAGCATTTATGGCCCAAATGGAGTATGATTTTGATTTAATTACATAATCCCAGTCTATTATATATATTTATATGGTGTTGTTCCGAAAAAAATATTAAAATGGATATTGCGGTAATGCTTTTTCATTGTTGGAGGTTTGGATGGCAGCAAAATATTCGGTTTTGTTATTCATGAACATGAGAGACAATAGGTAGGTGACAAGGTATTAACGTCCTGAGTTGTTTGTCTGGCCCTTCGCCCACCAATCACGGCACTCTTAAGTCTTGACAAAACTACAAGCAATGGGAACATATAGCAGTATTTATTTTTTATTACAAAAAAATATTAAATAATTGAATATATGGATGGAATCGCTTGAAGTTCAACTGAATCTTTATAAAATGTCACAATTCATTTTTAAATATTCTGTCAGATTCTTGGCAACTTGAAGGAGTATTTAAAGAAAGAATAACCAACGCCAGTTTAGTTTCCAGTATACAACAAACCTCGTTCTTGTGCGTAACCTTATGGGAGCCACTCGCTTCTACTTCATCCTCCCTCTTATGCTTGGAGTGCTTTGGTGTAATTTTGTGGCTTCTTTGGCCATAGAACTACACAACATCACGACTGATCAATCGGCTCTTCTTGCACTAAAATCCCATATCATTCATGACCCTCAAAATCGTTTGGCAACCAACTGGTCCACTACTGCTTCTGTTTGCAATTGGATTGGTGTCACCTGTGGATCCACCCACCTCAGAGTCATTGCTCTTAATCTTTCTGATATGGATCTAACAGGCACCATTCCACCTCAACTGGGAAATTTGTCGTTTCTTGCGTGGCTCAACATTAATCAAAACAATTTTCATGGCTCATTGCCTATCGAGTTGGGTAGTTTGCGTAGGCTGAAATACATCGACTTTTGTAACAACGGCTTCAGCAAAGAAATCCCTACGTGGCTTGGCTCTTTCAATCAACTCCAAAGCCTGTATTTATACGGTAACAACTTCAGTGGTGTTATCCCATCTTCCTTGGGCTACTTGTCAAAGCTACAGACATTGAGCTTGAGTAGGAATAATCTGAGTGGGCTAATTCCCGAGGCAATCGGAAATCTTTCTAACTTGGAGGAGTTAAGTTTGAACAGTAATCAGCTTTCAGGTTACTTCCCTTTCTTAAACTTTAGCAATTTTTTTTATTTGAAATGAGATTGCCAAAAAACTAAAATTTATCATTAAACTTGTAACAAAACTTATACCGTTGACTTAATGCATCTTTGCATGTCGTGTTGACTTGGTAAATCTTCATCTCACTGCAGGTCATCTACCACCAAGTGCATTTGATCGCCTTCCTAAATTACAACTCCTAGATTTGGGTTTTAACCAATTTTCTGGCATAATTCCTACCAGTTTATTCAAGTGCCAAAAGTTGGAATTTTTATACTTGAATCACAACTATTTTAAGGGAAGTTTGCCAACCAATATCGGCAATTTGACTATGCTCAAGGTGTTGCTTCTCTATATGAACAACCTCACAGGTATGTTAATGATGTCTTCGTCTACTTTGGACAAGTTAAAATTAGCACTAAATTATAAATGCACCAAAAATAAATCATAATAATATAATATGGATTATGTATGTAAGCAAAAGAAAACTTGAATTTTGTTCTAAAAGTTCTAATATATATATATATATATATATATATATATACATACACACACATATATAAAATACTAGCTTTTTTAGCTTTGCCTTTTTATTTTATCACAGTTATTCCTTAATCACTTGATCAAGAAGTTGTAGACTTTTTTTTGGCCAAAAAAAATCATTTATGAGAACAGAATTACATCAGCATTATCTGTTGCAAATACAAAGTAATATACCGAGCTTTACAGTGAGATAATTAGTCAATTATCTCTATACACCTTGGCAATATCAGGTTACTTCCCTTTCTCAAACTTTAGTACTTTTTTTTATTTGAAATGAAATTGACAAAAAATAAAATTTATCATTAAACTTAACAGCTCAACGCTCTATAACAAAACATATACGATTGACTTAATGCATCTTTATGTCGTGTTGACTTAGTAACTCTTCATCTCACTGCAGGTCATCTACCATCAAGTGTATTTGATCACCTTCCTAAATTACAAAAGCTACGTTTGGGTTTCAACCAATTTTCTGGCATAATTCCTGCCAGTTTATTCAAGTGCCAAGAGTTTGAAGTTTTAACCTTGTCTCGCAACTTTTTTGAGGGAAGTTTCCCAACCGGTGTCGGCAATTTGACTATGCTCACGAAGTTTAATCTCATGGGTAACCACCTCAAAGGTATGTTAACGATGTCCTCATCTACTTTGAACAAGTTAAAATCAGCACTAAATTATAAATGCACAAAAAATAAATCATAATTATATAATATGGATTATGTATTTATACAAAAGAACTTGAATTTTGTTCTAAAAGTTTTATCTATATATATATATATATATATATATATATATATATATATATATAACATCTAGCTTTCTTAGCTTTGCTTTTTTATTTTGTCACAATTCTCTCTTAATCACTCGATCAAGAAGTTGTTGGCTTTTTACTTCTGCTTTTCTTTGATCATACTCATGTTCAAAAAAGAAATCTATTTCTCGTTAGAAGCAATTTTTTCATATGTAATTTAATTCTATTCGCAAAATGTTGATCTTTTTAGTAACAAATGGTAAATACATTTTCTTATACTATTAAATCTGGAGAAACTGTGGTTTAGAACAATGTTAGGGATCATTCCGATCCCAATTGGCATCCGATGTGGCACAATCTTGGTGCAACTACCGCCAAACTTCATTTGGACAACAAGTCCAGCGCGGTTGAGGTTGTCTTAGCCGGTCTAAAGGTCCTTGTCACCGCTTGATCAAAAGGTTCTGGTTGGAAATCCTTCTTCTACCGCACCTTTTCTTCTCTTATATTTAAGATAGTAAACGGGTCAAGCTACTTGTGAGTTACTGAAGTTTAACTCTTATTTTTAAGTTAAAATTGAGCTCAAGCTCCTTAAATAATAAGAAGAGTTCAAGTTTCTTAATATCCTATTGATGTTGTTTGGTTGAACCTCTTTGATGGTGCATGCAGATGAATTTTTCTTGAGTGCTTTTAACACTTTAGTCTTTGAACTCCTTACTGAACTTTGAGGAAGAACAAACAAATAAAGGAATGACTTTAAGACACGTTGCTAATGCCATTTTGCTTACTTACTCCGTCCCTACCAATTACAATATATGCAATAGAGGTTTGTCGAATGGCTCTAGGATATAATGAAACTACCATTTGAAGGAACATTGCACTTGTGAAAAACTACTAAAAACTCTTGACAAGAACAAAAATATCTTATCTTAGTCATTATTTTCTACAGTAAATAGTCTAAGATACTTGTTTCTACTTTGAGAATGAGAGGAAAAAAAATAACCTTTGTTTTGGTGTGTCCAAAATGAACCTCGACATTTCTATTTATAGAAATGTAATCCAAGTGTTGTGATCTCACAACCAAATTTTGTGATCTTACAATTATGTTAGTTGATTCGATAAAAATAACTGTTTAATATAATCACAACTTCTAGAAACCAATGGTTATAATTTTAATCATTCACAAGTGAAAGAACACCATTTTCATAAAGAGTATGTATCTCATTGAAGAAGATACTATTTATTGAAAAGTTATGTCAAACTTTTATAGTAGTTTATTATTCCATTGATTAAACATGATGTTTAATCAATCATTCTTTCATTATTTTAAAAAATTCCAACAGTCTCCTACCCTTTTCAAAATAGAGCAAATCCAATACTTAAAAAAATATTTTATGCATAAATGAACATATCAATTCTTATTTAAAGTTTCCACCTTAGTGAAAAACTGTTGTTGAATTAATTAGAACAGCAAGGTACAACTAGTTTTTAAAACCATTGACTTTATAATGATTAGTCATACATTAAATCACACATAAAACTTATTCCACTGAATTAATTAAAAATCTAAATTAAGGATGGTCAAAATAAGTAAATGATAAAGAGTAATATATAGTTTAAAAAAAATTCTTCAAAAGGTTTTATAATTGTATTATAAAAATGGTCATACATTTCTTTTCGGATTAATATAATCATATCCTAATAAGAAAACGGATTAAAAAGTAAAATTTGGCATACATTTAAATATAATTGTTCTTTATAAAAATAAAACACTTCATTTTATATATTATCACACATGTTAATCTTTAATTTTTATTTAGTGAAAAATATTACTATTTATTTTTACCTCTAAACATATCTTGTCTTTTGCTTTCAACGAATGTTAAAACAAAATGACACCAAACTTAACTTGTAAAATGATGAATGGTTATATTAAAAGTCTCTAATAATATGTCATTTTAGTAATTTTTTATTGAAATAATGCGACAATCTATTCAATTTCTTTTTTTTTTGTCAATTTTAAAACTATAATGTGAATTGGCACATGACCCCAAGTGAAATACAAAACCCCCTTTTGGTTTCAATTAAAGTACATTAATCCTCCTCTTGTTTCAAAATGATTTTTTTTACCCCTTTTTGTTGTATATATTACTAAAGAACATTTTTTTAAAAGTGAAAACAACTTTTAAATTCATGTAGAATGTATATGTGTTAACAAAATGAAAATTTGTAAGTATACAATTGAATTCCGAATGAAGGAACAGGTTCTGCTAAAAAATTGGCCTTTTAAAGTTGCATGGTAGTTGGATACCCAATAAGAAAATTGGCCAACTGCCCAAAATAGCACTTGATTATTTTAAAGAGATAAAGTGTTCTGCTAGAAAAATGGCTTAGGTTACTCGACTACCCAAATAAGGGAGTCAATTGTCTAAGACTAAAATGCCTCATGTTTATAAAAAAACACTAAAGCAGTCAATTCCCTTGCTTGAGCATTGGATTGCCTATCCTGAAAACCCAAAAAATATATCTGTTGGTCTTGTTTCTTTATTCCAAAGGCCATGATTCTTCATCCAAAAGATAACTCATCATGAAAGGGTCTTTCTAACACCGATTGGGACTTATAAATTCTTCCATCAAAGTTTATTTTCAAACAATAGTTTATACTTTTTCTCCAAACTCTGAAATTTCTAAATATTCCTTCTTACACTCTTTTTTTGGTTTTGGTATGAGTGAGTTCATAAGAGGAATTCAAAATGCAATTGAATTCTGTAGGAAAACAATAACAATTAATATATATAATCTTGAATGCATCAACAAGAACAATAATACAAATATTATAACTTAAACAAAGTAAGGAAGAAATACAAACATAATGAACCAAGACTTGTATATCTCACAGCTTCCTTAAAACATAATCGCCCTCTCACCATAGGTGCTTGACTAATGTAGGCATTTGTCTCCTAGGATACGTAGTAACCGAGTAGCAAAGACACACCACAATATACTTCAATCGAATTTTTAAGTGCCTAAATGTTATACATTTTAGAATGAGATCCACAGCACCTAAAACTAGGAGCTAAGAAAGAACAAACTTTGAAAGGCAAACTAAAGAGAAGCTAGAAAATTTTTGTTACGTGTTTTTGGTTTGTAAAACAAATGAGAGGAGGTCCCCTTTTATAGCTTTCATCCGAGGGCATTTTAGTCCTTAAAAATTTTGGAATTAAATCCAAAATTAATTCAACAATTTAATCTAATGATAGTTACACATTTGAAATTTAAATCAATGGCAATTATAGTAAGTATCAATTTTTTATTCAACCATGTATCTTTTTGAGTTTATAAATCTTCCACTAACACAAAGTGAATTCCTACTTAAATTATAAACTCTAAATGTCTATTGAATGGCTTATTTAAATGACCATTATCCAATAATTCCCACATGAATGAAAAATTGAAAGAGGACACAGAATAACAAAACAAAAGTTTTGACATCAAAAGTTTTCGACCTTGTGATAGTGTTCAATGGTCGATACCTGCATAGGATAGGTAGGTATTACCCTTTGAACCTTCCCTTGTGAAGGTATGTTTACTTTACTGGTTGATTAGTAGTCGCAATGACTTTAGATTGTTATGTAGTTCATGTAAACAATGACATACATCACATAAGAATATTTTCTGACACAATTAAGTTCTCACTGTTATGTTCTGTCACGACCCGAAGGCCGTAACTTACACTTGATACTCATAATTTTTCATCTTACAAATTTATGGACTAAATTTTTCCTTTTCATTTTAAGGTTTGTATTCGGTGTCAATGTAGTCACTACACTAATTTCACTGATCCTTTCTTTATACTTTAGCCTTGATAACTTAAACATTAATTTATGAGCGTATTTACTCAACTATCTAGGTGAACTATAGTCATTTCACTTAAATATTAAACTAGCAAGGAAACAGTTCTAAGTTACATCCCGAATCATTAAATAAAATATGTACTGTGCATCAATTAAAGTCTTACATATAAACAAGTGTTTTATAAAGAGCGTATACCTCAAAAGACTAGTACAAAGCCTAGATATTGTATCCGAAGGCTTACTCAAAAGCTCTCATGGCAGAGTTTAACTCAAATAGTTTGAAAAGAGATGAAATTAAGGGAGTGAGCAAATCCACGGCTTCATAAGATACTAATATAAATGCAGGAGTAGAGTTATACTGTCTTAACTGCAATGTATAAAACCTGTAAGTTTACAATTACAATTCACCATTTCAATCGATAACATCTCATATTTATAACAAGATCATGTCCTAAGGACCTTAAGTGAGCGAGGCATTTGGAGTACTGATGTAAGGGAATTTAAAGTACCTCATTATCTCCATTCTTGATATCTGTCCATCACTCAAACCTCTAAATAAATCAATTTAATCACTTTCAATCTTCTTGTCCTTATACTACAATGCATCGTACAACAATACATCATGTATAACTTGAATATCATATACTATTAATCCACGCTCATGTCAATCTCATAGTATATCATGTTTAATTGAGATATCATATCAAGTCACTTTACATTTAACAATTATACTCCTGTATTATATCAACTCATATCACTTTTCATATGGAAAATCATGATCACGGTAGTGTAAAGTCATAATTTTTTTCATATAAATCTTATGTTCATGTACAGTGTAATATCATGACATCATATAGATAGAATGTCGTTATGTCATGACTCAGCGTGCAAAGCTTATGCAAGCTTTACTATATAAGACGACTATCATTTCAAATCGTATTACATATACTTTTATAGCATGTTTAAAAACATGTAAAATCTCAATTCATTTCATGTTTACTTTTAAGACATGTTAAAGTATGTGCAATTCGCAAATCATATTAGTTGTACTTTTAAGGCATGTTTAAAAAAACATGTAATGTCGTAAACATTTCATATTCAGTTTTAGAGCGTGTCTAAAACATGTACACTCTCAAAACATTTCTCATATACTATAAAACCATGTCAAGTCTAAAGTTCATATCAAATAAAACTATACTCTAGACAGCATATCATATCACGTTTGAGACTAGGCTGAATCCCTAATATTCTATCAATAAAGACTTAGTTCATTGTAGCTAGCAGTAAGAAATCATGTCATCATCTCCTGGAAACCAACTAGGGTGCTATCTATGGCCATAGATCTCATCTCTCTCAGCCCCACTGATAAGGTGTGACTGAGCCCTATCCACGACTATTGTCGAACAAGCATATCTGCCTAATGAGTAATCTCTAATTAGGTGGTTTCCACTATGCTTTATTGAATTTTACTCTTTTAAGGTGCCTATAGTCTCATAAAACATTTAAACATTTCACTTTCTTATGAAAATAGTGTAAAGTATGCAACACATTTCTTTAAGATCATTTACATATGTAAATACATACACTTACACTATATATTTAGTCCTTTCAAAATGATTCAAACATTTATTCATATAAGTATCGCATGATTAAATCCTTTCAAAATCTCAAGTTATAAACAAAGCATGCTTAAAAGCAATGTAATTTAAAACCCGAGTTAAAGACAATTTGTTATCATGCTCATGAAATACATCAATGTAGTATCATTCGGTATAGCACTAACTATAATCCCAATTCCTCATTTCCATCCTTTTGATTCAATCGGATCATACCTAATAGGTAAATTCGATATTCTCTGTGGTTCCTCAATATTCAATATCATTTCTCAATAATTATCGACTATAACAATCACTTGTACATTTCATCATCAATACTAGGACCCCTCACACATTCAATATGAGTGTCATACCCCGAAAATATGAGATATTTTCAATAACGAATTAGCGGAAGAAGGGATTTTGGGGCTAACTCTTTCCTTTTCCTTTAACTACGGTTTATGTGGCGAGTAGTCTCACTATTTCAATTTCGGTACTCTATTCACCCGATCACGATTCAAGGTTGATCTCCTTAGGTCCCAGTTCATTTCACAACTTAAAATTACTCAAGACTAAATTTTGGCAGCATTTTCGCTCAACTATGGAAAACCCCCTGCACTATAATTCAAACCACAACGTAAAATACTATTCACATCAACAATCAACCAACACTCGTTTACATCCCGTTTTAACTCGATTTTTTTTAAAGTAATCAGATATTTATACTTATCACATCTCACACTACATTTGATATGCACGGAACATGAGAAAGCGTGGATTGAAATTTGACGGGGGCTGAAACACAACAAGACAAAAGCAAAGATGATGAACGTCACCTTTTGGAACCTAGACCCAAAGCCTAAAGAGACTCAAACCCAAAGGTATTGAACCTAGACCCTACGAATATGAATTCGAGAACCTAAGGTATAGCAATGATGGATGGTGAAAAAGGAGGCACCACAAGGAAGAAGACCTTGATAAGCCTAGTTGAGAGGGAACCCAAGAGGAAGGCACACTCAAATTCTGAAATTCCAAATCTGATCTCCCTAATCAATAGCATTTATAAGGTATTTTATAATAATACCTAGCACTTAAGCCCATAAACAAGTGGGCTGGAATTAACACCAAACAGAAAATAAGACTAAACCCAAATTCATGCCTAAACCTAGTTACATAAAATAAATAGTCCAAGACACAATAAGACTCAAATGTGGGCTAAGCAAACACTTAACCCATCTTATTGTTAAGCTAAAATAAGATAGTAAACCATGCTCATGTCGTTTGGGCTTCCAAGCAAGTAAAGATGTCTTTGGACTCTTCATTGAAGCTTTCTTGACACTTCAATGAGGCCAGAGCTTGTTGCATTAATGAGGCCAGGGCTTGTTGCGTCTTCTTGGCTCGAGCTCAAGTAATTAGACCTCCTTGGATGACCAATGGATCTTTAGCATCACGAACATCACGAGCAAATGGATCTCCACCATTCCCCCTCTCCTCAAAAGGATTTGTCTTCAAATCGCATACACCTTCATCAAAAGAAAAGGGAGAAAGATAAAAAAACATTAAAAGTAATAGATACACCATACTCACCGGGAAGATCCAATCGGTAGGCATTATTGTTGATCTTCTCAATGACTTGGAATGGTCTATCTCCTCGGGGATGCAACTCAGTTCGTCGCTGAACAAGAAACCTCTCCTTTCTCATATGTACCCAAACCCAATCACAAGGCTTAAAGACTACTTTCTTACGATGCTTATTTGCTTGGGTGGTATATTACTCAGTCTTCTTTTCAATAGCTTGACGTACTCTCTCATAGAGTTGCTTCACAAACTTAGCCTTCTGTTTTCCATCCAAGTTACTCTGCTTAGCACTAGGTAATGGCAACAAATCCAAAGGAGTAAGAGGATTGAAGCCATAAACAACTTCGAATGGAGAGCAACTCGTAGTGGAGTGGACACTGGGGTTATATGCAAACTCCACATGTGGCAAGCAATCTTCCCAATTCTTCAAATTCTTCTGTATAATGGACCTCAATAATGTAGATAGGGTTCGGTTGACTACCTCTTTCTGTCCATCAGTCTGGGGGTGACAAGTGGTGGAGAATAACAATTTAGTTCCCAACTTTCCCCATAACGCCTTCCAAAAGTAACTGAGGAACTTGACATCTCGATCGAAAACAATGGTCCTCGGTACACCATGTAGATGTACTATCTCTTTGAAGAAAAGGTTAGTAACGTTGCTCGCGTCATCCGTCTTGTGGCAAACGATGAAATGAGCCATCTTAGAGAACCTGTTAACCATAACAAAAATAGAATCTCTACCGTGTTTTGTTCTAGGCAAGCCCAAAACAAAATCTATAGAGATATCAATCCACAGAGTAGTAGGAATGGGTAAAAGAGTATATAAACCATAATTATGAACTCTAGATTTAGCTTGCCTACATGAAATGCATCTATCACATAACCTCTCTACATCTCTCCTCATGTTAGGCCAAAAGAAATGTTCTTGCAAAACATCTAGAGTTTTCCTAACTCCAAAGTGGCCCATTATTCCTCCACTATGGGCTTCTCTAACTAAGAGCTCGGGCAACAAACTCCTAGGCACACATAATTTATTTCCTCTAAATAAGAACCCATCGTACCTAAAGAACTTGCCAAAGCTAGATGTAGCACATGCCTCATAAACATTACCAAAATCAACATCATCAGCATACTGTTCTTTGATATACTCAAATCCTAAAAGTTTAGCATCAAGAGTAGTGATAAAAGTATACCTACAAGATAATGCATCAGCTACGACGTTCTCTTTACCTTATTTGTACTTGATCACGTACGAGAACGTCTCAAGGAACTCTATCCACTTGGTATGACGCTTATTCAGCTTACTCTGTCCTTTCAGATGCTTCAAGGACTCGTGATTAGTGTGGATGACAAATTCTTTGGGCCACAGGTAATGTTGCCATGTCTCCAAGGCCTTCACTAACGCGTACATCTCCTTGTCATATGTGGGATAGTTAAGTGTTGCTCCACTTAACTTCTCACTAAAGAAAGCAATTGGGCATTTTTCTTGCATAAGCACAGCTCCAACACCTACACCTGAGGCATCGCACTCAATCTCAAAAGTTTTAGTAAAGTTAGGCAGAGATAACAAAGGAGCAGAACAAAGTTTATCCTTAAGCAAATTAAAAGCATACTTTTGTGCGGGACCCCAATGAAATGCAACATTCTTTTTGACCACTTCTGTCAAAGGTGTAGCTATAGTGCTAAAATCTCTAACGAATCGATGATAGAAACTAGCTAAACCATGAAAACTATGCAGCTAAGAAACAGACTTAGGTACAGGCCAATCTTTAATTGCCTTTACATTCTTAGTATCAACAGAAATGCCATGTGAAGAAACTACATACCCAAGGAAAACAATCTTATCAGTGCAGAATGTACATTTCTTAGAATCGGCATACAAACTTTCATTCCTCAAAACAGTAAGAACATTCCTAAGATGCTCAACATGCTCATGCAGACTCTTACTATAGATCAAAATGTCATCAAAATAGACAACCACATACTTACCAATGAAATCATGTAAAACATGGTTCATTAGGCGCATGAATGTACTAGGTGCATTAGTCAAGCCAAAAGACATAACTAACCACTCGTAGAGACCATGTTTAGTCTTGAATGCGGTTTTCCATTCATCACCTTCTTTCATACGAATTTGGTGATATCCACTCTTTAAATCAATTTTAGAAAACATGCATGCACCATGCAACTCATCAAGCATGTCATCTAGCCTAGGAATAGGATAGCGGTACTTTACAGTGATTTTGTTGGTGGCTCGGCAGTCAACGCACATCCTCCATGCCCCATCTTTTTTAGGCACAAGCAGTACGGGCACGGAGCATGGACTCATGCTCTCTCTCACATAACCTTTCCTCATGAGCTCCTTAACTTGCCTTTGAAGCTCCTTCGTCTCCTCAGGATTACTTCTATAGGCTGGACGGTTAGGAATGGCAGCTTCAGGGACAAGGTCAATCATGTGCTCGATCCCACGAATCGGTGGTAATCCACTTGGGATCTCTTCAGGGAATACATCCTCGAACTCCTGCAATAATGAGACAACATCAGTAGGCAAATTATCATGGAATTTAGCATCAATGAAACAAGAATCTTTAAATAAGAGTAAAAGGATAGGAGACTTAGCAAGAAATGCAGTCTTCACATCTCAGGGTTTGGCATAGTAGCTCACTGTTTTGCTTTCCTTGTTTTCCTTCTTTTCTTTAGCTTGCTTCCTTTGCTCGTCATGTTGCTCCTTTAGCCTTAATTGGTCCTCATAAATCTCCTTGGGGCTAAGGGGAGGAAGAGTGATCTTGCCATCCATAGTAAAGGAGTAACGGTTAGTGTAACCGTCATGGATGACTCTCCGATCATACTGCCACGGTCTACCCAGCAATAGGTGGCTAGCTTGCATGGGCACCACGTCACACAACACCTTATCCCGATACCTTCCAATATGAAAAGGAACCAAGACTTGCTTCACCACGTTCACTTCACCACAATCATTAATCCACTACAACTTATATGGGTGGTGATGCTTGGTAGTGGGCAACTTTAACTTATCAACAAGGTATGTGCTAGCAACATTAGTACAGCTCCTACCATCAATGATTACAGTGCATACCTTGTCACTAATATGGCACCTCGTGTGGAAGATATTCTCGCGCTGTGCCTCATCTTCAAACTTCACATGGGTATTAAGAGCACGCCTGGCAACAAGTGCTTCACCATGAGTAGCATACTCAACAACTTCTTCTTCTTTATCAGCATCTTCTAACGCAGGCATCTCATCTTCAACACCGACTTCAGAACTTTCACTCTCAACATCTCCATTCCCATGCATGATCATCACTCTACAATTAGGACACTGTGAGGCAACATGTCCATGACCTAATCACTTGAAACACTTAATGTCACGTGTCCTGCTCTGGGATGCTTGGGCAGGTTCAGTCTTGGGCTTTTGAGGGCCCTCAAGCTTGGGCTTAGCAAAGCTCTCTGACTTAGGCGTAGACACAGGCTTATCATCCCTACGAAAGGTGTTATATTTCCAAACAGGAACTGAACTAGGAGTGAAACGGGATGTACCTTTACTTTGAAGTTGCTTTTCCACTTTGATGGCCACATGCAACATCTCCTCTAAATCCATGTAATGCTGCAACTCTACTACATTGGCAATCTCACGGTTTAAGCCTCGGAGAAAATAAGCCATAGTAGCTTCTGCATCCTCCTGGATATTGGCTCGGATTATGGTTATTTCCATCTCTTTGTAGTAATCCTCAACATTCTTTAAGCCCTAGGTAAGACCTTGGAGCTTCTAGTATAGCTCTCTGTAGTAATGAGTAGGAACAAATCTCTTCCTCATGATGCACTTCATCTCATCCCATGTAGACACTGGAGGATCTCCATATCTTCTTCTACTAGTGACTAACTGATCCCACCAAACCATAGCATACTCTGTGAACTCAACTATTGCAAGTTTGACCTTCTTTTCCTCAGAGTAGTGGTGGCAGTCAAATACCATTTCAATCTGCCTTTCCCATTCCAAATATGCCTCAGGATCATTCTTGCCTTGGAAAGGAGGAATCTTCAATTTTATAATGCCAAGGTTTCCATCCATCTTCTCCTTGCCTCTATCACAGGCTCTATCAACTCTATCTCTATCTTTATACCCATGGTACCTTCTATGATGCCTATCTGCCTCAAACTCTTCTTTCGAGTCATACCCAACATTATCATCACACTCGTTATTGGCAACAACCTTACTTTTTAGATGGGAAGTATCACCTTGTTGGATCCTCGCAAACCGAGCTTCATGTTAGCCCAACTTATCATGAATGTCATTGAATTTCACGTCCATTCGTTAGAACTGTTATTGCATTGCCTGAAGCATGAGTTCAATCATTTTAAAGTCTGACTTATCACCTTTAGAAGACATCTTTAACAAGTGACATCCTCACGTGTTTACACTTAATCACTCAAGATGGAACACTCAAACTCGTGTTTCACTTAAGTAATTTGGCTTTTCTGTACTAATGTTACTCATACACTCTTGCCTTTTTCCTTTACTCTACCTCAACTCTATAGGTTCACAATTGCACTAAAGACTCAGTCAAAGATTTAACCTCGCAAAATCAACTAATTAACAAAGTATTTTCACCAAGTATTTTCTCTTTTTTTTTTCGTTTTTTTTTCATTTTTTTCTCTTTTTTTTTTCAGAGAAAGGTATGGCTAGGGTGACTCAAAGAAAGAAAGAAAGAAAGAAAAAAAATCACTAGAATGACAAAAAAAATAAAAAATGGCCTAAAACTATAGGAAGACGATGGAATTTGGCCAAGATAGGGTGGGGCACGAGTTCGTTTTATTTCGTCGTTTTCTTTAAAACGAGTACTCGCACGCCTCCTAACTCAACCAAATTTTTCTATTTGAACAGTGTTTGAACAGTACCACAATTTTTTTCATTTTTTTCTTTCTTTTTTTTTTAATCTGATTTTTCAGTTTCCTTAAAAAGAGTAGGGGTGCGGCAAGGGTTGAAATAAGTGGCTGAAGAAGTGCGGCTAGGGTTATGAAGAAGTGAAGCTAGGGATGTGATTGGACGAGTTTTTGTGTGGTTAAGAGATTGACTTGGAATAAAACTCAGAGTTTAACTCAAACACAACAACTAAGGGACTGAATTTGCACCAGATTTTAGAATTCAACTCAAACACAATAACTAAGGTGGCGGAATTTTTTAAGGATTCTACGAAAAGTGAGTGACGCACAAACAAACCAGAAATCGAAACTTGAGCTCTAATACCAACTGATATGCGCGGAACATGAGAAAGCGTGAATTGGACTTTGACGGGGGTTGAAACACAACAGGGCATAAGCAAAGATGATGAACGTCACCTTCTGGAACCTAGACCCGAAGCCTAAAGAGACTCGAACCCAAAAGTATTGGACCTTGACCCTGCGAATATGAATTCGAGAGCCTAAGGTATAGCAATGGTGGATGGTGAAAAAGGAGGCACCGCAAGGAAGAAGACCTTGATAAGCCTAGTTGAGAGGGAACCCAAGAGGAAGGCACACTCAAATTCTGAAATTCCAAATCTGATCTCCCTAATCAAATAGCATTTACAAGGTATTTATAATAATACCTAGCACTTAAGCCCATAAACAAGTGGGCTGGAATTAACACCAAACAGAAAATAAGACTAAACCCAAATTCATGCCTAAACCTAGTTACATAAAATAAATAGTCCAAGACACAATAAGACTCAAATGTGGGCTATTCAAACACTTAACCCATCTTATCTTTAAGCTAAAATAAGATAGTAAACCATGCATAGGTCGTTTGGGCTTCCAAGCAAGTATAGATGTCATCGGACTCTTCATGGAAGCTTCCTTGACGCTTCAATGAGGCCAGAGCTTGTTGCATTAATGAGGCCAGGGCTTGTTGCGTCTTCTTGGCTCGAGCTCGGGTAATTGGACCTCCTTGGATGACCAATGGATCCTTAGCATCACGAACATCACGAGCAAGTGGATCTCCATCAACATTACTATACAAAATCATCGAATTCCAAGTACATAGGAATAGTAAACATATATACCGAGCTATGAACTGAGGTCTGATGTCTAGCTTAAAACGTCAAAACGAGGAACAGTTCTTATCAAATGTTGCTATCTCAGCTTAACCTATGGAGGAGAATGAAGGGGTGAGCTTTTGGGGAAAAGCTCAGTAAGCCACTGCACAAGAGCAAAGATAGTAACAAACAGGATATAGCACCACTAATGCATGCGACATATGTTTCGTATAAAGTCACGTATAAAATCACATACCATTAACTCATTTAAACTTCATATTTAATGTAACTTAATATCACCATGCCTTTATGGTAAAACTGATGCAATGCACATAAAATGATACAAAGTCGATTTTGTCAAACCATGTAGTTATCATAAAAACAATGCTTCATAAAGTTCAATCACATATCATGTAATCTCATATGTCATGTTCATAAAACATTTCTTGTTAGGCAAACCCAGTAATTCAACTAATAAAGTCTTACCCTACTGTAGCTATCAGCAAATAGTCATCGTTACCCCGAAACTAGGGTGTTACCTATGGCCATAGATCCTCGTCATCTCCAATTCTAGTGATCAGCCAAAATTGGAACCTATCAACGACAATGTCAGACAAGCCACATAGTGCCCATATAAGAGTATCAACTACTCGGGCATGTTCCATAGTGCTCTATTAGTCTCAAAGTACAATGGGATGCCATAAAAGTCTGTAACTAGAAATCATCTCGTGTTTTGAAGTCTCATATCAATAGGATGTACAAGCAATGCATGCTCAATCCAAAAAACTCATATGAATATGCTATAAAGTCATATCATTCACATACTTCAAAACATGATGCAAATGAGATGTAAAAGCTTTCATACGTTTTGTATAAACTTCGTGTAAGCTTAACTCGCATAAAATCAATTATGCATAAAGATGCAGTAGCATGATGCAGACATAAAGATCTACATCCAACTTTTAATAATTTTTCAAAATTTCGGCAACAAGATGGGGTTAGGATATGTCATTACCCAGACTACAAAGGAAAAACAATTTGTATTCCCAACAGCAACACATCTCAAAATTCACATCCAAATCAACTCATTTACTTCATAAACCTTTCATTTATTTTATAAATCATTACGTGTAGCTCATGTAGGGCACTTACCCTGTAAGCTACTACTCGTAACTTGCATAGAAACTTACAAAAAGCAAAGACTAAGCTCATTCGTTCAAGCTTGGCAATTCGCGTATTGTACGCAAACGAACTGCGTTGTTAGTACCTGTGCAACAGAAATTTCCAGAACAGATTTCCCCTACCAAACTTGGTCTGTTTAATTTGATTTTTGAATATGTGGTTGAGAAGAGGTAGATCTTCAATTGATCCTTCTTGACCGTTTCAAGAAAAGGTCATCTTCCTGATCGTTTCTGCCCTACAAAGTGATTCTCTCAATCTCATCAAAACAAGGCCGCTTGATAGATCTGACTTCTAGCAACCTTTTCACCAGCCAAATGAACTCCATTTGAGATGAATTTTGGATATGTTTTAGAGGAGAGGATTTGAAACAACTTCATGAAGGGAGGAAAGGCTACAACTGACTGGACGTAGGATGAAAAATGGCAACAAAATTTGCTTGCACAGTGAATTACGGGTTTTCCTCTTTTCTTCCAATCTCTCATGTTTTGTTTTTTCTTTCTTTCTGTCTTGGCTTTTAAATAGCTGAGAAATGGGGCTGAAAATAATTGGAATTTCCTCATGGGGAGGAAATAATTAGAATTTTCTCATGGGGAGGAAATAATTGGAACTTTCTCATGAGTTACTTTTGTATGGTAGGTGAGAATTAAATAAATTCTACACATGTTCTATTCATATATGACAAAATAAATATTTTGGTTGGCTATGATAATGCTTTATAAGATTTATGGCCTAATTTAGCCATTTTCGATCTTTTCGCTTAAATTACAAATTAAGCTCAAATAGCTGTAAAAGCTTTAACTTGACTTACTTGAGACCATAAATCATCAACATATGATAATTCAGATGTCTTTGGCTAGGTGCGCACTCTTGTGGGGGCCACCAGCTTGCTTGTATGAAAATTCAAACTATAATCACCTGAAATCAAAATTTTTCGATTAAACGTCTTTTTCATTGTTTTCTTAATCTATATTATTCGTATACTTATAAAATTGTGATTCTTACATTACTCCCCACCTTAAAGAATACGGTCCTCCGAATTCTATTTGGTCTGAGTGAATAGCTGAGGGTTCTTATCTCGCATCAAGTTCTCTAGCTCCCAAGTAGCTTACTCTGAAGTGTGATGTTGCCAGAGAACTTTAAACAAAGGAATAGATTTGGATCTAAGAGTCTTTTCCTTATGGTCTAATATCCGAATCGGTTTCTCAATATAACTCATATCCTCTCGTAACTCAAGTGGTTCGTACTGTATGATATGGGAGGGATCCAGCTGATATTTCCTCAGCATCGATATGTGGAAGACATTGTACACACTTGCCAACTCTGGTGGTAAAGCCAAACAATATGCTACATCACCTACTCTCTCTAGAATCTCAAATGGACCAATAAATCGGGGACTCAGTTTCCCTTTCCGTCCGAATCTCATGATACCCTTGGATGGAGAGACTTTCAAAAATACCTTGTCCCCAACTTGGAACTCTAAGTGACGTCTCCAAATGTTAGCATAGCTCTTTTGATGACTTTGTGCAATCCTCAATCTATCACATATGATTCTGACTGTTTCAAAAGCTTTCTCTACTAATTCGAGAGCAAAAATTTTCCGCTCTCATATTTCTTCCCATGCAATGGGAGATCTACATCTCCGACCATACAATGCCTCATATGGAGCCATGTCGATACTCGAGTGGAAGCTATTATTATAAGCAAATTCTGCTAAAGGTAGGTGCTCATCCCAGGAGCCTGAAAAGTCAATTGCACATGCTCTCAACATATCCTCTAAAGTTTGTATAGTCCGCTCGGACTGACCGTCTGTCTAAGGATGAAAAGCTGTTCTAAACTGCAATTTGGATCCCATGGCTTCCTAAAATTGTTCCCAAAAGCAGGAAGTAAACTTGGAATCCCTGTCTGATACTATGCTCACTGGAACTCCATGCAACCTAACTACCTCTCATACATATAGCTCCGCTAAAGAACTCTAAGAATCTGTGGCTCTTATAGGTAGAAAGAGAGCAGACTTGGTCAATCTATCAACTATGACCCATATCGAATCATGACTCCTTCATGTCCTAGGGAGTCCCATGATGAAATCCATAGTAATATGCTCCCATTTCCATATCGGTATTGCTAAAGGTCTGAGCAACCCTGTAGGTCTCTGATGCTCAACCTTAATTTGCTGACAAGTGAGACACTTCAACACATAATCTGTAATATCTCTTTTCATCTTGGCCCACCAATAGACACCCTTCAGGTTTTGGTACATCTTAGTACTACCTGGGTGCATCGTGTATCTGGAACTGTGAGCCTCCTTTAAAATCTGTCTCCGTAGGGTATCATCTTTGGGTATGCATATTCGACCTCTATATCTCAATATCCCATCCTCACTGACCTTATGCTCGGGTTGAAGCCCTTGCTCAGTTTGACTAGCTAGCTCCACCAACTCTAGATCTTATCTCTGTCCTTGTCGGATCGATTCTATAATATTTGATTCAATCCTAAAGCTAGCTATCAAACAATCTACTGAAGGTTCCACTCTTAGACTCATCTCAGAGAACTTCTCCAACAAACTGTACTTCTGTACCATCATGTACAAAACTAGGCCAATGCTCTTTCTGCTTAAAGCATCGGCGACTACATTCGCCTTTCCCGGATGATACAAGATTTCGCAGTCATAATCCTTGAGAAGCTCTAACCATCTATGCTGTCTCATGTTTAATTCTTTCTGTGAAAACAAATACTTGAGACTCTTATGGTCAGTGAAGATCTAAAATTTTTCACCATATAAGTAGTGGTGCCATATCTTAAGTGCAAACACCACAGCGGCTAGCTCAAGATCATGGGTGGGGTAGTTCTTCTCATGATCCTTTAGCTGCCTAGATCCATAGGCCACTACCTTGCCATGCTGCATTAGCACACAACCTAAACCCTGGAGAGAAGCATCAGTGTACACTACAAAACCCCCAAAGTCGTTCGGTATGGTTAAAATCGGTGCCGATGTCAACTTCTGCTTTAGCTGCTCAAAGTTGCTCTCACACTCATCTGTCCATTCAAATTTAACGTTCTTACATGTGAGATGTGTCAGTGGTGCAGCTATCTTTGAAAAGCCTTCAACGAATCTACAATAATACCCGGCTAATCCCAAAAAGCTACGGATTTCAGTAACTGTCCTTGGCCTTTCCCATCTCAACACGGCCTTAACCTTGGATGGATCTACAGATACTCCATCCTTAGTCACAACGTGACCCAGAAAAGAAATCTGTTCTAACCAAAACTCACATTTACTAAACTTGGCATAAAGTTGTCTGTCTCAAAGAGTCCGGAGACCTATTCTTAAATGTTTCTTATGTTGTTCTCGGGATTTAGAATAGACCGAGATATCATCGATAAACACAATCACAAACTGATCCAAATAAGGCTTAAATAGCTCGTTCATAAGGCTCATGAATGCTGCAGGTGCGTTGGTTAACTCGAATGGCATAACTAGGAACTCATAATGTCCATACCGGGTCCTAAATGCTGTTTTGGGTACATCTTCCCCTTTAATTCTCAACTGATGATACTCAGATCGCAGATCAATTTTAGAAAATATTTGTGCACCTTGCAACTGATCAAATAGGTCATCTATTCGTTGTAAAGGATACTTGTTCTTCACTGTAGCTCGGTTTAGTAATCTATAGTCAATACACAATCGGAGACTTCCGTCTTTCTTACGGACAAATAACACCGGAGCGCCCCACGGTGATACACTTGGTCTAATAAAACCCTTATCGAGGAGATTTTGCAATTGTTTCTTCAACTCCTCCAATTCCACTAATGCCATTCTGTAAGGGGCTTTGAGATAGGCTGAGTTCCAAGTAATAGGTTGATGGCAAACTCAGTCTTTCGCTCAGGTGGTAATCCCGATAAGTCATCTGGAAAACTCCCTGACTACGGGGATCTCTAATAACTCTGGATGTGCCCTGTCACTATCTTCCACAAAGGTTAGATAACCTTCATTCAAAATATCAATATTTCATATCAAATATCATATACCAAAATTTCTCATTTCATTTCACTTATCAAACTTTAACACAACTCGTTCTGGGAGATTAAAGACTACACTTTTATCCCTACAATTTACATTGGTATGGTTGGTTGCTAACCAATCCATACCCAAAATTACATCTACGTCATACATATTAAGCAAAACTAAATCTGCCTCTAGATTTTTATCTCCCACTTTGACTTTACACTTTTTTACAACTAACTCAGTCATCTGGTATTCTTTCAGTGGTGTGCTAATATGTAACATGCATCCCAAAGGTTCTGGCTCTACGTTCAGTCTGTTAACAAATAAAGGGGAAATGAATGAATGCATAGAGCCTGGGTCTATTAAACATAAAGCTTCACAATCAGATATTAGAAGCTTACCTTTAACCACTGAGTTTGAAACGTCAGCTATCTTCTGATCTAGGGCAAACACTCTACCTTGAGATACTTGTCTCTTACCTTTATCTATCGGTGCCTTAGCTTTCCCTACCACTGGTGTCTCAGTCTTAGTCTCAGGAGTCATACATTCTGGGCAATCTCTGATAAAGTGTCCTTTCTTCCCACACTTAAAGCAAACACCAGTCTCGTAGCAACATGGTTTAGTGCCATGATTCCTGCCATATTTTGGACACTTCTAATCACCCTTAAGGTTATTAGCCTTCTCTTGAGGCTCATCTGTCTTTTGCCTCTTATCTTTCTTCTTACCACTAGACTGATCGGATGGCGCCTTACCTTGAGTTTGTCTTTTGCCCTGACCTTTACCCTTACCCCGAGTCTCATATTGTGCTTATGCCTTATTAAAGTCTTGCTCAACCTTCAAAGCTCTCTGTACGGCCTCGGAGTAGGTCCCAATCTGTAAGACTGACAATCGACCCCTAATAGCTGGTCTCAAACCATCGAGAAACTTAGTAGCTTTTCTTTCCTCATCCATAGCCATCAATGGATCATAGCAACTCAGAATAGTAAACCGGGACTCGTACTGTCGCACTGTCATACTCCATTGGGTCAAGTTCAAAAACTCTGGCTGCTTCATACATTTCACACTCTCCGAAAAATACTGTGGGTGAAAGGCAGCCAAAAACTTATCCCAAGAGATAAATGCGTCCTGTCCCCTTAATGTCCCTTCACTGATCTCTACCAATGCTCTGCCTCACCCTTGAACATATACGTGGCTAAAGCAACTTTCTCCTCAGGTCCATGAAGACCTTGTCTATCTCAAGTAGCCATACCTCAGCCTTCTCTGGATCTTGAACCCCCTTGAATGCAGGTGGATTCATTTTTTGAAATTGCTTAAGCCTGTTAGCACTAGGTATAAACATCGGAGCTACCGTAGGCTATGGCTATGGAGGAGGAACTGTTTGAGTTGAAGGTGGCTATTGTAGAGGTACTGGTGGATCTTGGGGACTAGATGCTTGACGGACTGGTGGTCTAGCTGATTGTGGCGATGTACTAGTACTTCTAAACTGTTGAGTCATTTGCGCTGTTAGATCACGCATACAAGTAGCCATATCAGATACATTATGCTCTAACAGTGCCAAACATCCTTGTGTATCGGAACTTTTTGGATGATGTGGTGGTAGAGGAGGAGCGGGTGGAGGTGTCTCAGGTGGTATAGAAGTCTCTGGCCTCCACCGTGGCGGTCTACCTCTACCACGTCGCATCACTGTTACAATAATACATGCATGCATTAGGATGATATCCATTACTACTTTTTCAGTTCATAGTCGGACATGTACAGTACTGTGAGATGTGACATGGGATGTAAACACTCTTTAGACTGACTCGACTAGACAAACCTTGCTCTGATACCAATCTGTCATACCCCGAAAATACTAGACATTTTCAATAACGAATTAGCGGAAGAAGGGATTTTGGGGCTAACTCTTTCCTTTTCATTTAACTACGGTTTGTGTAGCGAGTAGTCTCACTATTTTAATTTTGATTCACGATTCACCCGATCACGATTCAAACTTAATCTCCTTATGTCCTAGTTCATTTCACAACTTAAAATTACTCAAGACTAAATTTTGGCAGCATTTTCGCTCAACTACGGAAAACCCCCTGCACTATAATTCAAACCATAACGCAAAATACTATTCAAATAAACAATCAACCAACACTCGTTTACATCCCGTTTTAACTCAATTTTTTTTAAAAGTAATTAGATATTTATACTTATCACATCTCACACTACATTACTATACAAAATCATCAAATTCCAAGTGCATAGGAATAGTAAACATATATATCGAGCTATGAATTAAGGTCTGACGTCTAGCTTGAAACGTCAAAACGAGGAACGACTCTTATCAAATGTTGCTATCTCAGCTTAACCTATGGAGGAGAGTGAAGGGGTGAGCTTTTGGGGAAAAGCTCAGTAAGCCACTACACAAAGGCAGAGATAGTAACAAACAGGATATAGCACCACTAATGCATGCGACACATGTTTCGTATAAAGTCACGTATAAAATCACATATCATTAACTCATTTAAACTTCATATTTCATGTAACTCAATATCACCATGCCTTATGGTAAAACCGATGCAATGCACGTAAAACGATGCAAAGTCAATTTTGTCAAACCATGTAGTTATCATAAAAACAATGCTTCGTAAAGTTCAATCACATATCATGTAATCTCATATATCATGTTCATAAAACATTTCTTGTTAGGCAAACCCAGTAATTCAATTAATAAAGTCTTAGCCTACTATAACTATCAGCAAGCAATCCTCGTTACCTCGGAACTAGGGTGTTATCTATGGCCATAGATCCTTGTCATCTCCAATTCTAGTGATCAACCAAAATTGGAACCTGTCAACGACAATGTCAGACAAGCCACATATTGCCCATATAAGAGTATCAACTACTCGGGCATGTTCCATAGTGCTTTATTAGTCTCAAAGTACAATGGGATGCCATAAAAGTCTGTAACTAGAAATCATCTCATGATTTGAAGTCTCATATCAATAGGATGTACAAGCAATGCATGCTCAATCCAAAAAACTCATATGAATATGCTATAAAGTCATATCATTCACATACTTCAAAACATGATGCAAATGAGATGTAAAAGCTTTCATACGTTTCATATAAACTTCGTGTAAGCTTAACTCTCATAAAATCAATTATGCATAAAGATGCAGTAGCATGATGCAGACATAGAGATCTACATCCAACTTTTAATAATTTTTCAAAATTTCGGAAACAAGAGGGGTTAGGATATGTCATTACCCAGTTTGCAAAGGAAAAACAATTTGTATTCCCAACAGCAACACATATCAAAATTCACATCCAAATCAACTCATTTACTTCATAAACCTTTCATTTATTTTATAAATTATTACGTGTAGCTCATGTAAGGCACTTACCCTATAAGCTACTACTCGTAACTTGAATAGCAACTTACCAAAAGCAAAGACTAAGCTCGTTAGTTCAAGCTTGGCAATCCGCGTATTGTACACAACCAAACTGCATTGTTAGCACCTGTGCAACAGAAATTTTCAGAACAGATTTCCCTTACCAAACTTGGTCCATTTGATTTGATTTTGGAATATATGGTTGAGAAGAGGTAGATCTTCAATTGATCCTTCTTGACCGTTTCAAGAAATGGTCATCTTCCTGATCACTTCTGCCCTACAAAGTGATTCTCCCAATCTCGTCAAAACAGGGCAGCTTGATAGATCTAACTTCCAGCAACCTTTTCACCAGCCAAACGAACTCCGTTTGAGATGAATTTTGGATATGTTTTAGCGGAGAGGATTTGGAACAACTTTCATGAAGGAAGGAAAGGCTAAAACTGACTGGAAGTATTATGAAAAATGGCAACAAAATCTGCTTGCATAGTGAATTACAAGTATTCCTCTTTTCTTCCAATCTCTCATGTTTTGTTTTTTCTTTCTTTCTGTCTTGGCTTTTAAATAGCTGAGAAATGGGGCTGGAAATAATTGGAATTTTCTCAAAGGGAGGAAATAATTGGAATTTCCTCATGGGGAGGACATAATTGGAATTTTCTCATGAGTTACTTTTGCATGGTAGGTGAGAATTAAATAAATTCCATACATGTTCTATTCATATATGACAAAATAAATATTTTGGTCTGCTATGATAATGCTTTATAGGATTTATGGCCCAATTTAGCCTTTTTCTATCTTTTCGCTAAAATTACGAATTAAGCTCAAATAGCTGTAAAAGCTTTAACTTGACTTACTTGAGACCATAAATCATCAACATATGATAATTCAGATGTCTTTGGCTAGGTGCGCACTCTTGTGGGGCCCACCAGCTTGCTTGTACGAAAATTCAAACTATAGTCACCTGAAATCGAAATTTTCCGATTAAACGTCTTTTTCATTGTTTTCTTAATCCATATTATTTGTAAACTTATAAAATTTGATTCTTACAATGAGTACTCTTAGTATCTATGAATATTTAAATATCACATTTCTATATAACCATCAAGATACTGAAATTATGAAAATACTGATATCATCACTCAAGACCTATTCCAGAGTCAACATCGAGGATATAAAATCACAAGATCAATAGTCACCTATCCAAACCATCTATGGTTCAACATATTGACACTTGATCATAATTCCGACTTTATGTCCAATTTCGTTCACTATCACAAAATGTTCCAAGACATTTTATATCAGAATACCAAACTTATGCAATTGTAGATCTTATTATTCAAGACCTATTCCAAAGTTATAACGGAAACCATATAATCACATGTTTGACACTCATTTATTTGAATCTATCAATGATTAGATTATATCGGAACTCAACCTCAATTTCAATAATATTATGCATGCACAAGTCATACATTTGTTATAACTTGATATCACAACTATCCATCCTATACCACAATATTGATACTAAAACCCCTACCATAAGTGTAGGTCCACTTATTATCTCACGTATATTCGATAATATAATGTCATATAATAAAACCATCTCAAGATTGACCTCTTGAAATATCCATATTATCACGTTCGAAACCACTCCAAAATCAAGAAATCGAAATTAATTATTTTTAAAATCATCACTCCGTCGATAATTCCACAATTCAATCGTTCAACCTTCTAAATTACAGCCTCGATATTCTCTTCCAAGCTATATCATATAATCATCATTAATGTTATAAATGATTCTACTAAATCGATTTTCAACCTCAATTTCAACTTGATAACCAATTCATGGTATTATGATAAATCAATTTATCGATTCTATAAGGCCTACACAATATAAGTCTACTGCAAACTTATATAAAAGTCTTACCACGACCAGAATATAATTCATCATGTTATTATGCTCAACCATTTATCTTCTCAAACTATTCCAGAATCAAATTTTTAGGCAATGCGATAAAATCCTTTCTAGACTTATCTTTCAATAATTCTCTCCAAAGTTCATTTATACAAAAAATATTAACTTTTTCATCAAACATTTTCATATAATTTTCGGTAGCATAACAGCTTAATTTTTATTAAAAACCTCCTGCAAGGAAAATAAAATTTATAAACCACAAGGCAGTTGATTTTCACAATTTATTTAGTATCACCTACGTTCCGATACATATCTCTTACTAAGACCCCTACCACCAATTATAGGTCCTTTTAGCATTTTAACATCATTTCATCAATAATTCATCCTTAAGATCACAACTCTTAACTGTACAATATAATACTACTAATGCTTTATAAAAGTATCTTACCTAGTATCAAAGTTGACGATTTAATCTTTCCCAAATTCGTTCATGCTGTAATCGTTCTTGTATAATTTCTACAAGTTTAAGCCCATACTCAATTTAGAATTTTACATAATTAATCCAATAAATAATAATTATAAAATTATCATAAATTCTTCTACCTCTTTTCTTCTTCCTTCTTCTTCTTCTTCTTTTTCCTTCTTTTTCTTCCTTTTCTTTCTCTTTTTCTTTTCTTTTTCCTTTTCTTCTTTTCTTTTTTCTTTCTTTTTCCTTTCTTTTCCTTTTTCTTTTCTGGTCTGAATCGGTTCAGACCGGTTCAGCAACTATTGACCGGTTCAGCCATCGTCAGCCGGTTCACCGCCGGTTCAGCCTCTCCACAACTGGTCGAGGTTGCGCTGAAGCTATTTTCAGTCTCCTTTCCTCCCAATCAAAGCGGCGACAGATTTGGAAGCAGCAGATTCAGTTCCTCTCTCCCTTTTTCTTCCTCCCTTTCCTTTTTTCCCCTTCGCCGCCGGCCATCCCTTTCTCTTTGTCTCCCTTCGCTAGTGACGCAAGTGGCGGTGGCGGTGCCCGAATCGGCCGGCACCGCCTCTTTCCCTTTTTCCTTTTTTTTTCCTCTTTTCCTTTTTGTTTCCATTTCTTTTCCTCCCTTCCTCTTCTTTTCATCGCCGGTGACACCTCTTTCTCTCCCTCGTCTCACCGACGATGCCTCTCTCTCCCTCCTCTTCCTTCTCTTCTCGTCGACAAGGTCGGCTTCTTTGGGTTCTCCTCTGTTACAAACAGAAGAGAAGAAATGGGGTCGAGTTCTCCCGATCCCATTTTCTCTTCTTTTTTTCTTTTTTTAATTTATTTATATATATTTATATTTATAAATATATATAAATACACTATATAATTATATTTATATATATATAAATATACTATATTTCCATATATATATATAGATATATATATTTTGTATTAATAATTTATATATATATCTATACACTTTAATTTAAAATAATATATATTTCATATATATTTTTATATATATATAAATGTATAATAATATACATATGTACTTATTTAAAATTATATTTATATACATATATGGATATATAAATATATATATATATAAATATACACATTTTATTCCTTATAATTTGGATCTCTTAATATCCAAAATAATTTCCTCCATACAATTTCTCCATACGAATTTTCCAATCCATTACTTCACCAATTACCGTAATTCCAACAATATTCCAATCTCATAAATAAATTTATTTATTTATTTTCGCTTATCTATTTACATCAAAATTAAATTTTTGGGTAATTAATACTAAAAATAGAAAAATTCCCGATTATCACTTGTTCATTTTGGCCCTAAACATCTTCCTTGTTTTACAAGGGGTTTTAGAACATTGAGCCCTATTCAATATTCCTTAGAAGCATGCCATTCTCTCTCACATAGGTGATTTCTTAATTAAAAGTAACCCATATTACTCTTCTCGAATCTCTAATGCATAAGAATCATTAAAAACATTGTTTAACCTTTACCTTATAGCATGATTATTTTATTATAGGAATGGATAAGAGGGTGTCATCCTCAGTGATCTAATTAAGTTTATAGAATAGGTTGTGTTTTTGAACCTAGATATTGGGATCTCCATTCAATTAGGTTTTGTTTCCTTTGTGTCAACTTATTCTATCATGGGCTTTAGTTCTATTCTCCTCAAGAATTTTTCAACTAACTCTTTATTTAACCTTTTAGTTAGCAAATCCACAATGTTATTCTTTGACTTCACGTAATCAATAGAGATAACCCCAGATGATAGTAGTTGTCTAATTGTATTATGTCAACGATGTATTTAGCTAGACTTACCATTATATGTATTGCTTTGTCACTTTCCAATAGCAAATTGACTATCACAATCTTTAAAATTATTGGCACAGGCTTTTGCCACTTGGGATACCCTATAAAAATTGATGTAACCCCTCAACCTCTTCTCCACAGTTGTCTAAAGCAATGAACTTAGATTTCATAATGGATGTAGCTATTACTGTTTATTTTGATGATTTCCATCATACTACCGCATTACCTATTGTGAAAACATATCCACTAGTTAACTTTAAATCTTTCATATCTATTATCCGATATGCATTATAGTACCCTTCTAGTATAGCTAAATATTTTGTATAATGCAACCCATAACTAGGAGTAAAACGTAAGTACCTTAGTACTCTTATTATTCTTTTATAATGGTCAACCCTTACATTACTCTTGTATCTAAGCAGTTTGCTAACTACGTATGCTATCGCAAATCTTGTACAGCTCATTAAATACATTAGACTTCCTATTACTCTAGAGTACTTTACTTGAGAGATCTCTCACCTTTATTCTTGGATAAATGGAGACTTACATCTATTAGTGTCTTAACCACACTAGTATTATTCTTATCAAACTTTTTAAGAATTTTGTCCACATAATGTGATTGAATTAGAATAAGCCCATTAGATGTTCAACACATATGTATTCTCATTATAACAACTTTAGACCAATATCTTTCATATCAAGTCTAGAATTCAACATATACTTGGTAGATTTGATCATCTTATCGTCAGTATCTGCAATAAGCATGTCATCAATGTAAAGACAAAAAATGACAGCTATTTTTTGTGTCATTGACATCGACACATTTGTCACACTCGTTGATTTTAAAACAATTTGCCATAGTAGTGTGGTCAAATCGTTAATGCCATTGTTTTAGTCCTTTTTTAGGCCATATAAAGACTTCACTAATTTACAAACTTATTTTTTGTCTTGGGACGAAAAAACCCTTTAGTTTTTTCATATGGTTTTCTTTATCTAAATTCCCATTTAGGAAAGTTGTCTTCAGATCTATTTGATGTATTTTAAGATTGCACAAAGTTGCAATTGCAAGTATCATCCTTGTTAACTTTAAATATATATATTGAAATAACAAACACTTAAAGTCATAACTCGAAGGCTGTGACGTGCACTTGTGAAGTTACACAAATTTTATCTTACAAATTTAAGAACTAAATTTTTCCTTTTCAATTTATGGTTTGTATTCGGTGTCAGTGTAGTCACTAGATGATACTCACTAATCTTTTCGTTATGCTCTAACCTTAATAACTTAAACTTTAATTCATTGTTAAATTTATTTAACTCTTTAAGGCAAATAATAATCATTTATAATCTATAATATTTTTCTGTATGAAAAACAAATTGAAAGTATTCCTCTTAAAACAAGAGATTTTCTCAATTTAAACCACCTACAATTTACAATCATTTCATATATCTCAGTCACAGCAATCATTTCCACATGCTACATCAATCACATCAAATAGACATCATATAACAATCTTAATATTCACAACTATTCATTTTAGATACATCATATTAGACAATCTTACCGTCAACTACAAATCATTGATTTCATATCATAAGACACTTAATTCAGATAGCATTATTTCATTCGTTCAACTACATCTCATCCTATAGTACTGTATAGGAAATTGGCTTGAAACTAAAATCACATGCAATAAATTTTTATATACCATAGATACTAAAGCGTATGCCTCGAAGACTTGGGTCACTACATGAACCTGTGCAACTAAAAAGGTAGCCTGTGACAATCCACTATTCAAGCTCAATCTGTAGAAGGGTTAAACTAAAGTTTAATGACTGAGCATCACCTATTGTAATGTCTAAGTTCAGGGACCTAATCACTAGACTTTAAATTTTATGAAATCACTACCAATCTTTTTTACTTAGGTGTGATTGGTCACCTATTTGACTCTAAGGATAAAGCTTGGTCTATGTTCCTAAAATTAGGTTTTTGGAGTATGGTTATGTGTAGGGAAGGGATTAGTACCCCCCACAATGCCTGTCCGATGGATGATACCAATTAATCACATGTTATCCTAAAAGGTTTTAACTAAAGTGGTCTTTTAATAGTTATTTTTTTATTATTTTTTATTTATTATTTAAGTATTGTGAATTTTCTTAAACATTTTCCAACACTTTTGATATAATTTAAGAAATTCTTTCACCTCAAGAGTATTCAAGAAAATCGCTCATTCTCTTGAAGAGGCTTCGTCGACAAATTTAATTTCAACATTTTTATGTAAAGAATTTTATTCTAATTTTTAAGATGAAATATTTTACTTTAATATTTTATTTTGAAATCTTTCCAACACCTTCGGTAAGATTTAAACAAGATTCCTCACTTAGGAACCTTTTAAGAAAATACTTATATTCAATCTCTTTCTATGTTGATCACTAAAAATGGGATTATGTTTTAATTGCAAATTTTATTAGCTAATAGAAATCTTTAACTTTCTATAAATCTTCTTATAAACTTTTATTTACACTTCCAACACCTTTGGAAAATTCATTGAGTATCCCTCACTTAGGGATTCTTAAGAAAATCAATATTTATAATATTCCTCTTAAACAAACTATTAAAACAATCATTTATTTTGAAATTATTAATTTTGAGATGTCACATTTTTTTTCATGAAAATTTTATTAAATCTTTTCCAACACTTTTGATAGGGTTTTAGAGTAAATCCCTCGTTTAGGGACTTTTTTAAATTTTTTATTATTATTTATCATTGTTGAAAATTTTATTACTACCCAATTTATTTTCAGGTATAGTGTAATTATTTGTTTTCATGTAAAATTATTATTCCTATATTTGTCACGACCCGATAGCCGTGACGTACGCTTATCTCTCCATTCACTAATTACCATTTTTATCGGATTTTACGGACTAACTTTTTCTTTTCACTTTAGGGTTTGTATTCGGTGTCAGTGTCCTCTCTCAACTACTCCCGTATCCTTCATTTAATATACATTTGTTGTTTAATTTACCATTTGGACTTACGTAATACTCGCCTTTAATATTAGACTAATAAAAGAAAAACGTCGAAAACTCCCCCTTATATAAAATCGACTTTCCCCAGCTCAATAACCTGCAAAAATCTCAACTATTTCCAGCCACATATCTCAATCCAGAATTTTCAGTTCATTCAACTAGATCCAATACATACTTCCCAAGTCAACAAATAGATACAAGATACAGTTTACAGTTTCAAAATCACTACAATTCATTTCTCGGATCGTGCTCGATAATCATAAAGCCTATAATAATCTAGGACGATCCTAAGTTACATCCCAAAAGCAATCCCATAAGCATGTACTGTGCAAACTTAACATGTCATACATGGATAACAAAATAAACGATATTATACCTCAAGTGCAACAAAAACAGCACTCGGAGAATTCGGACCGATATAGCTACTCAAAGTATGTCCCCGAGGCTTCGCACCCAAACTCCAAGTGGGAGCCTAACTGGTATGATCTGCGATGTTATTAATAAGGGGTGAGCAAAACCACGGCTCAGTAAGTAGCTTAAGTAAATGCAGGCTAGACTCATGTCGTTCTATATGCACGTGTGGAAAACAATACCGAAGTAATAAGCGAACTCGATATTTAATGCATGATCATAAACCAAACACTTCTTTATGCATTTCTGTTATAGAACGCTTTCAATATGCACTTAATTAAAACAAAACTTACTACGCAATTCATTTAAATGAGTTCGCTATGCCTTCGGTTGGATTCAGTATGTTGTGCATTTCAAATAAACTATCGGTATAATTCGATAAGTCAATCGGTAATTACTTTGATAAAACAATCAATAAGCATTCGATAACGATCAATAAGTATTGCAATCATTTCGATCCATATAGATTTTCAAGAACCCATTAGTCATAAATCAAGAAAATCGATAACGATTAGGCATATTGCCTCAGTTCACTAAAAGCAGTATTAGAAATGGAACAATGGTAAGTAGAGTTTAGGCAGTGATCCTCAATCAATCAATCAATCGATATCCATCCTAGCTAGTGATGGAATGGTGTTGCAAGCAACACTAAATCTATGGCCATAGGACGATATCCAGTCTCGCTGATCAGTCGAGAGCTGGAACTTGCCTGCTGGTTTTCCAGACAAGTATCAGTCTACCTAGAGCACTAGGCTCGATAGGTACAATACGATAGTCTAGAGCACAAAGCTCAATAGACGGGAAATAAGGCCTAGAGCTAAGCTCGATAGGCTAGAAGTGACCCGAAGGTCGTAGGACATGCCTGCACTCAAAAACAGTTTGAAATCAATTTCCTCGCGTAGCACTTGGCTTCCACGGATTCCAAATCAGTATTAAATCAGTTTTGAGTTCGAAATATAAAGGACTTTCGATTTATTTCAAATATTGGTTCAAACCAAGACTTTGCAAATATAACATATGATGCAAGTCATTAAACCATAAACATTACGTAATTTAAACTCAAAACATGCTATATGTAAATGCATGTATGCATCGGTTCATTCCACTTAAAATGTACGCTTGGTTGGCCACAACGCTCAAAGCAGAAATAAGTTTCGATCTAGCCCAAGCATAAACGATTTATAAAAATTAAACCATTCCTACGAGATGGTGCTATCAAGCTTTACTTAACCCACTTACCTCGAGGCTTAAAATTTTCCTTCTCGTGCTTCCGAGTCCGTCCTCAAGCCTCTATGTCACTCCTAATCATTACCAATTAACTTCATTACCATCACACCAAGATAGTCGTACTATGTTTAATCACTTATTTAAAACGTTTATCTTGTGACCTTAGTTAACACTAGTTCACTTCTATATTACCACTAAATCCTTTATCGTTATGTATTTGACATATATATATGTATCTACTTATACATATATATACACGTACGCAGTATAATATAAATATATATATCCTACATCTAAAACCAAAGTATAGTTTTCTCACCTTGATGAGCCTTGTTAGTCGGATTTCGTATTACCGACTTTCCTCAAGATTTCGAGTCCAACCCTACACCAAGAGTTCATCCTCCATTACTTAATTGCATAGTACAATATATATTTTTCTTTCTATAACATATAATCACATCAAATAACATTTATCATTATTTTAACAAACACATTTAGATATATACTTCAAAACTAAGTATTTTATCCTATGAATGCCTAGGTGGCCGAATGTTTACACACTAGTTTCTTTAGCTATTTTCCATTTCTCATTCATTACTTCACCATTTCCTTGTAATCATCACAATTTAAAGTCATCATTGCAACAAATACTTACTCTTAAAACCTCACAGAGCCGAGCCCTTCACCTGTTGTTGTGCCAAGATTGTTGCTGTCCTTCTTGTCCCAAACGGCACTATGAAAATACCTTTAAACTCTAGCTTGTCATGGCCTTTTCTCTTTGCCGAGGGTCTACCCTTAATAGCAACCCAAGACAACCTCAAACAGCATTTTCTTCAGCTAGTTAGCCTCTTTATTTTGACCATTCTTGATTATGCTTCACTTCTGTCCAGCCACCATTCATAGCCTTCAAGCCAAGCTTTTAGAACTTTAGGTTGACCAAACCTCCCCTGCGTTTACTGCCTCACCAAATTGTTGTGCTGTTTATATTTTGCCTCTTCCTACCTTCTCTTACAGTTCTTAATAGCTCCCTAACACAACACTATCTCAGGCCTTGATCAGACTTGTGAAATACACTAGTTCAGTAGTTAAATTCAGCTCTAAACCATCATCATTCTCCCTCTTTTTTCTGCTTGCCGAGAACCACTACTCAGGTCAGCTTCCACTTAAATTTTTCACACCAAGGATTTCAACTGCTTCCAGCCCTCGCGTAGCCCTTCCTTCCAGCTATGAAAATCAACCCTTAACACCACGTTCCAGCTCCCCATGTACAGCCTAAGACCACGTCCAATTCCTTAGTTAATGCCCACAGCCAAATTTCCTATCCGGCACACACACTAGCTTCAACCCCTTGCTCTCGGTTCCTCCTCTTTTAAACACCATTATTGCTAAGCCCCATGCATGCTCCTTCTTTCAGCCGTAGTTCCATGCAAATACCACTTGAGTAGCAGCCAACACTAGAGAAGGAGTAGGGGCGTAAATCTGGTAAGTCCCCTTTTTCTTTCCTTCTTCTTCCTTCCCAAGTCCTTGTTGCTTCAAGCTTCAGCTCAGCTGCTGCCAAGTTAAGGCCAAACCCAGCTGTTCTTCCTCCTCTAGGGTTTCACCATTAAAGACTCCAGACAATAGCTCTAGAACTCCCCTGTTTTACTCGAGCTCATCTACCCAAACTACACTTTCCAAGCTTTCGATTCAATCATTGTTTCAAAAAATCAGTTTCTTCCTTGTCATGCGACACTCCCATCATCTGCTTCAGCTTCTTCTTCCATCGATTTTGGTCCTCCTCTTCCTTCACTACCGTTCAGTCTTTCTCCTCTGCAGCAGCTTCTTTCCTTTCTCTCTTCTCTTCTCTCCTGTTTCCTCTTTCCGTTGGCTATAGCTTTGTCCTCTTTAGATCTTTCTTTGTTTTGTTTCTTTTCTTTTCCTTTTTTTTTTCCGACCTAGCCCTAGCCCCTGTCTTCTCTTTTCAATCACGTTTCCTATCAAATAATACATTTGTTTATTAATATTTTATAGGTTTATTATTAATATATATATTATGTTTTTTTTTTTTCTTGAACCTACTCCCACTAACCGTGGGAGCAGGTAAAAGGGGGGGGGTCGGGTGGCTTCCCTGGGAAGCCAATCCCGATCCTCTCTTATTTATCTTTTTTTTTTTTATACATATATAAATTTTAACTTTTACCTCCATATATGTGTATATATATGTATATTATTTCAGTTTATTTTCTCTATTGGATTAAATATAAATGTCAATATCTATCTCTAATTTATCTATAAAATTTCTAAGTTATATTAGCATTAATCACCTATTGCTAATATAACAAAATAAAATAAAATAAAACATTCGTTTCCATTACTTGAAACAATTAGAAATATAATTTACATTTCTATACTTAGTTCCTTGGATGTATTTTATTTATTTACAACAATGGGTACAGAATTCGTAGTCTTCACATTCTCCCCACCTTAGGAAATTTGGTCCTCCAAATTTTCTGTGTCTATCTGAAATAAGTGAGGGTATTTCTCTTTCATTATGCTTTCCAACTCCCATGTGGCTTCCTCTGAAGAGTGGTGCTGCCAGAGCACTTTGACTAAAGGGATTGTCTTAGACCTCAATATCTTATCTTTCCTGTCTAAGATCCGAATTGGTCTCTCGATATAGCTCAAGTCCTCTCTAATCTCCAATGGTTCATACCCGATCACATGAGATGGGTCCGGATGATATTTCCGTAGCATCGACACATGAAAGACATTATGTACACCCGATAGCTCTGGAGGTAATGCTAGTCGATATGCTACGTCACCCACTCTCTCCAATATCTCAAACGGACCAATGTATCGAGGACTCAGCTTCCCTTTCTTGCCAAACCTCATTATGCCTTTAGATGGAGCGATCTTCAAGAACACTTTATCCCCCACTTGAAACTCTAAAGGCCTCCTTCGACAATCAGCATAACTTTTCTGTCTACTTTGGGCTGTCCTCAATCTATCACATATCAACCTCACATCTTCGGATGCTTTCTCTACTAATTCTGGAGTGAATATTTTTCTTTCGCCTACCTCCTCCCAGCCAATAGGAGATCTACACTTCCGTCCATACAACGCCTCGTAGGGTGCCATCCCAATGCTAGAGTGAAAGCTATTGTTATACGCAAATTCAGCTAGTGCCAAATGATCATCCCATGAGCCTTGAAAATCCATAACACATGCCCTTAACATGTCCTCAAGTGTCTGAATAGTCCTCTCTGATTGCCCATCAGTTTGAGGATGGAAGGCTGTGCTAAAGCTTAGTTTAGTTCCCAAAGCATCCTGAAAGTGTCCCCAGAAACGGGAAGTAAACCGAGAATCTCTATCCGAAACTATGCTCACTGGGACCCCATGTAACCTCACAATCTCCTTAACATACATATTTGCTAAGGCACTAAGCGAATCGGTAGCCTTCATAGCTAGGAAATGAGCGGACTTTGTCAATCTGTCAACTATCACCCAGATTGCATCATGATTCTTACGAGTCCTCGGGAGCCCCATAATGAAGTCCATAGTCACATGCTCCCACTTCCATGTAGGTATGGGTAAAGGCTTGAGTAAGCCTGCTGGCCGTTGGTGTTCAATCTTAACTTTTTGGCACACTAGGCACTTGGACACAAAGGTCGCTATATCTTTCTTCATACCAGCCCACCAAAACACTTTGCGTAAATTCTGATACATCTTCGTGTTACCTGGATGCATAGTGTATTTGGAGCTGTGTGCCTCCTCTAATATTTGCCTCTTCAACATCTCATCATTCGGGACACAAATTCTGCCCCTATACCTCAATAACCCATCATCTGAACTCTCAAACCCTGAGTCTTGGTCTGGTTGTATTCCACCAATAATCTCCACAAGTCTATGATCCTCTTTCTGGGCTTGTCTAATTTGATCCATAATGCTAGGCTCTACCCTCAAGCTAGCCATCAAACACTCACCATCGGGCTCTAGGTTGATATTCAACTCTGAAAATTTTTCCATCAAATCCCATTCTCGGACCATCATGTAACTAATAAAACCCACACTCTTCCTACTTAATGCATCCGCTACCCGGTTTGCTTTACCCGGATGATAGAGAATCTCGCAGTCATAGTCCTTCAATAGCTCCATCCATCTTCTCTGTCTCATATTCAACTCTTTTTGCGAGAATAAGTACTTTAAGCTCTTGTGGTCTGTATAAACCTGGAACCGCTCACCATACAAATAATGGCGCCAAATCTTTAGCGCAAACACTACCGCTGCCAACTCCAAATCATGAGTAGGATAGTTCCTCTCGTGGTCCTTCAACTGTCTTGAACCATATGCCACTACTCTACCATTCTGCATCAGCACGCACCCTAGACCCTGTAGAGAAGCATCACTATACACTGCAAATCCTCCGGATCCACTTGGAACCGTCAACACAGGAGCTGTAGTCAACCTTTGCTTAAGCTCCAGAAAGCTACGCTCACATGCATCATTCCATTCAAACTTGACATCCTTGCGTGTGAGTCGGGTTAGTGGAGCAGCAAGTTTGGAAAATCCCTCTACAAATCTCCTATAGTAACCTGCAAGCCCTAAGAAGCTGCGAATCTCGGTCACTGTTTTAGGCCTCTCCCAATTCATCACGGCCTCTATCTTAACTGGGTCAACTGCTACACCATCCTTGGATACCACATGCCCCAGAAAACTGATTTGTTCCAACCAAAACTCACACTTGCTGAACTTCGCGTATAGCCCTTCCTTTCTAAGAGTCTGGAGTACTATGTGGAGGTGGTGCTCATGTTCTTCCCGGGATCGGGAATACACCAGTATGTCATCTATGAACACAATGACGAACTTATCCAAGTGAGGCTTGAATACTTCATTCATCAATGCCATGAATGCTGCAGGGGCATTCGTTAGACCGAATGGCATAACTAGGAATTCGTAGTGGCCATATCGAGTCCTGAAGGCTGTCTTTGGCACATCTTCCCCTCTAATCCTCAATTGGTGGTACCCCGACCTCAAATCGATCTTCGAAAATAATTGGGCACCCTTCAATTGATCCAATAGATCATCAATCCTAGGCAGTGGATACTTATTCTTCACCGTTGCTTGATTCAACTGCCTATAATCGATACATAGCCTCAAACTGCCATCCTTCTTTTTCACAAACAACACCGGAGCTCCCCATGGTGACACACTCGGCCTTATGAACCCTTTGTCCAACAATTCTTGTAATTGCTTTTTCAACTCCTCTAACTCCACTAAGGCCATTCGATACGGGGGCTTGGATATAGGTTGAGTGCCTGGGAGTAGCTCTATGGCAAACTCCATCTCTCTTTCCGGAGGTAGCCCTGGTAGCTCATCCGGAAATACATCGGAGAAGTCCTTGACAACTGGGATGTCAGACAGTTCCGATTGGCTCTTTTCGGCATCCTCGACAAACGCGAGATAGCCTTCATAAACAATTAATCTCATATTAGTGAGACATCAACAACAATTAAAATCATTCTATTTATCATTTCCAAGGCATAATACAAACTTTTCAGGTAGGGAGAGAGTTACAATCTTCTCATAGCAATCTACACTAGCATGATGGTTGGTTAACCAATCCATGCCTAGTATTACATCAAAGTCATACATATTCAATAGTATCAAATCTACTGTTAAGCACTTATCTCCCACCTTCACTTTACACTTACGATAAACATATTCAGTTGTCTGTGATTCTTTGAGAGGAGTAGTAATGTATAAGGGATAACCTAAAGGCTCTGACTCTATATGCAATCTACTAGCAAATGCAGGTGAAATGAATGAATGAGTTGAGCCTGGATCAATGAGCACGAATGCTTCTAAGTCACAGATAGTAAGCTTACCCTTGATAATCGAACCAGAAGCATCAGCTGTCTCCTGATCAAGTGCAAACACTCTACCTTGTACCATTGGACTCTTGCCTTTGTCTTGTGTCCTCCTTTGCTGTGGCATGGTCTGTCTCCCGGCTTGCGTCTCTGTGGCCTTCATCTGGGGGCAATCCTTGATTCTATGGCCAGTCTTGCCACACCTAAAACAAGCTCCAGTAACCATATAACAGGGTCTGTTGCCATGCTTGTGTCCACAAGTGGCACACGGCTGAGATGTAGCAGTAGCAGTAGCAGTAGGGATAATGGCTAAGGCCCTGTTAGGAGGAGTAGCAGTAGCTGTAGGCCTAGTAGCCTGTGGTCGAGGCGCAACAAACCTCTGCCTCTTATTTTGTCCCTGTGATCTACTCGGTTCAAACCTCCTCTTCTCATCCCTCCTATCTATGAATGGTTTAGCTCTAGGAGGCTTCCTTGTCCCATACTCAGCTTGGGTAGTCTCCAATTCTTGTTCAACAGTCTGAGCTTTCCTTACCACTGCCTCATACTCGGTAAGCTCAAATGGAGTGACCCTACTTCGGATGTTAGGTCTCAATCCCGAAGCAAACTTCTCTGCCTTCTTCTCCTCATTAACAACATAATCCGAGTCATACTTCACTAAGGCAGTAAATCGAGTCTCATACTCATCTACCCTCATCGATCTTTGAGTGAGTTCCATAAATTCCTTCTTTTTCTGTCGTCTGGCAGCCTTAGATATATAATGGTTCATGAAGGCCTCTAAGAACCTCTCCCATGTAATAACCGGATCCTTAGCCAATAAGAACGTCTCATGGGTCTTCCACCATTTCTGCGCATCACTCCTCATCATATACACTGCTAATGAAACCCTCTCAGTGGTACCACACCCCATATATTTGAAGAGAAACTCCATCTCTTCTATCCATTCCTCCGCCTTCGCTGGATCTTTCTCCCCCTTAAACTGTGATGGATTCATTTTCTGGAATTGTCGGAGGAGTGTCATATTTCTATCCACTGGGTTCCCAACTTCTGGTACAGCAGGTGGAGGCACAACTGGCAAAGGTACAACCTGTGGCACTACCGGAGGTGACGGAGGTGGTGCCTGCTGTGGTGGTGGTGGAGGCACAGGAGGTGCAGGAGGTGCAGGAGGTACAGGAGGTGCAGGAGGTGCAGGAGGTACAGGAGGTGCAGGAGGTGCAGGAGGTACAGGAGGTGCAGGAGGTGCAGGAGGTACAGGAGGTGCAGGAGGTGGTGGTGCAGCCTGATGTGCACTAGCTTGGTTAGCCACCAACTGTTGCAATAAAGCAGTCATAGTCTCATGGCTTTGTTCTATTCGGGCCATTCTCGCTTCTATACTATCTGGGGGTGGAGGAGGCGGATTTGAGGATGATGGGGGTACTGCGGATGAGGGCGGCCGTGTAATCGGATATCTTCGAGCCAACCCCCTCGGTCTACCTCCAATCCTCCTCATTGTATGTCAATCAAGAGAGAACCTATACCAAAAGCAGATCAATCTTAGTATAAGTCAGTAACAGTACACTACATGCGGACATTGCACAGTACATGGGATGTAACACCAATAACGACCTCTAGGACGCTGACACGTACTAGACAAACCGTGCTCTGATACCATTTAATTTGTCACGACCCGATAGCCGTGACGTACGCTTATCTCTCCATTCACTAATTACCATTTTTATCGGATTTTACGGACTAACTTTTTCTTTTCACTTTAGGGTTTGTATTCGGTGTCAGTGTCCTCTCTCAACTACTCCCGTATCCTTCATTTAATATACATTTGTTGTTTAATTTACCATTTGGACTTACGTAATACTCGCCTTTAATATTAGACTAATAAAAGAAAAACGTCGAAAACTCCCCCTTATATAAAATCGACTTTCCCCAGCTCAATAACCTGCAAAAATCTCAACTATTTCCAGCCACATATCTCAATCCAGAATTTTCAGTTCATTCAACTAGATCCAATACATACTTCCCAAGTCAACAAATAGATACAAGATACAGTTTACAGTTTCAAAATCACTACAATTCATTTCTCGGATCGTGCTCGATAATCATAAAGCCTATAATAATCTAGGACGATCCTAAGTTACATCCCAAAAGCAATCCCATAAGCATGTACTGTGCAAACTTAACATGTCATACATGGATAACAAAATAAACGATATTATACCTCAAGTGCAACAAAAACAGCACTCGGAGAATTCGGACCGATATAGCTACTCAAAGTATGTCCCCGAGGCTTCGCACCCAAACTCCAAGTGGGAGCCTAACTGGTATGATCTGCGATGTTATTAATAAGGGGTGAGCAAAACCACGGCTCAGTAAGTAGCTTAAGTAAATGCAGGCTAGACTCATGTCGTTCTATATGCACGTGTGGAAAACAATACCGAAGTAATAAGCGAACTCGATATTTAATGCATGATCATAAACCAAACACTTCTTTATGCATTTCTGTTATAGAACGCTTTCAATATGCACTTAATTAAAACAAAACTTACTACGCAATTCATTTAAATGAGTTCGCTATGCCTTCGGTTGGATTCAGTATGTTGTGCATTTCAAATAAACTATCGGTATAATTCGATAAGTCAATCGGTAATTACTTTGATAAAACACTCAATAAGCATTCGATAACGATCAATAAGTATTGCAATCATTTCGATCCATATAGATTTTCAAGAACCCATTAGTCATAAATCAAGAAAATCGATAACGATTAGGCATATTGCCTCAGTTCACTAAAAGCAGTATTAGAAATGGAACAATGGTAAGTAGAGTTTAGGCAGTGATCCTCAATCAATCAATCAATCGATATCCATCCTAGCTAGTGATGGAATGGTGTTGCAAGCAACACTAAATCTATGGCCATAGGACGATATCCAGTCTCGCTGATCAGTCGAGAGCTGGAACTTGCCTGCTGGTTTTCCAGACAAGTATCAGTCTACCTAGAGCACTAGGCTCGATAGGTACAATACGATAGTCTAGAGCACAAAGCTCAATAGACGGGAAATAAGGCCTAGAGCTAAGCTCGATAGGCTAGAAGTGACCCGAAGGTCGTAGGACATGCCTGCACTCAAAAACAGTTTGAAATCAATTTCCTCGCGTAGCACTTGGCTTCCACGGATTCCAAATCAGTATTAAATCAGTTTTGAGTTCGAAATATAAAGGACTTTCGATTTATTTCAAATATTGGTTCAAACCAAGACTTTGCAAATATAACATATGATGCAAGTCATTAAACCATAAACATTACGTAATTTAAACTCAAAACATGCTATATGTAAATGCATGTATGCATCGGTTCATTCCACTTAAAATGTACGCTTGGTTGGCCACAACGCTCAAAGCAGAAATAAGTTTCGATCTAGCCCAAGCATAAACGATTTATAAAAATTAAACCATTCCTACGAGATGGTGCTATCAAGCTTTACTTAACCCACTTACCTCGAGGCTTAAAATTTTCCTTCTCGTGCTTCCGAGTCCGTCCTCAAGCCTCTATGTCACTCCTAATCATTACCAATTAACTTCATTACCATCACACCAAGATAGTCGTACTATGTTTAATCACTTATTTAAAACGTTTATCTTGTGACCTTAGTTAACACTAGTTCACTTCTATATTACCACTAAATCCTTTATCGTTATGTATTTGACATATATATATGTATCTACTTATACATATATATACACGTACGCAGTATAATATAAATATATATATCCTACATCTAAAACCAAAGTATAGTTTTCTCACCTTGATGAGCCTTGTTAGTCGGATTTCGTATTACCGACTTTCCTCAAGATTTCGAGTCCAACCCTACACCAAGAGTTCATCCTCCATTACTTAATTGCATAGTACAATATATATTTTTCTTTCTATAACATATAATCACATCAAATAACATTTATCATTATTTTAACAAACACATTTAGATATATACTTCAAAACTAAGTATTTTATCCTATGAATGCCTAGGTGGCCGAATGTTTACACACTAGTTTCTTTAGCTATTTTCCATTTCTCATTCATTACTTCACCATTTCCTTGTAATCATCACAATTTAAAGTCATCATTGCAACAAATACTTACTCTTAAAACCTCACAGAGCCGAGCCCTTCACCTGTTGTTGTGCCAAGATTGTTGCTGTCCTTCTTGTCCCAAACGGCACTATGAAAATACCTTTAAACTCTAGCTTGTCATGGCCTTTTCTCTTTGCCGAGGGTCTACCCTTAATAGCAACCCAAGACAACCTCAAACAGCATTTTCTTCAGCTAGTTAGCCTCTTTATTTTGACCATTCTTGATTATGCTTCACTTCTGTCCAGCCACCATTCATAGCCTTCAAGCCAAGCTTTTAGAACTTTAGGTTGACCAAACCTCCCCTGCGTTTACTGCCTCACCAAATTGTTGTGCTGTTTATATTTTGCCTCTTCCTACCTTCTCTTACAGTTCTTAATAGCTCCCTAACACAACACTATCTCAGGCCTTGATCAGACTTGTGAAATACACTAGTTCAGTAGTTAAATTCAGCTCTAAACCATCATCATTCTCCCTCTTTTTTCTGCTTGCCGAGAACCACTACTCAGGTCAGCTTCCACTTAAATTTTTCACACCAAGGATTTCAACTGCTTCCAGCCCTCGCGTAGCCCTTCCTTCCAGCTATGAAAATCAACCCTTAACACCACGTTCCAGCTCCCCATGTACAGCCTAAGACCACGTCCAATTCCTTAGTTAATGCCCACAGCCAAATTTCCTATCCGGCACACACACTAGCTTCAACCCCTTGCTCTCGGTTCCTCCTCTTTTAAACACCATTATTGCTAAGCCCCATGCATGCTCCTTCTTTCAGCCGTAGTTCCATGCAAATACCACTTGAGTAGCAGCCAACACTAGAGAAGGAGTAGGGGCGTAAATCTGGTAAGTCCCCTTTTTCTTTCCTTCTTCTTCCTTCCCAAGTCCTTGTTGCTTCAAGCTTCAGCTCAGCTGCTGCCAAGTTAAGGCCAAACCCAGCTGTTCTTCCTCCTCTAGGGTTTCACCATTAAAGACTCCAGACAATAGCTCTAGAACTCCCCTGTTTTACTCGAGCTCATCTACCCAAACTACACTTTCCAAGCTTTCGATTCAATCATTGTTTCAAAAAATCAGTTTCTTCCTTGTCATGCGACACTCCCATCATCTGCTTCAGCTTCTTCTTCCGTCGATTTTGGTCCTCCTCTTCCTTCACTACCGTTCAGTCTTTCTCCTCTGCAGCAGCTTCTTTCCTTTCTCTCTTCTCTTCTCTCCTGTTTCCTCTTTCCGTTGGCTATAGCTTTGTCCTCTTTAGATCTTTCTTTGTTTTGTTTCTTTTCTTTTCCTTTTTTTTTTCCGACCTAGCCCTAGCCCCTGTCTTCTCTTTTCAATCACGTTTCCTATCAAATAATACATTTGTTTATTAATATTTTATAGGTTTATTATTAATATATATATTATGTTTTTTTTTTTTTCTTGAACCTACTCCCACTAACCGTGGGAGCAGGTAAAAGGGGGGGGGTCGGGTGGCTTCCCTGGGAAGCCAATCCCGATCCTCTCTTATTTATCTTTTTTTTTTTTTTATACATATATAAATTTTAACTTTTACCTCCATATATGTGTATATATATGTATATTATTTCAGTTTATTTTCTCTATTGGATTAAATATAAATGTCAATATCTATCTCTAATTTATCTATAAAATTTCTAAGTTATATTAGCATTAATCACCTATTGCTAATATAACAAAATAAAATAAAATAAAACATTCGTTTCCATTACTTGAAACAATTAGAAATATAATTTACATTTCTATACTTAGTTCCTTGGATGTATTTTATTTATTTACAACAATGGGTACAGAATTCGTAGTCTTCACAATATTATTTTAACATCTTACCACACTTTGGTAAGATTAGGAAAAATACTCCCCACTTGGGAGCTTGAAGGAAAACCCATATTTAATATTATTGTTGTTATTTAAAGGATTCCTTTCACTATGTTCTTTGATTTTTTTTTTGTTTACTTTGTCTTATTCCATCACATATTTGTTTTTCCATTTATAAATTTATTCTCGGTAGAAAAACTATAACCTTATCAAGTCCTAACCTAATGTTTATGGAAATTAAATTAAATTACTTCTAGAGGGCCTACAAATAAATTACTCATCCATATTTCAAGAGCTAAAATCATCTTTGGTTCGAAGATTAAAACATCAATCATTTAACATGCCATGCATATATATATATATATATATATATAGGATTTATATATGATGCACTGACAGTGTATAGTTTCTATATACTGTCAATGCATTAGATGTTGACACCTCATCAATAGGCCCTTATATGCAAATATAAATAAATTTTTTTAATTTGCCCATAAGGGCCTATTGATAAGGTATCAACCTCTGATGCATTGACAGTGTATAGAAACTGTACACTGTCAGTGCATCATATACAAACTCATATATATATATATATATATATATATACACAGTAGTGCAAAAGAAACATGAATTGCAAGGACCCACAACACAAGATATTTACCAAATATATATATATATATATACACACACACGTACACGCACGCACAGAGGAAACATGAATTGCAAGGACCACAACACAAGATATTTACCAAATCCTGCCGACATACAAGGAGCACGAAACCAACTATTCAACTTGGCCCAAACAAAAATTTTAAAGTCAAATATACCTGTCGCATAAGATCAACACGTCAAAGGCAAGTAAATGAAATAAAAATAATAATAAAATAAAACCAGTAATAAAAAGCTAAACACAAAGCTTAAAGAGAACGTTTGTTTTGTTTTGTTTTGTTTTATTTTAGCTTATTTAAAATAAGCCTTCTCCCTTCCTTCTCTTTCGTTCCCTTTTTTTTTATTCTTTATTTTAGCTTCAGATTTGGTCTCCCCCTGAAAGAAAATTCTATTTCTACATCATTTTTTACTCTTTATAACCCATCCAAAAGGGAAAAAACATCAATTAAATCTATCATATTTTAATGGACCATTTTAACCCTATTAATTAAATCTTCGAGCCCAACCACGGAAGTATCCTTGTGCGAACCCATGGGTATCCCACAAGCCACTATCTCCATGCAAGGCTCCTTACGCAAAACCACGGCCTTCGCACAACCCGACTTGCGTGAAACCATGGTGCCGCGTAAGGCTCCTTGCACGTCATAACAAGTTTCGCGCAAATCTTTTTGTGCGTTTGCGTAAGACCCACGGTATTTAATAATTTTTTTTAAATACTAAACAAATATCTTTTTTTTGTGAAAATATTATTGTATATCACTATTCTAACCTGTATTTTTTTCTCTTTTTCTTCCTTCTCTTCTACTTTTTCTATTCTCTTAGATTTCTTCTACCTTCTCATCACTCTTATTCTTCTAAACCTTAAAATCTATTTTCTTTCAAAAAAATGAAAAATATAAGTGAAAGTAGCTATTATGACAGTTGTGAAGAATATGGAAGCATTGAAGGTGAAGGACAAGATGAAGGAGAATAGGTAATGTGTTTTTTTTACCTCGATTTTGGTTCTTGCGCAATCGAATTTGCACGAGAAGCAAGACCCAGCGCAAGTTGTGCTGGTAGGATACCTATGTGCAAGTCGTCTTGTGCAAAGGTATCATTTTTGTGCAAGTCATCTTGCGTGATAATGTGATTTTTGCGCAAGTTAGCTTGCGTGAATATCTCACTGCCGTGCAAATTGACTTGTGTGTAGATAAGACTTCTACATAAAATCACTTGCTTCTTGCCGAAAGGGCTGGCAGGATAAAGGGTTGGGTTGTATTTGGAGAAAAGGGTTAAAATTGTAATTTAATGATATAGATTTAGTTGGCTTTTTTGGGTGGGGTATGTTTAGTAGAAAATGAGGCATATTTAGAATTTGTCTTCCCTGAACCGAGATGGTGAACATTCGGCTCAACCTTGCTTAGCTGTGATCTTTTACTCTGATCGCCGCTCGTCGTCTTCGATCTCTAACCTTGAGTCACATAACACCAAACCGCAAGCCTCTAGCCTGTCACTAGAGCCGCTATCTTTCTTACTACAGGTGCTTTTAACTTCGGAAAGGCCCAGAACTTCCCAAGCCTAATTGCTTCTATTAATTTCAGAATATTCGTCCTTGATTTTTTTCTTTGCTAAAAAACTATTTTTGTTATGGACTAGCTGTGGTGTTGAAACTTGAGTTATTGTGGATGAAAGATTGTATTTTGGGTTGAACAAAGGTTAGGCTTGAGGTGATTTCGAGTCTTCTGGGATTGAGCTATGTATGGCAAGGGAACAGGAGATTATTTCATGTGAGCTTTGTTTAGCTGTTGTGGGATTCGGGTGGTGATGGGTAACCAAGGGTGGAGATTCTAGATGCTAGGATGCCTTGGGTAAGGGATGCAGTGTGAGGTTCTTGGTGATACAGAGTAGCCGAAGTCCCCTTCCCTTTCTTGTCCATTCTCAATCCTCTTTTAAGCAGTTGTTAATGAGCATTTTTTTGTCAAAAATTGATCAAATCCTTGAGATTCAAAGGTAGTGATCAATTGGCAGCTAATTTTCAGCTACTAATGGGGTTAGTGGGGGTTAGGGATAGGATCTAGGGTGGTTGGTAGCTTGACTTTGGTTGCCAGCCTCCTGCATGGCACCAGCCTAAAACCCTCTTTTTAAAGATTTTTATATATTAATTAATTCTTTATTAAAAGTTTTTTATTTAATACAAATTCACATTCAAAAATTAAAAGATATGGGCTTTAAAAATTAAAAGAGATGGGCTTTAAATAGGCTTTAGTTTTAATAGTCCAACCTCAATTAATTTGGGCTTATTAAATTACGGGCTTTAAGCCCAAATGACCAAGTTACTTTTAACAATCCTTAGGTAGGGTGCAATTATTTAGGACAAATTCAAAATTGATCTCAACAGACAAATTCAATCTTCACGATACTTGATCTTCATGCTACTTGAATTAATCCAAACTTTAAATGCACTATTGAATTAATTTAAGCGGATGATTAAATCAAATTAATTAACAATCAAGCGAGCAAGTATTACACTTAAATTGCTAAGACTAAAATGAGACCGACCAAATACACTTATAGATCCGGACAAAATTAGGTGTCTATATCAATAAGATACTCCTATAAGTGCAGAAGTAAAATTATACTGTCCTAAATGCAATGCATGAAACCTACAAATATAAATCCTCATAACATATTTCGATCATAGACATTGTATTTGATCTCGATAACATGACCTAGAAGAACCTAGGTGTCCTAGGATTTTAGGGTACGGATAGAAGGGTACTTTGAAAAAACTCATTATCCCCATCGCCAACACCTATCAACAAAAACATTAAACCATAGTACTTATTCACTTATCCATATTAATCCAAAATATCAATCATTTAATCCCAATATTAATCTAAAACGACATACTCAAATGATATGGTTTTCGATATAAAATTACATACAAGAGAGTATGTTTTTCAAATAATGTTAAGCATGGTATACAATCATGTATAAAAGCATGCATAGTCCAAATCACTTCACATGCACAGTTCAAAAAATGTACAGTTTCATGCATGTCACGTATACTACAAAAGTGTTCAAGGTTCAATTTTCAATTCAAATGTGCATGCTCATTCAAAAGTCTCAAAAACAATACTTAAACTATCATCCAGAGTTCGAATTCAAAGTTTCAAAACTATACTTAGACCATCGTCCAAAGTTCAAAATCAAAGTTTCAAAACAATACTCGGACTATCGTCCAAAGTTCAAAGTTAATGGTTTAAAAGTTCTTAAACAATACTCGGACTATTTTCCAAAGTCCGAAATCAATGTTACAACATGTCTCAAACCACAATTCAAACGTCTAATAGTAAATCATACTTGATCACATTCTAATAAGAAGGCTTTAGCATCACTAAAGCCTATCACAAATCTGAAAATCGAATAGTCAAATCATACGCAATCAAGTTCGAAACACAAGGCTTTCATGTTGTTCAAACACAATTCAAATAATCTTATCTTCAAAATTGAATTCAGAAAGAGTTATGGTCTAATCATATCGAACTCATTAATAAAGCCTTATCTAACACACTACAGCCGATCAATGTGTCCAACATCCTTGGACTAAGGAGCTGTCTATAGCCATAGATTCGAAAACCCTAGTTGCATTGATCAAGTGCGAATTAAGACTTGTCTACGACAATTGTCAAATAAGTGTCCATAGTACTTTATTAACTTAAAGTATTAGCCATAATCTAAAATATAAATTTCAAAAGTTCTAAAATTTTGAAATTTCAAACCGTTCACAAATACTTAAATTTAAAAATTTTTAAAATCACGAAAGCTATGTCATGTTTTCCTTGAAACCTATTTGTGCATATGCGGTATACTACATGCTCATTTCTTTTGAACAATTCAAATAAGTTCAAATTTAAATAAAGTATAGTTAAATTAATGCACCTTTCCAATCAATCAAACGTCATATCATATATGTTTAAAGCCAAGTCACGAGTTTTGAAAACACAGTGATGTGGTGACCATGTGTCATGCCTAAGTGCTATTCTCACTCAGTTATGCTAATCAAGTCATATAAGATATCAAGCATTGTGCTAAAAGCCATTTTCATTTATGAAGTATCAATATTCAATCAATCTTATTTCATCATTTCAACACAATTTCTCAATTTAAATCTCATAGTATATTAAAATCACAATTCCATATCGTAAGATCAAATATCATTCACACTTCTAATTTTCTAATTTCGAGATCATAACAAATCAAAATCACTAGATTAGCTCATAATCTGTCAAAATCACTATATTTCCACATCCTTAATTTCAAATATGCATTCCCACAATAATCATAAAATTGTAGGGTTATGTGTCTAGCTCACCTCAACCAATACTGAATATAACATTAGTTCACAAGATCTGACTTAGTTCTAGTGACACTAAATCAATATACCCTCCTATCATTCCCATAGTTATCCAACTTTAAACTTTTTAATATGAATAATTCTTCATTCCTCTATTTTCCCTCTATCTTCCACGATTTTTTACTTTTTTTTGCACAATTATTTTTTATTATTTTCATGAGCATTGTGCAATCCATGATTTTCTTCTCAAATGTATTATGTTTAATCTTATTAATTATTAAAAATAAAATTATACTTAATTTAAATTTTAATAATTTCAATCAATATTTCAAATTTTAAATTATTTTGTTTTTGAATAATTTTAAATATAAATCATGTATGTTATGTTATTTTAAATTAAGTTATTGCATTTTTATTAGAAGTAAATAAGTAAATAAATAAATAAAATAAATTAGAAGTAAGAATAAATAAATAAAAAATAATTTTAAATAAATAAACAAAAAATAAATTAGAAGTATAAAAAGAAAACAAACTTTTCAAAACCCAATAGTTTTTCATCATTTCCTTTTTCATTTTTGTATAATTTTAAGTATTTAAAGTATTTCAAATGATTTAGGGGCAATATAGTCTCAAACTTAAGTTTTTAATAGTTCACATAACGGTTGACTAATGAAAGGACTTACTTATCCTATGAAATAGAAAAATTTTAGACGGAGTGTCCATTTCTTATTCTAATAGATTAAAATTGAATTAGGTGCAAAGCTCAAAGACTTAGATGAAATTTACCCAAAGAGTTATGTAATAATAATAATAATAATAATAATAATAATAATAATAATAATAATAGGTTTGCACTCTGCACCTAAGAAAAGTTCGTTAATGCCTTGCTTATCAATTTTAACTTCAATTTGATGAAACATTTGTCAAGTGAAATTCCACCATCAACCTTCTCAAGCCTGCCTTATCTTTGAGATCTTGATTTTTTCTTCAACAACTTGACAGGTATAGTATCACCTTCCTTGTGCTTTATTTTCAGTTTTCTACCATGCTTGCAATCCCTTTAATCAAAGACTGATTTAGGATTTTCACTTAGTAGGGGCAAATATTTTAAGTCAGTTTATTAAAATTTTTGTTGAAACTAGGGGTTTAAACAAACAGAACGTTTGACGAACTGTTCATGAATTTGTTCGGTTTCTGTTCGTTTTATTAAGCTTAACAAACGAACACAAACAACATTTAAGTGTTCGTTTATTAAATGAACCGAACATGATCAGATATGCAGTTCGTTCGTTTTACTCACGAATAGGCTCATTATGTTCGTTTATTGTTTGTTAATTTAAAGTGTCATTTGTTGTTCATTCATTTATGTTCGTTTATAACTCGTTCATTTAAAATGTTATTTATTGTTCATTTGTTGTTTATTTATTGTTCGTTTGTTATTTATTAAAATATTAAAATTACTTATATTATATATGTTATATAATATATACTTTATTTTTAAAACATTAACCTAAAAAATTACTACCTAATTCTTAAACATATTTATACAATACAACTTTGTTAGCTTAAAAAATTTAAATAAAATATAATAATAAAATAATTATAAAATTGAATTAGTTAATTATGTGTAAAATAATTATTTAAAAAAATTAAACATAATGTAATGAAATTAAATTAATAAAAGTTTCATAATAAGTTAAGATCTCATTATTATCCATTTACCATTTATATATACATTCACATATGTGTGTACACACGCACGCGCACACACACACATATATGATACTTTAATATATGTATACCAATCTATGTATATGAGTATGATACAAATTATACTTAAAATTGTAATTATCAATTTTAATAAAACATTGTTGACTTAAGTTGTATTGTATTAAAGATTTTGTGTTAAATGATTTCAATTTGCATGTGTGATTTAATCTTTATGTATGATTTTTAATATTTAATATTTAGTTTGTTCTTATGAATACTTATTCATAAACATGTGTTCATAAACGTATTTGTTTAATGGTTTATGAACACATGTTCGTGAATGTATTCGTTTACATGTTAGCAAATGCCTTTGTTTACATGTTGACAAACTGTTCATAAAAATTAACGAACAATCCCTTACAAATAAACAAACAAACACCAATGCAATCCTTAACGAACAGGAATAGTACTAAAAAAACAAACGAACGAATAGCGATCAGTTCGTTCGTTCGTGTTTGGTTTGTTTATAGTCCTAATTGAAACATGAATTAATATAAAAATTTTCAAAAAAAAACATATTAATTTTATTTATAAAAAATATTTTTTTTCAAAGAAATAATATTTGGAAAACAAAAATTAATTATATGGTTCTTGACAAATGTAGCCTAAACACAATTATATTATAAATAAATCATCTTTCAAGACACACTTACAGACATACATACACAAATATAGATGTATATATATTAATTTAATGAAATTTTACTTGTAAAATTCTTAAACATAGATATAATATGTGAAGGAGTAACAATCACTTATGTTCTGTTTTATTCTTTAATACTTCATAGTAACAAATATATTTAATTTCTTCTTCATTATAATTTGGAGAGTAAAAAATGTCTATTATATATATATATATATATATATATATTGTAACATCCCAAATCCACAATATCACATAATATTCATTTATAATTCGCACTTACTTACTGGTTGGGCTGTCTGTGATGCTTAATAACATCCTAACACTTTAATAAGAATTAGTACTCTTATTCTTTGTTACTAATATGGAAATAGAAATTATTAAATTCTTTCCTTTAGATGTATATACATTCCCTTCTATTTAAAGTAGTATTGTACAATTTTACTGAATATATAAAAGAAAATAATGTACCTTTGATACCGAATAACTGCTGACTCTAGCAGTCGATAATCCCTGGAAGTTAATTCTCTTAATCCAAGATCAACAATCTGTGGAGTGGAAAATGAAGGGTGAGCGACAACGTGCTCAGTAAGGAAGATGTACGCTGTTTATACAAATCAAACCATATCCCCCAAATACGTTTATTTGTCCTAACAATAAACTTAGTAGAGAAAACAATGAATATAGCAAACAGTTTTTAATATTCAAATCATTGGCTAAACAGCTTACTTTAAAATGTAACAAACAGTAAATAGGATTCAGCAAATCCTCTCAGTAAACAGAAATCAACAAGTTGAGACTAGGCATCACCTTATAAATAAATCATGCTATCATCGTTTCCCTCCCCTTTGCGAGAACGGAATAGTCATCCCAACAGGGATACAGTAGATCTATGGCCACAATCTATGGGTGGTCCACGGGGTCCACTTGCCAGGTGACCTCGAGACCACTGATGACTTGGCGAGTCCATCAGCCTCATAATTCATACTACATGCAACTAGGGGCCTAAAGTCTCAAAATCAAATTATCTCTCATGAAAAACCTTTAAGGAATTATTTCATAATTTCATCATTTTCTCAAAACGATTTTCTTTCCAAAAAGGTTTTAAAAACAGCCCACAATCTCACTGAATTCCATGTGAGAAAGGCACGGTAAAACTAAGTCGTCATGGCTAGTTCGCCCATGGTCAACTCGCTCAAAAGGTTTTATATTTTCTATTTATAAAGATATTAAAATTTGCTCATTTTTCGTTGAGAAAATGCAAATTAAAATCTGTTCGCCATGGTCAGCTCGCCCTCAATGGCTCACCCATAACTTTCTTAACAAAGGGGTCGCCCACCCCAAATCAAGATAAAAGGGTTCGCCCACATTGGCTCGCCCGTCTTTCATTGAAACAGGGGTTGCTCACACCAAAATAACACAAAAGAGTTCGCACACCTTAGCTCGCCCGGATTTTTATTAAAACAGAGTTGCTCGTCCAAAACATAAAAAAAAAAGGGATGTTCACCCGCCCTTTAACAATTCGCCCAAAATAACATAGGGGTCACCTTCAATTGGCTCGCCCGCCTAACTCAGTTCGCCTAAATCAAAACGATTCATCAAAATTTATGCATGTCATAAACCAAAGCATTTTCTCAATAATTTCAATAAACTTTAACTCCACAGGACATGCATTCACTTCACAAATATCTCCCTTACCTCGTCTGATGAAGCCTTGCTTCCCGCCCGCCTTATCAATTCTCACTTCCGGGCTGCAAAGTAAAATATTAATACCATTAATATTTTCTTTTCAAATATTTTCTAAAACTATTAATATTTCTAACACTTTGGCGAGATTCTGTGACTACTCTACAGCTCGCCATTCGCTTATGGGCTTACACGTGGGAACTCACCCAACATTACTTGCCATTCAAATGTTGGCTTATTCATGGGAGTTCGCCCAATATGGCAGCTCGCCCGACAATTCAACTCACCATTCGTGACTTTTTATTCAGAGGTGGGCTCGCCCATGAATTGAATTAACACTTGGCGACTTCTATATTTCCTACTCGCCTCTTTGGTGATCACAAACATTCCTCCTGGGCGATCACTATAGTCGCCATTCACTCCGTTTGGCGATCATTGGTCCTCGCCCATCCGAACTATCATTCTGATTACCCAAAGAGTTGGCGAACACTTATGTCGCCGACTCATGCACTTCATTAAGCTCGCCTCATCCTTTGGGCGAGTACTCACCTATTTGGCAAGCAGTTAAGTAATTTTGTTCGCCGTTCGCCCATGCGTTTCCTTATTCATTCTTGATTATTTTCCATCTAGTTTCTTATATATTCCAACAATATTTAACTAAAACCATGCTACATCTATGTTTATTACGCTGTAAAACATAGAAATCTAGCATTAAATATCAAGAGAACCATAGAAATATGGAACTCACCTTAACTGAGTTGCATTTCCAGAACAGAGTGCTTTTCTGCCTCACTTAGCTTTACTTCTCTTGTTCCTTAGCTCTTCAACACTGCAGAAGAGGTTTGGCTAACTAAAAGATGAAGTTTCATGGCTCATATATGAGAAAAACGGAGGAACGAAAGATGAACTTGCAGTGAAACAGAATGGGCAAGAAGGTTGTTTAAGAAGATGAAGTTGCTTCCATCGGTTTCTTCCTCATGAATTCTTCTTATATAGCCATTCAGTTTCACTTAGAACCTACCACCTGTTCTTATCCCATTTTCTTTCATCATTACCTTGTCTTATAGCTCATTAAATGATGAAGAAAAAATGGCAATTCTATTAAATGGCGAGGTGAAGTTTTTCCATAGTTCATTAGGGAAAGTCTCTTGCTGTAGTTTGACTAAATTTTCTTTCCTTTTTCCTCTTCCTCTCCAGTCCACGCCACTTCCAGCCAACGTTTATTGGTTTTCATCTCATTCTTTTCTTCGTTTGTCCTATAGCCATTAATTCCTTTCACACCTTCATTTAATGCTTTCATACCATAGATATTATCTTAACCTTTTTATCAAAATTAAATCCTATCTATTCTTTTTTATACACCATACTATAAATCATAACTTAAAATGAAAAATGGAAATTCACATTCAATGTTTTCTTTAATTTTACTAAAAGAATTTATTTCCACTATCAATCATGTACAAATATGGTATATAGTATAATAAAATTCGGGTCTTACATATATATATAATGAAAACAAGAACGAAGATATAAATCTGTTAATTATAATTATTCTATACATCGCCAGTGAAGTTTTTTGACTCCACAATCAGAGTTAGGATGATGATACGTATATGTTTTTTATATGTATAATTATTTTATACACCACCAAGTATATGTATATTATATGCATCAATATTATAAGAAAATAACTTATCCTACAAAGTTTAAATGTTTAATTACTAGATAAACAACGAAAAATTTTGTATATGGCTAAGGGCAAATACGATCAAAAGAATTTTGAGTGGGGGCAAAACTATAATATTTTAAAGAATTTTGTTTCTCAGTGGGGGCAGCTACTAAATACGTTGATATAATATTTGTCAGGTGAAATACCACCATCAACCTTCTCAAGCCTGCGTTATCTTCGATTTCTCGATTTGTCCTTCAACAATTGGACAGGTATAATATCACCTTCCTTCTCCTTTATTTTCGATTTTCTACCATGCTTGCAATCCTTTTAATATTTGAATAATATTATCTTTATGCACCATTTTCTATTATGCATGTTTTCAACTTAATTGATGGTGGGATTTACTTTTAAAACTGCCAAGTCCTAACCCGTATTCAAATATGTTTCAAGGACGACTTCCAATTGTACCACCTTCATTGCATTGGTTCCTGGTTTTAGAGAATAACCTAGTTGGAGATATTCCTTCTTCCTTCTGTAATTTAAGTTTGATTGAAGTTCTTGACTTGTCTACGAATAATTTGGGTGGAGTTTTCCCAGAATGTTTTGGAAACATTAGCTCCTCCATTTCATACATGGATCTACGGATGAATAACTTTCATGGTAAAATAGCAGGAAAATTCGCCCAAGGTTGTTTATTGACAAGCCTTCACTTGAATGGGAACCAGCTAGAAGGCCCCCTACCCCGATCTTTGGCTAATTGCACCTGCTTGGAACTTGTGGATGTTGGGAACAACAACATACATGACAGATTTCCGAATTGGTTAGGCAACAATTTCAATTTACAAGTTCTTATCTTGAGATCTAATAGATTCCACGGTCACATTGGTGTCTCTGATGCATTCCACTTCTCGAATGTGCGAGTCATTGATGTCTCTCATAATGACTTCATTGGCCATTTGCCAGCAAAACTTTTTGATAATTTGCATGCTATCAGGAATTCTGGTGTAATGAAATTTGGACCGGAGTACATGATGGGACATCGGATGTATGAATCAGTATTCATCACAATGAAAAGATTGGAGTTTAAGTTTGAGAAAATCTTGACTGTTTTCACAGCTATTGACTTCTCAAACAATCGTTTCAACGGGCAGATTCCTCAAGTAGTCGGGGAACTTCATTCGCTTATAGTCCTCAACCTCTCTCACAATTGTTTAACAGGTCCTATCCCTTCATTGTTAGGGAATTTGTCAGCACTAGAATCACTAGATCTCTCATCAAACAAGCTCCAAGGAAGAATTCCTGTACAATTAAAAAATATTATATTTCTAGAGGTATTGAACCTTTCTCAAAATAATCTTACGGGCCCTATTCCTAGAGGCAATCAATTTGATACTTTTACAAATGACTCCTACACGGGAAACTTGGGTTTGTGTGGGTTTCCATTGTCAAGAAGTTGCAGCACCCCCCCTCCAACAACATTTCGTGAACAATACCGTTTCACAAGAGAATTGAATTGGAAATTTGCAATCCTGGTGGGTTATGGTTGTGGGTTGGTGTTTGGGTTGAGCACAGGATACATTGTATTCACAGTTGGAAAACCATTGGTGATCATTAGGATGGTCGAGAGAGCTCAACGGAAAATTTGCAGAACTGGAGGAAGAAAATAGTACAAGTAATGTCGTCATTAAGGTGGGCTGCACTACATGTAGAAACAATTAAGTTGTAACTAGTGATTTTAAGGGTTAACGGTTTGCTTTATGTACTAAATAGATATAAGAAAATAGTACAAGTAATGTCGTCATTAAGGTGAGATGCACTACATGTAGAAACAATTAAGTTGTAACTAGTGATTTTAAGGGTTAATGGTTTGCTTTATGTACTAAATAGATATATTCTTTTTTTTTGTTACATTAAATACATATATTCGTAATTTTATGAAAGTTACAAAATCTTAAGCTTATAAATCGAGGCATTAATTCTCAAACAAGACACTAATTCACAAATTTTATCATTTTACACGTAATTTTATTTTTGGACAAGAGAAAAGTATATGATCTTTAAAGCTCTATACTTTACCATTAGTGCAAAACTGTGGAGTATATAACGAAAACAAAGTTGGATTGTTGTATCCTCAAGACAACACACTTTGAGCTCCTATTGCATCGGTTGATATAATCTCGCAGAAACATGAATCGTCTTAAAAAGAATCAGATGTTTGTGCTTCAATCCAACTCTTCATATCATCAGTAAATTTAATTTTAATTTTAATTTATTATATTATTTTTGTTACTGACATTTTCTTTTCTTTTAGGTTCTAACACCAACAATTGTTAGATGATTGAATAGTTTTTAAAAATGTTTTTAACTTAAGGAAATAAGATGTATTCATAAATAATTCTCTTCTTGCTGATTGTTTGAGAGTTTCTAGCATTGTTGGGGTTGCTTTGTCAAACATATATTGTTACGATTGCTTGCATGATGATCCTACTTCATATAGGTATATATGTAGCTTGAGGATTGCGAGTTAAAATCATGTGCCTTTGGTTACAAACACTGGGATGCGCTCTCTTAGTAGGCTTGGCTTCCTTTGCTTGCCTAATTATATTACCTTTGATATGTAGTAAGTTAATTCTTCAAACATAATTATTTATATATTTAGTTTTCACTTCAAATTATCGGTGCATACATCTTAATATGTTTTATGAGAATAACTGATTTAGAATCTTTTATATCACAATAATATTATTGTAATGGAATCTTGATTACCTATTTATAAACGTTTTGATTATTTTGCTAAAGGCTAAAAGGTCAAAAAAAAAAAACCTTTGAAGAATAAAAAGTTCTGCAATTGAGCCCTTATCTTTTTTTTCATAATCAATTGAGCTCTTATATTTTTAATTTCACCCTTACTTGAACGGAAACCGTTAGATTTGTTATTTTTTTGGCCACGTATACTATACGGATTTAACAGTTTTCATCCACAAAACGACTCAATTGAGCAAAAATTAAAATGTAATGACTCAATTGATTGCGAAAAAAAGTCAAAGACTCAATTGTAGAAACTATTTATTTTCGGGATTTATATATGATACACTGACAGTGTATAGTTTCTATACATTGTCAATGCACTAGAGGTTGATACCTCATTAATAGGCCTTTATATGCAAATATAAATATTTTTTTAATTTGCCCATAAGGGCTTATTGATGAGGTGTCAATCTCTGATGCATTGACAGTGAATAGAAACTATATACTGTCAGTGCATCATATACAAACTCTTATTTTCGAGGGTTTTTTTTTACCCTTCACCCATTGCTAAAAATAATAAATAAAAACGTTTTTTATTCCCTTATTGTTTTGACCGTTTACTATAGAGCATTTGAGTTTTGCTCCTTAGCTGTGCATATGAGCGTGCCAGTGTTTATATACCTAAATAATACTTATTGCATTTATAATTAGTAATGCATTAATGGTTTAGGAATCTAATTAGGAATAAAACCATATGATTGCTTACTGAAAAATAGAATGCATTTATAGTTTTGTTGAATATGTGAATATGACTTTTTTAACGCACACTTTAATAAAAATACACATTAAAATATTTAATTTAAAAGTGACATTGGCTGCCGCTAGATACGAGTAAGTGATATTTAATTGGAAAGGTGCTATGATGAATTTTGTCAGATGAAGTATAAATATTATCTGAGTTTGTGGTCATTGTTTCTATCATGATGAACAGGAGCAGTTCTTGTGTGGGGAATCGAAGTTGGAAGTTTGATTCATCAAAGTTTGTTTGTGGGGGGACTTATTTTAGATCTGGGGCAGCCATTTTACTTTGTTGATGGTTTTGGTTCACTTATCTTTCTAGCTTTTGGCTCCCAATCCTAACTCATTAAACAAAATATGTACCGTGCATCAATTAAAGTCTTACATATAAACAAGCGTTTTATAAAGAGCGTATACCTCAAAAGGCTAGTACCAAGCCTAGATATTGTATCCAGAGGCCCACTTAAAAGCTCTCATGGCAGAGTTTAACTCAAATAGTCTAAAAATAGATGAAATTAAGGGAGTGAGCAAATCCACAGCTCCGTAAGATACTATGTAACATCCCGTTACCACATTTTTCACGTATTTCCATACAACTTAACCGGTTGGGCTGTCTGCGATTTCATTAACATTCAACAGTAACAGTGATAAATGATAACCATTTATCTATTAATTATGGAATATGAAATTTCTTTTCAATATCCCTTTGATTTGACATCCCCTATTAACCTTTATTTCACTAAGGTAGTACTGTATATATATATGTCTGAAATGTAAAAGAGAAGAGACTGTACCTGTCACATTTAACGTGCCATGCCTCAGTGCTTTAAGCATAGCTATACTCATCTGAGAGCTAATTCTCTCAACTCCGTGTACTTCTTATCTGTGGAGTTAAAAACAAAGGGGTGAGCGATTCATACGCTCAGTAAAGGAAATATATGCTGCTTTAAAATAAGCAAAACTATATATCACAACACATTTATTCTTTTCTTAATAATAACCCAGAAGAAAAGACAATGGATATATAGTAAACAACTCTGTTAAAACACCATTCAAATCACTAGCTAACAGTTTACTTTAAAATGTAGTAAACACTATATAGGATTTCAACAAATCCTCACAGTAAACAGAAATTGATAAGTTGAGACTAGGCAATAAATAAATCTTGCTATTATCGTTCCCCCTCCCCCTTGCGAGAACGAAATCTGCCGCTTTTGGGGTGCACCCGTAGGCCATCGCCCCTCACGGCTATCTCAGATCTATGGTCATAATCTATAGTGGTCCTCGGGTCCACTTGCCAAGTGACCTCGAGACCGCTGATGACTTGGCGGGTCCATCAGCCCTGTGACGCCCTGAGGTGCACTCCTTGGTCCATCGACCGAGCCACCGCCCCAGGCAGGTCACGCAATAGTAATGCATGAACTAGAGGCCTAACGTCTCAAAATCGAATTATATCTCATGAAAAACCTTTAAGGAATCATTTCATAATCTCATCCTTTTCTCAAAATGATTTTCTTCCCAAAAAGGTTTTAAAACAGCCCGCAATCTCACTAAATTCCGTGTGAGAAAGGCCCGGGTTTCACTGGCTCGCCATGGCTAGTTCACCCATGGTCAACTCACCCATTGGTCAACTCGCCCAAAAACATAATGAAAACAATTCATTTTTCGTTCAAAAATTTTGGAAAAGCGAAACCTGTTCGCCATGGTCGACTCGCCCGATATGGCTCGCCCATGACAGCTCACCCTATGCGGAGAACCTGTGTTCGCCTGCCATCTTGCTTTTAAACTTGAAAACAAAACCGGCTCGCCCTCAGTGGCTCGCCCAGAAATCAACTCGCCAAAGGTTTCATATTTCTATTTTTGAATTATTAAAATAATTCATTTTCGTTTAGGAAATTACACTTTAAATCCGTTCGCCAGAGTCAGCTCGCCCTTCACGGCTCGCCCCTGACTAACTCGATAAGGCGGTGAATTAGTATTCGCCCGCCACTTAGCTTTTCAAAACAGAACTGTCTCGTTGATAGCGGTTCGTCCGCCTTAAATTTAAAACAAAGGGCCGTTCGCCCAAACACATTAAAATGAGTTCGCGCGCCCTTAAAACTAGAAACGGGTGTATAAAAATTATAAAAGGGCTTGGCTCGCCCGCCAATACAATTCGCCCAACATAGAAAACACAAGAGCTCGCCCGCTCTGTATCAGTTCATCCAGAAAACAGCATAGGGGTCGGCTTTTAGCTCGCCCGAATCAAAACAATTATCAAATAACTTCCTCAAACAATGCATGTCAGAAAACAAAACATTTAACATAATGTTTTCATAAAATTTACTCCACAGGACATGCATCACTTCACACACATCTCCCTTACCTGTTCCAACGAAGCCTTGCTTCGCCCTGCATCCTGTTCGCCCATAGCCTTTCCCAATTATCGGCTTCAAATTATATAAATTCCATTAATATTTTCTTTATAAATATTTTTCTATTACTTGGGCGAAATTGAAATAAATCAAATGACTACTCGCCCAAATAGAGCTCCACTAGTTCGCCCAGACGAGCTCGCCATTCACCATATGGCTACCACGTGGCATATCGCCCGCCATTACTCACCGTTGGTTTGTGAGCTCGCCCAACATTCAAGTCACGAGGCCTACATTGGCTTAATTGTGGGAGTTCGCCCACAACACCAATTCGCCCAATGCCTTATGCATGTGAGTTCGCCACACACACAGATTTCTTATCAGAAGTGAGCTCGCCCATGAACTAAACTACCGTTGGGCGACCTAGCCCACATGAACAACAACATTGGCGAGTTCATCATTTCCTACTCGCCTCATTGGCGATTACAAACTTTCAACACGGGCGATCAACATAGTCGCCATTGTCGTCACTTATTCCATTATTTTTCTTGTTTTCATATTCTCCAAAGATCTAACTAAAAACAAGACTGTATCTATGTTTATTACTGCATAAAACATAGAAATATATCATTGAGCATCAAGAAAACCTCAGAAAATATGAAACTCACCTCAACCAATTGCACTTCCAGAACAGATTGCTTTCCATCTCATGTTGGCCTTCCTTTGCCTATTCTTTTAGCTCATCAAGTTAAGAAGAAAAGGTTTTACAAGCTGTTTTATGTATTTAACCAACTTAAGGTTGGAGTTTAGTAGATCGAACATGGCAGAGAAATGGAAGAAACAGAGAAATGGCTTTCGTGAAGAAGCTGAAGTTGGCTAACTCGATTTTCCTCACTTGTTTGTTCTTATATAGCTCAACTTATCCAATCCAACTCTACCACCCGTCCCTTATCTGCTTCTTTCATCATTTCACGTCCATCACTCCTTTAATGCATGAAGAAAACTGAAGCACAAGTGGCGTGAAAGTCTCCCTTTCACACTCCTTTTTTCTGCTTCTATTGACTTTGTTTTACTCCTTAACCAATAAGGATAAGTTACTTACTGACTTCAACATCTTCCCCATTAATTGTCTTCAACTGTAGGGCGTCCAAAGTCCATTTTTGCGGCACGGTTCTGAGTTATTATTTCATTTTGTCCGTGCTAATTTCAGTTTGCCAGTCATTCAGCTTGCTAGCTTAATCTTGGCAATTACACACAGGTTTGGCGATCACAGCCATTGCAACATTGTTGGCGATCACTTGATATTGTTCTACTCGCCAACCTTTTTCTGATTCACCTCAAACGTTGGCGAAAACACCTATTCGCCCACGCCATCGTCCAACTCGCCATCACCATTGGCGATCACACCATTACCTTGCTTGCCCATTGGCGAGCCGTTTCTTCATGGTACTCGCCCGTCGAGTATTTCACCCAATTGGCTCCGTTCTCATCTCAAGTTAAGGAGCTTTTCACCCTTTTGGAAATTAACATTCATTATTTAGTTAATTTCCATTATCAATTTTATGAATTTACTCTACAGTAGTGTAGAATCAGATCTTACATTTTCTCCCCACCTTAAAAAATTTGGTCCTCCAAATTTCAACCGAACTTATTAGTGTGAAAGCTGTGTATATTTCTTACACATAAGGTATTGTAATTCTCAAGTAGCCTCATACTTTATCACAATACTTTATCACAATACTTTATTCTTCCTATCCAAAATATGTACCGATTTCTCAACGTAACTCATGTCCTCTCCAATCTCTAGGACTCATCTCGAATCACGTGAGAAGGATATGGATAGTACTTTCTCATCATTGAGACATGGAACACATTGTGCACTCTTGACAACACGGGAGGTAGTGCACATCTTTCACATGATCTAAGATCTCCAACGATCCAATGCATCGGGAACTCAATTTCCCTCTAACTATGCATCCCAATGGTGAGACCTTAATATACATAACCTCTTGTATATCTCAAGAAGTCTGTTCGACCAAGTCGAAAATAATTTTCGGTCTCCCATTTTCTCATGCTATCGTGGATTATATCGTTTGCTAAATAATATTTTCCAAATGTTATGCCTATACTCTCTTGTGGCCCTTATTATCAACAAACTCTGCCAGGGTAGAGGATTATCCCAGGAGCCTATAAAATCAATCGCACATGCTCACACCATATCTTCGAGCGTCCATCTCATATGCTCGGATTGTCTCTCAGTCTGCGGATAAACTGCGGTGCGAAACTCAATCGGGATCCCATAGCTTCCCGTAATCTCTCTCAACACTGAGATATGAAGCGGGACTCCCTATCAACAATAATGCTCACTGGAATACTGTAAACCTCATCATTTCCCCGACATATTATCCGGCCAAGGCATTAATTAGTTCAACAAATTCCATAGTCAAGGAATGAGCAGACTTACTCAATATATCCACAACTATCCAGATAGCATTTTACTCTTTTCAATTTTTCACTGAGTATAGGAAGTACCTCTAATATAGGTATTTTTCTTCCTTATCACTTTTTCAACTCTTATTTAATCTCGTCTCCAATATGAGACCACGAATATCTTTTTATATTCCTCATTGTCTCTAAAAGTACTGCCCGTCTCTTTAGGGCATCAATAATCATCCCTTTGGCGCTCTTCCGCGCTCTAGGATTATTCTCTCAAGTGTGTTGGCGACCACTTAGTTCACCCACTTCTCACAACATGTTATCCGATGTTGAGCGATCACCCCACTCGTGGGTCGCCCATCCCGAATTTTCTCAAAGTCCTAAAGAATCTCGGGCGTCTTTTCTCAAAACCAATTTACACTCCCTCAAGTCTTTTATCATCCTTGAGAGTTAGTAACTCATCTATACTATTTATCACTTATCATCTCATTCAGTGTTAGTCGATTATAATTTGGTAACTATCATGTAGATAATTTTAATCATTCGTATGTAATTGTCCCAGTGGTCTCTAAAATACCACGCACTCGCTCTCAATATATCCCGGAGCGTCCACATAATGCGCTCGGATATCTATATTAATCTGAGGCGATGCTAACAGTAAAAATTTGGAATCCCCAAGCCTCTTGCTATTCTCTCAAAGTATATGGCGAATCAGGGATCCCTATCACAAGTACCCACTCACTGGAACTTCACATACGTCCTCTCGGTTTCACCAATATATATCGACTAAGGCACTTATTACATCCTGAAACCTGATGATGAAGAAGTGAAATAATTTGGTTATTCAATCTATAATCACTTCTATAACGTCATGGTTCTTTCAGATTCTTCACCACCTCACAGTGATTGTTTCATGATTAATCTAGGACTGCTTTTCTTTTGCAGACCTTAATATTAGCCACCGATTACGTCTCAGGTAATCATTTTCCCCTCGATCACTTCTCTTTCCTTAAGTGATCATTCTATCTCTTATTCTCCTAGTACATGTAATGTTACTACTTGGAGAATATACTTTTCCTTATACCAATTTCTGGAATTTAAATTTATTATCATGCAGATTTCATCACCACTTTACTATACAATTTCACATTCCCAATATGTACATGTATACATATATGTATATTCCTTTTCAGGATTAGCAGTACTTCTTGTATCTGCTCCTCTAAGTATGATAATTTCATCATTCCAATTCCGACTTGTCATTAATTCCAGCCATAACTACATAATGATCAAAGGAAATCACATTTATTCATATGCTTGGGAACTACCTCATAACTTGTGTTCCCTAGTCATCATATGACTTGTCTTCTCAAGACAATTTCATTCTTTTACATTCATCATCACAATTATTTTCTCACTTAATATAGTACTTTACTATTACTATCTCGTAACCATTTTGAATACTATATTCATACATACCCATTCACTTTTACTTCCTCCCACTTAAGTATTGAATCAATAAGGTAGCAAATTCCACAAACTCTTCAACAATTCATTCGTGCTCTACGGGTAAAACTCATAAATTTTATACCCCAATAAGCACACTTTAACCTCACTTAAGTAGTAAAATCTTTTATTCAGACAATTTTAATGTCCACTTAATCAGTTGAGACCTCACGTCTCTAATATATATATATCAATTAGAAACCAATGGTCACTGACTTAACAATAAGGTTTTCTATACCTTATTCAATAATATTGCTGATATCAATATACATGTTTATTCTTTTTAAAATCATCCTAGTTGGCTCTAGGCACACAAATAGGAAGGATACTACAGTCGGCTAGGGATCCAGATAGAATATGATAGGTATTTTAGAATACCATACTTGTTCCGGAACCTAGAAGCAACTGTAGAGAGTATTAATTTCATTGTTTTCAAAACGATAAAATTTTCGTTTTCCACCAGTTATAACAAACTAGTTTTATTCTTTACTCATCAATCTCTTGAGTAATTTCTCAAGCTCTACTGATTCACTGGTAAGAGCTTACAACAATTTCTATTTCAATTTTCCAACCTCTAAGCTTGTCAACTAAATCTCGATGCCAACTTTATCATTTGGTAATTACGAGACATTTCATTTTCTTGGCGATTACAGCTTTTGTTCTATTCGCCACATTATTATGATTTACACCACAATTTGTTGATCAGATTATTCCATACTTTTTGGGCGATCAGGATTCTCTCCCACTTTAATAATTCATGTTATATTGGCGGACTCATTTAAGTCCTCGCCATCATCATTGGCGATCATGCATTTGCACGTCCATTGGCGAGCTATCCCAATGTAGTTCTCGCCCATCGAGTATTTCTCCTAAATCTCATAATATCATGGTTCTATGGATATCGTAACGGACCAGCCCAACCGGCCATGGCAATCCCCCTTTTGGGCCCATCGACAACGATTGCTGTGACATCGCTACTCATCCATACTGTCCTCTTTGGCGATCACCTCAATGCCCGGTCCTTCCAACCGTGCTCGAGTTCGCCCATTTCAAAGTTTTCTTTCTCATCCATAGACTCAAACACTTGACTTCCTCAAGTGTCAAGTTACATCCATTCTCCTAAAACATAAGAAGTATATATAACCAGTTTACATCATTTCTCACACAATTCACTTTAAATTCAGACCCAAATCCACAACAGGGATGACTATCTCGTGACCTCTCATAACTTGTACTTTGGGTCGCCTTACTTATCAATATATCAGTGGGGTCCACAGTAAAGATCATCCTTTACACCACCACATATTATTTCACCATCAATTTGTATTTTAAATCCATTCAATCACTTATGACTTCGAAAGAAAACATGTCAATATAGGGGTATATTCATAAATTCCCCTTTAATTCTCTCTCATCAGTATAACTCCAAACACGCGATCTTAGAACTTATATGCTAATATTATCCCTTTTCGTCTCAATATCATCATTTCATGATCTTAGTTCGATATGGACAGAGAAGTCCTGGTGGGGCCCTCACCGAGTTCCTCACTGCACCTCATCGAATAGACCCGACATTATGATGATAAGATCACCTATCTCATGCAAAATTTTCGGATTACTATCTCTATTTGTAACTCATAATTAGTCAACTTTCACCATATTTCACCACTTAACTCATTTCACAGTCATTCGACTCCTCTATACATTCAGACTATACAGTACTACAGGGGATGTTAACCTTTCTAAACACTATCCATGCTAAAGGCATCAACAGACATCAGACCAACCCAAGCTCTGATACCATTAAATCTGTAACATCTCATTACCACATTTTTCACGTATTTCCATACAACTTAATCGGTTGGGCTGTCTGCGATGCCATTAACATTCAACAGTAACAGTGATAAATGATAACCATTTATCTATTAATTATGGAATATGAAATTTCTTTTCATTATCCTTTTGATCTGACATCCCCTATTAACCTTTATTTCACAAAGGTAGTACTGTATATATATGTCTGAAATGTAAAAGAGAAGAGACTGTACCTGTCACATTTAACGTGCCATGCCTCAGTGCTTTAAGCATAGCTATACTCATCTGAGAGCTAATTCTCTCAACTCCATGTACTTCTTATCTATGGAGTTAAAAACAAAGGGGTGAGCGATTCATACGCTCAGTAAAGGAAATATATGCTGCTTTAAAATAAGCAAAACTATATATCACAACACATTTATTCTTTTCTTAATAATAACCCAGAAGAAAAGACAACGGATATATAGTAAACAACTCTCTTAAAACACCATTCAAATCACTGGCTAACAATTTACTTTAAAATGTAGTAAACACTATATAGGATTTCAACAAATCCTCACAGTAAACAGAAATTGATAAGTTGAGACTAGGCAATAAATAAATCATGCTATTATCGTTCCCCCTCCCCCTTGCGAGAACGAAATCTGCCGCTTTTGGGGTGCACCCGCAGGCCATCGCCCCTCACGGCTATCTCATATCTATGGCCACAATCTATAGTGGTCCTCGGGTCCACTTGCCAAGTGACCTCGAGATCGCTGATGACTTGGCGGGTCCATCAGCCTTGTGACGCCTTGAGGTGCACTCCTTGGTCCATCGACCGAGCCACCGCCCCAGGCGGGTCACGCAATAGTAATGCATGAACTAGAGGCCTAACGTCTCAAAATCGAATTATATCTCATGAAAAACCTTTAAGGAATCATTTCATAATCTCATCCTTTTCTTAAAATGATTTTCTTCCCAAAAAGGTTTTAAAACAGCCTGCAATCTCACTAAATTCCGTATGAGAAAGGCTCGGGTTTCACTGGCTCGCCATGGCTAGTTTGCCCATGGTCAACTCACCCATTGGTCAACTCGCCCAAAAGCATAATGAAAACAATTCATTTTTCGTTGAAAAATTTTGGAAAAGCGAAACCTGTTCGCCATGGTCGACTCGCCCGATATGGCTCGCCCATGACAGCTCGCCCTACTCGGAGAACCTGTGTTCGCCCGCCATCTTGCTTTTAAACTTGAAAACAAAACCGGCTCGCCCTCAGTGTTTCGCCCAGAAATCAACTTGCCAAAGGTTTCATATTTCTATTTTTGAATTATTAAAATAATTCATTTTTGTTTAGGAAATTACACTTTAAATCCGTTCGCCAGAATCAGCTCGCCCTTCATGGCTCGCCCCTGACTAACTCGACAAGGCGGTGAATTAGTATTCGCCCGCCACTTAGCTTTTCAAAACAGAACTGTCTCGTTGATAGCGGTTCGCCCGCCTTAAATTTAAAACACAGGGCCGCTCGCCCAAACACATTAAAATGAGTTCGCCCGCCCTTAAAACTAGAAACGGGTGTATAAAAATTATAAAAGAGCTTGGCTCGCCCGCCAATACAATTCGCCTAACATAAAAAACACAAGAGCTCACCCGCCCTGTATCAGTTCATCCAGAAAATAGCATAGGGGTCGGCTTTTAGCTCGCCCGAATCAAAACAATTATCAAATAACTTCCTCAAACAATGCATGTCAGAAAACAAAACATTTAACTTAATATTTTCATAAAATTTACTCCACAGGACATGCATCACTTCACACACATCTCCCTTACCTGTTCCAACGAAGCCTTGCTTCGCCCTGCATCCTGTTTGCCCATAACCTTTCCCAATTATCGGCTGTAAATTATATAAATTCCATTAATATTTTCTTTATAAATATTTTTCTATTACTTGGGCGAAATTGAAATAAATCAAATGACTACTCGCCCAAATAGAGCTCCACTAGTTCGCCCAAACGAGCTCGCCATTCACCATATGGCTACCACGTGGCATATCGCCCGCCATTACTCACCGTAGGTTTGTGAGCTCGCCCAACATTCAACTCACGAGGCCTACATTGGCTTAATTGTGGGAGTTCGCCCACAACACCAATTCGCCCAATGCCTTATGCATGTGAGTTCGCCACACACACAGATTTCTTATCAGAAGTGAGCTCGCCCATGAACTAAACTACCGTTGGGCAACCTAGCCCACATGAACAACAACATTGGCGAGTTCATCATTTCCTACTCGCCTCATTGGCGATTACAAACTTTCAACACGGGCGATCAACATAGTCGCCATTATCGTCACTTATTCCATTATTTTCCTTGTTTTCATATTCTCCAAAGATCTAACTAAAAACAAGACTATATCTATGTTTATTACTGCATAAAACATAGAAATCTATCATTGAGCATCAAGAAAACCTCAGAAAATATGAAACTCACCTCAACCAACTGCACTTCCAGAACAGATTGCTTTCCATCTCATGTTGGCCTTCCTTTGCCTATTCTTTTAGCTCATCAAGTTAAGAAGAAAAGGTTTTGCAAGCTGTTTTATGTATTTAACCAACTTAAGGTTGGAGTTTAGTAGATCGAACATGGCAGAGAAATGGAAGAAACAGAGAAATGGCTTTCGTGAAGAAGCTGAAGTTGGCTAACTCGATTTTCCTCACTTGTTTGTTCTTATATATCTTAGCTTATCCAATCCAACTCTGCCACCCGTCCCTTATCTACTTCTTTCATCATTTCACGTCCATCACTCCTTTAATGCATGAAGAAAACTGAAGCACAAGTGGCGTGAAAGTCTCCCTTTCACACTCCTTTTTTCTGCTTCTATTGACTTTGTTTTACTCCTCAACCAATAAGGATAAGTTCCTTACTGACTTCAACATCTTCCCCATTAATTGTCTTCAACTGTGGGGCGTCCAAAGTCCATTTTTGCGGCACGGTTCTGAGTTATTATTTCATTTTGTCCGTGCTAATTTCAGTTCGCCAGCCATTCAGCTTGTTAGCTTAATCTTGGCAATTACACACAGGTTTGGCGATCACAGCCATTGCAACATTGTTGGCGATCACTTGATATTGTTCTACTCGCCAACCTTTTTCTGATTCACCTCAGACGTTGGCGAAAGCACCTATTCGCCCACGCCATCATCGAACTCGCCACCACCATTGGCGATCACACCATTACCTTGCTCGCCCATTAGTGAGCCGTTTCTTCATGGTACTCGCCCGTCGAGTATTTCACCTAATTGGCTCCGTTCTCATCTCAAGTTAAGGAGCTTTTCACCCTTTTGGAAATTAACATTCATTATTTATTTAATTTCCATTATCAATTTTATGAATTTACTCTACAGTAGTGTAGAATCAAATCTTACATACTAATATAATAATTGAATTAGGATCATATCGTCCCTAATGCAATGCATGAAATCCTGCAAGTGTATCTCCCGATGTCATTCAGAAGCCAATATCCTTTGAATATTTATTCAATCATGCCCGAATGATACTAAGTATCTTTGTATCGCTGCAAATCATGCATAAATGCAATACTTGTACTGTCATCACAGAATTCAATATGTAACGTATAAACTTTTTACTGTGTAAAGTATTCATTTCAAATCATGTTTCATGTAGTACATAATCATGCACGAAAGTCATGTAGTTCAGAATCATTTAACATATGTTTTTAAATACATTTAAAAACATATGCAATCTCAAGTCATATCATGTGTGGTACAAAACCACGTGTACATCATTTTCATCTCAATCATGTCAAATATACTGTAAAAACATATCATGTCTAGAGTTCATATATAGTAAATCATACTCCAGACAATGTTTAACATTTAGTGAGAGACTAGGCATGAATCTCTATTTTGTTATCATATCATCTCTAACCCATCGTAGCTATCAATGGGATAGTTGCCCTCGAGGGATTCACTATCTATGATCATAGATCATTCCAATCCCACTGATCAGCTGGAAACTGAGAAATGTGTCCACGACTATTGTCGGACAGCCTGGAATGGTCTCATCAAGCAACATTTATATGTACATATCATGTATGTATAAATAGGGTTCCATGCCACACAGGCAGAACCACACAATATATACATACTCTGTGCCACAAAGGCATATGCCACATAAGCATTCTATAGGGTACCTGTCGTCTCTAAATCGTAATCTTTGCTTCAAATTTCTTTTCAAATCCTTTAAGACAGTCCACATAATAAAACATTTAAAACTGAATCATTTCTCAAATCAATGCATAATTAAATCTTATGCTCAATCTATTCATGTCATGAGTGATGTAAAACGAGTGTTAAACATCAAGGTCTGTAGCTGTCTATTCATTTCAAACATTTACTTTCACTTAAAGGACTTTGATACATTTCACTTTTAAAACAATACTTTCTCTTTTAAAACGATACATGTTTTTTGAAAGTCATATGTTATGCATAAATGAACCTGAGTACACCAAGATATAGTTCAACCTTTATTCAATATGATATTGTACATGTTTAGGTAAATAGGTTGGCTATAGCTGCAGTAACCTCAATTCCTCACTCACGCGTAACTTTAGTACTATTATAACTTGTCAATCATTATGCATTTACATATATAGTCTATCACTCTTCAAAAGTATTTATACATCAGCTTATACCACAAGGCTATCATGCCCTCACAAGTCATTAAGAGTCCACAATGCGTTTGTGTAGATATTTATTTTTGTGTATTTCAGTAACATTCACATTTTACTAGATCATAGGCCTCTCATCTCATTTACAATATTTTGTAAATACATCTTTTCATATCCAACTATCATCCACCAAATTCAAATTTCAATTCACTTCCAATTCCCACATCTATCTCATAGTACATAAATCATAGTGATTATCCGTATATGTTCACAAGCATATGCTTATAATTTCAATAATGCTCCAGAATATTAATATCGCATATCTATCACCAATATCACATTACCACATCAATACCCAGTATCTATGTTTCAATATCATGCACAGTCACATATTACTATAAAACGATTCTCTTCAGTCTCAATCACCATGTCATATATAATTAGTAATTTACTTATTAAAATACATTTCATATTCCATATCACTAATTATACAATCTTTATAATCTATTTCATTTCTACAAGATATTGTAAGTTATATTTCATAATCGTCTTATTAGACTAAAAATTGAAATTATGACTCCAAGGATAATATCCATTTCCATCGTGAGGCAATTATCCTAATTCACATGTATATAATCCCAACGTTATGCTAATACTAGTGTCTCATATTTACCTCATTTGTCTCTATAGCATAGATTCAAATTCAACCATGTACTTTACAATCTTTCTCAATAATTCATTTTAATCGTTCTTTCTAAATCTCCACTTACGAGGAAGTCAGTAACTTCTACATAGGACAATTTATCTAAAATTCGGCAGCATAACGTTTAAGGAATCGGAACCTCCTGCAAATGAAATTCAAAATTTTCAACCAATCCAAACCATTCCAAAAAACTCAAATTTTCCAAGGTAATTCATTTCACTATACCAATAGCTTAAGTGCCTTTAATTCAACACTTTCTCCTACAATCTATCTTGAATCGTATCCACTTAGTGTCATGCTTACACCAACACAATTATCATGTAATGATCTTCTTCAACTTAAAAGCGTAACACTATATATCAAAGTCAAATGCACCCATGAACTATTATGTTCCCTTTGGATAATAAAGTCACATAATTTATCATATATGTCCACACAAGGTTATATTTATCTATATTTACTTATCCTAACACTGTCACAATCCTTAATCTTCAATATAACTTTAAACAACATTTCTTAATGCACTAACAATCTCCACACTTCGTGGGACATTGTTTCCTATTTATTTCAATATGCAATCAATATTAAAACTATTAAATTTCAAGTTCCAATACCATTTGACAATTATCAACTATCTTAGGAACAGTCCATAATTTTTCTTAAGCTTTGTCCATATTTATAAGAAATCCAATTTCTTCAACATTATGTCAAAGATCCTTAAGATACTTAAGACATATCTTAAAATTTCAAGTCAATATCCCAAGCTCAATAATCAATATTATATTATTAACTTAACGATACTCCAATATTACGCAATCATAATCACATAAACACCATTTTTTATCTATACGATATAATACTAAGGCAATCTTACAAAAGTATCTTACCTAGTATCAAAGTTGACGATTTAATCTCTCCCAAATTCGTTCATACTCCAATCGTTCTTGTATAATTCTTACAAGTTCAAGCCCATATTCATATTTAGAATTTTACGAATTTATTCAACAAAATAATAATGATAAAATTATAATAAATTTTTCCTACCCTTTTTCTTCTTCTTTCTTTTCTTTTTCCCTTTTCTTCTTTTCTTTTTCTTTTTCTTTTTTTTTTCTGGTCTGAACCAGTTCGGTCGGTTCAGCCTCCATCAACCGGTTCAACCACCGTTGACCGTCATTCAACCTCTCCATCGTTGGCCGAGGTGGTGCTAAAGCCGTTTCTGGTCTCCTTTTCCTTTCAATTTGCGGCGACGGGGACAAATCTGGAATAGCGGCCAGTTCGCTTTTCTCCTCCTCTTTTCTCCCTCTCTTTCCTCTTTCCCTTCACTACCGATCCTCCTTTCCTTTGGCCTGTCCTCGCCGGCGTCGAAGGTGGGCATTGCCCCTTTCCTTTTTTCTCTTTTTCCTTTCTCTTTTCCGTTTCGCTCCTTTCTCTTTTCTTCCGTCGCCGGTCGCTTCTTCTCTTCCTCTTCTCACTGGCGACGTCCCTCGCCCCCTATCTTTTCTCTCCTCTCGCCAACGGTGGCAGCTGCTGCTGCCTTCGGCTTCCCCTCGGTTGTAAACGAGGAGAAAAAGGAAGGGAATCAAGATACCCGATTCCTATTTGTTTTCTCTTTTTTTATATATTTATATATATATGTGTAAATATATATATTTATATATATAAATATACTACATTAATGTATATATATATTTTGTATATAATTTTATATACATATCTATACACTTTAATATAAAATAATATTGATATTCCATATGTATATTTATATAATATTTATAATATACTTATATAAATATATAAATATACACATTTTTATTTCTTTAACATTTAAAATATATTTATATAATATAATTATATAAATATATAAAAATACATATTTCTATTTCTTTTATTTTTGGATTTCTTAATATCCAAAATAATTTCCTCATACAATTTCTCCAATCCATTACTTCACCAATTACTGAAATTCCAACAATATTCTCATCTCGTAAATAATTTTATTTATTTACTTTCGCTTATCTATTTACATTAAAATTAAATTTTCGGGTAATTAATACCAAAAATAGAAAAATTCCCGGTTATCACATTTGTCAAGTGAAATTCCACCATCAACCTTCTCAAGCCTGCCTTATCTTCGAGATCTTGATGTTTCCTTCAACAACTTGACAGGTATAGTATCACCTTCCTTCTCCTTTATTTCTAGCTTTCTACCATGCTTGCAATCCCTTTAATCAAAGACTGATTTAGGATTTTCACTCAGTGGGGGCAAATATTTTAAGTCAGTTTAATAAAAATTTTTTAAATGAACAGAAGTTTGACGAACTGTTCATGAATTCGTTCGGTTTCTATTCGGTTATGTTCGTTTATTAAGCTTAACGAATGAACACAAACAACATTAAGTGTTTGTTTATTAAACAAACCAAACATGAATAGAGGTGTGGTTCGTTCGATTTATTCGCGAACAGGCTCGTTATGTTCGTTTATTGTTTGTTCATTGTTTGTTCATTTAAAGTATCATTTGTTGTTTGTTTGTTGTTCATTCGTTGTTCATTCGTTTATGATCGTTTGTTATTCATTCGTTTATGTTCGTTTATAACTCGTTTATTTAAAATATTATTTATTATTCGTTTATTGTTCATTTATTGTTAGTTTGTTTGTTATTTATTAAAATATTAAAATTACTTATATTGTATAAGTTATATAATATATACTTTATTTTTAAAACATAATCTAAAAATTAGTACCTAATTCTTAAACATATTTATACAATACAACTTTGTTGGCTTAAAAAAATTAATAAAATATAATAATAAAATAATTATAAAATTGAATTAGTTAATTATGTTTAAAATAATTATTTTTTTAAAAAAATTTAAACATAATGTACTGAAATTAAATTAATAAAAGTTTCATAATAAGTTAGGATTTCATTTTTATCCATTGACCATTTATATATACATTACACACATGTGTGTACACACACACACACACACATATATATATGTGTGTAACGCCCCGTTACCACATTTTTCACGTATTTCTATACAACTTTTTCGGTTGGGCTGTCTGTTATGCCATTAACCTTCCATAGTGACAGTAATAAATGATAAACATTTGTTTAACAAATACAGAATATGAAAATCATTTTCATTATTCCTTACATCTGACATCCCCTATTATCTTTGTTTCAATAACGTAGTACTGTATACTTATGTCTGAAATGTAAAAAAGAAGTGGTTGTACCTGTCATATTTGACATAAGTTGCCCCAGTGCTTTATATGTAGCTATATCCATCTGGGAGCTAATTCTCTAACTCCGTATCTTTTCATCTGTGGAGTTAAAACAAAGGGGTAAGCGAATCACGCGCTCAGTAAAGGAGACATATGCTGCATTATGAAACCAAAACTATATGCCACAAAGTATTTATTTTTCCTAAAATCATATTAAATAGGAAAACAATGGATATAGTGAACAGTACTCTCAAAACACCATTCAAATCACTGGCTAAATAGTTTACTTTAAAATGTAGTAAATAGTAAATAGGATTCAACAAATCCTCTCAGTAAACAAAAATTAGTAAGTTGAGACTAGGCATCACCCTTCAAATAAATCATGCTCTCATCGTTCCCTACCCCTTTTTGGGAGCACAAATCGTCCGCTTTTGGGGTGCACCCATAGGCCATCGCCCCTCACGGCTATCTCAGCTAGATCTATGGCCATAATCTATAGATGGTCCTCGGGTCCACTTGCAAAGTGACCTCGAGACCGCTGATGACTTGGTGGGTCCATCAGCCTCATAACTCATAATGCATGAAACTAGGGGCCTAAAGTCTCTAAATCAAGTTATATCTTATGAAAAACCTTTAAGGAATTATTTCATAATTTCATCATTTTCTTAAAATGATTTGCTTTCCAAAAGGTTTTTAAAAACAGCTCGCAATCTCACCGAATTCTGTGTGAGAAAGGCACGGGTTAAACTGGCTTGCCATGGCTACTTCGCCCATGGTCAACTCGCCCATAATCAACGCACCTCAAAAAGGTTTTATATTTTCTATTTATTAAGATAATAAAAACAGCTAATTTTTCATGTGAGAAAATACGGTTAAAATCTGCTCGCCCATGGTCAGCTCGCCATTACATCTCGCCCATGGCCAGTTCGCCCATTACGGCATTTCCCATGGTCAACTCGCCCAAATGTGGCACTTCTATGGTCAACTCACCCATTCTTATCAAAACATGGGTTATTTTCTTTGGCTCGCCAGTAATTTTGTTAAAGAGGGGGTCCCCGCCAAAACATCACAAAAGGGTTCGCCCACTTTGGCTCGCCTGGATTTTATTAAAAGAGGGGTCATCCGCCCCAAAACAACATAAAAGGGTTCGCCCATTTTGGCTCGCCCGCCTTTTACCAGTTCGCCCAATTCAACGTAGGGGTTTGCTTTATAGCTCACCCAAAAATTAAAACCATTTCTCAAATAATGCATGTCATAAACCAAAGCATTTTCTCAACAATTTCCATAAAATTTAACTCCACAGGACATGCATTCACTTCACACACATCTCTCTTATCTGATCTTGCGAAGCCTTGCTTCATGCTTGCCTTCCCGATCACTTTTACCGAGTCCATAATTCCCGACTGCAAAATAATTTATTAAAACAATTAATATTTTCCTTTTTATATGTTTCCAGCACTTTGGCGAGATTGAGATAAATCAACTAGCTCGCCCACAGAAATCCAACTAGCTAGCCCGACAGAGCTCTTACTAGCATGCCCAACCGAGCTCGCCATTCATCAAATGGCTTACACGTGGGAGCTTGCCCAACATTCTCGTCATTCATTTATTGGCTAATTAGAGGGGGCTCGCCCACAATCAACACGCCATGCCAACATTGGCTTAAATGTGGGAGTTCGCCCACAATTCAACTCGCCCAATGCCTAAGCATGTGAATTCGCCAAACACGTCTTTCTATTCAAAAATGGGCTCCTATGGTTTAAACTAACATGTGGCGACCTCGCCACTACCACACATCATATTATTTAGCTCGCCCATGATAGCTGAGCTCACCTATTTTTACACCATTTCCAGTATCTTCCTTTGTTCATTCTTGATTATTTTCTAAACTATATCTTGTTCTAGTTTCTTATATATCTTAACAATATTTAACTAAAACAAGACTATATCTATGTTTATTACGTTAAAAAACATAGAAATCTACTATTGAATATCAAGAGAACCATAGAAAGATGGAAACTCATCTTAACTGAGTTGCTCTTCCAAAAACAGTGTGCTTTCTACCTTACTTAGCTTTACTTTGCTTATTCCTTAGCTCTTCAAACGATGTAGAAGAGGCTTAACTAACTAGAGGATGAAGTTTAGTAGATCAAGCATGGCAGAAATGGAAGGAACAAAACATAAACTTGCAGTTGCATAGTTTTCGTGAAGAAGATGGAATTTGCTAAATCAGTTTTTCCTCAAGTGTTTCTTCTTATATAGCCATGCTAATCCAATCAAAACCTATCACCTAGCCTTATTCCGCTTCTTTCATAATTTCACATCTTATCATGCATTAAAAACAGAAGAAAAACTGCAGTAAAAAGGAACGGCTATGGGAAGCTATTTTTTGCACGTTTTGACTTACTTCATTTTTCCATTAATTGTCTAAACCAATTTGTACAGAAGAAGCAAAGTGGCGTGAAGTCCATAGCCTCTTTTCTCGACTTATTGCACCTTTGTCTAATTCCTCAACCAATAAGGATAAATCCTTTATTGACTTTAACCTTTCTCTATTAATTGTTTTCGACCGTATGGCGTACAAAGTCAATTTTGGCTGTACGGTTCTGATTTATTATTTCCAACTTGCCAACACTGCGTAATGTGTCAGTTCGCTATCTTTAATCCAGATCACCAGCTTCTCAGCTCGCCGATAGTCCTTAACTTGCCAACTCGAGCATCAATGTTGGCCTTTGCTTGATTATTGGCATCGTCACATGGTCTTGATGCCAACTTAAGATTTGGCGGTCACTGCCATAGACACATTGCTGGCAATCACTGAGTATTGCTCTACTCGCCATACTCACTCTTTGGGCGATCATCACTTGGTTCATTTTGGTGATCAGAGCCCTCGCCCCATTTGGGCGATCATCTTTATCCAATAAATTGGCAAACTTATCTATTCGCCGAACAGGCAATTAAACCATCTCGCCATCCTCAAACTCGCAATCATGCATTGGCGATCATCCTCTTGCTCGCCCATTGGTGAGCTGCCCCATTATAGTACTCGCCCATAGATTATTTCAACGAAATGCTCCATTCACATCCTAAGTTTAGGAGCTTTTCACCTAAGTGGAAATCAACATTCATTATTTATTTAATTTCCACTATCAAATTTTATGAAATTAAGGTCTACAGTAGTGTAGAATCAGGTCTTACATTTTCTCCCCACCTTAAGAAATTTGGTCCTCCAAATTTTATATGGACCTATCACTGAAAGAGCTTTGGATGCTTCTCACGTATAAGGCTATCTAACTCTCAAGTAGCCTCCTATTGCCAGAGCATCCAATCAAAGGATTAATCTTAGATCACAACACTTTATCCTTCCTATCCAGAATCCATACCGATTTCTCAACGTAATTCATGTCCTCTCTGATCTCCATTGGCTCATGTCGAATTACGTGAGAAGGATCTGGATGGTACTTTCTCATCATCGAGACATGGAATACGTTATGCACTCCTGACAACTTTGGGGGTAGTGCACATCTCCCACACGATCTAAGATCTCCAACGATCCAATACGTCAGGGACTCAATTTCCCTCTCATTATGCCTCTAAATGGTGAGACCTTATATACATAATCTCTTGTATATCTCAAGAAGTCTGTTCGACCAAGTCGAAAATAATTCTCGGTCTCCTATTTTCTCATGCTATCATGGATTATATCGTCTGCTAAATAAACCCTTTAAGGTGCTCTGCCTATACTCTCCTTTGGCCATTATCATAAGCAAACTCTGCCAGGGTAGAGGATTATCCCAAGAGCCTATAAAATCAATTGCACACGCTCACACCATATCCTCGAGCGTCCATATCATACGCTCAGACTGTCCTTCAGTCTGCGGATGAACTGCGATGCAAAACTCAATCGGGATCCCATAGCTTCCTATAATCTCACTCAACACTGAGATGTGAAGGGGGACTCTCTGTTAGATATAATGCTCACTGGAACACTGTATACCCTCACCATTTCCCTGACCCATAACTCAGCCAAGGCACTAATTGAATTAATAAATTCCATAGTTAAGGGATAAGCAGACTTAACCAATCTATCCACAATTATCTAGATAGCATTATACCCTTTTATGGGTAATTAAATTTTCACTTAGTTTAGGAAGTACCACCAACATAGGTATTTTTCTTCCTTATCACATTTTAACTTTTAGTTAATCTCGTCTCTAAGATGAGACTGCTAGTATCTCTTTATGCTTCAAATTTTCTTTAAGAGCCCTGCCCGTCTCTTCAAGTCATTGGTGAACCTGTCCTTGGCGCTTTCCCACGCCCCAAGTTTACTATTTCAAGTGAGTCGGTGACCACATAGTTCGCCCACACCTCACAACAAATTATCTGCTGTTAGGCGATCGCCCAACTCATGGGTCGCCATCCCGAATTTTATTCAAGGATCCTGAAGAACTTGGGCTTCCTTTCTCAAAATCAATTTACACTCCCTGAAATCTTTTATCATCCTTGTGAGTTAGAAAATTTCACTTTTTTTTACACAGTAACTCATTTATACTATTTATCACTTATCATCTCATTCGGTGCTAAGTTGATAATAATTTGGTGACTATCATTTAGATAGTTTTAATCAATCATATGTAATTGTCCCAGTAGTCTCTTAAATACAACGCACTCTCTCTCAATATATCCCGGAGCATCCACACAATATGCTCGGATATCTATATCAATCAGAGGCGATGCTGACAGTAAAATTTGGAATCCCAAAGCCTCTTGCTATTCTCTCAAAGCATGTGGCAAATCAGGGATCCCTATCACATGTACTCACTCACTGGAACTTCACATATGTTCTCACTATTTCACCGATATATATCGACTAAGGCACTCAAGACATCCCGAAATCTGATGATAAAGAAGTGAATTTATTTGGTTACTCAATCCATAGTCACTTTTATAACCTCATGGTTCTTTCGGATTCTCTACCATCCCACAATGATTATTTCATGATTAAACTATGACTGCCCTTCTTTTGCAGACTTTAATACTAACCATCAATTACGTCTCAGATAATCATTTTCCTCGATAACTTCTTTTATATCGAGTTATCATTTTATCTCTTATTCTCCTAGTACATGTAATATCACTTACTTGGAGAATATATTTGAGAGTATAATTCCCTCACATCAATTTCTGAAATTGAATTTATTATCATTCAGATTTCGTCACCACTTTGCTTATACAATTTCACAGTTCTAATATGTACATATATACACATATGTATATCCTTTTTTCAGGATTAGTAATACTTCTTGTATCTGCTCCTTTGAGTATATCAAAATTCATCTATCCAAATCTGGCTTGTTATTACTTCCAGCCATAACCACATGATGATCAGAGGAAATCACATTTATTCTTATACTTGGGAACTACCTCATAACTCGTGTTCCCTAATCATCATATGACTTGTCTCTTTAGACATTTTCATTCTTTCACATTCATCACCACAGTCATTTTCCCACTTAATATAGTAATTTACCGTTACAATCTCGTAACCATTTCGAATACTATACTCATACATACCCATTCACTTTCACTTTCTCACAAGTATGTATCATATTAGTAAGGTAGCGAATTCCACAAACTCCTCAACAATTCCTTTATGCGTTACGGGTAAACCTTATAAATTTTAACCCCAATTACCACACTTTATTCTCACTTAAATAGTAAGATCCTTTACTCAGACAATTTCAATGTCCACTTAACCATTTGAGACCTCATGTCTCTAATGTACATATTTCAATTAGAACTCATGTTCACTGACTTAACAGTAAGGTTTTTTTTTCCATTCCTTGAAATTTGTGGCATTATTCAACGATATTGCTTATATCAATACACATTCATTTTCTTTAAAATCTTCCTAGTTGGCTCTAGGCTCACATGTAGGAAGGATACTACAGTCGGCTAGGGATCCAGATAGAATAAGGTAGGTATTTTAGAATACCATACTTGTTCTGGAACCTAGAAGTAACTGTAGAGAGTACTAATCCAATTGTTTTCAAAATGATATAATTTTCGTTTTCACCAGTTATACCAAAACATTTTATTTCTCTACTCATCAATCTCTTGAGTATTTCTCAAGTTCTTCTAATTCTGTAGTAAGGGCTTACAAACAGATTCCATGTTGTGGATCGAGTCAACAATCTCTCGAATCCACATTACTCCAAAAGTTTACTTAAAATATCATCCTGTAAATTCTAATTCATAAACTCATTTCATCTTGGATGTCTCGTTATTACATCCAACAGATCCACTATGTATCCTCCAAACACATATTTATAAATTTCCAAGTCACTTCACATGTATTTCACAATATTTCGGTTCTATTTATATCGTATTTATTCTCCTAAAAACATAAGGAATATATAGAACCAATTTTAACAACATCGATTTTAATCATTGATCACACAATTCACCTTTTTTGGTTCACACTCTATAAGTATATCACTTTTCATAATATCCAATAATCCCTAACCAATATAACCCATATTTTCACTTTCATTCAGACCTTAAAATCTATAACAGGGCCGACTATCTCGCGACCTCTCATAGCATATACTCTGGGTCACATTACTCATCAAAATATCAGTGGGGCTCACAATAGGGATCATCAAACATGTAATATGCCCTTTACACCGTCACATACTATTTCAACATCAATTTTATTCTAGATCAATTTGGTCATTTATGACTCAGAGAAATTATTTTAATATAAGGGTATGTTAATAAATTCCCCTTTAATTCTCTCTTTTCGATATACCTCCAAAAATGCGATCTTAGGGCTTATGCACTAATATTATCCCCTTTAATTTGAATATCATCATTTCAGGATCTTAGTTTGATATGGACAGAGAAGTCCTGGTGGGGCCCTCACCGAGTTCCTCACTGTACCTTACTGAATAGACCTGACATTATGATGATAAAATCGCCTATCTCAAGTAAAATTCCCGGATTACAATTCTCTATTTGAAACCCTTAATTCACTAACTTTCACCATATTTAAACACTTAACTCAACTCACAATCACTTGACTTCTCTATACAATCAGACTATACAGTACTACAGGGGATGTTAACCTTTTTCAACACTTTTCGTGTTAAAGGCATCAACAGACATCAGACCAACCAAAGCTCTGATACATTAAATCTGTAACGCCCCGTTACCACATTTTTCACGTATTTCTATACGACTTTTTCGATTGGGCTATCTATGATGCCATTAACCTTCCATAATGACAGTAATAAATGATAAACATTTGTTTAACAAATACGGAATATGAAAATCATTTTCATTATTCCTTACATATGACATCCCCTATTATCCTTGTTTCAATAAAGTAGTACTATATACTTATGTCTGAAATGTAAAAGAGAAGTGGTTGTACATGTCATATTTGACATAAGTTGCCCAGTGCTTTATATGTAGCTATATCCATCTGGGAGCTAATTCTCTAACTCCGTGTCTTTTCATCTATGGAGTTAAAACAAAGGGGTAAGCGAATCACGCACTCAGTAAAGGAGACATATGCTGCTTTATGAAACTAAAACTATATGCCACAAAGTATTTATTTTTCCTAAAATCATATAAAATAGGAAAACAGTGGATATAGTGAACAGTACTCTCAAAACACCATTCAAATCACTGGCTAAACAGTTTACTTTAAAATGTAGTAAACAGTAAATAGGATTCAACAAATCCTCTCAGTAAACAGAAATCAATAAGTTGAGACTAGGCATCACCCTTCAAATAAATCATGCTCTCATCGTTCCCTTACCCTTTCCGGGAACACAAATCGTTCGCTTTTGGGGTGCACCCGTAGGCCATCGCCCCTTACGGCTATCTCAGCTAGATCTATGGCCATAATCTATAAGTGGTCCTCGGGTCCACTTGCCAAGTGACCTCGAAACCGCTGATGACTTGGCGGGTCCATCAGCCTCATAACTCATAATGCATGAAACTAGGGGCCTAAAGTCTCTAAATCAAGTTATATCTCATGAAAAACCTTTAAGGAATTATTTCATAATTTCATCATTTTCTCAAAATGATTTGCTTTCCAAAAAGGTTTTTAAAAACAGCCCGCAACCTCACCGAATTTCGTGTGAGAAAGGCACGGGTTAAACTGGCTCACCATGGCTAGTTCGCCCATGGTCAAGTCGCCTATTGGTCAACTCGCCCATAATCAAAGCACCTCAAAAAGGTTTTATATTTTCTATTTACTAAAATAATAAAAACTGCCCATTTTGCGTGTGAGAAAATACGATTAAAATCTGCTCGCCTATGGTCAGCTCGCCCATGGCCAGTTCGCCCATTACGGCATTGCCCATGGTTAACTCGCCCAAATGCGGCACTTCCATGGTCAACTCGCCCATTCTTATCAAAACATAGGTTATTTTCCTTGGCTCGCCAGCAATTTTGTTAAAAAGGGGGTCACCCGCCAAAACATCACAAAAGGATTTGCCCACTTTGGCTCACCCAGATTTTATTAAAACAGAGGTCGCCTGTCCCAAAACAACATAAAAGGGTTCGCCCATTTTGGCTCGCCCGCCTTTTACCAGTTTGCCCAAATCAACGTAGGGGTCTGCTTTATAGCTCGCCCAAAAATTAAAACCATTTCTCAAATAATGCATGTCATAAACCAAAGCATTTTCTCAATAATTTCCATAAAATTTAATTCCACAGGACATGCATTCACTTCACACACATCTCCCTTACCTGATCTTGCGAAGCCTTGCTTCCTGCTCGCCTTCCCAATCACTTTTACGGAGTCCATAATTCTCGGCTGCAAAATAATTTATTAAAACTATTAATATTTTCCTTTTTACATGTTTCCAGCACTTTTACGAGATTGAGATAAATCAACTAGCTCGCCCACAGAAATCCAACTAGCTCGTCCGACAGAGCTCTTACTAGCACGCCCAACCGAGCTCGCCATTCATCAAATGGCTTACACGTGGGAGCTCGCCCAACATTCTCGCCATTCATATATTGGCTAATTAGAGGGAGCTCGCCCACAATCAACATGCCATGCCTACGTTGGCTTAAATGTGGGAGTTCGCCCACAATTCAACTCGCCCAATGCCTAAGCATGTAAGTCCGTCAGACACGTCTTTCTATTCAAAAATGGGCTCCTATGGTTTAAACTAACATGTGGCGACCTCGCCACTACCACACTCCATATTATTTAGCTTGCCCATGATAGCTAAGATCGCCCATTTTTACACCATTTCTAGTATCTTCCTTTGTTCATTCTTGATTATTTTCCAAACTATATCATGTTCTAGTTTCTTATATATCTTAACAAAATTTAACTAAAACAAGACTATATCTATGTTTATTACGTTGAAAAACATAGAAATCTACTATTGAATATCAAGAGAACCATAGAAATATGGAAACTCACCTTAACTGAGTTGCTCTTCCAAAAACAGAGCGCTTTCTGCCTTACTGAGCTTTACTTTGCTTATTCCTCAGCTCTTCAAACGATGTAGAAGAGGCTTAACTAACTAGAGGATGAAGTTTAGTAGATCAAGCATGGCCGAAATGGAAGGAACAAAACATAAACTTGCAGTTGCATAGTTTTCGTGAAGAAGATGGAATTTGCTAAATTAGTTTTTCCTCAAGTGTTTCTTCTTATATAGCCATGTTAATCCAATCAGAACCTATCACCTGGCCTTATTCCGCTTCTTTCATAATTTCACGTCTTATCATGCATTAAAAACCGAAGAAAAACTACAACAAAAAGGAACGGCTATGGGAAGCTATTTTCTGCACGTTTTGACTTACTTAACTTTGCCATTAATTGTCTAAACCAATTTGTACAGAAGAAGCAAAGTGGCGTGAAGTCCATAGCCTCTTTTCTTGACTTATTGCACCTTTGTCTTATTCCTCAACCAATAAGGATAAATTCTTTATTGACTTTAACCTTTCTCTATTAATTGTATTTGATCGTATGGCGTACAAAGTCAATTTTGGCTATACGGTTCTGTAACATCCCGTTACCACATTTTTCACATATTTCCATACAACTTAACCGGTTGGGCTGTCTGCGATGCCATTAACATTCAACAGTAACAGTGATAAATGCTAAACATTTATCTATTAATTATGGAATATGAAATTTCTTTTTCATTATTCCTTTTATCTGACATCCCCTATTAACCTTTATTTCACTAAGGTAGTACTGTATACATATGTCTGAAATGTAAAAGAGAAGAGACTGTACCTGTCACATTTAACGTGCCATGCCTCAGTGCTTTATGCATAGCTATACCCATCTGAGAGCTAATTCTCTCAACTCCGTGTACTTCTTATCTGTGGAGTTAAAACAAAGGGGTGAGCAATTCATACGCTCAGTAAAGGAAATATATGCTGCTTTAAAATAGCAAAACTATATATCGGAACACATTTATTCTTTTCTTATAATAACCCAGTAGAAAAGAACATGGATATATAGTAAACAACTCTCTTAAAACACAATTCAAATCACCAGCTAACAGTTTACTTTAAAATATAGTAAACACTATATAGGATTTCCACAAATCCTCACAGTAAACAGAAATTGGTAAGTTGAGACTAGGCAACAAATGAATCATGCTATCATCGTTCCCCCTCCCCCTTGCGAGAACGGAATCTGCCGCTATTGGGGTGCACCCGTAGGCCATCGCCCCTCACGGCTATCCCAGATCTATGGCCATAATCTATAGTGGTCCTCGGGTCCACTTGCCAAGTGACCTCGAGACCGCTGATGACTTGGCGGGTCCATCAGCCCTGTGACGCCCTGAGGTGCACTTATTGGTCCATCGACCGAGCCATCGCCCCAGGCGGGTCACGCAATAGTAATGCATGAACTAGAGGCCTAACGTCTCAAAATCAATTTATATCTCATGAAAAACCTTTAAGGAATTATTTCATAATGTCATCATTTTCTTTCCAAAAAGGTTTTAAAAACAGCCCGCAATCTCACTGAATTCCGTGTGAGAAAGGCACGGGTTAAACTGACTCGCCATGGCTAGTTCGCCCATGGTCAACTCGCCCAAAAACATAATGAAAACAATTCATTTTTCGTTAAGAAAATTTGGAAAAGCGAAACCTGTTCGCCATGGTCGACTCGCCCGATATGGCTCGCCCATGATAGTTCGCCCAACGCGGAGAACCTGTGTTCGCCCGCCATCTTGCTTTTAAACTTGAAAACAAAACCGGCTCGCCCATTTTGGCTCGCCCATGACTAACTCGACAAGACGGTGAATTAGTATTCGCCCGCCACTTAGCTTTTCAAAACAGAAGTGTCTCGTTGATTGGGGTTCGCCCGCCTTCAATTTAAAACAAAGGGCCGCTCGCCCAAACATATTAAAATGAGTTCGCCCGCCCTTAAAACTAGAAACGGGTGTATAAAAATTGTAAAAGAGTTTGGCTCGCCTGCCATTACCAATTCGCCCAACATAAAAATACAAGGGCTCGCCCACCCTGTATCAGTTCACCCAAAACAGCATAGGGGTCGGCTTTTAGCTCGCCCGTATCAAAATAATTATCAAATAACTTTCCTCAAACAATACATGTCAGAAAACAAAGCATTTAACTTAATATTTTCATAAAATTTACTCCACAGGACATGCATCACTTCACACACACTTCCCTTACCTGTTAGAAACGAAGCCTTGCTTCGCCCTGCTCTCTGTTCGCCCATAGCCATTCCCAATTATCGGCTGCAAATTATATAAATTCCATTAATATTTTCTTTATATAATATATATAATTTTCCATTACTTGGCTGAAATTGAAATAAATCGAATGACTACTCGCCCAAATAGAGCTTCATTAGTTCACCCAGACGAGCTCGCCATTCACCATATGGCTACCACGAGGCAATTCGCCCGCCATTACTCACCGGGGTTTTGTGAGCTCGCTCAACATTTAACTCACGAGGCCTACATTGGCTTAATTGTGGGAGTCGCCCACAATACCAATTCGCCCAATGCCTCTGCATTTGAGTTCGCCACACACACAGATTTCTTATCAGAAGTGAGCTCGCCCATGAACTAAACTACCGTTAGGCGACCTAGCCCACATGAACAACAACATTGGCGAGTTCATCATTTCCTACTCGCCTCATTGGCGATTACAAACTTTCAACATGGGCGATCACTGTAATCGCCATTGTCGTCACTTATTCCATTATTTTCCTTATTTTCATATTCTCCAAAGATCTAACTAAAAACAAGACTGTATCTATGTTTATTACTTCATAAAACATAGAATCTATCATTGAGCATCAAGAAATCCTCAGAAAATATGAAACTCACCTCAACCAACTGCACTTCCAAAACAGCTTGTTTTCTGTCTCATGTTAGCCTTCTTTTGCTTATTCCTTCAGCTCATCAACGAGGAAAGGTTTTACAAGCAGGTTTATGTGTTTAGCCAAGTTAAGGAAGAAGCTTAGTAGATCAAACATGGCAGAGAAATGAAAGAAACAGAGAAATAGTTTTTCGTGAAGAAGCTGGAATTGGCTAACTCGTTTTTCCTCAATTGTCTCTGCTTATATAGCCATGCTCAACCAATCAATAGCTACCGCCTGTCTCTTATCCTGTTTCCTTCATCATTGTTCCCGTCCTTCATGCATTTAAAGCATGAAGAAAACTGCAGCTCAAAGTGGCGTGGAAGTCTCCCTTTCACACGCCTTTTTCTTCTGCTGCAGCCTTTACTTACTTCCTTAACCAATAAGGCCGGCGCCTTTGTTGACTTTAGCATCTATCTATTAAATGTCTTCAACTGTGGGGCGTCCAAAGTCAATTTTTGCTGCACACGTGTTTTGAATCTATTTTCATTTTGTCGACAAATGTTGCTTCGAGTTCGCCCCATCATTTCTGAGGCCTCAACTCACCAATTCATTTCAGTTCGCCAACAAAATCAGGTTTGCCAATCTATATAGGCGATTACATGTCTTCGCCCATTTGAACGATTATCCCAGCAACTCACTTGGCTAATAAGGTCATAAATCATACTCGCCCACTTGCTGTCTTTCAAGTCACACAATCTATGTGGGCGATCATGAGTCTTTACCGAACTCGGGCGATCGCCACACAATTAGTTGGGGAACTCATCTATTCGCCTAACAAACCATTGTTCAACTTATCATGACCATTGGTGAATGTGCTCTTGCTCGCCCATTGGCGAGCCGTTTCTTCATGGTACTCGCCCGTCGAGTATTTCACCTAATTGGCTCCGTTCTCATCTCAAGTTAAGGAGCTTTTCACTCTTTTGGAAATTAACATTCATTATTTATTTAATTTCCATTGTCAATTAAATGAAATTAGACTCTACAGTAGTGTAGAATCAGGTCTTACATTTTCTCCCTACCTTAAGAAATTTAGTCCTCCAAATTTCAACCAGACCTGTCAGTGAAGAAACTCTGGATACTTCTTATGCATAAGGCTTTTAAATTTTCAAGTAGCCTTATCCTTAATATTATACCATCAAAGCACCTTAGCCATAACATGATCTTAGGTCATAGCACTTTATCACTGCAATTATCTTTCCTATCCAGAATCCGTACCAATTTCTCAACGTAATTCATGTCCTCTCTAATATCTAGGACTCATCTCGAATCACGTGAGAAGGATATGGATAGTACATCCTCATTATTGACACATAGAACACATTGTGCACTCCTGACAACACGGGAGGTATTGCACATCTTTCACATGATCTAAGATCTCCAACGATCCAATGCATCAGGAACTCAATTTCCCTCTCACTATGCATCCCAATGGTGAGACCTTAATATACATAACCTCTTGTATATCTCAAGAAGTTTGTTCGAGCAAGTCGAAAAAAATTTTCGGTCTCCCATTTTCTCATGCTATCGTGGATTATATCATCTGCTAAATAATTTCTTCCAAATGTTATGCCTATACTCTCTTGTGGCCCTTTTATCAACAAACTCTGCCAGGGTAGAGGATTATCCCAGGAGCCTATAAAATCAATCGCACATGCTCACACCATATCCTCGAGCGTCCATTTCATACGCTTGGACTGTCTCTCAGTCTGCAGATAAACGGCGGTGCGAAACTCAATCGGGATCCCATAGCTTCTCGTAATCTCTCTCACACTGAGATACGAAGCAGGACTCCCTATCAACTATAATGCTCACTGGAATACTGTAAACCTCATCATTTCCTTGACATATTATCCGGCCAAGGCATTAATTAGCTCAACAAATTCCATAATCAAGGAATAAGCAGACTTACGAAATATATCCACAACCATCCAGATAGCAATTTACTCTTTTCAATTTTTCACTAAGTATAGGAAGTACCTCTAATATAGGTATTTTTCTTCCTTATCACTTTTTCAACTCTTATTTAATCTCGTCTCCAATATGAGACCACGAATATCTTTTTATATTCCTCATTGTCTCTAAGACTACTGCCCGTCTCTTTAGGCTATCAATAATCATCCCTTTGGCACTCTTCCGCACTCTAGGATTATTCTCTCAAGTGTGTTGGCGACCACTTAGTTCGCCCACTTCTCACAACATGTTATCCGATGTTGAGCGATCACCCCACTCGTGGGTCGCCCATCCCAAATTTTCTCAAAGTCTTGAAGAATCTCGACTTCTTCTCTCACACGCATTTTATACTCCCTGAAATGTTTTATCATCCTTGGGAGTTAGTAACTCATCTATACTATTTATCACTTATCATCTCATTCAGTGCTAGTCGATTATAATTTGGTAACTATCATGTAGATAATTTTAATCATTCGTATGTAATTGTCCCAGTGATCTCTAAAATACCACGCACTCGCTCTCAATATATCCCGGAGCGTCCACACAATGCGCTCGGATATCTATATCAATCTGAGGCGATGCTAACAGTAACAATTTGGAATACCAAAGCCTCTTGCTATTCTCGCAAAGCATACGGCGAATCAGGGATCCCTATCACAAGTACCCACTCACTGGAACTTCACATACGTCCTCCCTGTTTCACCAATATATATCGACTAAGGCACTTATTACATCCCGAAACCTGATGATGAAGAAGTGAAATAATTTAATTACTCAATCCATAAGCACTTCTATAACATCATGGTTCTTTCGGGTTCTCTACCATTCCACAACGATCATCTCATGGTTAGACTATGACTGCCATTCTTTTGCAGATATTAATACTATCCATCGATTACGTCTTAGGTAATCATTTACCTCGATAACTTCTTTTCATATCGAGTTATCATTTTATCTCTTATTCTCCTAGTACATGTAATGTCACTATTTGGAGAATATACTTTTCCTCACATCAATTTCTGAAATTTAAATTTATTATCATTCAGATTTCATCACCACTTTACTTATACAATTTCACATTTCCAATATGTACATATATCCACATATGTATATCCTTTTTCAGGATTTGCAGTACTTCTTGTATCTGCTCCTCTGAGTATGACATTTTTTTTTATTTCTGGCTTATCATTAATTCTAGCCATAACTACACTTGTGTTCCCTAGTCATCATATGACTTGTCTTCTCAAGGCAATTTCATTCTTTTACATTCATCACCACAATTAATTTCTCACTTAATATAGTACTTTACTGTTACTATCTCGTAACCATTTCAAATACTATATTCATACATACCCATTCTCTTCCACTTTCTCATAAGTATATACATCACATCAGTAAGGTAATGAATTCCACACACTACTCAACAACCCATCTATGACATTTGGGTCAATGTTATAATTTTATACTCCAATAAGCACCCTTAACCTCACTTAAGTAGTAAAATCTTTTATTCAGACAATTTTAATATCCCCTTAATCAGTTGAGACCTCACGTCTCTAATATATATATATATATATATATATATCAATATACATGTTTATTCTTTTTAAAATCATCTTAGTTGGCTCTAGGCACACAAATAGGAAGGATACTACAGTCGGCTAGGGATCCAAATAGAATATGATAGGTATTTTAGAATACCATACTTGTTCCGGAACCTAGAAGCAACTGTAGAGAGTACTAATCCCGTTGTTTTCAAAATGATATAATTTTCGTTTTCACCGGTTATATCAAACAAGTTTAGTTCTTTACTCATCAATCTCTTGAGTAATTTCTCAAGCTCTACTGATTCACTGGTAAGAGCTTACAAACAAATTCCTATTTCAATTCACTAACCTCTAAGCTTGTCAACTAAATCTCGATGCCAACTTTTTCATTTGGCAAATACGAGACATTTCATTTTCTTGGCGATTACAGCTTTTGTTCTGTTCGCCACATTGCTTTGACTCATGTCATATTATTGATCAGATTACTCACCATACTCTTTGGACGATCAAGATTCTCGCCCACTTTAGTAATTCATGTTATATTGGCGGACTCATTGAAGTCCTTGCCATCATCTAACTCGCCCACATCATTGGCGATCATGCATTTGCACGTCCATTGCCGAGCTATCCCAATATAGTTCTAGCCCATCGAGTATTTCTCATAAATCTCATAATATCACGATTCTATGGATATCGTAGCGGACCAACCCAACCGGCCATGGCAATCCCCTTTTTGGGCCTATCGACAACGATTGTTGTGACAACGCTACTCATCCATACTGTCCTCTTTGGCGATCACCTCGATTCCAGGTTCTTCCAACCGTGCTCGAGTTCGCCCATTTCAAAGTTTTCTTTCTCATCCACAGACTCAAACACTTGACTTCCTCAAATGTCAAGTTACATCCATTCTCCTAAAACATAAGGAGTATATATAACCAGTTTACATCATTTCTCACACAATTTACTTTAAATTCAGACCCCAAAATCCACAACAGGGATGACTATCTCGCGACCTCTCATAGCTTGTACTTTGGGTCGCCTTACTTATCAATATATCAGTGGGGTCCACAGTAAAGATCATCCTTTACACCACCACATATTATTTCACCATCAATTTGTATTTTAAATCCATTCAATCACTAATGACTTCGAAAGAAAACATGTCAATATAAGGGTATATTCATAAATTCCCCTTTAATTCTCTCTCATCAGCATAACTCCAAACACGCGATCTTAGAACTTATATGCTAATATTATCCCTTTTTGTCTCAATATCATCATTTCAGGATCTTAGTTCGATATGGACAGAGAAGCCCTGGTGGGGCCCTCACCGAGTTCCTCACTGCACCTCATCGAATAGACCCGACATTATGATGATAAGATCGCCTATCTCATGCAAAATTTTCGGATTACTATCTCTATTTGTAACCCATAATTAGTCAACTTTCACCATAATCCACCATTTAACTCATTTCACAGTCATTTGACTCTTCTATACATTCAGACTATACAGTACTACAGGGGATGTTAACCTTTCTCAACACTTTCTATGCTAAGGGCATCAACAGACATCAGACCAACCCAAGCTCTGATACTATTAAATCTGTAACATCCCGTTATCACATTTTTCACGTATTTTCATACAACTTAACCGGTTGGGCTGTCTGCGATGCCATTAACATTCAACAGTAATAGTGATAAATGCTAAACATTTATCTATTAATTATGGAATATGAAATTTCTTTTTCATTATTCCTTTTATCTGACATCCCCTATTAACCTTTATTTCACTAAGGTAGTACTGTATACATATGTCTGAAATGTAAAAGAGAAGAGACTGTACCTGTCACATTTAACGTGTCATGCCTCAGTGCTTTATGCATAGCTATACCCATCTAAGAGCTAATTCTCTCAACTCCGCGTACTTCTTATCTGTGGAGTTAAAACAAAGGGGTGAGCGATTCATACGCTCAGTAAAGGAAATATATGCTGCTTTAAAATAGCAAAACTATATATCGGAACACATTTATTCTTTTCTTATAATAACCCAGTAGAAAAGAACATGGATATATAGTAAACAACTCTCTTAAAATACAATTCAAATCACCGGCTAACAATTTACTTTAAAATATAGTAAACACTATATATGATTTCCACAAATCCTCACAGTAAACAGAAATTGGTAAGTTGAGACTAGGCAACAAATGAATCATGCTATCATCGTTCCCCCTCCCCCTTGCGAGAACGGAATCTGCCGCTATTGGGGTGCACCCGTAGGCCATCGCCCCTCACGGCTATCCCAGATCTATGGCCATAATCTATAGTGGTCCTCGGGTCCACTTGCCAAGTGACCTCGAGACCGCTGATGACTTGGCGGGTTCATCAGCCCTGTGACGCCCTGAGGTGCACTCATTGGTCCATCGACCGAGCCATCGCCCCAGGCGGGTCACGCAATAGTAATGCATGAACTAGAGGCCTAACGTCTCAAAATCAATTTATATCTCATGAAAAACCTTTAAGGAATTATTTCATAATGTCATCATTTTCTTTCCAAAAAGGTTTTAAAAACAGCCCGCAATCTCACTGAATTCCGTGTGAGAAAGGCACGGGTTAAACTAACTCGCCATGGCTAGTTCGCCCATGGTCAGCTCGCCCAAAAACATAATGAAAACAATTCATTTTTCGTTAAGAAAATTTGGAAAAGCGAAACCTGTTCGCCATGGTCGACTCGCCCGATATGGCTCGCTTATGACAGTTCGCCCAACGCGGAGAACCTGTGTTCGCCCGCCATCTTGCTTTTAAACTTGAAAACAAAACCGGCTCGCCCATTTTGGCTCGCCCATGACTAACTCGACAAGACGGTGAATTAGTATTCGCCCGCCACTTAGCTTTCCAAAACAGAAGTGTCTCGTTGATTGGGGTTCACCCGCCTTCAATTTAAAACAAAGGGCCGCTCGTCCAAACATATTAAAATGAGTTCGCCCGCCCTTAAAACTAGAAACGGGTGTATAAAAATTGTAAAAGAGTTTGGCTTGCCCGCCATTACCAATTTGCCCAACATAAAAATACAAGGGCTCGCCCGCCCTGTATCAGTTCACCCAAAACAGCATCGGGGTCGGCTTTTAGCTCGCCCGTATCAAAATAATTATCAAATAACTTTCCTCAAACAATGCATGTCAGAAAACAAAGCATTTAACTTAATATTTTCATAAAATTTACTCCACAGGACATGTATCACTTCACACACACTTCCCTTACCTGTTAGAAACGAAACCTTGCTTCGCCCTGCTCTCTGTTCGCCCATAGCCATTCCCAATTATCGGCTGCAAATTATATAAATTCCATTAATATTTTCTTTATATAATATATATAATTTTCCATTACTTGGGCGAAATTGAAATAAATCGAATAACTACTCGCCCAAATAGAGCTTCACTAGTTCGCCAAGACGAGCTCGCCATTCACCATATGGCTACCACGTGGCATTTCGCCCGCCATTACTCACCGGGGTTTTGTGAGCTCGCCCAACATTTAACTCATGAGGCCTACATTGGCTTAATTGTGGGAGTCACCCACAATACCAATTCGCCCAATGCCTCTGCATTTGAGTTCGCCACACACACACAGATTTCTTATCAGAAGTGAGCTCGCCCATGAACTAAACTACCGTTGGGCGACCTAGCCCACATGAACAACAACATTGGCGAGTTCATCATTTCCTACTCGCCTCATTGGCGATTTCAAACTTTCAACATGGGCGATCACTGTAATCGCCATTGTCGTCACTTATTCCATTATTTTCCTTATTTTCATATTCTCCAAAGATCTAACTAAAAACAAGACTGTATCTATGTTTATTACTTCATAAAACATAGAATCTATCATTGAGCATCAAGAAATCCTCAGAAAATATGAAACTCACCTCAACCAACTGCACTTCCAAAACAGCTTGTTTTCTGTCTCATGTTAGCCTTCGTTTGCTTATTCCTTCAGCTCATCTACGAGAAAAGGTTTTACAAGCAGGTTTATGTGTTTAGCCAAGTTAAGGAAGAAGCTTAGTAGATCAAACATGGCAGAGAAATGGAAGAAACAGAGAAATGGTTTTTCGTGAAGAAGCTGGAATTGGCTAACTCGTTTTTCCTCAATTGTCTCTGCTTATATAACCATGCTCAACCAATCAATAGCTACTGCCTGTCTCTTATCCTGTTTCCTTCATCATTGTTCCCGTCCTTCATGCATTTAAAGCATGAAGAAAACTGCAGCTCAAAGTGGCGTGGAAGTCTCCCTTTCACACGCTTTTTTCTTCTGCTGCAACCTTTACTTACTTCCTTAACCAATAAGGCCGGCACCTTTGTTGACTTTAGCATCTATCTATTAAATGTCTTCAACTGTGGGGCGTCCAAAGTGAATTTTTGCTGCACACGTGTTTTGAATTTATTTTCATTTTGTCCACAAATGTTGCTTCGAGTTCGCCCCATCATTTCTGAGGCCTCAACTCACCAATTCATTTTCAGTTCTCCAACAAAATCAGGTTTGCCAATCTATATAGGCGATTACATGTCTTCACCCATTTGAACGATTATCCCAGCAACTCACTTGGCTAATAAGGTCATAAATCATACTCGTCCACTTGCTGTCTTTCAAGTCACACAATCTATGTGGGCGATCATGAGTCTTTACGAACTCGGGCGATCGCCACACAATTAGTTGGCGAACTCATCTATTCGCCCAACAAACCATTGTTCAACTTATCATGACCATTGGCGAATGTGCTCTTGCTCGCCCATTGGTGAGCCGTTTCTTCATGGTACTCGCCCGTCGATTATTTCACCTAATTGGCTCCGTTCTCATCTCAAGTTAAGGAGCTTTTCACTCTTTTGGAAATTAACATTCATTATTTATTTAATTTCCATTGTCAATTAAATAAAATTAGACTCTACAGTAGTGTAGAATCAGGTCTTACAGGTTCTGATTTATTATTCCCAGCTCGCCAACACTGCGTAATGTGTCAGTTCGCTATCTTTAATCCAGATCGCCAGCTTTTCATCTCGTTAATAGTCCTTAACTCGTCAACTCTAGCATCAACGTTGGCCTGTACTTGATTATTGGCATCGTCACATGGTCTTGATGCCAACTTAAGATTTGGCGATCACTGCCATAGACACATTGCTGCCAATCACCGAGTATTGCTCTACTCGCCATACTCACTCTTTGGGCGATCATCACTTGGTTCATTTGGGCGATCAGAGCCCTCGCCCCATTCGGGTGATCATCTTTAACCAATAAATTGGCAAACTTATCTATTCGCCGAACAGGCAATTAAACCATCTTGCCATCCTCAAACTCGCCATCATGCATTGGCGAGCTGTCCCATTATAGTACTCGCCCGTAGATTATTTCACCGAAATGCTCCATTCACATCCTAAGTTAAGGAGCTTTTCACCCAAGTAGAAATCAACATTCATTATTTATTTAATTTTCACTATCAAATTTTATGAAATTAGGGTCTACAGTAGTGTAGAATCAGGTCTTACAATATGATACTTTAATATATGTATACCAATCTATGTATATGTGTATGATACAAATTGTACTTAAACTTGTAATTATCAATTTTAATAAAACATTGCTGAATTAAGTTGTATTGTATTTAAGATTTTGTGTTAAATGATTTCAATTTGCATGTGGGATTTAATCTTTATGTAGGATTTTTAATATTTAATATTTAGTTTGTTCTCATGAATACTTGTTCATGAACATGTGTTCATAAACGTATTTGTTTAATGGTTTATGAACATTTATTCGTGAATGTGTTAGTTTACATCTTAGCAAATGCCTTCGTTTACATGTTGGCAAACTGTTCGCAAAAATTAACGAACAATCCCTTGCAAACAAACGAACGAACACGAATGCAATCCTTAATGAACACGAATAGTAATAAAAAACAAACGAATGAACAGAGATCAGTTCGTTCATTCGTGTTCGATTCGTTTATAGCCCTAATTAAAACATAAATTAATATAAAAATTAAAAAAAACACATAAATATTTTTTCTAAAAAATATTTTTTTCAAAGAAATAATATTTCAAAACAAAAATTAATTATATGGTTCTTGAAAAATGTAGCCTAAACACAATTATATTATAAATAAATCATCTTTCAAGACACACGTACAGACATACATACACAAATATAGATGTATATATATTAATTTAATGAAATTTTACTTCTAAAATACTTAAACATAGATATAATATGTGACACGTACAGACATACATACACAAATATAGATGTATATATATTAATTTAATGAAATTTTACTTGTAAAATTCTTAAACATAGATAAAATATGTGAAGGACTATCAATCAATTATGTTTAGTTTTATTCTTTAATACTTCATAGCAACAAATATATTTAATTTCATCTTCATTATAATTTGGAGAGTAAAAAATGTCTATTATATATATATATATATATATATATATATATATAATGAAAACGATAATGAAAATATAAATCTGTTAATTATAATTATTCTATATATAGCCAGTGAAGTTTTTTTATTCTACAATCGAAGTTAGGATGATGATACGTATATGTTTTTTATATGTATAATTATTCTATACACCACCAAGTATATGTATATTATCTGCATCAATATTATAAGAAAATTACTTATCCTACAAAGTTTAAATGTTTAATTACTAGATAAACAACGAAAAATTTCGTATATGGCTAAGGGCAAATATGATCAAAAGAATTTTGAGTGGGGGCAAAACTATAATATTTTAAATCTTGTGATATTTTATCATATCGAATTTAAAAAATTTTGTTTCTCAGTGGGGGCAGCTACTAAATACGTTGATCTGTCATCAATTTTAACTTCAATATGATGAAACATTTGTCAGGTGAAATACCACCATCAACCTTCTCAAGCCTGCGTTATCTTCGATTTCTCGATTTGTCCTTCAACAATTGGACAGGTATAATATCACCTTCCTTCTCCTTTATTTCCGATTTCTACCATGCTTGCAATCCTTTTAATATTTGAATAATATTATCTTTATGCACCATTTTCTATTATGCATGTTTTCAACTTAATTGATGGTGGGATTTACTTTTGAAACTGCCAAGTCCTAACCCCTATTCAAATATGTTTCAAGGATGACTTCCAATTGTACCACCTTCATTGCATTGGTTCCTGGTTTCAGAGAATAACCTAGTTGGAGATATTCCTTCTGTAATTTAAGTTTCATTGAAGTTCTTGACTTGTCTACGAATAATTTGGGTGGAGTTTTCCCAGAATGTTTTGGAAACATTAGCTCCTCCATTTCATACATGGATCTACGGATGAATAACTTTCATGGTAAAATAGCAGGGAAATTCGCCCAAGGTTGTTTGTTGACAAGCCTTCACTTGAATGGGAACCAGCTAGAAGGCCCCCTACCCCAATCTTTGGCTAATTGCACCTGCTTGGAACTTGTGGATGTTGGGAACAACAACATAAATGACAGATTTCCGAATTGGTTAAGCAAAAATTTCAATTTACAAGTTCTTATCTTGAGATCTAATAGATTCCACGGTCACATTGGTGTCTCTGATGCATTTCACTTCACGAATGTGCGAGTCATTGATGTCTCTCATAATGACTTCATTGGCCATTTGCCAGCAAAATTTTTTGAAAATTTGCACGCTATCAGGAATTCTGGTGTAATGATGTCACGACCCGAAGGCCAATGACGTCCACTTACACTTACTTGATTTCTTATGAAAATTACGAGCCCAATTTTTTTTTTCTCCACATACGGTTTGTATTCGGTATTAGTGTAGTAGCTAAATCCAATTCTATCTTACTCATATTATTTCTTGAACTATGTCACATATCTCAAGGAGGTTTTTCTTATCATTTTCGTCTTATTTTACTATTCCCAAAAAAAAAAGTCGAAAACCTCCCCTTTATATTTTATCGATTTCCCCAGGTATAATTCCCTGCACTAAAACACATTTTTAAATCACATAATACAGCAGCTGGTGTTTCTCCACAGTTTCATGCAATCACGTATTTCGAGATCTCGAGAGTTTAACCGTTACTAAGTTCGTATCTACACATCATGCATAATTCAAAACGTAAATTAAGACCTGGATCGGACTTGATAACCACCTAGACTCACATAGTCATCTAGTGCGATCCATAGTTACATCCCGTAAACTTTCCTAGTACTGTGAAATTTAACGTACACATGATCATCAAAATGATATACTAACAGTATACCTCAAAATACGAAATGCTAGCTCCGGATAACGCAAATGGGTACCACTACTAGGTAGTGTTTCCCGGAAGCCTACGCGAAGCCTGAGCCGGCTATCAACTCGTATGATCTGCAGTTGTTAAATTAAGGGGTGAGCAATCCACGGCTCAGTAAGTAGTTTAAATAAAACATACTAGGCTCATATCGTAAAACACGATCATACATGCTTGAGTTATTGTAAATTAGCATGTATGGATTATACTAAGGTTTATTATCATTCCGTAAGTGTACAAATGTAATAAACTTGTTCATGCTTACATTTCATCCTTGATTTCACAAGATATCATTCTCTTTATCAGTATAATTAAGTGTGGAAGAGCGAACATTCAAGTAGTACATATTCAAATGGCATATATAACATAATTCCAATAATCGAAGGAAACGAACGTTCAAGTCGCACATGTTCAAATGGCATATATAACATAATCCAATAATCGAAAGAACGAACGTTCAAATCATACATGTTCAAATGGCATATATAACATAATCCAATAATCGGAAGAAGCAAACATTCAAGTAGCATGTATTCAAATGGCATGTACAAACATAAACCAATAATCGCACACGTTGTATGTCATATGCCTCAGATCTGTTTCATCTTTCGACATTCGTCACATTCACGAATCACAATCATTTACTTATCGTCACAATATCCTATGACTTTTATATTTCGTTGGAACTCGTGTAGCACTTAGTTCCCGAAGGACTCTAGAGGTGGCTCCCACGGTTCAGAATTCGAGTCTTTGCTCAGTTTGGCCTTTAGTACATCGAAACTCGTGTAGCACTTAGTTCCCGAAGGACTCTAGAGGTGGCTCCCACGGTTCGGAATTCGAGTCTTTGCTCAGTTTGGCCTTTGTCGAAACATAACAGTACGATGACGTATTCAGTAATCATAAGGAAACCATGGCACATCACACAATTCACAACAAGCTCACTTTCCAAATAAGTATATTTCACAAGCGCATGATGTCCAATTCGAAATCTTACCATACTTACTCTATTTGACTTAATCGTAATGTCCAACCTAAAATTCTATATAAATTTAATTAGTTATTTAATGAGGATTCTTTCATCTCTTACGAGATGATACTAGTAAGATTTATTTAACCCACTTACCTCGATGCTTGGTAGGTTACCTTTCCTCGATCCTCAACTCAAGCTAAACTCCTACACCGCTCCAAATTCACTACAATTAAATCAAATGATATTTCAATAACACGTCCTAATTACGTTTTGATCACATATCAATTATATATCTTAGAATCTAGACTATTCTAACTCATTTCTTTGACGAGAAACTAAATTCTTTATGTGTCTCTTGTTTAGTTTTCAAGTGAGTAGCATATATATATATATATATATCTATATTTATATATGTAGGTATTTAGCATTTGCATAATAAGGTTTCTGAGGATTTACTATACTTCTTTATATAAGCACTATACATACATATATTTATTTATTTCTTTGTTTTTCAAGCAAGTAGTATACTTATATATGTATACTAGTAATATATATGGTTATTTGATACTAGTGCAAATCTAAGTCCCTAGATTTTATTCCTTCATTTTCTAAATATGCAAATATATATATATATATATATATATATATATATATACATATATATCTATAGCAATATATAGATATACCTTTTAAATACATAGCACTTACATGGTATACATTTCCAATTTCAATTCTCTACTTTCCTACATCTTGATACATGTGTATATCTATATAGATATATATTTGCATTCACATATATATATATATATATATGTGTGTATTACATATATTTATATATATATATATATATATATACATATATTTTAGATCTTCCTTTTTCTTTTATCATTTGGCCGAAGCCTTCTTTTCTTTTTTTACATTCATGATTCAATTTACTTATAAATATAGCTATATTTATCTCACTACTAACTTTCCATTCATTAACCATGAAAATTACCAAGATATCTTCATACCCATTTCATGGCCGAAATGCACACACATCACTACACTAATTTCTGATTTCAACTAAGGCCTCCAATACATTTCTCATGCATGATTACATCATAACCTATAGCTGGAAATAAGGGAAAAACATCATCACTTCTTACCTTCCTTTCATTGCTGAGCAGAACAGCCACCGAATTTGCCCTCCTCACGTTGGTTTTCCAACACTAATTTCTGGGTCTAAACAGTTTACAAGATGAGGAATGGATTTTATTTATGAAATTTTATGTTTTGGTATATGAAAGATGATGATTTTCCATAGAGATGATGAAGGAACGTGAGAAGGATGAAGAAAGAAAACTGCTGCAGAGAAATCGGTATAGGGCAGTAAAGAAACATGAAACAGGGGAGTTGGTGCTGCAGTGTTTTTTCCGACTGGAAGAAATTTCAAGAATGCCTCCTTTTGTTTTCTTTTATTTACATATCATCCAATGAGCAAATGCCACATGGTCCACTACTCAAATTTTCTCTCTTTTCTCTCTTTCCTGCACTTCTTTTCTCTTCCGTGTGTTTTTGTAAAGCTTCCTTAAGAAGCTTGTTGAATAATCTGATGGAGTTAGTGGACTTTGATGGGGTAAAGTCCCATCAACCCCACTAACACATATATATATATATATTTATTTATTATTATTATTATTATTTTTTATATATTCATATAAACTAAAATTATCTATATGTATAACAATGTATATTTATACATGTATATAATATATATATATATTCTTATATATTTATTTATTTGTTATATTACCACATGAAGTGTGTATTTATACTCGTATTTTAAATTCTTAAATATAATAATATGTATACATACACATAGCCATATAAAAGATATATATATTCTCATATCTAATATATTTTTAGTGTGGTATGTGTATACATATGAATTCTTCAATTAATTTTAATTATTCATTATTCATGCATACTACTTTTCCTTTAATATACTTGTGTACTTGTTTTATTAAAACAACCTACGTATGTATTTGGTGGAATATATGCATCTCATTAGTTCATATTTAATTTCTTGAACTTAGTTATGAGATTTTTCCAAATGACATAAAAGTATAAATTATTTGTTTTCTAATTCCACTAATTTGAGGTTTCATCCTCATTACTTGTCATAAGATTATTTCTTACAACATATATCATAATACTCAACTTAATGTCTCTTATTTATTCACATCATGTGGTACAAAGTTTGTAGTTTTTACATCCTCCCCACCTTAGGAAATTTGGTCCCCCAAATTTTCTGTGTCTATCTGAAATAGGTGAGGGTATTTCTCTCTCATTAAACTTTCTAACTCCCATGTGGCTTCCTCTGAAGAGTGGTGCTGCCAAAGCACTTTGACTAAAGGGATTGTCTTAGACCTCAGTATCTTATCTTTCCTGTCTAAGATCCGAATTGGTCTCTCGACATAGCTTAAGTCCTCTCTAATCTCCAGTGGCTCATACTCGATCACATGAGATGGGTCCGGATGATATTTCCGTAGCATCGACACATGAAAGACGTTATGCACACCCGATAGCTCCGGGGGTAATGCTAGTCGATATGCTACGTCACCCACTCTCTCCAATATCTCAAACGGACCAATGTATCGAGGACTCAACTTCCCTTTCTTGCCAAATCTCATTATGCCTTTAGACGGAGAGATTCTCAAGAACACTTTATCACCCACTTGGAACTCTAAAGGCCTCCTTCGACAGTCGGCATAACTT